>CM072165.1:8070108-9415941 GCA_036850595.1 Rhyacichthys aspro | reverse complement strand
TCCCCCACCCCCTTTATTTTTACAAAGGACTCTTGAGAAATTAATGCAACACAAACAAAACATTTGGAGACGGCACACAGATCTTCTGGCACGCTGAATTACGACTACACATCAGGGAAATGAGAACTTTTGCCTTTGTTTTTCCTTCTTCCCCGTCCAAGCCCTTGTAGGAGACGGAACTTCAAAGACGAGCTTTTCCTAACTTGAGCGCTCAACTTCTCCCGCAAGGTTTGGTTTGAATTTTGCCGTTTTTCTCCCCATACTGCGATCTTCATGAGTGACACAAGACAGCTCCTACACCCGCTGCTCCTGTCGCCTTTTACAAGTGAACAATAAAACGTGTCACTGAAGCCCAACCTGTAAAAAGGGGGACACTAAAAACAAGCACTTAAGAGGTTTTTAGCTTCTCTCTTGACACCGAAAGACGTCAAACACTCCGATGTAATCACCAGAAATGCCATTCAATGAGGCCTACAGAGCCCACCCCCGTTTGATTCATTATTTAATTGTACAGTTTCAATCTTTGCCGTTGCGGTTTGGACTGTCATCGGAGTTGCTGGGCGGAATTGGAGGCAAGAACGAGACGAGCCCCCCGCTAATCAAAATGCAAATACGCGCCTCCCTGTTGGGGCATTAGTGCATCTACGAGGACGAATCTGGAGATGCTAAATTGAAAGATGATGAATGTGCCGCTTAGTTTTTGATGCTCGCGATGTGAGACAGATGCGAAATTAAAAAGTCGTCCAAATAAATAAATAAAGATGAGTGAAGGAACTAGTGCTTTCGCATATCCCAGCTAAAGTCTTGATTACGTGGCGCAAGCCGACACGTGAAATCTGGCTGTCGATCACGGCACGAGCATCAGAACATGACAGCCGCGTCCTTTGACCGTCGAAGGCTTCTGCTTTTTTGCCGGAGCGTGCAATCAGCAGATGAATTTTAAAAGCCTCAGCTGTGAACTTCACTTTGGGAGGAAAAAAAAAAGGCAGATTTATTAAGCGAAGATGGCTGTAGATCATCAGAGACATTGTTGGGTTGAAGAGGCAGACTGACATTTGTGGATGTACGTTGTTTTAGTGTTTATATAGACATTTACATACATGAATGGCTGTTTTATGGTTTTTATTTAGACACCTCTTGGTGCTTTATAGAAGATTGCAAGCTGAGATTTATGTAAGGATTTGGAATCAGATTAAGTTCCAAGAATTTCGAAGGATACACTCGACTGTAATGATAAACCTGAGGCCTATAAGACTAACATCAACCTTTTTCTAATTTTTATGTGGTCTGCCACATAAAAACATTGCAAATGTTTAAAACATAAAAACAAGAGAAAATGAGCCAGGATCAGAATTGAAAGCAATACAAATCCAAGACACACGGAATGGTTAGCATCTGGGAAGGAACAAGAGTTGAAGGGATATTTTTAAATCAAGAAACGATGAAAAGATAGAAGTTTAGGTTTAGTTTTTCCAGTCAAAAGAATGATGTGGACAAAAGACCTTTTTGACAGAGACCAAACGAAACCGAGAAACAAGTTTGAGATTAGATTGAGTTCTTTAAAAAGTCCTTTGACCGGTCTCAAGATCAAGACTTGTGCCCTTGTTGCATGTACACTGATATAAAAAAGATATTGTTGGCCATTTCAAAAACTATCTTTCCACACAACAGCACGACAAATCTCGTAATGAGTACCTGAAACCTCTATGAAAGGATAAGAATGAAGCAGTTTTTCTATGTGTATGGACAGGGGATAAGCATTCTTTGTTAGTTGATTGAAATAGCTTGATTTGCACACTTTTGCTGCTGTATAGACAGAAGCTCATAGAAGAATCAAGGGCAGAAACCAAAAAACAACGAGATACCTTTGTGCTAACGATAATGTGATGTTCTAGTGGTTCATACAAATATGTCTGATATTCTGAAAGATATTTGAATAGATAGTAATGCTCACATAATAGCTTTAAGAACCATCTGCCAGGTTTTAGAGTGTTTCTGTTCTGTATCAAGAGTTATAATGCATTCCCTCTAACATAGGGAATGATTTTAAAGAAGAATTTACTGATGGAGAGGTTCTTTATTATCACTCTTTATTATTCCTCCAGTCACTTTCTTTTAAGGCTAATCATAAGAAGTGCTTTGACTGCTCGAATGGAGAAATCTTCAAAAAAATCTGGAGTACCAATTAAAAGCTGGCCTTCCTCATCCTTGAGCCAGTCTTAAAGCAGAAAGATGGAAAGCCTTCAGATCCGGCAGATCTTTATTCTCTGCTCATTCTCTTGTATTCTTTTGGACTGTTCGCTCTGGGCGCTCTCTTGACCTTTGCTAATGTATCCGCACTTAACATTTAAATCAGTGCCATGGTCGAAAACTCACAGTGACAATCTTTATTTAAATCAGAGTCCTTGTCGTCGAGTGCCATTGATTAGACTATTTGTCAGCTTCTTGGTCTCCTTCAGACCTGGCATAAATTCTGATTGGATATAATGTGGACAGAAATAATGCAAATGGCTAAATGTGTCCTGAGTGCTCCCTGAGAGATGCTTCTGAATGTATTCAGATCTCTTTTCTTTTCTTTTTCTTTGAATTTGTTTATTGTTTCTCGGCACATATGGGATAGTTGGGAATGGGATCATACCTTAAACAATTACCTCTGAGTTCAGCATTAAAAGGAAGAGATCCATTGTAAGTGCATTGTCTATTGTATGCACATGTCACTTTGCCTCCCTTCTCTATATTTTCTTTTTTACAGAACAGATTTAGCCAGTTGGATTTTCTGCTGCCATTGATTCAATGTTTACAAGTCGTGTAACCAAAGAGCCAATGGAAACGTGCCTTATTCAAATGGGTGCAGACCACTTTCTAATGTGATTGACCAAAGCTTAACATTATCTAAAAAAAAAACCAAAAAACCTAATAATGCTAATAATAATATTGACAGTTGCCTATCCACAGCAAAAAACACAATTTTAACCAATAAGAACCAGATATACAGTAGTTTTCCAAATAATTCACTTTTCTAATATGGACATTGGAGGACCCATGAAAATTCTGCCACTTACAAGTACATTGAGGTGTCCATGTGTCCAGATAGAAAGTGGACAGATTGAAATGCCAGGTCTGAAGGCGGTCATTGCTACTCAAGTTCATTTCCACATCTTGCTCGGACTGAATTTGCCCTCATATGTGGACTACAAAATGCCAGATCAAAGCGTGGCATAGAGGAGGGGTCCTGGCACATTTGCCGGTCAGATGGCCACGGCAGTTCTCCGCCTCCTGTCCTGTCGCCGAATGCCTACCTCAGGGTCATTAGAGGCACAAACATATGCCATTCAGCATGCATGCTCGGCTTTCCAATTAGTGACCGGGCAAGCACTCGTCTGAAGCCAGGCATGTAGCGGCGACACGCAGCCTGGCTAATCTGCAGCACAAAGTCTACCTGTATGTTCACCGCAATAAAAGCAGAGTGGAAGAGATTTATCCGTATTTTCTCCACATGTGACACTTCAGGAAAAGAAACACACGACTGCTCAGTGTGCGCTTCATAAATCTTTTAACTCCTGTCACAAAGAAACTATGTCGCCTCTCTGAGAAGTGGGAAATCTTCGAAGAAAATATCTTCTTTTTTGAGTTTATTTACTTCACTTTCCTTTCGCCCACACAATCCTGGCAGTTTTTATCTGCTTCATAGCGGCTGATATCCACGATTGGAGGATGTCTGACTTTTATTTGCTGTCAGAGGAGAAGGCAAGGACGAGGCTTAGCTCATCGCGGCAGCAATATCCGAGCCGATGGTGGTGGTGGTGGTGGTGCCGTTTGCTGCGGATCGTGCACAAACAAGCCTCTGTGTACCGCGCCGACAGTGGTGCAGCAGTGTAACCCGAAAGCAACAGGTCGGGACCAAACAACATGAGCAGAAACATCAAGTGATAAACCGTCTGCTCTTTTAAAAATTTCATTCACCGAGCGAGTGAAAAGATCTTTGGAATGTTCTGAGATGGGTTAGACAGAGCTAGAGATCAATGGTATAAATGGCTTTTGAATAGGAATGAGGAAAGTTCAGTGTTAAGAGAAGTTTCGAGAACCAAACCACAAGAAGTGAAAACAGAGAGATTTTAAATATTTTTGTAGGACTTTTGATTGGCATAATCAGTTTTATTGATAATTGTAAAAATATCAGAGCGAGTACTAAAAATATTTGAGAAAATCCTCATGAAGTGTGTACAGGAATTGTGAGTCTTATACAAATAGGCCCTGTTCAGACTTGACATTGAAATTCATCATGAGTGATCTGCTCATCATCATCCAGGGCCCATTCAGAGGTGGCCTGGGACTTATGTAATCAAATTCCTCCTGAATGTAATGTGTGGTTCAAATGAAAAATCCACTGTACTGTTATGTTATTCATGCAAATTGTCCTTCATACAAGCGACCCATTTCCTTTAAGTATGAACAATAAACATGGCCTTAAACACGCAATTTCTCTAAAATGTGCCTGAAAGCAGTGGAAAAAAAACGTCTCATCAAGGCTTTATTAACAAGGATTTTAAAAGATGGGAATATGAGGAAGCTTGTTCTCAGATCTAAATAAGAGATGCTCCCATTGGTTGGTTGCTCTACATTGAATAATACAATGCTTGTCTGCATACACAAAAAAACTGCAGAAAAAAGTAAATAGCAGTGAGCAATGTGAAACGTGCATAAAAGTACAGTCAATGCATTCAGGATGATTAATGAGAGTGAGAGAAGTGTAAGGAATAGTATTTTCTAGTGGTCACTTGCTTTAATTTAATTTTTTTAAATACAATGAAAATGAAGGGGTTACTTTGTTGTTGTGAGGGATGAGGTAAGAAGTTTTTGGTTACTGTGACTTTAAACAGGAGACTATTGACAAGACTGAGCAAATACGCGAATATCCATTGGTTTGAGTTAAACGTCAAATACATACAATTAATTATTGACTTTATTCTGTCTCCTGTCCTGCATGTCCACAGCCTCTGAGTCAAGCACACTCAAATGATTCCTGCTTATGTTCATCGTAACTGGAAGACTTTGCAGTGTCGACCCGGACATACGTATATATATATATTGAAGTGTAAAAAACAAAGTAATAATTGAATGCTGTTTGAGTTCAGTTTGGGCACAGATGACCTCAGCTGAGCCAAGGACTAGCGGTCCGACGCCCCCGAGAAAGATGGATTCCACTGCCCCGAATGGGCCCAGATTATCTCTGTGGCGCAGGAGCCGCGAGAAAGGGAGTAAGTGAACATCTCTGGGCAGTGAAAAATGAGGGAGTCAGATACTATTTCTCCTTTAATTCACAAGGGGTGGCCTGGGCCTGGCTGCGATAAGACACAAGTGATCAACATCCTTTGAGCTGGTGCTGGTGGTGGTAGCGGCTCGGCCTTCTGGTGTCGCGACTGCCTCGTCTCCCCCGCTGGTGTGTGGAACATTTTCTACATTGAAGTACAGTGGGAGGAGGTGGCACACATAGGAATCGGGCAGAAACCCTGGCACAGAGCTCCAATGCAGGGTACAGATGTAGATTTATGATCACTGGAAGGGCTCAGGGATGCAGCGGGGCCTGGAGCAATTGTTCACATACTTTTTGTATAATTTCACGTCTTGTTTCCACATTCTTTGCATTGTGCTGTGCAGTTTGTCCAAGGACAGAGAGGTGCTCCAAACATAACTCTGTCGATAGGGTTTAACTTTCTCCTCCATCTGTGTTTAAGCTGTCTGGGCAAATATATATCTTGGGATTTTGAGGTACTTCTCACTTGGCCGATTTCAGTCACTTCAGTCAAGTTTATGGGTAAAGCCGGCACTTTTTCTCAGACTGAGAGAGTGTCCAGAGAGAGATCACAATACCCATCGTGCAGGTATGTTGGTTGCCATAGAAGAAAGAAAAATATTTTAATAGTCACTGTATTGAGGCCTGTTTTTTATGCTATTTGTACATTCATGTTTTTTTCTCTGCTCGGTATATTTTTTACGAAACATTAACAACAAAAAAGAGGACAGTGACTTGCTTTTTTGCTGTGGCTCTTATAAAGCATAAATGGGGCAAAAGCTGATTGAGACATGATATCATGGAAAGGCCCCATTAGCTCCAGAAGTCACCTGACTGCTTCTAGTGCTACTGCTTCTCTTCCATTTTCACTGAATAATGAAGGTCGGAACTATCACACATTTTTGGTTATTATACATTTCCTTAAAAAGATAAAATGCTTTGTTTGTTTCAACTGACCTTTCACTAAATGATTCCACTCATTATGGCTCATTATGCAGAGTGCTGCAGAGTGGATTCATTCTATAAGCCATTTGTACATTCAAGCGTGAGGTTGAGGTTGGTGAACAAAGTAATAGACAGAAACTTCTTAAAGAGTCTTGTTTACTTTTTTGTCGCCTCTCCTTGTTTGCCTTTCTAAATTTAACACAAAACTTCAAAGAAAAAAAAAACTGTTTCCCTATCTGCAGCTGCTATCTCTCACTGATACAAGTTATAATAGAAGTCCTGCTGGCTGTGGTACACTGTCCCCAGACCGGCTGTGGGCTCACTTTATCTCACCTTGGTCAGGACAAATGAGTGATTGCTGTCCGGGTTATTTCAGGCCGGTGGCGAGATTCACCTCCAGAGACTTCGCTCTTTGTTTTACCACCAGCCCCACCCTCAAATTCTGAAACCCGCATTGTCACAACCAATAAAACAATCGGTCTCTCAAAGCACCCGAGCCCTGATTAAATCTGGACCGCTGAAATGCCAAAGTTTGGGCTGGCATCTACTCAATACAGCCTCTTAATTACATTTTTCTAATTTGTTCATCTCAAAATGATAATTGTTCACCTTGACATAATTCAACTATGTTTGATCCATTGCTGCACAATACTCTAATTGCTTTTTTTCCTAAAGGGACTGAAAGACTAATTTCCACAAACAAAACAAAAAGTAACTAACTGACCAAAATGCACAAAATTAAGCAGGGCCTTTGAAATCCTTCTTAATTAATTGCTACTATACGGTGGACCAATTTAATTTGATTTTTTCCAGCATAATAAAAAGCAGATGAATTTAAAGAAAGTGAAGCACACAGAAGTTTGGAAATGTTGTTGAGCAATTTGATCATAACAAAATGGCTGCTGAGAGATTACTACAAGCCGCACTAACAAACTGTGAAGCCGCAACTAACTGTGTCATGTTACGCTACGTTATGTTACCATATGTTATGTTATGCAATGTCTTACTATATTGCATTACATGTTATGTTGTGTTAAGCTGTCATGTTACATTGTGTATGGTACATTATCTTATGATATATTATGTTACAATACTATGTTTCACTTGCTATGCTAGGCTATGTTATGTTACACAATGTTACACTATGTTATGGTACATTATGTGAGACGGTATGTTATGCCATGTTAGGTAATGGTACATTATTTTATCATATATTCTGTTACAGTAAGTTGTGTTGTTTATGCTATGTTGCGCTATGGTACAATATGCTGCAATATGCTATGGTACATTATACAATGGTACGTCATTCTAAGTTATGTTATGCTATGGTATGTACTACTTTTATAACAACTCAAATAACAATGTTTAGTTTATCTTGTGCTTAGAAAATGAAACAAAAAAACATATTGCACTGCCAGTTTTGATCACATTTAAAGACTGTGCTTTATGTATGTATGTTTTTTTTGCAAGCTAAAAGTCACTTTTTCAGCCAAGCATCTTGATCATCACATCAAGAGCACATCAAAGAAACTAAATCTCTCTTTGCAAGATAATGATTCCCACTTCATAAAAATCCCAAATGCATGCAAAAACCCTATCTAAGACACAATAACCTAATGACATTTTAAATACCACCAGAGCGTTTTCTCTCTCAGTGTCATCTTTGTGGAAATACATGAATGCATCCCTCATGATTGCTTTGTAACGAAGCTCACTGTTGGTTTCACGCATTCCCGTTTCCTGGAATTAAGGTGGATCCGCCATGCTGCATTTCCTAATACCATCCCATCTCGCATAACAGTCGTGACATTTTGCCCGACCTATTTGTTTTGGACTCTTTGCTTTCTCTTTGAAGGTCACTTCTAAATTACTTTAAAGCATGCAAATGACTCTGTCCGCAGCGCACCTTAATGTTTGATGAGTGGGACAGCGCCGAGGGGGCCAGACAACACAAGTGCACTTGGAGTAGGCACTTGTATATGACTATAAGATATATCTTAAAAGGGCTACAAATGACACTCAATGCAACACTGACTTTGATCAACTTTCAATGACAAACTTGATTTATTGGGATTTTCCTCATTTCCACAGTGACATGCCAAAATAATGAAGGAATGTAAAGGTGGTGGCATGTTGTGGAAATGCCCAGAGTTGGGTTGCAATCATTCATTACTATCAACAGAAAATGGTCAGTACATTACTAGTAGACAATAGTGCTATGCTATGTTGTGCTACGTCTTGTTATGCTACTCTATGTTACATTATGCTGTGTTACATTGTGCTGTGTTACATTGTGCTATTTATTATTTATGCAACGTTGTTATGTTGCGTTATGTTGTGCTGCGTTAGCTAATGATGTGTTATCTTACGCTATGTTAAGCCGCGCTACGCTGTGTTATGTAGTGCTGGATTATGTTGTACTGTGTTATGTTTGCTACTTTATGCTACATTATGTTGTGCTATGTTACACAACAACATGTTACGCTTACGTTATCTTATGCTACGTTATCTTATGCTACGTTATCTTACGCTATGCTACACTATGTTATATTATGCTTTGATATTGGTCCATGTACTTGCACAAATAAACAACCCTTATAGAAAATCAGTAGCTGCCATGACACACACTATATAGCTACTTACAGCACAAATATCAAACTAAGTTACACTGCTTTGCGCTGTGTTACGTATGTCTGCTTATGGGGCCAAAAAACATGCTTTTGTGAAGACATAGAATGCTCTCAACACAAACGATGTGGCATCAGGGTCACCGAGTCCATCATTTAGTAGACATGGTGTTTATAATAGGCCTTTAAGACCTTTGGCATCACTTAAAACCACTGCAGACCTTAAATATCCAATAATGAATTCAAATTAAAGCAGCGTTGTGTGTAGAATAACCATTTAACAGATTTAGGGCTGTATCTGTAAAGAGCATAGTTAGTCTTCTTGTGATTTTCTTCTCTTTCACACACTCTGAAATGATGCTTTTTTCCGCAGTCGAAATGATTAATGGGAGCTTTAATAGTTTTTTGGCTGCGAGTCCGAGAGGCTCATCTACTGCAGCCGCTCTGCATTTTGAAAAGTGTGTTTGAATCGCTCTATCAAATCATGTAATATAGGGGAAGAGTCGAGAACTGTGAATAAGAACTGTGTGGAAAGCCTTTTTGCAGCTAATTCAATTCAACAAGGCTACAGTGCTAAGTGGACGTGAAGTTAAACCAAGAATCAGTAGAGCTGTTTGAGTTGGGGTTTTTTTTGTATGTCTTAGTGCTTGTTAAATACAATAGCTCTGTGTGGTCTAAGCAGTTGTAGTGGTAATCGTAGTAGTCCCTCCATAACCATGTGACTGAACACAAGCCCCTTTTAGATGTAAAGCCCCTGTCATTGTTTCATACATTGCGCACATCCATCCTTTCAGTAATGTCTCTCACCGGCGTCCATTTGAATATTTCATTTAAGACAGATGGAATCCTAATCTTAGCTCCAAGCTGTGGCGTTTTGTCACCGATCCATTTTCCAATCTTCATCTACTTTTCCGTTTTTTCCCGGTTAGTCCTCCCCCTGGCTCTGCCGCCCGTCGCTCCATCACTCAACTTACTTTTCCTCCTTCCTTTTTGACACATTCTGCTAAGGTACGTCACTCGGAGGCGCTTGAATATTTTACTCTTGCCGCCATATATTACAGTCAGGAGGCTTAATTAATTGAAATACCTGAGCACAAAATTAACTTTTAACCAAGTGACTAATGATCCTGGTTCAAAAGGCTTTGTTTATCGAAATTTGTGGAAAGTTAGAAAGACTTTCCAGAGTGGTGTACATAAACTCACAAGCAATACCATCTAAAGAAACACTACCACTTTTGGTCATATTTGCCATTTATTTCACACAAATTAGACACTTATTGCCAAAAGAATCACTGTATGTTGGCTGCTGTGTTGTTTACCATTAGCAGAGTTATCAAGAATGCTACAAAACTATAGCTTTCACATATTTTTGCATAAAATGGCGACAATGTATATTATCTTAATGTTGGTTTTGGGGCTTTAGCAGCGCGCTCTTAGCCTCATTAACAAGTCTAGCATAAACTAAGAAAAGATGAGAAAAAAATGAGATCCATCCATCCATTGACTTGCAGCTTGTTGCCATAATACACTTGCTAATGCTCGCTACCCACTCACTACCAGCACACACAGCCATTTGCTTGTCATTTCTCCACATGTTATCATCATCTTGTTTATGCAGAAGTACTATTTTTTCAGTTATGTGGTCATTGAAAATGTATTGCATCATATAACTATCACTAAACTGTACTGTGAGAATTACTCCACACAGAAGACAAGATAAAGAGAAAAAGTCATGGGTATTACAGTCCGTGTGATAATTGTGCATCATGGCTGGGCTGCAGAGCAGAACGATGATTCCCCTTTTTTTTCTACAGAGGATTCATTTGCATGTGTTAAGCAACTGTCTCACCCACAATCCTTAGCTACATTATGCAAAGTCCTTTATGAATAATAAATGTGGGAGGTTTCACACAAGTTAGGCAGCAGTTACACATCTAATGGAGAGATGGGAACACAGAAATTATCAATGAAGATACATAAAAAAAAAAAAAAATTGGCAAAATTTGTAATAAAAGACTACTGCAGCTTTAATGGATGAAGTGGAGAATGTAACAATGAAATCAACTTAAAAACATTGGGTTGATGGGTCATCTTGTTCTATTTTTGCGTTCTGTATTATCAAAGACTCCATTATAAACGTTTCAAACGGAAGCCCCGCTGTTAGCTCCTGACTCACTCTAACAAACCCCTCCCAGGCTTTTCTCTCGTCTCGTGCGTGAATTTATGTGCGCATCTTATACGTGTGCACAACTTTTTGTTGTCTTACGGCTAAACAAACTAATTTAGTGGATAAATAAACGACAAGACTCCAAAAATGTATAAAATTGTTTCACACTGTGATATCTTTGTTCTTAGATTTAGAACGCCCATCAGCTTGTAAAATAAAGAGGGACTGACATCTATGTAATGTATCTGGCGATATGAAAAACAGTCCGTACAAGTAGACATACAACCATAATGTAATTCAAGAATGAATAAATAATAAAAACAATAAAGTAGCAGATGCTACAAGCTATGCTATGAAGCTGCAGGTAGAAAGCCTGAACAATCACGCTTCATGCTCACTGTTTATAGACCGCTACTCCTGTCCCAACACAAATCATGACAGTAGTAGGAAACTGGTGTTAGTAGGTGAGGACACCTAGCTATGAGAAAGCTGAGCGTGTGCAGCACTGAAATTATGGGTCTCAAGAGCGACAAGTCCCGGAGACTACAGCGCTAGCAATATTAGCATTAGCAACATAAGGCTAAGCCCCAGCAACGTAAGGCTTACATCTGTTTGCAATTCGTTTAAAATGTAACAAGACAAGAGAAACTGACCACAATGCTAATAAAAATATAGTGAATAGAAAGTTAGTTACCAGTCTAGAAGATAAGCAGCCAGCTCAGAGTCCAATTTTAGACCAATGCAGTCTCATAGTTCTCTCCATCTTTGGAATGTGGTTCCAATATTTATTCGTGTTTTATTTCTTTTATCGTCCCATTTGCGCTTTTCTGGTCTCTTTACTCCTTCTGTTTTCCTTTGTTTATGATGTTTAGCAGTGTAAGCAGTAACAGCTAATGCAGGAATAGCTACGTTGCCCTCTGAGACTTCGGCCGTCATGCTGTCTCTGTTTACCAGTTGTGCACGCACAGACCATGGCAAAGACATTATACAGTAACAGCCAATGGGGTTCTCTGTTAAGTCCCTGGTTGTAAGGAGGCTTGTGATTGGACAAGAACTCCCCGTCCCTGCGTTGGAGTAGCTCCTATCTCTATTGAGTGTTCATTTCTTAAAATTGCTTATAATAAGCAGCAGATGGTGTCATAGAGCATGATTTTTTCAAAAACGATTGCTTTTGCAATATACTACATGGGGTCTGAACCATCTAAGGTAGATGAAAAATATATTAGGTACTGGAGTTTTGAGTTAAAAATATACTGTACATTTAGGAAAGAACAGTAGGGGTATTGTTAAAAATGTATTTGGTTATTATAAGAGAAAACTGTAAATATGATCAGGAACTTTTGTCCAGTGTTTAAAATATTGACTCATCCAGACAGTGGCCATCTTTAGACATTGTATTACATTCGGTCTTCTCTATCTGGCAAGCTGGACTCACATAGTATTGACAAGCATAAGTTTGTTTCTCACTTTTATACTTCATTTGCAAAACTACACCAGATTCTGTTGAAAACAGCTCTATTCTGATCATTTATATCAACTACTTTTACTGCATTAAAAGTTAGTGCAACCAGTAAGTGCTTAACTTCCTTTTTGTGTCATTTATGAAAAACGAGCAGTTGAAGAATAATAAATACATAAGTAGCTTGCAAACCCACACCAATAAAAACTGAAGCCAATAATATAATGTCTCTATTTTATGCCTTTGGAATGAGAATAAGTTAGAAAGCCAGTTTACATTAATTTCCTTAAACACCAGATACACATTTTCTCATAATTTGTTGTGTATCTAATTATTTAGTCAACAGAGGAGAAAAAGTATTTCATTATGTTAATGGCTCTTTTTGTGATGACTGGTACAAAAATCAAAACCGCTGCAGATAATCCCCAATCTGATAGCCTCGAAAAAGTTTCTTTTTTTTTTTTTCATTACATTTTTGTGTCGAGAAAATCAAACTTGTCTCATCAATCCTTATCAGCCGCTAACCCGTAACAGATAAGGTTCTGTTTACCTACCTCTCTAATGGTTCACCTCCCTGATGAGTGTTTTTACTCGCAAAACAATTAATTATCGCTGCCGAATTTACGCAGGAGAGACAATTACAGCTTTCACTTGCAAATTAAACAACGGTCCACCTCCTGCTCGGAAGAGATGGACCCACTCTTCTCACCTTGGCCAAGTTCAAACTCAGGTCTTAATTGCAGAAGCATATTCAGCAGCAAAATAAGCTTAATGCAAGTACGGCTTTTATTATTTAACACATGTCCAGCTAAGGTGAATCCAAAGTGGCACAGGCTACTGCATATTCATGTCTTATTTAAGGAATGTGCAGGTGTAGCAAACCGCAGACTGTAGGTTTCTGACTGCGTGTTTGTGTGTCCCTTGGTCTTGTCAGATCTTGTTAATTGCTGCCTTCCCGCTGTTTTAAAAAGTTGTGACTAGCTCACCCCCAGCTGTCACTCCGCTTCTATTATTTACCCATTCAAATGAGAGAAAAATGTTCGCGTCGACATTAATGACTCCGCGAGCGAGGCGAAGGAGGAGGACTAAACTAATTAAGGCGACTGACTCACCGCGCCATTACAGGGAATTTAGTGTGGATATTGCAATGCACTTCCAACACCGCCATCTTCTTTTAATTACCACGCTTAAAAAGTTGGTGCAGAGCTAACAAACAATTAAGGTCAGCGGGTGGAAAGGTAAACACTTTAGAGCACTGGTCACACAATGTAGATGGGAAGTCATGTTTCCACTGAGAGTTACGGTAAAAAGCATGATCTGCTACGGCTAATCCCTGAAGAAGCTTTTAATATGCAAACACAAACTGCCCCTGTTTCAAACAAAGCAACTTGGAGCACCATTTCAAAACTGTGCAGCAAACGTAGCAAACAAATGACAAGTTGAACTCCGAGCAAGTGTTGGCCACTTCTGGAGTTTGGTTTCTAATGCAGACTTTGTCACTTTGAAACCATTGGACAAAAAGTGGTGTCTTTCTTTATGAGCATATGCACCTGTGAGTCAACATTTTCTACCAGTAACACTATCAAGAGTAAACAGAAAAAATGGCTGACCCATGCGCATGTCGAATGACTCACTGCGAATGCAACTGCCTTGGATTTGGCACATTATGAAGAAATCAACAATCAGCAAATCAACAAGATTTTCACCTGTGGGAGTCCCTATCTTAGCTGTTAACGCAATGTGAATTACTTTGCTTATTTTTTTGCACACACTATCCACTTAGAGTGTGTTTAGCTTTATTAAATCTGGGCCTTAGAATTTTTCCTTGCTTCTTTCCTTTAGTGTCGCTGTCCTCTGTCCTTGTTTGGGATATTTTATACAATTTTAACAAAGAATGTGCTATACTGGCCCAGTTTGTACATCCTTTAATGGCCAATTTCAAAAAGCTTGAAAAAGTTTGAAAAATACTGGCTTTGGACCATTATTCAACTGCTGATGTTAATGTATTCGTACCCTTGAATTTTTTGGAATTAATGTTAAAATTCCAAATAAAAGAGTCCTTGCCACAGGCTTGCTGCGTGGCACTATTGATCTGCCTTGAGAATGGACCAGTGCATCACTGGTGGTAGCACATTAGCATCGACAGCCCAGTTGTTTTACATGTCGACTTCAGAGTCCTCTAAAATGTATTTCCTGTGCAACAAGAATTAAGTTTTTATGATTCGTGCTGGCGCGACTTCCAGTCAAATCAGAGGATAATTGGGAATTAATCCAGTTGTAATTACACAACAAATTGTATCAGCCACATTACATGTTGTTTCAGCCTACTTAGCATGAAGCAAATGTTTAATTAGAGAGGGTTAGTGGGGTTCTAAAACACACCACAGTGGGCGATTATCATCAAAAGCAACATTTAACATTTGCTTTTTGTTGGCGTGCGACTCTTCAATGGTGAGCCAATTTGAAACTATTGATTTTTAGTGCAGCTATGGTGAGTGTTGGATGGAAGTTTTTTGGACACTGCGGTCAAAAGCAGACACAGAGGGTAATTGTTAGAACTTCCTGATTATTGCATTGTTTACTGGTACCTGTCAAAGGTCGATGAAAGTGATCAAATCCCATAATGTTCCACAATATGTATAATATCAACATTAATGAACAAGTCACTGACAAATACAAATGTACTGACCTGCAATTTGACACAACGCTTCTTAAAAATGAAACAGCCCTGAATGGAACATTTATAGGAGTTGGTCAGG
The DNA here is from genome assembly GCA_036850595.1 of Rhyacichthys aspro. NCBI lineage: Eukaryota > Metazoa > Chordata > Actinopteri > Gobiiformes > Rhyacichthyidae > Rhyacichthys > Rhyacichthys aspro. The sequence goes on along the minus strand of CM072165.1, from coordinate 9,400,691 downwards.
GTCATGTCCAACAATTATTTCATAAATCCAGTCACTAATTCATATGGGATCAGCCCTGCTTCACTTTACACCGTGCTACACAACAGAATGTGCCAGGGCTTTGGCCAAATTGAGGCAAATATTGAAAAAAGATGGACAGTCCCATTATTTTTCCTGCTGTTTTGAAATTTAAGATTTAGATTTAACACTCAAATTCCCAAACCACCTGGTGATGCCGTACTCCAAAACCAACTCTATTGTTGCTCTGTAAAATCAACATGATATTACTATTAGAATATTTTAGAACTACTCTCTGATATCTCTTCTTATGATGCACTATCGCAGTCTTGGTCTTTCAAAAGTCTTTTCATGGACTTGGTACACTTTAGTTTTGGTTCAAATCTGGTTTCGATCGGCACAGTCTTTACTTCAACACCAGTCAATGTCTCTTCTTTAAGAGCCGTTCACAATAGATTTGTGACATGCATTTTTAACAAATCCCTATCATAGGCTTTATCCGCATCCCTGACATATCCAACAATCAAATTGTCAGAGGTCAATCTGGATGTTGGAGAATACAATTCTATTTTCAGTCACTCTGCAGATTGACAGCAAGCTGGTTGGTAGATTGCCAATTACAGGCTAACCTTATATTGTGAGACCTACAGAGTGTGCATTTAAATACCTTCTCTAGTATAAGAATACCTGTCACTGTAGAAGCACATGGGGCAATTATAAAGGTGAAATAGTTTGGACTTCCATTTTTCACCATGAAATTTGGAGATTTGTGTGAGTCATTTGTGGGCTGAACAATGTTTGAACTTTTTGAAAACTGAAGGCCGAAATCAGTCAAAAAACGCTATCTGTTGTTCACTCAGAGAAAACAGCCACCATCAGGCCTTTGTCACAGAGACATACAGGATCAGACAATACTGAGAAATTCATGACAATTTTACAACGATGGCAAAAGGAACAGACATGTGCCATCTGTGCACGTCTGCATGAACGCCATATGCGTAATCTCAACGTGTTTAATTCACACCTTTAAATTACATGTGCATTGCTACATCACTGTCCTCAGATGGAAAAGGTGAGAATGGCATGCAAAATCAAACCTAGAACTGAACATGAATACTATTGCTGTGGCATGCCGCTGGGATAGGACAAAGCATCATTTTATGAAGAATGTCTGTAATAAGGCCAGTTTTGTTTTTTGTTTTTTTGTAGTAATCAGATTGAAATAGTTCCAAAGTGGTTTTGTGCTGTTCCCTTTTACACAAAATTAATCTGAGAATAAGGTAAAACTTTAGATTATGGCCCGGTACTTCACGGTTACTTACAGTGTAATTACAGTGTAAGTTCTCTAGGACACAAATTGTAACTAATTGTATTTTTCTTGGGGACACTCAAATTATTTTATTTTCTTGGAGCAACTCAAAAAAAGTTTTGTTTTTAAGGGGGGCAACTCAAAAAAATTTTTTTATTTTTTTTTTGTTTTGTTTTTTTTGGAACAACTTCTTGGGGGAACTAAAAAAAAATTGTTTTATATTAAGTCGACTAAAACTAGACTAAAAAAGGATTAGATGACTGATGATGAATTATGACAACAACTAAATTGCATTTTAGTCAAAAGACTAAGACCAAAACAAAATAAATTTGCTTGGCTCAATCAATGTCTGAAGGTGCCTAATGAAATCTATCACTGCTGACGGGGCTTTTCCTTCTAAAATCAGTCAGATATTTCTTCTTTTACCAAACACTAAAAAACTATGTTGCCTATTACACCAATGTTGCCCAGAGTTGATGTGAGGATGACACAACTAGCACTGACCTGTTCGGACATCCTTAAAGATCCTAAAAGATCCTACAATATCAGCCTTGTATTGACAGCTATAGAGAGAACATGTCTTAACACCTCCACAAAGGTCCTCTGACCATCACTGGAAGCCAGCGGGTTGCAATTATTCAATATTCTTTTCAGTAAATTCTTCAGATTTTATTTTCAAAAGAGCCGTGTACAAATCCACTGAGTTATTGCTTTCATTGCCGGGAAAAAGACAGCACTACAACGAGTTAGTCAAGGTTTGCATGTATGCCCTCCGGCTCTGCGTCGACTGCCTTCAACGTCTCGCTCTCGCACAAAGCCTAATATTTACAAGGGGCGAAATGTTTAGAGCTTCTATCAAGGTTGAGGGTATTTTCTCAATATTTTGAAAGGTAAGACCTGAGGTAATGTTTTGTTCAGAAGTGCGATAGAAGAAGACAACAAGAAAAACTCTGTGTGTGTGTGTGGGAGGGGATAGGGAGAGGAAAAAGATGTAAGTGCATTGTTGTCGCTTGCCTCTGAGAAAAAAATAAAAAGGATTGTGTGCTGCGGCGGAGTTTGGTTTGACAAGTCAGATGTCGGCAGCGGCGCGGGAGGAATCAGTGCGTGTGTTTTACAAAGACGTAAGCAGTTGCTCCAATTTTTTTCAAGAGCCATATTGCGTCGCGAGTGAAAACGGCAGAGTAAATGTCAAGGTTTTAAAGGTTGGAAAATGGTGTTTATCAAAGAAATAACTGCATGGGTTTAAATAGTGTAGAGGGAAAAACAACTTTCTAAATTATACAAGAACACAAAAAGAGAGTTTGGATTTGTCGCTATGTGAGAATAGCAATTTGTCTTCAGTGTTTTAAGAGTGACACAAAAGGTCATGATTATTTTATGGCCTTGAGGTTGTAACGAATGACTTCAAATGTACTGTTTTAATTCGCCAAATGAACCTCGTAATATAGAAACAGTACAGTAGCAAGTAATCTGTCCTTAGTTCCATATTTCCATATATATAGTCCATATTTCTGCAGAATAATGTACCCCGCAGCATGCTATGGAAGCCTGTTTGATCCACAAAGATTATGGAGTTGGGCTTGCTCGAGGTCTATTTGAGTTTCCACCACAAATGAAACGGACCAAGCAGACCAAGACGACAATGGACCACACCAGATAAAGGGTATGTTTACATTTGGTGTGTTTGGTGTGTTTAAAATGGCTGCCATATGACCCTTAGGGCACAACAGACCCCTTCGAAACTTTGGTCTTGGGTCGCTTCCTACTGAACTCTGGTACAGTTACTTTAAAATGTGAATCCCAAGTGAACCACAGACATCTTAATGAACCAAGATAATATTGTCCATCAACAAAACAAAATGAGCAAAGGGCACAGTGGAGCTTTATTAACGTTTGGGCTGATGGCACCCTCTAGTGTGTTTATAGAGAGGGGCCTTGTTCTTTGTTGTTTGGTTTTGGTCCACAGTTAAGAATGTAAACATAAGGTGGAGCGGGGATTTTTGCAGCGGACCAAACTTGAAGCAAAGAAAATGAACCTGAATGAACACATCAGGTTTTACGTCACATTTTAATGTAAAGCAGCCAATATGATACGTCTCATGTGGGTTGCTTCCTCATGATATCATTCAGACTATTCAATAAACACAATGCCAGTACCGTACCAGTACCATGCCAATCAGCCATGAGTTAAAATTGTAAAAACCCAAATTTAATATTCTATTCTAGCTTAGTAATTCGATGATTGTACTATATTTTCAATCTATGAGCAATTTCACTTGTGCAGTATCTATTATGTCCAATAACTATCCTCCAATCTGCTGTTTACTTTTTTTTTTTTACTATTTATTAATATCAATTTATTCATGTCCATATATTACGTTTCTTTAAGCATAGTTTTTAATTTACATATGTATTTTCTATTTTTGTTTATCTTGAATAGTTTTAATTTAATTTTTGTTCTGGCCAGGTTTTCACTTTTGCTTTTCTTAGTGTACTTCTGCTCTTTTTTTAATTTAAAATTTTTTTTTTTTTATCTTTTCTTAACTTAATAGTTGTAATATGTTGTAATTGATGTTATAATGATGTAATTTCATTGAAATTGCCATGTAATTAATCATTTCTAAAGAATACCCATTTTGTTATCTTATTATGCCACTATTGCCCTGTTGTTACCAAAGTGTAAATGTCACCAACATATCTGTACAAACAAAAATATTGATGGTCACTGTAGTGTTAATACAACCTATGACTAATAAGTTCTAGCCATGAGTCTTGACTGTCTGTTGTGTGTGGTTGCCATGACAACATTCATTATCTTGTTAAGAGAGTGCTAATGTGATTGGAGCACTGATAAAGTACCTTGGCATGAATGTGTTTTTAGCACAGCAGCAGCAGCAGTGTTAGCAGTGAGAGCCAAACAGAAGCTGCAGAGAATATAATAAGCAAGATAAAAATAGATTTGATGTGGACTTAGGACTAAAATAAAATCACTTCTAACGTACTGAATAGCCTGATTAGGTAATATAGACTGTGTTGTGTGTCTTGTTAAAGGATGTAAATGATCATAATTTGTATCTCCACAGGTTCCTCTCATTCTGCTACAAGACCAACACAATAACAGCATCTGTCTTCATTATTATTATAGTTATGTGCAAAGCCCTAGCGCTGGGGTGGCATGTTTCTCCCATGGATAAAAATGCCCCCGTGGCTAAGTTGTCTAGCTGTGTCCTATTGACTGTGAAATAAAAAGATGCATCTGTAAAACGTGAGTAGTTTATGGTCAAATGTAATAACACTGAACATCAAAATGAACTTCAGTTTTAAAATATATTAAAAATGGCAACATCTCAGAGTAGTTTCCCAATGATTAGGTTACATTTTTGAAAAAATGAATCCATGTAAAGTCAAATGGAACAACAAAGCTGTGAAATGTTCTGCAGTTAAAAAAAGGAGGTTTTGTTCTGCTGTGAAATGATCAACGTATTTGTTATCTGTGTCTGTTTTGCACAGTAGCATTACATAAAGATAAGAAACAAGAAAGAGCTAGGATTTACAGGATCCAAAAGTAGGTTATTTCACCAACATTTGGGCCGTTTGCATTTATCTTGACAGAAAAATTCAGGCTTCACAGTCTTATGGTCACTGAAGACAGGTTCACAAACTGATGAGTGGCTGTGCCATACATTAGCAAATGCTAATCATCACACGACTCAATTTTCTTTTTGCCGTCATGGTCTCAAACCTCAACCCACCCCCAACAGCAACCTTTTCTGCTTTCCTTCTATTGAAAAAATAAAACCAGACCATTTTTTCTCTGCAAAATACTGATTACATCATTACATCAAATTGAAGTTTTGAGCTTAACGTAAACTTTTAGCTCTGACCGAAAAAATGTGGCATATATTCCACCTCAATAAACATTGCATAACTGAATTGCCAATATTTATCCCAATTTCACGTTGCTTCCCTTTTATCTGTTTGTTTTTCTTGTTTGCTGTCCTAAAAGACATTTTCAGCACTAAATGTACACTTTGTTTTTTCGGTAGCCATTACTTCCTTAATGACGAGCTGTGTCGACCAATGGGAGCTGCATGTGATTGGCCAAAGCTTTCTGTATGGACTGAAAATTCTCATGTAATACAATCCTTTATAATCAAGCCAAGAATATGGTCAAGTTTTTCATGATTCCTATCACAACATGCTAACTCAAGCTGAGGCTGAGCAATCAAACCAAGCTAAGCTCACATTTCTGCAAAAAAGCGTCACTAAATCACAACAGATGGAAGTGAGAACTGCTGTTAACAAATCTGCAGCGGTTTTGCATCGTTTGCCTTGATCCTTTAACTAAACGTGATTAACACAAGTGAAGTTTTCGATGGCACATGCAGCACTTCGCTCTAACGTCATTAAACAACAATATCCAGCTTCTCTGAATCTGATTGGCTGTGCAAGGTGAAGCCGGGCTACTCCAATTAAGTTGAAGGACAGAATAAAGCGAATGCTGCTTGCTAAATCACAACCTTTTCTCATTTCCTCTCATCATGTTTCCCTCCAAAAATCCGTCAGTGCGAATCAATCCGGCGCCGCTATCATCGATATGCAACAAATACAAAGTGACTGACACCAAATTATTTCCAAGCTGATAGATGTTACACTAGCTTTGTCAGTGTTGTCACCTCGACGCCGAGATCTTTCTGCTTTAGAATAATTGAAAGAGTAAGTGAGATTTCAGACTAGTCGAGGATTGGTGGAAAACTTGGCAGGATTTCTTCGGTGCTTTTTTTCCCTCGGCGTCACTGCGTCTAAAATAATGATATTGGTCTGCCATGGTGAGTAAATAAATAAATTTTTTTTTTAAAAAGTAAAAAGGCTGGCAATGAGCACGGCGCCACGTAAAATATGACTTCAAAGCCGTGACACTGACAAGACAACAAAGCCGATGGAGGTACTACACACCTGAGGTTCCGGCGCTCGTCATTAAGGAAGAAAAATGAAAAACAAACAAAAAAAAGCAGCTATTGCAGAAGGACAGCTGCGCTATGAGATGTTGACTATTTTTATATTATATTGCCCTGGATTCCCCCAAGTCTGCCGCCATAAGAGTTGTTTTGATGAAGAATAAGAGTGCTACTTTTTTCAAGGGCAGTCCTGTTTGTCCAATGCTCCGTCTAGATTGCATTTAAACATGGAGGACAAGGCGGTGGATATAAAAATATATTGCCCCGTTTTGGCCTGATACTCGGAGACTCTCTTAAAATGTACATATTATTTTCTATTGGTCACTGCAAATATCTAAACATGCCAAAGACAATATATGTGTTCTTTGGCTGGGACTCAAATCACATTCTTGTGTTTGTGCAGTTTTTTTTTGCCATACGCCATGTGCACTACATAGAGTACTGTGCAGTTTTATGCAGGAGTGGGTATAAAAAGTAAACTATAAAGTCTGGAGATGAGTTTACAAAATGCAAAGTGAAAGAACGAAGAGAGTTCTAAATCAAATTAATATTTGGTGAGACGGCCTCTAAACAGCAATAGTTTTTAAAGGTTCGGGGCAGGTTCTGTTTAAATGTTTGGAGAATCTCAGAGAAAAACTAAGCCAAACTAGACCAAACCAGACTATAAAATCTCAAAACGAACTGACCATGTAATGCCAGTTTGAACCAGGCCAGACTCCATAATGTTGGGATCACTGTAATGTCTTAGACAAATATCATTTAATGAATTTGGATAACTTTAATTATCCATGTTTTATACTTAAAGCTTTACATGGACTTGACCCGACTTGATCCTTTGACTTCATTAAGCTGGAGTCTGGCAGTGGAATTGACGCCAGGGCCGTGACTCGAGGGGGCTGGGAGGGGCCACAGATGCACCACATTCAGACAAACTGTGCTCTCAGTCAAAGGAAGCAATACTGGAATAGCCTCCCTCTTCCAATAAGGGACTGTTCAATTTATAAAACTTTTAAGAGTCATTTGAAAAAGTGGATACAATCAAATCAAAACTGTGACCACTTTTAACTTGTCTTTTATTGTTGTGTCTCTTTTTTGTATTTTTCTCTATTCATTTTGTGTTATTTTATGATAGCTGCCTGGGGACTGCTGACGGAAATGAGCTATTCTGCTATAATCAGGCACATTTAGAGCTGTGGCGTTTGTTACAGATGTTCATTTATGTGCATTATCCATATTAAATAAATAAATAAATAAATAAATACCATCACGTCAGGAGTCCTTGTTCACTCTAAAAATCGAAGGTAATCGTCTCTTCAGTCACTTTTACATTTTATAAATTGCTAAAAAAAAACATTTAAATTGTGTATTGTTGACAGCATTCTTACTTTACTGCATATCTTCACACCTTTTTGAATATTACAATAATATATGATATTTTTGAATAGTACATTTTTCTACCTCTTATTCTTCAGGGTCAAGGGTGGAGCCTACCTTTGCCATAAAAGGGAAAGACTTTCAGGTTTCTTCTACAAATATTTGCCAGACAAAGACGTGAGTGTCCTCTCCCATCATGCCTCCAAACAGATGTCTGACACTGCATGGACTGTGTGTGTGTGTGTGTGTGTGTGTGTGTGTGTGTGTGTGTGTCGCTTCATTAGGCATGTATCCAATCAGTCAGTAGCTCGGCACGTCGCTCGGCAGTTCACTCCCGGCCTATAACCGGCCTGTCACTCAAACGGCTGGAGTTCATTAGAGACGCTGAGAGCCGGTGACAACTCCCCACGGATCTGACCTGTGTGTACAAACGCAGGTGATCTGACCCTCCGGGAGGATAAACAAAGATATTGTGTCGCTGGAGCGGCGGGAAAATGAGTGGAAACACCCCAGAGATCCATACAAATAGCTTGTGTATTGGCCAAGCGCTAGACACAGAGACAAGAAGGTGAAATTAAACAGCAGGCCCTGCAGCAGGTGGATAGGAATTAAACAGTGGGCCATAAATACAGCCTTGTTGAACTCCAGCCAGTTTCAGCTTAGTCCATAATTACTGAAGTTTATGTGCGGCTAAAGAGGCTTTTAGATTTAACACCAAAGACCTTTAAAGCAAAACAGAAAAAGTCCTGGTTATTGTTACTGTTTTGAACAGGAGGAGATGGTCTTGTAACTAAACGTGTTTCACTTAAACGAGTACAAAACACAATGCACAATACAATAAATAAAATAAACTATTAAAAAGTACAAAACATCCCAAATGAGTGTACTGTACCATACCACTCTGAGAAAAGCTACAAGCTGGATCCAAACACTGTAGTCGCTTTATTGGATGAAACCAATGTTTTCTAATGAATCATGGCCTGTTTTTGTGATTAGCAACGATATGTCAAAATATTAATGTATTTCTTCTTTTTAAACAACAAAGCTAGTGTTAGCAACAGCTGTTCAGTGTTATTTATAGTGTTGGCATTGTACAGTAACCTGGCTTGCCAGATGGTCTGTCTCTGTTACAAAGAACCATCTGAGTGGGCTTCCATTGAAAGCGTTGAGGAGTTAGCTGTACCAAACCCTGCTGTACCAACTCAAAGGAAAGATGGCTCAAACATATAGAAGGAACATTCATTGGTGGTTTCTAATTAAAAAGTTACAATATAAAGCACAATAATATAAAGTAAAGTATCAAACCTACATTTGAGAGATGCCAGAGAAGAAATCCAGCAGAACCCTCCAATCTGCAGGCTCTGTTGAAGTAAACAGAAAAACAGGGTATAAGAATGTATTGTAATGAATGTTTCAGTGGTATCACCCAGGCTCGGTTATTTTTACATATTTTAATCCAGAATGTTCCATTTTAAAGCACCTAAATATTGCAGGAACCGTGTAGCCCGTGTGCACTGCCTAGCGCCTGATGCGTTCGTGTGCATCCGTCTGAAGGTCAACGATGTGATCTTTTTTTATTATTTAATACCACGGCTGACTTGAAATTCCATTGGCGCGTGTTTATGCAGACTTAATAAAGCACACAAATGAGCAATTGCAAAAATGTCATTTTTAATGTGCGCACCGTGCATATCCAATCACGCCATTGGCTCTGGACTGGAATAGATTTACTGTGGGTAAACAGGAGGTAAAGGAAATCTGCTACGTGGCTAAGGAAGTCTCAACAATCTACCCTGTTAATAAAATTAAAGTGTGAAATATTTATCGGAGGACGCTTTAATAATAAATGGTGGCTATTAAAAATTAAATTAATTCAGATTTCAAGCATGAATTTTTAAAGCGACATTATTAAGAGTACACCAACAAGCCATTTCATTGATGTAGCATTGTTACGTATTAAATAAAGTCCCACCTACTGCAGCCCGCCGCGTTTTTTTCCTACAGCCTCATCAGGAAAGACTAACAGGGCAGTTTGACAGCGAGGTGAGGTAAAGCGCCCCCACGTCAGCCCCCGCCCTCCATTAAGCATTAGCACACGCACCGCTCCATGTAAACTGATTGCTGACAGGGGGCAAAAAAAACGGGTCCGGGGTCAATAATTTAAGGAAGTCAAGGCTAATTTTAATCCATTATGCTGCCGTTTGCACACTGTGTGTCAAAGGTAAGTCTGGGCCTGAATCTGTCATGTGATTCATATTCTGGGGGAGAATTAGTTTCACGGCACGTCATAATTTAATACGTTTTAAGGAACTCAGCAGGACTTCGGCGGGCTGTGGAAGAGAAGGAGTGAAAGGAGGGACGTAAAAAACGAGTGGGATATTAAATAATGGAGCGCCTTAACACAACGATCTGTCTTATTGGGACATGAATGGCCTACGAGGCACGGATGGGGATCTGTTTGTGAGGAGACTTGAATAAAAGGCTGCAAGGAGCGGGATCCGACCTGGACTAGAGCGCATACAGTGGACGGATTTGAGAAGAATCCTATTGAAATGCATTTACACATAGACTTCTGCAGAAATGTGGAACAGTTGGAGTAAAACATGAGCATATAATATACATATGTTAACAAGTTGTTGGCCTATAATCTATCATCCTTATCACTATTATTATCACCATTATTGTTGTCATTGTCACTACCAATTAGTATTTCTCATCACTATAATTGCTGCTGACCTGCATTTTTCCCCCATTGTTATTATTTTTTATTTTATTTTTCTTACTCTTATTACTAATGACTAATAATTACTGCAAAAGTCAATTAGAAAAAAAAAACACATGCTGCTAACACACGTACATACATGGCTGCTTAGGAAGTCACAGAGGATTCGACATTAGATGCATTTATCTTGGTGGCTATCTCCGAAAACATGATATTAAAAGCGCTCCTGTAGTAACACTGAGGTCCCAGGGCTTTGTCTATCTGTGTGGCCCTTTCCCACTCACATCTGAGCGTAAGAGCACCCCACATTTCACTTCAAGCACACTTTCAGTTACTCTCTGACATGTAAGGTCAAGTGGGCCTATTCCTAGCCTCTTATTTTGCCGCCTCTCCTCTCGCAGCAGTCACACCGGCTTTGTCTCGGCCCGGGCTGGAGTGGCGAATAGTAAACTAGCCTATCTCTGCCAGGGCTTACTTCACAGAGCGGGACGGCTTTGGCTGTCATAGGTTCTCAGGATCAGAGCCCAGAGCGGGGACACTTCATTTGCCGGTGCTGAGGAGGAGGAGGAGGGGAAGGTGGAGGAAGAGGGTGGGAGAGGTGTGCACCAGGGTCAAGTGCTGTGGAGAAAGCCAGGCAGGAGTCCAATAGAGCTTCGGTCTTATGCAGCCCACTCTGTCCCGAGGCTTTCTCGGCTTTGCTGATTCTGTTCTGAGAAGGGCATCCCAGATCAGCATTTGAAAGGTATTAGAACTGGAGAAACAGGGGCTGGGGCTTTAAACCTGCAATACATCAGCAATTCAAGAGGGGAAGGAGCTCATCTGGAGGCAAAGTGTGGGGATCAGCTGGCTTTATGGCACTTTCTTCAGAGAAAAACTGATTGTTGTTTGGAAGTGGAATATCAAACCAGACTGAAGAGCCTTTTACAAGTGACATCAAAAAGATAGACAGACACCACAGCAACAAAAACAGTGGTGCCGGTATTGCTATTATTATTAAAACCCCTTTAGAAGTGGTCACATTTGCTTACATTTGTCAATATTCTACTGTTGGACTCAGGTTCTATGTTGGCTGCTGTGTTGTTTACCATTTTTATAGCCTTCACACATAATTAAAGCAGTATCCGTCTGTTATTTGACCAAAAATCCATTTGTAAAATATCTATAAAATCCAATTTAGCAATGTGTTTTAACAATCTATGACACACATGTCAAACTCGAGGCCTGGGGGCCAAATGAGGCCCTTAGCAATGTTTTATGTGGCCCTTCAATACATTTAGTAGGTGATATGTTTGGCACTAGGTTTTAATTGGATTTGAACATGTTTTAGATGGATTTGGGCAACAAAGATAAATAAAATATGTTCAAATCTGACTAAAACCTGTTCAAATCTGACTAAAACCGGTTGAAATCCATCTAAAATGTGTTAAAATCCAACTAAAACCTGTCCAGATCCATCTAAAACCTGTTCAAAATCAGCTAAAGCCTGTTCAAATCCATCTAACCTGTTGAAATCTGACTAAAACCTGTTGAAATCTGATCAAAACCTGTTTTAATTTTTGTCCACAGTAACATAGTCCTAAACATCTAGTGATTTGTAATAGCTTGTTGGCTTAATTTGGTGCAGGCCACTCACTAGTGTTATCTACCCACTCACCAACAGCACACACAGTCAAATATTTTCTATTTGCCCCAGAATTCTTAATGTCTTGTGGCTAATGCTCTTTTGTGGGTTGAACACACGTCCAAAAAGTGCACGCTGCTTCTGTTTCTCACCTGCAAATATCCTTCACACTTTGTGCAATCTCCCACACTTTTCATTGCCCAAACAGACGGCGTCGCATCATGTTATTGTTCTGAACAGATGCTGTTAGGTGCGTCGATAAAAACAAACGTTTTACACTCGCAGGTAATGTGCTACTTAGCTCGAATATTGCACCCTCGATGTGGTGTGAAAAATAATACGCCTGGAAACAGAATAACAAAATAGAGGATCTTTGGGTTTTGTTCCGTCCACGGCAGACTTTAGTGGTGCATTCGTGAAATCAAAACAGAAAGCTTTGCAGACGTATCGAAGCTAATCCCCCTCTCGGCAAATGCACACAAGCCATCCGTCAGATCCTCCTCTCCGTGGCGACTGGCTTGACCTCTGCACACTGATGTCGAGAGCGGGACTGGGGGGATCTAAGGAGGAGGATGAAGAGGAGATCAGAGGAAGAGGAGGGGAGGTAATATCAGTGGGGAAGATGGCGCGGGGGACAGGATAACATATAAGGCCTCGGCGAGATGTACAGAGGCCCGGTATGGGGTCTCCATCTGCCGCCAACAAACCAGCCTGACATTACATCTGTCACGGGCCGATAAAATCTGTCTTTGGAGGCTAGAACTCTTCAAAGTCACCCGACACGCTCACCTCTAGTTCGTATATTGTGAAGAGTGAAAATCAGATCAGATTTAATGCTGTTTTCAGAAGTTACAGGCAAAGGCAATGGTTCTGATTATGACTGTTTGGGTACTTGAAATTGAGTACTTACCAATACCGAGTACAGATAACAGATTGATTAATTTCGAGCAGGTAGAAATACATTGATAAAAATAAAAGAAATGTGCACATACCCAACAACATAAACATTTTCTTAAATTAAAAACATATTTCATCAAACAGACTGAAACTGAAAAGGAGTGGGAAGAAGACAAACATATTTAATCCCACCCCTGTTATGATTTATTTCATATGTAGCTTCTTTGTATAAAATAAAAGACTGTACTGATTTGTCCATATGTGAAAGTGTTTCATTTTCACTTATTGTTCAAGGGTGGGACTCTTTATAATGATGAAAAATTATGACTTTGGGCAAGTATAGTAATTATTTTCTGGTAGAATGCAAAAAAAGGGTGTAATTGCTTAGCTGTCGGAGTAAAAATGTATCAAAGTGAATATTAATGCAGACAAAAAAAATAAAAAATCCAAGGCATTATTTTACACACAAAAGTTAAAAAGCACTTGTTTTATCATGGCTCTATAAAGCTCAGGCCTTCATCAGGGTAAGCAAGCAAAAACATTGGTATTAGGATTGCTGGCCAGGTGAAATATAGCCATAAAAAAGTGGTGGAAAAAGTGCCGTATTTTAACTTTATGGTTAAAGCTGGGATTGCGTTTTTTGATGCGGAAAATTTTAGATTTAAAGCTTCTGTTTGTACAACCATAAATTGTATTGACAAATAAATTGTGCCAAATAGCATCACGTGAGTAAAATGGGACAAGAGCATTTTAAAAATACAAATGTAGTGTTTCAATTTGGCAGTGACTAGTGTTTAAGAGTCAGTGGTTTCACCCCATTACTCTACAACCAGCCTTTGTCTGACTCTGACCAGAAAACAATGTCAAGCCAATATTTAATATTAAATTTAAAAAATATGCCCAAACCTGAACAGCATAATCCAGTGTCCAAAAATGACAAACCTTTTTCAAAATCCTATCTCCTATATATCTCTACTATATCTGTCCAAGAAGATCAAAACTCTAGAACTCACTAGAAATCCTACATCCCTTCCTAAGCCAGTCAATACATGCCTAGTAAATTCTACAATGGATTTTCTATTTAATTACTTCAAAAATCAAGAATCCTATTAAATACAATGAAAAAGAAGCCAAAAGATGCTCACTGAATTCAAGCAGTATAGGAATCTGTCCACATTTGGAGGTATCTATCTGTTTGTCTCCCGGGAGTTTGTTTGACTTTGTTGCAGCTCTCACTTTAAGTGCTAGTTCTGCCGAGTGATTTCACTGAGCCATTCTTCTGGTGTAATTGGACAGGCAACCCTCCCACCTTTCTGCACAAAGTGGCTTATTAACGTAGAGCCGCTCATAAATTTGTTGTTTTTTTCCCCTTCTCCGAGTGGCTTGTTTTTTTCTCCCGGACATAATTACTCGGAGACACTTTGTTGATTAAAACTATGTCCAGAAGTGTGGGCAGCTTTGTGTTTTTCTGAAGAAGTCCGACTCCTTTTGTGAAATCAAAGGAGTGGTACTAAAAAAACGATAGCGTGTCACTGCGAAGTCCGATGCAACTAAAGGAGCTGTTGTTTAAGAGGAATCGGACAAATCTGGGGGAACAAAATGGCTTCCCTTATCTAGACGCAGCACAGGTAGATTAAACAGCCCGGGGGAATGTGCTCCGTCTGGGGTAACGCCGACGCACCACGCCTTTTATCACACGCGTGAAAATGAGAGCGGGAATATGCAGCACAGGCACGCAGCAGGCAGGCAGGTGTCGGAGAAATCAAGCGTGCACTTAAACGATCAAGAGACGGACAACCGCTGATTTACACACAGATTATAGTTTTAGATCACAAACGCACAAGCTGGAATTAGAGGAACATAAAGATACACTTTTCCTAATCACCCATCAAAGCCCCGGGAAGGCACCAACACAGAGGATGTAAGACGGGGATTTGGACGGAACATTTACATACAGGTGTGGATTCAGATGTGTTACACCTACACATTAGGCGGATGAGGTTGCCGCAGTCGTTTTTCTAATTTGTGTAATTTATCAGACTGTTGTTGTAATTGTAAATAAAGCAGTAGTAATATTTTAAATTGACACCTTATGGAGCGTTAGTTTAAGAGCATTAAATCAGGTTTGGTGTTAACTTTAACAAAACAATTCAATTTATATAAGTACAGTTTATGATTGACGGTAATTTCATTTAGTCAATTAAGTTTAAAATACTTCTCTGTGTATACAGTAAATAATATTGAGGCAGATTTTCTGAGGTTATCATTTAAAGTAAGTTATTTTCAGAAGTGTTATGTTATAAAAATAATATTTTCATGTGTTTTGTACGTGAATCAACTTGCATCTTGCAACTATAGGGATGAGGGTAATAGTATGAGTCTGAGAGGATGATATACAACAGTTAACAGTATCTGGATCTTTTTGGTGACATTTCATATCCCTCTCTGGAATTGCCTGGGCTTTTTCTTGAAAAAGCAAGTCGGGAAAACCATTCAACCAGAACTGAATCTAGTCTTTAGTTTCCAAAACACCAACAACTGTCTTTTTGTCAGCTTTGCAGCAAGTTAATCTAACCAAAGCAACATTACACTTTCAACTGACTTCATCCAAAATGGCAAATCTGAGTGATCTCCCTGTTAACTCTGAACCAGCTTTGTTTACATCACTGGGCACTGAGATCCACAAGCTTCAACTTACTTTTTCACTGTGGGAGGTTTCATTTGTGGTCCTCGCTTGTATGAACGATGGCATTTTGAGGGTTTAAACCATACCTTAAGAGTCGTTCATTGATTTTTTACTTCATATTCTTACAAATCCTGTGTGGCTGGAGCCTGTCCCTGCTGCTTTGGGCCTGATGCAATGACCAGATAACTAGGACTAATACCTAGAGACGTACACTGACAGACAATCATTCACACTCTAATTCATTCTCTACGGGCAGTTTAGGTTTACAAATTCACCTTTACTTGCATGTCTCTGGGCAGTCGGAGGAAGCCGGACCCTGAGCGAACCCGTAGTGAGGACAAGCAGACTCTACACAGAAATGTTGTTGCATGGGATCGATCATTTAAACGTATACTTTCAGATCAAAAAGTTCCGCGATCAATCATCTTGCCGGCCCAAGCATGACACAATTATTTGAACAGCGCCGTCGAGTCGAGTTTTTCATCTTCAAGCAAAACATCTCATCAAACTTATCCGCGACTCATCTAACGCTCGAAAGGTCTGCCTGTGTGAAAGTAGGAAGAGAAGTCAGAAGTGACTAAGTCCAGACTGTCTGAGGCAAATTACGATGTTTGCACAGACTGTGACCTCCTGACTTTACGTTTCTCTCGAGTACACATGCGGGATAATGAGAAATCTCCTCAATGTGTCCACAAGTGTCGGAGAAAAATGTCTGTCGCTGACCGTTGGACTATTGGATTTATCCTTAATGATCCACCTCCTACTCATACCATATATTTATATTAAAAACATTTCTTTTGTGGACCGCGGAATAGTTTTAATCATGATATTTGCAAATCACACTTTGCACAGCACTTTTTTCACCCCAAAACAACAAACTATTTTGCTGGGTGATAAAATTTAAACTCAAATCGACAAATATCACGAGCGATATGGCAGCAATAAACTCTTGTCTCACTTTACAAGTTGAAAAATTAATTGGTTTTGGTGCGACAGAACTGGAATCTTTGTTTTTTTTTTTTCTTTTCTTTTTTTTTTATCCGACACAGCCCGAGCACATGACGCAGAGTTCATATTCTAACAAGACTGAAAGGGCAAAAATAGACTTCGCTAATGGTTGTGAAGCGGCAAAGTCGAGGCCGGGTGTGTGTTTCATGGCTCCTTACTAACAAGCACATCATTTTCAGAAGTGCACAATGGTGTCAAGTCGCCTGGGATGATCCTCCTTCAACGAGTGCCAGGATTACTGTAAGCTG
This sequence comes from Rhyacichthys aspro, assembly GCA_036850595.1. NCBI lineage: Eukaryota > Metazoa > Chordata > Actinopteri > Gobiiformes > Rhyacichthyidae > Rhyacichthys > Rhyacichthys aspro. Next base: position 9,383,871 of record CM072165.1, on the reverse strand, counting down.
ATTTTCCATAATTTACCCTCACCGAGTGGAAAAGCACAATCCGGATTCGCCTTCCTAACTCCCTCGCCTTATCTTGTTCGCCTGCACGTCATTGTTGTCCCAAGAACAAATATGAGTTATGTCTGAGAGCTGTGGGATAGTTTTGAAGCTTGCAAATTTACATTGTAGGTCAAATTCATGGATTAGGCCAAATGGGGTGATGTTTGAACATTTACGTCGTCGCTTTTTAGGAACGTCTCACAGTAACCGGTCGCATTTCCATATTTTCAAGTCCTGTTCTAAATGTCTCCGAAAGAACAGCCAGCCATCCTTATTATTTGCTCGCTGAGTGGATTCTAGTCAGAATGCAGAGCCGTGCTAATAAGACAGATGACACCGCTGTTTGGGAGCGACTCGTGTGATGAAAATGGAGCAGCAATTCCACACAATCACAAAAAAAAAAAAAAAGCCTCCCGCAGATGCCAAAAAATGAGGTGTTTTTTCGGTAAATGCCAAGCTTCATGTCGTTCCGGCTTTTACCAACACTTTGTCTGGAGGATAATAACTTTGCAGAGAAGAAAAACTTTGACAAAGGTGCTGTTAAGTTCATAATAAGTCCAACTATTTGAGAGAAGAGTAGGAGATATAAGGATTCTGGGACATGACGCCACACAACCCCAACTTGGATCATTTCCTCCATGTTGGCAAAAAAAAAAGTGCTTCATTTCTGCATAAACTATTTAAAACAATCAGTACAAAAGCACTGAGACTGTCTCCGCACCATTTCCAGGAGATTTGTGGTAATGTGTCCTACCAATAGCCCTCTTTGCCTTTATTCACGGAGCACAAAGGCGATCAATGTGAGCTTTTATCCAGCGACTGCATGAAGAATAAGAACTGACAGATAAGTAAGCGATTAGTCCACCATTAATGGAGACAGTTTTCTTCAATGTAAGTCTAATAAACACGCCACAAAAGTCTTTTCTATAAAGATTTCGGCTGCTGCCTTTAGGGGTTGCCTCTGAGAATCATCAAGGGTAATGCACATTTACTCTAGCATAGATTTTACCCCAGATGTCCTTCCTGATGCAACCCTCTATATCAGTGGTGTCAAACTCAAAGTGGTGAGGGGCCACTATAGTAAATAAGAATCATTTCGGTGCCAAAGACTGTGAAATCCTAAGAAAACCTGTTCAAATTTAACTAAAACCTGTTGAAATCCATCTGAAACTTGTTCAAATCCAACAAAAACATGCTAAAGATTGACATGTGTGCTCTCTATTTATCTGGGCTTGGGACCAGCCAATAGGTAGACTTTGGGTTGGTGTGGTTTTGGAAAATGTTTTGCTTACATTTTAAAAATGTATTGTGTGTGATTTTTAGAAGAAAGCATGTGACCATTGACCACTGCATTTTCAAGGTTGTCGTTGTATTCCTTGGACACAGTTTGGCACGAATATTAAAACCTTTTATCTTTTTAACAACTCATGGACAATGTCTAGTGTAATTTTAACTTCAACTTACCTGTCCAAAAACCTCTTCACCTGCACACATTGTCTGGTAAAAGTTGGCTAAGAGCCTTAAGTTAATATGTTATAATTTTAAATTACAGTTACAACTAAAGAAGAAGAACTTTTCCACCTTCCACGGCTCTCATGTGTACACTATAGGTGCATTACATAGCTAATTGTTGCCTGTGTAGACTTGAAATGCTGATTCTTTTGATAAACATGAATATAAAAATGCAACCGTTTCATGACATATTGCTTAATAAATGTGAAAGTGTTTATTCATTTTTCTCTGCCTTACTGCCTACCAATATGGCTGCAAGACCACACCTAGTCACATGACGTTCAGGGTTTCATTTCCGCTTCAACCTGGTTTAATTGCCGTTGCTATGGATAGAAAAGTGACTTTTTCTTTAGTTAGTTTGAGGGAATGTCACTCTGCTGGCTTCAGTGTCCGCTGTCTGTATCTTTTTATTTGATTTGCGAGGAAGCCAAACAACATGCATGGTTTCACAAGGTAACCATATTTGCTGCTAACCATGGAAACGTTAAATCATCAAGTCCTGGCACTAAGTTTGACATGATATTCTCGCCCAAACACAGACAGGAAAAAGCAATTGGCATGAAGGCCGGCCAAGCCCCAGAGCAAACAGCGGAGGCTGGCTCTCACTTCAGACTGCATCACCTTCCAGCGTTTGTTATTGTTCCTTATTACTGCCCATATTTTTCATTGCCTCTCTCCAAGCTGTCTCATTTCTCTGTTGCCTCCATACAGTGTTGTAGGCATTAATATATGAATCAAAACTCAGATCAAACCAGTTCGGCTGAGTGATAGCAGAGCCTTGGTCCAGTTTTGGTTTGCTTCCAGCGGTTTGAAAAGAAGGTACAGCTAAATCAATGCGCTGTTAAATCAGGCGGAGATCAAAGACACTTGAATAAATTCTGTGAAAATTTATTCCAGGCAAATTGGTCAGTGAATTTCAGCTTTGTTCAATTTGCTACTGTGCACTTCTCGATTGACCAGTGAAGCATAAGAAAAAACCACCGCTTCACCTTCTCTATTATTTATCCCACTGTCTATTTGCACTTTTCTTACCGATATATTGGCTTTACCGCTCGAGCTGCATCACCGACACCACCGCACACTTTCTTTGTCTTCATATTACTCTTAGGTTAGACAGTCGTGGAGTTCCATTTCCTAGTGTTGTAGTTGGAGTATCCAATTGAAGCAAGACTAGTGCATAACGTATCAGAAAACACATAAGAACAGTTTGAAAATTCAGAAATTAGAAGTGCATTGTGTGAAATTCTTTGGGATACAGCTGAACAGAATGGAATACTTGAGTCAAAATCATATTTCCAAGAGAGTTGGCTACAGACATCCATGTGCAATTCATTCCGTCTAATTGCTGGCATTTGGAGGGCAGCAGAACAATTGCTGAAAAAAGAGCGGTGGCTTTTAAATAACGGGTATTTAGTTTGTCTTTCTTGCAAAATCAGGTATTTAAAGGTTGACTTGAGTAAACTTGTGGCAGGAGCTTCAAGACAGGGCAGACAAACTGAGCACTGCTGGAACACAGGCAGATTTGTGTCTTTTTAGAACATATTAATGAAAAATAAATGTAGACAATGATGGAATGAAATTGTTGTGGTCACAGTCCAACCCATTTCCACTAGGTTTGTACAACATGTCCCTACAGGGCTACCATAGGTGCTCAGAGGCTGGCTAAATAAATAAAGAAATAAATAAAGAAATAAAGGAAGAAAGAAAGAGACTTTGGTCCATCTTTAGTGGTGTGGTATTGGGGCCAGGTTCGTGCATTCATTTCCAAGATAAGACCAAACTAAAGTACTACAATTCCAATGAGTCCATAGAGAAATGTACAATTATTTGCGCTGCCAGCAGTTATCCTCCAATCCCACTTGGGTGTAGTGCCGAGCCAGGTTCAGATACTGGAGGATCTGTATTCAGACCGCACTATCAGTTTGAAATAATTGAGATACTGGCATGAGTTTGTCTGTGAAAATGAGAACCATTTTGGCTGTAATTGTCAGAATAATCGAGTTATACTTTGTTAGTTAAATCTCTAGATGTGACTTTATTGCCTGCCTGTCTGCAACATTACAAACCACAGGACAGAGCAGGCATCAATTAAAGATGGAGCAGTTCAGCTTTGCTCCGGTGCCATTAATTGCCAGTAAAGTCTGGAGGAGAGCATGTAATTGGCATTTAACGCTATTGATGGCAGCATGTGTTGGTATTTAGCTGTCGGGCCACAGAAGGGCCATGTGGAGTCAAAAATGGCCGGGGAAGTGGCGAGCCAAGTCCTGCAGGAGCCGAGGCATGGCTCTGTGTGATTGGACTGGGTCCCGGTCCAAGTGACGAGGACACACCGAGGTCGGACGTGTCGGAGCACTTGAACGAACGCCGCACCAACATCTTCAATGTATATGTTTAAGGGTTGCTTCAAGAGGCGCTTTATGAGGTACTTGTCCAAAGGCAGAGTATTACCTTCGGTGGATGGTCGTTGGAAAGGATCCAGCACTAAGCAAAGTGATACTAAAGACGATGCCAGCAGCTTAAATCTAATATAGCCACCTAAAACAGGAACATAAAAATAACTGTAAAGTAAGTGCTTTATATATAGAATAGTCCTAGTACTTATATGGCTTCCTTCCAAGATGGCCTAGAAGACATCTTTAGTGCCTTCAGACTTTCCCCAAAATACTAAACGCTTTTGGTTACATTTCAGAAGATCAAAGTGTGCCTATTTTAAGCATTGTTGCATATTCTTACTTAAATATTATTTAATCGAGTTGGCTTTAACTGTAATTTGAACACAAACACAGATATTTTGCATGAAACCTAGCCTTACCAGTTTTTTCTCACCTAAGTCTAATATAAGTGTGTGTTTTTAAATGTGCCATTATAGCAGAGATGTAGGGGTCCTACTGCTGTGGTGTGATCCTCAGTGCCTGACTTAAAACCAATGCATATTGTCTATATTTCTGTATGAAACAAGCCAAAAGAATGAACAAAGATCCTATGAGTTACCCACACAAAAGTCCAACAGTCCTACGCTTTTTTCTTCAAGCTTCGGCCAAATTAATTTTAAAAGTGTCACAGCCATTCATGAAAAAACATCTATTTTCATTTTTACTTTACTTTACTTTTTCATCATTAAGTTTTATTGAATTTAACACAAACTTTTTATATGCATTGTATCTCGGTGTGCTTTTGTGTGTCAACATAAGACTCTAAAACGCGCCATCGGCATCAGTAGCAGAGACATTAATTAACCATACATTGACATTTAAAAAAAAAAAAAAATTTAACTAAAAATAATAATGACAAAAACAATATTTCCACATAGTTTTTTGCCTAGTTAGCTTTTTTCTGAACAGAACTGGAGAAAAACCTGCTTAAAACCCAATCCATTTTAGGTAAACAATTACACTTGGTCTGACTGAGTTGAAATTACTGTGAAGGGAAGGGATACAGAGAATATTTTTGAGGATTCCTTATAACGACAGCTTCTCCATGTTTGTTCACTCACCTCATGTAAACCCAAAATATGAAATATCACTTTATTATAATTCACTGCCTCCTAGCTCAGTCTGTCTGGCAGCTTGCGTACTCTGTGATCTTACTTATGCAGCGTTCTCAGCAAAAAGTGGTTTATTATGACTTGTTAATTAATTATTTCTTCAAAGCTTGCAGACTTTATTTTCATTTTTTATTTTTTACCTGTACTTAGCCATCTGTTAATCAAACTCTGCTACAATATTGGAGCATATGTTGCGTTTATAAGAGTTCCTTAAGACGAGCATGAATAATGTATAAAGGTGCACCCATTTGGTCTGGATACAATTACAGCAAAGAAGGAAGTGAAGATGGAGAGAAAAAGAAGAAGTACGGGGGCTGGAAATCCCAAAGTGTTTTCTCAAACTCGTGCGATTCTCTTTTCTCCATTGGATAAAAATGCTGAAGTTAAAATTGAATAAAAAGGTGGGAGTGAAAATAGTAAAAAAAAAAAAAAAAAAAAAAGCTGATTTGCTGCCAAGGCACTTTGAGAGAAATCGATAGAGAAAATGTAAACGACTGGAGTTTTGTGTCCTAAAACGCCACTGATATAAGTGTATATTTATGTGGCAGGAATAAGTAATTGAATTTTCAAAGTCAAAAATACAGTAGTTAAGGTCAGCGCTGAGAGCCGCTGGGAGATTAGAAGTTAGAAGTGTTTTTATGTGCATACCCCAGAGCCACAGCAGAGCCCAGTAAATGAAATTAAAAATGACAAATCTACAGTGTTATTTGTTGGCGCTGAAAGATGGCGATCCTCAGGGCGACCCTTTCCAAGGCTAGAAAAAGAGCCCAAAACCAAATCTGGAACATTTTTTCTTCCTCTTTGGTCGACTCACGAAGGCATAGGGTTCCGCCGTAGCTTTGACTCTCTTCCATTTATTTTTCATGTATCTGTAAATGCCTCCATCTCTTCCCCCCGTCCGGATCGGAAACTGTCTGTCCATTTTCTGTGTTACAACGCAGAGATTACGGCGCGGAGTGTGCCTCGCCTCACAATCGCCGGCTTCGACTTTTCGAGTGCTTTAGAAGAGGATTTGGCTTGTGCAGGGAGGCACCACACTGGGCCACCCCTGAAAACGCAGCAGGCCGCCAGTGGCTTAACAAGGCAGGGGCATCGGAGCTCTTAGACTCATCACTTCCACCAATACACGACTGTCCGTTTCACCGCCAGCAGCCTCCCTCCAAACTTCTACGGATTTGCTTTATTTGTCGTGTGATCAGATGCAGATCAAGAAGAATCTCGTCTCGTTTTATTCATTTGTGTCACGAGAGGAGGTGGCGTTGTCCCAGCGGCCGTGTGCCAAACCCAACAATGGCCAGTTGCTGTGAGGCCAGATACAACTTGGACTGGAAATGGTGAGAAATTGTCGTTTATTATCAGAACAGAGCATTGTGGGTAAGGTCGGCTGGCACGGTTTCAGAGGCATTTTCAAAAGAGGTCCAAAGCATCCCAGAATAAGCATACGGTGCATCATTGGAATGGAACTATTGTTAAAAGGTGGTTAAATACTGCAGTCTGTTGGTTCGGTGACAAAAATCCTTAATCCTCTTCTCAAAGAAGCTGGATTTATCAGTGATATGCCAATAAAAAGAGAAAGCAATACTTTATTATCTACAAATGTGGAAATTTGTTTTTGGGTCACCATAAAAATCCACACATACAAACAACAGTAAAGTCAAAATAAGTATAGTAAAAAGGCACCTCATGAAGAATACAATAAATACAATAAGATCATCTAAGTTCAAAATATCACCATCTTGTAATTAACACTGGCTTTTAGTGTTAGTCAATCAGTATTTTAAACAGGAATTAGCTCATTTACAGTTTATTTACTGTTTAGTTTGACAGTTTAATACACTTAAAATTTATTCTAACAGGAATTATCTGTGAAAAAATTAGACCTAAATTTTACTCTTTATAATTAGGATTTTAATAGATGAGAATGATCAGCCCACAGCAGGATTTTGGCCAATCACAGCTTCCTTCTGGTAAAAAGGAGCACTGCCATTGGTTGACATCAAAGGCCAAGGTTATTCTGTTGCAAAATATGCTTTGTTTTACAGCAAAATAGATTTAAAAAAGATAAAAATAGAGAAAGGGGCAGCAAATCAAAAGTTTCAGGTAAGCGCTAAACTTCGATTTCATGTAACGTATTTGTGTTTTGTGGTGAAAAATTGGTCTGGTTTTAACTTAAAAAAAAAAAAAAGAATCAGGAAAGGTTACTGGGTGAGTGGTGGGGTGAGACAGGGACGGCAAAAACTAAATCGGGGACTGCAGTTGTGAAGTTGTGATATATATATATATTTTCTGTTGATGCAAAATGTTCTGGTACACACTGTGCAATTTCAAATAGAGCCTCAACTTACACTGTATGACCCAATAGTTTGCTGCAACCAAAATCTCTGTAACCCACTGCACACAGCACAATCTCAACTCAGTCTCAAAACTCAAAAATCATTGTACAACCAGAAATCGGGTCCAATTCAGAGCAAACTGCAGTTTATGCCTGGCTTAAGTAATGTGTGATGATGGGTGGGTTCAGTCTCAAAGTCACATGATGTCATACCTGTCCAATCAGGCACACTTTGTCTTTTCAAAGACGAGTTATCCTTCAAAATATATATCTATGTCTACATGAGGCTATTTCAATCATTTTCATTCTGCATAATTTGAGTTAAAAACAAGCACTTTCATTGGAAATACTAGCAATGATGAGATTCTATTTGTTTACAGATGCACAATGGGAAATCAAGTCATGACAACTGAAAACAAGATATGCCACAACAGCTGCTACACATGAAGAAAAAGTGAAAACTGCATTTGATTTTGTTTCCTTGTGCAGTATTTGTCCTGCATTGTCAAGTCTTGGACACAGTTACATTTATCTTGGCTGTGAAAAAAAAAAAAAAAAAAAAAAAAAAAAAAATAGCACATCATATTTTTTTCTCCTATTTATACAGTCATCACTTGGATATGGCCTGATTATTGTTTCAGTCTTTGTGAGTGCAATCATGCCCACCTCAGTGAAGGGATCTCCTGTTCTGGAGAATGTAAGAGGCTGTTCTGAAATCTGAAATCAAAGCAGAAATAACAGCGCAGAGATGAAAGGGAAGAGACAACGGAAACCCTGCCTGATGAGACATTTTCTCTCCTCGACTTCTGCTTGACGAGAGAAAGAAAACTGTCAGGCTGGGGTATTTCTCACTTACTATGAAAGCAAAAAAATAATTTAAAAAAAGTCAATCTGGGCTGTTTTTGCGAGTGGATGTGGTGTGTAAACCCGAGGTTGTGCAGGGACATTGATCAGTGAATGTGGAGACGGCGGACGTCACACGGAGTCTAATTGAAATGACTGGTATGGTCGGCTGTGTTGTGCTTACTACGCCCACTCAGCCCTCACCGTCCTCACCGCCGCTTGTTATTTTAGGCAAATCACACAGCTTAGACCGAGTCGAGGAAAGTTTTCTTGCCTTCGATGTAAATGCTCGAGCCGCTCTCCAAAATCACAACTGTGCAACATCCGACGATTCTGCGAGAGACGGATGATCTGTGAGAGACGGAAAAAGACTAGCATATAGGTATAGTAAGTGCATTTAATTTTAGATAAAATGTATACGAAGCTAACAAAGCAAATCAAAAATCAATCAAAATCGGTCCATAGAACTTAGAGGAAGCAGGCATTACTTCCATTACTTCCACAGCAAACAAACTGAGCACTGCCTAAACAGAAGCACATTCAAATTTTCATTTTGTTTTTACTTTTTAATACGACTCTTTATTTGACCTGTTTCCACTGGGTTTGTTCACAGACAGCATGTCCCTGCAGGGCTACCGTAGGTGCTCAGAGGCAGTAGAAAGGAGGGATGGAATTGTGGAATTGCCATCCAAACTATTGTAAAATGGTTGCTAGTCTTCAGAAAAAGTGTCAGACAAATTTGGTTGTAAGAATGTCAAATGATAAGGTAACTATTAGCGCTGTAGTGTCAAACTCAAAGTGGTGAGGGGCCGCAATAGTAAAGAATCTTTTCAGGGGCTGAAGGGAGTTTTACAGTGTTTGAGTCTTTATCACATCAGTTTGTTTTTAACATGAATTTCCTCCATTAATGCCTCATTTTCACACATCATTTCAAATCAAACATTTTTTGGAATTCACTTCAATTTGTGCCACTTTGCCCATTTTGGTCCCTTTCAAACATTTGCCCCTGTTAAATGTCATTTTTTCCCTTTTTACAGTGGCATTCTACCCTATTATACATCTTTAGAATAGTTTAATGCCTTTTGTCTTTGATTAAAATGCCAAGTCCCAAAAATATTGCCTACCAAATGTATTGGAGGGCCAAATAAAACTTTACAAAAGGCCACATGTGGCCCCCAGGCCTTGGGTTTGAACATGTGTGTATTAGAGGATAAGATGCTAGCAGACACAGCCCATACCCTTTGCTCCTAACCTGTTACTAACTGACTTATTGTCAGAAACTCCTCTCATAGTCCTAAAGACAACACTAGGGAGCTGGCAGTGTCTTCGCCTCAACACTCGGATCACTAAATTCTCCATGAAAACAAACTTTGAAATCCCACTGACATGAACCATTTATTCCAGAGCTGTAGGCTTCTTGGATGACAAATAAGTTGAAAATTTAAACGCGCTGTGCTTCAGTAAGTCACAAAAAGCATACCTGATGATATTTACCAATCCCAGCAAGCAGGTGGATCATCAAAGTATGGATTGTTTCATCAATTATGGTACCTGAGCTCAGCAAACAGAGAGGTGTTATACAGAAGTGATTCATTATGTTGATCTCAGGCTTCGGTGCGTCGCTTTGTGCCTTTGTTATCCCACTGCTCGGGGACTTACGTTCAGTACATCGCGTTCCCCCGTCTAGTCTTGGGGTTTTTTGTTTTTTTTTTGGGTAGAGACGCTGTGACTCCTTGTCACAGATGGCACATTTGCGCTGATAGCTGCAACCCCTGTGGTCTGCAGTCATGGCTCGCAGTTGCAGGGGGAAGTGATTGTGCGGCGTATGAATAAAAAGCTCCTCCTAATCTTCCGTCCAATCTGCAGAAAAATCAAGATCAGAGCCACTGAACCAAATCTTTGTTTTCTCTGCGCCCCTCAGCGCTCCTGCGGAGGGGAGCTGTCAGTGACGGAGGGGCGGGTGGTGGTGGTGGTGGGGGTACGCGATGAGGCAGAGAGAGAGAGAGTAGACGAGCGGGAGGCCCACCGAGCGCCACGCTGAGACTGCTGTCCGACCACGTTTGTTGCAGAAATGACCGGAGAAGAGGAACGAGAGAATGAATCGCCCCGGCTGCAGCCAGATGGTGCCACTGGGCAGGAAACCGTGCACATCACTAAGAAAACAGGCTTTTAATTGTGTTCAGAACCATTTTCATCATCTCAAACTTGTTTTAAATGCTGAAAAGACAAAAACCATGCTGTTCTCGAACACAAAATCAAAACAAACTGATTTGCTCTTGATTACAACATTACAGGGGTCAAAGACTGAAAAGGTTCCTAACTACAAATATCTTGGATTTTTTATTGATGAGTCCCTTTCTTTCACAAAACATTCAGCAGCTGGTAAAAAGGTTCAAACTTAAATTGGGCTTTTATTTTAGAATCAAATCTTGTCTCTCTTTTGAATCTAAAAAGAGGCTTGTTGCTGCCACTTTTCTTTTGCCACAGATTAAAAAACAGTTTTTACCCAAGAGCCATAATCACCTTAAATGCTGCTTTGTCTTTTTAATGCAATATCTTTTACTTTCTTGTGCAATTTTAGGCAGCCGTGAAATAGCTGAATGTGATGGATGTGTGTGTTTTTAACTTATAGCCTTAATCTTTTTTCACTTTTTAACAGTACTTTTATTTATTTAGTTAGTTTTGTCTGCTTCTCTGCTTGTCTGGTTTGCTTTTCAATTTCGTTGTACAATGACAATAAAGTTATTCTATTCTGTTCTTTTGGATTATGGTGATGTTTTATATATGCATGCTTCTTCACAGAGTGGTTTATCATGGAGCTCTGAGGTGTATTACTAACTTAAAAGCCCTCACACATCATTGTCTGCTGTATGAACGGGTTGGTTGGTCCTCTTTGCCTTTGCGCATTGGCACATTGGCACATTGTAATTTATAAGGCCATCTTAGGTCTTCCCCTGCTTTACCTCTTGGATTATATCAAACAGAGGAGCTCAGGAGACTATCAACTAAGATCTCAAAGCCTACTCTTGTTGTCTGTCCCTAGAGTCTGAACTGAACAAGGAAAAAAAGCTTTCAGTTTCTCTGCACCTTTGACACGGAACTTTGAGCTGCTGTCTTGGCCAAGGACACTCTAGAAAAAGAGATTTTTAATCTCAGTGAGGTTTTCCTGGTTAAATAAAATCAAATAAAAAAGGAAAAAGCCAGAGATGCATACGCAGACATCATAAACAAAGTGTGTTTAGTTTAGCTGCTGAATAGTGAAGTGTCTCAAAGTAGCTGACGACTGGGAGATGAAACAAATGAGGCAGAAAAGCTAATTAAATGCTCATCCTGGACGACGGCGGTTCCAGCTGAGAGCCACAACTTTAACTCCGCCGTCCTTACACGAACATGCTTCAGCCTGGAGACTAGAAAAAGTGGAGACAAAACAACTTCACAGGAGTCTCCCGAGTAACCTTGACTTTGTCTTTGGCCGACAAAACAATTAGAAGGTGTCGCGAGGCTCCACAGACTGGGATTCACTCCAGCCCATATCACATTATCTATTTATAGACAGGATGCAACTTCTGCCCCGGAGGCCGGAGCGATTGTGCAATGCCTTCTCTTCCCGAGGATGGTCAGAGTGGTGCTCCAAGGTGACACTCATCAGGAAGAAGTGTCTGCGTTCAAAACAATATCCTAAACAGCACAGAGCTTATGTTTTTTTTTTTCCTGATTTGAGCATGACTTGTTCTGTACATGTTCACAATGCTGGAAACTAGACGGATTGTTACATGCCTTCGAGGTTTGTGCCTGGATATGGTACAATGGCATTTGATTATCGTGCATTGTGTGAAAGTTTGTAATATACCAATTAACAAAGAACAGTTCAGTCAAAAATGTGTTGAATACAACCTCAAAATAACACTCTTTGCCGTTTTCTCAGTAAAATAGACTTAAATCTCCAGAGACTCCAGTCCAATTCAACTCAAGTCCCATTATTTCCTGTTGCAGCTGCCAAACACAGACAGAACAGAGAAAGTGAGCACTACTGAGCACTTACTTTTAAACACATCATTCTTCGCACATAAATGAGTTTTTAAATAAAACTCCGTCTTATGACCACTGCATTTGTTCATGGACAAAATCATTTTTCCTGCAGGACAACTGTTTTTGATTCATGGAAACTGCCAACATCATTTTCGATCAGATTGCTTGCTGTTGCCTGTGAATGGTTTAACACCAGTTTAAGCTAAGATCTGTTGAATGTCTATGGCGACTAATGTTTGGGAATCACTGCCACAGGTCTTGCTGTGTGTTGGTGCATTATCCTGATACACAACACCACCTTCAGGGTACAATGTTTGAACCACTGGCTGCATATGGTCCTTGGCAGTGACATGCCCGTCTAGCATTAGTATTGGACCTAGGGAATGCCATGATACTACAGCCCAAACCCTCATTTAGCCACTCCCATGTTTAACTCTAGGCAGGCAGCAGTCTGGATGATGAGCTTCTTTTTGTAGGTAATATTTTTGGGTTTTAGGTTTTAGTTGGATTTTAACAGGTATTATTTGAGTTAAACAGGTTGTCGTTGAATGGAAATAGGTTTTATATGGATTTGAAGAAGTTTCAGTTGGATTTGAAAAGTTTTTATATGGTCATGAACAGGTTGCAGTTGGATTTGAACAGATTTCAGTTGGATTTGAGCAGTTTTTATATGGTCATGAACAGGTTGCAGTTGGATTTGAACAGATTTCAGTTGGATTTGAGCAGTTTTTAGTTGCATTTGTCACTGTCTTCAGCCTCTCAAATGCTTCTTATTTACTATTACGGCCCCTCACCTCTTTGAGTTTAACACCACTGATGTATACAGATATACTAGGATTGGTATAAGCTGGAATTGGTGCTTAAAGTCACCAAAATTGTAAATTGCAGCGTTTATTGTCAAACTTAATTGTAGTTTCATTTAACCTGAGGTTTAAAATCCATGCATACGATCTTCATATGTGTAGTTTCACGCTGAAATAAAACACTCTCATTGCGACACCGACTGAATTCGGTCTGTGAAATGACTTTGTGCAAACTATGCAGACATTTATCCTACACAGCAACCTGCAGAATTAAACACAGTGTGAACGGGGATGAAGCAAAGTGAAGTTGAGCCTAATGCCGCCACTCTGCAGATAAACACTTAAATGCTTTCTCTGTTCTCATCGGCCAAAGACAAAGAAAGCTTCACAGAGTTAGTCATTTGAATGTGCACTGCTGGCTGTTTCCCCTCTCGCTCCGTGTCGCTTTTCCCAAATTGGACATTCATGAACAGTGACAGCCTCTTGCTCACGTAGAGGCCTCCTGCTGGCTGTGGGTTTTTTATTTTTTCTCTCCTTTTTCCACTTTCACAGTGGTCTGCAACTTTTAGAGCCACTAACTCAATTTCGGAGCTGGAAGCGTGCAGGAAGTAGGAGATAGACACATGCAGACACCTGCGGAGCTCAATGCATAGTTTCACACCTGAATACATCTCATCTGCGCCTCCACATTTACAGCATGAACACGCCTGGGAGAGCTGGTTATACTTCAGAGGAGAACAAAGCCATTCACACGCATCAGCTCGTGTGTTTGATCTACTTTGAATATCTCAGTGTTTGTATGTGTCATTTTCTTTGATTTAACCATACGGAACAGATGTGGACGACAGAAAACAGCAAGTCCAATTCAATAATGTCTGAACAATTTCTAAAAGGTTAAAACCTATAAATAGAAATAGTGCATGGTGTAACTGTAAAAGATATAGGAAAAGTACCTCTACAAACAGTTTTCGTTTATTCTTTAAATAACATGGAATAGAGACACTGCATGTAACTCTTACAATAAGAGCACACAAACAAAATGATTGGATTCTGCAACTGTCGTTCTACTTGCTGTGTGTCGCCAGAAGCCAATAGTTCACACTTGAAACGACAAGACAGTGGAAGGTAATCTTACATTTTTGATGATAAAAATAATGATAAAAGCTAGTTTTCGGCTTTTATTACTATTGTTTGTTCACAATACATAGCCGTTTTGCTTTATGTACAGTACTGTGCAGTAAAGTAAGAATGCTGTCGACAATATTCAATTCATTTTTTTTTTTTTTTTTTTGGTAAATCCATTTATAAAATGGAAAAGTGAATGAAGAGACACAAACGTCACATTTTTTTAAAGTGATCCTAGAACAAGTAGTCCTTCTGATGTGATGATGTAACCCTGATCCCATCATGGAGTCTGGCCTGGTTCTAACTGGGATTACATGGTCTGGTTTAGTCCAGTTTGGCCTGGTTTTGTCTGGGATTCTCCAAATGTTTGAACAGAACCTGCCAAGATCCTTTAAAAACTGAGACAGTGAAAGTGCTCCAACTGTTGCTGTTTGAGTCAAAGAAAATCACACCAAACACTGATTTGATTTATAATTGTCTTCTGTTCTTTCACTTTGCATTTTATAAACTAATAAAAATAAACATTCTTTATAGCTTTTTATACCCGCACCTGCCTTAAACTAGCACAGCACTTTATATATTCTCCATTTGTTGCAAAACAGAAAAACTAGGACACTGCTTGAACTTAAACACTCTGTACTATTCAGGCCTTCTAAAATCAAACTTGTCTTACTATTTTCTTACAAATGTATCCAAAACATCTAACTATTAAGGTAACACTAAAGTAAGAAACTGTCCACCAGAGGAAACCAGCTTCTATAGGCCGGAAATCAATGTCAATTTGTCGACAAGACCACAGCCAAACTCTGTATCCGTTGTTCTGAGTAAACGAAACCAACTCCAACCCCAGAGTTTTGAGTGTCAGACAGACGCTAAAGCTACCTCGTGTGTCCTAGAGGGAGGTTAACTGCTGCGACTGTGCGTGTGAAGGTGGGAGCGCGCGATGCTGTTGACAGATGTGTTTTTGTGCTGACGCCGGTGATCGCCCCTTGGCTCGCCACCAAGCTATTACTTAATTCATTGACATTTGGTGTAATTGCCTCGGGGAAGTTTACAGAGGAAGGTACGGGGTTCTAATGGGATTACATTAGAGAAATACGATTACCATTACACTTGGAAAGAGGACGGCGCGAGAGGCTGGAGCGCGCGGGAGGAGAACGGCATGTGTTACGGCTAAATTGATCCGATAAATGCTTAAGATAAAACTAATTTAAAGCACAAAACACTGTCACCTTTTAACCCCTATTATTCCTTTGATTTAGTTTAGTTTTTTTTCTAACTCAGGTACTTTACACATCTCTCAGTTACTCTTAAACCTTTTCTTTTGATAGTGTGCGCCTATTTTAGCCTATTTTCAGTTCATGTGTGTTTTGTATCAACAACTGTACATTCAGTGCGAGAGCTGTGGTGCATTCCCTTTGTCAGTAGAGTTTTTACGTTGCCAAGACTGGACACACACAATAGTAATGGATTAATTACATTACTCTAGGGCAGTGGCGTCAAAGTAAAAGTGGTGAGGGGCTGCAATAGTAAATAAGAAGCATTTCAGGGGCTGAAGATTGTGACAAATCCAACTAAAAACTGCTCAAATCCAACTGAAAACTGCTCAAATACAACTGAAACCTGTGCAAATCCAACAAAAACCTGTTCAAATCCACTAAAATCAGCTCACATCCAAATTAAACTTGTTCAAATCCATTTAAAACCTGTTCACATCCAATTACAACCTGTTTAAGTCAATATAAACCTCTTAAAATCCAACTAAAACCTAAAACCCCAAAAATATTACCTATCAAAAGTATTGAAGGGCCATATAAAACATTGCAAAGGGCCGCATGTGGCCCCCGGGCCTTGAGTTTGACATGTGTTCTCAGGGAAATAAAGTTTAGCAAGTCAATTTTGTTGTTTTAGTTTTCTTTTTGAGTGCACGCAAGCTTCAGAAATGAGGCCCCAGATCTGGACGTTTCCTTTCTTTCCGTCTCCACTCACCTGAACATATAATTACCGTCCTAACCCAACACCTTAAAGTGATTACTACTCAACAGCCGAACCAGGTACAGCACAGTCCTCAATGCGACATCAGTTTCCTTTGTTTTATCTTCTTCTGAAACAGTCTGTCACAGCTTTCGGAAAATGCGGATGTGCACATAATGACAAGCCCCCGAACCCCCAGCTTGTCACCTGCTGGTAATTGGTTCTTCTACCAGTTTATTGTCTCCAGCTGCACTTCTCATATTCTTATTTTAGCAACAGAAGACGAGCGATGAAGTCGGCGGCGGCGGCGGCGCGGATGAATACGCCCCGTGAGTATACAGTCGTTCGAGTGGTTGAGAGGCTGCAGGTGCACGTCGGCCAATCTCTATTTACTCCGTCGTACAGTAACACAGAGCCGCGGTTTACTACATCTAAATACTTTGCCAAACACACACTTTATTTATCTTTATCTCCGCGGCGATGGCTCCGAGTTTGCGGCTGTCGAGCAAGATAACCCAAGCAATCCACGAGCTGTTTCAATATTTGAGACCATAATCAAACTTCTTTTGGCATCCAGAAGATTGCAGTGGCTTAGCAGTCGCAGCAGTGAAGTGTAATCTCATGTGAAGGAACTGCCTCTGTGTCCAGTTTTTTTTTTTTTTCTTTTTTCTGGTGGAGATAGCAGAATCACATGTTACACAGCAGATATTGAGCCCCGGCGTCGGAACCTTGTCTTTTCTCACAAAGGAAGTATTCCCTCAACTCCTGATTTGTAGCATTTGGCACAAAAAGCCCCCAGCACATCTTTGTCATTTGAAACCCGTGGTTCCATTTTCTCCCTTTCTGCTGTGTCAGCGGAGAAGCGACAGGCTCTAACACACCTTTACAAGACTCACTGCGGTTCTGTCCCCGAGCCCAGTGTTTGTGTTTGCGCTGCAATGAAAACTGGGAAATGTTTAGCAAATCATTTAGCATCAAATAAATGGACATGTAAACTTGCAGCAGCGGAAGTCAAAAACACATGAGAAATAGTAGTGATAGCTGTGGCAATTTCAAATAGAGTTTATAGTTACTTATTGCTGAATATGCTATTTAGTTGCTGTCTTGCTGCTCTGTTTTTTAACATCCCAACCCCAAAGTCTCTAAAACAGCAAGACATGCAAACAATTCTAAGGTGTGTAGGTCTACAAATTTAAGAGATACAAACTAAAATTAATGTTTTCTGAGTCTGAAGTGTTTGTACAACGGAGTTACAGTAGGATCCAACCTCTTTTCCTTGATTTGTCTATATCCTCTTTAGCAATGTGATAAAAACGAGTCTGTTTTTCACTTCCCTGCTCTAATTTAACACAACAATTATCTCCACACACAGGAGACAAAGACATTAGCCTCGTTAGCTTCATATATAGCCTCATAGCTGTAACACTTTATCCGCTTTACTGATTTATGTTAATTAGCTTTGAGTTGTTTGGTTTTGGTTTTACTAAGCACTGTTTTACTCATTTTTCTTTGCTATATAAAGACGTTGTTGGACGTTTATATTATTTATAGACCGTGGAAATTATTTTCTATTTGTATAATGCAGACTATTTCTCTGTTAAAAATCCTTAAATCAGCTCAAAATTACTTATTGTTATATCCCTTCTCTGCCGCCATTAGTCAGAACCGATCTGATTTTACACACAAAAACGTATGTTCAAGGGTCGTAGTGCACCTCTGTGGAAATAACCCTGGAAGCCAAAAACTTTTTTTCTGTGCTGCACCAATGAGCAACGTCATTGAAAATCAACGGCGGCCATTACTCATGCCCCAGCCTGGTCTAATAATACATCCATGGTTAGCATTTGCACACAGAATATGCCATATTGGTTTGGCAACACCACACACAAGTAAGTTGTTGTAAGAATGCATAACGTACTTTTAAATGTATAAATGGAATATCATTTTAGTAATATATTTTTTGACACTGCTGTAAACATTTGATTGGAAATTAATTAGCATTTGTGACAACCTGTGTGGAACAGTCATCTGTAATTGGTACACTAAGGTGAAATGAAATATTCCAAGCTCAAACTCTATTCAAATTAGTTTTTGTCTCTTTATTTCGAGACTAGATAAAAAAATATCACACATGAAAAAACATCAATACAACAGTCCCTCCCCATTTTTCCAGATGAAATGTAATAAATGGGAGATTTGTCATGGACTTGTCATTTTGCCGGGTCAACCAACGGTGCAACAAGTGGTCGATATTAAATGTCAGCGTTGAGCAGTGCGCACTGTTGCGGCCGTGTCTTCTTTTTCACTGAAAAAGCTCAAGTTTGGCTCGTTGGTCTTGACCTTGCAGTCTCCGTGCAGCTCAATCCAAAGGGCACACAGCGTTATGGCAGTTCAGTGATTTTGTCAAACGATGGCCCCGGTGATGATTTATCAGGCTCCCTCTATTAATTTTTCACACACAAATGATACTCATGAATCATGCTATAGACTGACCGCCCCCTTTCCTCGACCAACGCTGACCTTTGCATACGTTTGGAATGGCTAATTTGCTCCTGCCTTGAAGTTTCAGAAAAGTTAAAATGTTGATGAATTTGGCCTGGATTTAAAGCCACTTTTGGACTGAGCTACAGGTAAAGTTGGTTTAGCAGGAAGGTATCAGTATGTGTTTATGTGTGAGATTTAATTTGTACAGAAAGCATACATTTAAAGACGCAATATTTAATTAGATTAGTGGGGGAAAGTAGGTAGTTAGGGAAAAAGTAGTGTTTGAAAATATATAAAGAGAGGGCATACAGTAAAAATATACGTACAGACTTTAGGACATATTTTAAATATAGAATAATGCATAATTATAATACTTACTACAGTTTGTACCATTTAAAAGTCCATTAAAGTCCTGATTTTTTTTTTTACTGCTGCATTTAGTTTGACAGTTTAATCACGTTTAAACAGCTTATTGTAACAGGAATTATCTGTGAAAAAAATGAGACTTTAAAGACGTGATCTAGGTTTTATAATTTATGACAGGATTTTAATAGATGATCAGTCCACAGCAGGATTTTGCGTCATGTAAAAAGGAGTGCTCCAATTGGTTGGCATTGATGTAAAAAACAAAGGACCAAGGAAATAAACTTTTTTAAATAAAACAGGCTGCTGTTGGAGGTGAGTGCTGGGGCTGAGGGAGGAACGGCAAAAACAAAATCGGGTTGTGTAGCATTTAAATATGACAGTCTCCAAAATTAGCTTTTAGCGCTTTTAAAAAAATGGCTTTTTAGGCGGGAGTTAACCTCTGAAGACTACCACATGCAGTTACATTGGATTACACTGAAAACTGCTTAATAGCCCCGACATTTACCAGGGCAGCAAATTCATACTCCATAAGTTAATCGTCCGATCCACTGATAGTGTTTTCTAACTGCACCACACTGTTTAAACCAAAGCTTTCCAAAGTGGTGGTACGGTCATGGTCACCTCAGTGGAAATATGTCTCAAGTTTCCTCAAGTTTTTGTGGCAAAAAATCTCAATCACAGTAGAGGCAATCTCTGGCAAAAGGAGATGGATCCTCTCTGACCTCTTTTATGGCTGTAATTTTGTCCGTATGACGCAGATGATTGGATCTCAACGCCGTCCTTGACCTGTTGCAGTGAGATTGTCAGCTTTCTTTAACGGGCGTCATAATAGCGCAGGTTTTAACAGGAAAAGCGGGTCAAGAGCTCCTCGCTGCAGTTGTTTGTGGGAGTCTAACTCTTGACTGAACCTGTTAACGGGGTTACATCAGGGGGCGCTGGCTGTATTTCACACCGTTTCATCTGTCATGTGCGGAAATCGAGGCGTTAATGGCCGCCGCTCTCGGCCAATGGCGTGTAAGCGGCTTCCATTATTAGAACAGTTACACTTTTGATTTATCTCTTCATTTTCAACATTGGATTTTTTTTTTTCTTCATGTGCCTCGCCAATTTTCGCTCCTGCAGGAGATCGAAAGTGGTGGATGTCGAGTCGTGATTCTGTCAGGTGCTGGGAAAATCTACTCGGCGGGATAATTTATCAGTTTCTCCATTGTGAGCACACATCCTCCATCTTGTTATAGTAAAAATGAATTGATTGGGCACTAAGTCATGTTTTTATCATTTGGACTGGACATGTATCTGGAAGCAACAGTTCTGTCTGCATGACTTTTCATAGTTTTATATTGTTCAGCGATCCACTCTCCTCAAAGAAATTCATGAATCAAACGGCATATAGTACTGAAATTAAAGCCTTAAAAAATTATTATTATTATTTTACGTTCATATTCTCCTACAATCGATTTAAAACTGCTTCTTATGGATTTGCTGCTGCACGCATTCACATTTTCCCCACACCTTCCACCTTTGTAAAAGCAGACAGCAGAGAAATAGTGAGCTGTAAATGAGACACAGTAACTGAAAAAAATTTCCACGGTCTATAAATAATATAAACGTCCAACAACGTCTTTATATAGCAAAGAAAAATGAGTAAAACAGTGCTTAGTAAAACCAAACAACTCAAATCTAATTAACATAAATCAGTAAAGCGGATAAGGTGTTACAGCTATGAGGCTATATATGAAGCTAACGAGGCTAATGTCTTTGTCTCCTGTGTGTGGAGATAATTGTTGTGCTAAATTAGAGCAGGGAAGTGAAAAACAGACTCGTTTTTATCACATTGCTAAAGAGGATATAGACAAATCAAGGAAAAGAGGTTGGATCCTACTGTAACTCCGTTGTACAAACAGAAAACACACCTTATAATTTTTTGCATGTCTTGCTGTTTTAGAGACGTTGGAGATACATCAGTTACAGCTAATAAACGATTTATGTGAACGGTCAAGGCTCTTTTACACTACAACAATGACAACAAATTCCTGCAAATTTTTTCTTTTTCTTAACCTTGTGTTGCAGCTGGATTCTGGCGAGATTTAAGGGGTTTACAAAATCACGAAAATCCATCTTGAACTGTTCCAAGCAAAGTATTGCGGGCCAGACCGTGGCCAAACTATCAATCTATCTGGCAGGGTAAGGTTAGCTTTTCCTGCCATTATCGCCGATATAACGCATTTAGTCAAGTAACGTCTGGAGCTCTATTTGATGCATTTTACTGCAACAACAAGACGTGACATAACACATTCTTGCAAAATTCTGAACATACATCACAGGACATAATGTCTGGTAATGACCTTTTCCTGACTCACTTTGTTTTTTTATTTTTACCCTTGTATTCTGACAATTTCTCATTGTGTAAGAAGAAAAGCCATTATCAAAGCAATGACTGGTGGAGATACTGATAAACTAAGTGGATTCTATGGCCACTTGAGTTGCTAACCCCAACAGGCCAGAAACAACAAGCCAACACCTGATAGGAGCCTTGTCTCTGACGTTAGGACAAAGGTCTAGTGCGTAGACGTTTGCGGACACAGAGCCTCATACGAACAGGTTAAGACAGATTTCTCCGATCGTTGCAACACCAAGTGACGTTAGAGTTGTCAGACACGTCTAAAATCAATGAGAAGTGACAGTGCTATTGTTCTGACGGTGGAAATGTTCTCACTCTTGGTGCTGTGAAGATCTAAGAAACATACAGGATTTCTATAACAGGTCACAAATGGATTTCTAAGTACAAATTTGAAACTAGTTCCGAGAAAGCAAAAAGCAGGTGCTAGATGAATAGGTCAGTGATTGGATGAACCACCTGCCAGTTCCAGCTTATTATTTTCCAGCAGTCATTTTATTTCAACGCTGTGAGCAGGACAAGACGGATTTTAGTTTTAGACTCGCAAATCTCACAAGAATCCAGCTGCCGTCCAAAATAAGTACGGACCTAAACTGCACAGAATACTGTTTAGGATTGTTCACAACAACATTTGCCTCAAAGGGCTTCACAAAACAGACAGTAAGTATGCAAACAGCACAGCACATAATGTACATGTAATGTCAGAAAAGTTTGACTGTTGTTTGATTGTGTCGTGTTGCTTAATCCCACATAAAAGTTGGAGTAATTACACATCTCTTTGGTCACTGCTAGTCACTTGATTTAACGGACACGTCACATCCACGAGAGCTAACAATAGACAGGAATAATAGAGGGATTAACATTTTCCTGCGAGGGCCTTCCTTTGAGATGATTACGGCTGAAAAGCATGAAAGTGTGTTTACAGCAGCGCGGCTCATTAAAAGCTGCACATCACTTGATTCTGGCGTCTTGGATTTCTTCAATAGACCGGTCACCGTGCAATTAGCGTCGGGTGACACGCCGATCCGAACACCGTCCGGTGTCTCAGACGTGTCTCAGTCGATGTTATTCTCGGCTGCGGACAATTACCGAAATACTGACTCATTAGTTTCCCTCACATCCTTTTCGACGCGCTGTAATCTATCTCCCGTAGAAGCTGCGTCCTGTCTGGGATGTTTTCAATTACTCACCGTGTCCCGTTCGCCGTCTTTACCGTCTCAGCAAAATTCTCTTCCCCCCGTTAAGCGTCCGCAGACAGCAGCCCGCCGGAGCGCCTGTCTGGATACATTACGCCGCTCGCACCATTTCTCAATCTGCAAACGCTCGCCGACTTCTGCTGTCCCCGCTAAAACAACATTTGTTATTGCTGTTGGTTTATGTAAGCGTCCTTGGACAACCGTGTCAATTCAACGTGGATTAATAGAGCGTCGTGCCTGGACAATGCAACGCCATATCACAAATATTTCAAGATTGTTGCAAGCTACAGTGCCATGAAAAAGTGTTTGCCCTCTTCCTGATTTTTAATATTTTTGTATATTTGTCACACTTAAATGTTTCAGATCATCAAACAAATGTAAATATTAGACAAAGATAACTCAAGTAAACACAAAATGCAATTTTTAAGTGATGATTTTATTTGTTAAGGGAAAAAAGCTATACAAACCTACTTAGCCCTATGTGAGAAAGTAGTTGCCCCCTTAACCACTGGTTGTGCCACCCTCAGCAGCAATAACTGCAAGCAAGTGTTTTAGATAACAAGCAATGAGTCTTTGACATCACTGTGGAGGAATTTGGGCCCACTCTTCTTTGCAGATTTTTTAAATTTAGCCACACTGGAGGGTTTTTGAGCATGAAACACCCTTTTAATTAAGTCTGGACTTTGCCTAGGCCGTTCCAAAACCTTCATTTAGTTGTAACCGGACACACACCTTCCAAAAAGTTCCATTTTTGTCTCGTCAGTTCACAGAATATTTTCCCAAAAGCCTTGGGGATCATCAAGATGTTGGCAAAAGTTATGTTCTTTTTGGTCAATCTTGGTTTTTGCCTTGGAATCCTGCCATAGAGGCCATTTTTGCCATTTTGAGTTATAAACACTAAACTTAACTGAAAGTGAGGCTTGCAGTTCTCTCTTTGTGACCTCTTGGATGAGTCATTGCTGCTATTGGGGTAATTTTGGTCTCCATTTGTGGATAATAGCTCTCACAGTAGTTGGATGGAGTCGCAAAGCTTTAGAAATGGCTCTGTAATCCTTTCCAGACTGATAGATCTCAATTACTTTGTTTCTCATCTGTTAATTCATGATTTAACAAGGGGGGCAATTACATTTTCTCATAGGGCTAGGTAGATTTGTATAGCTTATCAGTATCTCCAACTGCATTTTGTGTTTACTTTGATGATCTGAAACATTTAGGTGTGACAAATGTGCAAAAAAATCAAGATATCAGGATGGGGGCAAACACTTTTTCATGGCACTGTATATTTGTATTTCACTTGTTGACAATACTTTCCAATGGCCGTTAGTTACACTCTTCTCGAGCCATTTTTGAAAGTGGAGCTGTGGGGCGCGGCGATATCTGCCACTGTCAGCAGCGCTCAGGGGGCTTTTGTGTGGCGCCTGTGTCCCAGAGACTACACCTTTTCCCGAACACAACAGATTCACAGACAGCCTGGCTCTCGATAAGCCCCTATCAAACCCCAGAGAGGCATTAAAATAATCAACGAGACCCTTTAGAATATCTTTATATTTCTGACTGTTTCTGTGAGTAAGCAGATGCTGATAAAGTTCTCATTCAAGCAGAGAAATGTTTAGTTTGCCACTTTGTTATTGCAACAGATTTCAGAGCTTTTTTTTTTTTTTTTTTTACCTTCCTGAATGTGCATATGTTCATGTGTTAGTGTGACACGCCAGAGAATCACGAGCTGAAGGAGCCGGCACGATCTGCCAAAACGTCTCATTATCACATTTCGTGTCGACTTTGACAGCTTCCAGTCCCAGAGATTTATCCTTTTTCAAAAGTGTCCCTTCAAACGGCGGCGCTCGTTCAAATTTGTCCGGCCGTTGGAGCGCACCTATAGTCGCTGTGTAACAAGATCCACAGCTGCTTAGAGACAAAAGGCACAGGTCTGAGGTAAACTTTCTCGTTCTTCGACAGCAGACTTCCCACTGGTGTTTAGGCAGAATGTTATGCAAATTGGCTGTATGCAGGACCAGCAGACAAACCCAATTAAGGAAGCGTTAGTTTTATTTAGAACTCACAGAAGAAACATGAGACAGTATGACATTCTCACAGTATGTATCACATTACTGCAGTCACGGCTCTAGATGTTTTTAATTTCTATCAGGTCTTTCACATAAAATAAGTCTATTTGGCAGGAACTTTTCTGGTTGCATTAGTCTTACTGGCCTTTCCATTTGGTCACCTCACCAACTGATTCCAGAGAAAGGACTATGACCCAGACGCTTCATCTTTATTTTGAATATACAGGCTCTATCTGAATAGTCCTCGTCTCTTAAGCTACACCCACAGACAGTCGATATTTTGACAGCACTAACAGCTAAGTTATAATGAATAGAGAATCTCCTATGTGTTTGGTCCTTGCTGGTTTTGTCTCATTAGTTCATGTCATAAGAATAGTAATAGGCCCTTTAGTCAGTCTCTTAAAATAAACCACAAACCATGTCCGGAGACATTTGAACTACTTGATGCTTGACTATAACCTGAGTGTAATACACCCTATTCTCGTAATCAGTTAATCAAACAAACTTTACTTGAAGAGCACTTTTTAAACAGCTTAATGCTACTCAAGGTGCTTCACAACATGAAATACAATTCTTATGGTTCAAAAAAAATGGTGGCCACCGTCCCAGAGACAGGACAGCTACATTG
This sequence comes from Rhyacichthys aspro, assembly GCA_036850595.1. Taxonomy (NCBI): domain Eukaryota; kingdom Metazoa; phylum Chordata; class Actinopteri; order Gobiiformes; family Rhyacichthyidae; genus Rhyacichthys; species Rhyacichthys aspro. The sequence goes on along the minus strand of CM072165.1, from coordinate 9,358,535 downwards.
AAAGTGGACTGGCCCCACCACTTTTAACAGACTTCATTCAATTCTATTCAAATACATCCACAAGAGCAGCTAGCAGGGGGACTGTGAAATAGCATTTAGGAAAGGTTCTTTTGGTGAGTCAAACAGGTCAGTTGAACAATCAAAACTGCACTCACGACCTAAACTAACCTGGTTTATAAACAGATGTTTTAACCATATTTTACATGTTGACTTTGGTCTTTGTGGAGGAATTGTGATTTCCTGTGTTTTTGTTTTGTCTTGAGATCTGCGCTTGATGTTATGTGTTTTTTTATAGTATGTTTGTTTTTTTTTGTTTTTTTTGCTAACCTGTTATTAATTAATACTGACTAACGTTTGTATCTGTGATGTTATGTCTTGCTCTGTGTGTTTTTCCATGTGCCTTTCATTTGTCATTTCTCTTTACCATCAGCCTGTCGTGGGACTACAGATTAAAATTATTTACACAGCAGACTAATGTACTCATGTTGATTAATATCCACTGCCCCCTTTTAAATAATAAGAAAAAAAGGTTTCTGTCCAGCTGATGATACTGTGTCAGTGAGATAGCCATGATTCCACCGATCTCATGTCCAAGAACCAATAAAATGATTTTGAGAATATATATATTTTGGGGCTTAAAGTTACGTGGCGCCCCTTTAAACAGTCATCCAATCAGGATGAAAGTCTGCAGTGCCTTCAATCTGTGCTCACTCACATCTTCTATACAAAATCACTCAAAAGACCCTGCTACAACCAAGACACCTTGAATCTCGACAAAATGGAATACTGACATTATAGAAGAAACATATATAAATGACTGGTGCTGGTATTCTTTCCTAAATATAAACCTAGTCAGGTGTAAATTGGTGTGAAATATCTCAGCGTATAAACCGTGCATAGTGACAGAAAATTGTCAGTGAGAGGTGTTGTAGCCACAGCCAAAACCAAACACATCCTGAATGTGGGCACGTGTGCACACATTGGTGTTAGTGTTATATTTACATTTGGCCCAAGTCGATTTTGGCTCGTCTAAATCAGTTCTGGTGTGATTTTATGAAGCTCCCGTGGAAGCAGCCTCTGAAATCATCACAACGCCAGATTTTTTGCCGGTAAACTACACGATTTCCCCCATAGAGAATAAAGAGCAACTTAAACAGCTGTTTTATGCCAATATATGTAGCTGTGTAAATGGGAATATATGATTGACATTGACCATCTCAGGTGTAATAATCAAATTCACTTATGTAAAGGTGATTGTAGTAATATATAAATGTAGTGACAAGGTGCTTTGCTGTCTGTAATTGTTCTGTAGCTAATGCTAATGTTGCAGCAGTAACAAGTTAAAAGAGACATTTGCATAGATCTAATTCTCAATTTGAAATATTCCGTTTGAAATTATTCATGAAATATACCAAAATCTCTAAATTTGTTTGTTTTGTAAAACTGTACTGCACATAAAACAGAATAAAAATGTTTGAGTGTGTATGGGGGTTTTTATTATAAGAATTTTAAAACACTGGTTATCTGTTGCAGATCTGCTTTTGCAAGTGATCTCTTGATTATTCTTTTGAATACATTCACTTTATGATTCACAGTTGAAGCACATTTGTAAAATTATAAATGTGCATGGATTCATAATTAATAAGCCTAATGCGCCTTATGTTAAGTGAGTATCGAGTCTCCAAGTACCCACTGCCTGGGGCCCCTATAATATTTACAAACTCTTCTGAGGCTAAAAAACCCCAAATATTTATCAAATATGAGACTTATGATAATATCTGACAGTTTTTTCAGGATGTAAGTATCTTCTTGCTTTTGAACAATCCTTGCTGCTTAATTTATAACAAGTGCATATAATTCTCTATATTCCTGAGTGTCATTAAAAAGATATAAGACACGAGCACAAGAAAGAGAAGCCATCAGATGAGTTAAGCTAGATCTCCTTTTCCTCAGGCTTCTGCAAAGTCCATTTAAAATACAAGGGACCAGATTTACACCATTTAACTTCTAAATTCTAAATTCAAAGATTGGTGCACAGTGGAAAAAAACGTCTGGAAATGGCACAAAAAGGCTCGGTTAAGTTATTTTACTGTGAACTTTTGCAGAAAACTTATTTGCTTTTCACCAGTTCATGGAAACATTTTAAAACATTACATTTGTGGAAGACTTCACTTGGGAATGCTCTTAACAAGGTGCTTTGGAGAGTTTTTGACAAAGTATTGCTGGATTCATGCGTGCACTGTTTGTCTCCACTGATTCTTATTCCAATCTAAAATTAATTGTCAAAGTCCTCCTCCGGCGCAAAGCTAGGCCCACATTCTCCTCCGTCCACACTCGCGCGAATCCACTTGGCACCGCTCCGTCTTTTCTTGCTGAAAAACAACTGAAGTGTTTGCCAGCCGAGCCAACTCCTTGCCAACCTACTGTACGTCAAAAAAAAGCTCCTGTTTTTTTTTCCCCCGTCCACATTATTACACAAGATTGGCATTTTTAGAAGTAGCATCAAAGCCGAACTGACTGTACACGGCTCTAAAGGTAAGTCACAGTGATCGTCCGGGACACAAAGAGGTCAACTTGTAGCCCGGAGCACGCTAATGTTCCTGATAGCCTCCATTCTCCAGCTGAAGTGATTCATGGCATACATAAACACACAAAACAAGCGCGAAACCCCTCCCCGGTAATAGTTACTGCATCATCTGGCCTGCTTTTCTAATGTAGACGCCTGAAAATATGAATGCCACAACATGTCAGACTCCGCCACGTAGCACTGCCATAAATAAGACAGTATTAATCATCCCCAACTTCCCCCAATCTCACATTCATCAGGCTTTTAATATTAACATGGATTAAGGGCATGTCTCACACCTTTACTCACTGTAGAGACTGTATATAGCCCCAGATAAGAAGTGACAGATACCATATATATGTGCAACATTATCCACAGCCAAGAGGAAGAATCACTTTCAAATCGTTTCAGGTCAAAAGATGGTTAGAACATTTTCTGGAACATTTTATATGAGGAAGCATAAAGGCGATATTTGTCCCAAGTAATATTTTAAAATAAAGGCAATACATTTAAAGACCTAGCTGCATGGATATTTTATTAAACCTGTTACAAAGTGAAGATTTTTACAAACTCCTGATATGGGTTTTTAATATGCATGCTGATGTCACAGCTGTTGATGTACGTATTGAGCGCGTATATATACATAGTAATGGCGACAACAGGCATAGAAGTGGTGTTCCGAGTTGTAAAGTGTGGTTTCTGGTTTCTGTTGCAGAGATATTCTGCCAAACGTTCCAGTGAAAAGAGGTTTTATTTTATTTTATTTTAAATTAAATTAAATTAATCACAGTGATGTACAGAAATATCCACTTGTAAAATATATCCATGTATGTGAAGCCAGGACCTGAAAATAAAGAGTGTCGCATAGTTTGGAATCACTGATTATAACCATTTTAAGAAACTAATCACTCAAGATAAGATCCACATCAAGTTTTTTTTTTTCATCCAATCCATTATGTAACCCCAGAAATTGTCATCAAATCAAATATTCTATTTATTATCAGCAAGTCTTAGTTTAGACATCATCCAAATGTGTTTTAATTTTGTAGTATAAAACATTTGCACTTTACAAACCATCACAATGTCAAGCCTGTCTTTTTGTCTGTCCTATTAACAACAGCATTGGCGTTTTCAAACCAAAACGAGAGAAAACATGTATTATAAGTTGTGTTATGAATTAAAATGCATCCTGCTGGATTTAGCTTTAACGTTGCTAAATGAATATTTCTTGGAAATGCCGCTAAATGTACGCATTTGAAATAAACTGTATTTTCCCATCACTCTGAAGATTCATAAACTGAAAGGACAGACGGACCCACTAAAAGAGAGCATCGTTATGAAATGTCAGCTTCTAGGAAAAAATGGCACACAATGCACTTAGATCTCCATTTGGAATAGTAGGACACTTAATACACTAGACTGAAGTTGAAGCCATTGGAAATTTCTAAATACGCCATCGATTATGTACATTGTAGAAAATGTATTTGACACTAATGACTCATTTATGATTTTTTTGAGTGAATACCGGAACCAGGCCTTTCCTTTTATATTATATTTGTGCACAAAAAAAACAAAAAAACAATACTTAAACCACACTTGAACATTTTCCACTGTTGCCAACACACGGCGTTTACCGATGGCCGACCCTTTCCGGGAAGCGCTTCATGCAGGCTGCCATTTAAAACAAGGAGGGAGGGTGTCCATTTGCTGCAGCCCTTAACACACTGCGCTCCACTGAGGATGAAGTCTCCGTGTTAATGAGCAGGTGTGAGGATGAATGCGACTAACGCTGCGTCTGACGGTGGCTTTGATTACAGTCATTCAGGCACAATGGGAGACGCACCTTTGAGCGGCGGAAAGAGATGGGATCTACTGTAGCGTCGTGTGGCAACCGCTCACTAACCGACTGCAGTGAAGGAACAATAGAGTGTCTATTAAAGGCTGCAACATGTTTTTTTATAATTATTTGCTCATCCACAGAGGCTTACGAAGACCTGTTTATGCCCCATTTTCGATATTTCTTTGTTGTCCTAAAAGGAGCATTGCTGGAATCAGGATTGCCTTTATCCCGCAACTAAAGGCAGTAACAAAAAACAAGAATAGCATGTGATTAAAAGTCTATTTAGTTTGACAATTGAATCACTTAAATCGTGTTTTAGGCTTTATGATTGCGGATTTTAATAGATGAGAAGCCCACAGAGGGATTTTGTCCAATCACAGCTCAATTCCGGTAAAAAGGAGCGCTCCCATTGGTTGACACTGATGTCAACAACGAAGGACCAAGGAAATAAACCAAGGAAATGGGTTGTTCTGTTGCAAATTATGTCTATGTCTATATTTTACAGCAACAGCTCCAAGAAAAGAGAAAAATTGAGAAACTGGCAGAAAATTGAATGTGTCAAAACTTCAACGCAATTTTTAACGATACGGACATAATGACAGGATCACGCTGCCTTCAAATGCATTCTGTAAAGCTCAGCGCTACAGGGCTTTACAACCAAAGGCAAACCAAAAAGCAGCACACACACTGTAAATCACTAATCACCAAAGCAGAAAAAAACATTATGGCAATACTATTTTGCCTAAATATTCTATTGAAATACAAGCACTTGACAAATGAATTTACTTTATAATTTTTTGTTAATTAAATACAGATGTAAAAGCTTACATTGTTTAACTTTAACATAATATTCATGTTGTTCAAAAGACTCGTAAGGACTTGAAACCTTGAAGTACAGGACTTTGGACGTGTAAGACTTGACTAGGGACTTGAGGACACAGACTCGAGACTTTTGTTGCCTTACATTTTGTAAAGCAGTCAATTTATACCGTGGCCATTTTGACAATAAAATGTGCAGTAACTTACTTCAAGGTTGATCAAACAATGTTGCGGTGCACTAAAAGGAAATTAATCATCACTTATTATGAGACTCTTCATTTTCTCCTCACCACCTCTGCTTTGTCTGTTGCTTTTTGCCTAAAATGTTCCATCACACATTAACTTAACTTGTTGTGTTCTCGGCTTGACAGACGGCTTTCGCAGATCGAAAAACATTATCTAAAACACGACAGGACAAGAACAAAGAAAAAAGTCACTCTTTATTTCTCCTTTACTCTGCAGCTCCTCTTCAACACTGAATTGTTTGTAAATGGAAAACCTATTACCTTTAATTGAATTGCCTCTCTGAGTGCGCTGACGTTCACTTAACCGTTTTACATTTTGTGCATTCATTTCGATTAAATGTAAAGAGCGCGGCTCGTCAGCAGCTGTACATTCTCCGAGGAGGTTTTGTCGGGTTTCTCTGGGCGTTTCTTTCACAGTGGCCTTTGCCTAACTCGCTGTGTGCCTCAGTTCAGCTAATGGGGAATCGTGCTAAAGGTCACAGTAGGAGGCGAGGCACACATAAAGGAAGAGGATAATCCCTCAGCAGATATTCACGAGTCCTGTTGTGACACGTAGTTACATCAGACACGAGTATCATGACATAATCTGAGTAAGACATATACTGTTAGAGCAATCCCACTCCTGACATTTAGTGAAAGTGATGTGCTTTTCCCAGGAAGTAATGTGATTGACACTGACCAGCCACCGGTCTGGACCATGGGCTAACTGTAGACGCCAGAGATCAGCAGTTAGCCTAAAGCAATCCTCCTGATGTTTAGAACTACTTTAGGGGCACTGTTAATTTTGTGGACACATTTTTTCGTCATTGTTTTCGTCAACAATATATTTTTGAGGCTGAAAATGAAATATAAATATAAAATAAAACTCTCTAAACTAAATGTATCGACACTTTTGTTAAGAGATGAAATCCAATCAAAAGGAAGAGGAGATGGGACGAGTTGAGACAAGATCCAATCAGAAGTCAAGTTTTTTGAGCATATATCAATAACAATTTCAACGCATAGAGAAAAAGAAGGGAGGGCATATGGACACAGATTTTAGTTGTGGAAAAGTTAAAGTTAAAGTAATAGGATGTTGTTTAACCTATTAAACTGAATAGTGGTCATTTTACAGAATTTAATTTGTTAAAAAAAAAAGTTTATTATTAGGAAAACATTAATTAATATTAAAAAATATTTTTAATAAATATATATATATATATATATATATATATATATATAAAAAAAAAAAAAAAAAAAAAAAAAAAGATTAGATAAATAAATTATGACTAAAACTAAATTAAATTTTGCTTTCAAAATTAACACTGATTAGAGGTTATTATACTGAGCTATAAATGCTTCATTGTTTTATCTAATTAAAGGTTGGCCAAATCCACTCCAATTAAATTCTTATTATAATTTCTATTACAGCTCCTGAATATCCATTTGTATTATTTTTCGATTGGCAAGAGCCAACACAGTCTATTATTTTAACCCACTGTGAGGAGCCTCTTGTGTAAAAGTAACATATGCACTGTGTTAAATGAGACTGGGAACACAAAGACCTTTCTGGTGGTGAAAAATAGGGCACCCATGAGAGAGGGGTCCTTGATGCATCGAGACACACTGGGTCCCAGAGGCTCACTTTTAAGTCCTTATTCTTGCAGTAGTTATGGCTCCTTGCCTCAAGTTACTTGGAAATGTCAGAAGAGACCTATTATCTTATGATAATGGCTGCCACGGTACAGTATGTCACTTCATAGGCCTATTCCTGTTCCGGGTGCTAATGAGACAACTTGGGAGGAATGCACTTCTTGATCTTCAGGTGAGAAAATCACACAGTTGGGATGCTGCCACAGATGTTAATTTAAGGCGTGATGCTTGTACATCAAACAAAGGTATTTCACAGGCTTTATTGGATACATGATTGTTAAATTTAGGTGCAGTGTTACAGACATCTGTCACAGAAGATGATTTATTTCTGGCTCAGAAAGGCCTGCGATGTGATAAAATATGCCGTAGATACTGGTTGATATCCTCCACAAGCCCAAACCGAGATTAAAGCAGCAGTGTAATCTCTCACTGTCATTCAGTTGTATTGTTTCATTTCTGCTGAGAGGCTGTGAACAGTAAAAAGTGTGGTGAGTTCACAGACATGGCCTTTATAATTGTTGGCAGGAGTGGCAGAGTGATTTCTGTTGCCACTAAAATCTCCTGCGAGATTCACAGCTTGGGCCTTGGGACCAACGCCAAACTAGTTTAAGGTCACCTTGCTGAACAAGCTGGCAGGAAGCACAAAGCTCCTGTACAGCTGCTCATCCAACATGCTTCTCTCACCCACTTTTTTGCTCCAAAGCGGGGGTTGCTGGCAATCATCTGTCTTGTGTCGCCACCGCTCGTCGATTGGATCAACTGCACTCCTACGCTTTTTGCCCCTTTCTGGACTTGCAGTAGCCTACACATCCTGCCCTTTCTGTGAACCGTTCAAACCATTTCCCATCGCTGTTAAGTCGAGCCCGTGCTCCACCTAACAAGGTCCCGCTGACCTCGAGCCAGTGCCCTCTTCAGCGCTGGCTTCAGAAAGCCATCTCCGCCACAGGGTTAGCCGGTTTAATTAACCCCAAACCTGGATCAAGCTAGTTCTGTCAGCTTGCTAACATCTGGACTGCCTGTGAGTGGTGAAGCAATAATGCAACATTTATATTGGCACACCTGTGTCACCAGCAAGGACAGGACGTGGGGTCAGGAAAAATACTCACTTTCTCTTCTGAGGTTAAAATCAATGGCTTCAATTATGGGTGTATTTTAAACAGGCAAATTTGTGGTACATTTGACCTGAAGTTATTACCGATGTAGACAGAGCTTGTTTGTGGCAACATGAGCCGTGTGCACATTTGAGCAAAAATGACAGACTGCAGTACATTATAAATACACAAAGCCAATCAAAAAAGCACAAAAAATGACATTAAAATACACAATTATACATGAAATATTATTAGGACCTGTACTTTCTCATTAAAGACCGTTTAGCTGAGATCTGTTGGACAAGATTAGCACAAGGTGACCAATTTAACCTGGTTTTATCCTTTACTGGTGTTGTCTTGATTATAGGTGATTTTTTTATTTATTTGTTAAGCTGCTGTCGTTGGATGACGGTAAAGAGTCATGAGGTTTAAAAAAATGGTCACCTGAGATTAGCAAACACGTTAAAGTAAAATGCATGGTGTCAGACATTATTTAAACATATTAGTGATAGTGACACACACATGTGAGTCATATGCAGAAATATATTAATATCTTGCCTTCGTAGCGTACTTTCTAATGGATAACAATACATCAGCTGACATACTTAAATGCTTCAGTTGTTTTTTTGTTCGTCACTAAAGTGAATGGAAAACACCACTGCTGCTGTTGTTGTGATCGAAATAACTCTTTTCTGATGAGGTCTAGTGGCAGACGAAGCATTAAATGGGGAATTGGTTTCCTTCCTAAATGTTGTATGTCTTGAGCTATAACCCAAAAGTTTTACAACTAGCACAGCATTTAAATGGATTTCATTTAACACATTTCCAAACATCATCAAATAGCCTAGTCTCTCTTGGGGTACACCATCTCCAATCTCAAAGTTCAGCCGTTAAATGAACAGATAAGCAAGGACCCTTTTGAAATATTTGAAATGGTCCGTCATTTGCATGCATGAGGGTAGTGAAAAAAAAAAAAAAAAAAGACAGTGAGGGAAAATACCAGCTCGCTCTGACTTCACAGATACGGGTCAGCTACATTTCAGACATCAATAAGATTTACTTATTGCGGGACATGTGCGAGGGCAGGCCTATGGAGAGAGGAAGTTACTCCTCGGACGAGTCGCCGGTACAAGTATTCATCTCACAGCCGAGCAAGGCTAGTGGAGCTAATCACCGGCAGACATGCCCAATTCAAAGCCGACTTTGGAGGAAAAATCTAATTAACATAAGAGCGAACGAAACTGAGTGAGAAGGGAAAAAGGATTGTTTTCACCTGCCGCACGGAGAAGCGGGGTGATCGGTGTCAAGACGACGGAGAGAAAGAAAATTAGCCTGGTAGCTACACTGTGGAAGGCCAGAGGTTACGCAGTTCTATATTAAATAAAGAACGACGAAGCAGACCTTTTTATCTCTCTAATCAATGTCGGATGAATGTCTGATAAGTGCTTGTAAGAAATGGGAAAGTCACTGAAGAGTATTAAAGGAAATAATCAGTTTGTAGAGTTTGTTATGGGAGTTATTCCAGCCCCTAGTTACTTAGAGGAACTTTAAATGACTATTTTGGCAAGACAGGTAAGTACAACTGAAAATGGTTTGCACTGATTTTTTTTCCCCATTTGGATCAACTGTATAATACAAAATGTATCTATATCTGTAAATTTGACAAAATCTGAGCTTTCTAGTGGTTATAGTTCTGATAAACTTGTCTTTGTATGAGGTAACTAGAACCTAGTTATAAGTTATAAGAACAGGAAGAAATGATGGCAGAATGGTAATAAAAACTGTCACTGTTAATCATTTTTCATTCTTACAGTAGGAAGCAGATGGAAACTGTCCGTCCTCCTGACTCTTCGTCCCAAAACTTTAAGGCCTTCCACTCAAGTTGAAGATGACCTGTGAGAAATGTTCGGCTTTGGACTCGGATGACAGCTGGAATCTCATTTGAGAGAGCTTTGCGAAAAAGTGCAACGGGGAGGAAAAAAAAAAAAAAAAGAAAAGTCAGCTTCAACAGCTATGTCAGCAGCGCTCTGTGAATACCTGGCCAGTGTGGCACCTTGGAGTTCTTGTCACTGCTGTCACGCATCACTGTCTCATGAAATTGGAAACACGGGGAAATACAAATCTTGACATTGCCGGATATCTGTATGACATTGGCCACGTTTGACTAAGTTGCCGCAGTCTGCATATGCGAGCGCTCACAAAGCTAAACAATGGGCCTTTTGTGGAAGAAGAAGAAGAAGAAGAAGAAGAAGAAGCAGCAGCGGGGAGTGCAAGTTTTCGCCCGTCTTACGATGTTATCTCATAATTTAGATCTCCTTTTTGTGGAGTATAGACTCGACCTATGCATTAATTATAGTCTCTTTGCCCGGTCGGTGCTGAGGCCAGAGGACAGTGGGAATTATTCATGGTGTCAGTGGAGCGGTTGGACCCCGGCGGATAAGGACGACCTGTTGGTTAAGGGCGTAGGGCGCGTATTCTCCACAAAACTCCCGAGCTCTCGGCTCCGTTCTCGGTTGCCCTCCTTTTTTCTCTTTGGCTCCTTCACTCTTGGATGTCAAGGGGTGTGATAAAGAGGGAGCGTCTCTTTCTACTCGTCCCGTCTCAGCGGGGAGCCCTCTTAGACACAGCAGCGTTTCGCCATTATTATTCTGTGCTTCATCCTCCCTAAGGCCTCTTTAGCGGTTCGCTTCTATACCTACCTCTCCTCAAGTAAAGTCACCTTATTCCCTTGGTTGGAAGCCAGCGAAGAAGTATCATCTGGGAGAGAAAGTGAGGACAGAAATAGGCCAAAGAGAGGACTGAAGTAAGAGAGGAAGTGAAATGCACCAAATTCTGTCCAGCTCTGCAGTAATGACTTCCCAAAACGTGTTAGCTGTGAGGTTAATTTCCCCTCAGATTGCACCAAACAACATGCAATTTTAAGGAAATTGTGTCCGTTTTGAAGTTCGCAGAAAAAGCTGGGCGGTTATTCTCCAGCCGCATCTAATCCTGTGTTGCCGGCTGAACAAAGGAACACAATCAGATGCAGGGGAGACCGGCAGCTCGGCGCAATCAGGAAATTCGACTAATGACAAGAGTGCCAGGTGTAGCGCCAGGTGTGGTTGATTAGAGGGAATGAAACGCACGGCGAAGGTGACAACTGGCGCCCGCGATCCAGCCGAGCGCGCCGCGGAACGCCGTGATCAAAGTGGAGCCGAGGACGCGCGTCCCCATCAGATACAAAATGACACCGACGGAAACAAAAGGAAAACTTCTCTCTCGTCACGCGGCGGAAATGTAAAGTAGCAGGGATGAGACAGCTGCTGGATTTAATGGATGATTTGTACTTCTTTCACACCTATGTTCAAAAACTCGCTTTAAATCTTTAGATGTGACTAAATAAAAAAAATCCTAATTTACATTTTGACTATCTGTCCAATCGCTCATGACCGACGAGTAGTAATGGAGCGCTTTTAAAAGCAAAAGTAGATCAAGGGCTGACTTCTAGCCTCTCTGTACTTCCCGTGGTGCTCTTAATATTTGATTACAACTGATGGTGAAATCTGTAAAAACTGTTGATGAGGACATTCTTTCACTTTAATATTGACGCTGCATTAATACCAAAGTCTATCAGGCCCATCAGCTTTTGCAGAAAGTGCTAGAAATAATTCCAGTACGTTTTAGGCTTTGAAGATGGAGTGTAGAAACATAATCTAAAAGTAATACTCATCACTATTACACACGATACCATTAGGATTAACTTAGAGAATGATTTCACAAATAAATGCATTGCTATAAAATTATATATCCTCCTAAAGTACCCTTGGGCTTCAATATTAGTATTGAAACATTTACTAAACCTATTACAGGAAACAAGGTTTTTCTTCTATATCATTAACATAACACTTCACCAATTGAACATTTAAGCAGCAAATGAGCCATGACTTTGAGCTCTTCCTCACTATTGTGGACTGCGCTGTTGACATTAAGTGTTGAATGCTAATATTGGGTCACATAAACCAGAAATTGCTCTACAACGGAGTCATTAAAGTTTAGATTGTAAAAAGCATGAGTGCATGTGTTATTACTATGCAATCTCTGGGGTAATGGTGGAAGGCCTGCCCCATTTAAAGTTGGATTTTGTAAAAAAAAAACAAACAAAAAAAAAGCACAGTTACCAAAAACACAAATAATGTAACATGCCTAAATACCAAGCTATTGTTTTTGTGTTTTTACCTCATTTTACCTACATAGTATACATAGTATAGTTACCTCTAGTTGTTTGGCCTAATATATCCTACACCACAGCCATATCCTGCCAATCCTCCTTACACCTGTAACTCCTCAATAAGCTTGTCATAGCCACTTTTGTCGGGTAATTGCCAACCCATTTCCCATCAGTCAGACTCAAACTCATACATCCAGTGGTGAATTCAAGGTAAACAGTGGAAATACGTGGAAAGTTAGCTGTTTTTGTTGCTTCAAAACTATAATTTTACGAGGTGTTTACTTAAAGTGAAGAAGAGTAAAACTACGTAAGATTAAAACTGCGGAAATTCATGACAGAATCCAGCCGAGTCAGCAGTTGACAGCGTTCATTAGGGAGACCGCTGAGGTAGTGGCAGTTTAGCTCATTCAATAGAGTGCTTTGAATTGACTGGATCTAAGCACGAACATACATAACAGTTACCAAAACACATCATGTCAAAATAGTTCCCGGATCCTGTTCCTGTTGAGTTTAGATCATCTGTGTAAATGTCTTTCCTCTTTGTGCTAAATTTAAACTCTAAAATTTTTCCACTGGGTTTGTTCATATACTTTAGAATGTCCCTCTAGGGCTACTGTAGGTGTTCCTCTGCCAAAAACAATACTCTCCGTTGAAGTCTTCCTCAGCTCCAATTTGACATTTTTTTAACAACTCAACCAAGATCATGACTTTTAAAAACAGTCTGTAATTATACTTCAACATATTCTTCATCCAAATGAATCATTTTCTGTGCTCCACTCAAACAAAACTCCGAAGAAGTCAGAAAAGGCTGATTCATAGCCGCCTTTTCTTGTTTGTCTCAAAGTGACATTTAGATACAGTCTTCTGAGAATTTATACCGCACTCTTTACGCTCATTGTGAATGCGCCACATGCTGCGATGACATTAACAAGACAAATAACGGGAGCACCTCTGGATTACAGCAAATATTTAAGTGAATGTTTGGGTTGCTGTGAGAATGTAACAAAAGTTCACGTCTCGGGTCTTGCCGGCCTAATCCTAGCTCTTCACTGTTCACCTGAGACTTTAAGGCGCCGATAATAGCTGACCCACTTTCATTAAGCGCTCTGTGTTTTTTTTCCCCCGCCGTCGGAGCAGATTATGAAGCAAACACAGACATCTTGTACGGAGCTGTCCACTCGCCTCCCGCTCTCTGGAAGTCTGCAGGTGTGGTGATGCCCATATGTCTGGAGTCCGCCTCAGGCAACGTGCAGTTTATAACCAGGACAAATGCATTTACCTGCAGTCTCCCTCGGGCCGTTAAAACACACAAATCCTGGTTCTAGTTACTTAGTTTAAAGCTGAAACTTTTCCCAGTAGGCACGAGGGGTAACATGAGGATAATATGCAAAATGACGGACAAAATGTGACAAAAATTGCGATGTTAGTTGATCATATTAGCCTCTTAACAGGTGGTCTTTTCACTATCCAAGCACTTAACAGAAAATCCCAGAGCTATCGGAGCTCCACTCAACACATTTAAATCATGTATCCTCCTTTTTTAGACTCGAGAACATAACGGGACATGTATTGATTGCTCGTGTCCTGTTTCTAAACTAACACTTAGTTTAAAGCTGAAACTTTTCCCAATAGGCACGAGGGGTAACGCGAGGACACTATGCAAAATGTGAGTAGGAAGCAAGACCCATAAATGTCAGATTCCTCCAGATATCTGATATATCCTGGCTGCATGGCGGTCGCTGCTGCGTCATCCGACAGAAACACTGTGGGAGGCAGAGTGAAAGCCCGACGGTCTTTGGGAGCTCAGAGATTGGGCTGCGAGACAAATGAATGAGCAGTGCTTCGGTGCGTTTCTAAAAGATGAGCTGGAGTAGAAAAATAACAGACGCACAACGACAAAGGCACTTGTGTCAGACCAGCATCAAACTTGAAGACTTTTTGCAACACCACATCATTAACTAACAGTGTTGCAATGAATAACCCTCCAATTATTTGTCTAAATGCATTATATATTGTGTCTTGTATCAAATCCCAAACAAACACATCTGTCTATCTTGTTAAAAACACATCAGAAAAAACATGAAAACCCACTAGTTCCTGATCTTGTTTCTGCAGCTGCCCAGAAAAAGTCAGCACTGCTAGACGAGAAGTACACATTCCTGCCTGGAAATGAAAGGAGGACATTTTGTGACACCATCATCTATTTCCATTTGTTCACAGACAACATCATGTCCCTGCAGAGTGCCATAGCTGTTCACACGCTTAAAAGTAGGAGTGGAGCTCTGCTCTTTTAGAAGATATTACCAATAAAAGTACACACTCCACCTTTAAGTAATCGTGTGACCTGATAAAATGCTGACGGAGTAGATGTTTTCTGTTGTAACCACTGCAACATGTAAAATCTTGATTGAATAGAATGGATCAATGAGAACCATCACAGAAAATGAATAAGAGAACATCTTTGACTAATGCACACTACTATACACACACAAAGCAAAAAGCCTCTTTAAGAAAGCTCTTACACACTGACATCACAGCTCAACAGCTTCCTTTGACCTCTGTGCTCTCCATGTTCAAGGTCACCAGTGGGAGCACACTTCCTGGCGCTGCTATTAGCTCCTGAGGCCACGCAGCTCCCGTCGATGAGCGTGTGAAATATTAAGCAGCAGTGGAATTGGACAGGGCTTTAAACTGCTTTGAGCAGATGCTCGGTGCTTTTAAGTGCTGAATAATACATTTTGCTTCAATGTCTCTGTCTCCATTAATGCACCTGATAAACGCTGCCGGGATCTCGCTCGTGCCCGATTATTTCTCATAAACACTACTCACACCCTGACAATCAAGCCCTGCTTGTGTTGGCGTGCACACACCTGTGCTCAGACATACATTGCGTGCACACTGAAGCAGTCAGGCGGTGACTTGAACGGTCAAAACCACCTGCCGCCCAAAGGAACATTAAACTTCATTTTAGAAGTAATGGATCTCATCAGTCAGTGAACCTAAAGCATTATACCCAGACACGCATGAGTGCACCGTCATTAATTCTGCCGCACTGATACTTTGTCACTGGCATTGACCGCTCGCAATTACACCGCCCCACTGGGTTATGATATATCCTTAAAGTTTTCATTTTGCTTTAATCAAACTTAGAGCTGTATGTTCTCTCGGTACAGTGGTCGGATTGGGTTGGCCGCCTTGAGGTAACTGATCAGAGAGCAGATATTTTATTCATTACTTTTCTTTTATGGTTTGTTCTGGAAATGGAAAGCAATCGGCCGAGCAGCTTTTGTTCCCGAGCAGATAGCAGGCATGTATAACGCTGAGTGGTTTGTTGTCTCCTGCTAATCCTTATGTTAGGCTGATTGGTAAACCATGTCCAACCTTACACATCCCTTGTTTAAACTCCTATGTGCCATGTGTTTATCGTCTAAGTGGATTGACTGAGGAGGGAACACATCTTGAGTCCTGCTGATGTTGCCGCCTTACTGTTATTCAATTACATCGCGGCTGGTTTCCTGGAGACCACATAGGCTAACAAGGCCCCTATTCCAGGAAGCCGAAAGGAGATGATGTGCAGTTATGTCAAGGTTCACTGAGACGCTAAGGCTAAGACAGTTACCTCCCCCCGCGACACCTCTAATCCTGCGCTGGTGCGGTCGATCCGTTCCCTCGCAGATCGATGGCCATTGACAGCTTTAATTGATTTCTGTGGGAAAGGGATGCAGCCTCATTCAGCTAAAAGCCCGCAGTCGGCCTCGCCCTGACAGCCCCGTGCACATTTGGATATATATGTCTGCGGCAAGCATCTGCAGAGCGGGTGAGCATTAGGACGAGCACGGCATGAGGACAGATGCTCATTTGTTATCCCCAGCGTACACTGAACAATGAGATGGTGGATTGGAAAGGCTGCTTCTGAGAGACCAGTGCAGTGACATGACTTATAATCAGACAGCGGAACTAAGATCTGGATAACCACTGATGAAAATGTGACTAACTTGGAATAAGTCCCCTCAGAATGGTGAAAAAATAAGATTAAAGACACGCTATTACTATATTAATAACAGTTACAATACATTACAGATCAGTAGCATTCAAGGTTATTAGATTCTCCGATATTCGATTCTTGGCGCTTGCCCGGCCGATCTTGGACACCAAAATAAACCCAACTACAGTGGTGTACTTGTAAAGTATTTGCCCCCTTACTGATTTCCTCATTTTATTGTTGCATATTCGTCACACTTAACTGTTTCAGATCATCAATCACATATTAGACAAGGGCGACAAACACAAAATGCCGTTTTTTAAGTGATAATTTGATTTATTAAGGGAAAAAAGAGCTTATCCAAACCTACGTGGCCCTGTGTGAAAAAGTAACTACCCCCTAAACATTAAAGTGTGATGAATATACCAAAAAAAAATTAAAGAAAATGGAAGGGGCAAATACTTTGTCACACCATTGCATATTAGAGCATACCTTTTGTAGTATGACGCAAGACAAGATCTATACTACTTTTATAGACAAGCTATTCAGAACTCTTCAACTAGAGATGTCATTCATGATTAACCATTAAAAACTTATTCCCATGCTTTTTTTTTTTTTTAGTATGTAACATGCAAAGCCAATAGGTGCTGGCTTTGACATTCTGATCAGCAACTAAACTGCTCCAAAGATGTGAGGAAGTGCAACTGGCAAAATAACTATCCTTGGCTCTAGTTATAGCTGCTTTAAAGCTTGCGTTGAGTCACTTGACATTTTCCTTTTTCTGATGCATCTTCTTATGCAATTTTTCAATTAAACCCACAGAGTAGGATGGAAGCGTTCTAGCGTCCCTGGAGATCTATAGAGTCTTGAGGCGGTTTTGCTCAATTGGGAACTCGGGGTGTCAATTATAATCGACTAAGGCTGATCAAATAAACTATAAATGTCATTACTGATGGAAAGTGTGTATTAAACGGTCCATAAAAGACATCAGACAGACAAAATGTGACAAAAATTAATAATAGAGCGATGTTAGTTGATCATATTAGCCTCTTAACGTGTGGTCTTCTCATCATCCTGGCACTAAACAGAAAATCTCAGTGACCAGACCCTATTGGAGCTCCACTCAACACATTTAAATCATGTATCCTCCTTTTTATTATCCCTTTAGACTCGAGAACATAACGGGACGTATTTTGATTGCTCGAGAGTCGGCGGCGTGTTAAAAACCATTCTAATTTTTACAACCCAATCAGCTGTTTTGCACCGCTTAATTAAAACTCGAAACTTGACTTTTTTTTTTGTGTGTGTTATTCATCATTTTGATATCATTCGACGTCTGGGGGTTCAATAATGATTCATGCTTCACTTAGAAAACAGATGCCGCTACTGGATGATTAGCAAAGTGTAAGAAAATGGATCTGATTGTGTCTAGAGCACACGTGTTAAACTCAAGGCCCGGGGGCCAAATGTGGCCCTTTGCAAGGTTTTATGTGGCCCTTCAATACATTTAGAAGAAGACATTTTTGGCACTAGGTTTTAATTGGATTTGAACATGTTTTAGATGGATTTGATTTTTTTTTTTATTTGATTCAACTAAAACCTGTTCAAATCCATCTAAAACCTGTTTAAATCTGACTAAAACCTGTTGAAATCTAAGTAAAACCTGTTCAAATCCATCTAAAATCTGTTCAAATCCAATTAAAACCTGTTGGAATCTGACTAAAACCTGTTCAAATCCAATTAAAACCTGTTGGAATCTGACTAAAACCTGTTCAAATCCAACTAAAACCAGTTTCCAAAAAAGGAGAAAATTATTGTTTGTGTGACAACTTTTTTAAGACTCAAATGAAATCTAACATTTAAAATTTACTAAAAGTTTCCAAATGTCATCACCTTTGGCCCCTGAAAGGATTCTTTCGCGGCCCCTCACCACTTTGTTTGACACCACTGGTCTAGAAGAACGTAGACTGTGTTGTATTGTCTTTATTCTGTATCATGTGCATTAGAATGATCATTAATAAAGCAAGCATTGACCAGTTTCTATGCAAATATAAATACTCTGCACTTAACTGATTAAAACCAGCCTTAAAAAAGCCCTTCTCTCAAAAATTGCACATATTAAGCCTAGTTTGAATTCAATTAAAACATATGTGCATCAATGCAAAGAAAAGGCTGGCCCATTACGCCGGTAATCATTTTTTAATCTGCGTTCGAGCGGGCGCCTGGAAGGAACATTTAATTTGCCTTTTGTAATTGCATTACAGTAGGCGTCATACGTTTAAAACTTCATCTGCGCAGCCTGTTGATTAAAGAAAAACACATCACATGACAGTTCATCCATTATTATGAAGGATTTGTAACGTTAATAGCTCTCTGTGTGTCATGCTGTGCTCTTCTACCCTCCACGCATCAGCAGCAAGTATTCAGAAACTCAAATGTCACATTCAAGGCTAAAAAAAACCCCAAAACAGTTCTACAATATTTTACAAACTCAGTGATTACTCATGTGATGGCCTTTTTGGTGAATTTAAAAGAATGAATTCTCCAATGACATATGCCAGTTATTGTCCTTCTCAGTATTTTTTAATGCAGTTGGACAAAATGAAACACATCCTCTAAAACTATTCAATGGTGCTTAAAATGCCATTCTCTATCATGAAAAAAACCCAAAAACTTTAAAGGTCTGTGACTCACCGATTTGCGTCAATACCCAATTTGTGTCAGAAACTCCAACGCTAGGTCATCTTCTGGACTCTCTTGGACAAACAATATTTGATGTCCATTTGATCTATTCTACTTTACAGAAGAATATTTAAGCTTTTTGTTTTTGGGAGCACATGTTTAAATAGCTAAAGGAGTTGAGCAAATAAGACAAAGTAAAAATAAACGTGAAAAAGTGTTGCGTTAGATTTGACTGCTTTGGATCAATCGCTGCTAGTAGCTAGTACATGCTAAACTATTTATAGCGAACAGACTACTATGATTGACGTGAACTAAATAAACCTTCCTTTATTTCCAACTGCCCAGAGTGGACAAACTGATAAAGTGAATTCATGTTTTTTTTTGTACACACAATCTTATACAAAAGCTTAGCTAAGTTATGAACTGTATTCATCTTGTTTAAAATGTACTTTTCTACTTGTTTTTTTTTTCATAGATAACACATTGTCCCTGCAGGGCTACCGTAGATGGCCAAAGAAGTGGTGAGGTGTCAAACTGCAATCTGTAATTTTGCCACCAAACAAACTGTAGCTTTAAATGATAATTGTTTCATCAAAATTTGCCAAAATAGTGATCTGCATCGAGTCAGTGTCTAGGTTTTCTGACAGGTTTAGGTTACAATGTAGAATTTTCAAGTTTGCTTTCTAAATAATCAAAATAGTCTGACACGAATGCCCCTACTGAAAAAAATGATTCTTTAAAGTCAGGTTAATCTGGTAATTATTTGAGAGTCAAAAGCCATAAAAGCAGATAATCTTCATGGAGTAGACTAGTGTTAACCTGAAACGCAAAGTGCAAATTATATATAATCGACAGCATTTTACACGTTGCATCCAATTAGCGTGAAGACAAGTGTATTCCATGAAACAGGAAATGACTTCCCCGTCACCTTTGACTACGCGTGCCACGAACAACTACCATCTTTTAAAGTTCGATTTTTCACAGATATGACAGAACCTGAGGAAGCGGAGTCCCACAGGAGATGTTTTCCACCACACAGTTCATATTTCACAGCACACCCGCTAGCATTAATTGCATCCGCACACCGCACATTCAGATTAAAACTGTTTTTAATACAAATTACTTCAGACAGCGAGTAATAACTTTTCCCTCTTTCTCAACAGTTGCCGCGTGGCACATCTTTCATGCGGCGGGCTCCTGAGAATACGCCCACGGCCGACTAATCAGAGCTCCGGCTCGTAACGCTGTTTTCCAAATGTCACTCGTCTTCATAGAGGTGAAGGATCAGCTCAAATCTGGATCTATATGCAGCGGATTTAAACGGGATTTCGGTCGTATTTGAATAATTGAGCAGTCGTTGGAGGTGCGCACTTGAACAACCTGTCCGTGGTTCCCGATCCGGTTTTTCTTGATCTCCATCAACCTCCTGGTACGGGAGCGCCGAGCGGCACTCCGGCACGGACACGCTCGGCCCCGTTTCACCCACAGGTTACAGCGGCCATTTGGTATTCAGCTCGGTGCAGCAGAGGCCCGGCCTTCCTCACCCGGCTGCCCTCTCGTCCTGCTCCTCCGAACTATCCGAGTCCATTAGGGTCATCCCGGGGAAGAGCCTGTCTGCATGTTTTACACTGCCTTTTTCCACCGCCGCACTTATTCCGAAAGGTTGTAGAGAAGATAAGCTTTGGTACGCGGCCAAATGGAAGGAAATAAAATGTAGAGATGAAAATGAGTGCTGGGAAAATGAAGGCATACTTTTTATTTTTACTTTTAGCTTCCTTTTATGCAATGATGTGATTATGGCCGCCATTTAGGTTTGATGACAAAGTGATCAGAGGTTACAAGCAAAACTAAAAACTAGTTACAGAGCAGTTTTGACAATTCAGTTTGGAATGTCGGTATGGGTCTAATACACAAATAATCCAGTTTAGACAGAACAATGCCTTTCCCCATTTGAGGTCCAAAGTCCTGGTTGAACCATGGTTTACAATAGGTTAGTCCTAAGTTGAATTTTGGGATCAGTTTTGCTAGTTTTGGTTTAGTCGTAGTTTGGTGAGATTTTACTTCTAGCTTAGACCTGCTTTGTTTCTTACAGAAGTCTGATTCAGTTCTGTAGATCTGATTCCTTCTTTCAGTTACAATTATCTTTTAAATTCCTTCTTAAAACCCATTTTTATAGACTTTCTTTTTTAATCTATTTTTACCCATATTTACTTTGTATTTATTTATTATCTCTATCATATGTATTATTTATTTTTGCTTTATTATATTTATTTATTATAGTGATGTTGTCTTTCAAAGCATACCCCCAACTTTTACATCAGTTATTCAAATTTTTATATCAATTTACCTTTTAAATCTATATCCTTGTTGTTTGCCTTTTGTGTCCGCTAAAATCTGTCACTGATTTTGCACAAACCTGCCCCTGTCTGATTGTCCATTCATTTTGTTGCTGCTGTTTTATTGTATGTGTTGTTTTTATTGTCTGTCGTTTTAGTGTGTTCATTTCTAAAATAACTGATTAAATACTGGCAAAATAACCCAGGAAATTATACATATGATTGGTTAAGCTAAAAGACCATTAGGGTCAGGATAGATGCCTTTTTAATGGTTAGGATTAGGCCTAATGTCCAGGAGTTGGAGATATTTGTATCGCAATATATAATAAAATATTGCTAATATTTATCATTTTACATAGCTAAATTAATGTGTTCTTGTGAACTCTTTGTGGCTTTCCATTCTTGAACTGAAATTAAACTCACAGTGTCCTTTCACTGTAGCTGAGTACTAGACTAGAATAAATCATGACGTGCAGTATTCACGCAATACTTTCAGAATTCAACAAAGAGGTATAATTACTTCACTGCAAAAAAATTCCATCTTAAAAATAGGACAGTAAAATGCATTTTTTTGTGCGTCAATTTAAACTTGTATGAGCTGTTGACATTAATTCTCTGACTTAAGCACTTTTCAAATAACTTTATTGTAACACTGAAGAAGCCACACTGGCTATAGTCAATTAAAACATTGTCCTTAGTGTTAATATCCCAGGAACAACACATTAATCTGTCGCTGGCCCATTTGTCCAGTAGACCAGCAAAATCTATAATGCAAAAGTGTTTTACTTTTTAAATGGCATTAGAGAATAAAATCAATTTCTGCCCACAGTTGAAAGAAAAGGTCAGTGCATTCTAATAATGCAATAATTGTCACTACGCTTTAATGATGCAATATGTGATGATCTTCCAGTTAATAAATAAATATCCCGGTAGTACTTCAAGGACTAATTCTTCTCAGAACCTACATGAAACTTCTCCGTTTGAGAGTAAACTACGGCGTTACAAGCTGATTGCTCGTTTAGTTTCGGTGCAGTCCTTTCATGATATTCTTAGCCGTGTGAAAAGTCTCACATGAAAGATGATGGCGCGGCGGGGAGTCCGTTTTCCTGATGGCGGGGAGTGCTTAAAGCCGGAGAGGTCAGCGCCAGACGTTCCCTCTTAATAACGCCTCAAAGTGAGAGCCCATCATTTCCCATAATTATTGTTGATTGCGTTCATTATGTCATGTCCTGATATCTTGGAGGCGCTGTTGGTGGTTGGGGCTAAATGGCAGCTACGGGTTTGCTGTTTCTCAAAGCTAATTGGACGTCAGTTTGCGGAGTCCAACGGGGGAAGAAGAAAGTGTGTCTCATCAGCAGACTGCCCATTGTCCGATGTATTTTTTATGAGCTGGCGGGACCCCGAATGGAGCAGATGGAGGCATAGGGTTGGGATTCTTGTGAGATGTCAGCCTCCCTTCATTCTATAGATCCCCCAAAGCTCTGTTTTAATGAAATTAACAAGGCTTCGTTAAAGAGTCTTGTTAAAAATCTGCTGCACTGACATCTGACACAGCACAAAACTACACTACTTAAATGAGCTTTAGAAGAAGTGGCTCCCAGTTCAAGGCAATGCAGATAGAAATTAAACACATTTATCACTGCACCATCTACTGTGTGTGTGTGTAAATAAATCAACAGGTTGTATGGAAGATTG
Organism: Rhyacichthys aspro; assembly: GCA_036850595.1. Lineage (NCBI taxonomy): Eukaryota > Metazoa > Chordata > Actinopteri > Gobiiformes > Rhyacichthyidae > Rhyacichthys > Rhyacichthys aspro. Next base: position 9,335,440 of record CM072165.1, on the reverse strand, counting down.
TGTCTAAGGCAAAATATTGACTGTAACTCTTTAAAAAATAAACTCAGGAACTTGAATCTTTTATTTTGCTGAAGTAAGTTACACTTCTGAATTGTTTTCTTTGCCATTATAGCAAAAATATGTGGGTGTGTTGGTTTTTTGGCTCACTTTGGTTGCATTGGATAGGAAAAATACAGACAGCAATTCTACAAATCATGTCACAGGGACATACTGTTGTTGTGATTTCGCCTTATAATTTTCTAAACACAATTAGCTTTGTTCCAAACATGCAGAAATGTTCGCTTAAAAGGAATCTTGGGTGTTCTTCTCCATCAGCAGTGCTTAGTTTGTCCATCTGACCAGTGGAACAGGAAGTGGCTCCTTTCATTGGCTTTAAAAATATCTTTTTCCAACATAGACAGCAATGAGTGTTCTTTTACTACACAATTTTTTTTTTTTGGAGTCTCCAAGAAATAAATGTTTTTTATTTTTTTTTATAACAATTTGATATATAATTTTTTTTTTTTTTGAGTTTCCCCAAGAAAAGAAAAAAAATAATAAATTTGAGTGTCCCCAAGTAAATTACAATTAATTACAATTTGTGTCCTAGAGAACTTACACTGTAAGTAACCGGGGAAGGACTGGGCCGTAATCTAAAGTTTTACCGAATAATTTATTTTTGAATAGTGTTTTACATTTTGTTGAACAATATATAATATTTTACCAAATGCACCTTTATTACTTTGTCTTAGCTTCTCAAAATACTTTGCAACAAGAATAAGAATAAGAATAACTTTATTAGTCCCACAGTGGGGAAATTGCATTTTGCAACAGCAGAGGAACAGACAGAGCAGATCAAAGTGAAAAGCCAACCTGGCCAGAATAAGACTTGCTGAATATGAGAGATTTATATCTGACTTACTTTCTGAAGCTTACAGTTAACCTCAAAATACTCTTTGCATCTTGAAACAAAAAAGACATTTGTATTTAAAGCTCTATAGAACCCAATGTATTTTTTATGACCTTCTTGTTCTTTTCCTACAGCTGCCAAACTGAGCACTACTTGACGAGAAGCACACTCATGTTTCTTTTTAAAAGCACAATTTTGCATAACATTATTATAAATGTCATTGGATTGGATTTCTTAACTTTCAGTTGAAATCATCATCTCCTTTATTTCAATAGATTTATTAATAGACTGCAGTATGTCCATGCACAATTCTTTAGTGAAACCAAGTCAGTATTTAAGGAATTATTTTAATATTGTGACATTCCTGGTTTGTTTCCTGTATCCAACTGTGAATCAGGAGTTTAAAGGCACCAAAGATCACACTTTTCCCCCAAATGTGAGTTAGGTTAGAAAAGCACTCTGGGAGCATTTTGAAATCTCACAGATCAGCAGTGGGGGGACGGCCAAGCAGGCAATGGAGACACAGACGCACAATGGTGAATCAGTCCCTCTCGTCTCCCCAACGATGCCAGACAGCGCCACTGAGTCAGAAAAATGATTCGCCTATATGCCCACTGCTCCCACTCCTGCATGCACCCACAGCAACACAACTACAGGCACTGGATCCTTTTCACTCTGCACTGTTCCTGCCAAAGCTGCCTCAGAGAATCTGTGCTACTATTACCACTGTTCCCAAGACGCACATAAAGTACATTAGAATCCAAAATGATGTAAGTAATTGTACCACATTTGAATTGTTTTGGCTAATGTGGGGATTGATTTACTGTCTTTACTAGAAATGATGGAACAATACATTTTTTATTTTCCTGTATGTTGCAAAAATGAGCATTTCTGTAAATGATCTGACAGAGCAGCAGCTGAACAGAACCGGAGCAGTGGACTGTACCACTGGGAAGAAATGGGAGGGGGGTTCCTTTCAAAAGCTAATTTGCAATAACAATCTGCAAACGGGAGCTTATACAACAATATATTGTGAAAAATTGGGTTACAAATATTACACAAAGGGGACATCACTCACTCAATCAATCAATTTTACTGTGGCATTTAAACAGATATAGTTTTTTGGGGTTTTTTTCCCTCTTATTCCATGTATCTGTAAAATATATACTTTGTAAGCTGTACCTATTTATTTATTTTCTTTTTTTCTATGGGAAAAATATCATAAATAAATACAAAAAACTGTAGTTGAACAGCATAGAATATATATAAGTCAAAACCAATATTTTCAATAGTGTATAATCACTTTAACATAACACTGTACATCTGTCTGAAGTTTGAATAAAGTTGCAGTCTGCCTCTTCACCACCAGATGTCGCCAAATAGGCCATAAACTACACACACCACCTTTAAGGTAATTCACTTGGTGGATGGGTAAACAAAACATAGGACTTTAATATGGAAGGCCAGATTTTTCAATATAAGTTTACATTTCCCTCTTGTCAGCTCGCAAATTGTTCATTCATCAGATTTCGCAGACTTGCATATATTAGCCAAACCTACCATAAGCAGTTGTAGCTCTTGCCTTAAGTCATTTTATATTGTTATCATGAAACACTGGGGGCATAAAGGACCTAAAACGCAATGGAAGTGTAAAGGTTTTGCTCATCCATTTCTGTTAATGTTACATAGATATATCAAACCTCGGAGACGGGGGTAGTTTCTGGATGGCCTCCAAGTCTCGTAAAAGTCAAATAAAAAGGATCAGCGCTAGCTTTTACAGCCCGGGATATTGTGCATGAATATTAATCATCCTGTAGTCAATTACACCTCACTACTGCATTTACAAAGCCGACTTTCTTAAGGTGAAGCCGAATCGATGGGGTGCGTTTTCTCGACTTGCTCCTCCGTCATCGGCCCCGCTTCTCTCGGAAATCTCCCGTCAGTCCGTCTAATGCGGCGTTTTGCTTGTGTGTGCACGTAACGCAGCTCAGGGAAGGAAAGAAAGTGATCCATTTCTGAGCTGCTTCTCTATCAGCAAACCCACACAAACACGTGCCACTTTCACGGCGCGCACACACACACACTGAGAGTGGGAGCTGTTTAATGCATGCTTCATGTATAAAAGAGAAGATATGGCAGTGTGCATGTTGGCGTTAGGCTTCAACTCTATAGAGCGGGGTTTATCAGTGAGATGTTATTATTGGAGCTACAGCCGGAATATTAAACATGCTAGCACGAGCCACGTTAAGCAAATGGTCTGTGCTTGATGTTGCTGATGCGACGATACAGGGAATAATAAGATTTCAATGTAGAATGTAGATGTGAGTTGAAGTTTGAGACTGCAACTATGTAAAAAAAAAACAAAAAAACTGTACCATTTAAATATGATGAAAGGACACTGGCCAAAGTTTTCTTTACAATGACATCTATAAAGGAAAGAAGTCGGTAATCACTAAAAGAATACCAAGAGAATAATGAAGTTATGGAGTACATTAAAAGAGATCAGCCAGAGACCAATGTGACAAATGAACTGAAATGAAGATAGCACTTCAACTGTCTCCATTCAACAGAATCTAAAGCGTGGAGCGCCTCTAGCAGTAGAATATTGACTGCACAGGCATCCAGTGTATTCAGAAGTTGATGTTTTTTCCCTGAAGCGGAGAGGGCAGCCTGGTCATACCTCAGGCTCTTTCCAAACATGCCTGCACAGCAACACTAACACTCCTCATTCATCCGCACAAACAACCATAACACAGGCCATCACTGACAGCCCAGCAATGGATAAATTGGTTCTGGAAAAGAGAGAGGAGCTTCAGAAAATGGCCCGGACCTGAGCGGCCTCAGACAAATGCAAGTGTATGACTGTTATGTATGCACTCTCCTGAAGACTCTGATACTCCGAGAGGGGGCCAATTTGAGGGAGATGGGTACTGACGACGGTGCTCGTCAGCTCATGGCACCTGTCAGTGGCTGTGCTGACATGTGGGACTGAGACACCCCCCCCCCTCCCCCCTCCATGCACCAGCCAGCGCTCCACTACACAGAGATATATGGCAGGTAGCCTTTAAAAGTCTGCCACTTGGCATCGCTGCATCATTAACAGGGCTGCTGAAGGCCCGCGCTTGGCTTGCTTCCAGGAAAACACAGTTCAGCAGCGCAGCTCACTCCCTTCTCCATCTTACCGTCACCCCCTCCCTCTCCTCCAGAATACTCTACAGCCCTCTCTATCTTTAGAGCACTGTGCTAAGTCAGCACTCTGTAACTATCCACCTTTAACACATCAAATGCATGGCCGCCAGCTTCCTTTTCAAACTGAATTAAATCCCAACAACAGGACATGTGAAGAGAAGGTACCTGCTTTTCAAATAGCCCATATGTCCGACCCCCTACCTCTATATGACCCACCCGACGCTCCAGTTCAATCCCACATCCCGACTTCAGATCAAACAGCTCCTCGCTAATACGATTCAATTCACTGCAAAATACCAATTACTGCTAAAAGGCTAATCTAAGTCCAAGGTTCTTTTATTGAAGCGCTAAGTGGTGTTTTGGAGAATGCAAGCCAAGCATAACCTTAACAAGTGATCAAAGCTCATCCTCATCAAAGACGTCTACCTCCGACTAAAATCTTATCATATGCATCATTGGCCCCGCAGTGATCCACCACCAAACTGAAATGCCACCTTCAAAAACAGAGGGATAAATAAATGAAAAAGGGAAGTGGAAAGGTTAGTGGTGTCGCGGGGGTTTGACCGTCGAGAGGTGAAAGGTTAAGTCTTAATGAGCGGCGGCCGACGGGGTGGCTTCGGCGCACGGAGGTATAATGAGTGAGGAAAGGTGTTGAGGCGGATTATCTGGTGAACCGTGGCCTTGGCCCCCCACCGGCCCCTCACCCCGGCCAGATTTATGGCATCTTCAAATGAGGGCTGGAGGAAACGGATGTGTTAGATGTGTTTGATGTGCTTTATGAGCCGCTCGGCCGCTAAATATTCCGGCGTTTTTGGAAAGTCGACACTTCCTTGTTGCACGATGTCAAAGATCCTAAACTCTGTCAAAACGATATTCCAATTTTTGAAGTACGGTTGCATGCATTGGCTTGAATTCGACCAGCCATTGTCTTTTGGTGTCCATATAACTTGACTGCCCCATAGGGATATTTCCACGAGGCATCTATTGCACTCTGTCAGTCATAGTGGTCATCTTAAATGTTCATCTTCTCCTTTTATGCCCTCCATTCTGCCCCATCAGCCCTTTTCCATGCATCTTTGTAGCTTCGAGAGCGCTTGTTGCCTCTCAAGGGAAGACTTTAGCCTCCAGTCACGGCCGGTTTGCAGAAAACGGTCCGAGTTGTCAGAAGAGACATCCAGCCTGAGGTGGTAGCTTCATGTGTGAACGTGGGATATTACCCAGCATACATTACAGGTATGTTTTCATTAACTGCTGAGAATTTGTCTTTACACGGCCAGGCGAAACAATAAAAAAGATGCAGTTTTTAATTTTGTGCACTTTAAAGCCTGCAGCGCAACTGACTGAATTACTGTAGAGGATGCTACTTTTTAAGAAGTAGTTTTTGTTGAAATTGGATTAGGAGGAAGAGCCAGACAATAGAATATCTCCGTCCTCGGGACAAGTAATTATGCTAAAATGCTGTAAACATTTTGGCTGCATTTCCACCGAGGGATTATATCCTGGACTTTGCAGGTGAGCAAATGAGAAGTGGACTTTTAGATGTTTAGCTGTTGGAATTCCAATGAAAATGAAGGGTATGTTCACAGTTGACATGTTTGGCAGAGTAAAATGAACCCTGGTGTAGTTCCTCTTTGATAAGTCTGAACGTTATCAAGCCACCTACCTTTTTTAGTCTGCTTCCAACTAAACTCTGAAATATTTTGATGAAAAAAGAAATGCCAAATGTACCACAGACATCAAATCAAAAAACAAAACAAAAAAAAAAGAGAAAAGAGAAAAGCATAACAAGATGCAATGCTAAAATCATAGTTTCTCACAGTCTCCCTGGAGACAGAAAGCTCATTGTCTGTCGGAATAAAACAAAACAAAGACAAAACGAAGATCAATGAGAAGGTAAACTGCCTTATTGGTATTCAATGCTGCTGCCATCACTGTTTTGGTTCCGTAACAAGGTTAATGTCATGACCAATCACGCTGACACTTATCTACACACCCTCCACTGACAGACCTAACTAGTGTGTCTCTTAAGAAAGGCTTTGTCTCTTTTTGTTTTTTGCTCTGCAGTCGAAAATGCCGACCAGACTTTGTACAAACTAACTGAACTAGATGGTTTCTTTTCTTAAAACTAAAAGGAGCTGCCTCCAAGTGTTAGCCATGCAAACAACTGATAGCTCACGCCCATTGGAAAATACCCCAAAAAGGATAGCAATAGAATAAAGCCTAGATTTTTGGAAGGAAAAAAGTGTTAATAAATGAATACAAAAAGCAGCCTAAATTTCATTTTTTTTTTCCTGAAGTCCAACTACAGGATTTAGATGTCAATGTACAATGAATTCATCAAAGAGCAACAAATAGAGAGTTGAGATATACTCAAACTTGACCTATACCACAGGAGACTTTTATGATCAATCAAAGACAGCGCTGATGGTTGGTACAAACACAAACTCGCCTTTCAAAAAGCCTGGACAAAAGACATAGAAGACATTTCAATGCACAACTCAATATTTCCTTGTCAACTCTCAGACTCTTTAACGCAGACGTACTTTTTTAAAATCCTGACTCTAGGTGAGGCCATATAATAAGAAGTAAACAAATCATTATTTCATTCCCGTTTGTCTGGTCAGTGGTCGGCAGGTTCTTAGCTCTTCTTTGGCTGCCACCGGTGTGAGTGATTTAACGAGACGGCCCGATAAGGAGCTGCAACGGTGGAACAGTCCTCATCCCGTGTGCCAATTATTTCACATTGCTGCGATTGGGGGAAAATGCCCCGAAGTGCCGGCTTCTCTCTAAAACTGCCTATTTCCTTTAGGTCTCCTCGTCCGGGTCGGGCTGCACGCTCGGCTTCTTCCCCGACTTTCCACAGACGGCGATCACAGAACGGCCCGCTGCTAACAAAGCGCCGGCCTCGTGTTAAAGCTAACAAGGGGAAAAAATAATAATGAGCAGGCCCAATAGAATAGCTCTTTGGCTGTTCTCTGACCTCGATGCACCATTTGTATTCCCTCAAACCGAATCATCCGATATATGAGTCCTGATGGGATACACAGCCCCTGAAAGAGGCTTGTTATCCTTGACCTCCATTGCAATAAAAGAAATCTCTTTATCTGCGTACTTAACAACATGGATCATCAAAGGTAGAAGTGCTGAATGGAACATGGAGCATATGGCAGCCAGTGGCCACAGTTGTCATTTTCTCTCATATTCGTTACATGAAACTGGCGATGAAGAGCTTCTGGCATGTCAGCAGAAGCTGTTGAAAAAGCAAATAGTCATTATCTCCAACCCAGGCAACTTTGAGCAGCTTGTTGCCTAGCGTGAGTCCGTCTGTTGGTGATGTAAGCCAGTGCACTTCACACGCACTTTATAAACACATTACGCTAGCACTAGATGGAGCACTCCATTCCTTTTGATTTGAGCATCCGGACCAATCAGAACAACATAAAAGACCTCAATTTGGGAAACTAACAACAACGGATAACACCACTTCACAATCTATTGTAGTATTAATTCTAATGTGAATTGGGTTGTATGCTATTATGTGATTTTAGACGAGAAGTACATTTGGAAATGTGGTTCAAAGAAAAGAAGGAAAGCTGTGTGGTTTCCAGAGCTTGTTTAATCATCATCTTCCAGGTTCATGGAGAAGCTATAACTGTGTAGGCCACAGTTGGTCTACCATTTAGAAAGGCTCTGGGACCTATGTTGAATTTATGGTAAAAACAGGCTTTGACCATTAAAATGTTGATGTTAAATAACCCCAGCTAACTGTTAAATAAAAAAACAAAACAAAACAAAAAAAAAAAACATATTCCTTCCTTCCTTCACAATTTAGTGTGATTTTTCTTTCTTCTTTCTTTTTTTTTTCTTTTTTTTAATTTTACAAACATTTTGCATTTTTAATGTTAAAGCATGTTGTTCTACCTTCTGTAAAATTACAAAACCTTATCAGTATTAATAAAATCCGTATACTACAGTGCAATACTATTCTGGATTTTACAGGTATTTGCTGTTGCCATATTTTATACGTTTACAGACTTTAACAGTTTTATTTTTATTTTTTTCATTTGACCTTTATTTAACCAGGTAAGTGAACTGAAAACCACTTCTCAGCTACAATGACAGTTGATTTTTGTTTTAGATGGATTTGATTTTTGCAACAAATAGAAATAAAGTCTGTTCAAATCCAACTACATCCTGTTGGAATCCACCTTAAACCTTTTCAAATCTGACTAAAACCTGTTCAAAACTGACTAAAACCTGGAGGAAATGATTGTTCATGTGATAACTTTTGTAAGACTCAAATGCAGATGAAATTTAATAAAAGCTTCCAAATATCACCATCTTCAGCCCCTGAAAGCATCCTTATGGCCCCTCACCACTTTGTTTGACACCACTGGTACAAAAACAATAGCTATCATATGTCTAAAGGGTAAAACGGCTAAAACCAAGTGCAACAATCGAGAACATAGAGTGAGCACAGTGAATGTTTGCAGTGTTAGCCTCTGTTGCAGATGATTCCAGTCACTTGAGATAGGAAACTGGAATGAGAGCAACCAAAAAAGGTTTGGGCTTTATGGATCAGTGAATTAATTTAGCTTCTAGAATGTAGGCTACAGCTAGACATAAAGACAGAACATGGCATTCTCTGCAATCTGTGAAACCATTTGTGGTGATTTGGCCTCTAAATAAGACAAAATAATGGAAAAGAAGCAGTGCAAAAAAAAAAGTACAACTAAAATGTTTTTAGTGTAGATGTTTGATGGTGTCATGAATTCTTAAGGTAACAAGTTCAAGAAGTTTGACCTCAAATACCTGACAGGCTGCAGATACCAGTCCGTACTTGAGAAATCAATCAATCGCCATTTCCATTACTGCATTAATTACACTTCGAGCTAAAAGGGTGTTTTTTATTTTAACACCATCAAGTAAAAATCACTCTGATTAGAGACTCCACTCCCTCTTACTTTTAATCACACTAATATCAGGCGGCAAGTTTTAAGGATGGGAATAAACTGGGGCTGTAAAAGCACCAAATTGCATCATTAAAATGTCATATTCGGTGTGGGGCAAAGCTCGGTCCAATTTATTTAATCAGAAAATGACTGTGATTGAACGCTTAAAAACGGGGAGGGGGTGCCGCTGAGCTAAAGGTCATTTATCAACAGGACTGAACTCAAGGGCTCGTTTCAGTGATTGGGCTCTTTGGAATGGATTTGGGAAAAAAAAATGAACTTAAGGCGCCATGCATCTGTCTCTCTTGGCAGCCTGGTCATGTGACATTTGAAGGCTGAACACTAATATTTGCGGGTTTAATCAAATGTGGTGCTATTGCTGTGCCCCCGTTGCTTTCTATGTGACATTAGGCCTCTGTAAACACGTAAACGCTACTTTTACTGTGTTTTTACGTTGACAGGTTATATTTCAGCTAGTTTAGGGTTGGTTGTTGTTGTTTTGTGCAGTTAGCGTGCATTTAACCATGGTAACGAAACATAAAAAGGCACCGGTAGCAGGTTTTAGAAGAAATTGCCACAAAGGTCTTTACAGATAATGTTAAAAACCGCTGAACCTCATTGCCAGTCCATATTTATACTAATCCTCAAATTGAATGTTGTGCTAAAGTGCTACTGAATGTGTACAGAGAGATCAGATCTGAGGACAGATTTGGAAACTGTCTGGCTCGCATGTATCTAGATCTCTTCACATTTCCATGGAGTCGTGTATTGTATGAAGAGAAACCTTCTAAATCAAGGACGTTGTGTTTTGCTTTGTTTTTTATTCTAAGTTGACCGTGAGAATTAAAGTGTTTTTTCTCATTAGCATGAATTAGGCTGTACTCTATTATGTGATTTTAGACGAGAAGTACATTTGGAAATGTGGTTCAAAGAAAAGAAGGAAAGCTGTCTGGTTTTCAGACGTTATTTAATCATCATCTTCCAGGTTCATGGAGACTATGACCACTGTTAGTCTACCATTTTGAAAGGCTCTTGGACGCACGTCTTTGGCTGTTAAAATAGAGTGACACATTACAGTGCAATCATATTACAACAGTAAATTTCATGCGATATAATTTATGTAAAGGCAAAATACTATAAAAAAAGCATGTTGTAATAAAATGTTGTGTTTTTAGACCAAGCACATCTAACAAGAGCAGCATTTCTTTGTATTTAAACCCTTAATTATGTTGGTATTTGTTATTAGGAGCACATCACTGTGGCAGCATGTGACATATGAAGCATTTTACATCAGAATCAGTGAAAAAACAAGAGAGAAGGATCTAGAGCATACATTCTTAAAGTTTAACAGTTGATCTGATTCATTGCAGACTCAGGAGGACTCATGTAAATACCACCTGTTTCCACATTTGTCCAGATAGACAGAAGACAGACTGAAATGCAAGGTCTAAAAGGGACCTTAAACAGCATTGTGCCGTTTGTTAGAATGAAATCTGAAAAATCCCCGCTGTGCCCAACTCGGACACTTGGGATATGACAATGTGCGATTAGAAATTGATTTTGTTCTTCAGGGTTCATGTTTGATGGAAGGATAATGGTGCCTATCTGCAAACACAGCCCCTCGCACCCTAACAGCACGCCATTTTGTTTGCTTTTCCATCAGGTTTTGATCGAGCCGTAATTGATTCCCTAATTGCATTTAATTATAAAGTAAATGACTTCTTTCTGCCGTGCAAGTTGGGTTATCAGTTCTCGTGGCTATCAGAGTACAAGTTAATAAACTGGATGATAGGGTTAATCATCACCATCAGCGGTGTAATTGTAATCAGATTCAAATAAGCATAAAGAAATGGAATAGCGTCTAATTGTTTCATGGAACATCATCTGCTGCCTTCATAACAATCAGGACAAATTGTTTATGGAGTGATAGCATTTGGAGGCATCAATGCAATCACTAGCATTGTTATTTCTCAGAAACAGCACTAGCTTTGATTCCTTTCCTTTGTCCCATTGTGCGCTAATGCTCGAGCAGCGTGCCACGGCGCTGTCTGCAGCCGATTGAAGGAAATGAATCACAGGGCACAGAAATGTTCCCGCCGACTTTTTTCTAAAAAAAAAACTAAAGTTCCACCGCCGCTCGTCAGGGGCCGGGGAAAAGCACGCTGAGATTTCTGCTGCTGCCGCGGTTGTTGTCGAGTTAAACACACCGCTTGCTTTGGCAGGCCTGATAAATAAAACATCCAAGTGCTCCAGGAGAATGGGGCTGCTTCCTGCCTGCATCAGACTTTTTTTTTTTTTCTTTCCCCTGAATGCACCATGGACACTGTGTCTCCGCTAGTGCTTTTCAGCCTTCGGCGCTCCCTGGTACTACCCCCGGCCCAGCATTCATATTCCCCATATTCACCGGGAAAACATTTCTGGTTTATCCTCAACACATACTCTTGTAATCTCCCCGCAGTGTGCACATGTCAAATTTTACACCAAAGCCACGATGGGAAATCAAGATAATTCAGCGGCATTAGCTCAGCTTTAATGTTTGCATAATCCCTTTAAACATTTATTAGCTTTCTTTCCTGGATTATATTGTTAATAAATCTTTGAAGCGTCGACTCAAGAGTAGCAGAGCGACAAACGGGCAAAACCAGACGCACTAAAACGCGGTTGTTCCTAAATGCCTCACGCTCTGCCCCGTCAGCAGCGGCACACTCAGACGCCCGACTGTGTCCCCGTACAAACGCCGGCTGAGTGCTCTCCGCGCAGTCCAACATCATACATTCAGAGATAAGAAGCGCATGCATAATTGAAACCACACACTGAATGGCATGACATGAGAGAGGGGGAACAAAAAAAGCAGTGCTGGGTCCGGGCGTTCCCCCTTTTACAGCCTTGAAAATAAACAAGAAGAAAACAAAATGGGGCCCCTGAAAAGCCTATGAAAAATTAATCGATGCATGTTATTTAATGTGCTGAACAGCTGAATGGACAGGTCAGGATTTAACCTCTGGGGGTTACTTTTACTGCACAATACATAAAAGGACTGCCTTTTTAAACATAAAATGTAACATAAGGGATAAGAAAGGCAAATTTAATCGCAATCTTGAAGTTAAAGACTTCACTTGACAATCCAATGAGAACTTTTATTGCAGGGGTGTCATTTTAGTTCAGGGGCCACATACAGTCCAATCAGTGAATAATAGCATACTAACCTATAATTAACAACAATTCAGTTTGTTTTTTTACAGTTATAATGTCGGTGTTCTCATTGATCACAAATGAAAATGGCTAATGCTGCTCACAAACCCTCACTATATGACTTTGATGCTAATGCTATTTTGGGTAATGAGGGTACTACAGGGGGTAATTTGACTAGCCAAAGAGTAATTGCATCTTGTTGTTTGATGTTCCGACTCAAACAGGGCAACCCCCAAAGGATTTTGAAATAGCAGTGACTTAAATTCGATGTCATTTTCTCACTTTCCAAAATCATTCCATGGGCTGAACTTTAGCCTCCGTTTGTGTTTTATTGCAACAAGATTTATTAGAACATCCTGGAATTGTGTGAAAGGACTTTGGTGCATTGAACTATAATGTCATAGAGAATTATAATGAGGAAAATGGATGAAGTAGTTTGAAAGTGTTGAGCATTCCCATCTTCACAGACTACCATCCAAAGACAACAGTCCACATGAAGGCAATGACCTTCATGCTGCAATGACAGGACTGAAAAAATCGTCAAATTTGGCAGACATTTTATTGTTTTGAATATGTTCTGCCAAGCGAAGGTGATAAGTGGAAAACTGTTACATACAATAGTATAACCTCTGTGTTCCGAATGCATTTGATGAAAAAAAGAAAAGATGTGTAAACAGTGTGACTTCTAATGTTTTTTCTCTCTTTAACAGATTTTCCTTTTTGAAAATCTGATTCCTGTGGTTAAAGTGCATCCACGAGAAAATAATAAAGCTCTGTCTGGATTCTGTTTGATTCGCTGTTGTGGTGTGTCGCCCACAGATTTGTCTGTCTTCGGTGGCAGGTTGTTTGCACCTTCGGATGGTTGCCATCTGTTGGGTATCCACTGAGGACACGAGCCTGCTTACCAACACGGCTGACAGCGCAGAGATGGATTACATTATTAGAGCCCATAATGAGAGAATGTTTAACTCTCCACCTAGTTCAAATACTACTATGAATTCAAGGATACAATGAGCTGGCTTACATTGACTTGAGAATCCCAGTTATAAGCCTTATCCTAATATTACATGCACACTAACAAAGATGAACACAAATACACAGAGTATCTTGGACAAACTTCTGTAAGCCTAGTGCTATTATATGACAATGTTGCTATGCTAACCTGGTGTATTGACAGAATATAGTGCAAAATGATTGGTTTACACTGCTTGTCAACGTTGAATCAGTGGTGACAGAAATATTTACAGGGCAAGTGTCATCTCTAGGGCTTCCTTTGAAAGCGTTTGCAAAAGGGCAGGTACTTTCAGTGATTGGATTTGTCAACTGTGGTTTTATCCAATCAAATGGTCACTACATCTTCATTTTTTTAACCCTTTGAGCCAGTTGTTGTTGTGATACTGAGCTATCTAAATAAAACTGAAAATTGAATTAAATCAAATAAAGAAAAAAACTAAACTAAACCCAGAACTGTCAGTCCTGCCACCTCATTGGACATTGGTCAAGTTTGGCCACAGTTCCATGGTTTTGTAGGGGTGCTTAAAATCCTAAAAAAGCTTGAATTTTAATATAGTGTTTTCAAGGTTGTAAAAGTTCTTGCATTTTGATAAAGTGCTTGAAAGTGCTTGAAATTCTGATTGTGTTGCGTTAATTATAGTAATTATATATAGTAATTATATATTATTATTAATTATATAGTAAGAGTAATTTTCTTGTTAGAAAAAAAAATAAAAATTACCTTCTGTACTCCACATATCGAATAAATTAACATCTTTTTGATCACACAAGTTTAATTTTCCCTTGTCTGTGTTCCAAAGTATTCAACAATTTAAACAATTTTAGTCTTTTTTTATTAAACCACAATGGATTTAAATCAGAAAGACTACATACGGTATATGTATGTGATGTAATTTACCGCAGGTGTAAGGTGCTTAAAAAAACATGAAAACACACTTTGAAAGTGCTTGAAAAGTGCTGGAATTTGAACTTAGAAAGGTGTATGAATACTGAATACTTTGCTTGGAGCAGTTCAAGATGGATTTTTGTGAGTTTGTAAAGTCCTAAATGTTGAAAGAATGCAATTCACACTAAGCTCTAAGCTAGTTTTATTTTACTTATTGCAAGATAATGCAATATTTAACTGTTTCAAACAAGATATGACGTTTACATGCAATAATACAAAAATGGCATACTTAAAAAACCCAAACAAATCCGGTATACTAAAGTATAATGGCCTGTAAGTGACCTAATGTTGCCTGGGATCCCTTTACAACTCTGACAAAGCTTAAAAACTGCAGATGGATAAACAACATGAAAAATGAGATATGATTAAATGGTGCTTATAAAGAGGTAATGTCATCTGAGGCTAACTCATCACCAAAACTGCTGCATCTTGCACTAAGGGTAAAATAAGATCCTGGCTATGAGAATAATGCCTTGTAAGCAGGGTGCAAGACAAGCAGATCATAAATATTACAAATCATAATTATTAACAGTGAAGGAATTGTGGTTTTGCTGCTGTTTACGTGTACATGACTGGAATACAGACGCAAAAGAATGAAAGTGAGACTCTTGCCAGGATATATCTTTGCTATTTTTGAAACTTTTGTGAGAATGAATTGTGAGGAATAACAGTTAATCCACAGAGAGGTATGTCTCAGACTGTTGTGGAACCAAAACGGCTGTTTCAGCAAATAATATCGGAGCAATGACAAGGAGCCGCCCTCGCACACTTTACATACAAATAGCTGTCAAAACAAAATTGCCTCTTTAGAATAAAAATACGGCACGGACAAAAACACAAATATACGAGAGGACAACGCGGTCCAGTGGAACAGACAGAAAGCATGAAATGAGATATTAATGCATTCTAAATTGAAAGACACTGGAATACGGCTTTGCAAATAGAGTAACCCATCTGGTTTTTAATATAAATGTTATTAGATTGATATTATTCTCTGGATGAAGCATCAAGCTTGATTTTCATTTAGTGAGGCCACACTGGGTATGACAGTCAAGAGGGAGGTTGGAAAAGTGAAATTAGAATAATTTATTAAAAATATAAGCATAGTTTGAGTTTTTTATTAAGTTATCGAAGTGTATTACAAACTCAAAGACGCTCAGAAGTTAATAAAACTATAAAACACCTTGTAACATAGTGGATTTTTTTGTTATTTTCCATTCTACTGTTGCCCCCGAGGTCACTTATGGTACTGTAAGAACTATTACCAAGTCTGCAACTGTTAAGACCACAATCCCATACATTCTACAGCCTACGGTAGCCTTGGAGGGACATGACTTTGTCTATTAAAAAAATCCAGTGGAAATAGGTCAGAAGATGAGTTCACTTTTACATTTTTGAAACCAAATCTACTAAGTTCAACATCCTAAGTCCTTGTGCAAGATTGTGTGTTTCAAAATTGTCTATTTCTCCAGCATTTTGTCCTCTCTGGGCATTTGTACAAACAGAAACAGGAAGTAAAGGTTCCTTGCACTGGGTTTTAGGGATTTTTAAATGTTTTTACTTTGTGAAAAATGACCTTACTACCCTCAATAGTTGATAGTTTGTTATTGTTCTAATTATTATTAAGCTGTAACTATTATATAATAAATAATATTGGGTGTGAATAATGCTAAAAAAAAAAGATGATTAGGCTGATATTTTGAGGTGGAAGTGTGAATACATGCAGCTGAGGTCAATAGGTCAAATTGCCCCAGCCTCTCTAAGCCGTCACTTAATTTGGCATCCAAAGTCACATAATCAGCAGCCATTATGAGCCTCATTATATGATATGGCACAAGAATAGCCAGGGCATTATGTTTGTGATATTCATTTTGATTTTAAGCAACAGCCATATAGATAGAATAATCAAGAAAAATGAGACAATTATCCATCAAGGGCATTACACGAGGCAAGAGCCAATTTATCCCTGACGAGAAGCCTGTGAATGGGCTTGATAAATCATCACGAGAGGGGATATCATTTGGCCCCACAGCGAAAAAACTGTAGCGCAAGCATATTTCAAACCATTAAGGGCTAAAGTTAGCTCTCGCCCCCGCCTGCCCCTCCCGCCAATCTATCAAAGGCTGTGGAGTCTGCAGCAAGAGGCGGCTGTGAGCCTGGGAGGTGCCCTAAAGAACAAATGTTTCATTTTCATTAGTTAGCAGGTAGCGTGCGCCGCGGGGCCGGCTCGGGCATCTCTGAGTGCACCTCTCTCCCGGGATCATGACGGACGCAGAAAAGTTTTCGTCCACTTTCAGTTTGAACAAGGTGGAAAAGTCAACATTACGAGAGGATATTAGTCTAACTGTGAATTAAAGACTGCTGCTATCAGGTTTTCAACAGTAAAATGATTTGTTGTAGCTCATGCAACTATGGAGACAAATACTACTGTCAATTCACTTTTATTCTATGTTCTACTAAATGTGTTTTTCATCAACAACAATAAACAGCAGAAACTGAGCTGATTAGATTCTCAAATAAATGTGTCACAGTTCATACAATAACATAACAGACTATTCGCTTACACTTTAATAACTTAAAAGAAGACTAGCCAACTTCTTCTATCATACAATTTTTATATCTAACCTCAAAAAAATAAAAAAAATGTGTTACTAGTTAATATGAGAAAAACACAAAAATACCAATAAAAACAAGTGAATAAAAAAACAAAAAAACCTTTTGGAAATTGGAAAACTAAGAATGAGCCTTTTTTTTTTTTATTTTATATTATTTAGAGTACAGTCACCATGAAGAGCACATAAAGCCAAATTGTAATTGTATTCAAATAAGTAGGCTACAAATTCTACCCTGGAACCGACTCATTCTATTGAAGTATTCTATTATTCCATATCCTCCGTTAGATCTGTGTTTAATTGCTCACAGATTTCCCCATTCCCTTTTGCATTAGCCCCTCTACCCTCTCCTGACACCATCCTAACCCTGGTTGACTCTGTAAACCACAGTTAATCACCGCTGTGCTGCCTCCTCTCTCCTCTCTCCTGCTCTGTTTAAAGTAAAAACCTGTCCACAGACACCTGTCACTGCCTTCTCTCGCTTCAGGGCCACTTTTAGACCAAACAAATGCCAGGAATTTGGACAAATGCGCCGATGAGACAAACAAGTCTCAACTGCCCAGGGGATGGATGTGCACTGCTGTAATTCTCTTGCACAAAGTAATAACTTGATCTCAGTGAGGCTTATGAAGAGAGACGCTCCGGTGGTGGGTCCTGACAGCTTTGCTACGGGGGGCTTTAGTGTCCCTTTCATGTCACGGTGTTTGTCCTTGTGAGTGGCGTTTGATTTGTCGTCCTGCGAATTTGTGGGCGGAGATTTCACTTTTTGCAAGCGTTCTTTATTTTCCGCATCGAAGTTTGGCTTTCTTTGACAAGCTCACGCGCATTTCTGCTTATTAGATTTGATATTGCGTCGCCAGTGTCAGAGCGTTATGGATTTTCATCAGACGACATAAACAGTAGGTAGCGTTCAGATAATAAGAGCATCGCGCGGAGAGGCTCGTGTAAGTATTTGTCCCGTAAATTGCCGGCTTTGGTCGGGCTCCACAATGAGAAGAGCTGCTGATGTCAAAGACGGTGTGCATTCTTTGTTGACAAATTAGGGTATAGCCAGAACGGTGATTGGCTTTGTAACAAGAAACTCTACCTGACATGACAGGTGTGAGGAGAGGACAATTTACAAATCCAATCAGAAGACAGCTCTGCAATCATGCCACACATAAGTCATGATGGTGTTGAGAGGCTACGGTGGAGAAGAAAACGAGCCAAAAGTCACCAATGAGGCACTTTCACAATGACTATGCAGTGTTAGCTATATATTAAACTGACCACAAAGGCCAGCCATAGTCTAAATTGCACAAAGTCTCAAAATGAAGGAAAATGCGCTTTCCAGTTTGGGATGGGCAACAACTAAAAGCATAGTTTCTGAGAAGGTTAAATGAGAGTTTTAAAACTGCGTTCTTTTCTACAAGTGATATTAGCTGCTGTTAGCAGTGATACGTTTGCAGTAACAGCTACGACCTCTCAAGAACCTGGCAGGTGTCTCATCTTTCACGTTCCTGCAGGTGAGCATCACGTGGAAGCTTAAGGGGAAAAAAAAAAGAGTAGTGGTGTTCTTAGCTAAGCTTCAGAGAATAGCATTTGCAGAGACACTGAACACCTTTGCTCTTCTGGTAGTGTAATCTTTTCAGATAAATCCTCAGATGAATCCTTTCCATTGAAATGAGCATTGTTTCTGAGGTCAGTATGGCTGTTCCCTGTAAGGCCATTTACATAAAACACACAAATAAAACACATTTTCACTTTTACACTAGAAATTCTTAAAGACTTCAAGGGCCCTGATGGACTCCAAAATGGAAGCACATACTGCATACTACTAATAATATATATATATATATAATCTTAAACAATCTTTAAACTGTTTAAAGACAAATATTTGTAACCATATTTTTTTAAAGAGATTCTTAAAGTTTGCATAAAAAATACAATGATTTGAGTAAGTATGGTTAATTTATAAAAGTACAGCTATATCATTTTATCCCACCGAGGGCCTTTGCCTAACCCATAACAACGCCTCTGAATGGCTTTGTAGCGCAAAAGCAATACTCAAATGATCTTCATTCATATTTGTGTCAAGGCCACAGTGTTGTCTTCAACAAATTCATCCAACAACAACTGAACAACAGGGCTCGCATGGCCTTCATAGTGTACACTTGAAATGACGCAATGGAATGGATTGGACCAACACTCTCCATCCAAACCATCACCAAAACACCAAATGTAAAAATGATTTCTCATTTTTACAATCAATGCCTATATACATCCAAGCTGCTGTGTGTGCAGAGTGCGCCGACATGTTCGTAATTAGTTTTCATTTTCACCCATGAGTATATGCTCCAACAACCGCTGCCTTCTGTACATTGACTGATAACTCGGGAAGGTTGATGGCCATATTGACACCTTTTCAATAGTTATCGACTCTTAGTAATTGGACTGTCAAAACGGCCTGTTGTGATATCGAAAATGGATAAACCAACACAATGCAAGTACAATGACAAACGATTATGGCTGGTTGCAAACATAAACCATGGCCAAAATCCAATATAGCCTTTATGAACTGAAATTTTTGGAATTCAGTTTTCAATTACACTTTCCATTCTCCTCACAGCCCACCATTTCCTGCTTAAGTAAAACCCTTCTATTTCATTGCAGCAGATGAAAGTGCATATTTTACAACCCGAGAGCCTTAACACTGAACGTGTATCTATAATGTGATCTAAAATATAAATAGAGCGGCCGGGCAGCATGGAACTTGGCTGAATGGACTCTGACTGATTCATGCATATGTAACAAGGCTGTATGTAAAACCCAGTTTGTCTTTTAACAAGTTAATGACTGCTTAAAGCTAGGCAGAAGTGAAATTCATAAACTTGTTAAACATGTTAAGAATCATCCAAAAACCCTGAATATGATGTCTATCAATAGATACCACAACGATTTTGTAAAATAGTGAAAAATAACAAGAAAAAATTAAACAAAAGGCCTGTTGTGAGGATGTGGAGCTGTTGGCAGTGGGATTGTGGGATTGAGACCATACTGGAGCCAAATGCATGGGGTTGAATGGTGCTGTTGCCCTGTCGTAAGCTAATTTTTCCTATAAAAAGGGATATTGCTGCAACGCCAAATTAAAAACACCATGTTCTGGGGGTTGCCCCTGGTTCAAGTTTCATTCATTCCCCATTCTCTTTCACCCCATTTCCTATCAATAAAGGCCATGATTAAATATAATATAGAACAGCCAACCGTGGGCAAAAAAAATGTCCACATGACATTTTTACATTGATTTTGTTGAAAAAAATTTAAAGATGCACTGTTTTGCAAGACCTATTCCATATTAGGGTTTTCTTTTGTTGTCAGTATTCCTGGTTATGTCAGTGTTTTGGTTTGGCACAATTAGATGGACATTTCCTCTGGTCCCTGGTGTTGTAGGCTTGGCATTTTTCGGCCCTTGGGGAAAACAAATTGGGGACCCCTGATATAAGCTCCACCATCTTTGGCTGTTGTTATCAGGGCTCCTCAAACGTGCACACATTCCCACTCGCCCGAGCTCAACAATCCACGAAGAGTTGTGGTGCTCATTTTCTCCTTGATAGCAGCCGAAGAGAACAGCTGTCAATGAGAGTGACCCACATGATAGATAGCCTACTCTGCTGGGCCAGCGGGGCCATTTGAACACGGCGACATTCACTTAGGGCCCCCCTCCTCCACTTCCCCTCCCCTCCGCCGGTTTTCGCACAATTTATCCCCGCTGCCCGGTTCCCAAATCAAAAGCTCTCCGCGTCAGTGTCACTTTCGCTCCGAGCCCGTGGCACGAGCGGCGCGAGGTGCGGAGCGACTTGTTTGTGCAAAAACAACACACACGACAGAGGCACCCCATGGGGAAAGCCTTGAAATGGATTATCTGTCTTTAAACACCCACTCTCTTCCTCTGTTTCTCGCGTCTCCACTCGACATCTCCCGTTCTGTGATCCAAATTATGAATCTCAACTGGAGGGGCGAAGATAAAAGTTCCCCCAGGAGAAGGGTTTACGTAAAGAAGAGGGGAACAGCGATCGTCAGAGCAATAAGGGAAGTTACGGTGCATTTTCCGAAGTGCACCTTCAGGTTTGTTTTACCTGGAAGAAACTCACCATCATCTCTACAGTCTGTGAAATAAAATGATCCAGTAACCAACAGCAACCAACTGTCACAAGCACTGTTCATCAGAATCAGAAAGGCAACACAACTCAAGTGATGGGAAAATGCAGGGAATAGAAAGAAAACAATCTTTGCACTGACTTTGTGCATACGACTTTTAAGAGTGGGGTAAGTTAAAAGTGAATGTAAAGTTACATTAAGGATCACCACTCTTTAAACCAGACACAAACATACCTACTGTCGCAATTTTTTTAGCGCCACCCCTTGGCCCTTCAAAGGATGGGTTAAAGGGTAGGTCTATGATTATAGGCTACCCCTAAGAATTGGAACATCACACCTGTAGACTCCTTTGTGCATAAAAGTCTTTAAAATATAGACTGTATATAATCACATGTAGTTTACAATGTACATTTTAATACATAACAGAATATTATGATCAGGTCTAATAATACTTTTTTGACTTGAGTATTGCTCTGAACCTATCAACGACCACAGTATCATTTTATATCAGTGAAAGCAACAGTTAGCGTTGTTATGTATTAGCTAATAAAATGTTAACGTGTTCCGCAAGAAACGAGTAACAATGTGAAGCTAACTTTAGCAAACAACAATTTTTCTGAAACTGTCCGAGGAGAAAATGAGTTAAAGATTAAAGGAACATAAATTGGTTCAATTCAACAGTTATTTTTGCTGAAATGAGTGAAGCTTTCTAGCAGCAATGGCAATGCATTTCTTGATGAAATGATCTTACCCCTTTCATTTCAAGTGTGGTCCCAAAATCTCCGTTTCGTTTCTCGTAAATGTGCAAAACAGGGCTAAGGGGTAGAATTGGGCAAATCCATTTTTCTGTTGGACTGGATTGGTTCTTGAACACACTTTTACTTTGGTCAGATTCTGTCAAATTGATTGATGTAGGATTATTGTGGACATTATTGTGATTATTGTGTAAGTGGCCCTTCCTTTTCCACCCTTTTAATAAATAATGGACATATTCCTTCATACCATGACACATTACGAAGCTAATGTCTAACCATTGGTGCTTGATGACTCACGAAAAAACATACGCACATACAGTACACCTGTCCACCCTTGCGTTATACCTCTTCCGCGTTTAACTGACATCTGTATTGAAGCAGATATTACCGAGCGGAGTGGAACAGTGCGGTGAGCTCACCTCTTAGCTTCCTCCTAACGGCTGAATTTTTCGGGGAGCAGACTCCGATCGGCTTCCATGGCAACGCTCGCAGACTCGCTCCAGCTGAAGCCTGGCCTTGTTAACCCCGAGCGCTGCACCTGACAAGGGAACACATTGCTCCAGTCAGAACAGCGTGTCCACATCCGTGTTTTAGTTACCGCTGGAAATGACTGCATCTGAACTGTACAAATATATCGAGGACTGTTTTAGAAAGGAAAATGCAAGCCCCTTCCATTTGCGTCGTCATAAAAATACATGGATGCACACCGCGGCAACAAAAGAAAGGGATATATTGCAGTCTGAGGGTTTATATCAAACAACAAATTCAATTCGAGTCCATTTAAACACAAACCACGGATAAAACAAATGGCTTTATTTCCCTCTCCAAGTGTTACTGCTCTTGTTTAAGAACCGGTTTATGTTGTTTGTTCTCCATCTGACCTCTATTAACACTTGGCAGCGGCGCACCTTCACTTTTCATAATGTCGGAGTGCGCGAGCGGCCAACTGAAATATAAGCTACCGGCCACTGCAGCCAGCTCAGACATTCTGCTGACTTCATATCAATCTATAAGTGCCAATGTTAGGGGAAAAAAAAGAGATCCATTTGCAGGAAAGGCATCAAAAGACCCTTCTAGAGCAAGAGCGCTTCCAAGACTTCTCCCGCGAAAGTTCTCTCCTGGCAGACGAGGCCGAACGCACCAGATGACCCGGCTTAATTGGCTGCTTTGGACCGGCACACAACACACAAGTAATTACACGATAGTTTGATCCAAGAGAGCTATAGCACGTTCAAATATTCATGTAATTTGCACGGCACATGCACAGACGACCAATGAATCAAAAGGAAAGTTTGCAGCACGTACCAGTTTGATTAAGCAAAGTTTAAACCGTAGTAATTCTAACCTTCGACATGTTTCCCGTTGCTGCCTGGCCTCGAGAGCATCCCGTTCTGTTTCATTATGTTTGGCCGCTGCTGTAAACCTCTTCTCCTCAAGCCTTCATAACTCTGTAGGA
The DNA here is from genome assembly GCA_036850595.1 of Rhyacichthys aspro. Classification (NCBI taxonomy): domain Eukaryota; kingdom Metazoa; phylum Chordata; class Actinopteri; order Gobiiformes; family Rhyacichthyidae; genus Rhyacichthys; species Rhyacichthys aspro. Next base: position 9,312,298 of record CM072165.1, on the reverse strand, counting down.
GTTGATTAATGAAGCGCATTTCCAGCTATCAAGCTGGGCGCAAACTGTTCAATTATGTATCTCCGAATCTCCTTATATCATGTTTTAGTGGGTTCACTGGCTGCTGTGTGTGGGAGGCCCATCCAGACTCCAGCTAGATTTGTCTAAGTGATGACCTTTGCCTTCCAGACAAATTAAAAAGCAGTGATTGGTGGAGTGTTGTCAGTCTGCTCTTTGCTTTGATGAGGTTTTTGCTGCTTGTCACGGCCCCAGACTCAATCCACGGTGGGAGTTAATCAAAATGCATGGTCCGGGGCAGCCATGAGGGTCCTGCTGTAAACAGTGAACAAGCAGTTTACAAGCTGACGCAGACATCTGTCCTCGCCGGGCGCAGCTGCTCCCACACTGCCGTACGATTGTGTGCTTGCTTTTGCAGACACTTGCGCCGCTTACATATTTTATATTGGAGCGTGCAATTTGTTATACAGCGGTCTCTTTAGCCGATTTAATGTAGGATAAAAAGCCTGTGGTGACAAGCTCGGCGGGCTTACAAAACAAAACAGTTAAAGGTGAGAGATGGGATTCAAATGTTTTCTCGTAAACATCAGGAAACCTCACATAATCTTAAATGGCGCTGCTCAAAAGTGACATCTTGTTGAATCAAAGTTTAAACAGTGGCTCAAAGTGGGCTCACAGGACTTTCATGTTGTCTCTGTGCAACTTTTTTTTTTTTAGTTTTCTTAGTCCAGAATTATGGCTAACTTGGATTTGTAATAATGGCAAAATGATTCTACCAGTGGCCACTCGAGGTATTGCAGCCAAAAAATCCTATGTAGATTTTTCCCCATAAACTATAATGAAAAATAAAAAAAAGTTTGGTGAGACATTGATTTGTTTTTGCGCTGTCACTCATTAAGCATAAATGAGGCACAAATCAACTCATGCAATATTTGGGAATCAGACTCAACATTACAAAACAAATCATAAAAATTACTCTTATTAGTTTGATTTGGCTCAGTTTGATAAGAAATTGTGATATTACTGCTTTGTTTACTAATTGCAAAATAATGCTAATTGCAGAATACGAAATCCTGAGTCACAATTAGCCCATGACCTAATTATATCTACATTCTGCGACCCACACGTTGTACATGGTGGGTGTTGTAAATATAGTGTTTTCCAGAGTTCACAGGCAGCAGTTCTCTGGGCGTCTGTGTTTGCGGTTGCTGATAACTCCTTAGAGAGCGCTGTAACCGGTGGGTGGATGGACAAAACAAAAGATCAAATCAATAGTTTGAGCCACAGCTTAATTGCGCAGTGGGAACTAAAGGTTTTTATTACGAGACCTGGTCAAACTTTTAATACAGCTGGAGCCTCTGGAGTACACTGCGCCCTCACACCTCGCTTTGTCTCCAAAAATGAAGCCTTTTCCTTCAACTTTTTCTTCTTTCTTTTTTTTTTGTTAACAGTTGCCGTCTTCCAGTAAACCCTAGCAACCAGCAGTTTTCAGGAGAGCGGTTTACAAACAGCAGAGAATGTAATGAAGTCACAGTATCTGAATTAAGCCGCTTATGAGATTAGAGTATTCAACCCACCTTCTCTGGTGTGGAAATTATTAGAAAACAAAAGGTTTACCGAGCAAGGAGATTTAAACTGAACTGGAGATTTTCCTCCTCACTTCAAACGTAATGCCATTGAAATGTGTGCGCTGCAAATTAGTAATGCTGCCTCACTTTTAATCAAACCTGGGACTTGGGGAAAAGGGAAGGCAACTCTGAAAATACTTCAGGTTGAGTCTTCTGTTATGCTTCTATGTGATTTTGTGGCTCCGTAATGAGAGAGTGATGCCAAGGTGTTGTGTATGCTTAGTGAGGCAATCCTGATTCCAACAGCGGCACACAGGCCTAATGTGCATCAAATGTGACACAAATGAACTTGGATCTCTGATCAAAGATTACAGCCTGTGAATGTAGCACCATTTGTTTCCAAAGCCTTGAACCTGGCACGGTGGCAATCCTGATTCATAACCCATCCATTTGCCTCATCAGGATGACATATTAATACACTCTGATTAGTTTAATCAGTCTGAGGGCTGGCTTTCAACGTAGTCTCATTAAGTCTGTTTGTCTAAACGGCTTCATGCAGCATGGAATCGTCTTCAAACCAATCTAGTCTCGAATTAAACTCAAAGATACTTTTGAAGATACTTTCTAGTCTCACCTGTGGTCAAGAGAGGTTTAAATAAACCAGTATCACAACAATTGTCTCAAAGGACTGAACAAAAACAAAAGAGAGGTTGAACTCAACATCCCCTGTCCTTAGACCCTCCATCAGGGAGAGAAAAAACTCAAAAAACCCAATCAGGAAAAAGAGAAACCTCAGGGAGAACCACAGAAGGACGGACCGGTCAAGAGGAATCAGCTGAGTTGGCTTGGGCGTTTTTAATTTTGGGATGCCTCAAGGATTCGGAGAAAGGAGGTCCCACGGCTGACCCGGGACACTCTGGAGGGACTGTGTTTTTCAGTTCGACTAAATATTATATGAGAATTTCCCAAAAAGAGCAGTGAGAAGTGTTTGGGGAGAGGAAGTGTGGGCATTTCTGCTCACACTGCTACCCATGTGACGAAGAAGATGGATGACCAATAATTACACTTCTTCAACTTCAATTCTGTTTTATTATACAGTAAATTGAAGCTCAACACACCAGTCAAAAGATGTTTAAATTCTCTTATGTTACCTCAAAATAACATGTCTATCTGTTTAAAACATTTAAAATATCCAGCTTTTGAATGTCCAAGAAGAGAAAACAACTACTAACTGTTTCTAGACAAACTCATCACTGCTAGAAGAACTGGGATGAATTCTTGTGACATTCCTGAATTCATTTCTTTCTATATTTGTAAAGAGCATTCATCATCTGACCATATTTCCTCTGAGGTCACAAAACAAAATACAAATGCCAGCTGAGAGACGATTAGGTTTCTTAAAGCAAAACACCACACGGCCTGGGTCGATGCCTTCTGAATTAAAATGGAGCTCGACATTAGACAACACAGATGTAACACTTTTTCCTTCAGTGGCATTGACTGCTGTGAGATACGTCATTCATAAGGTCCATAAGGTCAAGGGCCCCTTCAGTAGCAGGAATTATCATCAACGTGTTTTTGATATAAACAGAGTAGCTTCTCTTGCAACCAGTACAATCGCTGCCGGTGTTGAGTCGAAAACATGCTAATCAACCAAATAAAAACTTGTCAACTCAAGAGTTATTAGTGGCATAATTGATATTCTTTCCGATTGTTCCGGGATTAGTTATTTGTATTCTTTTAGGGGAAAGCCTTCACCTCGACTCACATCTCCGGATTAATTACTATTTGACTTTTACAAATGCCAATGGGGGGGAAATGCCAGGCTTTTAATTACACAATGGTCACTGAATCCTTTAAACTTAGCTCCAGACACGTGTGGATCTTTGGATTGGCGCTGAAGCCTCCTGACGAGCAACTGCCCTCGAGTAACCCATGTACCGAGGCTCCTTTAACCTCACAGAAAGTTCGCTATAAAACTTGTGTGTCATTTTGGACTCTCCGGTACAGTTCCCAGGTCCACTCTGTCCAACCTCTCTCCCCTTCAGCGAACAGATGTGTGGGCAAGGCACAAACAAGCTCCCGGAGCGTCGCTGGCTCCATAAATAACCTGTTTGCCTTAATCCATCACATTTGTGGATGCTGGAGCTGGTAGCGGCGGTAGCATGTGGAGGCTCTGTATTAGCTGGGTGTCTGCGGTATCATGATGTATAAGCTTGCTCTTTGAACGGGGCTCTGGTCCACTACAGGGCTATTATACCAGGCTAGTGCCACCCATCCATCACGCTTTAACCACTGTATACGGCCGATTTCACTTGGCAGGGAGCCTCTGTGTACGCATTTCAATAAAAATATTTACAGTATGGATATATATATGGAGGTCGAGGTGTGCACAAATACTCAGATGTGCATAGGGCCAATAAGGATTTGGACTTTAACAAACAGACAGATAATAAAAAGGACAAATTTGAGTTTAGTACAAAGAGTTTCACTTGTATCATATCATCTTTCTCAGAACATTAATGCTAGTAATAAAATATGTACGGTTAACAATGTTTCTAAAGTTGACTCTAAGGTTGGAGTATTCTCATTGGTTGTTTTTGACATTTGATCGTAGCCTTGGCATCGTTTCTCCACCTTAGCTCCTGGGGAATATTATGCCCGTTTATCTTTTACACAGTTTTGCTAAGAACCAACACCAAACCCTTCTGTCAGTAATGACTTCATGGTTCTTCTATATACACTATAGCTAATCCTCTCCTGTTTATCTTAAAAATGATGCTAGTAAAACATTAGCATCCTGCATTAGTAGTGTTTGTTATGTCTGCCAACATGAAGCAAGTAACAATAATCTAGTTGATGCCACTCAGCAATTTGTTTCCGATGTTGGGTCTGTGTACACCACCTCCGCCTAAGCTCCCTGGGAACATCTGTTTCCTGTGAAAATGATCTTTTTTGAATGCTACACTGCAGATTTAAAATAAGTTGGGGGTTTTTTATCATAGGCTCAATATCATGACAAAATAATGATAAAAAAACAAACATGCTCTTTTAGTTTTATCTACAACCAGACTATGTTTTCTCGAAATATTGATGCTGAATATTAGTTTCAGCAATGTTAGCTATGTTTCTGTCAAAAGGTTGACCCTACACATGCATTGTTCAGCATAGTCTGGCCCTGTCTTCACCTCAGCTTCTCGGGAATATGCCTGCTCCATGCTTTTCATTTTGTTGCAAAGAATCAACAGCTGTGTCAATAATGACAATAAATACAAAAAATATACAAAGAATATATATATTTCATCTGTATCAAAACAGTGAAAAAGCTGCTAAAGGTGCTAGCACTGTCCCCAAATGTCTCCATAGGGTTCACTTTCTTTAAGCAAGAATTTGTTCTTACTTTCTAATTATTCTGTTTATTGGGTTGCACTCTGATTGGTTTTAGTTGATAAGCAGCAAGACAGAATGAAAACGGGCAATCGTAATGTTCAGAATAAAACGAATAACTACTTTTGGTTATCACACCTGAAATTAAATGGGAAGCAGGACAATTTAAAATGAATTTGAGACATATTACGTGAGCGTGACAAGGTTTGCCCTGGCATCACCAACTCTGCCTTTCCAAAATGAACTTTTGACATTATTTCTGGTAGGTGTGGAACTTTTTTTTTTATAACAGAGGTCGTCTCAGTGAAGTTTGCTCACTTCTCATGGCAATCACCTTCCTGATTATCCTGCTGAAAGATAAGACTAGCAGGGTTCAGGAGGTGCCTGTGTGCACAACCACCCCCAAAGGTGCACATTTGCATAACTGCTCTTTTTGTGGAAATTTGTGAGGAGTGGGTGGGTAGGTGGATGAAAATCACAGTTGGATTTTTCAAGAGATTCCATGGAAATCTCTCGGGGTCACATTAGCATTGCTAATAAGAGATGGTTTCAAAAGGTGTTGCAAGCATTTTACATCTTAATGATTCAAAGGAACACTGCTTTAAAGTAGGTAAGATCAAGTTGTCTGTTCGTTTGGTTTTATGTGAGGCTTTCTACAAAACTAATCCAGCTTGGGAACTTATTTCCCTTGAGACATTTACACTGGAACTGTATTGTACAGGTTGGTGTCATGCTTTTAGAGGTTTTCCATCTCTTTATGGCAGAGGTGGGACCAAGTCGTTGTTTTGCAAGTCAAAAGTAAGTCTCAAGTCTTTGTCCTTAAGTCCCGAGTCAAATCTCAAGTAAAGGCTCACAAATCCAAGTCAAGTCCAAAGTCCTATACTTCAAGGTTTTAAGTCCTCTCGAGTCTTTTCAACAACACTTATATTATGTTAAAATTAACAACTGACAAGTGTTTGTATTTTTATATAATATTTAGTCAAAATAGTATGGCCATTGTTATTTTTTTATGTTTTGGTGACCAGTGATTTACAGTGTTTGGAGTCTTTTTTGGCCTTTGGTTGTAGAGCCCGGTAGCGTTGAGCTTTACAGAGCGCATTTGAAGGCAGCGTCATGTGAGTAACATGTGGCTTAACTCTGTGAAATCTGTCAAACTATTTTAAAAAAATAATTGTTTGGTGTACACTTTTCAAATACCATTCTTTTAATCTTTGAGGGAGAAGACTTTCAAGTATTTTCAGGTCAGAGGCTCAAGTCCAAGTGAAGTCTGGAGTCATTGGTAAAGTCCAAGTCGAGTTAGAAGTCAGAAGTCATCACATTTGAGACTCAAGTCTGACTCTAGTCCAAGTCACATGACTCAAGTCCACACCTCTGCTTCATGGGTTACCACAGAGCAGCTTTGGCCCAACATGTACTTCATGGAAATCAGGCTTCAGCAACATCAGCTCATAAAACGAAGAAAAATGTGGTATGTGAGGCTGAGAAAGAGAAGTAGTAATTTTATAGAAAAAAACTGCAATGCGGTGTATGTTTCTCATGTGGCGGTGAGTGAGCGATACAAAGACAATCCAAGTCGGAGAGTGATGGCTCTCGCGGAGACCTGCTGGCACTCTGGAGCCCTTCACGCTATTTGTTTCTGTATTTTCTCAGAAAGAGCCTCCAGATGCTCCGTCTGAGAACAGAATGAAAGTAAAAACAGCAGACGCGTGTTTCTTCTTCTTTTTTTCTTTTTCTTTTTTTTTTCTCCAGTGCTGAAATAGTTGCAAATGGCTTTTCGGTGCCAAGGCACATTGTTAGAATACTGAAGGATGCCAACTGTTTTGGAAATGGGCTGAGGGAAGGAAGGCAAAGACGAACATCTGAAGCTGTGAATGTAACAGGCCTGTGTATCTATCAAAGATGCGCCGTTTAGGAATAATGAGAGGCAAGTGGATGACGATTTAATCTGAAAACCTGTGTTCATTCACAGGTGGGTGTTTGCTTTGTTTTCTGAGCCTGCATCCCGACTTTAGACAGGCATTAAAGTCTGGTCTGTCAAGGTCTTCTATTGCATACGGCTCTTTGAAATAAAGAAGAATACGCATTTCACTTTTCATCATTGGTTTTTCAGTGCAGTTCTGGTTTATTTTTGCAAACTTTCATCTCAAACTTTTAAAGCCCTCCACTGACCAGTAATATTCCACTTACAAAATAATCTTTTCATGGAAAACCTAATCAAGCCATTTTACTTCTTGATGTAAAATCTATATTAAGCAGGCACTGGTTCCCACAAAAGTAATTATATTTGCAGGATATTTTGAATTTGTGCCCTGATGTTGACACTAAATTGGTTCCCGAGTACAGGATTTAATTAGTATTGGTGAACATGGGAGCGGAGAAAAAAACATATTACCTTAACATCACCTGAGCCTGTGGATGGTGCGACAACAGCCGAGACATTATTGCAGAAACCAATCAATCCGTGCATTGTCAAGACAAATATCTTCCAAGTAATCTTTTGTGATTCTTAATGTAATATAAATAACGCTGCTCAAACATAGCTTAAGTAAACCGGTGTAGAGCCGACGCATCAGCACATCAAATGTATATTCCCTCAGGATAAAACTCGCCTCGGAAAATAAACTCCCTTCTAAGGTAATGGCCTGCTCTTAAGCCTATAACAAAGGCTTTTGAAGCACTCAGTTGGTCTTTTCATCATTTAATTGCACAAGAAATGTACAGTGAATGCCTGGAACATTTTGCGCTAAGAATAACTGACGAAAATAAGGGCTATTAGAGAAAAGGATGGACGAAAAAAAAAAAAGGAGTACACTATGAATGCCCAAGGACAGGTTATTGTGTTGGTGCCATGTGCAGGATTGATAGCTGTAGATTCTTCTCGTGCTCACCGCGCAATCATCATGGGACCTCGTTTACACAAACAAATGTGAAAACAGCATCTGAGAATATACTAATGGTTTGTGCTTGTGAGGCCCACACAGGTCAGATCGATGGGAGGCTCTGGCTTTGAGCGGGCTTCTCAAGTATTGCCAAGGGTTTTCCCACGTCGCCCAATTTGTAAGTAGGGAGATTTGTGCGCGTCTTAAGCCAGAACGCGAACTTCTGATTTGGCTGCTTTCTTAAATGTGCTTTAATAGAATGTTAGGAGCATTAAATGTGATGATCTGTCTCTTTAAGGGCAGCATGTTGAGTCATCTGAAAATTGTATGAGAAGGTCAGTATCCCATGTTATTCCGGGGATTTTGAGAACATTAAAATGACACTGAGGTGAGTCTACATTGAGTTTAGCAATGCACGGATCTGGCATTAATTTCGGTTTGGGTTGGAGGCAAAACTCAAGCATATTTTTCTGGCTCCAAAACCACTCCCTAGTCTCTAACCCCTTCATCACTACATAGGGCTCGACAAGTATAGTGGACTAAATAGTGCACTCAACAGATAAATAAGGATAAGGATGTGTTATATTCATCAGGAAAACTGTTTGTAACTGTATTATTGCTAATCTTTATCATTGTGTTACTCTTGAAGCTAACCTACAGCTGGTGATTTTAGGCTGTAGCAACTTAATAAAAACCTGTATGTAAATCCTAATGCCACATAATTGGTGAAATTTTCTACCTTGTTTTATTCAAATGCAGTGTGTACAGACATTCTGATGAATCCAACTTGGAGCCATTAATGTTCACTATCTTTCATCTTGCATTACAGGACACAACAAAATGGTTAGAAGAAATTCAGACACCACCACAAAAAAGTTAGTACAGTGCTGCAAATTTCCTTAATATTACAGTATTCTGGAAATGATAGTTTTGTGAGTAGGACCTGCTAAATTACTCAGGTCACAGATTTAAAGACTGTCCCTCATAAATAAAACAAGACGAGATCAAAACCTGCATGAAACAGACGAGAAAAGTTTGAAAATTAAATCAATCTCAACCGCTCGAACATTCACAACATCACAACTATCAGAACATCTCACTTAACCTGTGAGGGGAAAAACGCCTAAAGCCCAATCTGATTGAATAACAGTGCACTTGTAATTTGCATGTGTTCGGTGCCAACAGAGCACACTCTGTATTTATGTACCGTAATTATCAAGAGCAAAAAATAGGCCAGTCATATAAGACCACTTATATACACCTGTGCTCTGTCTGCGCTTATTAAAGCTAGAACAAGAGGGTTGTTCACCGTTGACTTTAGCGGTGCCCCCAGCCGTTCCCCACCCACGCGCCAAACCACAATCACCTGACACACAAATAATCCTGCAAGTACAAATAACACGCCCTTGGAAAAAATCTGGATGTATTTATTTAAGGTGTTTGAAAGAGCGCCCGCCCCGCTAAAGTCCATCACAGAGAAACATTTCAAAACTATTGTAAAAGAAGAAACAGGGCCATCTACAGCACTCAAACTTTATCAGCCGTAATTCCCCCGAAATGGAATAGTTTAATCCCTCGGAGGTAGGCGAGTGCGCTCAAAAGGAGGACAGTCCCTTTCAAAGATAGATGATGTCCAAAAGGAGAAAGAAGGCGAGGAGCAGGTGCAGTGCTATTGTGAAACTGTGAGCTGCTCAGAGATGTTCATATTAGCTTTATATATTGTGTTGTTAATGGGTTATTCCAATGATTCATGTTTTAATGATACTAATTAGACCTTTGTTCCCAAACACAATCATTTATTAATTATAGACCACCAGAGTTGCAGGCTATTTATTTTTGTATTGGTAGTGGATTGGAACATTGGCTCAGAGCGTGGAAAATTCAGAAACACTCCCAAAACAAGGGCAAACCAATTCCAGTTACCCTCATTAAATGTACTGCTTGCTAAGTTTTACCAATGTTTGTCCAAATACTTGGTACTCGCCAGTATTGAAGCCTCATGTACTCATTTGACCTAAACCTGGGACAAAAAAAGGTGTTATGTCAGTACTGGGAAAAAATACAATTTACTAGTACTTATTCTTTCTTTACTTAAGCTTCCCACCATCATTTTCCAGATGTGAGTCTATTCAGAGCTAGAAACAGGAAGTCTAAGGCTACAAAAGTAAACTGTCTTTTCTTTGGGATCGTGTAGGGAACCACAGGGTACAATCCGACCCGTGGAATCAATTTGGAAAGTGTGAAAATGACATAAAAGACATTAAAGGGGTCGCACTCTTTTAGTAAGATAATAAGAGATGGTAAAGCAATATCTGGCTCAAGAAATGTGATTTTGCTTGTGCTGTCATTACCAAAAATGTCTCTGAGAAACGCAGACACACGGTGAAATAGCATTAGCATCAAAGTTACATTGTGAGTTTGCGAAAAACACTTGCTTACATCAGCTTTTTTCAGTTGCGTACTTCTTTGCACTAAAACAGAGAGAAAATTGGAGCTGTTTTATTGTATTTATAGTTTATTATGTTATTATTTTACTGGTCCAGCCCACTTCAGATCAAATTGGGCTGTAAGTGACCCCTAACTATCAAACGTTAACGCTAATGCTGGTTGCTAATGTTGCCGTCTCTTCCAGTTACCTCTTTTTCAGCTATAAAATATTTCTAAGTATGTTAAGGAGTCAATGTAGTCATTTGCCATACTTCATTTCAAGTGCGTCTTCCATCTCGAGCAGCTTTGAAGTGAGTGCTTTTCCTATTTGTATGTGCTGTGTGACGGAGCGCACAGTGGCGCTGGAGGGCCTCTCAACAAGCCCATTTGCTCCTCAGTGTCACTCATTTTCGTCGCCTCTTTTTTTTTTTTTTTTTTCCCTCTCCCCCTCGCAAGGCCCTCGAGAAGCCGAAAAACCTGTGCTTTATGTACACTTCATATCTGGTCTGCGATCGTCTGCGGGGGGACCTGGGCTGTTATCCCGGCAGAGAACAACACATCATTTTCTCTTGTCAAGCCTTCTGTTAGGCCTCATCGCAGAGAGCAAGCACTCAGGATCCATGATATTATTAGTCTCCCAGGGAAGCTTGTTCATTCAATTTTCCCCACAACATTGTGCTGTAGCAAAGCCCCTCTGAGCTGAGTGAAAAAGCAACCCTGTCTACAACGTTTAATGCATGTATGTAAACTGAAAATATAAATGGAAAAATACTACTTGCGTGAAATAGTGAAATTCTCTGAGGTTTTAAAAGGATTTCCCATCCATTTATATAAGCAAAAAGTCAAAAACACTAGATTTTGTGGCTTTTAAATGCATGCTAATCTCACCAAGCTATTCTAATGTGGTTTAACAGTCTTTGATGAGGAAGCATAGGTCTTTAAACCACCTGTGTATAATTCTTAAGCCTTGCACTGCATTATTATCCAGTATAACACCGTCCTGATTCGTCTTAGGCGTAACCTAAGGTCAGACATAAAAAGCAGTTAAATTTCAAATCATAATCTTGCAGAATGTGTTACATTTCGATGGATTATGTCTGTGGCAAACACATGGCCCAAGGGGCAAAACTGGCCTGCCAGACAGTACAATGTGGCCTGTGGAATCAAATTGCAGAAGTGTGAAAATTACATATATGACTTTAACTGCAATTTTTAAATAAAAGTAACTGCTAATTTGTACAGAGGGAGGTGGTGCTATTTAACTAAGAGTAGCAAACAGCAAACTCAAGAAATGGTGATTTTTGCCTTACTCTTTTGCTGTTATTACCAAAAATGTAGAAAAGTACACACAGGGTGAAATAGCATTAGCATCAAAGCCATATTATTGCTAGTTGGAGAGAACACTAGAGGATTTGGCCAACAATAGCCTTTTTTATTTGGTTGCATACTTGTACTTCTTTACACTAAAATAAAGTGAAAATTGGAGTTGTTGTTATTTATAGATTATTATGTTATTGGTTTACTTATCCAGCCCATTTCAGATCAAATCTGGATGTATGTGGCCTCTAACTAAAATATTTTTCACATCCCTACATTGGTCATTTTCAAATCACAATCATAATCTGCAGAATTTGGTATATTTTGGTAGATTTTTCAGCCAGCTAGCTTAACCCTACACACATAATAACTTAATTAACGGTAAAATGGCCTATAAAAGACCTAAACAGGTGCAAAGATATATCTTAAAAACAAGGAAAAGCAATGTCCACAATCTCTGTGACTATCTGAAAACGTATGAGATATTTACTGCGTTTCTTCCCCCAGATCATACTATAGTTTTGTTGGAGGAACACTCTTGTTTTTTCCCCAGCCACCGTGTGATCAATGAAAGCACTTAAGTCTCCATAAAACACCGCGACAAGGTCAGAGGGATGTTTCCAGCTAAACTACAGCATCCAGATATTCACAATCAAAGCGGGGCGAGTCTCTTTGTAAACAACTTTAATGTGAGGAACTGCATTTCGTTTCCAGGGAAGTCTAATCTCAGATGTGCGGAGAAAAAAAAGGGTTCCCGTGCTGTATCTTCGACAGGGCTGCACAGTTCAATCCCACACGCTCTCTCAAAGCCCGGGGCTTAATCCCCTCGCTGGTGAAGCCGTTTGTTTGAGGATGGCCTCTACCGCCGGCGCCGCCTCTCCGTCCTTGCCGTGCCCTTCAAAAGGCGCTCTGGCAGATCTTCATTCGGGATTCCTTTTTGAAAACATCCTCGCTGAGACCGCACTGGCCCTCACCTCCTCTAATACATTTCTCTCAGATTTTTTTTTGTTGTTGTTCCAGGACCTTAATGTGTATTTGGGGTTTGATTGTTGTTATCAAAGTGTAAAATGCACAATGGTGGCCAGCATAATAAATAGATGTGACTTTTCCAGTAACACATAAGTTGCTAGTAAAGGCCACTATTTAATAAGAATTGATAGCATGCAGCTCAACAGTGAGCTCGGGAAATGATATTGACCTTTTATCAGTAGATAAGACAAAGATAGTGCTGGGAATAAGGATGCAAGTTTAAATTAGACGGGTTTTTTTTACTGATAGTGGCATCCAACCCCAAACCATTCATTGAAGCGTGGAGTAAAAGTCTCATTCTGGGACGAGATCAACACGGAGCAGTGTGATAAACCTACACAAAAGACTTACTAAGGTGCAATTTAGACCTTGTGTTTCAATTTGTCTTCTCTCAATCTAAACCAGGGGCAGTGAGGGGCCGCGATAGTGAATAAGAATCCTTTCAGGAGCCAAAGATTGTGGCACTTGGGTATCTTTTATTAAGTTTAACAGTGTTTGAATGTAAGGTCGGTTTATTTTTAACATTCATTTTCTCCTTTTATGCCTCATTTTCACACATCAGTTTGTGAATTCACTTCTTTGTGCCACTTTGCCCTATTTTAAACCTCATTTTTCTCCCTTTAAAATCATTTCCTCAGTTACGTGTCATTTTTTTGTGGCATTCTTCCTATTTACATATCTTTAGAATATTTAGTATCTTTTGTCTCTGATTATTGTGCAAAGTTTCCCAAAAATCACCTACCAAATGTATCAGAGGGCCCCACCGATACTAATATGATTAAATTCTTAAATACCTTGCATTATCTGTCTCATGGAATAAAAGAGGTAGAGTAAGCATTCCAACAACATTTTGCACTGTAGAAACAAAGCACTTTTACTTTTTTTGAGTTTACCACCATACTGGAAAATAAGTAGCCACCATTTTGGACCATGGCCAGACGCGCTAACAAGGCTTACCTTTGATGCAGCGGACAGATGAGCTAAAGATGGCCTATTCTATGAGCCTGAGCCTGTTTCAATGGAGTTTGCAATGCATCGAACGTGTAGCTGTTGAGAACGCTAACAGCTAACCCTGCTACACTCAAATGCTAATGGTTGTTCCACCAGATGCAGTAGAGTAGTGACATGCTACTGCTTCCTGGAAGGGGGCAAATGAAATCTTTTACCTTATGCACATGATATTCACTTATATGTACGTGATCCATAAAGATAAATACCTCTCATACTGACATTAATGGAGAATATTGAGGTTTTTCCATTCATTGGGATAAAAGTAAGTTGATTTCTCGTGTCTCGTAAAATGAATAATTTTACATTTTTTGGTACCGTCCTTTGTATGTAGCCTATGTCTGTATGTACTATGTATGTATGGGCTAACATGCTTCATTTTCCAGACCATCACGTGTCTAAAATACACATTCTTTGTTAAAATGTGACCATTTCTGTCCTTATTACTGTGGCTTGGACCAGTGTGGGCAGTTAGAAATCTCATCTAAGCAGTGTGCCAATCCCCGGCCGGTGGATGTGACTGTTCTCCTTTGAGAATGGTCCCTGATGCCTAACGAGGCATTTAAGCCGCTCGGAGAAATAAGGGCTCAAAGGGAAAAAAAAAAAAAAAAGGGAGCGTAATGTCCTTATTCAAATTTGACACACTTGAAGGGAAAACGCTGACCATTTTGAAGTTGTAAAAGCGGCAGAACGGTGAGGCAGACGTGCTCTTACAAATGATCTTTACTCCTATTCAGCAGTTTCAGACCAAACGGGTATTAGACCAGACTTTGCAGTGAGATTTAAGCCAAGCGTCTCACCAGGCGGCAAAGGAAAATCCCCAACTGCTCTAGAATCAGGAAAATCATCTCAATACTTGCATCACTTTTCATCAGTGCGCACTCCATACTGAGATACCCAGGAATAATCACTAAACTGCAAACAATCCACGCGTAAATATCTCTCATTATCGGATATATGACGGCAATAATCAGCAAATGCAGCATTATAAAGACTTTTTTTTTTTTTTGCATTAAGTGGCCGTGCCCACTTCGCCAAGGTTTTAAAAATAAGCAAAGCAAACATTCTCAGAGTCGACAGCCGAGATAAGAATATGAGTTTCTAATTCTCGAGATGTGGGCTGACTCACTCACATATCAGGGCTGGAGCAGGAGCGAAGGAAGAGAGCTGCCAGTGATTGATCGCCGAGCCGTCGAGCGAAGCTGCAAAAGGGGGAGATTTGGGGGAAGCTCCGTTTTGAGGATATGCCAATAACTAATTTCCGAATAAATAAACATCAGATGGGTTTAAAGGGAAAGGGAAAGTGCTGGTTGTGATTTACAAATGCTTGACAACTCCAAAGAGGAAAATCTCCAACACATGGCAATAATGATCAAGTACAAGCAGAACATTTGGCTAATTCTACGCTAAAACAGCCAGAGCATTTTTACCCACTTTAAATTTAAATACGTGTAACTTGTTCATTTAAAATCCTGACTTATCCCACCCCATGACTTTTTCTAAAGTGGCGTCTTGATGTTTTAGTCAATTTGATGATTTTTGGATGTATCTAATCTGCTGGGGTTCATTTTAACCCACTGAGAAAACACTGTGCAATTTTGCAGTTTCCTGTTCTCTGTGTTGTTCTGTATTCATGTGGTCCTCTGGGAAAATAAATAAATAATATTCTGGGCTGGAAAATGCACATGAACCAAAAAAAAAGAAAAAAGAAGAAAAAAAAAAAGAAGTCATTTTTTGCCTGACTTTCTGACTTTAGTAATGTGCATTTTCAAAATTGCAGCAAATAAGTTGAATTAATAGATTGGACATTGACTGTTTGTCTAACTACAGTTAATAATGTAGAATTACCATGTAGTTGCCTACATAAGACCTGAGACTAGCTTGTTTGCTGTTTGTACAGTTTTAACAGGTAGGTCAGGTACATTAGCTAAAGCTGTATTTTGCATATTATCATCAATACACCAATGAAAAAAAGCTAAGTTAAATCGGAGCTGAAAGGTGTGTTGTCAGTCTGTGAACAGTAATATTCACATTTTCTGAGTTTAAAAGGACAGGACAAGTCACAAAAACAACGAAAATCTAACTTAAAAATTCTGATCTTTTGGGGACACTGAATACAACATTAGCAACTGTGGCTAGCTTTAAAAATAGAGGCATTTTGGCACACTATACTAGCTAATATCAATGTGTAGCATGCATTTTATAACATGGACAACTTGCACTTGATTAACAAACACTGTTATCGTAGGAGGCAAATATCTGCATGACCCTGTGGTTGTTGTAGTAGTAGTAGTAGGTATTGGAATATGTTGGCGGGATTTTGCTAATGAAGAAGTTAAAATGTACATGAAGTATAGATTTAACATGTACTCACAACACTACATATATTTGACAGCTCCAGGATGTGGCACCTCGCCTGAGGCCATAAGGGGTGGGAGGTTTTATTCATATTCAACAGTAAAGTACTCCATCGCTGCAGGTATCAATTATTTTTACACACCCCAGGGCTTTTGCCTGATCGCATTATTATCGGAAACCCTCCCCCAAGGAGAGGACGCCAACTGTCGGCTGAAAGATAAAGCCAAAAGTGCAAAAAGTTGAACACGAAGAAAAAAAAAAAAAAAGGTGTTTTTTTGAGTGACATTAGCAAGACTTGGAGAAGGTAATAAAAGAAGATACAAGTGACTGCTTCAGAATGCGGCCCCCTTTCGATTTTGATTCCTTGTCTGTTTGTGGTGATCTCCGACTCGTGGCTTGTCTTGCAGCGATCTGGAGAATCCGGGCTCAGTGAAGCAGCTCGATATCGGCCCAAGTCTACCGCCGCTCGCAGAAAACCTTTTCTCACGCAACAACAGTTTTTATTTATGCTTGGTTACCGTTGTGACACTATAGTGCAGAGAACTGGATTATGTAATGACACAGCTGGAGAGGAGCGTGCAGCCACGTACCAACCAACTTTAAAACTTCAGATTTTTGAATCAAAGTAAATGTTTGAAAGACAATACAACTTTTAATTAAACTCTTGAATCAATTTGATGTACGTGTCTTTGACAAAGAAGTTTTAATTGAGGCCAAACTTTCTTTCAAAAGCAGTGATTCATTAGTAAAGTACGTTTAGATGGCGACCTGGAGTGACTGAAGTTGACCTTGTGCTGAGATACACACTGATACAGATTCATTTTTTACCTAAACCTTTCAAGCAATGTAAGAGCAGGTTGAAGAAAATGCTTTTATGCGTTTCTTCAGACAAATTGACTACTATAATACATGTCCAGATATCAATAATTAATGATAAATAAAGCAGTTGATACAGTAAAGTTGTTAGAATGACACAGATCTGGCATTTGAACCTACCTCGACCTGTTAAACCACCAAAAGACCCAACTAATCCAACTTCTGATCTTTATTAAACAAAACCCAACCTGATTCTTGATGGTCATAATTATGTGCATTTAGATCGCACTGAACTCTGAACAATTAAACTCCATTAGAACTCAAACAGGGAACAAGAGCCAAGTTGTTGACAGCTCATTAAAAAAAAATCTTAGAAGGTTTGAAGTTGGGCATTCATTTATTACAAACCATGGAATAAGTTTCAATAAATGGGTTTTATTAGCATTTTTTGAATGTTGCACTAGAAATTATTTATGGAAATAGTGAAATAAATAAATGATATTCTGGGTTGGAAAATGGACATGAATATTTGAGCATTTATCATTATTACACTAAAGAAAAAAAGAAATGTAACTTTAAATCTCAGTTGCAAGTCATGTTGAGATGGTCTGTGAATAGTAATAGTAATAGTAATGCGTTTAATATTCAGATTTTCCAAGTTGAAAGGACTATCTAACTTAAAAACTCTGATATTTTGAGAACACCGAATGCAACATTAGCAACCACGGCTAGCTTTAAAACAGAGGCATTTTGGAACACTATATCAGCTAATGTCATCAATATATGGCATGCATTTTATTACATGGACAACTTGCACTTGATTAAGAAACACTTGGGTCATAATGAGTAAAAATGACCCTCTGGCTGTTGAAGGGAGTATTGGAATATGTTCATGAATTGTGCTTATTACAAACCATGGCATAAGTTTCATTAAATTGATTTTATTAGCATTTGTGAATATTGTAACAGAAGTGATTTATGGAAAGAGTAAAAATTGCCAACACTTGTCACAGTGTAGTTTGTCATTTAATCCATAAAATCTTTCCTAAGTAAGTACACAGAGTTTCCATATAAAACCCTTATTGGTGCCATTGTTGTGATTTCCTTACTTTCCCCAATAATATCTCCTGTCTTGTTTTGCACCTCGAGTTGTGATGGTGTGAAATAGACATGTCATCTATGCAGTACCAAATGTTCTTTGTGAGCAGGCCTCTTCACTCCCACGCGAGCTCATAAACCGATAGTCCTCTGAGTCAGAGTTGATGTAAACAACATGAGAGCTTCATGTCCGGCCCGAGCGTCGCAGGAGAATGGATCTCAAGCGCTGACATGTGATTTGCATAGACAGCAGCGAGGGATTAGGATATGATCTGGAGCGTCTCGGAAAAAGGCAAAAGCAGGAAAAAAAGAAATAAAAAATAAAAACGCTGTAATTCATGAACAACGCGAGCCCGGAGATTTGTTTTCATGTGATTCCAAGCAGCAAATCCTGATCAGACAGTTATCCTGATACGAGACAAACAGCCCGGCTCCACATTTAAATATCTGTGCTCCCAACTTTTATCAATGACAGACAGACAACGGCGCGTCAGGCAGCCATCATTCGGCATTATGTTCTCCTTCGCTCCGTATCTACACAAACATTGCTGCTCTCGAGTTCTTTTCACAGTTTGGGCCTGTTTATTTATTTACTTTCATGATGTTGCCCCCTGACAGGCCTATGGGGAAGTCATTTTAGGCGTAGGAGAGTATTTTTAAAAAGGAAAGGCTGACATGATATGCGCTCCTGCTGCGTTAGCTGTGGGGGAATCCCCAGTGGCACCTTGTCGAGCGGCCATGTCAATTGTTTGTTTGCATACTGAATAGCTGCGGGCACTGTGTTGTCGAGCTCGGAAAATAAGCAGCTCATCAGCTCGCTAGCAGCGGACCGGCAGCGGATCTGGATGCCAAATGGGAAAATTGACTGGGAACGACAGTGGTGTACCTGTCATTAAACGTGAAGATATACATACATGAACGTGCATAGGCATGGGAATGAGACGGGAAAGCAACAGTGACATCCAGGACATGGAAACAGATAGGTACTCTGGCAGCTAAAGGCACATTTACCCTGGCACAAGTTTGGTCAGTATGGCATGGTTTGTATGCGTAGTCAATCCTTGTTTGGAGGAGTGCAAACAGTGCCAACAGACACAAGAAGTAGTATTCTTTCACAGCTCAAAACTAAGGTCAAATCAACACTAAACAAATACCAGGTCTACAGGACATTGTGAAACTTTTATTTGGTCACATCACAGTAATACAGGGTGTATTTACACTTGTGGTCTGTTCATTAACTCACACCAAAACAGGAAACAATCCATTTAGTTTGGTCTGTGCCTTCTACTTAAACCTTTTTCTTAACTTTGGTGGTAGATGTTTCTGGTTTAGTTGTTGTCTAAACTTTGAATTCTGGCAGTTTACTTCATTCTAGGAACTATTTAACGCAGGGATGTCAAACTCACATTCAGCCCAATTTGAAGATGGCTGGACCAGTAAAATAATAGCACGATAACCTATAAGTTTTAGTGCAAAGAATTACAATTTATTTATAATGTCAGTGCTCACATCAATTGAAAAAGGCTAATGACCGGTCGGCTATGGATAAAAACAGACTGTTTCCTTTGACCCGTTAACAATTCATTTATTTTTTCTCTTCTCAGTTGTCCTTGCAAGCTCTTGGGTTTTTTGCCACCGTGGCGCACAATGTTATATTTCTTTAACATGACCTTGCTGCTTACACATGAAGCACACAGGTTTCCCATTCTCCTCTGTCAATAAATAGGAAATGTTCCATTCTATTTTACTCCTTGTTGACAAAGACAGTTTGGGTAGAAGGGTTATTGTGATAGCAAAACGATCTCGGTGTCATAACAGTGCAACCCCTAGTGGACGAATTGGGAACTGCTGTTACTTTGAAAAATTGCAGGTTTTTTACATGTTTTCTAAGTAATTTTCCCACTTTACAAATTCAGCTCACGGCCCAGATTTGACCCAGTTTTGCCCTGTGGGCAGCTTTAGCTTTTATTTTGCTCCTTGAATATATTTTAGTGCCACTTTTTTGATTGTTTTTATATTGTATTGTGATTTGTGTTCTTCAATAGTTTTTTATGCTTTTATTTATTTCAAATTCTTTTACCATTCTTCTATTGTTGCTGTATTTATTACTTTGTTAATTATGACTGATTTCCCTGTACAGCACTTTGGGCAGCGAGAGTTGTATTAAATGTGCTATGTAAATACATTGACCTTGACCTACCACAGCTAGGTGTTTTTTTAAACTGGTACAGTGCACTTGTGTCCTTATTTGGGACAATTTCTACATCTTTGGACAATGGAATCATCTGTACAAGTGTAATCACTGACTCGACCTGTACTTGGCATCTTGAATAAACAGTTCTCGTATGTACAAACAGCAGAGTACCTTCCATAAGATCTCCATTGAAAAAGCTAGTTACAGAGATGAAAAGCAAATCGACTCAAACCTTGTACTTTATTGTTACCACTGAAGGTCAAAGTTTGTCAAAAACCTCCAGATGAAAGTCATTCCCAGGCTTTAATATGATAATACTATTTTTAATTAGTGTTTACTCCGAAGCAGGAGAGCTCAAACTTTGGAACGGCTTGAAAAGGATGATGAATGTGACGAGCGTATAAAATAAAAAGGTGTTGAATTAAACGGCATTCATCAAATCAATTACGCCGTCTTAAGTGAAAGAGCTGACACCGTATTTACAAAAGCAGATAAGAGTGCCATGTTTGAAACGCGACGACACAAATATTCACTTTTCCCTTGGATCTGAATGGAGTGCTTTCTAAATCACTGTGTCACTCTGACCCTGTTGCATTCAGTGGAAAACACAGGGCAAAAACACAACAAAAACATTCACTGCAGGGTTTTAGCTTCAGTTTCACAAATGGACCCCTATTACTTTCTTCTCATATGTAGTAAACGTGTTCGACTGTGGAGCCCGCCTGTATGTAGGCCACTGATAGCGACTTTGTGCATTTGATTGATTCTCTCGGATCATTCTGTCGTGACACTGGCGGCAAAACTAGGCCTTAGCATGTTAGCGCTCACGTTCTTACAAATAAAGAGGCTACTCCGTCCTGACACCATCCTATAAAACGCCCCGACATAAAAGCACATGCCAGACCTAGATAAAAATGCACTCTATAAATTGTGCCGCGTCTGTGAGATACATGACATGTGCCGTCTATTCTTTCCCCCGGCCGCTTGCTGTAAATATATCCCAAATCAATTTACATGTCTTGCACCGCTCTTGCATTTTTTTGGGTTTTTTTTTTTCTCTCCGCACAGCTCCAGGGAGCGCGCTGAATGGTCGGTCCACTGGGCTGGCAGCTATAGTGGTTCCCGGGGGAAAAATCCCAGTGCATCTCGTCTCAAAACGCTACTTAGAGAGCTCCCGAGAGACGCAGGCCTCCGAGGGCCCCGTCCACACCAGGAAATACCCGCTTTTTCTTTTTGCTCAGCTGCATTTAACAAAGAGGGGGAATGACAAGCTGAGGGAAAAAAATCTTTGTTAGAGAAGACACTTCTTGACAAATGTTTTTAGAATGTCTTAAGCCTGAGCCATTTTGTTACAGTAATGACAATTTAGTGCATTTAAAGTGATATATTTGACAGATGAGAAGTTTTATGTCTTAAGGGATCTCTTTGGACACATTCATTACAGCGGCATCTTTTGACAGTTTTATACCAAGCCGTTATAATTTGCATAGGGTCTTAGAATAACACGAATGTAGTCAAAGGTAGATTTTGCACTGGACTCACTCAGCTACCTATATTTGCAAGTAGAAAAATTCAATTCTATTGCCTTAGTCCAATTACAACCAAAGTTTTAAGCAGCATTTAAACAACTATAACTGATTTTTCTAAATCGGCGCAACAGCTTGATAATGCAAATCACTGTCGGATCATTGTTTTGTGCTTTTGGATGGCACAGTTGCAGAGTAAGGAGTGTGTTTTTTTTAATTTGTTGTATTCATGTGTTTTAAGTTGGAGTCCTCCTGGTGATATTTACTAATGACTCGAGGATTACTCAGCAAATTAGCCCAGTTTTTTATCATTTAATGCTACAAACGAGTGAGGTTTAATGTTCTTCTTTTCTCTTTTAGACAAAGTCTAAAAACCGTGACCACATGAATGCAGCCCTGAGGACACAGTAGTTTGATTCTCTGTGAGTGAGAAATCCAGCTAAGAGAGTTTAATTGAGCTACAGTATGGTGAAAAAGAATTTGCTCCTTCCTGATTTCTTATTTTTTTGTAAATTTGTCACGCTTAAATGTTTCAGATCATCAAACTAATTCAAATATTAGACAAAGGTAACTCATGTGAACACAAAATTCAGGTTTATGGGAAAAAGATCCAAATCTACAAAGCCCTATGTGAAAAAGTAATTGCCCTCTAAACGTAACAAGTGGAATCAAGCGTTTGAGTCAAATATGCAAAAAATAAATAAATAAAAAACTGTAAAGGGGCAAATACTTTTTCACAGCACTGTATGAGCATAAGTTTACGTTTCCCATTCATTGAGGAAACCTTAGTGGCCTGTCATGGAGGACCTATTTGCCCCACAATAGTCTCAAAATGATCCAAAAAAACCCATTGTATTTAGCAAGGGGTATATTATTACATTCTACTGCACTGACCTAGCTTTGTGAGTTTTCTGACTGCTCTGTGAATAAACTCTATAGCAGAGGATGTCTTCTTTTGATGCCAACCGAGTGACACTTAAACAGTTCTTTCGTGAAACAGCTACATACGTTTGCAGAAATCCCCATAAATGGTCTTTTGTTTGCCTTAGCAAGGAGCGGACGGAAGAAAAAAAAAAAAAGCAGAAGGACATAAGACCAAAGGAAGGATTAGCAATGAGGTGCATGAGCATAAAGCAGGGGTGTCCAAACTTTTTACAACGAGGGCCACATTTTGATTTTAAACTTATTCCATAGGTACAGGCTTTAAACAAATCTGAACATGTTTTAGATGGATTTAAACAAGTTTTTGTTAGATGTAGACATGGTATAGGTTTTTGTGCAGGTTTTAGATGGATCTGAACAGGTTTTAGATGGATTTGAACCTGTATATCAATGCTGTGTGACACTGCTGCTGCTCTTGGGGCCATTAACAATCATTTTTATCAATAAAGCTAAGGGCCGCAAAAAATTTCACCTTGTGCCATATTTAGCCCCTGGGCCACACTTTGGACATGTCTGGCATAAGGTGTCCCACATGGCCGCCGCCGGGAGGAAAGAGAAAAGAATCGACAACTTGTTTCGACGACTGCTCTTCCGTGCTGCTTTATTCTCTTTTTTAATGCCAAAGACGCTGTTGCAATTACTCAAAGCATCAACTCCCCCCCCCCTTGCCCGCTGATGCTCGGCACTCCTCTCCGCAGTTCACTTGTTTCATATCTCCCGAGATGATTTGATGGGAAATTTATTTCGTTTACACATCATGGCGCGGTGGCTGTAATTAATTGTTCTGCTGTTGGTTGCACAATAGTTCAGTGACTCCTTTGTGGGACTTACAGGCTCGTTATTGTTGCGTGATATGTTCCGCCGAGCTCGGGCTGATAACAGATGCTGCTGTCACCTACCAGTCCACCTTGATGACTCCTGAAGAAAGAACGCCACGAATTAATGATTGGCTGTGCACTATTTCGTTAAAGCATTCGGTTATTTTAGACTCGCTGTCTCCGTAGGAAATGAGAGAGTATAAACCTTTTTACAAGCAACGTCATAAAAACTTAAGATTTACTTAACACTTAAGATGGCTGCTGCGCGGTAGACTATCAGCAAATGCTAAAACCTCTAGCTTTCACATTTTCTTTAATGTTTACATGATTTTTGCCTTAAAGTGTGTTTTTCCAGCTTTAGCAATGTACAAGTTTGCCGGTACATGCTGAAAATACTTCATATTTAAGGCTATATGGAGTCTTAAGGTTTTTTTCCCACTTTTTTAATATGCTATGCTAAAAAACTTGGAAGTCAACACCTATTGAGAAGGGCCTTTCTAGGTAGCTCAATAATACACACTAGCTGGCCCTATTAAAATGTTCTTACAATTAATTCATTACCCGAGCGATTTTTCTTACCAGGTTAATATCATACTGTTGAAAAATAATACATTTTTTATACCTGTAAAAAAGCCCACTGACATTTTGTACATGGTGTTATATAAGTAATCATCAGTGTTTTAATTAATAGTTTTGTGCAGAGCTGTAGACCTGCATCTGACCTCCTCATCTCACTAATAAATAAGAAGAAAAAAGCCAGGCCGTGCCAAACAATACATTTCATTTTTCTCATTAACAGAAGATTATTATACCTTCTAGTGTTATAAATCAGAACATTTAGGAAAAAGATAAACATTCTCATTGTGTCAGGAAGGAATGCACTCAGGAATGAAGGGTACAGAGCAATATATCGTTTCCATGGACGCCAGAAAAAGAAGCTCACAGCCAGAGAAATATAAATGAATAAACACAAATAAATATGGCAAGCTAAGCGCCGTGAGTCAGTGGTGATGAAAAGGCAAATAAACAAGACAAAGAGCCTTTGAAATGGTGGGGAGTGAGGCTGAAGATAGCTCAGCACAAAACATGAAATCACAGCACATTGGTGTGTTCAAACGTCTGATCAGAGCCGGCAGCATGAAAGACAACACAGAATAAAAGCAAAGATAAAAATACATTACACGCTTATACTTTCTGAAAGCATCCGGCTTTTCAGGATGTTACACAGACTCCACTGATCTTCTCCATAACTCATCACTGAATTATGAGCAGTGTCTTAACTTGGGACGTCAGGAGAGCTAAAGTTGCGGTGCCCTTGGGCGGTCGCCGCAGCGCTGCCGCTCCATTGTTCATCCGAGCAAATCTGACAAAAGCAGTCGAGGTTTGGCGGAAGACGAGCCGCTCCTAAAGCTTCATAAGTGACACAAATTATAAAGAGAGGAAGCTCATCTGTGGCTCCTAATGTTGGCAAAGTTCACAACAGGGTTTTGGTCCCTGGCCATTATGGACTGTCATCATAGCGGGGCTGCTGAGAAGGGACAAGTCTAATTAGCCCTTGTCAGCCAAATGACATTCTAATCATGCCTTTCTGGTAATTACTTCACTTTTATGATCATCTTTGGTTGACACGATAGCACTTGTCACTAAGATGAGCCTCTTTCAGTGCATTTGGAGCTTACAGGCTCAAGAGCTGGAGTAGGAAATGCAGCAGGAATAGCTGCCTCCATCCTCCATCCTCCGCTCACAAGCCCTCAGGCGTCCTAATGTGAAGAATCGTACATTTTATCATCTCCAGTGCATAAAATTGAGAGGTATGTGGTGTATTTACGTGGTCTATGAGTTTCAACACTCGCAGGCCTGTACTTATCTGTTTGCACACCTTTTAGGTGGCTTTGCTTCATAGCCCTGCCTCCAGAACTTCTACCAACTGAGCTGGTTATATGTGAAATTAAAAAGGGAAATTATTAAACACGCGGCTGAATCTGAACACGCTCTCTGGACACAGGGCCTCGCAAGTGATTCATTTTCATCCCATTTTAGGCAGAAAAATGGATTCAAGTATTTCTGTGTGCACACATTTCACAAGAGTATCAACATATTTAGCATGTGAGGTGAACAGGGCGTTTAGTGAGAGAAGATGGCAGTCTGCAGACATGGGCACGTTCAGAGTGTTCAACTGAACAATGTTTCATAGTCTGATTATTCACTCACCCATTTCACCCATTTATGAAATGCTTTATATACTGCTGTTACTGCAGCAGATAACAAGTGGTGTACTGTCTCCATATATTTAAAAAAAACTTACAATTTGAGTGAGTTCCTGTGTGAGGTTCTGCTGTGGCCTGTGGTGGAAAACAACTCCCAACCAAGCTCAACCCTCTCCCTGAGGGGAATCATTAGCTGGGACATGGGTGACATCATTTGAATGTGTAACCTTGCAGGCCTTTGGGACCAGTGGATGGTAGACACATCAGTGAAGAATACAGGGCTCTTTGCCGTGAAGCACAAGGGACGGCGGAGGGGAAGCAGAGCATTATGCTAAAATATGTACCATTTCCAGTGGTCCGCTGGGCCCGGTGCACGTATGTGCCTCTGTGGATGTGCTGTGTTTGTGCCTGTCTAGGTTTGCTGGTCCACTGTGTGCAGCTCAGGCCTCATTATGTGTGACAGCAGTGAGGAGGCAGGTAGGGGCTGGAATGAAAGGCAGGGTGGGAGGGAAACGCTGTACAGAGATAGGCCTTCTCCTCCTCCTGATATCATGGATGAATCAATTGATGCTGTTTTGTGCACTTTTTGTGCTGACCCAGCGAGAAGGGGGAAATTTTCGTCCAGTTGCCGATGGCATGGCAGCTACAGCTTGAGTTTAGCTCACTCTGTCACTGTTATCCCCCAGCCCCATGCTTCCTGCTACCGCAAGCACACTCACATGGAAATGTGTGCTGCCCCTCACTTCCTGCGGAATGCATTTGTCGCCGGTGGAGTTATGGCATTGGACTGTCTGCTAGATATTAGGGTTGTGGGGCTAAATCTCCATGATGGATGAGCTCTGGAGTGCTGTCAAAAGCAGCGCTTGATAAAAGAACAACACAGGACTGGTCCACAGCACAACAAAACTCCCTTCAGTATATGCTCTCAAGTTTATACCATCCAGCCATTTTCATCAGTACTTAGGACTTCTACAGAGCACTGTGTTTACAGTGTCACTGTCACATGCTTTACACTCAACCAGTCCACAGCTGCTTTTCCAAAGCAATATTACTGGGCCTCAATCAAAGCTTTCTTCAATTCACTTGAGTCAACTCACCAGGCGTCGTCAGCTGACTGTGGCCAGAACAAACGGCTGCTGTCGCGTCTGGAAGAGGAATAAATATTGATATGCTCCAGTGGCCACGTATGTTAATTAAATACATGCTTATTGAAATTCAATGACAGCTGGAATTTCACAGTAAGCAGGGGATCACGCGTCTCCCCAAGAGTGTAAAACATAATTGCTTGACAGCAAAAAGTAACACACAATTAGTTAGAGAGGTTTAATTAATATTATTCAGGCGAGGTCCCAGTTTAGATGCGTCCTGCGGCGTGTTGGTGCTTGGGTACACAGATGCAGCAGATGTGGCGCGGGGAGCTTTAGGGAACTATTTGACACGTGCAACAGGGGTCCTCGGGTTGGAGCACTGACCCTTAGTGGAAATGAGGAAAAAGAGGATAACGTTTCCCCAAGGCACGTGTTTTAACATGCTGAGTGTATCCAATATAACGCAACAGGCTTCTCTTCTGTTCTGCACCAGTAGTCATCAGCACTTTATCTCTGTTTGACTTCAGGACCCTGTACTACAAAGGAGCTAGGAACTTTGGTTAACTGGGGCTTTCGGTGTGACAAAGTCTGTTCACTTTTTATTGAGGTAGCTCTGATCCTGAACGGCTAACCTGCTCTAGTACAGCTCCAAACACAGGATAAGATGCCCAATCAGCAATGCGACAGGAGACAGTCTGGTGCAGAAAAGAAAACTGTTGTGCATGAAGAGGAAGAAGTGTCTGCACAAGTGGCAGTTGGGTCAAGAGAAGAGAAAGCGTTGACTAGCGGCTTTATAAAGTGATATTCGATAACACAACAGTTGACTAACCCTGCTGTTGTTCCTTAACTCTTACCAAAGGTGCTTCTTGCCTAACCATAGCACACTATTACATTCCTTACATTTGTATCCATCATAAAATGCCACAAAGAGTTAAGGTTTGATTGAGATGAGCCAAAGCCTCTGACAGAATCACACCGACCGACCCCGAGATAGACTGATTAGTGAATGTTTTGCACAATTCTCCGTAAAGCGTTTATGAGCAGTGCGGCATTAATCACACCTCAGTCAATTCCCCATAAAGCTCCTGGATCCCGCCGACTTAATTTATACCTACTCCTGGCCATCTCCGCTCACTCCGCCGCCGACACCTGGGCTCCTCGGCGAGCCATGTATCACGCTCACTTAAATGGCCTCGCACGGCTTACAAACAACAATCCGCTTTGTTTTGGGCTATTGTGCGAAACATTAAAAAGCTATTTGGAGGCAGACCTATTGAGCAGAGCTGCAGAGGCTGCCCCGGCATTACTCCCTGGGTGGATTGTTATTGTCAATGAGTGGCGCTGGTAGGGGGACCCCTGACAGGAGGCAGTTGGGAAATTTCAGCCTTTATTGAACGGCCACACAAGCCAAATGAAAGTAGATCTGAACTGAGAATTATGGCAGTAATCGAGATGTAGTTATTTAACAGGCAGTAAAAATCATACGTAATTATAACGTTTAACAGACACACAGCTTTAAAAACAGTGCAGTCCAATGGGTTATGAATACACATACTGCATGCACACTAACACATTAAACACTTAAGTCATTATATTGCACTTTCAGCATGATCCGAATCCGTCATGATGCATCATAGACCCAGGGTTCAGAAAGTGTCACCGAGCTTTTACAATGTTTTGATAGCATGCTAGCTAAGACTTTAATGTTGTACTAATGATGCTAACATTAGCTTATGTGGGGTCATGTCAAAGAAAAATCTACAGTCAAAGCCTAACATAAGTTTGTCTCTGAAAGTAACAATATGGGCTTTAATCACAGAGGCCATCAATCAAGGCCCTGTTTGATGAATGCAACAATGGAACAACTATGGAATATGCCGCATAGACAATAATAGAAATGAAGAATATTACACATTTCTTCCTTGTTGATTTAAGTATGATGTCCAGGGATTAGAACACATGGAGACAGAATAAACTAGCACTGACTACAATTGGAAAAATATGCAACCAATCACAGAACAAAGAAATGCATAAAGCCCACCCCATTTTAGTTAATTTTGAGCTTGGTGGAAGGCAGGTTCAATTGAAGGGTTCCAGACCCAATTCTGTGGAAGCTGGGTTCAATGGGAGAGTTCCAGACCCTATTCTGTGGAAGCTGGGTTCAGTGGGAGAGTTCCAGACCCAATTCTGTGGAAGCTGGGTTCAGTGGGAGAGTTCCAGACCCAATTCTGTGGAAGCTGGGTTCAGTGGGAGAGTTCCAGACCCAATTCTGTGGAAGCTGGGTTCAATGGGAGAGCTCCAGACCCTTGTGGTGGGTTATGGGAGAGTTCCAGACCCAATTCTGTGGAAGCTGGGTTCAGTGGGAGAGTTCCAGACCCAATTCTGTGGAAGCTGGGTTCAATGGGAGAGCTCCAGACCCTATTCTGTGGAAGCTGGGTTCAATGGGAGAGCTCCAGACCCAATTCACCATGGTGGCTGTTGGGCCCATTGTAAATTTATGTTATGTAATTATTTATTAGCTTGTAGCACTTGTAATATTCATGTTGATCTTTACAAACCACAAAATCAAATAAAACATGCACTTATAACTGGCTTTAATGGTGCAGTGGAGGAGAACCTAACAAAGACTACTTTTGCAGTAAAAATGTTGAACGTGTTGCAGCATAATGTACTGTATCCTGTCTATTCCCAATGTTTGGATTCCTCTTCATCTTATTCCCAAGAAAATCCATCAGCAGTCAGACCAGAAGGGCGTCTGTCAGATCCCGAGTGGCCTTAAAAATCACATTCTCTTCCGGCGCCGACCTGCACTTTTTAGCTGCCTCAGCCGCTATCGACACACATCTCCAGCGTTGTTTATTTCCCCGTACAGCCGAGTTCAAACAAACATGACCCTCGCTCTGTCGGGCCTTCATATCACACCCGGTCCACCACATATTAAATCAAACAAAACGGACGCTTCCTGTGCTGCTATGTACTCACCGGACTCTGAGTAAAGAACTGGTGCATTTCTCTAAAAGTTGTTTTTTTTTTTAGATTTTCATTAGTGGAACGCACCATGTCTTTAGCTGATTTGCTCTCACAGTAAAACAGCCATGAACAGAGCCGTGACGGATGATTTGATGTCTTTATATTAAGAGTCATTTCACATCTGGTCACAGCATGATTATATTAAAGATGCAGCGGCTGTCAATTCGCTATGGCATAGATAGAGACAGTGGTAGTTGGCTAATCATTACATTATTAACTACACAAGGGACAATATAAGATTAGTGCAGCTGCTCAGCAATAGGTGACATGATTACTGAGCTCAGACTGGAAGAATTTCATTGGGCTGTTCTGTTTAAATGCATGAACTATGACACTGTAATGGGAGATGCTAAATTCCAGAAAACTAAGCAAAGATTTTTGATTTTAGGATTGAAATGATTGAAAGATGAATGAACACAATGTTTTATGTACTGTATTATGCAGTGCATTTGACTACATTTACCTTGAGTTTTGATTAACATTTACAGTTAGCAGTGTTTCTCCAGTGCAACATTTTCCATTTGGCCTTGGATTTTATTACACAACAGCTTATTTACTTCTCGGCAATATAAAATCAACGCCAAATGAAACTACATCTGAACTGAGGGTTATAGTAAATATATTATACAACAAATGCAATCACAGTATCTAAGAACATTCATTGACTATTGCTTGTTGTACAGTATCTTTTATTTATAAATGCTGAACTAAAAACATTTAATTAAAGGTTTCTGGTGTGCATCCATTTAAATACGTATCAATTCGTAAAATAGTGTTTGAACGAAGAAAAAGTGTGTATGTATATGCAGTAACCAGGAATAATGAATTTCTATTGACATTGCAAACAATGTCCTTCAGTTTGACTTTAGTAAGTAATATATTAATGAACAAAGAGTGTAATGTAGACAGCCTCATCACACGACATGTATCACTCCACCACACAGGTCCAGTTAGGTCTAGAATTCATGCTCCAGTTATACAAGGATCTACTAAAATACTAGCGATCTTCCAATTCAATGTAATTAAAAACAGTACAATAAGTCCAAACAGTAGGTTGCAATAATATTTGCATTTGTGACCTACAAGACGTTATTAAATGCAATTTGAACTCATGGATCGATATCTAAATCTCGGAGAAATCAAATCTCAGCTATCATGACATTTGTTTTGTAAAAAGGGGAAGTCTTGCCAAGTATTTGAAGCCACCAGACGATTGAGGAAACATGGCCAAAAGGAAGCCTAAGGACCACACAGCTCAATTACCACACGTTACTCCAACCTGGCACTTCCTGTGGGGGACTGTGTCATCGCAGAGCCAACACTCCGAAAATGAAGACCAACTTTGAGCCTTGGACGCTGCCTCTCCCAGCACAGATGATAATTTTCCAGGCAATTAAGATGAGCTGTGCTTCAGAAGGCGGGGTCAGTGCGTGCTCATGGGGAATTGTGTGATAAAAACCAGCGCAGCACTGTTGTGGGCAAGCTAAAAAGCTGCCAGTCAGCTGTCTTACAAGCCTGGGTAATTGACCCAGCTTTGAGACAGATCACTGATACCAAAGGAGTCATTGAGTGCTTTGTAATGGGACGGACTGTGTGTGCTCTAGTTCTGAAGCAGGGCCTGGAATGTAACAGCCACATTTACACCGAATGTTACGGTAATATTCTAGTTGGTCCTCAATCAATACACAGTGCACTATACAACACTAATAATACTATATAGTGATTATATCATTTTGTAGTGCTATCCAGACTTCTAGTGACTGAACCGCACTTTAAGTTTCCTACCACGCATCAAGGAAAGGGGACCGTAATGGCCACTAGATTGTCAATATAGACCATAATGCTTTGCAAGAACCGCAGGACCCTGACATGCCTTGGTTTATTTTTTGTTTTTGTTTTCAAATATGATCCATACCACACATGCTTACAGAAAATATGATGTGCTCACATATACTTACAAATGTACACAAAACAAACACAATCAAGATAACATTGCAAATAATGGAAATATCTCAGTTTGACCAAAGAAAGGTGTAGGGTGATGATAAAGCTTATTTTGCAAATCGGTGCATTCAATCCAAAATGAAAAAGAAAAAAGAAGTAACAAGACTATTAGTGACGAATCTTACACATCAGTCATATATCTATTTATAACTATTCTTTTCTGTATTGACTTTTCTATTCCCAACACATTTGAAAGAAATGAGTCAGAGACACAACTGGGAGCTTCTGTTGTCATTCATCATTCACAAAATGCTAATAAATAAGCCATTTTAAAGTCAATTGACTAACGTGTGCCTTCCTTAGTTTGTACAGATTGATATACGATAGTGTAAGTCAAAAAAGGGTTACAATAATCCAGTCAGATTTGAAGAATCTAATACTGGAAAAATCTAATAATTACTAGCTTTGTTTTAAAAAGACTGTTGCTTCTTATTTTTGTCTGAATTAGGATTCTCTTTCGTTGAATCTACACACTACAGTGTTTATCTCCATCTTTTAGTAACAATATCACACTGTTGGAATTCAAGCAGAGTACAAACAAACAAACAAATGTGGCGTCATCTTTGGAACAACTCATACTGACAATGAAAAAGTCCTCCAAAAGCATGCCGTACTCACCTGACCTATAGTGTAATGTGCTGGAAATAAACAGGCTAAATTCTAGTTAATATTTCAAAGCATATGACATCATTGCACATCAGGCAAATAAAAGCTATTATAATGATAAATCAATGCTTGAAGCGAGACGGTCAAAGGTTAGGCGCCCTGGTGTAATGAGAAGTACAAGCTACTATATTAATGCTATAGGTCACAATTCAACCTTTTCATAAGATTCTGCCTTTGGAGCCAGATGCTTTTTGTAAATTGTTTACAATGGAGCAAATGCAGCTTATTAATGGCACGGTTCAAGGTTAAAAGCCACCAATGCAACAATATCTCAGAAAAAAATATTATCTGTATTGCATTTCTATCACAACCAGGTCTACATATGAGTAATGACATAATCTATCTGTGTCTTTTCCTCATAATATGGACTCATTGCTTTTTATTATAGATTATTATTTTTTGTCTTAAAGTAATACAATTGTTTCAAGAAGAAATTGACAAAATTTTGTTGAAAAATGATTGGCTATAATGACAACATATCCAGATAAACACAAAATTTGCTCCAATATGATAAAATACAATATGCTAACTTCTTGTTTAATTTTATTTTTCCAATGCAGACTAATAAAAGCAGTAATACTTCATTGTTTTCTGGTCAAAAGCAACTGTTTAACTAACTAGTAGCAGGAGAAGCAAAGCATTGTATTGTAGCTGCAAATGCTAGGCTAACTAAAGCTCAAAACAACACAGAGAGTGCTAATGTCCTTTAAAGAATGGTCCATTTTTTACATAAGACAGGGTAGAAGTCCACTTACCATTCAGTTGTCCTTTTTTCATCCCCAAATCTTTGAACAAAGCATCTCTTTTGAAATCTTTGAGGTCCAGCAATACCAGTAAAAACAATGTCTTGATGTGTTGATATAGCCATGGTCCCCTTTGAAAGTCAACACAAGCCTCCTCAGAACTGTGCATAAAGAAGAAGCTGTTTCCATAAAAAGGGTGAAAAAAGACAAAAGATAATCCAGAGAGGCCCATTTTCAGATATTCCACAAGAAATGTTGGCTCTGGTGTCTAAAGGTGAGCCCATGTTAGACTGGTAATCAGTGAAACCTGGTGATACTTTGAGTGTGTGTTTGATTTGTGTAACTGGGCCTCCTGTGTGGGTGGTGTTATCCAAGAAAATCATACTGGACTGGGGTAAAACCTGTAAGTCTTTGTGCCTTAGTCAACTTCACCTAACATTTGCCTCAGATGGGCATATGTCCTGATTTAAAGTGACTGAATCCTTCCCACTCATGTCCCAACACAAATCTATATACACACTAATTGCTTTTGAACAGCCACTGTTTGCCAACACACAAAAATAGAGCAAACCTCAACACATTTGTTCATAGCGCTTTTGTCATTTTTTACAGTTACAGTGTCACATTCTTAACCAACAAACTGTTAACACTTCAAGTTAAGGCCGATAATTTATCAGCAAAAAGTCTGGAGCTTTTTAATTAGTGATTAAGTTCAAATGTATTAATACAATTTTTGTTTTGTGTTTACTCTTGTCGGATAATTATGTTGTTGGCAAATGCTTTTAATGATTTAATGAGACAAATGTTCAGGCTTTGTACATATGCAGAGGTGTTGGTTTTTTTTGGTAAATTAATCATTTAAATGTCAAGCTAAAAAAACAAAAAAAAAACAACAACAAAAAAACAAAACTTAAAAATAATCAGGGGGCTTGAATACTTCATTAATTTGGTTTATGTGCCTTAGGTACCTACTGGCAAGGCCCCTTACATCTCTAGAAACAGCCCTTCAGTAAGTCACAGTTTGAATTCAAATAGAGTAAAGTCATTTGTTTGTCATGGAAGTAAATATTTTCTCCAGCTTTTTTTTCCACATTTTTGTTGAAACAGGTATGCTAATTAGCAAACATCCAAAGTCTCGGTTTCCCAGTTTCCCGTGCACAAAGTGACTTTTTCAAAAGTTTAACCAGGGCACCTTGGTTTTATTCATGAAAGGCCTGTATTAACTAAAGCACATGCTTATCCACTCTACCTCGGATTGAAATTCCACACAATGTTTGAATGATGCTTCTAAGTGATGTCATCTGGAGGACAGAGCTACAGGTGATGCTAAAACAGGATAAAAGGCAGGGAGAGCGAAAGTGTTTTGCATAAATGAACTGTGGCGAGGTGAAAACACAATTTGCCAAATCGTTTGCGCTTTGTCTTCAGATTACAACCGAAATCGAACATAACGGAAGCGTTCCCAGTGTCCTTAGAGAACATGTTGGGAGGAGAGTTTGCTGCTGCTGCTGCACGAGCCAAGGCAAACCTGACTTCCAGTAGCTCTGTGGGTTATCGAGAGTTCACGAACACACAGATCCGCTGTTTGACAAAGCCAGCCTCCAACACATCCTTTCATCGTTCAGAGGAGCGCACCGACATGTTCCAGTTTGCTACTTTAATTTGGAATGAGGTGCCAAGCATGAGACTACTATGCTCTTTTATTCAAGCTTCCTTTTATGAGTTTGTGTTATGATAGACTGTTGCTTTCTCCATTGCAGTAGATAAAAAGAACAGGCAGAACATAATATATTTTTTTGTCGGTGCTTCAATTTTGCTTGTTTTCAACTTGACGTCTTTCACTCATCTTCAACATTCAATAATTTAAAACCACAAACTGCTTCAGGGGAGAAAGGCATTGTGCCCATGAAGATTTTGAAGATTTGTCATTTTTAGACTTCATCACACCACAAACTTCCAACATCAGAATGATATTGTCACCAGGCGACGATGAGCAGCAGTTGACGGTACACAACAGCAGCACAACACAAAGACAGATGATGGCATCAGAAGAGATTAGCATCCAGTGAATGCCATGATGTTGCCCTCATGCCGAGCAATAAAACAGCCAGCAGCCTCGTAGTGCTCCCATATCGCCTAAGTACACAACACAGCAAGTGTTTGCAGCTGTTGTACATGTATTTACTGCAGCGATCGCAAATGAGCGCTGACAAAGGACACAGTTCATGTTGAGACACTTTGGTTTGGCTTTTTCCTCCACATCAAAACTCACATTCGAATTTTTTGTGAAGATGGTGAAAAGTCACTCTTGCTTTGAATTTTAGAGCTATAATTGCATTTTTATGTGTGATTGAGGGTCCAAATAGCCACCCCAAAATGATTTTCACACTAGACAGCAATGTAGAGTAAAAAAACAAACAAACAAACAACAAACTGGACCCGAACTAGACCCTTTTACTGTTGTCAAAGAAAAGGGAATCATCTGTGGAAAAAGGAGACCTTAAGAAGAAAGAAATCTTAGCTTTACAAATAAGGATTTGTAAATTATTTTATAGCTCAAAAAACAAAAAACAAACAAACAGAGAAAAGGACAACAAATTAATCAAATAATTATAAAAAAAATGTATATAACAGATAAATATTGTTTATGCTTCGATGCAATGCTTAACGAGGAAGATAAGTGAAGATAATCATTGGATTGCTAACTGCTAAAGATTCAAGGTAAGCCCTAAACTTTGGTTTAATGTAATGTATTAGTATAGTAGTATTTTTTTTTTAGTTCTTTTTTTAATTTATTTTTTTACTAAAAGAAAAAAAAGGAAAGGTTACTATGCTACAGTTGGAGGAGAGTGGTGGGCTGGGACAGTAGGATATATTTGGACATATTTTTCAGTTAGTAAAAGGTCAGTACCTACCAAAACTTTTTACATAAACAAACTGATTTTGACAAAGGGCAACAGACTGAATATGTGTGTGCTATTGGTGAGTGGGTAGAGAGCATCAATATTCAGCAGTGCTGCAAATATGGGCATTAGCTACACCAGCTAAAGGCTAAGCTACAAGTGACTGCGACCATGCTAGGTTATACTTTGCAATGCATGGAAATGTTTCAGGACCTGTGCTTCCTCATTAGACAATTAAACTTAACAATATTAGCATACCACTGCAAAACCCATGCCCCCCTTATAGACAGACAATCCAAATATAAAAGTAACTGTCTGCTATTTCCTTTTTCATCCCATGCATTGATTATCAACTTAAATTTAGGTTTAGTCGAGTGTAATTTGCGCCATTCTGCAATCATATTCGAAGCATGTACAAAAATACTACGATAATATAGCGACAACATAAAGAATGCTAATGGTCCAACTGATTATAGTCTTGTTGTAAAGCTAGTCGTGAAGCTTACGTTCTTCTTTCCAGCTGCATGTATTTGAGTAGATTGTACTTTTATCACTCCACTCTTGTGTTCCCTCCGAGGCATGACACCACCTCCTTCCCAGACTCCTAATCTGTAATTAACCTAAGATCCATCCTTCCTCCATCATTGTGCTAATGAAGAATCTAATACTCAGGAGAGATTTATATCGTGCACAGGCCATCAGTCTGCAGCGTGGATGGGGTCCGGGTCCAATCATAGATGGCCTTTTGATAGACCATCAAGCTCTGTTTATACTATAACCGGTGTCTGCTTCTTCATCATTAATCAAACACAACCAACACAAGTGTGAATAACATTTACTCCAGTCCGCACTGAACTATTGCACTTCAAAATGATCTCAAAATATTCCTTTTAACCAGTCTGCGTATCTTTTTAGAAACGAAACATACATAAAAAGATGAGTCCTTATATATCCTTGATTACTGGCAGGCGGTGGAATAAAGTAGCCTCGTTTTTGGCAGCGTTAGCCTTTCTTTCATTCAGCAGCTGCACACACTTCACTAAAAGCTACATTACAGTAATTGATATTTGTATCCCTGGACAGTTAAGTAAAACAACCTCTCTGGCTCAAGGCTCGAGGATTTCCCTGAAATGTAAATGGAGCTGGGAGAAGGTTGGGAGTGATTTAAGAGTCAGTGACATCCACACCGTAGTGCTAAGTCAGTCAAAGTGCTGAGAGCAGGGCGCCATGTCTGCACGCCGCTCGCTCCATCACTGTCTCTCTGTTTGGAGCCCACCCCCTTCCATTTCCCTCTAAAGGCAGCTGCCATAACTCAGACTCTAGAGTAATCCTTTCAGCAGAGCCACAAGTGCGCACCGACTCACAGGAAATCACAAGAGGCGTTTGTTCGAGGAATCCTCTTGTTCATTCTCGGGTTCGCTTGAAGGAAGAAGGTTACACTATTCTCTCAGCGGGACGATGCATTATTTAATCAGTGATGACCATGGCCCAGAAACGAGTACTTCCTGTTAGAACTGTATCACAAAAGTTTACTTATCACATAATAGATTGCATTTTTTTTCCCGGCTTTTATTTGATGGACCCAACAGTTATTTAAACCTTTTGGGTTATACTCTCTACCTTCTACATTTTTTTGGAAAGAACCTTACTGTTAATTTAACATTGAAAGTATTGCATGGGTCTGGGGTTGTCTCATGCAAGAATCCTCTGGTATCAAACAAAAAAAAAAAAAAAGATTTAATCAGAAATGGTAACATTCCCCTTGCAGCAGACCCATTTGCCTTTCTGTTCTTTGATGAGTGAAGAGATTTGATCAAAGTTGTATTCTTCACTAAAGCATAATCGACATTTCCCACTACGTTTCCCAGAGCAATCACTGTCTGTTCTCTTGGGAACACATGAAACATTACAACTTTTGCATTTATTCTTATGTTTTTATTTACTAAAACACACACAAACTCTTATTCCATCATAATGTCCTGGATGTGGCTTTTCAATACAAAAATGGTAATTCCTCATGTCTGTATGGCCCCATAACTACATTCATTTTCAAGTGACATAAACAAAGCATATATATTCCATCAGCCCGAGGTGTGTAAAGCTTCACTGTGCATCGAGCTTTTCATTCAGAAAAACGTAAGAGAGGAGAAAATGGAAAAAACTTCGACATATTGTATGTTTGAACTTTGAAGGTCCTACTCTCTGTAATACACTGCTCTATTCAAAACCGACCCCAACACTGACTCACTCTTTTGTTCAGCTTTAGCACAGTAAAAGTATTTTGTTATTCAAGAAGAACTGCTCTAGAACGATTAGCAGTTTTTAAGTCTTACTGCCACTGTGTTAGCAAACAGTTTTATTGCAGCAGGGAAGGAACAAATGTGGGCAGTTTAATCATTTGCATTGGCAGATGAAACAAACTGTGTTCTGCCCTCAAAGTCCAAAAGCCATCCAAAGCGACAACCCTCCCTGGACATTAAAAGTATGACTAAGCCTGTTTGGTCTAGCTCATAAATGTTATCGCCCATTCTGTCCCGACCAAATGCTACAACTTTTCTTTTTCCGAACGCTGATGAGAGGCAGTCGATTTGTAAATTCATTTTTCCCGACGGACCGCGTCCAATATACGCTCTTGTATGGAAAAAGAGCCATATGTTGCGTGGATGTAGCGAGCCAGCGCCGCTTGTATGGATTCTTGGACATGCTACAAGTGTGATCGGAGCTATACATCCTCTTCCCGTCAATGTCTTTTATGTTTCCTTCGCATTGCTTTGTGGCGTAAATGAGGTGATTTAGCGTGACAGTTAAAGATAATAATGTTATTGGGGAGGCGTTGTGTTTGTAGCCATGTATGTTAAACGTGTACTTTGTAATAAGGCGGATAAAAATAGACGCGTTATGTTTGATGAAGGGAAAGTGGGCGTGGGATGACAGTAGCCGACTGCTGTGGAGGGAAACTCGGCTCGTGTTAACCATTCTTCAAACAAACTCGCTCCTTTGATCATCATGAGGTCCTTGGAAGTACAGAGCAACAACAGTAATTTATTCCAAACAAAGGTTGCATATACAATTAAATATGAATTACCATTGGGGGAACAGCAAATACGATACATTTTTATCTGAGCTGGAAATAAGCTTGCATTCTCCGTACTAGAACAAACAGACAAAGGAGTCGATTGGTTTGCCTTTGTGGCTTTATCTAGCCTGGGCCAGCTCCCAGTGCATCATGGGGGTACGGCGTGAGATCTAGTGTATCACATCTCACTGACTGTGGGGAGTCGCTATCACAGCACATCTCCAGGTCATTTACCAGGGTGGGTGGTTTCATTAGTCTTCTTCGCAACAATACGCGCTGATTGCCATCTTGTTCTCGCAGTGATTTATAATTCCAGCCCCTTGGAGTTTGCAGAAATACCTAAAGCAACTGCTCAAATAAGATAAGGAGGCTTTCTGAAATGTATGGTTAACATCAGTGAGAAAAGCCTGTGAGAAAAGAGCCCCAGGGTGATGTGACGTTCTTTTATTTTTGCAAGCATTTACACTCTTTTTTTTTTTTTTCTTATTCCAGAGGCTTGTTGTTGTTGCAAAGTTCTGGGACAAACATTGGCTGCAAGTGAATGAGACACTTGTCAAGTTCGATTTGCACGACGTCGAGGCACCTTTAAAGGATGGCGGAGCATCTCGGAGAATAAAGCAAATCCGCAGACAAAAGGGCTGGCATCGTGGCAGTTTTGTCATCTCCGAGGGAGAGATTGTGTCTTTTTTATCACCGCGCCATTTACATAAAGCCGTACAGACCCTCGAACGACGAGAAGAAACGCAGAGAGGATGGAAGAAGGAGAGGGATGGGAGTGGTGTGGAGAACATAAATAGACTGTAAAACTGAACAATTAGGATGGAAATAGGAGTCACCGTCACAGAGGTGCTGCGGTGTTAATTGGCTTCAGCAAAATATCCTTAGACTGATCTCAATGGAGACATTTCAGAACTTTTTCATCTTTCACAATATTGTCACCTCTAATGTTGCTCAAATTACTCGTAGCAATGGAACAAAAGACTAATGAATTTCCATTGTAAGGTGAGAGGCACTGAGAATAGTGTATTCAGGCTGGATCTGAAGTACTTATGTGGATCAACAATAACGTTTTTGAATGCGTTCTATTTAAGGAAGGTTACAGCTGGATACAACCCCTATTCAGACCTGGCACTAAAATCTGTGCAAATTTAATACAATATCTTGTTATTAATGGAAGATGTGAATGTGGTAAACGTGTCTTGAGTGGATGGATTTGAATCTCGGTGTGAATGTGAATGTGAATGAGCTCTGGTTCGGATTGAAAGACCTCCTACATCAGTGATATTATAGCAGAAATTCTGAGTATTTGAGCCATTATTTATGTTGGTGTTAACTGTAAGCATTTTATATTAGAGAGAGTTATCAAAGAGATAAGACTAGAGAAAAAGAATTGATTGTTAAAAATGTAAGGTGCATCTTATCAGTGTAGATGGTTTATGT
This sequence comes from Rhyacichthys aspro, assembly GCA_036850595.1. Classification (NCBI taxonomy): domain Eukaryota; kingdom Metazoa; phylum Chordata; class Actinopteri; order Gobiiformes; family Rhyacichthyidae; genus Rhyacichthys; species Rhyacichthys aspro. Next base: position 9,271,777 of record CM072165.1, on the reverse strand, counting down.
TATCTTCAAAAATATCCAGTGTATATGTATGTGTATATAATATATAGCTGTACGTCTTCTTTTATACAGTGTCCGACACAGACCAGGGGTGGAAAAAAATGGGGCCCGGGGGTCACCAAGGGGTTTGAGTCGGCCTGCCAGGGGTCATCATGTTTTTTGACTGAAATTACATTTTGACTATTGCTTTTAGCTGCAGTGATGGTCGAGCATAGCCATTAGTAATGGCCTTTTTCATTGATTGGATTCCACTGGGTTTATATACCCTAAAAACAGCCTCCTGCCTTTACTCAGGGTGTACAACTTCTAAGATTAAGAACACAGGTAACCATAGGAGAATTCAGGTAGGTTAGTGAATGTGTGCACTTTATAAGTGCACACCTAGTCTATTTTAAGGACTTTTTGAAAAGTTATGGGTCAAACTGTGTAAGTTCACAAGCTTCCAATCAGGTGCTACCTCTTCAGAACCAAATGTAATGGCAGTTGCACAAAGACAAAAGACATTTTAAACTAATTTCTTTTCATTACAAACATAAGGTTTTTGCGTTTGGCCCACTAATACATTTTTGTTTTGGTCCTCTCATAGACCAAAAAGCACATGGCTGATTTGCATTGATAAACGCTACCACCGCTAATTTTTGTTTTGGGATGCATTTGATTGATTTTACTGTTACGCAGTCCCATTTAAGTTCAATGGGACCATTTCACACATATGTCTTATATCTTATGTTTAAGGATAAAGTGGGATGTCAGAAATACAGGAATTTCCAGTTACCATAAAGTAAACAGTAATGCTGTTTTTAACCAAAATCAAAACAGCACCATATATTTTGCATATGAAGCACGTTTTGCAGATTCAGGATGACATATGTAAATACCAATACAACAAGTCCAGCTGATCACCAGCGTGGACACAGAGAGAAGACGGATTTAAATACAAGGTCTGAAGGGTGTCATATTTGTCTCCTGTAATGTTTCATCTGCTATAGAAATAATTTAATTAACTTGTAATTTGAGAAAATAAATGAAGTTTGGCGCTAACACTGTTGTAGTCAAATTGTTCATTTAACTTTTTTTCTAAGAAGTGCTTATCTTACAATTAAGCCGCACAAAGTCTTAATTAAGTTGCTGTAACACTGATTTAATTGAAACATGGATAAATATATTTGACAAAGCCCAGGGACTTTGATATATTTAATCGAAATGTGGATAAACACAATTTAATTACCAAAAAAAGAAAATCCATTGAACTATTCTCTTATTTCAGTGAAGCCTATTTTAAACATGATCCATTGTTAAACTTCAAGCTGCCTACCTTTACACCCTGACAGTTCCTGAAAGCACACAGCCATGAATTATGCACAGGGGTTTTATTACTGCCGCAAAAACAGCTAATGGGCCATGCATTTACTGGTATTAACATTGGCAGTGCTCAGTGAATGCAGGCGCACGGCCCGTCACTGCAGCTAAGGTTATTTCAAATGTACTCCATAGATGTCAAAGAGTAGAACGGCAGTAAAGGATTACATTAACCAAGCACTGTATTTATTTAATGACGGTGCTGGCTAATGCAGTTGGTATTGTACATGGTTGCAGTAGAGTTGGTATGCTACATTTTTATAAAAACATCATCTGACATATTCAGAAGTGATAGATGACATGTCCATGCAGGCTTACCATAGGGGCTCACAGGCTGCAGAAAGGAAGGATGCCACTAAAAACTGCACATTTAAACTAACAATTATTTTTTCTCTCTTCTATAAATACAACTATTATTGCAAGTTCATGTTACATATCTTTGACATCTTACTGCTTTTTTTTTTTTTCCTTTGTTTCGCCCACTCCAGTACAATCTACAGTCTGCCCATCTGAACCTAAATAAGTGCAATTTATTCTCAACATATATCGTGAAAATATTTTTTCTGCTCCACGTCTTTAATAGATATTATATGATGGTTTATAATCTGTTTTTGACTGGTTGCATTAACAGCAGTACATCACTGTGTCTTTGTGGTATTGCTCCTGTTGGTTTCTCTAAACTGAGAATGCACTGACAACTATTAAAAACCTATCCAGAAGTATCTTATAGAACCTCATTTTAAGCAATACTTTAAGCAACCCCCCACTTTCTTTAACACTATTGGGTCCCCATTATTTTGTGTTGTTTTTTTTTGCATAACTTTGGTTGTGTTGATGCAAATGGTGTGAAATGTTGCCAGGTTGTGTATTATTTTGCCTTTGACTCCCATTCAAAATGCATTTTTTCAATACTCTACCACTGCAATGTAATTTCTGTTTTTTTCATTCCCTGGTGTTTCCATGGTATATATACATTTACATATAAATTAAATACGTATATATGTACTTTTATGTCCTAGGGACCCAGGTGAAGCAATTTCTTTACAAGCGACTTTACACAAAAAATAAAAATGGATAAGAATCAATGTTTTTGTACACTCTCAGACTCGGATAATAACTCCCTGAAAATTAAAATTTGGGTATATGAGATGGGAAAAAAAATCTACTTTTTGTGTGTGCATGTTTTTTCTTTTTAAACACAAAGACCTTAATCACAAAAATGGCATTTGAGGGGTTAAAAATTCTGAAAATTTGTACATTTTTCTTGATAGTGGCATAGTGGCATTTTTTGTGTCCAGATTTTACTGCCTGTTTTTTTTTTTTTTTGTTCTGGGTGAGCTCATCAAGAGACTACATGGAGGCTCATTATTGCCCATGGATTTGCCTTGAGGCCACTGATTCTCTCCCCATTCACTCAATGTCAGAGCTCTCCGAGGAGATTAGCAAAAGAGCCATCAATACCCAATCACATGCCACTCCCTTCTGTAGATTTGTAGCTACTTACTCTTCCCCCCTTATTAACCTAACCCCATGTCTCGCCATGTTAGCCCGTGATGGACGTGAATGCTTCAGCTCATTACGGTTATGTAGGCCAATGCATCTCTCAGGCCCTCTCCTCCGGTTACGGGACTGGACAGGAATTATTTCGGCCCCTCGGCTTTGTGGAGACTGTCTGGAGGAAAACGTAGCCCGGGGCGGTGCTTTTTGCAGAGGGCTCGACGACGGCGCAGGGCTCGGCCGATGACTGAAGATCGGATTACAAGAACCGAGCGCTAACGTACTGTGTGTATGGAGCGAGAGCGCCGCGGTCACACAATGCCCCCAAGATCTTAAACCGTGGATAAACAGCAGTCACGAGCTCGCAGACCTTCAGAGACATCATGTTAGCAATAATTGGTGTGTTTTGTCAGTCCAGAATTACAAATAGAGCTGAGAAATGGAAATGTGGAGTCATGGAGGGCATATCTGAAGTGTGTGCCCTTAATTTACTAAAGTTTAGCTAAAAGAAGCAACTTCAGCAACTTCTTTTGCAAAATTTTTGTCCCACTTCCATTTTGGTTAATAGACTAAATTGTACTGTCCTAAAATTGTGCCATAAGTAGTAAGTGATTTATTGATGTTTGGGGGACAGTTTTCATTCAATTTTGTTTTGGCACAGGAAAAATCTAAATATGTGTCACTTTTTTTTTTGTTGACACAGAAGCACATTCTTTAGGTTTTTGTATCTCCAAACTGTTCTGACCACAAAGATTGTTTGCGTCCGAGATGTATACACGTTACAAATTTGTGATCTTACAAGATTACTAAAGGTAACATTGAGCAACATGAGCTGGATGTGGCCACCAACCTGATGCATGTGCAGAGACAGATGCTGAGAAAGACATAAGCTACAAATCAACAATGATTAGCAGAGCACAGCACAATAGTGTAACAATAGAGTGTTGATTTGGTGCACTTCCTGGGGTGCCAATGTTGGAAAGAAAATTTGAGGTAAGCCACCTTATTTTTGGCTTATTTTGATCTACAGCGACCAATATTTGTTTTTTTGGATGGTCTGTGAGATTTATCATCTTTGGAGCCTGAGTTTGTAGTCCCATCCACTTTCCAACCTTCTTTTCAGATACTACTGGACCCAAAATGTACAAAAGTGATAGCAGGTTAAGAATTAGCCTGGCCAGCCACCATAATACTATTACTCTTCCCACAAAGCAAAAATCTGTGTAGATTTAAGTTGAATTTCCATGATGCAGTACCGACAGACACAGAATAAACTGCCTCTGGATGCAACTGAACAGACACCCAACCAATCAGAGAAACATAGCACATGACAAGCACACAACAAGCTAGTCCCATGTTTAGATCCACATCTGAAGTTAAATACATTGGATAATATAAAGCCACCATTCTTTTTTCTACCACAGCCTTTAGAATGTCCAGTTTCAGTCCAAGAATACTATGAATACTTCAATTATGGAAATTGCACATAATAAAATTAAATATCTAGCCAATTAGCTGATTTCAAAAGGACACCTTAAATAGACTGTGCATGGGTCATTAAAAATGTAACATTCATCATTGAAACGCTTGCTTTAATTAGTGCAAACATGTACAACCAGAAGGCTATTAAATGAATCTGGCCTCTGTTAAAACGCTTAAATATTTTACTTTAGCTCAGTCTTGGTGGACTATTCCAGTGATAAAAATGTAGATAGCCTTGGCATGTTTTGTGCAGTCGTGCATAATGGCCGACTCAGGTAGCTGGTGTTGACACTGTGCCTGTGCTGCTCATTGATGCAGACCTTGCTTCATTAGTTAGATTCTCTAACTGCTAGAGGTGCCGGGGTCAACTTTATTTTAGAAACCAATTTTCCCTGCTTCCACAAGAATATGCGTCAACACAAGCAGTGGCTGGAAAATAGCGCCATTTATCTGAAGTGTGAATAAAACCAATGGAGAATAAATGCCCGATGCTTAAGGAAAATTCCTGCCTTAAACGGAAGGCTGTATGTGAAACTAATACTGTAAGAGAACTGCATTGTCCTCGCTTTAACCTTTGCAGTTGACTTATGCCACGGTTCGAATTCATGGATCATTTAGTTATTAAAAGACTACTTTTCTACCAGCCCACTTCAGATTGGATTTTCAGCTTAACGGATCCTTTTTGTTCAATCTACCCAAGCTTTTAACTGAACCTGACAGCTATTTGGCGTGAGAGGCAGGATCCTCACTTTAGCTTTAAAAGAAAACAGCCGACCCCATTTCACTGTACATTACACCAAATTAAAAGACAGGAAGGCTGGAGGAGTGCTGCAGAAATGTAGTCAGCCAACTGCTTTTGGGATGCTTAACCTATAAATATATATATAAATACAGTACTGTGCACAAGTTTTAGGCAGGTGTGGATATAAAAAGTAAACTATAAAGTATGTTCTGTAGGTTTTTGTCTCTTCACTCACTTTTCCTTTTTGTAAACTGATAATAAAATTAAATAAATAAATAAGTAATTTAAAAGGTAAATAAATAGTATATTAATGACAGAATTCGTACTTTACTGCATATCTTCACGAGTTACAAGAGTATCATTTTAATATATAGAAACTGACATAGCTTTATATTTAGTTTTCAGGTTCGAAGCCTGCCTTTAACTGCTGTGTGAAAATTACTTGGTTTACAATTTTTCACAATTAAGTGTAAATGCTACCATACACAGCTCGATGCACTCGAAATCTTCGCAGCCATACACCTTGAAAAAGCTGGATGGAAATGGACCACAGACGTCGAAATGGACCAAAAAACGTCCAAGAAAGAACATAAAAAAAATTGACACTAAAATCACGTGAGTTCCAAATAGCAAAAAGAACAATGCTTGTTGAAATAAAGCAAAACAAGCCCCCACTCTCTTCTGACAGTGCCATCTTGTGAGTCTCTTAAGAAAAGCCAGGAACTAACTGAAGTAGATGAGTCCTTTTCTGTTTTTAACCAAACTAAAACACTACATTAAATAGAAGTTTACAGTTTACCTGACTTACTTTACCATTGTAGACTGTAATGATCCTGTAATTATCTCCTTCTCATTAAACATTGCATCGAAGTATTGCCAACATTTATCTATGTTTCATTTGCTGCTCACTTCTCTATTTTTGCCTTTTTTCTTGTGCTGTTTAGCTGTAAAATAAGGCGTATTTTCCAACAGAATAACCCATTTCCTTGGTTTATTTTCTTTGTCCTTCGTCGTTAACATCAGTGTCGACCAATAGGAGCGCTCCTTTTTACCGGACGTGAGCTGTGATTGGCCAAAATTCCACTCTGCACTCTTCTCATCTATTTAAATCTTAAATTATAAAGCCTAGACCACGTCTTAACAGATGATTCCTGTCAAACTAAATGCAACACACACAAGAAAAACAGACTTAATGACGTCATAAACATATACGACACAATATGGAATATGTGGGTTTATTATTGTTTGATTCATCCACTCTGTCCAGTTGAAGTACTGTATTTTTTTGGAAAGCAAACCAAAAGAATGAGAGTGTTTCATGCTGATACTAGAAGGCCGCCTACAGTTTGGGCATTTGGGGAAATTGCAGTGAAAGAACACAGACAGTTTCAAATAATGATGTTCATGAATAATGATAGAAGAAGGTCTCGGAAGCTTTGCACACATCTTCGTGCCAGGACACTAGGAAGAAGTTTATCGGGCGAATGCCACAAGATTCATGAGGGAGAACACTACAAATCCTACTTGGCGGAAAAACTGTGGTGTTTGTGCGTGCGAACATGGGGCTCCCCGACTACATGTCCTCGGGGTTTACGGATGGAAAAGGCGCTGCGCAAGCTCTGGCTCACCAACAATGTACAGTCATGTAAAAGAACGGGATGGAAAACACACACTAATCTGCCGGAAGCTTCTGCGTCACAAGGTAAGGGACAATCAGAACCGCTGGGGTTTACCATCCAGCTAATTCCCAAACCGGCACATAGGGCATTGCACGGAAAGGGCATCTCTGCTAGCATACCAGAGGCCGAGCAAATCACAAACAAGCATAGATAGAGGGCAAGTGCCGAGGAGGGGGAGGATGGAGAAGCAAAACAATAAACAAGTCAACTAGTCCACAAGGAGAAAGCTAAGGTCATTGCACTTCAGTTAGGGAGAGGTGTACCACAGGAGATTGGGTTATTAGCCTCTGTGGACGCTGACAGGCTTCTCTTCAATGGGATCATCAAGCTAATGCAAATGCAAACAGCATGTTGGGTGCCGTTGAACACACACCGAAGCGGTAAATAGCAATTTCTACCTGACCCTGGCATGAACCCTTTCACAATTTAAACAGATAAGGCCCACAGTGGAGCTCTATCTTCAGTACCCGGGCAGAAATTTCAGCGTTTGTCTCTCCTGACTTTATCTAAACTGATAATATGAAAAGTGGAGGAAATCTGCACGTATAATAATAACAGCGTCCCAGATTTCACGGAACCTGTAAAGAAAAGGGAGGCGAGCGGGCGACACCAGGGATCACATTTCTTATTGCAGTGTTTTCTCCCCGCCTCTGTCTCAAGAAGGATTCATGAGGCCTGAATTATTAATTCTCCCTCCGCATTCGATTTGTACGCCTTGTCACTTTTATCAAATTATATGCTGAATCTCTGCGCCTCAACACAGGCCTTTTAATTCAATATCTGCATTCCATCTTGGAAATCAACATCCTCGGCTTTGGCAGTTACATACTAGAAATGTGATTTATATTTCGAATAGAAAATGAACTTCTTTTAGGTTGGTGAAAGAGTGGCATTCACTAGTGTGAAAGTTCTAACATTTGTTATATAGTCAATGGGGGCTACAATACAATGGAATTAATTAAAATGAAAAGAGTTATAATCATCATACACTTCTGCCACCAGAGGTCAATAAAAAAAGGATAATGCTTAAAACTGAGTTGCCTCATAAAGTTTGTTTTATTCATTAACATAACTGCAGTTTTCTGTCTAATATTGTTTATTGATACAGTTAAAGCAGGGGTCATCCACTAAAGTTGCTTGAGGGCCATCTTGTTTCTTCACTGGTGCTGGGGTGGGGGGTGGGGGGCAGACTTTCAAACTTAAATATATTGTATAGTTAAATAAATACAGTACCTTTTGCTTTTTCTTATTACTTTATTAGATTTCTTCACTGTTAAATATATTTTCTTGTTTTTTTTTTATTGCTTTTAAACTTTGATTTTGAGGTTATTTTAACAAACAAACTACAGCTTGCAGAAAAAAAACTGATATTTGAAGCTGATTTGTCTTGTGAAAAGATAAAATTAATTTCTGCTGAATTTCATGCATTTTGGGGTCATTTTAATAGCTATATTAATTTTTAAACTCTCTTTCTCTCCTCATGTTTTCTGATTTGGATTATGTGCTGGGGGCCTGATAGAAAGCTGTGGGGGCCTGATGTGGCCCCTGGGCTGCCAGTTGATGATCACTGCATTCTAGGATTCAATTTCTTAAGCCATTAACATGTTTTTATTATTTCCAAAATATAGTCTTCATTTCTTTTAAGCTGTTTGAACTACGGAAAATTAAAACGGCACAATTTGTTTTAGTTTAGCCTTAAAAAAACATAGGACAAGTTAATCTACTATAAACTAAAACTATTTAAAACTGCTTAGCGTTTGCAGTGGGATACTCCTCTGAGGATCGTATAATGACTTCACCTGTCAGCGCTGGATTTTTGAAGTGAGGGCTATAGCCACGGGAGAGTCTGACCTCTGATGCCTGACTCGTGACACCATGAAGACCACTTCTTTCACAATAATGTCAAGTGGTAAAATGACTCACCATCCATCGCTCTTTTGTATCAGATCGTCTCCTGCGAGGCCCGAGTGAAGGCACTTGACCCCCGTCACCTCGCAGTTATTACACCTTTTCAAAGTGACGGCATCGAAGCCCTGTCACTTATTTTCTCATTCTCCCTTCGCCTGGTCCCTATTAATGGCAGATGGCCGCTAAAGGGCGTCAAAAACAATCCCCCGTATAAACGCAGCCTCTGGGCCTTCACTAATACACTCAGCAGCAGGAGCGGCGTAGTTTGTCCAGGGCTATTTACCACTTAATCATATTTCATGGATTTAATGACCAGAATTGTTCATAATTGCGCTGCAAATTGCTTATAAATCTCCCGAACAACATCTGCAGCTTCTCCGCACTAGGACATTCTGCTGCGCTGGCATCCGATAAGTAATTGCTCTGATCAAAAGGGGGAGGTCACGTGATGTGGATTCACTTTGCTGATTGTGGATATTTAGATAGAAAGCCACCCCAATGGTAATGCATCATAAAGCTTGAGAACAATTGAGACATCCCCTCCCGCACCGGTACAAAACACACTCCAGTTTTACCCCATTATGAATATTGGAAGGTATTTTCACATCTTCTCAATGGCGCTTCCCCTTTTACGCACAGGCTCAAGAGAAAAAAAAGCACACTTAGAGACCTGAAATACTTTTAGCACTAATGCGCTGTTCAGTGAACCGTCACCGCGTCAAGATTGACACCATTTTTTACACAGCCCCCATTAGTGTCACTCAGCCTCCGTCGTGGCACATTAAAATAAACTAATGATGTTTCTTCACGAGTATTAGCCCAGAGAATGGCTGCTCTGTACTTACTGCACTTTCACCCGAAAAACTGCGACGGAAAGGAGGCCCCTCACCGCGTCGGAATGTACTACAGCTGTGTTGTATGCAAATGCGAGCGGGAAATGATTCCTGGCAGAGGGAGTCAATGGCAGGAGGGAGAGACGAAATCATTGACACGAACTGACACCTTCGCTTTCTCCCAACCTCCTGTTTCCCGTGTTGACCGTGGTTGCTTTATTTAGACGGATCAGTGTCAGCGCGGCTTAGTTCCAGCCTTGGGCGATCCCCGCTGCACTTGTGGCCTGCATAGGAAACGTCTTTGGGACCTTCTTTTTGCATCCACAGCCGTCCCGTCTCCCCCTAACCCTCTGTAGATGCCACTCCGGAACAACTGAAGGGGAAACTCAAATATGCTGCCTTTCCGCAAGGTCAGGCTCAGGCCGCAGCGATATCTAATACACATCCAGTGGTTGTGCAGAACCGTATTGTGTGTGGCTTCTTCACCACAATTTACTTTTGTAGAATCCATTGAACCGCAGCCTTTGAAAGCCGAGTCCTGTGTTGTGAAGGCGCATGCGAAATGCGAGTATTGACCCGCATTGATTTCTCTCCAGGAGCTGATTGACTTTAGCTCATTACATCCATGAAGCTCCAGGGAACAGTCGTTTTAAGTCAGACCGAGAGGGAAAGTCAGCGTGTGATGTAAATGACAATGGACACAGCATAGAACAGAACAAAAGTCCCAAGCTCTGGGTAAAGGAAGACCGTGTTGTAGCATTTATCTTATCTGTGACCCCACAGAGCCTTTTAATCTGCTGCATACACACTTTGGCAATGCATCTAGAAGCACACTGTGTTGGATTGTGTTTCGGATTGGACAGAAGAGAGCTAGGAGGAAGGAGTGAGTATTTATTTATTTATTTAGTTAGTTAGTTAGTTAGTTAGTTAGTTAGTTAAGGGACAGTGCACATTAATGAACATCTGTAACAAATGCCACAACTGTAAAGGTGACAGATTGTAGTAGAATTGTTCATTTCTATTTGCAGTTCCCAGGCAGCTATCATTAAATAACACAAAATTAATAAACAAAAATACAAAAAAACAAAACAAAAAAACAGGAGACACAACAACATCCAGTGTCCCTACCTGTAGTGAGTATGCTTTGTGATTTATAGCTGTTATTTGCCCTTCATGGCCACCATACTCCATAGACAAATCCAATCTGAATGACCAAAATAGACATATTGTAAGTATAAGGGGAACAAAGAATGCAGACAGCATGAATCGGTCTTTAGTCTACCTTTAAACTGTTGCTTTTGTGCTATTGTACTAAAAAATCCTTCATAAATACCAAACAGAACAGCGGCAGCATCCACGCAGATGCTCAACTGAACACAAGGACAGACTTTATGCCCCGAAGAAAGGCTGGTAAAATTTCTGCATGAGCATTCATAGACCAGTGATGTCACAAAAAGACGATTCATTTAAACAGGACACATGAGAAATGGACAATTGTCTGAGGCAAAAATGATAGACCTCGCTTGGTTTGTTGTTAAATGAGACATGCCGTTATTTGTCCATTTGCAACACTGGACATTCAAACATGCACATTTCACACAAAATAACCAATCTTTTTTGTTTGCATTTGCAATATGGTATGGCTTTTATACAGAATTTTTTAAATTGAAACTTTTCTGATCCTCAAGGTTGAAAGTGAGTTCAAAATGTGTATTGCTGATTGCACAGAAGGAAGAAATGGATAAGCTTTCCCTATTTACAGGAGCAGACAGGAATATGGAAAAGGGAGCAATCTGAAACACAAGCTAAAATAAATATAGCACTCCTGTTTCACAGCAACAAGGGCCTCTCAGTGTGGAGTGAATAGATTTCTGTCGGTGTCTGTGTTTAAGTGTTAGCTCATTAGGTGCTCAAATATGCTCTTAACCTGTGTGACCCCTAATGGTATAAGTGGTAAAAGATGAATGAATGAATAAATTAATGCTTTCACTGGTTCATATTTCCATTCAGTGGTCACTGGTTGCCAAATTTCAACTGTTCAACCTTATAAATAAGTGTGGTTCCAAGCGCTGGGTCAGCAGGGTCCTTTTTCTGATATGTTGTCCCAATATTGACTCTTTGAGTACTTCAAATTGAGTACTTGCCAATACAGACTATTGATTTTTTTTTTATAAAACCGGTCTCAGTTTCATGTTGACTTTTCAGTTGTCATGTCAGTGACTTATTTTAAAGAAGACTTAATTTATTAATTTATTTTATGGTTCACCTGTAAATATTTTTTCACCTGCAATGCTTAAATAAAAAAAAAAGAAAAAAAATGAAAGAAAAAGAAGACAGCTCTCTTAACACTTAGTTTTAATATCAGGTAAACACTAGCTTGACAATTATTTATAACCCTTTTAACCCCAAAAGTTCTGTTTACTGACTGAGCTAAATAACACATTAACTGAATATAAAATGTGTCTGTACAAAGTAGACCTTAGCTTCCATGTTAGTACTCCTGCTTGCTTCTCCAGAACAGTGCTGGACAATTTACCAAACCTGAAAAATCCTTAATTTCATTTTGCATTTGTGCATCTACATTCCACACTTTGTCCTTTTTTTTCTTCTTCTTCTTTCATTTCATCTGCATACACATTTTCTGCTATGCTAAATTGCTTTCAATCCGATAATAGGGCCTTATCATTTATACTTGCATAACAGGCTTTCATATCACTTATGAAATGAAACGGTTGCCGGGCGCAGAAACGATTACCATGGAAACCGATGATGTTACGAGTTGAAGCTCCGGCATTTAATAAAAGTATAAAAGTGCATTACGTTTGCCTGAGAAATATGGCTGCATTTTTGACCAAGGGAAGGTTCTTTTAATGAGAAAACAAGCTGGTGCTGGTGTACTCGCTTGGGCCTCCCCTGTTATGAATAGCCCGGTCGCCTATACATTACAGCGAGAAATTCAACATGTCTGCCAGGGGTACTTGGGGAAATCACATTCCTTGGTGTGTGGGAGTGTTGCTTTTTATTACCTGCCTCAGAGCTTCAAATCCAATTCCATCTCCTCACTTCTCCCTGGGCCTTCCTGTGTCAGCGCCGAGAGAACATTGGCGAAGGCGACGCCGCTGCCTCCTGGATGGAACGGCTATAGCCTGCAGGTGACTTTAAATTAACACCCTTCATTAAGAGCATCCATCAACCGAGGATCCATAGGGAATCACCTCGGAACACCCATGACACGGAAGTAAAGGGCCCACGGAAAATGGCACTAATGCTGAAGACATGCACATCGCTCTTCGCCGCAATAATCCACCCATGTGACAAAAAACATCCTCGGTGGATTATTCCGGTTATAGGTGGAAGGTGTCAGCTCCTGTTTTTCCAGTAAAACAAGAATTCAGCACCACTCACATTAAAGTCTACCCTTATTAAGGCTTTAGAAATAGTTTATAGATGGGTTTTGTTTCAAATGATATGAGCTCTAATGGGTTATTTCTAGGAATGCTATGGTATTCTCCAGGAAGTGTCTGGGGAGAGGGAAGTCTTGCATTTCTGCTCAGACTGCTGACCCTGCGACCTGGAACAGTTGTTATTATGCAGAAAACTGATTAGAATCAATCAAGAAGAAGAAGTGATAGACTGTATTTGACCTAAAATAAGAGTTAAATAGCTTCATATTTTAATAACAATAAAATTACACTCTTCTTTAAAAATCTGTAAACTCAAAGTAGCAAAACAGAGCCAAAAGACTCTGGCTACAATGAAAGATAAAAGTTCTCTTGTTATTTGAACTAGATTTTCCATGCACTTACAGACCACACTAGACACAATAGAGTTTTTTTTTTGCCATTCATGCAAGCTCCATATCATTTTACCTTTTCAGTCAGCATCTAGGTTGTCCCATTTTATCAGTTTTGCAACAAATTGGAAAATACATTTTCCATTTCCCTTTATCAGACCAGAAAAGAAAACCCAGCTATATGACTGTTTGTTGATTTAATAGGTAAGGTTTGTTGATATGATTTGGATTCATTAGACTTGCCATACTTCAGTCATTTTAGAGATGATACCAAAATCACACAAAACACTTATTTTATTGCTTAAAGACATATTTTCAGAAAAATGGGGACAGTGAGAAATAAAGTGCAGTACAATGATAATATAAGCTCCAATGACAATATATTACATTAGCTGGTAACACAACTCACACAACAAAACAGTAGTTAAGCATTACTAGATGTTTAATTAACAATTAATTCATTGATAAACTATTTATAGACGCTGAAATATCATGTATATGTTTATACATTTTGTTAAGACTAAAACATTTATAACAATTTTTATAATGTCACAGTGATTATTAATGTTGGATTAATGCTTTGTAAATGATGAATTAAGGATGAATTAAGTTGTTGCAAATACTAACTAACTAATGCTTTGTGGTGTGAGTTATTAGCTCCCAGTTATTTGCTGTGAGCTATCCATTAGCTCATTGTTTTTTTCTTTCTTTTTAGTCATTTTCCACCCACAATGAAAGTGGGTAAATTATATTAAATGGAAACCCTTGACAGAAAACAGAAAAGTCTGAACTTATCTGTGACAATTGTGCACTGGAACGAGAAAGGCCTGAATTCAGAGCAGCCATCTCTGCATTTTATACAGCACAGCTGCATCCTTTATGGGTTAGAGAATGCCTACCCAACCATCCAAGGCAGAAGCCAGGCCAGGCTTGGAGGGTGACAGGAAAGGGTGCTTCGTTTACATTCAGCGGGACTTACAGCATATTCCCTTGGCCAACTTATCCTGCTGAAACACTGGCTACACTTGGCCGACAAAGCTGTGATTTTTTCCTCGGCCTGGAAGCTCCGGGGCTAGCAGGGGCTTTAGCAAAAGGAGAAGAGGCAAAAAAAAATCTGGGCTTCCACGCACACCAATGGGCCGGGATCCCTGAGTAGAATTTCTGAAAGGCTTATTATTCAGGATCGGGGGGGAAAGTGGCGTTGAGGGGTAGGAGAGGTGAAGCGGAGCTGAAGGGAAAGTGTCCATCAGAACGGCTGTGGTGCGTTTAGGCACATCACCACTGGGACAAATGGGGATCAGGGGCTGGACTGAGATCACATGATTCGACCAAGTCAGATGCTCCATGTTCTAGGGCAGGCTCTTGTCATATATACATTTAGAATAGGAATACATATTTACACACACGAGACATGAAAAGCTGTACGTTTCTTTGGTTTGGACTTTTTCCAAAGACATCCATTTATGGGTAAATTGGTGAATCTAAATTGCCACCAGAGTGCGAAAATGAAGGTGAATGATCGTCTGTCAGTGGAATATGTTCCAACCCTGCGACAAGTACTAGAAAATGAACGTATGATATGTCTATTCATATTCATGCATCGTTTTAGGTGAAAAGACACCTATTTTTGTTGCGTCAAAGCCCCCTAATGACCCAAACTACTCAAAAATAGGAACTTTTTGTTTTCTATTTACCAAAAAAAACACATCTGTTCGATCATAAGCTAAATCACAGCTAGTAATATTCTGAAACAAATAAGTGGAGACACTCACACATACTGCACTTGTGACATAGAAATATTAGACTCAAAACACAAAAGAATGTTCCTCATCGCCGTTAATTTGACAAAGGGTCCCGCATTAGAGCAGAGGAATGCATTACAATCTCGGCTTAGCGCACTTATAACTGACATCTCACCAATCTACATTCAAGGGCTTCAAAAGGGAATAAAATTATGAGGAAATTACAAGGCGAGTGAGTTTAGGTCCCACACGGGGAATTAAAACTTATTATCTGTGACAACCTGTCAGCCAGTGAGATCTCAAACACAGCACAGAGCTCTACGAGGCGCCGAAGGGAGACGGAACAAAAAATGATAAAAGAAATTAGGAAAGAAAAGAGAAAGGGGCAGTGAGGGACATCATTTGTTCACGGAAGAAGCGTCTCGTGGTTGGCTGAGCGCTAAACGGTTTCGACGCTTCGGATTTGACGAGCTTGATCACAGTACAGTCTGGTCATTTTATCTTATGTTACATGTGTTGTCGAAGAAGCTCGGGGAGTAATGTAATACTGGGATCCTGATATACTAATAAAGTAATTTGTCCCAGTGCAGAAGAGAAAATTCACGATGTAATCAGATTGCAGTTATATTATGTGAAAACAGGCATCACTGCAGGGGCTTGTTTTAATAATACATTGTGCAAAATGAGCACGACAATGAAGACGTTTTCAGTAGTGTATAGCAACTCCAAAATATGTCTGTATTTGTCTATCTTGGAAAAAATAGAAATTTAAAGCTCCATAGAATCCATTACAACTTTCTTTACTTCCTGTTTCTACATCACTGCTGAAGAAGAAGTGCACTTAAAGTATTTTTCACTTTGTCAGAGAGGTTCTATTTAAGTGATTTCTTGATTCAACAGGTCTGGCAGTAATCAGGCAAACAACGAAATGTGATTAATCACAGTTAATTCATGATATAACAGAAGGGGCAATTACTTTTTCACATAAGGCTTGGTAGGGTTTTTCACACTAAATAAATAAAAAACTTAAAAACTTAATTTGTTGTTTACTTGAGTTATGTTTGTCTAATATTTAAATTTGTTTGTTGATCAGAAACATTCAAGTATGACAAATGTGCAAAAAAAAAAAAAAAAAAAAAAGAGAAATCAAGAAGGGGCAAACACTTTTTCACAGCACTGTCAACTTAACTTTATTAATCCACAAACAGAATTGTGTTGTCACAGTAGCTCAGTTGCAAATGCAAATAAAAAACCCGCCAAAAAAAGAGAATTGCTTTGTTTTATTGTAAATATATATTTTTTGTAGATTAATTTGCAAACATATGCATGATAAACTATATAAATCTACTAAATACCTACATAAGCAAAAGGAGTTCAATTGGAATAACTCAAAAGTAATCCAGAGTTTCAGATGCAATATATTTTTATATTGTATTGACAATTACATTTTACATATTTAAATTTTAATTGAAAAGTATCATACTGGAGTACTTTGTGCAGCAACCCTCAACTCTGCTTTTGAAATAAGATATTGTCAGAAACAAGCAAAACAAGTGTACAATTCTTATAAATAATAATATAAGCAAATGAAAAAGACCAAACCAATCACATCTCACCTGCCATTAAACGAGTTCAAGCACAGCCCATCACAGTCACTTTAACCAGCAGAAAGCGAATTACAATACTCTCCGGAGTCCACAGTCAGATGCAATTAGCGGGGACTGACGGCAAATTAGACTAAATTATCATGCTATCTGATTTAATGGGCTCGGAGTGGCGTACCATTGCACTTGCAGTCATGATGTCATCAGCGCCGCTCCCCAGAGGGCCAAGACAGCGCTTTCCTTTAATGTCCCCAAAGGAAATCCACTCTGATTCGGTCCACCCGCCCCTAACGCGCCACCTGGGAATTACCGATACCAGCACGGAGAAGGCTGACGAAAGTTATCGAGTTTAGGCAACTTCTCCAAGCTGTAAATCTTGATTTTATTCAACAAAATCTGGTCCGTGTGAGGCGGGATTGACCAGATGTGAGCTGAATTCAGAAGAGGAATTACCACAATAAACTTGGGCAACCTCAGGACTGACTGGTGAGTAATACAAAAGGAGCATTTCGGTTGTACATTCGCAGGTTTGTCTGGGAGAAGATCCTCGGATTCCGCTCTTACAAGACAAGACCAAGACAATCATCTCACAAGAAAATGTTATCTATGTACAACTCGGCCTGCAGTTTCAACTCACTCTCCTCTATCTCGAAGCTTTGTTGAGGAAACAAACAAAAGTTATTGTCTGTGTGCTTCGTCTAAGGTTATTTGTCCCTCAGACGGTCGACCAACATTTCATCAAGGTCCGCAGAACCACCAACAAACATGAATCACATCTAAACAAAAGCGCCAAGGCCGGTCAGCCTTTTGGTACATGCTCTTGAGGGTACCGAATCTCCTCGAAGGACAACATCTGTGAGAGAGGGTCTTCTGGCTCTCACATCTAAGATACACACCGAAACAGTCGCTTTTCATTTGAAACTATAAAGCCCGAGCATTGTTCAAAAGGTGCATTCAGACCGGACTCTGCTGCTTTTCATCCGGCATAAAATCAATGCCAAGAAAGTGTGCACCAATGAAGGGATGCTCGGCCAACACTGATACATCTCAAAATACAAAGGCTGTCTGTTTTTACAGCAGAAATCTAAAAGATATGCTATCTCATCCACCAGCACTGCAGCTCTTTTGGTTCTCCCAAAATCAAATTCGAAGTATAATGTGAAACTCCAAACCTTAAAGCACAGTTTAGGCCACTGTAGCGTAACATGTAAGATATTTTGGCTAGTTTCTACTGTATTTTCCGTTATTCAAACTTTTTTAAACACACATCTTTATTCCCGCCTACTAAATGTCTGATTAAATGTTAGGATTAGGAAGGATCTGTTAAAATTGCATGACTGGCAGCATGATATCTAAAAGCTAAATCTAGTCGAGACATTTCAAAGCAAAGGATATTTAGATTAGTTCATGTATACATTAATCTGACTTTCACAAAGTTCATTGGTGTCTATTTAATGTTTTTGGCTCCCAGTTTCATTGGCATAGAATGGTTTAAATTAGTCAAACAGTGGGTTCTGTGGCTCAACAGTAGTCGAGCCAATGCAATATCTTGCTCTTGAAATTCTACATTTCAGACAAGCAGATAAATGGGTTGGTGTCCACTCAAATTACACACACCAGTCCAAATATTTGGCTTTGATGATCCAATCCAATTTGCTTTTTTTACTTTGGTGAGAGAATGTGATTGAATCTCAGCCCACTCCTGCAACGCTGGCCCAGGTCTTCTCTTCTTTCCGCCCCATGTTTATTTGATAAAGAAATCTACAATATCAGAATCATCAGATAGCTGCGTGATATGAGATAGCAGCACGGCGCTGGAATGTGCTGATGCTGTCAAGTCCTTTTTTCTTCTTCAGAGCTGTGCTGGTAAGTGATTCATATTTTGCTTTTGCACTGCCTCACAGTCGTGATTGTCTGTGCAAGGAGAGCAAATTGGCTTGACAGAAAAGGCCTCCTCTTTTCTCCGCACATGGACAAACAGTCAGAAGAAACCACTCTTTACACATGCCGTAAAAGACTATGAAAGAATCAATATACCATTACGTGTTTACATAGGCTCACTCGAGATACAGCCCACATGTGTGTTACAAAAATAACAACAGGATCAAAGTTGGGAACACATGGGGACTGTAAATACAACAAAGAGCAAAACGTTAGTGCTTGAGCTATTTTGAGCCCTTTACATCCGCAGTAAAAGAACAGTGCTCAGTCCCAGATGGGAAAACTAGTACATACGGCAGCATATGATTACCAATTAAGGCCTAATTTACTATTAAAATACACACAAAAATGCTTGTGCTGGGTAAACTTAAAAGAAACATCGAGCTCTAGTAACATACTGCTCAGACCAAAAAGGGGGGGATCTGGTTTATACCAAAAAGAACAAGAATTCAGGCATTTCATACTTTGAAAACAGATTACTAAACTCTGAAGTACCCTTCACAGTGTGCCATTTTGCCTGCTGTGAGTGCAACAATCAAGGCCATGGCAAAATTGGTGGTTGCACAAAAGAGAAGACAAAAGATGACATTGTTTGTTGTGCAACCACAAGACAATTTATAAACTATATCTGAAAAAAACAATAAAAAAATGAAGGCCAATTGTAGCATGCTTTACAAACTATATGGTGTTTATAGCCATTCATGACCGTTAGCAAGCTATTGGGTAGCTACAAATGCATAAAGGTGATGGTAAAAGTTACTTAAATCTGTCTTCAAATCAATATTAAAACAACACACAATATCCAATAAATATTTTGAATATTTCAATAAAACGATAAGACCTGCAATATTTGAATGTGACCTTGTAAAAATGTTAACTGAAATTCAAGGCTATAGTTCAATTTAAGGCAAAAAGTATATATCTATAACAATATTGGAATACAAGTATGAGTACTTTATGATACAAATATTGCAATTGATAATACTGCGATAACAATAAATTATCAATATATTTTTCTTCCTTATTAGATTTCAATCAGAATCTTTCATCTCATATCATCTTATAGGGACAAAAAAATTAGTTCTTGTTGTTTTTTTAGTAACTACAATAATATACACACATTGCACATTATAAATATCAAATATGTGAAAAATACTGAAAATTTTTATTCAGGTGCTAAACTCAACAGAACTGACACCTACACATGGTGCTTTTTGGGTAATTACTATAGGTCAAAAAAGTACGTAGGACTATGGAAAGTCACAACAGTAAGGACGTGTACATAAATGCAGCGTATGGAAAGTCTTTCCCACAAGGCAAATCCTTACTACTCTATGATCCCCATTTTATTTCTGAATTCATCCTGGGACGTCCAAAGCCAGGTCACGGTGTATACTATAGTTTGGGTCGTCTTGTTGCAGGTGACGTAGGGTTAGGACGATGGAGGAAAGCCGTAAATACATACTTGGTAGTTCTCCATCTACTTTGAGTTTTTAAATGCAGTCTATTGTCTTATTGGAAGGCATCAAAGATAAAAAAAATCTCTGTATTTCTCTTGCTACAAGCCAATTAAAGCAAGTCACAGTTATCGGATTGGTTGTCCATACAAATGTTGCTGTGGTAACAACTTCAGTAAAGGTGTTGCTATGTTGGTCCATTCTTGACAACCATTTATTTTGATGTCTGCCCATTTCTTCACTCTGTATTTATCATGAAGCTTTCATATTCCATTTATATGTCCAGTAACACCTCATCAGAATATTTATCTTAACCCATGTGCTGTGCCAACATCGATTACACCCATCCGTGGGGAATTGCGTTTTAAAATAGACACAATGTAAATGCCGCGAGAATCAAAAACCTTGATTCTTCTGGGATTAAAGCGTGTATGTAAATAAACTCCCGTCTCGACACGTCGTATTTCCACTTTAATCATGATTGATGTCTCCTATTAGACATGCAGGCTCCACAAATAAATAAAGAAGCGGAATGTTTGAGGGAAATGGGGGAATTAATGCGATGGGTTATTCATGAGCCGTATACGCTTAGGCTACTCCATAGCTGAGGATTAGCATATGGCTGTGGAAATTAAAGGTGCAGAGGAACAGGTGGTCAGTTTTTGGGGAGAAGGTGGTGAGGGTCTGAACTGGAAAATAAAGTCAGGTAAGGATTTGTAAGATGTAAACAGCAGCAGATCCAGAAATGAATGGTTCAGTAGATAGAAAATCTGTATTTACTGTGTGTTGTTATACTTGTTGGTTGATGTTCGACTTTATATACTTGAATTAAAAGTGCAACTGAAATTTAAGAAAAAAAACATATACGTAAATATAAAGATACTGGACATAAAAACGCTAGCCATTCTAAGTGTTTTCCATAATGCTAACTTTTTTTTATACAATCCAGTAGCCTTATTATTTGACCAATTTTAAGAGGCCTCCAGACCCAGCATGCCTAATGACTTCTACATCATATCAGTGTTTATTGCACAACATGGACCATCTCCTGCACTCAGCTTTTGAGTGTGTTTGTAAGCTGCTGGATGGAATGCCTCAAAATCTCCTTCTTTGCGACTGCTATAAGACTGTACAATCAATCAATGGAAGTCTAAATCCAGTCATTTGAATTTAAGACCTAATGATTGAATTTATCCCTTGGGATTTAATTAAGCTGAAAAAGAGAAGTGCCTTTTAACTTAAAATTATAGTCATATGTAGCCATTTTTGATCATAGTCAATGTTTGTAATGGTATGTTAGGCAACTGGAAGTCATTTAAGAGAATAGGATAAATAGTGGACTGCTTTGAAGACCTAAGGCTCCGAAAGACAAAAAACATAAAATTGGATCTGAAACAATACGTTGACATTATATCATTAACATTACATCATTAAAATGCATCCAATCAGTCTACTGATTACCAGGACTCGCCAATTTTGCCTACACTCTTAAATAAGTATTTCTTAATAAAAAGTTGAAAGTTGAGTAGTTGTTTGTGTAACTAAAAATAATTGTGTATATATCCTGATCGTTAACTGTGTGTATAATGCTTATCCCACATGCACTGCAACTGCTCTTTTATGATTGGGAATTTGCAAAAAAAAACAAAACAAAAACGGTAGCATTTAGTATATTATTTGACTGGAATACATTGATCAAATTTAATAACAGTTCCATTACAACAGCCCAGTGCGGACAAAGTGAGCATTGCTTTCGGAGAAACATTCTGTTTTGATTGTAACAAATAATCTGGTATGAATTCTCTGGAAAATGCATTATGTAAATTTATCGTCAACCAAATATAAGAGCTGCAGTCTGCAATTTTGCCGACACTGCACCTTTAAAACTAGAGTCGACTTTATTTATTTATGTATTTGCAATGCATGTATTTATGTATTTATTTGCCCCACTGAACATCATTAAAAAGAAAAAAAAGATATGTATGAACATCTTAAGCTTTAGGAATCCCATTGAACTGAAGAATATTATCACACGAGGGCAAATATTTTCTTTTTTTTTCTTGCCAACTCAACTCTTAATAAATAAATAACTGCTTAAGACATTCATCATGACACTATTCTTGGCGCTCCCTAATTGACATACCTGAATGACTCGAGCCTTTCCTCATTCTCCGTCTAAATTACTGAGTGGGTTGATGGATTTCGCGGCACGGTTTCATGCATTGAAGAGCACGCAGTCGTGATTTACTAATAAGTAAACTCATTACCGCACACGTACAAGATTTTCCATTAAACCCGGCCTCGTCTCAAGTATTAGCCGCTTCGTTCCCTTCTTTTCACACTCCCAACCTCTTCCAATCCTCTCGCCCCGCTTACACGCAGACATCCTCCTTTTACGCTTTGCAGTATCTCTCTGTGAGCAGCCACGGGGAAGGATACAGCCTGGGGCCACACATTTCCCTGAGCAAGCAGCCTGAGATTGCACACTAGCCTAATAAACCTTCAGGTATATATTCCCCCAGTTCTCATTTATTTATCCCTTGACTTTTTCCTGCCTTCCTCAAAATACAAATTAATGTCGGACAATTTTGTGTTTCCAAGAAAAGACATCTGCTCGGAAGCTCTGTTTAGAATTTGGCAAACAATTTTCTATTTTATTTTATTTTATTAATCATCGACATGGCACCAAAATAGATGGTTTATTTTTTTCAGATTAATTGGTAGATTATAGTAAAAAGATGAACATAATGGACATTGGTCAGAATCACATAAAAACAATCTGCCTTCCTGAGTCTACAGCCCAAAGAGGACAAACTGAGCACTGCAGCTCTTTTTTACACACAATCATCACTGAAAGTTTATAAACTAATTAGTTTTTCTTTCAAATTATTTGTGCAAATGGTTGGTTAACAGACATGTTCCTTCAGCGGGTTTACACACTCTAATGTGGAATTGTAATGTACACTTTCAACAGCAGATACCACCAAAAACCATTCAAAAATACTACTCTTGTTGCTGATGATTGCAACTTGCAGTTTTTCTTGCCATAACACAAGAGATCTGAGTCAGAAGGCAAAACCACAGCATCATATAGTCACAATGAAGCCATTAATTCGTTTAAGAGAGCCATTGAGTATTTAAACCTCTGAATACCTAAACATGTCAGATAGATTATCTCAAATTGTAATTATGTAAAGTCGAATGGAGCCTTGATTCAAAACAGGTGTAACTTTGACTTGTTATATCCCAACAAAAAATGTACTTTTGAGTCAATCTGTGAATATTATCTTACCTTTTCTGAAGTACAGAAAAGCATGACTATGTGCAGAAAGCACATAGTCAGAAGAATGACTCCCTAACTCGGAAAATGGGACCATCCAAGGGGCAAATGAAGGCTGAAAAAGACAAATGTGAAGGAAGGAAGTTACTAAGTTTTGTTTTGTGTTGTTTTTTTTGTTTTATCCATTTTCAAAAGCTGCACGTTTCATTACCTCTAATTGTACAATTTACACAAAGCAACAGTTGGCCGTGACATATGGTGGGCAAACCGTGGGCACCATTGTGTGGTACTCCTTCATTGTTCACAGCTGTTTGACTGGAGTGTGAAAACCCATCACAGGAAAGGAATTTAGATTTCATTAAAAAGATAATTTCATAAGAAAAGTGGTATAATTATTATTCAATCAGTGCAACGCAGGATGTAGGAGACACAAGGGCACATTGGATAAACAGGTGAGTATTGTGGTGGGATCAGTTTCCGTGGATGCAGATTATTTTTTGTAAATGTCTCTTTAAATCCCACATACTCTTTTTGGGGCATTTGGAGATGAGTGGAAAACGTGAATGGTGAATCACTGCATAAATTCACAAACTAACAATGTTATTTGGGGTTGTTTTTCCTGGACATTTGTGAGAACTGAGTAATTTTTTCTGTGAAATGCTTCTAGGAAAGACTTTAATACAGGCTCTGAATGGAACCTGAAAATAAGGCTTACACAAAGGCTATGCTTCTTGAAGAAAAGTGGATTGAAAGGATGTTTGGTAACAGTTACGTCAGCGTACTGTTAATGAATTTGAATAAAACCAAACACCTCATGACTGACACTTGTGTGAATGACTACTTCACTCTCTTTATGAGTCTAATTTCCTGTGTTCATAACAAAATAGAAATAACCAATAAACACAATTCAACACCTCTCCAAGTGGCGGCATTCACAACATCCTCTCAGAGCGAGCGTCTTTAAATAAAAATGTGAGGAATTACGCGCATCAATCACATTGATTCTCCGGGCCTCATCATCCTATATAAAGTCCTTAGTATAATAATGTTGTCAGTGGATTTGGCGCAAGATGTCTTCACACTGCCAGTGTCAGTTCATTTAGATGCTTCCTCCGAGCCCTGGCAGCTATCATGGCTCATAACCGCCATGTCAGTCAAAGACAGGGCACAAACACAGCCTCCTGGCCTATGGAGGTGCTAACATAATGGAAGAAAGACGCCACATCTCCGTGAGACGCTGCGTTAAATGTTGTTGCCATGAATACCAGATGTGCGACTTGGACAGGGGAGACTGGAATGGAAGTAAACTACTTTTGACACTCCTGACTGTCAGTTTGCTTTCATGGTAAAACACATTTGCCGAGACACAAGCGTTCGCCAACAGCTAGCGACTGCTCGCCTCTGGACGCCTCACTTGTCAAATGCTATTTTGAGATAAGCATGTGGGATCTGTGTTTTGATAGCGCAGTCTCAAATGTCACCCTGTGTTGAGCGTCGTGGGAGCATTATTCAGAATAACAATAGCATCAGGGAGTCGATATCAAACTCATTCTAATCAAAACAACTGTTACATTTGATCTGCAACTTGTTTCACCGCACGTTAAGTTTTTATTTACTTTGTAAGTGCCACTGTAAATGTCTGGTTTATCTGAATTTCTCCACGCTGTAGATTGGGTTTTCTTTCCTGCCTCATCAGGGATTCATGAAATGTATTTATGGACTGACAGTCTGGAAATGGGACACGGCAAACATGCAGCCACGAGATTGCGGCGCCTTGAAGGGATGCACAACATTTTAGCAAGGTACCACAACATGTGTACGCCATGGTTGACTGGAAAACACGGTACATTTAGACAGCGAAGGTCAACTTTAGAGATAATGGGTAATTTACAGAAGATATTTAAGATATAGTTTGATACTCACGCCTCTAGTTAAACAGTAGTTACAGTTTAAATCGTTTTCCTCATGCATTATCATTTGGTGCCTCCCCCGATCTCCCCCCTCAACCCAATTAGGCATGCACAGGACTGAGCAATGTTGCTGCAAGCCCTGAGCAGTACGGTGGCTCTCAATGCCCAAGGTGTGTTATTATCTTGTATTAGTGCACCACCTGCCTTGCCATAATGATTAGCTAATTGGCTCGGTGCGTGTCTTGAAATAATAAAGTCAGGAGAGAAATTTTTACTCTGATTAAAGGAGCACATCTAGTGAGCGAGTGAGTGCAAGGCCACCGCAATCTACACAGTCAGGAGCTGCGATATGGTCGTTTTGCTTATAGGGACAGACAATCCATTGCAAATGAAAACATGAAGCCAAAGTAGCAGTAAATGGCACTGAAGGTTTTTTCTTAATATTTCAGCAGGAACACAACAGCTAAATTATAACTGCACCGATGTATTATTGAAACCAAAAATGTGCCGCACCTCCCTACAGTCTCACCGAAGACTCATTAAAACAATATTTGCATCTATATAATCTAAATGTCACTCGCACACTAAAACTAGATCTGCTTCTGCATATTTAGTCTCCACAAATATGTCTTTTAAATAGGTCTAGTCTTTCTAAATGTGAAGATAAGTGTAATTTGCATAGAAGATGAATCTTCCACAGCCAATGTGACCTTTCCATTTTAGATGAGAGGTTTAGAGGCAGTTAAAGAGTGAGATTGTTATTTACCTTGACATGCCAGAGAGAGAAAGCAGTTTTTGGATCACTTGACGAAGGGTTAAAGGTTTTTCCACCAGAGCTTATGACCATATATGGTAGCCTTGCAGGGACATGCTGTTTTCTATGAACATTTCTTTAAATTTTTGCAAAAAATAGACTTTAGTTCATTTTAGACCTTTTAATTGTTGCCACGGTCCTTCGTAGATTCTATTAAACTAACTTTGATAAAAATTCAGGTGGCCAACACCGACCCTTTTTTTTAATCTAATCCAAAGTTCTGTGACTAAATGTGTCCCTAAAAGTTTAAATTTTACCAATAGGTCACTAGCAAAGCCCATTTAGAAGCTTATACATCCATCCAAAGCATAAGATTTTAAAAGTCAGCCAATTCCAACAGGGAATTGAAACCCTCCAGCATTCTTCACAACCACCAGGTTTGCACTGACTTATTGACCAACCTTGCCATGTTGTGGGCGCTAAAATGACTAGTTTGTCAAGGGACCACGGTTGAGGCTTGACTGCACACCTTTGATTAGAGGTTATTACATGTGTTCATAACATAGGTGAGTCCCAAGAGGTCAACATTGGCCTTGAGAAAGAGCTACGCTAACCTTAACCTGAACTTTAGCTAGTCATATCTACAGTACATTATTTTTCCATTGCCAGTAGCCATTGTTGAATTAACTATAAATTATTATTATTGTTGTTTTTATTAGATGGCAAAAATATTAATTAAAATGTAGCATAATTACAGGACCTATAAAATGAGAATAAAAAGATAATAAAACATTTAAGCTTTTCTATAAAAGTGTGTCTTTAAAAGAGATTTAGAAGATGCAACCGAGTTTCTCAAATACAATTAAGTTGACGGCCTCTTAATTAATATATTTAGGTTAGGAGAGCACTATGATATTAAGCCCTGCAACCATCACACTAAAAATACAACACACCTCAGGTATGACACATTACACTACCCCATAGTTTAATTCATATTTACAATAATGATATTAACATTGCATTGCAGCTTGTACACATGGCATTTATCTCCAGACAGTTATATATAGATGAAACTGAGTGGTGATTAGTGACTTAAGACATGTCCACGCATTTCATAAGCACCCATCTTAAACAGTGCTGGGGGGTTGCCCGGTGCACTCTCGGTCCCAGATTGCGGCGCTAACAGTACAAGGGTCGAGCCGGCTGTCACTAGGATAAATAGGAAGGGGGAAGATGGCTAATTGTAGAGGTTGCTCAGGGGAGTCCCCAGGCAGATGAGATAACATGAGCGGTCCACAGGGGCTTTATCAATGAGTAATGACCTTGGCTGCCTTCACACACTCACACACACACGAACGGGGACACAACAACGTCCCCGGATGGACAGTGACATCACCTGAAGATAACCAAATGGATAAGTAGGTTTGGTGGTAAGGTTCCATTTGGAAGGTGCACTGGGAGGACGGCAGTGGTTAAATTGTCCATTAGCACCGTTTGAAGATGGGCTCCTGGGCTTTGGGAAGCTTGCTAGACTATAGAGAGTCAGATTGCTACTGTCTGCTCGAGTGGGGAAAACAATTACCTTAAAAGCTTTTTGGATTTTGTCTACAGTGTCCCTGCTGCCTACAGGAGGATAAAGATGGTTGGTGGTAGTAAAAAAAAAAAAAAAGGCTTTCATACAGAAAATGTACAAGTAAATAATGACTTTGTGAGAAAATGAATCACATCACAAGACAAAAACAACTATTAAGCTCTGGAATTGATGCATGCGCTTGCTTCATCTGCATATTAATAAAGGTATGTGATAAGAACTTCCATTTGAGATGATTTACATGATTTGTTTGTTCTATTTTGCGTGATTAACAGAGCCGCAAAGCCGACGCTTTGGCAACTTCGGCAAATGAGACATGTCAAGGGGAACACGCTGCTGTCAATTTGCCAATGTTCTTGTAGTCAGAGCTGCAAAAAAAAAAAAAAAAAAGAAAGAAAAAGTCAAAAGGAGAAGCTGAGTTTCTCAATTAGCCTTAATATAAGCCCTTTCTTAACAATGTCATTGAAAAGATATAGCAGCTGTATTTTCCATTTATTTATGTTGGTGATAGTTAACAAGGCACTTTAGATTCTGCTGATGTACTTCAGATCTACTTAAGTGTGTTAGATTATGGGGTATATAGCAAATAAAGCAATGCTAATGCTAAGGAGCTATGGCTTTATGTATTTCTGAATGGCCCTTACCTTCAATTTGATAGTTAATGTAAGTGTTGTGTTTTAGCAATGTGTATGCTAACCTTATGAGGCAGAATTCCGTTTAACAGTCTTTAATGAGGAAGCACAGGTCCCAATACCATCCTTGTATAACTCTTTTAACGCTAATTTTTGTTCACCAAATCCAGAGTCCAATTGCTTAGAGCTTGTGAATATTAAGCCATTAAGCTGCCATTTCCACTTCTATTGCCAGTATAAGCATGCACCTAAAAGGGTCTGCTTCAGAGGAGCATGTGTAATCACTTCCTGTAGGCATTGTAATGGAGATAATAATGAGACCGGCATCCAGATAAGATATGAACTGCTGTAACAACACTTTGTGCAAATAAGAATTCCTGTTACGTCCTTGGACAAACCCCCATCTGCGCCAGCCTTTCCATCACTGTCATTCCCAGTATCCCACCGCCGATGAATTCATGAGTGTGTTATGAATTTCCATTAGACTATGACAGACAGTCAATGGACAAGAACTAAGAGAGTAAATATAGAGCATACCGGTTATAAATGTAGCACAGCGGTAATAATCGCTCACAATAAAACCCCAGGAATCGTTAATGTATTTGAAAATGGCATTTCCTGGGCTTTTGTTCTGTTACATATCTATATTCTATACATGTTGCGAGCTGAGCCAAGGTTGGCGCTGATGATGGGTAAATGTTTTACCTCCTTGGGGTCATAACTCACTATCTCCCACTTAATCCTGCTTGACATCTTTGAATAATTAATAATCGTCTATTAACAACAGCCTCAGTGTCTGTCTGTTAGTCAATGGTGCTATTTTATGTGTAGTCAATCCAATTAAATCCTGACTCTGTATGACATATGTTAGTCTATTATGTGCAACCCTATGCCATACAACAGTGGACTCTTATGTAATTCTGAACCATTCAACCGAGTCTTTTGTAAAGGTTCATTGTGTAAAATAGTGCAATATACAATTAATATTAATGAACACATTAGAAGTCAGAATGGTGTACGATGGCAACAATGTCTATCATGGAACAATAGACATGTAAAGCTCCATATAGCCCAGTGGAAGAGGCCATTTTTATAGCTCTACTTCCTGTTCCTTCTCCTACAACTGCCCTGAGTGGACAAAATGATGTGTTTTTACAACAGCTGTGTCATTTGTATGGATGTAAATGGCAAGACGGCAAGTTTGGAAGAAAAAAACATGTCTTCTGAAACTTGAGGGTAATTTTAGTGCATTTTGAAGAAATACGACTCTGCTAGAGTTACATGTATTGGCCTATTTCTGCTCCTTCTATTTGAGCCATAAAGAGTGTGTCACTGATGTAATCCCAGTGGCAGTAATGCTACATCATTTATATAGTGGTATAAGTTTTTTTCCTGTTGAGGGTACTGTGTCCGTGAGATATGCATGATTCTACTGATCTCATGTCTAAGGACCATTAAATGATAACGAGAATATATTTTTTGGAGCTAAAAGTTATACAGTGCTACTGGCTAAAAAGTTACGCAGGGTGGCTTTAAATCTTTTAAAATCTTTAAAATAATAACGTCATCTATCAATGTTTTTCTATTGAGACTTAACCCACAATCAAACCAGTGCAAATTCAAAACGAACCAACACTAAATCTTGAACTAAACTTGAACTATGCCCAGGATGGACTGACTTCACTTCTCAACAGTCGAGGGGGGTTAACAGCAATTTAATCTGACAACCCATGTTATACACTATACATGCATACAGTGCACCACTTTGATAAAAATAGCTCCAACCATAAATGTGCTTTTACTTTTACACTGGGGCTAAAACACATGTCATTCTATGAATATTTCACATTGAGTAAATGTTTAATCACTGGTATTGCCTGGCATTTCTGTCAAACCTTATACACTTGTATCATTTGTTAATCTTTCCATGTTAGAATACATTAAAGATTTTTCTAAACAGCGCTTCAATTTGTTTTTCTAACAACATCAAACCACACAATCATAGCATCCAACCGTCAGATCACTAGAGCCCAGTATAGTCATTAATAATTGATCTTTTAACAGCACTGATAACTTACTACAGCCAAATAAATGGAGCAGGGGGTTGGGGGTAAGAGCCCAACATCTTCTACCTCCAATATTCTTGCAAGGCCACGTCGGCTGTTTTTCCTCCTAACCCAGTTTCCGAGCAAGTATTTTTCACCTTGGAGCGAGCAGAGAGGCACTATTCAAATGGGGATAAAGTAGGCTGACAGTCGCTTTCCCCCGCAGATATGTCCTGCTTCAAAACCTAAACATCTCTGCTGCTCCCGGAGAATAAATAAAGAAATAAATCGACGACAAGGCGAAGAAGAAGAAGAAATAGTGGCGCTGCTGCATCCTCCGGAGGATAACAAGAATAATGCCTTCATTTGCTGCAGGGCCTCCACTCACACCAAGTATAGACACGGCTTTTATGGCTCTAGTATTTCTGATTGGCATCCTAGGACAGCCGTTTGAATTATTTAATACAGGCCCCATTCCCTCAGTAAAAGAGAAAAAGAAATATGTTTGTGTTATTGGGAGTTTTGGCAGGCTCGCTCTTTATTGTCTTTGCTTTGGCATTCTCTCAGGCTTAAGTAAAGTCAAGCGAAGCTAAGGTTTTAGCGGCGACTCAGATGACACATTCATTTTGAAGAATAGATACAAATAGTACATACCACACAATGCACATTTACTCTGCTTGGTGCTTAATAACGGTTCTAGCTCTTTAGTTTCTACTCGAGAGCTACTGTGCAATGTAAAAAGTCCAGGCCATCACATTAGAGACTAGCTTAAATGGGCCATTACGTGTGATAGTAAATAGTGAAGTAGCAACTGCCGTATTTATCTCTTAGTAAGTTTAACATTATATTAGGCACCTAGGTGTTTTATATTGTAGAGCACACATGTCAAACTCAAGGCCCAGAGGCCAAAAGCGGCCATTTGCAGTGTTTCAAGTAGACCTTCAATACATTTAGAAGGTGACATTTTTTGCACTAGGTTTATTCATTGAATTTGAAGATGTTTTGGATGGATTTGTGCTACAAAGATAAAAAAAAAAAAAAACTGTTCAATGCATCTAAAACCTGTTGAATTCTGACTAAAACCTGTTTAAATCTAACAAAACCTGTTCAAATCTGACTAAAACCTGTTTAAATCCAACCAAAACCAGTTTCAATGAAATGAGGAAATGATTGTGTGTTTGATAACTTTTGTCGCAAAACAATGACTTGGTCCCACTTCTGGAACCCAATGTCTTGGTCCCTGCTATTGCATTATTCTCACAACTTTCCTCATCAATGATGTCCTCATGGGGAACTTGTTTTTATACTACAGCTGCTTGAACATAAATGCTACATGAGGTTTACAGGCAATCGTTGCTATATTAGCTTAACTATGTCTTTCTTTTGGCTGTTGCAGATTGAGCCAAAAGGCTGACTGAAACGGAATACTTGTGTGAGAAAATCCTTCCACCAATCTAATACTTTCCAGGCTACAGAGGCCTCTTAGTTCTGTCAGTGCCTCCATCTGACTATGAACCTGATTTAACATTGCTCACACTTCCTTTGTCCTCACTTGCACTGCGAGGTGGATCAATTCCAGATCGAGATGTTAAACACACAGAGGATATTGGAGAGATCTTGTGCTTTTACGAACTTGATCCATTTCCTGCTGCACAAAAAAATGGATGGAGGGATGAGTTAGTTTCTGTGGTGTAGCTATCTGTCCCCTGAGCCTTGTGTGGGAATGTGCAGGTGTTACAAGATCCTTCTCCTGCGTCTATCAGCATTCTTTAACTCACTTGCTCCCGACTCGTTCTTTTTTTTTCTTTCCGACTCTCTGACAGCGAATATGAAATAAAATTAGATAAACCCACAGCAAGTCAGCAAATCATGTCCACTGCTGATAAATGGAACGCATTGTTACACAGTGAGACGACATGATAATCTCTTTTTGGGTATATTCAGGACATCCAGGAGGTAGCATGAATATGAGACAAATATGAAAGCCCCTTGCTATCTGAGGGAACTGTTTAGCTGTGACATCGACGTCTGCCCGCGACCCGTTTGACCAAGCCCTGTCTCAGCCCTGCCACCGTCGCATCTTCTCCCCCTCCTCCTCATCCCCGCATCCTGTCTTTATCAGGACTGATCGCCTCAAGCCTGTCTGACCTTGGCAAGCAGATAAAACAGCAGACAGATAAGCAAGAAGGGGGCCAGTGCGAGAACGTGAAAGGCTAAAAAAAGAGTGCATGAGAAGAAGAAGCAGCAGCAGCGCTACGAGATGCATTTTTCCTAAACTCGAGCTGTTTGAGAAGCCCAATTTACATTGCCAGGGAAATCCACTGGGAAGCTTTATGATAGATGAATAAGACTACACTACCAGGGGGAGGAGATGAAGTCGGGGATGACCCGCTTTTGCAAATTTGGCCCCAGGGAGAAGGCAAAGGGAGCCAGAAAACTTAAGCTTTTGCAGAGTGGGTATCAGTGTTGAGGCTCTGAAGTGACATTAGAGTGCTAAATTTACCAGTGTGTCATATTTGGGGTTATGAATCAGGATGCACCATCAGCACGCTTGAAAAACATGATTTACCATAGACACATCAAAATGAAGGGGCTGAAAACACAGATGCAAATTGTGTCATTAGGAGTTCATACTAAAGGAAACTAAGAAAATGCGTTTCAATTGCATCAGTAGCACTTATTTACACAGTAAAAACTGTTTAGGTTTAGATTTTCTGGGGCAGGGGTGTCCAAAAGTTTTCCCTCGGAGTGGCCAAATGCAAAAATCTTTTGCATGTAACTGAAAGAAATACTCTTCCTCCCTGGTTTGTTTAAAATGCTTTTTCTCTGTGTCAGTGCCTATACGGCTCCATTTTCTTCTGACAAGTTCTAATTAGAAGCCTGTGAACTTAAGGTATTTGACCCACACTTACACTGTTTGACCCCCAAAATCCATTTAAAATTTGTTATCTTACAATGGCTGAGTATGCTCGACAGCCATCATAAGTTTTAGCCTAAATATATATATTCTCCTTCTCATTTTGATGGTTCTTAAACATGAGAACAGTAGAATGATGCCTATCTTATTGACCCTCAGCTGGACAGAAACCTCCAATATAACACTCCTGTCGCTGGGAAGGGTACATACCACACTGGGCATATGATAAAGAAAACAGGCCAATACACTGGACCCTTGCAGAGTCGTATTTGTGCAAAATACGCTAAAATGAAGCTACATGTGCTTTCTTCCAAACTTGCCATCTTAAACGTCTCTACTTATAAACAAAGATGGCAACCGCTAAGTATGGGCTAAAACTTACACAAGGTTGCTTTAATTAAGCTAGACTCACACACTGCATATTTATCTTGATTGACCCCAACTGCTTAGCTGCTATACATACATTACATACATACATACATACATACATACATACATACAGCATTGCTTTAATTGTTTCACAACTTTGTGTCAAACTTAGCACATTTTTAGTGGGTTTGACGAATTCTGGGTCTGATGCAGCACCAAGACAAGAAGAATTTGCGTTTGTACCTCATTTTCGGTTTCCAGAGGGAAAAGTAACTGTTATTAAGGCCAAAAAAAAAGTGTCTATTCAAGGACTGGCTACTTCTCCTTCCACAATGAAGCCGAACGATAGCATGGAATAAATTACACCGTAGCATTTCCTGACTTCTACTGCAGCATACTGTACCCCTGCCACTCATAAGGTACTTCTCTCTGGAAAACATTATTAGATCCCCAAATACGGGTGAATGCAAATCACTTCTCATTTGGTTTTCCAATAATACTTGAAGCTACTGGCGCATCAAAATGACTTTTTCCATTATATTGAGATAAATGAGACAAGTCAGCAGAGAGGGAATTATGAAAGGTGATTAAATGTAACTCCGGCAGATTCTTTACTGTCGCTACAAAGATGTTTACTGTCACCCAAATCCCATCAAATATTTGTTATAGTCCAATAACTCCGAGTATAAAATAGTGATGTACCTTTGACTAGAACATATTATATCTTCTGCATTATTATTGTAAATCACGATGTTATAGGATGAATGACATAAACACTTGCAATTGGGATCCACTGAATCCAAACTTGTGATTATTGTAGTGGGTTAGTGATTAGCAGAAGCACAAGGCAGTGATGTGTTTGAGGTGGACGCTAATAAACAAACTGTGTGTGTCTTCATGCCTCCTCTCAGACATGGTTTAATGAGAAGTGACCCTTAATTGTGTTGTTCTGTTAAGGTGGCACGTTGTAGGCAGAGACGGGCCCCGGCTCGCTCTGTTTATTCACAAAACCAATCAAAAGCGTCTGATTGAAAAAATCTGCTTGTTATTAGAATAGACGGGAAGTTAGTGATCCTCAAAGATACGTGGAATATAGTTATGTTTGTGAGGAGTTTGGAAGTCGAAGAGAGGAAAAGCATGGGATTAATGCTGTGTCCGTACCATTCAGAGCTAATGGTGGACTGTGTGTCGTGTGAAGATTCTCAAAGCCTTTTTGTGTGTTGAAAGTCCCAATTGTACAGAAAATATGATATTAAGTTGTAATGCCGTACTGTATATGGATCCAAATCTTTGAGAAAGCATTGCACTTTTTTCCTTTGGAAGAAGACAGTTTAAACATGTTAAAAAATAAAATATTTTAACCAGAGTCACAGATGTAACCTGAA
Organism: Rhyacichthys aspro; assembly: GCA_036850595.1. Classification (NCBI taxonomy): domain Eukaryota; kingdom Metazoa; phylum Chordata; class Actinopteri; order Gobiiformes; family Rhyacichthyidae; genus Rhyacichthys; species Rhyacichthys aspro. Next base: position 9,236,860 of record CM072165.1, on the reverse strand, counting down.
GTTCTAAAGCACTGAGTTTAGATCTGAGACAAGTTTCACCAGTGGATTGAAATTGATGGTGTTCATGCTTGTAGTCTGCCTCTTTTAGTTTAGACCAGTGGTGAAGGGTCGTGATAGTTAATAAGAATCCTTTCAGGGGCCACAGGAGATAAAGTTTTCAATGTGAGATTTCATCTTTATTTGTCAACAGGTTTTACTCAGATTTGAACAGGTTTTAGTTGGATTTGAACAGATTTTAATTGGATTTAAACACGTTTTATTTTGATTTGAAAAGGATTTAGTTGGATTTGATCAGGATTTAGATGGATTTGAACAGGTTTTATTTGGATTTCAACAGGTTTTAGTACTGTAGTAGGTTAATCTTTGTAGCAAAAATCAAAACCATCTAAAACCTGTTCAAATACAAATAAAACCTATTGAAACCTAGTGTCAAAAATGTAAACTACTAAATGTATTTAAGGGCCACATAAAATGACATGTGTGGTTTAGACTAAAGCATAAAACGATGCATCTGGTTTGGTTACATCATAGAAAGTCTTTTTCTGATTTGCATTCACAATGGTATTTTTTATCTGCAAATTAGAAACAAAAAAGAAAGAAAAAAGACTAGGACTTTCTAAATGTTTTCAAAAGAAAGGTCAAAGGACGGCAAACATATTTAACCAGCGTCAGGACACACTCAAACTATTGCATGCATGGCATCTTATCCATAATACACAGACAGCAACAGAAGACAATAGCACAGCACAAGGCTTCAATAAGACACACACAGCTCTATAAATCAGTTTCTAATCATAAAGTTCACTATATCACACACAGCCTTATGTACAAGGTATTAACTTTTATACAGGAGCGCTCACAAATGAAACGCACTGAAAACGATAAAGTCTGCTAAAAGAAATACCAGGTGTTTGTCTTACACTGTTACCTTTGATTTTTTATGTAGCCTGCCCTTTTAATATAATTGCCATAAACAAACTTATGTAAAATTGAAAACCATGAAAGCTTTATAGAAGTTTATATGGACATTATTAACTCTATTTGAAAGCTTTGAACTTTACAGACAGAAAGAGCACCTAATTAGTTGAGATTTGCCAGCACCATACACTATGCACACAACGGTGACTCCTGATCCTTAAAGCAGTCCTGAAGTCATATTATAAATCAATCATAGATCATTTATATCCCTTTAGTCCATAAGGGTCACCCAGATATTTTGGCATTACAGTAGTCTACAGTACGGGATTATATAAAGACAGTTAAAGACAAGGATTAAATAAAAATGTGGATTTGAGGGGATAATATGATTCAGATTTATTTCTTGCGATTGTTTTTATTTTATTGCATTGGACAAAAATGGTCAACAGGTCAACTCAGGGCCAAAAGACCAAATACAAAGCAAGTGTCTACAAAATGTTAAATATAACAAAACCAGAATGTATCATCAAGACAAACCCTAAAAGTTCACTTGAAACAGACTTGATTTCTTCTTTAAATCCACGCACTAAAGGTTAGCGAGATTACCCTGTGTTCTCCAGAGGGCCGTGTTAGCTTTAAAACCGCCTCACCATGTTGCTGCCGTAATTGCACTAGCGCTCTAGGAAGTGTTACCCCCTCGGCTATACATTTCCACGTCTCCCTTCCGTCCGATCCTGACAGCTGTATCTCAGGTCTGATTGGCTGCTCGCTGCCGGGACTTCCTGACCTTTCCGAGGGAACCCATGTGGCCCGATACGGTTGGCTGCTTTACACTCTGTCAAACACGAGACTCCGCGGCGCACCAAACCGCTCTCCTTCCACAAAAATGTCAAACAGAAGTGGCAGGTCTTTGCTGGCGCTGTACTGTAATTTTTTTTTTTTTTTGAAAGAAATTCTCAGCAGAGGTTGACACATGTCTCTCGGTTGACCGGAAGAACACTGATTAGCATTCAAAGTGCTTGTTCGAATAAACAACTTTGGATACGGGTCACGGGCGTTTCGAGGAAGTTCCAGAACAAAGTACAAAGTTGCCGCTTCGAGTCGAGCCACGGAGTTCGTGTTTGAAGCTAAGCTGCGTCTCCACAGAGGGAGAGGGGTTGTATAGGACACTCCAATGCCAGCTAAAGCTCCAATTAGCAAGTTAATTACTCTTGTATTAATACTTTATTTGTGATTCATGGAGCTGACTACAGGCCTGACACTTGCATTTCATTATTTCTGATTTGTGGAGATGGGGAAATCTGCTGTAGACATGGTGGAGCCAGAATCGTTGTAAAAAGCCACTGAGTGCATGTATGCCCTCGGTAACAGGAGCATAATTATTTAACAGATTTATGTATAACTTCATATGCAAGGAGGTGTTTGTGCAGTGTATATATTTATAAGGGCAGGGAAAGGGTAAAATAAGTGCACTACATTATTGACAGAGATCAAGCTAAAGTAGAAATCATATGTTAACTCAATAAAAGACGCACAAAAAGGGCATTAAATAGAAGCGCAAGTTGTTTTTATTCAGAGTTGAGGTCAAATGTTATGAATAAAGAGCACTTCTGTTGTGATCATAGCAAAAGGGAATCATCCATTTTCTATCACAATTGAATGTGCTGAAAGAAAATGTTTGGATGTCAAATGGGGACAATTGAGGAGGCCAAACAGAGAAATCCATGTTCAGTGCAGTAAAGGTTTGTTGACATTAGTTTCTGGCTTCCTAATCAAAGCTCCACGTTCTATTTAACAACTTACTTAGCCTCTTATAGGAAAACTCTCTCTTTGTGCCACTATTTAAACCCTTTTCAGTCCAAGCATTAGCTACCAATTCACTTTATGAGGATTCTCTCAGTTAAATGGCAAATTGACAGCCATTTCCACTCAGTAAAACTCAGCAAACATCAGACCAACAGTTTTCTAAAGTTGTTCAAACTTTAAGAAATCACTGATTAAGGATGTCCACCTCCACCCGAGCTCCTCTTTTTGATACATGCTTGAATTTAATCAGTGACACTTATTACTGTAGCTTTTGATATATACACTGGATAAAGGATTTAGCGATGTTAAATTGTTAAGCTCAAAGAACAGAGGCTGTGCGAATGAATAACTTGCACTAAATCTGCTTTCCTTCTGCTTAAAATGATTGTATCTTCCATTTAATGTGATTCCCACTGCACAGAAAACCCCCTCCACATGACACTTATGTATGACTGTCAAAACTACAGCCTCTTGTAGAAAAACTCTCTTTAAACCCTTTCCAGTCCAAGCATTAGCTACCAACTCACGTTAAGAGAATTCTCTGGGTTAAATGGGTCTGGTATCCCTTAAACCTTGTCAGATAAACTGTTTTTTTTAGATGGGGCAAGCTTTATGAAATCTCTTATTAAGGATGTCATTTTATTTCCTTTATATAATCAGATAAGTCCCATTGAGTTCACAAATATCTTTTAGAAGGCCTCACATAAATGTTTTTTTCAGTAGAAGGAGAAACCATTCATTTATTTGTATGTCATTGTTGTTTGTTTATCCAGTGTGTCCAATGTCGACATAGACTACGCTTATTATATGTACAAAGTAGAAAAAACAGCATGCTAAAGCTTCAGTACTTTTTCAAAAGGGGTCACAACCCTCCCTGGGAATAAATAACTTGCATTACATCTGCCTTCCTTCTCATAAAAATGATTGTATCTTCCATTTATGCGGCCCCCACAGCTCGGAAACCCTTCTCGACATGACACTTACGCTAAGCCCTCAGCTCGGAATCAGTATGACTGTCAAAACTCCAGCGTTACGTGCTAATCACCGCTGCCCACCTGTGTCTGCCATTTTACCCATCAACAAAACCCATAAACATATGTATGCACCGGGGACGGGGCTCTAAAACCCTCCTTGCTTCTTTTTTTTTTTTACATCACCTTTTGGCCGCCGTCCAAAACACGTTGAGCGCAGAAAGCCATTAATTAAGTCAGATAATTAGGGTGCTTGGTGCTAAGTGACATTTCCCATCTCTACCTGCAGTGCAAGGGTCTGTGCACCATCCTGGGGCACCGGTGTAGCGCTGATCCCCGCGCTAATGTCAGCATTAATAACGCCGCGTGATGTCATCTCCGTCGCGTCCGTCCAGCAGGAGGTGTTGGGGAGCGCCCGAGCCCGTGGTCGCGGTGATTAATCTGCGTGCCGAGGGTGGGCTTAGGTGGGAAAAGTAGGGTCCTTTCTGATGGGAGACAAGGTGATAATTGCCTTTGTGTTGTTGCGGACGAGGGCAGGGCCAGTCAAGGGCACCCACGGTAAATCTTGTCTGGGCACACACACAGAGGCTGTATTTAGCTTCTCTGTTTGGTAATGGCCTGTGTTTTGACTCTGTGTCGGTGAATATGTTTCCTGTGCGCACACAGAGGCGTCGCCGGCTTGTGTTTAGATTTGCCTCGGCCTTGTTATCTTGTCTGCAGGATAAACTAAATGTGTTTTTCTTGTAAACACCATTTCAGCTTTTCTTATTACAGATGTGCATCAGTTGACTCAGGGCTGCGAGAAGTGCAGCAATTGTCTGGTGGCCATAAAATGCGGCGAGACGAGAATTTGGATGAGCGGTTGTATAATAGTAACAGTGAAACGTTAGAAATTGCTTCATTTATGTTTCCTAACCATCTATGTGTGGCATTGGTGATAGCAATATCTCCATAAATTCAAGTAAAAGCATCAAGATGAGCCTACCTCTCATCAAATGATAAATCTGATGTTTTTACAAACCTTCAGAACAATAAGAAGTTTGCTCAAATTTAGATCAAACTCAAGGCCCAGGGGCCAAATGCGTCCCTTTGCATTGTTTTGTTTGGCTCTTAAATGCATTTTGTAGGTAACATTTTTGCCACTGGATTTGAACAGGTTTTAGATGGATTTGAATCAGATTTATTTGTTCATAAAATCTTAAGCCAGTTTTTACTACAAAGATATATCAAATCTGTTCCAACCAAAACCTGTTCAAATCCAACTAAAACCTGTTCAAATCCAACTAAAACCTGTTCAAATCCAACTAAACGCTGTTCAAATCCAACTAAAACTTGTTCAAATCCAACTAAAACCTGTTCAAATCCAACTAAACGCTGTTCAAATCCAACTAAACCCTGTTCAAATCCAACTAAAACTTGTTCAAATCCAACTAAAACCTGTTCAAATCCAACTAAACGCTGTTCAAATCCAACTAAACCCTGTTCAAATCCAACTAAAACTTGTTCAAATCCAACTAAAACCTGTTCAAATCCAACTAAACGCTGTTCAAATCCAACTAAACCCTGTTCAAATCCAACTAAACCCTGTTCAAATCCAACTAAAACCTGTTCAAATCCAACTAAAACCTGTTCAAATCCAACTATAACTGTTCAAATCCCACTAAAACTAGTTCCCATAACTTTTGTAAAACTCAAATGAAAAAAGCATTCAAAGTGTCACAATCTTCGGCCCCTGAAATGATTCTTACTTTCCATCACGGCCCCTCACCACTTTGAGTTTGACACCACTAATTTAGGTTGAACTGCATTTACAATATTTAACTTTTTGTCTTAGACTGGACTGGTACGAGAAAACTAGTAGACCCTAAACCCCAGGATTGGCATCAAAATTTAATTCAGAACTGAATTAAATTTAGAGGAAGAATGTGTTTACCTTTAGACAAATGTGTAGTTTGGAAATTTGAACACGTTTGAGGAATTGTTCAAATACAAAAAAAATCCAATATGCACATACCTAGAATGTATTATGTGCTGTTTTGTTGTGATTCATTATGTTACATTCAGATAGGAAATGTAACAGAGGACAGAGGAAATTCACAGTTTTTTAAAAATGATTTGCAATTCACCAAAGGTCACCAAATTTGTGTCCTTAAAAAACAACGCACCTTTTTTACGCTGCTGTTGGGGCTGGAATCTGACTTTGACGTGAAGGGAAATTGATATTACATAGCACCACATTTAAGAAAACTATTCTGCTCACATGAGACATAGGGATGCAATCAATATTTGATGGAAAACAGCAGTTGGTGAAATGGTGGCAGATTTAACTCACATAAAGAGACTTAGGAGTCCTGATTTATACCGACAGATATCGTCCACTCTTATGGGTCTCTGAAAAAATTCTAGTTCAAAATTTTACTTTAAATTGCTTTATATTTCTATAGATACATGTCGGTAAAACAAGAATGAGGCGTCTTCACTTTAAATGGTCTTTGTGAGGTTATGACTTGACCGTGCAAACTAAAGATACTACTAAACGGTTTGAAGATGTCCGTGTAGTGCTTTAAGCTGACTTTCCGATGTCACTCGTAGTCGTTTAAAGATTGCGTGTCGGATGAAAACTCAAGGACACATTATTCAGCTGTGGCATTTCTCAAGAGCCCTTAAGATAAACGCTGAGAGTCCTCATTCGAAAGTCGTCCAGACATTATTCGCATATTCTCGTCAACTGCCTTTGCCTCTTCTAATTACACGAGGTTGATTTCCAATTTATGCAGGCGGTCTGTGAAAACATTAAGCACTTCTTCTCAATAACAGCAGAGCATTTACGTTCCTCGAGTGTTCTGTCCCCATTTCAATAAAAGGCTTTTGTTGTGCAGTTTTATTAGGGCCGGATAAAAGACGCTAACCTGTCACATGTTAAACTTGCACAGAGCTTGTCCAGAAGTCGTGTCATGTTAATCTGCCACGAACTGTCCAAGTCAAACAAGCCGCTCGTGACATTTGCTTTTGTCTGATTATTTGCTCGCGTCAATGGGACTTCTGAATGGGAGACGTACTGTAGCAGTGGGAGAGCGATGGCCTTTGCTTTCTTTGTGTTTGTGTCCATTCATTACAGGCCGAGAGAGCACAGAGTGGGGCAGAAGTTTGAGACGGAGCACACTTTCAGACCTTCCATTTCCATCTGTTTTCTCTTTGTCTGGCTTGATTTGTTGTATTGGTATTTCCATGAATCCTCCTGAGTCTGCGTTAAATCTGTTCTACACAATTACACTATAAAATGTTCTTTTCTGACTGTTTACTTCCAGTACATCACAGTGAGAGAGTTTGTTTTGATATGTATTGTACGAGAATTGTGCGACCGCCTTGGAGCTGGGAAGAATTGGAGCACAATGATGATTGAAGAGACTCTGGATGATTTAAGGAGTGACATATTGAAAGGGACGTTACTCACTTGATCGGGCCAAAAGTTGGACATGAGTTATCAAACAGATGCCTGTCCAGGATGAGTCACAAGTGAAAACAATGACTAATACAGGCTATCACTATCTAACAGGGTGTTCGGACCGAAACTAAGGGAGAATAACATGTTTGAATAACACTTACTAGCTTTACGACATTATAAAAAGTAGATCTAAAATTCTCCAACATGTATAAGTCACAGATATTATGAAGATGCACAGAGTACAATATACTACTGTTGTGTGGTTTTCTAACTCTTAAAACTAAAAAATGCAAATGATGATGTAACAATCAAGTGACTATAAAGCGATTGGCTGCTGGCTACAAACAGCAAGTAGAACAACAATGGCAAAAAGTTTGTGTTTTTGTGTCATTAATATATTGTTGATAAAAGTTGTATAAATCCATAGTTATTCTTTAAAACATATTTTTGAGAGCAGAGCTATACACTTTCTTGTTACTCTTCAGTGTAAAGTGTGAACTCACGTCTTTTTGATTACACCTCAGACTGGCCACATCAGGTCCAATCCCTTTATCCTGATTTTAAAACAGGTCTAAAGGCCTGCCTCTGAAGCTTTGGGGTCAAATTATGATCTGGATTGAGCAGGAACCAGATCTGACCTCTATGACCTTAATATTATAATGGCTAACTCTTCTGCTACTTCATCCGAAATGAGCTTCTTACATTCCTGTCAGCTATTTTCCGACAGAGCTGCATAAATTTGTCATTACATTAACCAGATACAATAAAATATATGACATTGTTTTAGAAAGCAGCTGAAATATTGCTATTCTTGGTTCACAATATTTGCAAATTGGTTGCTAAGAATGTAGTTTTGTGCTACTCCCAGTTCCCTACAGCCTTCAGCTTTCATATTCATGTCGTAATATGGAAATGTGGCCCAATTAAGTAATACGCCTCTGTTCTTCAAATGTTATGCGCAAAAACAATGCTTGTGTTGCATCCTTATGGGCTGAAATCATTATAAATAAATACAATAGCAGCCAGACCAAGCATTAAGTGGTTTAAGTGGGCTCCATGTCTGCTCAGTGCTTGAGTGCATGTGTTTGTTTACATCACTTCACGTCGGCGTGGGCAAGAAAAGACGAGATGAGTTGCTTGCCATGTTGGCTTTGCTAGTACGGAATTGATCGGCTGCATGCATTAGCAGATTGCCTATTGATGAGGGGGGGTAAGATTTATAATGCCTCTGATGGATGGTAGCAATCGGGCAGGATAAATAAATGAATATGTGCTCGGCCTGGTCGGCGATGGCAGTAAAGCTGTGATTTGCAAGCTCATCTGCGATCGCAAATGTCACGCTCAGTATTCCCTCATCACGACGCTACCGGCACGTAATGTATACAGTGGAGTCAGATGTCGCGCACAATGAAAGGACAACAAGTCTCCAGATGCTCTTCATTCACAAGAAAACACCACATTTGAAATAAAAATCTAAAAAACGGTTATTATATGTCATTCACGCAGCCCCCTGTGAGTGAAAAAGTCGAGCGGCACTTTAAAAGTACTACATAGCAGTTAAAGTCTAATGCAAATGACATATTATCATCGCATCAGAACGCAAACCTACAATTACACTGAGGAAAACATGTTTGGCATTTAGGGAAATAAAGTGTATGGTGATGTGATTTGGGAGTTATTTTTGCCACCAAAATTAGATTGGATTCGGGAACTGGCAAACTATGCACTATTCGATTCTAATTAAGACCTGTAAAGATAGACGCTCAAAGAGATGACAGGATATGTCATAAAGTGGAGTTCTCAGGAGTTCTAGAAATCCTGTAAAATACTTATATTTTAAAGTGTTGGGAAAAAAACTGTTTGGTACAATGTGTAGGTTTATATATTATGCAGTTTACTAGATCAGTTTCTCTGTGTATAATAATTGGTAAGTAAGGCACTCAAATGTGCCATTTTGCTTTGCTTTTTTTTTTTTTTCTTCTGTTAAAATAAATGCTTTATCTGTATTTTCATAAGCCATTACTTCCTTGTTGAAATCAATGTCCAATGGCGGCGTCCGGCCCAAAATGTGAGCATGTGATTGGCCAAAACTTGCCAGTACAGATTAAACATTGCTACCTATTAAAATCCTTGATGATAAAGCCTAGAAGATGTGTGGGTTTTTTTCAATAAATTGAAACAATAATTATCTAATGCCCATTTAACCATGACAAAAATATCCATACTGTAACATTAAACCATTACCTGAAATAGGGCAGGCAATCCTCTCAACTCATTGTTTGTATCTCTCATTGTATTTGGATCCAGAGGCAGTTTATTCTGTGTCCGTTGATACCACACTTTGGAAGTCCAACTCAAATCCACTACATTTTTTTACATAGAATACAAACTAAATATAATAGCCAAGATAATTTACCACAATAAAACACTGAAACAAAAACTAATTTTAAAAACAGTTTGAATTTGACCTTGGAAAAGCGCTTGACAAAAGTGTAGAGATCCCAAAGGCTGTTTTTTCCGACCTGTGGCAATGTTTGATATTGATCATGAACAATGCCAAAATCAACACAATCAAATCTTCAAAGAAATAGCTCAATCCTCCAAAAAATAAACTGAAAATTTGAAAAACCCTAAGCTTTGACTCACATTTTCACTCAGCAGCTGCCAACAGTATGGTAGCGACTTGTCCTTTTTCAATCCCATTTAGTGCAAGGTCATTCGTCCGACCTCCGCACCGATCTTAACACGACTACAGTGTATCAGGATCACCTCGTCTGATAGACTTCACTATCTGAGTCAACGAGACACTCCCCGATGCCCTCCACTCTAACCTTTTACAGTTAAATCATTTACCGGGGGGCCAAATTCAGCGATAAAATGGCTTGTCTGACCTTCATTCTGCGTGCTCCCAAACCCAAATTCCCCATCTGTCCAATTTGCCCTCAGCGGCTCCGACCACCTCTGACCTGTACCCCCCAGAGCAACGCTAGGGAATCTAATCACTCGTTTTGTGATCTCAAAGCCTGATACCAACTTCCTCCTGCAACCAGAATAAAGGCGATATGATTTTATCCGCTCGCAGCGTGCCATGAATTCAGACCGGTGCCTGGGTACATTATTTATCTCTCTGAAAGACCTCTATGCCCTTCGTCACACAGCTCCAGTTTTCTTTTGGTTTGCGATGATATCTTAATAGGTTAGGTGGGGTTAAGTGACTGTTAAGTAGGCTGTGTCTTAGCTCAGAGAAAAGGACCTGGAATAGTACAAAAGACTCGTTCAGACTGCTTAAAGATTAGTTTCAGTCAGCAGTGTCTAAATAAAAAGAAAATGTGAATTGAAATTTCAAAACGCAAAAAGGAAAATTGTGAACCAACGAGAAATGAATACAATTTATGGGATTTCATCGAGTTTTGTGTGGATAACTTGACCACCTAATATTTTGATTATTACATGCATAGTGAAAACGCAAGCCTCTTCAGGGATATCCGTACCAAACCATCTGCTACTGAACTGTACGGTCCAAGACACAGCCATTGTTTGAAGGACTTGAAAAAAGTTCCTCTTCTTAAAGAAACAGTGTGCTGCAAAGAAACAGAGATTTCTGTCCGAGCAACCTCAGTCTGGAACATTTTCTTTTTTTCCTGCAGCAGAGTGGAACTGTAAATATTAATTTGTTTGTTTGTGATGTGATTTTTGATGTTGTGATGTCCCTAGCTTCTCCTCCAGTGGAGCTCAGGGCAAATGTAGGAACAGGAACAAGAAGACAGTTATTTTGAGGGGATTAAACACTGATAAAAATACTGGCCATGTGCTCTATTTGGTTCGAGTGTATGCACCTTTAAAATAGTAAGAACCTGTAGGCGTGCTTTTGCAGTCACTGTGCCTTTAAAATGCATGTGCGACCCACGTTTGCAGAAACTGCATTGGTAGTATTAATTCAAACACATTAATCACATGAGCTTCTCCTGTGTCTCTCTGTTCCTAGAATAAAAATGAGTCTAGTGTTAAGAAGGTTACAATTTGGTAAAAACTTTCCTGCAGAAGCAAAAGATATTTTGACCGCTTTAAACTCTGAGGCTATTAGACAGAGAAAAGATTAAAAACAAACTTTTTTCATCAGTGAAACTGTTTCATTATGTATTCAAAGTCAAAACAAATAACACAGAGAGGCGGAAAGTTTCTCAGTGCATGTGTTTCTTAATGACACCCTTGAGAGAGTCGAAGATAATCAAGGTGTTTTTATTTGTAAAGAACCTAGTTAATCCCGGAGCGCTTTGTGCAAACATGTTCAGTTCAAATATTCAAACACAGAACACAGAAATATGTGCACAACACAAGTCGGGGAGGGAGGGACGGGCCCCCCTTGAGGGAACGGGCCCCCCCTGGACTGCATAAATCCATGTTTCTCCACAGCCTGTGGTCTGCATGCTGAGCAGTCCGTCAGGCTTCCCCTTGCTGCTCCCGTGAAGCAAACAAATGCGTGCGCTGATTCACCTGCCACAGTTGCATATTCCCAGAGCACCCTGGGCTTAGTAAGGTATGGAGCAGAAACATTAGGCCGTGTGATCAAAAGCATGTGAGGCATGTCTGAACAAGCGCTGCCCTGCCCTGGGGTTTTTTTCTTAACGCTGCCCCTGGGTTTTCTGTTCTTCATCCCTCCGGTGAACTACCCCTCAGCCGCGGCCACCAGAGTAATAACTATGCTCATAAATTTATTGGCCTCTTGAAACGAGACCAGAGATACAGCTTGTTTGTCTGTCTTTAATTGGTTTGGGTTCGTTTATATGAACCAATTATTAGACACTCAGCACAGTAATCAATTTTATTTTAGTGCATTCTGTGTGATTAATTATAGAATCAAGCGCTTTACTTGATTTATGGGCGATGTCCATTTTTCCTTCCTGCTTATATTTTCTATGACCATGGATGAATGTACGTTTGAATAGGTCTACATTATGTCTAAGGGCAAATATGTTTTCATTCATTTAATAGTTGAATATTTTGGTTTGTATGGTTTCATTTAATTGGAAACAGGAAATGAACCACAGTGCTTCTTTTGAGTGGAATTTTAATGCAGAGACTATTCTTTGAAAATCCCAAGGATATAGCAGTTACATTCATTCAACTATGAATCTCCAGCCTCAACGTGGCACATTGGGTTAAATGACTTCAAATTCATTTTCTTTATATTGACTTGAAAATACTGGAATAGCTAGAGGGGAATTAATATCTCCTCCTCTAATCATCCCTAGACAAATAAAAGGATAAGAAATGTTAAGCGTTTGGTTCAAGTAGGTGTCTCATCTTTCACCATCTTGGTTAAAATAGTAATAATATTGATTTAGATACAAGCTTTTCCATTATATGCATGCATTGTCAACTTTCCGCTAATGCAGCCTTTCAATGCCATGTAAGTAAACCAATAGGGTGTTGAGATTTGGACTAGCAGAGCATGGTTGATGTTTCCTCATTGGCTAATGGAGACTATTAATTGCACGCACTGTGCATTTTATTTTGGACTGATTAACAATGGGACACTTGAGATTGTGGCTGTTCAAAATTTGGACATTTTTTCGAGGTATCCAGCTAGAAATGGGACATAAACCTTGAAAATGGGAGAGTTAAATGGGGATGTCTGCTCACGCTATGCAAGGTAGCACTGCAGCAGATCGGCAAATATGATATCAGAAACACCCCTAGCAAATGTTAAATTATATATTTATACAGTTTTGACAACTTACACCTGAAAGTGAAAGTCTGAGGGAAAGGGTAAAACTTGATCTTATGGTGGTTCTGGGATAACAAATATCCTTCGTCCTTTGGTTGTAGTGTTAAAATTTATCTTTGCAACATGTTCTATATTGGACACTGTGTAAAAATGCAGCAAAAGTGCGAAAAATACACATTTGTTTTGTTATAGCTTGAGTGTACACAATTTTTGATGGACGTTTTCTACACATTTACTATATTCAACCTTTACGCAATAGAATAGAACTTTTAAAAGCTCCATTATGGCTTCCAATAAGAACATCTTTTGGGCTAAAAAAAAATGCAGCTGTTAAAACACTTCATTAACACTTACTGCATTAAATTCCGCAGCGTTTCTCTATGAAGAAAGTGCGATCCCCTGTTCTTATTGCGCTCATGTAATTAACATGCAGTAGTGCTCGTCAATAAACATTTAATGAGTAAGTCTTGCCGCTGCGGGGACTCTGACACTTTCAATTCCACGCTGATTAACACATGTTACCAATGACATTTAATATGACAATAGTCGGGAGAGTGGAGGAACAGATGGTATTAAATCCTTTCAAACTCAAAATAGACCTTTCAATCATCAAAGGACCATCCATTCTTTTTTTTTTTTTTTTTTTGGAGAGCACATATTATGCTACTCAGTGGGAAAATGGAGAACAGTTTTGTTTTTTTTTTCAAATCGCATCCTAAATGAAGTGGAAGCAATAGAGAATGGAACGGCAAGAAACTGGGAGAGGAAGGTACAGAAAAATCAATGGATGAGTGTAATTCGACAAAAATCGCAAGTTGTAAATTGCCAGTGGAGCCTCTCTCAGCTTTCAGTATCTTTTCCCTTGGCTGCGTTTCAGGTAGTCCAGCCCTCATTTGAGCCTCCAATCCTCTTTACAAAGATATTGACCCAAGCATCCATCCATGCACAAGCCCAGAAGATCACATCTACCAATCAAATATACAACAAGAACCAAAAACCAAAAGTAAAGAGTGCGTCTGTCCAGTTAAATCATGATTCATCACATTCAGGGTCGTTCCAGGAAACGCAAAAATGGCCACCTGACCCCGACTGTATGTATTCTGGGTGTTGAAGCAATACCCGAAGCATCGACCGTGTTACACTTAGAGCTATTGATCTTGGTTCAAAGTTAAAGGGTGAGATATGGTCGGAGCGGTGGAAGGAGGTCTGTGAACCGTGTCCGGGACTCGCTGGGCTTTTGTGGTCGACGCACCATTTAAAAGGAGAGGATCGGTTTCACAGAGACGGATCACGGGCCGGCTCATTTCCGATATGGTCAGAAGGAGAAATTGATTGGAGGACAAATGGAGACAACGGTAAAAGTTGTTCACAGTGTCTTGAATGTTTTTTTTGTTGTTGTTGTTTTTTTCTGGAAGGAGCTTTGTGGAAAAAAATAAACACATAAGGGCATTTGCTAACAAACAGCCCATGTTCTGCATAAATAACATAGATTGGGAAATGGCTATGACTATTTGACAATGTGTGCTGTCAGTGAGTGGATAGGGAACATGAATGGGTAGCTGCTTTATATAAACAAACAGGAGTATTTAGGCCACAACAGCTAAGAACTTGGGGCTATGTCATGTTCGATCTCTACATAATTTCAAATAAAATGTTATACGAGGCTTGTTTTAGGACCTGTGACACAAGATTAGCATTATGATAAACAACACCATTACAGGCACAGACATTACACAAATGGATACAAAAGGTAGACTAAATAAAGTAAAACATATGTGGCGTCAGGGCGAGGTAAAAACACATAAAGGCTATAGGTTTTTTAGCATTCTTGTTCTAATTGCTAATGGTAAACACCACAACAGCCAACATCCAGAGAGGAATATTCACTCTGTAAAAGCAATAAAATACATGATGGTTATTGGGTATGAACAAGGAAGAAAAGCCCTCTTTTATGGACACACTGCACCAGGATGAATAGATATTATTCGACTTTGTAACTGATTCACCAAAATATTTTGGTGGGTTTTTTTTATGTAGCATGAGACCTAACAGTTCTATGTAAGGCAGAAAGCCTCTGTGTTGCTTTAAACACACACGTGACAATTATTTTTTGTCACGTCCAAAGTCTAATTGTGTGTCTTTTCCTTGCATGCTCATATATAACAGTCTTTGTAGAATTTGTCTTTTTAACCAACCACAACTCTAATTTAAAAATCTCAAACTTTAGAAGGTATTAATGTTTTTGCCTCATGGCTTCAGATTAATAAGCCGTGTGAAACTTGCACAACATAGCACAATAACCTTTCTCTATGACCTATTAATGATGCACATCAGACGCTAAAAAAGAACAGCCAGCAGCTAACAGCCACTGAACTGGCTCATTAGCCCTTAGCAAGTTTGGAAACGGAGAATATCTTTGAATTTTAGTTGTTGTTTTTTACACCAAACCATTGTCTAACCCCATCAACTTCAATGAACTTCTTTTAAATTTAGCCATCAAAACGGTTAAGTGCTGCTAAAGAAGAAAAGGAAAAAAAAAACAAAAAAACATTTATGCACCTTTTTGTACCTTCCACATCGACTTCTGACAGGTGAATATTTCTCAGAGACAAATTAAACAGAGCAAACGTGTGATAGCACCAATTATTGACTTCTTTATAGGACGTAGTGCCTGCAATCTGTGATAATCACACTCTTTATACATAACTTATCTTCTTGTTTTAAAGAAAAGTCGCTCTTGTCTGCCAGATTACCAACTTTGATAAAGTCTTGAAAGTAGTACACCTTGCATCGTTTCATTTAAGTAAAAGTTCAGACTAAACTGCACAGTCGTGTTGAGTTCTGAAGATTATTTTCTCTTTTGTGTCTCGTCACTGCTTTTTGCTTCTGACTTTATCCCCTTAGATCCTTCAAGGCTGATCTCATTTAAATCCTATGCTTTTTGATGCACACATAACTAGATCCAATACAAAGACTACATACTTCTGTCACTATATTGTGAAATAGAATATAGCTTTAACTATGTACTCTTTGGCAAACCCTGTGATCATTTGCATAGAAATCGCACTAATAATGATACCATTAGCAGTTAAACAGACTGTACCCTTTTTTTTTTCTTCTAGTTGGGGAAAATGGTCTAAAGCAATCATTTGTGACGAAAACAAGCTTTATGATGCCGTCTACCATTTATTAAAAAGGATTTTAATAGATGAGAAGCTCTATTCGGGAACATTATACTTAGGCCAATCACATGCTCCTGGAGCTTTAGACCCCCATTACCCTAAAACTCTTTTCCCCACATTCCCAGCTCCCATTCCAACAAACAGCACGGCAAACTTCCTGCTTTTATTCTATTTTAAAAAGACCTCATACTGAACCCAACTGAAGGTAAGAGCTTACATTAAACTTAGCTCTGAGTTTGGTATTAGACTGATGCATTCCTGTAGTTATCTCAATTTCTGAAAACATTGCATGAAAGCACTGCCAGTATTTGTCTGTGTTTTACTTTTCTTCCCCTTTTTTTTTTTTTTTACCCATTAATGCCATTATACCACAGCCAGTGCTGGAATGGACACTTTTCCAATTGTTCAAATCCATCTAAAACCAGTTCCATGTAAAACCTGTTCAAATCCAAACAAAGCCTGTTCAAATCCATCTAAAACCAGTTCAGATCCATGTAAAACCTGTTCAAATCCAACTAAAACATGTTCATATAAATCTAAAAACCAGTTCAGATCCATATAAAATCTTTTCAAATCCAAATAAAACATGTTCAAATACATCTAAAACCAGTTCAGATGCATATAAAACCTGTTCAAATCCAACTAAAACATGTTCAAATACATTTAAAACCGGTTCAAATCCAAATAAAACCTGTTGGAATACATCTAAACCCATTTCAGATGCATCTTAAACCAGTTCAGATCCATCTAAAACCTGTACTAATTTAATAATGGATTAAAGGGGTGGGTGTGATACGCTCAGGTTTCCTATTCCTTTTTGGATTGTCTCTAAGTTTCAATGACTATAACCACTGTACTTTTTTTTTTTCCTTTTGCAATATACAAATGTCACACATGTCCCACACACCACTGAGCGTTGTATCATGTTGTCGGTATACTTAAACAACTGCCTATTGCTAATTATTAGTTCTCAGAAGCTGAAACACAACAAAGGCTTCATTGTCACCCAACAGAAATTTCCATGGTGTCAGTCACATTTATAAACCGTTCTTGGCAATAATGCCTGTCTGTGCAAACACTGTGAAAGCTGTTAAATATTGATGAAGTCGTGCGAGTTAATAATGCAAAAAGGCAGACAAGCACCGAGGTGGCAAACAAACACGAGCAAGAAAAATGAACAAAAGAATAAGAGAAATAAATGAAGCCGATGCAACATGGGTTTGTTTAGTTAGATTTTGCTCTCTGGAGTGTTCCCTAACATGTTTATTTGTGATTTAACGGGCCTCAGTGGTTTATGTCTGTGCGATTCATGAATCAAGACATCATTATTGACGTTACAATTAAAGCACAGAAAAAAGGAGAAAAAAAAATCTACTCAAATCATTTCTATTTCAAGTTTACCAGTATTCCTCAGAATGTACTCAATTAAATTCACATTAAAGCTGCACTGTGTAAAGTATTGTAGTGTAAAGATGACCAATAAAACACAGTGGTCAAAACTATCTTTACTATGCTTTATAATCATGTCAAAATAACACTTGGATGAGTTTGGATTTCTTACAATATAATCCAATATTTACCATAAAAATGAGTGGAAGTTCTATTACTTCCTGTTCCTGAAGTAAACTGAGCATTACAACGGGAGAAGCGCTTTATCTTTTCTCATTCGAACAAACACAATGGCTTGAAAGTTGAGGATATTTATGAACTAAGTGGATTTTATTACATTTCTAAAGCATCAAATCACCGAGACCATCCCATTTTCAATAAACAATTACTACTATATACTTGTGATCTGTGTGGTTAGGGCAGGGTGCATGAGGTAAATATATTTGAGTCGGGTGGGTTGGTTACAAATAAGCGCCGTCAGTTTGAGTAGATCTACTTTGAATAACATACATTAACATCATTACTTCATTATTATTGCAATGTCTCTACTTTTTAACCCTGTAAGAAGTAAGAGAGTCTGTTAAACAACCTTCAAAAACTCTTATATAAAGATCATTTTAAAATAAGACATGGTTTTATAAAATGTAGCTGTATACTGTATAAAATAAAGTTTATCGACACCAAATAAGAATTGTTTCAAAGCTGATTCAGAGGTCCATACCAGACTAGGGGGGAACCTAAAAAATCCCATCTCTCACATTATGGTTACGATTGGTGCAACAGGATTTCTACTGAGTGAGAAATTGCTTTGAAAGAAAGGGATTCCAGACCCATTTTCTGTTTACAAAGTGAATGGGTATGACTGGCCACTTCAAATCTGACACATTTGTACGAAAGTTGTTGATTTAACAGAATGTCCCTGTCACATGGTCCAGAGCTCACATTTTCAACTAACGGGTTGGGACCCAAAAGTGGTCACAGATATGTTCTTCTGGGTCGCAAAAAGATGTTTATTTAATTCTTATTTTTTTTACATTTAGCCATATTATAAGTGACTTGTTGCCCTGCTCAACCTGTTTGCATCCTTGAGGCAATTGTTGTTTTGATACTAGGCTATACAAATAAAATTGAACTGTATTATAAGGGACTTGTATTCTAATAGACACACAATTTGCTGAGGCCATTGTAAGAATAATTAACTGAAAAATGACATGTTTAGGGTAAGTTGTTGACAAGATTGTGACCTTGTATGTTATGTAGTATGTTACAGAAATATTATATTAATATCAAAATGAAGTAAAATGAAAAAATTGCTTTTTCTCTGTCCATGTTGAGTGCAGGTTATGAGTAGAATTGCAATCTACAGTGTTGTCACCAGGTGTCGACAAACGCTACACACTGCACCTTTAAAAAACATTTTCCTTACTCTGTCCAACCTATATTCCATCAATATTGATCTGATTCTCAAACAGTTGGGACAGTATTATCAATAACAAGAGAAGGAACAAGGGCATTGCAATTGCACCACATGCAACTTGACAAAACAATTTCCCCCCATCGCACACAACAGCCATAAGCACCCTCCACATTTAATGACCCCATCCTTTCAACGAAATGGCGCTCCTCTCTATTGCACGCTCTGAACTGGCATCTGTAAATTAAGTAAATTACAAATGATTGCATGCTCTTTCCTGGCATGCCCCTAGTGAGAGTGCAATCAAGTCAACAATTCCCTAACCTCGTCTGTGCGCCAAAAAGCAAGAGGGTAAAACAAGCCTGGCACTCTGGCGGCTTGCTTTTCACTGCGGTTGGGTTGAACAAAAGTCATGGGATAATCTTACTCACAAGGCAGGGGAGTAGAGAGCGGCGGAGGGCGAGACGATGAGCGCTCGGATGTTTATTTACAGCGGTTTACGGTGCGTCTTCGTTCCTATGGCTTTGGATCAGTGCCTGCAGTAAAGCCACCGCTGTCGATCAAAGTCAGTTTAAAAGCGCTGGAATTGACAGATCTCACTCTGAGACTTTTGGCTGTAAAATGATTAGTATTTTTAAAACTGTGCCCGTCGGTGGCAAGTGCTCACTAAGTTTCAAAGCTCGAGATGAAGCGGATGAATGTAGAATTTGGAAAGTTACAGATGTAATATTCTTAGGGGCCATTTACACGAGAACACTGGTCAGGATTGCACTGATACGACAACGTTAGGACACATTTATGTTCACACGTAGCCACTTCAAATGCCCAAAACGATGTAGTAAATATGCCAGACCAGTAGGGGGCGGGTTTTCTTTTGCTACTTCTGATGCTACCTGTTTTGTAGAGTCACCTACCTCATTGTTTTCAGAGAAGATGTCAGATTCCAGATGATGAGCCCTACCAAGACAGGTGAAATTAGTCTTATTATTGTTATACAAGCTGCAATTTACTTTTTTTTATTATTTATTCCTACTCATGTGTTCATATCCATATATTCAATTCAATTCAGTTTATTTTAGTTAAATTTATTTCTTTTACATATGTATAGTCTGTTTGAGTTTATCTTGTATTAGAATAATTTTAATAAAATTTTGGTTGGCTTTTCTCTATGAAACTGTGTGATGCTTCTGCTGCTCTTACTATACCTCCACTGTTGTAATTTCCCGACTGTTTGACTGATAAAAGGTTTTTATTATGTACTTATGGTGTTGTTTCATTTTGTTTCGTATCTTAAAAAAGTAGTATTAAAAAGTAGAAATTTAAAAAAAAAAACGAATTCCAAATATAAAAGTAAATCAAACTTTGGTAACAGATTGGTCCAGGCTCTCTCCGCCTCTGTGTTCATAACCTTGTGTTGTCACGACCCCTTCCTCCTCACAGTGGTCATGTGCTGTATAGTGTTGTTTCCCTCTCTATACCTGTGTGCAGGTGGAGCTGGAGGCGGAGCATGTGTGTGGTGCACCATGTCTATTTATAGACCCGCGTTCTCATCACGTCTCATATCGCACCATACCCTCATAAACATGTACTCACCTACACCACTGATCCTACAGACAATCACACCTCATTGTTACCTTTATTTAACATATTCCGGTTAACCTTGTTTTAAATTAAAAACACTATGTTGGTATAATTCGTCGTCTGCGTCCATATTTGTCATTGTCCTGAGCCAGGTTATGACTGTAAACACCACTTAGCTGTGACAGAAACATTTTAATGTCATGTCTGAACAGGGCCTTAGATCAACTAACTGAATGCAACCCATACGGATGATACGGTTTCTTTTCTCTCTAAAATGCATTGTTTTTTGTCATAAAAACGGTAAAACAAACAAAAACAAAGTGCCATTTCCTGTATTCCCCATACCGAGCATCTCTTAAAATACAAAAACAAAAGCATAAACCGTCCTGTGTTTCCCTCTGCTGTCATTAGACCTGACAGTGCTCTATCAATCCCCCTCTATCTCCCTCTGTCACTTCCTACGTAACAACACTGAGGAGATTCACAAGGCGGGTTCGTCGTGACCACACACACGGGTACAACCCTTTTTCTTTTCCCTTCGGCTTATCACGGCCTGTTTAACTCAGCCACTGTCTTGTTATTTACAGGCTTCCACATTTATCCCGGCGAGGCGTGTCACACATCCCGGCCCCCCCTTTCCCACTCCTGCTGATTTCACTCCTGTCCCCTCTTATCTGGCTCCTATCCAAACGCACTGGTCGGGGACGGGATTATATTGAGAGTTGTTATTAACTGCATCTCCTCCTCTACCTCCTCCACACTCTTTCACTGTCTGGGCGCCTTTTCTTCCTCTCTTGTTTGACAGGAATTTGAAAAGGTTGACGCCGTATTTTTAACTAGAAAGCTATGATATTATGAGCCGGTTAATTTCTTGCTGGATAATATGTGGGGAAAGTATTTGATGGTTTCAACGTCTAATTGGTTTCTTTCAAGGCCTAAAGTCAGACTCAATGCTCTTTATCTTGTAATCTTGTAAAACATGCACAGTCACTGTCAGTATATAGCACTGCAGCATTGTGCTTGGACTTAATTGTCCTGCACGGCTGGTTTATGCCCAAGGGACTGGGGTTTGAAAGAGCAATTCCACCTCTCCAGCATCAGTTCTCTGGTTTGTGGCAGTTTTTATGTTTGACAGAAATTCGAATTTGGATCAATTTCAAATATTTTTATATATATATAGTATACTATAGTTTAGCCTTCACAACAGCAACACCTCAAGTATAATCTCACATGCTCCACATTTATACAGAGAATCAAAATGGCCTTGGCCTAAATCCAGAAGAGGCCTCATCCCCGAGGACCCGAACACTGAAGTCCACTGCCCAAAAAACTATAATTTCTAAAAGATGTTCTGCATTTTCTTAATCATCATTTTCATTTAAATGCATCAAATAATGGATTTATCTTCTAGACAGTCTCCAGTTGTCTGTAGATCTGTTTGTTTTCTCCTCAAATATATTTTAAACCATCAACTCTGCCGACACCTTTAGACTTTACACTGTTCTTACACTTATCCTGTTTTCAGTCAATACCAATGTACTGTGTTTTAAATTAATGAACATAAGTGTTTCTAATTGTATGGAAACAGTATGACTATTGTATGTTTTATTGTTGTACTCACCTGCCTGGGGACTGCAGATGGAAAGTAGCTTGTGGTCTTCTGTTGTGAGATGAATGTGTTTGTACACGGTCCCTGAAAAATAAGGAATAAACTAGTAAATACTGTGATTTCAGGAAGGTTTTTGAATGAATCAATTAGGACAAAGTTTTGAAAAGTTTTATCTAGGTCTTTTTTTTAACTTTTTAATCCACAGTGCATCTAAACACCTTCCAATCAGCTGGGAACAGGGTCCTTACAACAATTCAATAAAAATGCAAACATTGGGGTATTTTCAATAATACACCTCACTGGTAGAGCTCATGCCACATACTCGATAGACCTGGGTTAGAATCCGGCTTGGGTCAGTTGTCCAATTACATTCTCCTCTCTATCACCCTGTTTTCTGTATATCTACTACGAAATAAAGACAAGGGGAAAAAAAGGATATGCAGAAGAGCTAAAAATCTTCAAGATCATTATTCTCATAAAATACAATACTTTGAAAAGATTACATTTAATAGTAGAGGTTATGTTTTGAAAGGTGGTGCTAATCCTTAATAACACAACATAATTTGTATCATGAAACTGGCTAGCCACTTTCTCTCTTAAGCTTTAAGCCCTCAACCAATGATTACATGCTGTAAATGTGCACAGAAAAGTCAAGTGTTTGCAGGGAACAGCCAAAAAACAGACCTCCAAATCTGTGAAAGAAGAAATGCTGATTGTTTAAAGCTTCAAGGTCCCATATTATGCTAAATCGACTTTTCTGAGCTTTAAACCATGTTCTAACGTTGTTTCTACCTCAAACACATAGCCAAAGTTGTGTTTTGTTTCTTGAGTAATTTATTTAGTTTGAGCTACAGTCCTTTCAACGAGCTGTTTCTCACAATGACATCAATATGTGAAATAAACCACTCCTCTCCAGGATGTGCTCCTCCACACTCCTCCTGCCCCTCTCTCCTGCACTGTCAACAAGTGCCGTGCTCTGCAGCTCAGACACAGAGAAGCATTGCTGCTACTGTGTTAGCATACTTACCGTCAGCAAGTGTTACTTCATAGCTCTACATATTGCTAGGCTACTTTATTATAGTTCTTTCAATACACTGCACATGCACAACAGCTTCCTTAGGAGTCTCCAGGCAGCATACATTCTCAACTTCAGTAGGCATTGTACGGCTTT
Organism: Rhyacichthys aspro; assembly: GCA_036850595.1. Taxonomy (NCBI): domain Eukaryota; kingdom Metazoa; phylum Chordata; class Actinopteri; order Gobiiformes; family Rhyacichthyidae; genus Rhyacichthys; species Rhyacichthys aspro. The sequence goes on along the minus strand of CM072165.1, from coordinate 9,213,646 downwards.
TTCCACAGGTGCACCAATAAACAGAAGCAGTTAACACGCGCTATGCTACGGGCTACACCATAGAAACATACACAATAAATAGTTTCTCATTTACCAAGCAGAAACGTCTTGTAGAAGCCTTCGAGGTCTTTGTGTTTGCTCATGTTCTTCGGCTCAGTTACTCTCAAAGCCATTGCTGAAAAAGTTATTACTATGAAGTACCGTGTTTACTTCAGTCTGTTTCCAGCGCAGCTCGTGCTGCTCGAGCGTGACGTCAGACAGGAAGTGGGCGGAGCCAACACGGAAGAGCTGAGCCTTAAAGTGACAGCGCCAAATCAGACCGTTCACTTTGGACTCATGATGAGAGCTCATTCAGACCGCTTGTATAAGATAATTATTGTGTGTTTCATGTTGCAAAACGTGATATGGTAACCTAAATGTATCCAAAGTACACTGTATAATGTTCAAAATAGTATAATATAGGACCTTTCACAATGAGGGTAAAGTCCGTTTAAAAACTCACAACCTCTCCATCTCGCATATAATTTCACTTACTATCAGTGTTAGTTGTTGTAACTTGATTAGATGTAATTAAATGTTTTGTACAAGAGAAAACAAAAGTCAACTCAGTCCAAACCATGATGACAAGAAAACATCCTGCTATAATGTAGAAAAACTACATTACAGCAACAACAGTAAGTAAATTTCCAAGAATTAGCTTCAAAAGAAAAACATAAGTGCCAGCACAGATTAAAGTGAAACAATAAATAAATAAATAAATAAATGGTCACAGCTACATTCAACATAATAAAAATACCAGTAAGAATATAGACAGTATATATGAAAACAGACACTTGAATCTTCCCACATTAACACTGACAGCGTTCCTTGGCCGTGAAGCAATAAGCCACGAGTTATTTATTTATTACAGATCAATCAGTCAAATTCTGACACTTGCAGTGGGGAAGAAATGTTTCGAGGTAATATTGCTCACTGAAGATGGCGGAAATGAAAGGCAGAAGGGAATAAATATGATCAAAAAGCAATAACCTGACCCTCTAATGGAGCCTGAGAGGGCACCCAAATAAATACAGACATAAAGTGTGTTCCCACTGACAGCCAGACAAATTAATAACACGCCATAGACGCCGCTGGTTCACTCTTACTCAGGTGAGAACTGGGCGATATTCATAAACCTGAATGCTTTTTATTGTTTTAATTGTACATATTAACAAGGTTTGGTTTCGGTGTTTTTTCAAATTTTGATTTTTTGATTTGATTTTTAAATAATCATGGTGTTTTGTTTGGGTTTATTTTGTTGTCTGGATATTCTTTTAACAATTTTTTTGCACTTCCATTGAGAATATAACAAGTACACCATTACTAATGATAATATTTACAGCTAGAGATATTAAAAAGACTTCAGTTGGTACAAAATAAAGCTGCTCGATTAGTTTTAAGATGTTCATACTCTACCAGCAGCTCTTAAACATGAAATTGCAATATAACTTACTTGTATTTCTTTAAAAAAAAAAAAAAAAAGTACTTTTAACAGGTTAAGTTCACAAATTTTATGAAAAGCTTTGCCAATATTTTCAGTTCCAATTGATGACAGCTCTATCATTATAATGTAACTGTACTTACTGTACTCATTATATGTAACTTTTTTGAACTGTAAAAAAGGAAAAATTCGAGTTATTTATAGGTTATTATGCTTTTATTTTACTGGTCAGCCCCCAAATTTGGCTGTATGTGGCCCCTGAAGTAAAAAGTAATTGTAATTTATGATGTGGACCCCAGGAGGACTAGTATAGCTAATGGGGATCCTAATAAACAAATAAGCAAATATCCCACAAAACTTCTGGAATATCATGAAAGTTTTGAAAGCCCTGAAAATGTCTCACCATGTTCCAAAAATAGTCAGAAAGACACAATCCAGTGTGAAAAATGAGTGACAAAACAGCGTAGAAGCATGTTGCATCAGCGCTGCATGTTTGACTCGCACCTTGTGAAAACGTCTGGGGCTAACAGATGGAGGGAGTGAAAGACAGAGCGGCGTACAGGGAGGAGGACCAGGCCTGCTGGGTTAATTCTCTTCAAGCGCTCCCGTTTCTGTTCTGTCAGGGAGCGCTATGTCGATCCAAAGCCCTCTCTGCGGACCTCACACCTGCTTCCAGGCATGGCAATGAGCCTCGGCACGCGGGATGACAAGAGACGAGAAAAGAGGGGGATAGAAGGAGAATCGGGAAGATGTGGGAAGAAGAGTTGAAGAGAGAGCGGAGGGAGCTGGGACCATGGAGTGCGTTTCAACAGATCGGCTGTGACTGGAAGAAATATGGACGTGAATGCCTCCAGCTGTAGTACCAAGTCTGTCCACTGGGGACTGAAGGCATTTCTACACAACCCATACTCAAAGTTCTGTCAAAGCTGCAATTTCAGTTCATTTTTTGATCTAATTGTTTCAGTAAATAAGCACCGATTTCACTTATTTATTTATTTTTTTCAGCACTTGTTCTTCTTGAGGTTTCTTCTTTTGCCTTGGCACATTTTATGATATGCCCATAAGACTAATAACTATAAGGGTTCTAATAACTATCTAAATTCTGTTGTCTGAAAAGTCGTTTGATTAAATGTTGAGAGCAGAAGTGGATCAGGTCAGTGCTTACCTGATAAAGTCTTTTTTTTTTTTTCCTCTGAGGCCTAAGCATGGCTGTATACATGAATTAATATTAATTTTAATTTGGTTTGGGATGAGACTATACTGTTAATATCAATGTATATGTTAATGCAGTGTTAATTGTAGTGCCACATCACTAATTTACCTGTTTTATCTCTTTCCTGACTTCTTCTATAAACTACATCATTCATCATTCACTTCCTGAACTCACACTAACTTTACTGCAGTGTAATTATGCAGCTACTTGACATTTTTAGTAAAATTTCACTGGCAAAGCATCCCTCTTGTCGTCATTAAAGCTATGGAGATGATCTTTGCTCAGGCTACATAAGGAACAACAGTTGAACTCCATTTGTTTGTTGTGCTCTGTACTGTTTTGCAGCAGTTTGTTAAAAAACCTGTGACATTGGGCAAATCTCTGAGACAAAAGTCATATATCAACATATAACTCTATTGACATTTCATTCTTAGTGCATATTGTGCCGCCCTAATATTTTATCTCCACAAAAGCTGAAAAATAACTTTGAATTAACACATTTATTTTCTAAACTAAATTATCCAACTGCTAACCTGTGGGACTGAAAACACCAACTTTATGGCTTCATTATGACTCTCCATAAACAACTTAACTTGACATAATTACAGCATTCACTTCAGTCAGTCCAGAGAGGAACAGATTGCTCTGGGAGCACAACCCAAACAGAGAAGCAAAGCTGTGATAAACAACATGTTTAAGACGGTAAGAATTGGAGATGGAATAAGGAAGATACTGTAAATGGAAAGAGAGGAAAAAACAGCAAATAGATAAGAGGGAGCTACAGTGCATGAATTTTAATGAAGCCATTTATTCCACATGTTGACGAGCAGACACTCAAACCGCCACAGAAGCTATTAAAGTATTACATGTAATGGTTTAACACAATGCACTGTTTATTTTAGTGCTCCATTGACAAATCCATCTCCATAAAAACGCCGCGGTTAAATCTGTGTGGCCTAACAAGTCGGCTGAAAAAACGAGCACTTCCTGCCCTTTATCACTTTGTGTTTGTATATGCAAGACTATTCGGGATGTCGCTCTGATTTAAACAAACGCCTCCCCGCTTGGCATTCAGAAAGGTCACAAGCTGTTGATATAAAGATGTGTCGGCTATCTGAGTCGTAGCCAAACAGTTCATCTGCAGCACAGGTGTCAATCCCCAAACAAGCGCCTCCGTGTTCCCGCCGAGCGCTTTGTTTCACGTTTTATCTGGAAACTTGTTGCCAACTGTCAAAGGTGACGCCACATGGGAACAAAGAGCTCATATCTTCAAACAGGCCTGACATCTCACCTCCCTGATAGATTACATAGGGTTCAGACTGACAGGCCGTGTCTGCCAGCGCTGTATGTGAAGCTCCCCAGCGCTGGAGAAACGAGCATGAACAGGGAAGTTTTAAGCTTTCTGCAACTCTTTTTTTTTCTCTTTTAAATTGTGATGCTCCTCTAGTTTTAGGTGCATTCAATGTAGAAAGTGGAGATGTTAATGTTTCTCTTCACAGACCGACTGAATTGTGAGTTGGAAAAGGGAATTTATTAGCATACAACACAAACAAGTTAGACCAGTGGTGGGCAAACTAAGGTCCAGGGGCCACATGCGGCCCGTTGAGCTGTGTATTGCGGCCCACCAAGCATATATTTGCCTTGAACTTTTGCTGAAGCTACCATCATATCTACATACATACAGAAAATATCCATTCACACTTCAAGTTTTTAATATGGCATGGACAGAGATATTTTTAAACTGAAGTCCAGTCAGTAGCCTTATGTATTATTTGCCAAGAAACTGTTGCAGTTTTCAATAATAACAATAAGACACCACTTTTCCACTAAACATTATACTAACTAACTTCACAGGTTTGAATTAGTTTATAGTTTACTGATCCAGCCCGTCTTCAGTTTTTAAAACCCAGTGTGGCCCTTGAGCCAAAAAGTTTGCCCACCCCTGAGTTAGACCTTAGTTTCCTCTCTTTGTAATCAGGTCTAAATTCTAATATACAGCTTTATCCAACATACTGTATATAACTGTTGTGTAAGGGGCCGTATATTGAATATTACTGTTGTGTAAGAGGACATTTACACAACACCAAAAATGCAAACGTTAGAAAATAGCAAAAAATAGCATTAGCATCAAAGACATTGTGAGGGTGAGTTAGTGAAAACATACATTCTTGCCAGCATTTACTGTTTCAATTGATTAGACACAAGGATGTAAATACTTTTCTGCACTATAACAAAGAAAAAAAGTAATTTATTGGTTATTATGCTATTCATTTTCTGGTTTCAGATCAAATTGCGCCCCTGACCTTTGACCCTGCTGTTGTGTGTCTGCCAGGTCAGTAGAGGTGCTGTTGACCCTGCCGCTGTAACAATATGTTTTTAGTGTGGACCTTATCACAGACATTCAAAACCAAAACACTCTTACGCACCAATAATTTAAATAAGCAGCTATATTTTTTCCATTTGTTTCTAAAAAATCCAAAAACATAATACAGTTCTCCAGACCACAAGATGGCGGTAAGCACTATGACAAAAACCCCTGCTGAAATATGTTGGTAGGTGTTTTAAAGCCGTTTGTTTGTGGATGAAAAGCACAAAGCATAGAAAAATGTGCATTTGTAAAATATGTGTCGGTGTAATCAATGCCCAAACCAGTGTTACTCCTGTCAACACTTCAAGTCTGTGGTCTATAAATGTGATAATGACACAGTGACTAGGTTGACATGATGATTACAGGTGTATTATAAACTGATGTGTGTTTGTGGTTACAGTAAGGATGGCCTCGGCATAACTTAATGTATAATTTAGCCACAAGAAAGCCTCCTTAATCCACTACATCCTCCAGATCGCTTGTTATTGTTGTGGTCAGCATTCATATACAAATAAATTAATTAAACATTAACCACTAATGGGATATTTCTGTCATTAATTAGTCCAAATCTACTGCGTGATCCTTGTCAGCCGCTCGACCTACAGCTTTTGTTCTCATGGGCTCAGCCTCAAGAATTGACTTTTACCCAACAGCTTCCTGCTGGCTTTCACCCAAACTGGATTTGTCTTACTCTGCAAAAATTCTGCTGTCTCCAATGAATATATAGTACCTACACTGAAATTCATCTTAGTCCACAACTTTACCCTCTGCTATAAGAGTAGAAATATTGCATTATCAGATTTATCTAAGGCCTGAAATAGCTGCATACACACTATCTCTTAGAATAATAGAGTAATTAAGACTCTTCTTGCAGGGAATTGCACACAGAGACTCTATGCAGTGGCCATAAAGCAACAGATTCAAACCCAAACACAATAATGTGAAGCAAAACAGTTTTCCCCGATACACAACGTGACATTTCCCTCCACTTACGTTGCCGGCGTGCCGCAGTGTATTTCCCACAGCCCATTAGCTGCAGCCTATGTATGTCCCTGCTCTCCAGCTGTGACAAGAGATATTGAATTCACACACGCCAAATCAGGGAGGTATGCACAAACGGTAATGAGCGCGAGGGACACCCCAGAGAGATGGGGCCGTGACACCGAGCAAAGAGCAAAAAAGAAATGTGTTTTTTATTTTACACTGATGCACACTCTAACTGCTACCACCTGTTCATCTGTTCCAAAGGGATATAGTATTCTTGACCTTTGTGGAGTTGAAATGCTCAGTGTTCTTATGTAAGTGCACTTGTCTACTACTTTTTAGCATATACTAGTATGGAAGAGAATATTGGAAGTAACAAACTGATTATTATTCTTGGAAATGATTTTGTTTATCTGCATGTTGATGTTTTGGTGTTTTATGAAAAAAAAACAACAAAAAACAATGGCTTTCTTCAATAAACAACTTCATTTTGGTGTTCAATAAAATGTAGAAATTCTTGGGCTTGGTATAGAGAACAGAGACTGACCCATCTGATCTGCTATTTTTGGTTCTTTTTGGTTGGGTTTTACTTTTTGTTAAAAGTTTTGGGGGCTTGGTGCCATAAAAAGCTTAGGGCAGCAAAGTGTAGCATGGATAAATATTGGTAATGCCTCGACACAGTGTTTATCGAGATAATTATGAAAGCTCAAAGGGCTAAACTTTGGAAGAAATTGGTGTGATTTTACTTTATTAATAAAAGAAATAGTAGAGAAGTAGAAAAGGTAAGTTTGCAGCTGTTGGGGATGAGACCATGAGGGCAAAGATAAAGCTTAAAGCCCCATAACCCGAGTTTAAGTCAATATAAAGCAGTGGCTTGTTTTGCCCCTTGGAGTGGACGGGGCCTACTGTGTTTTTGTTTTTTTTTAGAGCAGTCTTAAAGGCAGACCATGAAAGATTTCCATTCAAAATTTCATCTTTAAACATCAAACATGGAGATGAGAACTCGATGCTTTTAGCCTTAATTTCACAGTTTTTCTTCTTTGTTTACATGGACAGCATCTACCTCTTGGCCTATAACTGCTCACAGTAGAGTAAAAATAATGCAAAGCTAAATGAAAAGTCAGAGTTATTAGCTTGTGGATGCTAATGGAGAGAATAGGCAGTTTATAAAAAGAACTGTTCACGTGTCTTGGTGTAGAGTTAGTCTGTGCTTGCTCAAAATCCTCGTTTTACTCTGGTCTTGGGCATTACTTGGTCTCATTAGCTGGTTAGAAGGTAACTATCACATACTTTAATCAAGCTTAAAGACTTGCACACAAAAAATTCCATTTAATTCATTCCAGAGTGAAGTGATTTTCCACATCTTTATCGTTTTTTTTTGGTTTTTTGGAATTGGAGCGTTCCAGAGTGAAATCCCTAAAAGGCACCCCCGGCTGTCTGAGCCTCTGCAGGGGTTGGGCATTATGCATGTTTGATTGACAGCTGAGACTGAAGGGGACAAGGCACGCTGAACTATGTGTCTGATGATAAGAAAGTGACAGTTTTAAAAGAAAACTTTTGAGTGGCTATTCACAATTCATACATTCTCCCTCTTGGCAACCGACTGAGAGGAGGGTTTTTTTTTTTTTACAAAGAATGAAAAATTAAGCCAATTCTTTCAAGACAAAGAGTGAAAGAAATAAAACGTGATTTGTTGTGTTCACTTTAGGTTGAGGTGTCAAAATTATCGTGTAGTCCTATCGCTGCTGTGAATAAATGCCTTCCAGATAGTGTCAGTTGGAGTTGGAGAGCTGAGACATCTCCAGGATTAATGGCCGCAGTCAGCGTCAGGTAAACTGACATTAAACGAGGTGGGAGTGGAGAGAAGACACCGACACTCCCTCTGGGCAGTCCACAGCCCCGGATGACAATCACAGGAGACTGGACGCGTCGTGGAGAAATGTCTGGAAAATCAAGTTTATACATCGCTGATAATAATAAGTGAAAATAATAAGAACTAAAATAAAAATTCTTACTTCGTTAAGATGATGTAGTGGCTTTAATCATCAAGTAAAATACATTAGAAGACAACAAAACCCTGTATTTACTGATTAAAAAAAAAATAAAATTTTTTATCTGTGTTATTCTTTTATGTTATTTATGTTTTCTGATTTTTTTTCTTTATTTATGTTCACAATTTCCAACATGTTTTTCTTTGTATTTATTTAAATGAGGTATTTTATCTAATAAGTGTTTTGTGAAGGCCTGTTTATTTATTTTATTTTTATTTTTTAAATGTATACATTTTTTAATTTTTAATCTTTTTATTTATTTTATTTTTATTTTGTTTGTGAAGTGTAGTGAGGTAAAAGTGTCTTGACTAACAGGGCAAGCGTATATGTCTTAAACAAACTAGAAAACTAGAACAAACGACTAAATTTGTTTAGAACTCATTTAATTTACTTACTGCCAGTAGAAGTTAAGCTAACATTTCTGTTTTGTTTTGTTTTTTATTATTTATTTCTGTACAGATTGTTACTTCATCACTATTCATCTTGGAAAAAAACTCAAAACTGTACAATCTTCAGCTCTAAATATTTCACACTGTCAGGTTTATGTGAGGTGTTGAGGAGGATGGTGGATGACAGAAAGAGAGGGTGCTTTAAATTCTGACCACTGAACAGTGATTGGCTGAGAGGAGGGAGAGAGAGTCAGCTGATGGAGATAAGAGGGAGGAGTCTTCCATGTTGAATTTACACTTAAGCTTCATTGTTCCATTCTAAAAAGATCTACAGTGGTGGTACAAGTAGGTCTTCAAGTGCATTTTTGTTTTGGGTTTATTTCTTGTTCAGTTTTGAAACACATTCTCTGTTATTTGTTGACTTTGACACCGACAATGTTGAGAACTGACATATGGAGACTGTCAAGAATTTAGTTAGTTTTTCTTGTAAAAAATAGACAAAAAATATATATAATTTGTATGTGTTTGTCTAAAGGCGTAGCTACACCTTTTGAAACACACAAAAAATGATAATATTTGACATTGTGTAAAAATTTAAGGGTGTCTGAAAACTTTTTCCCACCACTCTACATATTTTTAACTAATTTTCTAAAGTAACTTCTCCTGCACTCACTGAGTTAATCAAATTCACTGTTGCTCATTTAAAATAGAATCAGATTTGTCATAAAAAGCTGTTTGTACTAAAAATCTGAGTAATTCATTTTATAAGTTTAGTGTGATGTTAAAAAGTATCATCGTTGCATGTCAGAAGAAAAATTAGAAATTAAAAAATTGAAATCCATTGCAATTTCCTTTGATTAAATGACTGAACTTGCATTGTACCCACTAAATATTTCAGTAGAGAGTCGAGGTCATGTCAAAAACCCAGTTGTAACCTATCACCGACAGCTTTTTTGGTTGAAACGCCCTCCTGGTCCGGCTCAGATTGATACACTTGTCACTAGTTTGTAGCTTCCATTTGTCACCCTAACGCCCTTTTTTCCTTCTCTGATTAATCTCCATCTTTGCACCCATGCCGGGCCAGTTCAGCAAAGTTATTTTTCCTCTTCTGGATGTCAGCTTTGTGAGGAATACGGCTTGATATCGCCATGCTTGTCACTCACGGCGTCAGCAAGGTGTTGTGGCATGTGCTCGGGAGTGTGACAGATTAAACGGGCCTGGATTTCCCATTTAGACAGCCATTGTGTGACTGTGTGTGTGTGTTTGTGTGTGTTTGTGCGTCGACGTTCATACAATATGGGGTTTGTGGCGGTGCGTTTGCCTTGGGGGAGATGCTGCACTTCCTCAGGTGGGCGGGACCAGTGGGAGCACAGGTAGCGGTGACAGATGATATTCATTCACTTAGGTAGCCGTGCATAGTGCCACTGTCACAACACGCCAAATGTTGACGTATAAGAAGCAGGCTTCGTACGGAGACTCGGAATTAATCTCTTCTGTTTCTGTCGCCCTTTGCCATTTGTTTGTGTTCACCGTAGCACGAACTCCATTTGTGGCCGCTATAAGATTCTTCTTTGATGCATAAGAGCTGCAATAGAGAGATTCATATTTAGTTTGGACACCTCCATTCTGCTTATTAATAGTCGGTTGGATTCATTTTATGACACGTTTATCTCAAAATATTATGGCAGCGTTATTAAAGTGATTTCATGGTTTTTCTTAATTTATTATCTTTAAATATTAAATGTCAATTAAATCAATAAGTTTAAACAAAAATACTTTTATTTATTTATTTATTTTGTTATTTATTTTAATTTATTTAAATGATATAACTGAAAAAAGGACAAAAAAGGAAGTTCAGATGTGTAAATAATATTCAGAAAAAAAGGAATGTTCAAGTTCATTTTATTTGTATAGCACATCAATGGAAATGGAATGGCCTTGGATATGAATAAAATGTCTTATTATCAACAAAAATAAGTCTTATTGAATATAGTTTCATTAAAATGGTTGAGTACACCTCTTTTCACCAGTTTTATTTTATCCAGTAAGTATTTATTTTAGGAAGTAGCTTCTTAAAAATTGAGTCTATCCAACATAAAGAAATAAACACTGAAGCCATTGCACCTTTTTTATTCTTTATACTTGCATTTGGTAAAGGTCTGACATCTTTTTTCATAGTGAGGTTGAGACTTTCACTTTCCCGACCCACCTTTCTTGTCTTCCGTCGACAAAAGCTGTAAACTTATTTAAAACCGGGGAAAAGTCAAGTCGCTGTCAAACATACAAAATAAATTGAATTGAAGTCAAAGACTAAAGCTTCGCCGCAGAACGTACATTCTGTCCTGCCTTTCAAGATGACAGTCGGAGCTGAATTGCACACCTCTGAGTCTGAAAGCTGGTAATTTGCATTGGGGAAATGACAGCAAAAACGTCTACATGTGCTCATTAGGATGAAGGTGAATATTGGGCTGTGACATCGCACAGACCTCCGCGCTGTAATTTGACACTTCACACAATTGGCTTTACATACATGGTTTTGAAATGTATAGAAGATGTTTAACCAGCTCTGATGTTTAAAATAAGTCAGTAAAACAAGGAATGTAAAAATAACGCTTTATCATCAACAAAAAAACAAAAAAACAAAAACAAAAAATAGTTTTGTCTTCAGGCTTATTGAGCTGAGTTTCAGATGTTCTACACAGTGTTGCATCCTCGGCCCGTAGCGTGTCTGGTGGACGCCCACAGCCTCAGCAGCGCCTCCATTTCAATCACTAACGAGAGGCCTTTGACCCACGGAGCAACTGCACCCGGCTCATTCATCCTAACGAAGCCGCAGACAACACACTCACACTTAAAAACCAGGCAACAGCCCACTCCACTTTGTATCATCTGTTCCTCCCCCCGCATTAGCGCCGCTCGCTTTCCATCCACAACGCGACAAGACGCTGGCATTTTGGAAACGTTTCCAGGCTCCTCGTGGAGAGAAAAAGCAACAGACAAGGAGGAGGGCGAAATCTGTCTTCCATTAACGCAGGCAGCTTCTACTGTTAAATGTATGTGCATACTTTGACTGCCATTGAAAGTGTCGAGAGAAAACAGCTGATGCAGAAGCAAAAGGAACACTCAGGCCTCACACCATGTTATTATATTGACTGTTACGTATTATTATGTTCGTTTTCTGTCACTCAAAATGGCACACCTTTCTATATTTAATACATTAAGAAAGCGAACTTGACAACGTGTCGAGTTGATTTAGATTACGAAAGAGTGCAGTAAGGACTAGGAGTGAATGTTTTTTTCTATTAAAGCCAGTTTGTAAATCTTTTTTTGCTTTAATATTATCATTACAGTGTATCTTGACGATTTGGACTTGGTTTCTCTCCATTTCTCGTTCAAAACATCGCTATCGTCACTTCATGTTCTCCTGGCTCCGCCTCTTTTCCCGCTCCACACTTTAATTCCTTGTCGTCATGTGACACAGTGGCAGCCAATCAGTGTACTGTTATGTGTTCCGACAGCCATCGCTCTTTAAAATAAACAGAAGAGTGCTTTACAATGATTTAACACTAAGTCGTCAATTGGTCTTAGGCCCATGTCAGGCTCACAACAGTTAAAGTGTAGGGGACTATTGTGTTTCAGCAGTGATGACCTGACCATAGTGTGAGTTTGGAGTCATTATGGGTTTATTTGATAGGGACAAATATGTTTTAAATACACATACTACGAGCATTTATAACTGAGGCTAATTTGCAATGCTCATATTTTCAGGGAAATTGTTTGATTTGTCAAAAATGGAGAAAACAGAAGGACAGAATTGGATGGATTTTAAATATTGTGAGTCCAGAGAGTTGACTTAAATTCCTTTTTTTCACTTTCAGTTACTTGGACAACCACAAATCACTGTTAACCATCGTCGTCTGGGCATCTCAGTGACAATGAACAAAATCAATGTAATGAAACGGTATACGGAGACTTGTCTAGTCCATCCATACGTCCCGGTCTAAGTGTAGCATCATTTCACTTCAGTGGAAACGTCTGACAGGGAGGATGCATGTTGCGAAGCCTGACCTGTATCTCTTTGACAAGCTCAGTGATGGCGTAGCCGCCTTAGCTCTCTGATCTCTGACCCGGCGCTCCGTTTTGTCTCTTTAAAGTCCCCCGAGACACTGCAGATGCAATCAAATATGATCTTCGGATTACAAAGTGAGACGTTCTGCGGCGGCCGTCAGATGAGTCACGCTTTGTGGGGTTTTATTGACTCCGCCGCAGATCCTCCTTCGGCGAGGCCCCTACGTACGGAAAACGTGGTGGAACTTCAGAAGCTTTTAGCGTGAGATGTGAACAGAGGCACGCGGACTGTCGAATGAAATACTACTTACAAGTGTTCGACTAGGAGGGAGGATGGAAATGAATGTTGCAGATACGTTTTATTGCTCTTCTGTGCTCGTTTTTCTTGACCACGCGACAATCAGATTTGGAATTGCAGCAAAAGAGACAAAAGAAAGAGAGAGGAAAGAAGGGAAGCTGATCAAATCTTTGCTGAAGTCGGTGTGTCAGTTTGGGCTTGGGTGTCAGCTAAGACCGTCTATGGGATTCATCACTCTGGGGAAGAATAAAAAAAAGAACAAGGGACTGGGAGGGAGGGAACTGGAGGAGGAGTTTACAGAATTGCGTTGGACACAGTTCTGCAAATTCCTGGTGACAACACTGCTCTAAGTAATCAACACAAATGTGAGATGAGTAAAAACAAGTGGCTTCTTTCTAGAGCCACTTTCTGCTCATTTCTTGAACGAATGAATGAATAAGAGCTGTGCAGAAGGACGACAGACGATCGCTAACAATCACAAGTGACTGGAAAGTCTTTATTTGAAGAGACTATTGAGTGCACTTCTATTTAAGTCCTATGGTTACTCACATTTCCCAATAAGTCCTCCGTACTAACACATGTTTATAGTCGCCAAATGGTTAGTACGGAGTATTTTCTTAGCACCAGTGTTACATATTGACACTAAAACAAAATAAACATGAATAATGCCGTCAAAAAAAAGGAAGGGGATATCTTTCCTTTGACGACTGCAGCTCTTTCATGCGACACTATGTCCATATCGCTGAGCTAGGCCCCCGTCCCATTTGCCACACTTCCCTTTTCACCTTCCCTTCTTAAATAACAGCCCCGCGGACCTTTATTGCCGGTCACGGACATCGCGAGGCCATAAGACAAGACGGTAACCAAAATGGATGGGACCCTCGGCTGGACTTTATCCTAGCTGAGCGCGTCACGGTCCGGGGAACATGGACAGAGAAGAAAAGGCGGCTAATGGGAATTGGATGAGGTAAAGCACACACCTAACCATCCAATTATGGACAGTAGGGTGGTATTGACAGATCGCTGTGGATGGATAACAAGAAGATATTTCCTTAGAAGTGCTCCTCTGTGATAGATTCCAGCGACGATTGCTTCAGTCGCTACAAATGTGCGGTTTTGTCAGCCGTTAATAAAATCCACATTTGCTTCAGCGTTGTGAAGCATCTTGCAAGTTCTCTTTCTTGTCTCGTAACCTTGGGGTGAAAAAGTGCTCAACTACATTCTTTGTCTTATCAGCGGCTGGAAATAAAGCTTTCTAGGGGGCATCTATATCAGATCCTTGTCATCTTCAAGCCCCTCATCAAGCTCCGCACTTCAGTCTTGCCTGCCTTTTTGGGTTTTTTTTTTTTCTCTCTTCCTCCCGACAGCATTTTGTTTTCCTGATGAGAAACACAAAGAGGAACATACCGTGCAGAACATGAGGGTGGAGGAGGGGATACAGAGGCGTCAGAAAGCAGAAAGATACACGCATCTCCTGACTAATAATCCACCGCCGGAGACAACAGTCATTCATCTGCGTGCCGGTACTGGCAGGTTGACTTTTCTGACGGTAGAAGGCGAATAATTGCGAGGCTCTCGTAACTGATGAATGCAGCTGAGACTGGAGTGCCAAGAGCATCCCGACTTTATTTTCTTTCCTTTTTTTTTTTTTTTTTTTTTTTTAAGAGCGAGAAAAAGATGAAAAGAAGAAACACACACACACAACGGAGCGTTTATGTAACAACGCTAGGAGTACGTATCAAATAAGCTGTGTTCCACTTAGCATAGCCGTGAAGCCGAGCAACACGGATCAATACGCGCCAGCTATTTTGCCCTCTTGAGGAGAGAGCGCTACGAGCAAACAAATACAAAGCTTTCCGTTGATTTATTTTACCGGAATATTTGCCACTCTACTCTTTGCTTGCTGCGACGGAAAAAAAATACACATGTACTCGCAACGGAAAGCAAGACTTTGCAGAACTAATCAAAAAACTGTACAGTACAAAGCCCCGACTCTGGCATCAATATCCGCTTTCAGCAGGGTTCCTGGGTTTGATCACGCAGTTGGAACAGAAGTTAGACAACACCGAGCAAGTTTTATTTCCAATTCTTTCGGGCGCAGAAAGAAATTCCTTGTCCTCAGCGCCTCCTTCTACTGTAAAGTTGTGGTGGGGCTTCATTTGCAACACTATCCCCCAGGTCAGCAGAGTGGTGGGTGTGGTAGAGAATGTGAAGTAATCTCGCTCGCTTGATTCTATCAATCCTCCCTTTTTTCACCCGGGTTTTGAACACCTCAATCAAACCCTACACCCCTCAAGGTCGCCTTTGTAGCGCGCTCGGCAGATTAAGTCCCCGGCCGAGAGCAGAGCACGCTTTGAACTGGAGACAGCGCCTGTGGAAAGACAAAGACGAGGGGGAATGCAGACGAAAAAACAAGAGAGAAGACGGAAGATAATTATTAGTATTTATGCAAACGTATGTGCTCCCATCGGAGAGGGGCATTCGAAGAAGATTGCGTGCATCAATTGTTTGCAAAAGTTACGATGACGCACTCTTGAACCACTTTTTAGGCCAATATCTTTCACTTCGTTTGCCCCACGGATCCGCACATACTCAAATTTTAAACATGTTTTATCCTTTTGTTTAAAAATATCCCTGTCCACATCAGAGCAGCAATATCTCTATCTACACAGCCCACTTCAAATGCTGAAAACAAGCACTCGAGACCCCATTGGAGAGCTTAAAATGCACTGGAGTATGAGAGAACAGCATTTTGAATTATCCCGGTTTAAGTGTGTTTGGACAGGTGATATAGGACTGGGATAGAAAACCTGTGAGATGGGATCATTGTGATATCATGAAAAATACAAACTTTTGAAAGAGTTTTTTAAATATTTGAGCAATCATGTGTCACCGTTTACAAAGTTAAGAACATCTTTTGGACAGTCTAGACTTCTCTTTTAAAAGGACTAGATTGTGGAGCTCTCTTCTTAGCATCTTTAATCGAGGCCTAAACCTATAGTTCACACTAGAACTTGAATATGTGAAAATACGTCTTTTTAAACTGGTCTAATCCCATTTTAATGCTTAAATACGTATTGTTCACACTAACCTTTTTTCGTAAAACGCTTCCTATGGATGGGTGTTGAAAATTAGCATGTGCGCTATAACACTCAAACATTGCATCTGGTTTGGTCCAATGTATTCGTGTTGACCATATTAAACAAGTAAATAAAATAAATAAACTGAACTGTTGTTTGGTGTTTTGTTTCAATAAAGATGAAAAATGGCACCATTATTATTACTATTACACTAATGCTCTTTTTCGCAGGCCTAAATGTTGAGAAAACTGTACATGTATCCAGACCCTGTGACTGTAGAGCTGTGGGTGATCAAAAAACTTTTACCTCCGTGATCTAGTCGGGCAGAACATTACACGGCAACACAGCTCTCCGATGATGTTAATGTTATTAGTTTCCTCTGCTCTCCAGATCAAAAGGCCCTCATAATAACAGTTGCTGGGAAACCAGACAGCAACCAACTCCTAGCTGAGTTCCTCGTTGCGTTTACCACAGGATAGCAGGATTTTTCATCTTAAGTGCTCCTCTTCAGCCCACAACCATCAGACCTGAAAGATCATTTAAATGAGGCTTGCATCAAAAAAACAAAACCAGCACCAACTCTACTTGCAATGCACTTCAAAAAACACCAGCGTCATTAACCAGAATGTGATTTTTTATTTTAACGCAACAGAGAAAACCCTGTTTATCTGCCCCTCGCTTAAAAAATGTGCTGGTTCGGGTTCTTTATTGAAGCTGACTCTCCATTCAAACTCCATTTCTGTCAGCGCCCGTGCATCGGTTTAACCCCCGTCCGCTGCACTATTGTCAACAGCGGGAGCATTTCAAACTATTCCATTAAAGCGCGGCCTGTCGACGGCAGACTACGCCGTGTGATGTCCATGATAGCGGCGCGGGAAGGAAGGACGCCGTTATGAATGGTCTGTTGGATGCAATGTTCAATTTACAGCAGTCGGAGATTTTCATCTATCATCGGCACAATGACGGAGAGCCGGAGTGAAAAAAAGACGAGTGAAGCTCCTCTCTCCTGTTCTACCTCATGAACTGAATACCAACAGCTGCATGGAGACCACTGTGCTTGTGTCTGAGCGGATGCATTGCTCGGTCTTATCAGGAACTGTGCATTTCCACATCTTCCGTGCGCTGCAGGAGTGTACGGCCATATTTTCCCTTTCTCTCTGCATCGTAGCATCAGCTAGGGACAGTATCTCCGACTTAAAAACACATCCTTGAAGCAGGTTTACACCGGAATCAGATCTAGTCGATATGGAAGAGGTGGGACCATGTCATCGATTTGCAAGTCTGCTCAAGTCAAGGCTCACAAGTTCAGTCCAAAGTCCTACACTTCAAGGTTTCAAGTCCTTTCAAGTCTTTTCAACAACACTAATATTATGTTAACATTAAACAATGTAAGCTTTCAATGTGTCAATGATTTTTTTTTTTTTCTATGCTTTGGTGATCAATGTATGGGCTACTTTGGTTGTAAAGCTCTGTAGCTCTGAGCTTTACAGAGTGCATTTGAAGGCAGCATCATGCCAGTAACATGTGGCTTAACTCTATTTATGAAAATGAATTGTTTTGTGCACACTTTTCAAATAACATTCTTTTAATCTTTGAGGAAGAAGCATTAAGTTTTTTCAGGTCAGAGGCTGGAGTCAGAAGCATTCCAAATACATGTACTGTACCACTTTGCTAACCATTGGATTTGGTTCCAACAGTGCCGTGTGGAGGTAAGAGGTGACACTAAACATCGAGGACGCTAAACTCGTCGAATTGTTGATTTGACGACAGAATCCAAACAGAAATATGAACAACATTGCTAAATATTGTCATTTTTGTTGTACTTTTTGATGCAAGAGTTACCCCAAGCACACCCTCCCCAAATCCATGCTCTCCCATTCACCCATTCAATTCCAACGCACCTCGCAAACATATATCATTACGGATCATTGTGATGCTCGAAGCCCAGGAACATCCATCCTCATATCTACATGCTATCCAATTTGCAAGAAGAATGAAATCATCTCAGCAAGACAAACCAATCATTTATCAAACCAGCCATCCTTGCCTTAGACATCCCCATCGTCCACCGACCGACCGACCCCCATTGCACCTCTGCGCTGATGTAAAAGCCCTGCCGTGACACTTCCTGAAGCCGGCCTCGGTCTATCATGATTACCCTCCTGTTCACGTACCCAGGCTCCCATGATGCTAGCCTTTTGAATCCCGTTCCATCCGCACGCTTAGATAAATCTTAATTTACCCTTAGCTGCGCTGCTAGCTTTTATGTAAGCGCCTCCTCCGTCTCTCCTACAGATGTATCAGCAATATATTAAATGGAAAACGCTGCCAAGACCTCCACCACGCCCCGTCTAATTACATGCACTAAAGATCTGTTGCCTAGAAAAGAGGTTGCCTTAAGCCACAATCCCCACGAGGTACCCCCGCCCCCACCTCCCTCATTCATATTTGCGTTAAGGCCTACTTGCCTTCAACTCTAGCCTCCGGCGCTACCCGTATTCTTCTATGATTCCATTAATTAGTTTGTGACTTGTCCGGAGATTTAGCGTATAATGATGTGTTAGCACCACCGCCGCGAACGCCTTAAATTAGTCTAATCCCAGCAGGCCCAATGGTTTCTGGGAAAAGGGTGACATTATTAGAGAGCAGTGAGGTGTGTGAAGGGGAATAAGGTGATACGGCATATACGTTAGGCCTGTGGGACGTGGGGAATGTAAGAATCAATGAACGCAATCACCATGTACGATTGAATTTGTTGTGAAGTACACAAGGGGAGAACAGATCTATGTGTTATCCAGAGGTCAAGAAATCATACACTGATTGTGGGCAATAAAAAGAAAATCATATCTGGAATTAACTGTTAGCAAATAGGATATTGAGTGAACCAGCTCATCTCATTCAACGATGTTCAAATGAGCTTTTAATCCACTGAGTAGCTGTTTACATCTATTTGAGCTCACCTTTCTATGATATAAACATGAACTAAAGAGTGAAGACCAGCACTAGTCTCCTGACACTGGAGAATCAGAGCTGTCATGTTTCCTCCATACGTCCTACACACCTCTGACATGTCCCCACCCCATCCATCATTTAGTAAAAGCACTGATTTGACTAATGAATGTCCAAGTTAATCAATGGATCACTCACACACCAGTCATCTCAATGGGAGCTCAAGGTTAATTTTGCATGTCTATTATCATTTCACAAAATGACAAGAACATAACTTAGCATAGTCAGTGAATGAAATGTGTTTTACATTCTTTACAGCAAATGTGCTAAATCCATGGCTGGGCACTGAGCCATCACTGTGAGGTATTTACAATGTGATGCATGCAGTTGTAGTCTAAAGAATCACACTTTGTGTAGAACAGCAGATTGTACAAATAATTATATGCAACACCAGCTGCTAAACCCCAGCACAACAAAAGACAAGCACAGATATTCGTGTAATGAATGCAATCATTTGTGCATCAAAAGGAAATGGACGGAAATACTGATAAATTGGAGCACAAACATCAATTTGTTGCTCCTCTTTGTGGCTCCCCCACCTCTCTGGAGCACAGTTACACGCGCCTCATCTCAGGGCTGCTTGATGGCTTCTGCCAACAGAAGGTAGGAATCGCTTTTCCTGCGATTAGTTTCATTTACACACTTTTTCTGTGCATGGTAAATTGTTGCTGGTGAATGGGGGCGGAAAGACGCCCGGGTTGGCGGAAGCTAATTTTCCACTTGAGGAAACTGTCTGCAAAATAATAATCTACGGTTTGTTATGTGAAAATGATGATCTCCCCTCAACCCTGCCGGGAGCGGGATAATGGCACTGCGCTGGGGAGGCCTCACGCCAGAACTGCACTTTCACAACTGGCTTGTTAGCCAGGGAGTAGGGCCTGTCACCATGCAGCAGGCTGAGACTGCAGCAGCTGCCATGCGCTGGCATGGACACACTCACAGTGCACTGCATGCTAAGCATTTCAGCCCTTCAGCACAGACAAATGTGTATGTTTGTGTCATTTCTACCAGTTACTCTGACATTTATGCTAATTTATGAGATATACATATAATGAAGGGATTATGGCTCTGTGCACAGATAATGTGCCTCCATTTAACAAACTTTCAAACACATTTCCAAGAAGGATTGTCAAAATGTGCTAATCCAAAGTGCCCAAAAAATATGTGTGTAATTTGAGTTCTTTTCCACTGGACATACATGTCACTTAAGTTTTCTGTAGCATTATTATATTAAAATTAGTTTTTGTTTGTGGCATTTCAACAGGACAGAGATGCTCAGAGTCTGAATCACGCATCACTCTTCTCCAAAATTCTAAATGTAGTTGCTGATGTTAAGTTTGTGAAGTGTAAATCTTGGTCCAAACCATACCATGTAGCTGAAAGGTGAAGTTATAAGTTTAAAAGCAGTTTGAAAGACCCAATTTTAAGTGCATACATTTTCCTCATCTATTTTCTACTAGTTTGCTTCTACAGTCATACCTGCTAACTTCTGTCTCACTCCTATCACATCTTTTCCTTCTAACAGGAGTAGCAACATAGTTGGGTAGAAAAAACCCTTTCAAACCCAGAACAACTCAATGTGTTGGAGCCATAAATCTTCC
Organism: Rhyacichthys aspro; assembly: GCA_036850595.1. Classification (NCBI taxonomy): domain Eukaryota; kingdom Metazoa; phylum Chordata; class Actinopteri; order Gobiiformes; family Rhyacichthyidae; genus Rhyacichthys; species Rhyacichthys aspro. Next base: position 9,193,105 of record CM072165.1, on the reverse strand, counting down.
TGCGGTGCTCACTGTGTGGCCAAGTCGGCGACTAGTAGGAAACCCAAAGGTCGTTGTTCACTGAAGAGTTATGCAAGTGGCCTTTAGCGGAGGCTTCATTTGGTATGAGGTGTGTGTTCCTGCAGCGGGGGGGAGGTCTGGTGAAAACAGTGCGCGGCGGGCAGCCTGGCGAGAACACGGCGTCTTGTATTCCGCTGGAGTGTGGCGAGGGCAACAATCGACTAATCCTCTTTGGCCCCTCAAGTTTGTCTGTTGATTCAAATCCGCCGGGCTGAACTTTAAGCATCCGCCAGACGATAAGATGTGGAGATACGGCCGTGCGAGATTCAAAGTCAAGGAAGTGAGTTCTGTTTGTTTCTTTATTCTTAACTTTATCTCAACTTTGACGGAGGAGGCATTTGAAGCAATCGTGATGATAACTGGTATTTATAACCTCATTATATTTAAGGACTTCTTCCTCCAAAAGCATTTGCATAAACTGTCCATCACCACTTTGCATATTCAAATTACCGCTCACTGATACCAAAACACAACACAAGCCATGAAATATGAGGGATTAATTAAGCATGGCGTCAATTATTTGATGTGAGATACATGTTTTCATCTTGACTGGGCCTATTTTCCTCCAGAAAATGCTGGTGTGATTAGCCGGGCCATCTCATTCCATTCATAAGCCGGGGTATTATCCGCCATATAATTTTTCCTCATTTAGCATTGAGTCCATGAGTGCCTCCCTTCTGCCGGAAATTAATTACTGGCACTGACTTAATGTGCAGCTATTGAATAAGACAAAGAGCAGAGTTTTTCTCCGCTCTCTCCGTTTTTTGACACTTGATACGAGCGTGGAAGTGAATTACAACAAAAAATCGAGAGGAGGACGAAACAAAACATTGTAATTTGGCGCCATTATCCAACTGAGGGTTTTAATTACATCATAACAGGGCAGTTTGGATTTCTAAGAGTATTGATGACCTATTTAAGACCGTCATCAATCCCGCTTTAGATTTGTTTTATATCAGAAAACTGGGCTCGTTTGGTGAAATGGTGCATTCATGTGCTCCTCCGGAACGCGGGAAAACGTTTTTCCGAGTTGAATGAACATGAACGCCTGCTCAAGTCTGAACAACAGCTCGGAAACTTGGAGTTGCCCGAGATTCCATGTTGAGGTTATTTTCATCATCAACCTGGAGAAGGAAAGCAAACATTTAAGATATTTTTGTAACATAAGTCATTAAAATATTTTATACCAACTGTTTTGTGCATTACAACTTGATAATTTAACAATACAACTATTTTTTGTCCATATAGGCTTATTTAGATTATGTTATTATTATTATGTTATATTATTTAGTTATAAATCTGAGATCATGAAAAGTGGTTGTATGTCTGTATGTAAGCATGTGTATAGATGTACGCACAGTGGGAGTCAAATGTAGATTCAAATAAATGAAATGGAAAAATGGGTCAATACAAACTTTTCGAACTACTACAGAAAAACTATTATGTTTGAATTTAAAATGTTTCTTTTCTCTCTGTTTGTTTTAACCACATGTTTGAAATCAAGACTTCATTCATTCATTTATGACTTCGCGTCCATCTTTGTTGTTGTTATGGTTTAGAAAGTCCGACTTTCCGAGCTGAAATCACATGAACACACCGAAATGGGAACGACTTCCTAACTCGGACACTCTGAGTTTCCTAGGAGCACATGAATGCACCACTAGGCTCGTCACTTCGAAACCCACGGCTATTAGGTCTAGCTGTCCTGCCTGTTTTTTATACCAACACCGTCCAACTTTATCATTTCCTCGTTCGATAATCCATCCACATTTACATTCCATTAATCATCAGCCGTCGGAGTCGGAGTATTGCTCCAGGACGGCCCCCTGGGTGGACCGTGTGGCACCCCCCTCTGTATTAACCGAGCTGTCCACGTGACTTACAGCTTCGGACAGTATTGACCACCTCTCTCTGATCAATGTGCTAAAATGCTCCAAATGATGTACAATAGTGGATTTCTCAGCAAATATGGGAGGCATAAACATCACCGTGAACTATTCGAGGCTTTCATATAAAAACAGATTTTCAGAGACAGAAATTTAATCAAATGGAAGGAAAAAAAGCACTGTGAGACTTTGTGATAATAAAATAATAAAAGGATTGAACTGTTTAATATGGGGCAACTAGCTCAGTCTGCAGCACTGCAGGGCAAAGGCACAGGCGCCAGGGAATATGTCCCATTAGTATTTAGAACATAGCATTAGCATAACCTTATGTCAGTGGACTCCGTAATGCGTCATGACACACACCATTAAACATTAGTTAAGCAATAGTAACTCATTGATAATTTATAATGCATTACTGTGAAGGGGGCGATATGTGGGTTAAATAGCACTGTATCTAATTCAAACAGGCATATGTTATAGACATACAGTTTATAGAGCAGTGGTTCTCCAGCTTGAGTAGGTTTTTTTTCCAATATAGAAATGTACAAATATCAGTGTATATATACATATCCAGATTTAAACATTGTATTAGTCCTATTTTTGTACAGTTTAAATGCAGTGCAGTTGCTGATACATTCACTTGTATATAACCAGTGAAAAGCTGTAGTAATAACATTTTTAAAAAGTAGGTGGTACATGGACACTCAAATATTTCAGAGATGGTATTTATTGTAAGAAGTTTGTACATCGCTGATATTAAGTATTGAGTGAGTATTTTTATTTTTTTGGTGTCCCATCCCCTTTTATCCAGTATTAATTGAGTATTTACCTAATAATCATCCCTGTCTCTCTAGTGTGTAGAAATAATCTGAAGTAGCCACGTCCATTAGCTCAGTAGGTTAGATTGGTTGCTCGTGTTTAGTTGTATTTTATGGATTTAGATGAGAGTAGAAAGCTGCTGCTCTTAACTACTAGCATTTTAACTATGAATTAATGTTAATTTTGTATTCTGAAATGTTTTATTGTAGCTAAATCTGGCACAAAGCATTTTTTTTCTTGTGAGATTAATGTATTTGTTCATGGTCCATTACAAATAAAGAATAAACTAAAACTAAACGAAAACTACTACATAAAAACTGTTATAATTTCAGGTGCCCTCACAACTAACAACACACAAATTCAAGCAAAAAGTGAGCTTCCAGGCCTCCTCTCAGACCAGAAACTTCAGATACTTTGGGCTATAGTGGGTTAACATTAGAGGGTGCTAGTGAGCCAGGGAGGCATTTACACACCAGCCTGTTCCAGTCACACACTCTCTATCCCACTTATTCTCCTCCATAATCCCTGATGTATTAGTCCCTACTCTAAGATGGCTATGAGATTGCCTGCTTTCTAAAACATGACACGTTCAGTAGGACACATAGGACGGATCACAAATGCACGACTTTTGCTGTCACCACAAACTCCCCAGCGACGACACTACCCTGAGTCACTAAACGCATCGAGTGAATGTCCCTCAGAAGGAGATAAATGGAGAAAAATAGCATCTGTGCTTCTTTTCTGGTTCTACCTTTTAATAAACAGTGACTCCTTTGTTTCCTTTCCTACGCATCTCTTTCACTTTTTTAGCAACACGTTTGTAGAAGTGAATAAAAGCTTGGATAAAAGGAACGGACGCAGATGTAACACGAGTAATGAAATTGGACGTTGAAAGTGGACAGTGATGACTTTTTTTTTTACTCTGCGGTAGGTCGAGCTAGTCCAGACCCAAATAAAGAAGCGGTAGTTACAGAAATAAACACATCCGGCACTGTTTTATTTGTAGTTTTTTGGTACAAGCCCAAGGGTGAGGTATTCAGACATATTGCATTAGAAAGTTGTCCAAAAGTAGGTTGCACGGCGAGAGAGAAAAACATCCATTTAGCTCTCGTTTTTTTTTTAAGAGCATAGCGTCACAAACAACATTAGTAATGACCCACAGTAGACTGGGTACACTGCTGCATGAGGCACAGCTCAGTTTTATTCTCTTGTTTATATAAAGGCAGTCTGATTACTGCAGATGCAATATAGTGTAATTTATTTTGTACGCTTCACTATAGCTGCAGAACCTCCCTGCTTCAGGCTAGAGTCAAAAGCAAATACATTTTTAGACGTGGGATTGTCTGCTATGAAAATATCACATTAGATACATTGGGTATATGTGATGTTAAATAGAGAAAAATATCTGGAAATCCATAGAAAAATGAGAAGACAAAACTATTTTTCTGCCAAATATGAGACACTGGAATAATTGGCAGAAAAAAATGAAAAATTTGCCATTTTTTCCAACAAATGTCCCATTATTTTGAACATATTCGAATAAAAAATATTTTTTAAAAAGTGTCCCATTACTTACCAACACAATTTTTTTTTTTTTTTTTAATTAGGCTTCTGCAAAATTCAAATAAAACGTTGAGTCTGGGATGTTACACAATGAATGGAAACACATTTCCTCATGTTTTTCTTTCAGTCCTTGGTGAAGCAGGGACGGAGGTATTTTTAGGTAGAAATGAGCAATATCCTTGAAAATGGATTGAAAAAAGGTCTTTACTTTAAATACAGAGCAGTCCATCTCTAATAAAATAAAGTAAAATTCGTTTTTTCAGTGTTATGTGAATGAAAAGCTGGCAAAGCAGTCTTTTCTGTTAAAATATCAGAAATGGCTACAGTTCAACACAATACATAAGGCATATTAAGAAAATAAGTCCATTTAAAATGTATGCATTAGCGTCATCACATGCCTCAGATGTCTTTATCACCATTTTATGAGCATGTATTTGGATTGAATGACTGTCCATTACTTTAGTCCCTCATGTTGCTTTTGTAAACCCACTATTATGGCTGCCTTGACATAAAAACTAGACATATAGCCTCTTTCCTCGACAAACACCACGTCTCAGCAGTTACTCCACAATATAACTCTGAGTGATGGGGCGTATAGCAAATAACACAACTTTTTACACTTTTTATACTATACTGTAACCAACTGCAGTGAGACGCCAGTGTTAGCTTTAACAGCAACAGAACTTTTCCTGACCTAAGTTTACTTTTCAGTGTTTTATCCCTAAAACGTGTGGAGTTGCTCTCATGACAGATTCACTCAGGCCAAAGCAAAACACCTTATTTGTGAAAAACATGGATTTATGGGGCATTAAGACTTGTCTGGCACATAAAGGTGCCATTTAACCAAGGACAAACAGGCATTTTCACACTTTTTCCTCTCACCTGTCAGCCACATCCACAAATACACAACATCTTGGCACCATTTGCATTATATTGAAAAAAAAAAAAAAAGCACCTAAATGTTCAGTCTTGTGCACAATAGACTTGGCAGTAGGTCCCACGAACTAATTAAATTATTTCCATATTTGCACGCCACAATAGAGAAGAGTAATTAATTTTTTGCTCAAGTGCAATTCATTACCAAAGGCAATATCAAGTTTATTAAATGTGTCACAAATTAGTTGGATTAATTATATTTGCTGGAAGTAGCGAAATTGAACCTTCATCCATTTATAATTATACCTAATGGAGATATTTCCATTTAACCGAAGATTCAAAAGTATTGGTCATTAACATGTATTAAAGCACTTTGAGAAGCACTTCTGAAGTTTCGCACTCATCTTCAGGCTGTAAGTGAGAGCAGAGGGACGGCAGGAATACGGATGTCATTCTTCGACGTTTTGCCGTTATTACAAAATTATTAAAAATGTGTTAACCCCCAGCTCTCGCACCAGCTTAAAAACCCAGCAATTAAACAACACCTCTTCTATTCTTGTCAAAGAGGCTGACGGCTGCCATCTTTGCCTGTGAACCCCTACGGAGCTACACTTTCGGCTTCGGAAACTTTGCTGGCACTTTAAAAGTGACTAAGAAATAAACTACTTAGACTAAAATAAGATGATTGACAATGGATTTGTGCAAAATAAATAAATAAATAAATAATACAGCCATAAGACTGGTTGACAAGTGAAGCGATGGGATACATTAGACAGCAACAAACGGGCAGAAAAAAAAACTTGTTGAATTATAATTTGTAATTTTGTCACCAGATCCTGCCAAAAACTACATGCTTCATCTTGATATCTGCTCGGGATATCAAAGGTGTCAGATCCATCAAGAAAAAAATGTTGACAATTTGGTAGACACAATCAGCACTTTTACACACAAATAAAAGCACATGAGCAAGTCAGAAAAAAAGCATTTGTAACACTCTGAAAGCACACAGATGCATCATGGTAGACCAGCTTGATCTTTTTAAACATTTTCATAAATGAGTGTTGCTAAAATATGTGTCTTCTTCTGTCAAAAAAATGGGTATAGCATCGGTCAAAACACTGGCTTCTTTTTTATGTGTTAGCTACTTTCTGCATTCTTCAAGCTAAATCTGAGTAAGCCCTGTACAAGCTCCATTACATTACTCCAATTAAGAAAATATTTTGAATTTTTGCAACTTGGTCTGAGGGCTGTTGATAATGGCTTTGCAAAGTTTAGACAGAAAATAAACTCTGAAATGATGGTAAATATTAGCATTTGACCAAATCTGGACACAGAAATGAGTTGGTAAAGTTCAGGAAATGAATGTATTAAGGGTTTAACAGTGTTAGTGGTTGACTTTGTGTTACATGATGATTATTCATGTCCTGGGCTACATGTCACACTGATATTTTAATAAATGTCACTGTCAGTTTTATTTATATAGCACATTTAAAAACAACCGTCGTTGCCTGAAGTGCTTGACAGGCTCAGTACTAAACTAAAAACAATAAAACAGATCAAAATAAATAAAAATAATAATGTTAAAAGCCAGTGCAAAGAAATAAAATGCACATTTTGCTGCATTTTGGGAAAATCACCGCTCTGTTTGCACAAGCTCATTGAAGTTTGAATAAAAACGAATAATAAATTGCTAATTTAATGATTTTATGCCACAATATAACTTTACCGTCTCTCCATACAAGTTTTCATAAGTTAGCATGCCATATTTTTTCGATTTACACTTTGCTGCATGATTTTAGCAGTTCACCAGGCTTTTACTTTAGTATCTGTCACACATTGGCTACATATCACCATTGAACTTTACCATTTACATAAATTCAGCTGGAGGATGGTTTCATACCTCGGTTGAACACTAGTTATGCATGTGGTCTGTATTCCAGCATCCAAACAATCAATAATTTAGCTTTATAATCTGCGCCTGCTGCATCAGCACATTACCAGGTTTGGAAAAGCCATCACTATCATTAACTTCCTCTATCACTTTGCTCCCTACACTATTAAAAGGTGGATGAAAGGAGGAATGATGTAAGGAAAAGGGTCCCGTGTATCCATCTTGACTATGCTTTATCTCTCCCAAGCTTTTTGCTCTCTCTGGTAATCACACAGCACACCTCTCATTTCAATACGGGGCTGAGTGCGCACTGAGTGAACGCCGCAATCTGTTCCTTGTAATGAAAACGTATATTCCAGCTCGCCTTCCTGAAAGGAGGCCCCATTAGACGGCTCAGTCTCATTGATTGAAATGCTTTTAAACTCGCACGTGGCCATTAATGCAGGTGGAGGGGGAGGCGGCCGGGGGGCTGCGAGACAATGGTGCCATACAGAAGCGATTTGACACAAAAGTAGCGGGAAGTTCTGGGTTTAGCGGTGATTTTTATTTTAACTCACACTGAATATATGTTGTAGATTAAAGGAGAGAGTCTGGTTGTGGAGGAGTGTGAAAGAATGAAGGGTTTAAGCAACACAAAAGAGAAGTTAAAGAAATGGCGGAGACATTTTGGCGAACTTTCTGATAGTTTTGTACAAAAGCAGTGACAGAAAGCACTCAAACAAGTCTAGAAAATAAAATCAACCTCAACAAACCAATAAGCCGTCTTTTTAAAACTTTTTAAATGTGCAGAAGGCCTATATACTGAGGTCTTTCAGTGGAAAAAGATGTGGGACTGTGACACCGATGTTACGATTTTTCCATTGAGTAGAATCAAAAAGGTTGAGTCGGTACAGGTTACTCCTCACGAGGCTTGTGATTTCTCTGTGCTGTGTTCATTATGGCATGATTTGCTTATTTAAATACAAATAGCAAGCAAACTTTACAAAACGATGACGCATTGGCACTAACTCGAAAGAAGACAAATGTAAACAAGGCTAAATAATGATGCAAAAATAACATAAAGCTGCAAAAGATTGTTCATTTTTTTGAGCCTTAAATTCAGAGCAGCAAAAGTTTGAGGTGGATGATTTAAATATCACAAGTTATCTCTGTGTCTAACTTAACGGAAATAGCTTTTGTTCAGAAATGCAATAAAATAAATGCACATAAACTACAAAATTTTTAAATATTACTGTTTAAAATGAGCTTTTTTCAAGGCAAAGCCCAAGATGTACTACAGTTGAGTCCAGGCCATTCAACCATTATTTTATCAAAGGAATATCACTGTTTCTTCTCCTTTTACCCCTCCGTTCTTGTACTCAGTGAGCCGCCGCCGCCAATCAGCAATGCAAACATTCCATTTTCCAACGGAGCCTTGTTTAATTAGGAACCTGACTGCTCATACGCTTTGAAACAAACTCCATTTGATAAACATCGAGTTACCCACTGATGCATCCTGCAACAAGGACACCAGAGCTCCAGGCCCTGACTTGAATTGCTAATGTGCTCTGCGAAAAAAAACAAAACAAAAAAAAAAGCCACGCACTCAAACTCAGCCTTCATTTCAGCTGGGTTTTTAAAAAGAGCAGTGGTTTATGAAGAGAGCGCGCTGCCAAAAGACAAATCGTGGAGTATTTCCTGCTGTTTCCATTGAACCACGCTGTGACGGTGCAGGCAAAAAGGTGAGGTCATATCCTTAAAGGGATAGGCTCGGCTGGTAATGGGGTTCAGCCTTAATAAAGAGGGAGGAATTGATTTGACATGCCTCGCCCTTGTAAAACCATTAACAATCTCGCGTCTCCGTGTTTTTTTCTTTCTTTTTTTTCCACATTATGCCTTATCAGTTGCATCTCCTCCAGTGAAGGCAAACGACGGCCTAAGTATGTTAAGTAAACGCTGCCCGAGATTGGATCTAGACTGGGCGTTCTTTCTTCTTCTTTTTTTCTTTACCAGAGGTTATCGTCGCCGTTTAATGTGACCCTTCAAATTTAATCACGGCCCTGATCAGATCACCCAGCCTAAAGCGAACGTAGAGGTCTGGATTCATTTGGAAAACAGACGCATGAGGTTGAGTTAGAAAAAGAGAAGTTAGTAAAGAGGTGTCTGAAAATCTGAAAAGTTAATTCTCGGCTAGAATTGAAGAAGAGCTGGTTCCTTTTTTTTTTTTTTTTTAATTTGTTTTAAATGGCTGTTTTTACAAAGCCTTTCACACATATCACACATGTCAAAGTCTAGGCCCTTTGCAATGTTTAATGTGACCTTTATGTGATATTTCTAGCATCAGGTTTTCTAAACAAGTTTTTGATGGATTTGATTTTTACTACTAAGATGCGCAAATGAAATCTTTTGAAATCCATCCAAAGCCTGTTTAAATCCAATTCAAACCTGTTGAAATCTGAATAAAACCTGTCTAAATCTAAATAAAATTTGTTCAAATCCAACTATACTCTGTTCAAATCCATCTAAAACCTGTTTCCATAAAGAACTTAAGTTAAAGATAAATTTTATAAAAGCTTCTTTGGCCTCTGAAGGATTCTTATTAACTATCCCTCATCACATGACACCAGTTTGACACCACTGCATTATATGAATGGTATTTTAAATGACTTTTTACTAATTCAACACAAGTAGCACGTCATTCTGGGACAACAAACACTCTTTTTACCATTTAAAACCATGAAAATTGCCCTATTTTTATCTACAGTGGATAGTATCTTTTATTGATGTATGTTTATGGAAAGTTGTTTGGACTCACGAGCCAGTTTGACGAGGAACACAAGGTTCAGAGTCTCCAGAACCAACCCGGAGCAAGAACCAGAACAGAAAAGTGGTTATACACTAGAATTCAGTCCAAACAAGCAACAAAATCCAAAGGAGTAACTAAGCTAAGGAAGGAGTCAATCTTAAAAGACAAAACAGGCCGGTCAAGCGACAAAATAAAACAGGAAGTAATGCAAATAATACACACAGCTTAAAAAACAAGATGGAATCTGACACTGAACAAAGAAACCGATAAATGTTTCTTATTAAGAGATGACTTACAGCTTTATATTGCTCTGTCTAAATGGTGACAGGTCAAATTCAATAGAAAGGTTTAATTATACATGAATAGCCTCTGTTATAATGGTTTTATCTTAACGTTTAAACAGCATTGGATCTTTACTTGATGTATATTTGCTGTTTATTCAGTCTTGAGTGATTTCAGTGTATTTTTGCGTCAGTTTTCATCTTCATCATCCAGACCACAGTTGATAAACATTAAAACAATGACACTGAACTGCATTTCCACATTGCTCCAACACTTTACCTGCTGTTTTTAACACATGCCACACATGCCGGCGATGTTTCATCCTGCTTTCATGAAATGCTTATGCAGCCTTGCAGTTTTGGTTTTTTTTGCTTTTTTTTTTCCAAAGAGATGCGTTTCAAAGATATGTGGGAGCAGGAATCTAGCACAGCCTTCTTGGTTTTAATTTCCCTGAGTGGAGAGGAGAATAAAGTGTGCATTTACTCTGGGATTGCTGCAGGAAGCAGACGGCTAAATTCTGTTAGCGGTGTGCAAAATACTATGGGAGATAAAAGGCTATAGCCGGCCACACAAGAGAGCAGGCAGACAAGGGAAGAATGCATTTAGATAGACTTGTCCGATAGCACGTGAAGGTTTTTAAAAAGGAGTACACAAAAAATAGATGGATAAAATGTTTTCTTTAGCATGACTTTTCTGTTACTACATCCACGTTACATACTTTTACTGTACTCCATGCATTCTCCTACATGAACAGTAAAGATTATGGACACAAAAGAGGTTTAAAGTGAGGTGAGTTCAATTTAAATACAGTTGAAGCGCTTCTTGTTGGACTTGGGCAGTTTTTGTTCGATTTTAACAAGCTTTATGGTGTTTAAGTTGGTCTTTGAAAGGTTTTTCATTGGACTTTAACTGGTTGTAAATGGTTCCAGTTGGATATGAATAGATTTTTTACTAGGGATGTGAACTGATTAAAAAAAAACAACGAATGAAATTAGTCACAAATCTGGCTGTAATTAATGGCGATTCATCACACAACTTGTCAACTTTTAATAAACACAAGGAATCTTCAGTTTTACAGAAGGTAATTAACTTTATTTTGGATCATTTAACTTTGCCAGGCTTTAACCTTTGTATAGAATGTACATTTTTATAAGTTTTACATGGAAAAGTATAAATTGGACTGTTTAGAATTCAAAAACTGACTGAAAAAAAATGATTTGACAAATAACTTAAAAATAACTTGAGAAACCTTAGTGCACTACTGATACATTCCCTTATGTCAAATTAACAATTTAACGCACTAAAAGTAACACAAAAAAATTATTTTAACCTAATATTAAAACATTTTAACTGATTTTAGCTGCACTTTAATTGCCTCGAGTAGTTAGAGCTGTTTTTTATTTGGACAAAATAAAGTAATTTAAGATCAAAATAGGCTCTCTCTGGTAGAGGATAATGGAAATAAAAATTGTGAAAATAAGTATCACAGTTGGAGAACCACTGCTTTAAGTTATTAAATCATGTCATGTGATGAGACCCATATATCATTCTGAACAGTGATGTGGACTCTCCACTTGACTGGCAGCCCTCGTCTATGAATTATTCACAAACATTCCAAATATCACACAATATCACTCTGGCAAACAGAGGAAGAGAGATATTCATATTTTCCGTTTGACTCCTGACCTTTTCACAGGCCCCGCTCTCATTCATTCCCTCTGCATCAGTATAAACCAATACAATCTGACGGACAAAGCCTTGATCAAATAACAGCACCGGCGAGGCATCGGGGGAAGAAAAACTCCAGATGAGGCTGTCTCGCGGTGGTGAGCACTTGGCAAGTAAAAATAGCTACAGTATAATTGCCCCCAGGTAAGTTAACTGCCTGAAACTCCCCCCCCCAAACTGATATGAGGTATGGGAGCGAGTGTGGGTGTGGAAAATGGGCCCCAGAGTCGTTAAGCCGCGTTAAAAGAGGCACCAGAGAGAATGCAGTAAAAATACAGGAAACAGCACAACAATTTGACCAAAAATTCTCATTTATTATTGTCGTCTGTGGGATTGGGATGCTTTATTGAGGCGTTGAATGAGATTACAAATTAGCTTTAATGGACTTCTAAACCAAACAAGAAAAATTGAAATGATGATGATTACACTATGAGCTATAGTTCAGCCTGTTGCAACAGAAAAGCCAAACAATCATTTACACACCACAGACATTATTTATCTCCAGAATTCATATCGGCCCGCAGCAGAGGTTTTCATTAACATATTGGCCCTTGAGTGCAAATGGAACGGGTAACAGTGCTCTGCTAATGAACTGTCCCTGATGCGATGACCATCTTGAACTTTGACGTAGGACGGCGTTGTTTTGAAGCGCTCGATGGATGATTAAAAGTACAAATCACATTTAGTCATGAAAAGCTTTTTTCTCATTATCACGATGATGAAGGTAATAAGGTTTTTCACAGAGAACGTGTAGAAAACACAGGTACGGTATAAAACCTCTATATGTAGGCTACTTTGGCCCACTCACCTCCTATAATTAGTTGTTATTTTGAGCTTTTCTATAGAAGTGGTGTATGATTAACCAGGAAACGGCAGACCACCTGAAGCGTCTCACCTGTTATGTCTGATAGATCAGGAAGTGAGAAATAACTGAGCCTAAAAATGTATTTAGTATCACTAGACACCAAATGTGTTAATGCAGAATTTAAGTATGCAGATTGGTTGCTAATTAGGAGCCATTTTGAAAGAAATAAGAACTCATTTGTACTATTTATACATACACTTTTTTTACATTTTAATTAATGATGAATGTTGTGCGAAATCAATTATATTATTTATATACCGATATTTTTCTCAAAGGTGCAATATTTTGTTGGCATCTGTTGGTGAAATTTCTTCATCTTTTCTCAAATCTTTTCTACAGCCTGTGATTATCTATGGTAGCCCTGCAGGGACACGCAGAATAAACTCAATGGAAATAGGTTATTTTAATAACTGACAAAAAAAATAAATAAATTCACAATTGTTCCAAGCCTTAATGCAAATAAACATGGGCGTGCATCTCCTTCAGCTCCTTCCACTGGGTTTTAAGCAGCTTTAATTTGATATTTTTTCAAGACAGACCCATGTAAAAGATTATATGTTAAAAAGCCTATTCCATGCACACTCTTATATATTATAAATTAATGATATATTTCAGATCCATAACTAGCAACATGTTTTGTCATTGTGAAATGTTGAGGGTGTATCTAATGGTCAGTGCAGATTGCAATTCCACACCTAACACTCCTTTTGAGAGCTACGGTAGCCCTGGAGGGACATGCTGTTGTCTATGAACAACCCCAGTGGAAATTTCACCTACAAAATGTATTTTAAGTTCATAAATTACCGAATTGTTATAGAAGCAGGCGCTCAAAATAAACATAGTTGTGTTTCTCTTTCAACAGAGGTCAGTTTGTCCTCTCTGGGCACCTGTAGAAACAAGAACAGACCTTCCACTGGCTTTTAGAGCTTATAAGGTTTATTCTTTCGAAACTGACAAGTGCAAAAGTGTCGTTTATATAGCTGCATAGATTTTGTTCTACTGCAAACCTGATCAGGCCTCTACAATGGGATTTGCAGGAACAAAGGCAAAGAAATAACTGCAATGGACACTGAGAACTGACTTTTCTCTCTTCTTTTGCTGCTTCCTAACAGCCGGCCTTAGTCTCAAATGAACCCATAACCCTGACAGTCTTACGGCCGTGTTCTTCCAGCTGTGATAAATATCAGTCTTGCAGTCCAGACATGTCTTACAGGTCGATCCCACTGCGAAACACATCTGCCACGTTTAAGTGAGAACTGGCCTGGAATAGAGTATGTATAGACCTCACCGTGGTCGGCTCAAGGGAAGTAACAGAGTTGTCCAAGGAATGGTAAAGTACAGGTTATTGTGTTTGTTTGAGCTAATATGTTGCAGGATGGAGATAGAAAACACGGACTCATGAAGAAGAGTGTGTGTTTTCCAAATGGTGCCACCCTCAAACGGTCATTTACGATCCAACTCACAGCCGCGGATCTGATTACGTAGAATCAGGCCAAACGCATGACATTTGCGCATAACAGTGTTTTCCGATAACACGGTACATGTTGGCCACGGGATGTTATCTGTGTAAAAAAAAAAAAAAAAAAAAGTAACCAGGAGTGATATGATTCGTATGTAAAAACCTTATTGCTTCTCCTATCTCGTAACAGTTCTCATCAACCGCCCCAGGCCAGTGCAGAAGCAGCGGGTCAGCACAGATCCGCTTTATACCCCTCGGAGAAAAGGGCTCCAGCTCATAAAAAGCTTTACGCCGTCGCACTGGCAGACATTTGGCATTTACATTTATCGGCAAGCTGGGTTAATTAAACTCGACCCGTCCACCGTCCTGATTAAACAATGGTAAATAAAGACTCGCTGGATAAGACGGCGGAACCATAAAAAGAGACTGTATGAGGCTTGGATACAGTACTGCAGCAAATACACCATTTTTGTCTGTTTAGATTATAAAATATAACAAAACTTTTTTTTATTTATGTGGCCCTGAAAACATGTTGTTCATTTAAGCTTATACTGGAATAAAGCAGAAATTTGCCGTTCCATATCCTTCTGTCTTTCTTTTCCCATTCATTCAAGGTAATCCACTCCACATTGGCATTCTTAAAAAAAAAAAAGTTGAATGAATAAATAGACTCAACGCAAGGTCTTGATAAAAAACAGTAACGTGACAGCGAAATTTCATGAAATTGTGTATTATATTTATTACTATTATTGTATTTATCGTTCTAGTGCTACACACAATATTACCTTCAGTTCATTCTCTGCATTTAACCCATCCAGAGGAGCAAAGGAGTAGTAAATAGTAACTGGTCATGTTTCTAGACAAAGACTACAGTGCATGTTTTGGGATGTCGGTGGGGGAAACTGGAGTACCCGGAGAAAACTGTTGTAATGACTGAAACAATGACAGAGACAAACTGGTTAGTTTTGTAGGTTGTAATTAATCAAACACAATGCCCAGTGGAGTTTCGGAAGATAATACAGGCTGGGAGCTAGTGGTGGGGGACTGGAAATTGTCTGGAGAGAAATGAAGAAGGTATGAGATTAAAAATAGCTACAACACGAGGAATGACCGACATAGAGTTTTCTTATCAAGGCCGGTTGATTGTAGGCGGTTGACAAAACACAGACAGGGAAAACAGACAGGAACAAGAGGGAGGGTAAACATAAGAAACAAGGTGGAAAAAGTACACCTGAGCATGAGGAGAACATGTAAACTCCACATATAAAGGCCCCAGTTAGCCCGGGTGCTAACCACTTTCCGTTTAGGTGCACATCTTGTCCACTATGGCAGGAGCGGTACATTTCAGGTGAAGGTGGGATGCGAAAACTATCCAAATACGCCACAAGAATACACCACTCTAACAAAACACTAGAGTCAGAATAAAATCCAGTAACCCAAGTCATTAGTTCAACAATTAGATGTCTTGTTTCGTTCCCTTCGAGACGCTCGTTCAATCCTGAGGCTCGTGCCAAGTCGTGCATAAGCAAAAAACAAAAAACGAGATGTCTGTTGGTCTCGGCGGACATCATTTTCGCAGCAAGAACGGGAGCTTTTCTAAATATTTCCCTCTTAATCCTCTTAACAGACTGTAAGCAAGTAAGTGCAGGTAAACAACCCCCCGTCCCTTCGCCTCCCCACTCACCACCTGTGTGCAAATGCTCGGCCTTTAAATAAATCCTAATGACTCATGCCCACTGCTGCCAACGTTCGACGATTACAACAACAACAGAACTATCTGAATCATTTGAATGCGTGATTTCTCCGAGCACTTTTGTTTGTTTAAAAGCATGGAATTTTCTCCTCATCTGAACCGCACTGTACGGCTTAGGGCCAAGTCGACCTATTAATTAGAGATGCCTTAAGTACTCCTGGGTAGACGCCAAAACATATCCAGGAGAATTGTTTGTTTAAAAAATGCTGATGTGGAAGAAAACAAGCTTAACCCTGTGCATTTGTACACATTGAATTACATTAGGGTATAATGGGTATATGCTATGTTTAGTCTGCAGAGTGAGGCCCTGCAGAAGAAGCCACTAAATAGGACACGTACATTTATTTTTAACTCATTTTGGTGTCACTCTTTTAGCTCAGCCATTGTACTTTACACCAACAGACACCAAAAAACACAAATCTGAATGCAACAATGGACAACTGAAAGACTGCATGTGTAGTGGGTAGTGACTACAATAAGTGGCTCCATATACAGAAGAAAAAATGCTTTCAAGTAAGAATGCTGTCAACAATCTGTAATTTGAATGTTTTTTGATTCATTTACAAAATGGAAAAGTGAGTGAAGAGATACAGTAAAAACCTTCAGTTTAGAGTGATCCCAGAACAAGGAGTAACCCTGATCCCAACGTCATGGAGTCTGGCCTGGTTCTGTCTGGGATTTTATAGTCTGGTTTAGTCCAGTTTGGCCTGGTTTTGTCTGTGATTCTCCAAATACAGAACAGAATCAGCCTAGTGCATCTGAAAGTGCTTGAACTGCTGCTGTTTTGAAATATTGATTCTGTTCTTTCACTTTGCATTTTGTAATAAAACTTTACTTTTTTTTATACTTTAGATGTATCCACTTCTGCAGAAATGATGTGCACAGTACTGTACATCTGCTCTAGAGTACCATATGAATAAATACATTTGTTTTAGGACATATTCAACCCATTTGCATGACGAGATTATCATGTATGTAACTAAACGTGCTATAATCAATATATAAACCGATAGATTAAGCTAAACAATATGGTGTTTTGATGTTTTTAACTTGCTTGTTCATGTAAACGAATAGGAAACACCACAGTGCTTTTGTTGCCTGAGTGAGTGTAATTCGTAATGGCGTCACTTGGGGTAAAATGGGGTAATAGTGAAAATTAACTTAATAACTTAATATATTTGCTGTTTTTGAGATTTTATGTTTGCCATGTACGTGTTGTGATGAATTAAAGTTATTTATTGAAAAAAATTGAAGAATATATAAACACAATGTCTGAACATGGGCACACTGTACTCGTAGCCCATAAAAAGCTGTCTTTCAATGGAGTAAAATCAACTCAGTGTTACTTGCCTGCCACTCTCATTTACCCGTCTCGCCTGTTTTTTATCATTTTTTATTTTATTTTTTTCTTCCCAAACAACAAGCTGCAAACATTGTCACTGGACCATCACTGACTCGGCTCAAATGACTTCTGAAATTGCTTTGTTTCCCCTCGTCTGCGCACACATGTCACAGATGTTGTTTGGGGCGAGTATGGGAGCGTGCCAAACTCGAGCGTGACGTGCCATTAGCAATCGAGCTGACTGTGCGCCGGTCGCTCTTACACTTCCATTATTCATTTCTGTGGGTGGGTTGGAGGGCTGCGTCAGACACACACAAAGAGGACACTGTGCTGACTGTGGCCCGGACAGAGCAGGACGTGATGTAGTAATGACTCAACTCGGCCCTGGTTTTGATCTAAGTTTAGAATTCTGTTTGACATCTGATACATAAAGTACTTTTTAGGTCTTATTCGACAGAAGAGGTTTCTCAGTGGTAGCTAGGATGTATGCTCACTCCATTTGAAAAGGTTTTAGATGGATTTGAACAGGTTTTGGTCAGTTTTGACTAAGTTTGAGTTGGATTAACAGGTTTTAGTTGGATTTGAACAGCTTTTAGATGGATTTGAAGAGGTTCTGTGGTTGGGAGCGGGCGGGTGGCAGACTGAAACAGGCTCTTGTTGGACTTAGGAGGGTTTTTGCTGATTTTGACACGGTTTAGTTGGGTTTTAGCAGGTTTTAGTCAGATTTGAACAGGTTTTACATGGATTTAAATACGTTTTAGTTGGACATGAGCTGGTTTTAGATGGATTTGAACAGGTTTTAGTTGGAGTTGAACAGGTTTTAGATGGATTTGAACAGGTTTTAGTTGGTGTTGAACAGGTTTAAGATGGATTTGAACAGGTTTTAGATGGATTTGAACAGGTTCTAGTTGGACTTGAGCAGGTTTTAGTCAGATTTGAACAGGTTCTAGTTGGACTTGAGCAGATTTTAGTCGAATTTGAACAGGTTTTACATGGATTTGAATACGTTTTATTTGGACTTGAGCAGGTTTTAGATAAATCTGAACAGTTTTTTGTCAGATTTGAACAAGTTTTAATCGGATTTTAACAGGTTTTAGATGGATTAGAACAGGTCTTAGTTGGATTTGAGCAGGTTTTAGTTGGATTTGAACCTATTTGTTTAAAGCTGTTACTGTTGGGACTATAAACAATACACAAGCCCTCAAGGGGGCTACACAACACAACCATATGGTGTACGTTTCCTTTTTTTGCTTTGACAGTGATTGCTAAAACATCCTTTTTTTCCCTGTTGTTCCTAAAATACCCAAATGCCACAGCCCTCCTGAATGACTTCTGAAACTGCATTTATTTTGCACCAATTTAAAACACAGACAGTGCTGCAATTTACCTAATAACTGTGGTTTAGCTTGTGTCAGTGCTTCAATGGAGGTTTGTCCAACACAAAAACAACTTGGTATGGATTAGGAAATTACGGCGGCGAAGTCTGGAATATGACTGTTTCCTCTTTGAGTTTTTGTCACTTTTACCTGACGGCATCCCATTTTTTTTGAACATTTGCGGTGTTAAATGACATCTGACAAGTTTGTAACGTTTCGTCAATCGATTTGTTTCCCTCAGAAGTGTCCGTGTTCTCTGTTGGAGCCTAAAGGTGCTGTTGTCTTGTCTTTCCCCCGAGTTACTCTGAGGTCAACTTCAGATTAACTAACGTGATGTATCCTCGCTGCCACCGCGCATTACCACTCACATTGTTCTCCCGCTCCAGTCGCCGGGCGGCCATTGCTTTCAATTACACCCCCAACTTTTCTTTTTAATTAAACGTACAGACAGATTAATTACGAGACAACTTAAATGATGAAAAAATTAGAGGTGTCCGGCCACATTGTGTTCGGAGTCATTCTGCCAGCCTCCTCGACGTCTCGGGGCCCCCTCCAGGCCTCGGAGCCGCGACGCCCGCTGTTCAATAAGCAATCTGCTCGGGGAGGCGTACAAACGAGCGGAGCGGTCGCGGGGCAGTTTGTTTCTGTTTGCGAGACAGGTTCGATTCTTCAAGAGACACGGCCCACAAAACCAGACACCCAAGGCTGCAGGCTGGGTAAAAACTAATTATGGTGGTGTTAAAAGGCAAGCTCAATGAGGCACAGGGAAGACAGGCAGATTTTCAGCACCTCTTGACTCCAGCAGCCTGGGACCAAACAATGCTTTTATATACTTGCTGCCACACAATTAACGATACATTCCTTTGCGTGTATTAACATTAGACTGTACACTGGAGGCCACGGTTTATAATGAGATTAGCTAATACTTCAAGTTAGAGCGGGGTACTATGGGTAAAATGGTGGGGCCGAGGAACTAAAATTGGCCCACCAAGGGGTTGGATTTGGCCCGCCAGAGGTTGTCATGTTTCGTGACTGAAATTGCTGACTGACTACTGATTGAATCTGCAGTGACTTTCAAGCATACTTAGACACTGATAAGGTAATGGCCTATTTCACTGAAGAGGAGCCATGGGGCATATATTCCCCAGAAACAACCTCCTGCCCTCACTAAGGTAGCCTAATTTAAAGACAATTCAGGTTAGTTTGTGCATGTGTGCTCATTTGCACACTTTATAAGTCTTTTAAAGTACCTCTTTTTTGATGGATTTTTTGATCTAAAATTTTAATGCAAGTCCAAACATAGAGGAGTTTTATATGCTAAATTATATATTCCATTTGAGGATTTATTTTGTAAGATCAAGGCTAATAGTGCAGATCCTCGATATGTAAAAAAAAAAAAAAAATTAAAATAAAAATTAAATTAAATTAAATTAAATTAAATTAAATTAAATTAAATTAAATTAATCAAATTAAATTAAATCAAATCAAATCAAATCAAATCAAATTCAATTAAATTAAGGTTCAACACTAAACATACAATTACATAAATTTAAAATAGAAAAGGAAAAAATTCCATATATTGTTACAAAGTGATAACAGGCTCCTGGGACAGCACTTTCTGAGCTTTTTAGAAAGAATACATTTGTCTTGATGGTCATTTGCTAACACCATCATTTTTTTTTATTTGGTTGTAATATTTATACAAGTTTGTGTTTTAATAAATCACCAAAAATTAGGGTCACATTGCATTTTTCTGATATACTCTTGCATCCATTGACCTTCTCCGATGTCAATGTGAGACCAAAGTAGACAGATATCCATCACTTGGTCCTGATGATCATTGTGATGGAGCTGCTCTATATCGGGAGGACACCAGGGGGCCTTTCAAACGGCAGAAGAGCGGATATGCTGGTATCGAATGAAAGCATTAGTGACACAAACATGTTATGAGAGATGAGCAACATCTGGTGCGACGGATCTTATCCCTTTGACTTTTTGACGCAGTGCCACTACGCTGTATATTCTTGACCTGCTAATCTTGGCTTAAACTCTCACATACCCCGGATTAATGGACTTTTTAGAGTATTAACATTTTAGTTTATGGAGAAACAACTCGGAGCAGAATGTCTCTCTTGAGGAATATCTTCTGGAATTGAACCTTGGCGTTATATTGCTTTCAAACAGAAATACTGAAGTCCTTTTTGTTATTCCGCACTATGTCTCTTGGATTTATAACTCTCCCTTTTTTTTTTTTTTTTTTGGCTGCTTTTCAAAAAACTAGTGAAATGTGAGGAAGAAAGCCAAAGAGCAATACAAGGGGTTAGGGAGGTGGTCGAAAGTGCCTCGGACAAAATGTGCGCGGCCCCTGAACTAAACCCGGGGGATTGGGAGTGGATTGAATGCATCTGGCCATATATAGGCAGCCTTTGACACGGCGGGGGCCTCGGATACGGAGACGGGGCCACGGAGCGAACCGACGAGTGGGACGAGTTGAGAAAATGAGCAGCGGGGTGTTACTAGCTGACCAGTGGAGCTTTACAGACCCCCCTCCTCTCCTATTATTCCATTACTGACACTAGAGGGGTCCTGAGTTGGAGCAGTCGGAGAGGTTCCTGGTGCACTGCCAAGTCGCATCAATGCACCATCAATGCCGCTGCGCAGTTGGAAGAGCGCCGTTAATTCCTAGATGACGGGAGTGGGAAAAAAAAAAAAAAAAAAAAGGTCACTGGGTTCCTATGGGGTTAAAATGCCTTAATCTTTTTATCCCGTCCTATTCACAGATTTGATACAGTCACTCTAAATCCGTAAGTGGCATGCGGTGCTGAAGCAAAAGGGAATTCTGTCCAAATCCTGGCAGCTGGCCGAGTGAAGAGTTATAAAACACCAGTATATGTTGTGAGGATTATCTTTTACATCAACACAGGCCAAGTATGTCAAAATATTGTGACTGGATTACGTCGTATCTTCTCTCTTGTTTCTCACGCACATCTGAAAGCATCTCCAGCTCCCTAATGAAGCGTGATCACTGTGTTAAACTGCTAATTAAATCGGATATTAAACCCTACTACCCATAATCCCTCTTGGCTTGTGTTTCCAGGTATTACCTTCTGACACTTTCCGGGCGAAACATGGGCAACGAGTAAGTGGGACTGAATGTATCAATCAGCGGCTAATTGTGAGGTTTTTACACAGGTCCAAGTTTAGCTTCCAACTGGGGCGACCCGAGTGTGGTCATGTCCAAGGTGTGAGCGAGTATCTGCAGAGGCAAGCAGATGAATGGAGGCGTGTTGAAGACATATGGGATCTGTCAGCATTGTACATATTTGAACAGAGGGGCTCTAATTTGGACAAAATGAGAGCGACCTGTCAGCCAATCCGCTGAGTCTTCCATCTAGCAGAGATGACTTTCACGGAACAGCTGGTGGGCCATTATGGAGCGTACACTAATGATCAGCAATGCAAAATTGATGAGTCATTGATCTCAGGCAGTCATTGGATTTTAGATGGCACTTTTTTCCCATATAAAAGATTCAAACAATGGCAAAATCTCTAAATGAGGTAACTTTAAGACAATTTTCTCCTTTTAATCTGATTAAATACAAAAATGAGTCCTATCTCTGGGGATAGAATTGACTGCTTTTGGACGCATCTAGATAGACATACAACCAACCACATGAAGCCCATCCCATTTAAATAAACGCTTATGATTGGTCCATCAATGGCTATTAAAGGAAGGAGTTTCACAGAGACTTTCAGAGAGTGAGTGGGTATAACTGACCAAGCTGAGACTGTTCATATTGCTCTAAGCTAATGGCTGGTAGTTTGTGACACTGCTGCTGTAGTGGTGGATAGAAGATCTATTGTAAGTGTAAGATTTGCTGAAAATCCAATAACCACACAGGCAATTTTTTCACACGTAAAAAGCTATTTAAAGGTGTGGAATATTAATGGGTTTGTTAATCTAACAGTGTCAATTCTCACACTTTAATTCATTGGCACCTTTTGTATATCTGCCCATTCAGATGACTTGAGGTGCTACCTTTTTGTATTAGTACACAATTAATAGGTTACAGACACATAGATTGAGTCAAATTTGACAAAAAACAATAAAATCTGACTAAATGAAGGCGGCAATGCAATGGCTACCCCATTAGACCGCTTTAATCCTTCAAACCGGCAGAAAATGTTTTTTTCCTCCACCAATTTCCAATTAATATTCTCGGCTGTGGAACGGTCAAGACCTCAGTGATCCCCTGTCTCCCCTGCTCACGGCGAAGCGCCGCCGAGGGCAACGCTCCAAACAAACTCGGGTCTCAACGGCGGAGAGTCAGCCTGAACTCTGAACTGTACTGTGCTACCTCATTAGCCTGCGTACACACCGGCATCTGTTCTATCATGAACCCTAATGCGACCACTAGAAACAGGAAAATAACTGCTCGCAATGGACAATGTGGAATCACATGTGATGACCGGAGTTCACTGACCACATGGCTCTACTCGCCTTTCATTCACTTAAGCAATAAACGCCAAATAAACCTTTTCAAATGGAAACGATGTTGGTTTTCTGTTGCTATTCTGCTCAGAGGAGAAAGTGAAGCCAAAACCGAAGCATTGAAAACGGACCGGTAGAATGAGCGGGGTCATTGAGCACGACGGGAACACGGGCCCTGCTCAGCTGGAGGGACTCTGGCGAGGACGAAGCCACCTATCTTATGGTGACAAGCGGCAAATGGGGGCCCATTACCGCGCAGAATGCTAATGCCAAACTGTGGGCCCCGGGGACTGGCCATGTTCCCCAAACACAAGCAGCGGAGACCTGCCAGGGTGCATGCATGACAGCCTCCATTCACACCCACAAGTGCACCAGATAATAACCGCATAAATCACAAGAGACTTTTTCTTTCGTACTCCTTGGCGACTCTCAATCTGCTTCTTGACGGCTGCTTACACTCCCCGTTCTTAATTGTCCCCTGGTCTATTTTTTTCCCCTCTTCCTTGTTTCCTTTCCTCCCACGCCCATTCTTTATTGTCTTCTAACAAATCCCCACACACAAGCACACGCTCGCCATCAATGTGCTTTCATTCATTGTCAAGTTCTTTTCCGAAAAAACAAGGACAGCTGCTAATAACTACCAACAGTCGTAAGCTTCACATTGTTCAATTGTTCCCCAAAATAGTAGTGGAGTTTACAGTGAGATATATGCACAGTGATGGTGTCAGTCTTAAGTTAATTATAGCATCTTTACCACCAGACGAGAGGAGAAGTAAGTGATATATTTTTGAGAAAATGAGGGTTATATATCTCTACATTCAGTGTCCCAGTTCCTATGCTTTGAAGCAGAGAATAGATTTATGAAATACCTTTGGAGGATTTTCTTGTAGATATTTTCTATAGATGACTGGTTATATTGGGGGCACGGTGGCAAAGTGGTTAGCACTGTCCCCTCACAGCAAGAAAGTCTTGAGTTTGACCCTGGGGACGTGCAGGGTGTTTCTGTGTGGAGTTTGCATCTTCCTCCATTGCTCAGTTGGGTTTTTTCCAGGTACTCTGGTTTCCCCCACCAATGAAACATGCACTGTAGTCTCTGGTTAGTAACATGACCAATTACTGGCGCAAGAGAGAGAAAAAAATAAAATAAATAAATAAATAATAAATGCAGGAAAATAAAGAGTGACTGAAAACAAAGCATAATCATTAACCAGTACTTTTAAGTTTAAGTTTAAGTAGTCGCTGGATCTCGTGAAAATCACAACTTTCTTTATGCATGATGACAGGTCTAGCTGTGAATGCTTGGGAAAACTAGTTTAGCAACAGCATCATATTTTAGTTTTAATATGGTATTAATAAGAGATGGATGTCAATGGACAGGTTGCATGGAAATAATTTCGAGGCATAGTGCTCTGCTTTGGTTTACAACTGGTTGAATAACACTTGGGACAGAGGCAATTTAAAATGAAGATGTGGGTTTGTCTAGATAGCTGTCGGAACATGGGTCGAGGATCATAAAAATGGGCTAGTCCCAGTTAAATCAGGGCGTATAGTCACCCACAATTAGGGTTTTTTTAACAGTGTAAGGCTGGCTGAAAAGTAGCTAGCATTAACTGTTCTTTACTCCATGTATGCATGCAGCATGTTTGTTTGTTATTCTATTTTTTGATTTTTTTCTATACTACTTTGGCTAATGGAAAAATGCTATTCTAACTGACACAAAATGGCCAATTACATCAGTGAAAATGCACCATAAAGTATCCATTCATTCATTCTTCCATATGTTGCTATAATCCTTTGCAGTTGCTCCTTACAAAGGTTTTTGCGTGTCCTTTCGAAGACGTGGCGTAGTTTTTGCCTTTTGTAGTCAGAAAGTGAGCAGAAAGAGCGGGCAGAAGATGAAGAGAGTGGACTCGTGCAGAAAAGGCAGACTTGTCTCGCCGTTCCCTCAGGCCTGCGGTGTGGGCACTGACTCTATTTGACACCGAGATGCAGCGCTGGAAAAGACAGAGTGAGCTCCGACAGAAACATCGAGAGGGAGACATCAGAGCGCCGGTGCCTTCGGGGGGATTGTAAATGTGAGTCATGCCATGATGGGGTGACTTGTTGAGGGTAGCATCACCCTTAGAACTTTTATTTCGTTTGGGGAGTTCAGACAGTTTTGACTTTGTGCTCCTTCTCTTTACTGTGCTGTAGAAGAAGTGATAAAATACAAAAAGTGGCAAACAGGAATAAGAGAAAGTGTCTGGCTATTTTTAAGGTGGCAAAATATATGGGCATGAAAGAAATAGAAAAAAAAACAACCGTAATACATCATCTTATTCATTATTATTATTGTATTACTATTACATATTTTTGGAGTCTGCCGTGTCTGTTGAGATTTTTGTTATTTATGCTCAAAACTGGCCCTGACTTTGACCTTTTAAATCTAATCACTTCAGTGGCTAGTCCAAGGTGATGTTTGTGCCAAATCTGATGAAATTGTGTCAGGACATTCTGATATATTTGACTGAATTGATACAATAACCTTGACCTCAACACCTGGAATAGACTCAGTTCTTTTTAAATCTTAAAAGAATTAGGAAGTAGGAAGGATTGTGAGCAAAAAGAGGCACTGCAAACACATTCAAACAGCGGCCATTTTGTGTGACTGGACTGAAATGACCCAGGATAAAAACAAAGAAGCAAAACGTTTTACTTGACACATTGCCGACATATAAAACCCTCGGGTCTCCCTAAAACCATAATGCTTTTGAGTGAGAAAATTCAGTGATGAGACAAAAAGGGGCTTGGATTGAGATGGGAGTAAAAGGTAATGCACTCCACACAATGGCCCTATTTACTGAGGCACCTGAAAGAGATGGAGCAAAACAACATGATAGTGTGTAGGAGGACTGTGCAGGAATTCAGACTGTTCACATGAGGCACACAGGGGGAAGGGGGAGGGGGCAATTACTGTGTAGGTGTGAGGAGGATGAGCCATTCTGGTGGATATTATGAATCAAAGTTCTCAGAATCATGTCACATTGGTGCAGGAAGGGTCTGGAAGTATTTTAATATATTTATTTCAATATAGTTTAGTAAAGATCATTTATAGACATTGGATGCAAGGTGGGTAGCACCATTGCCTCAAAGTAAGAAGGTTTAAAGACCGATCTTTGGTTGTAAGTACCTCTAATTTTATCAAAACAGAAGTGGTAGCTTTTAGTAGTTTTATTTTACTCCAGTTTAAAGTGAATTGATGTGTTTTTGACTTTGATTTACTGTAGTAGTAATAGTAGTAAAGCTAAATAGCCAGTATAAAATTAAAACACATGCCAAACAAAAACAATCCATTTTTCTTTATAAATTATCCAAATACTGGAATATTGAATTCTCTAAGATTTCCTCCAGACCATTTTTTCAATGTCATCCCTTCTCTTCCTCATACTATATCTGTATGCTCAAATCAAAGTAAAAAAGTGCACAACATTTTCATGCTTACAAAAGTTTTAGACAAGAACATTTGGATGCAAACCTGAAATATGCTTTGTAATTGTTCCCTTCTTATCTGCCTTCTCTCAGATTTGGCAGAGTAATCTAAAATGAAGCAGAATTAAGTCAGATGACGGAGTGCATGTTAAAGTGAGCCGCCTGCCACTGTGCATGTGTACGTCCATTTATTTGCCTTGTGTCTGTCGTCCCGCTCATTGTTCGCCACGGACCATTTGGCGGCGCACAATGGTCGGAGCGAGTGGTTGGCGTTACAAATCCCGTGTGAATTCTACAGCGAAAAAGGGATTGAGTGCCCACCTTGTGACCGTGCATTCCAAAGAAAAACAGCGGGGCGCCCTCTTTGATATTTACCCAAAGAACAAAACACAGCTCCGCCGCCTTTAAGGTGGCATTTTCTATCAAAGCAAGGCCATAATCCAGACTTATACGCCAAATCCTATGTACACTGACATAATGCCCTCTAAGCTGCCTAATTCCTTCTAGAGCACTGACTGTTTTCGCTTTCTGTCGAACAGGGCATCTTTCCTACATGCTTTTTCAATCCCTTTCACATTTTCTCACCCACTTTACATTATTGTTTTTCCTCTTTGTCTCTGAGCGTATATTTATCCTCGCCCTCCCCCATTTCTCTATTTTTTTTCCTCTATCCGATCACAATACAAAACAACAACATCCTGCACACTACTCCCAAACAAATATCCAAGTGCTGCCGGTTGCTAGGTTACCCCCGTGGCTATTGTGATTGGTTCTCATTATAGCTGGGATTTGCAGTTTAATCCAGGCTATGTAATTGGCCTGCTCTCCAGCGTTCAGGCAGGCTTAACTTCTCAGACGAGCGGCGTTTAGCAAAGATGCAGTGCCACCGTGTATCAGCAAACGGCTAATATACAGAGAGAGACACTCCAGTTGCAGTCAGACGGTGATAAAACAAGTCGGGCTTTGTTTGCCGGTCCAGCTTCGCTCATTAGATTCCACATGACACTGAGGAGTCACATTATCCGTGATGCGTGGATGAGCGGAGGCCATGTGTCACTATCGGTGCGGGGGAGTCACGTGCGGCCACTTCAAAGTTGTCACGTCGGACGGAGACGGGCGATCGTTGACGGATGTGTCACATGGACATGAGTGTAGCGCTGATGAGGCATTCAAATGCAGTCCGAGCGCGTATGGAGCGTATGGATTTGGACTCATGTTAACAGCTATCGACGGACTTGTCAGAGATCAATCCGTTGTGCCGTCTATGAACCCCGTCTGAAATACAGTATCCATGGAGCTTCTTCATTGTCAGGTTATATTTGGTTTCGTGCAGACAAATCAGTTATTCAATACGCACGCATCGCTCCGGGCAATAAAAACGTACAACGCACGCTGATGAAAATATGCCATGTTTGTTTCAGTTTATGAGAACAGATATGTTTGGAGATAGAAAATACTTGACAAATTTACACCATTTGAATCATGAATATCAGTCGGAAAGAAGAGTGTATAGAAGTTGTCAGGAAGGGCAAATACAAAGCCTTATTTTATAGCAAATACTTGGAAGAATGACCATGCACTTTCAGTCTTGTTCCATGCCCCAAAAATAGCTGTAAAAAACCCCCAAATATGTCCAGTTTCAGTCATTTTAACCAAACAATTGCAGCAAATCTCCAAAATTGTAACAGAACTGCATTCAACGGAAGGCTACAGCTTCATTAGCAAATGCCGCTATATTATTCTACAACTGAAATGCATTAGGCACAGTCAAAACGGAAAGACTTATATCCTTCAATCTTAAAAACTGTCCAAACTCAGACACTCAGAGCAAGTTAAGAAATATGAGAAAAAAAAATCTCCAAAAATGAACCATATCCTGCTCCAGGCCTGACTTGAGCGCCTCCATTTTTAGGTGTCTCTTGAGAATTTAAGATGTTAAATTCTGTATTGCATGTGTTGAATTTCACAAATACATCATTCAATACATCTGTTAAAGACATGAGTTTTATTGTGGAAAAATCTAGCAAAGTTTTTCTTTTCTGTGACAAACTGTGGCTCTTTCTTTGTCTAGTATTGAGAGATTTTCTTGAAATTGTAACAGATCACTAAAATAGCTTCAATATTGGATTCAGTCGTCATCTTTTTCCTTCATATAGACAGGAAAGAGACTGTTAATGCACTACCAGCACTTGGCTTTACATTGTGTGTGTGTGTGTTTGTACTAATGTCTGGAACTGTGTCCTACCCGAATAAGCCATGCAGACTGTTTACATGCAAATGGAGTTATGGCTCCCATATGGCACTCCACATAGTGTGGGCTAGCATAACACACACATCATAACGCAGTCATCCACACTGAGTGACAGCTGCTGGTGATGACAGCTCCCAGTGCTCTGAACACTGACTGGATAAATACATGAAATCACAGCACATAAATGTATATAAATATGCCATTAGTTACAAAAGGAAAGAGTGGGTTGTAACAAAGACCGACTGGTAAAGCACAAAGCTACTGTTTCATGTGATGGGAGAAAAAAAAAGTGTCAGTCCTGTGCAAATCTAATGCAGACAAATATAAAAGAGCCTCGCATCCAGCATCAATCTGAATATATGAGAGAATAAAACGCATTTGTATATATATTACACATTTACACTAGTTAGCATAAAGAGTGCTATGGATTTTAGAGGCTGGACATTCAACCAAATGGAAGAGGAAAGTGTATGTTGATGCAAGAAAAAGAAAGAGTGTAAGATATTTAATTAATTATTAAAAACTGTATTTGTTTTTACAGTTATGATAGTTTTATTGCACTGATTTAGTTTTATTTAGGGGCAAAGACTGCTCTGGTTACAAAACTTACATATATTTCAGATTAACTAGTTTTATTAAACATATGAGAAAGTGTCATGTGAAATTGAAAAAGTGCCCATGGCCCCTGCAGTCTTTAGAACCGCCTTTGACAAAACGAAAAAACAAAAGCTCAAATCAAAGCCAAATCAATCAAGCATTTTTAATTTGCATGTGCATGTTTTGTATGCCGCCGACAGCCTCTGCTATATCTACACCGGAGCAATACAAATGCTCTCCACCCATTGCAGCAGTTGATGAATGGCTGCGAGAAGGTGGCTTGTGATAGCGGCCATGATGATGATGTTTCCTAAATAAGGACAGGTACATTACGCTGGTGTTAAACCCACTCTCGTCAGGCGGAGGAGCTGCCGACTTGTAGCATTTACCCAGCCCGCTATTCATCTTCATCGGGCACTTTTCACTCCATCACTGCTGAAGGTCAAGCGGAGAGATACATGTGAATGAAACGCTCCCTCTTTTTTTGCAGTCAATTATATGTTCACGTGTCAAGGGCATGATGGAGAGGATGGGAGAAAATGTTGGGTTGTGGAGACCCAGCCCATTTTTCAATTTTAGGGTGGGCGCATTGCACTGATATGGAGCCGTATCATCCGAGGTGTGCTTGTACGGAGATAGGAGAAACATAGCTCCATAAAAAGATTCTATTGTTTTAAGGCAGCAGGATCAGAGTCCAGTGTGCTTTGTGTTGTATTTTTCGTTTTTTACAAGTGTCTCAATTCTTAAAGCTGCATGTATCTTGTTGTTATGTTATTAGGAGTACATTTGATTACCTGGCGCTTCCTGCTTAGTTCAGTTCTTATTTACAGATACATTCTCTTGCTTAAATGCACTATATATGCATTTTCAAAAGATGAAATAAAAAACGCAAATACTGCTAAAACAAATCGGCAAATGGCAACTGACGGACTATGTGTGTGCTGTCAGTGAGTGGGTAGAGAACACTGGCTCTGTCGCTGGATGCTTAGGTCTATGTTGTGTTTGGCTTGTACCACAAAACAAAAAACAACATGGAGGATCACAGATGATTTTAGAAAGAAACTGAGAGTACATTTCTAAAGCTACAGTACTGTACAAAAGTTTTAGACAGTTGTGAAGATATCTCTAAAGTAAGAATACTGTCAACAATATACAGTTTGAATGTTTTCTTTTTGTGAGTGAAGAGACAAAAACCTACAATTTTTAGAGTGATCTTCCTGACGTTATGGCCTGGTTCTAGCTGGGATTACATGGCTTGGTTTAATCTAACTTCCTCCTCAGATTTGATGGTCTGGTTTAGTCTAGTTTGGCCTGGTTTTTATCTGATTCTCCAAATGAAAAGAACCTGGCCCGATCCTTCTTAAATTGAGACAGTGGAACTTCTCGAACTGTTGCTGTTTTGAGGCAGAAGTCAGACCAAATATTGATTAGATTTAGAATTGTCTACTGTTTTTTTCACTTTGCATTTTGTAACCTAATAAAAATCCCCATACTTTATAGTTTACTTTTTATTTCCACACCTGCATAAAACTACAAATACAAATCAGTCCAAGTAAAGCAACTTCGGGGCTATGCAAAAATGTGACAGTTATAGCCTCTTAGCATTTTTCTTCATATCTGCATATGACAAAAACAGCATCCAATAAACTTAAGTAGAACTTGAGTCCACAGCAAAATATTGAGATAAATTTTGACATGACATTATTTTCTTTTCTTGCCTTTGAAGGGTCTAACTTAATGTTTCTTGCACGCTAATATAAATAAGTAGGTGACACCATTGCTTTTGTTGCCATGGTGGCCGTTTCTCCTTTTGGTTGTTGCTTGGATCAATCAGTGACTATTATTATTGTACTTATTGGTGATTGTGTAAAAGTAGGGGTTTAGCGTGTAATATTCTACCACTCTAAAGGTGCTTAGGTTGGAACGGTTGACCAAATGGATAATTATATAAATTAGCCACATCAATGACACACTTAGGACTAGCTAGCTTAACACGTGATCCTCTTATAAACCTCCATTCTAAATCAAACAGCCCTTGAAAGGCCATAAACATTGAATTTGCATTATGTTCTGGTGGACTCCACAAGAATATCTCTCTACTGGCGCCTTTCCAAACATTTTTACGGAAAGAATGAGTCTGAATTTTCATTAAGATTTACGGTAGATTTATTTTAGTGCCACTTTTAGCTCGGGAGATTTGATGAAGCGAGCATAAATTGGACGGACAGGTAAGGTGAGGGCACTGCGGGCCAATGTAATTTTCTGTTAATATATCAAATAGCATATGACACTATTTTCCGAGAGCGACACCTCACGGGGACGTGCGTGACCTCGTGAAAAATGGGATCGCTTCGGAGCGGCCGTCTCTCTGAGGTGGTCCGGGTCAAGTCCCAAGTCCAAACCCATGTGACTGCGTGAGCGTGAAGCAAGGCCACGGCGAAGACAACCTTTCCCGGAACGTGTAAAGCCTGTCTGTCCGACGCCTGCCGCAGAGCGCTCTCCACAAAGCCCAGCTGGGTTGCCGTTTTCTTGTGTCTGACTTGTGTTGTTGTTGTTTTTCTCCTGTGGGCTGAGTTTTACACAGTCTGTCAATCTCCTGAGCGTCACACATTAGAAGGACCAGTGGAGTGAGACACCAAGAGTGATCCCCCAAGGGAACGACTCCCACCCACCGCCCCCACCTCCTTGTGTTTGTCTCTCTTTATCTTCCTGCCGCTCTCTTCCTCCTACATCCTTCTCATTCTCCTTGCATATGCCTTTTTTTGTTTTTTTGTTTTTTTCTTCCCCTCTTTCCTCGGTCGTGTTCTCTTCGTCTGACTCCATCGACAACTCCCCAGACTCCTGGCCAAGTCTGCGCGAGTCAGATCCTCTGTTTGGAAAGGCTACGCTACATCTGTTGGCGCGTTCAGTCGGTTGGAGTGGTCGGCCAAGCCCAGCCAACATCCCTCAGCGTGCATCGCAGCGAGTGTGCAACTAATGAACAACACCGAAAGATTGTTTCTGCGCTCGTCCCTTTGCTTTATGTTTGATAAGTTTCACTCTCAATAGGGGCACTGTTTACAAGGATGCCATCCAGAACAAGCAGCGGATGTATCAAGTCAGATGACCGTGAAATGATTGTGGAAATCTTTCAGACGAAACAGGAACCAAACTATCTTGTGTCTTTGAAAAAAAAAAAAAAAAAAAAAAAAAAGGAAAGTTTTGTGCCTCACACGGAGATCCCGAGTGTAGAAACTTCTCAAAAGAAGATTAGCAAAACTTGGGGAAAATTGTGGGAGCATCCTGACCCCGTGAAACACCTGACAAGCATGACTGGAGTTTGGAAATGTGGGAAAGTCAAGTATGAAAATCAACTTATTCAAATTTCCTTTGCTCTTACAAGTGACTCTATTTGAAGGATTGTGTCTTTGAGTATGGAGATGGGGATATGTGAGGGAGGGGCACCTGGGGAGTAAAGGCAATATAAAAATGCAGGGCTTTTAACTCCAGCCTGTGTGTGAATAGCAGCGGCATTCTTCTGGATTTAATGAAAGCTCCCAAAGTGACTGAAAGCCTGAAATGGTATTACTTGGCACACAATAGTAGCCTTAACTGTAGGTATTAAACCTTAACAGGCTCGACCTAATTGGCTGCCGGGTGAATAGGTGGCTGACTTTTAAGCTGAAATGTCACAAAGCTTCACCGGCCAACAGCTCGCCCTTGTCTTTTTCTTTCTTCGGCGAATGAGAAAGACTTTGATTGAACGTCCACATCGACTTCCAGTGTCCGCTCTTTTGTCAGTGGCCTTGAGTAAAACGCTGTATTTGTGGAAGGAGCATCTTATAACAAAAGGATGTTATGCAGTAGGGTTTAGCTGTATGCTGGTATTTCTAGGTGAGAGGGTGACATGATATGGAGAAAATGGACTTGATTCGACAAGCAAAAACGGTTTAGTTATTACAAGACTTTAAAGTAATGGTAAATCTAAGTGGATTTGATGGTTGAGGTATTATTGGGCTTATATTGTGTATATTCTTGTATCACGATGTTAACATTAGATTAGCTTAGCCTATCAGTGTATGGCTAACAGTGTTATGTAATGTCTAGGGTGACCATACATCCCAATTTAACCGGGACAGTCCCAAATTTAAGCCTCTTGTCCCATTTCACGGGCAAATATCTACAAAAACACTAACATGTCATGATTTTGCCCTCTTCCTGCCCTGAACATCCTGATTTTTTACCTAGTCATAGATTCAGAGCGCCGCATTGTGCTTGAAACTCATTTGTTTGGAGACTATCTGTACATCAATCACAAAGTTACCATGGCGATCTCAACAATGATTGGTTCTTAAGCACAAGGCTATTGCTCAGCTATTCCAGAGTACACAGTTTGACCTGTCATCGGCCGAAATGCAAAGTTGTGATTTACAAAGAGCTTCAGGAACAACACAACTCTCTAAGAAAAGTACCAGGTAATGAATGTGCAATGAATCATTTTTCATCAATCGTGGAAGAAAAGTTGCATTTCTTTGAAGTGAAATTGTTTTTAAAAATGTAAACGCTAATCAATGCAATCAGGCAACACTATTTTTTATTTGTTAATGTAGTCGTTGGATTATAGAGTAAGTGTCTTGATTTGTTGGTTTGAAAATATGTCATAAGCAGGCCCTTGACCCAATGTCAATCTGTTACTTAAACCTATTCTCCCAATTCTATCAATAGAGCCTCAGTTG
Source organism: Rhyacichthys aspro (assembly GCA_036850595.1). Lineage (NCBI taxonomy): Eukaryota > Metazoa > Chordata > Actinopteri > Gobiiformes > Rhyacichthyidae > Rhyacichthys > Rhyacichthys aspro. Next base: position 9,158,897 of record CM072165.1, on the reverse strand, counting down.
GAAATGGGAGCTGTTTCGCGGATAACAGTCGGCTGCCTGCATTTAACCGGCCTTCACATGACAAAACCGGGACAAAAACACTCAGTCAAGCGAGGGAAGCATCACCCACTTAGATCCTTTACCATGGAGGATACATGGGAGGTCTGGGGCGCATCCAATCACTGACTTCAATGAAGTGAAGTGGTCTCCGGTCAACAGAGGAACAAGACGGGAGAATGTTGGAGGACAATCATCCTGCGAGGGCACCGTTACGGCAAAGAGTGCTAATCAAAACTGGGATCGATACCAGTGGACAACGGATTGCACTCCTGGGGAACTGGTGCGGACTGGGAAAAAACGGGGTGCATCAAAGGTCAGAGGAAAGGGGACGGGGGACGGGGAAGAGTGAGTGTGAGAGGGAGAGCTACGGGGCCAATGCAGTAACCGGCGACTGGTTGAGTGATTCGAGCAGGGATGGAGTGAGACAGTGCCCGGCCCAAGAAGGGAGACAGATCATTCATACCCACAGCCAGACAGACACAGAAGGAAATCAGCCTGCTATTGCTCCCTTGGTGAATTCCATACTCGCTAAAAGCTTGACTTGTCTTCCCTAATGCAGACAAATCTTAGGCTGATTTTCCTGGCTTTTTGTACAAGCAAGCGTTCCCTATCGACGATTTAAAGGCTGTACAATTGAACATTTGGGAATTTCAGTGTCATTCTAGGGGAAATCAGGGTTGTTTCAAACTATATATAGGTTCTTTGTTTTACCTAATTAACTTAATCTCAGAAACTCATAAATCACTATAAAGAGATATGCATACTCTTAGTTGAAATGATCTAAAGGCAAACTTCTCGGACTCTAACTCGGACTTGTACATTTTTAAGGACTCGACTAACGCGCTGATGACTTGGACTTAGACTTGGACTTGCCCTGGACTCGGACTTGGCTATAGATGCCTCCGAGTCAGGTTCACGTGCAAAGCTCAGCACCGGTTTTGCATCGTCCACATCTCCTGAGACATAAAGTTGAAATTTAAGTGGTCACATTGCGTTTATTTATTTTTTTATATTCTGGCACAGTTAATCCTGATACTTTTCTTAGACCCAAGGATGGATGGACTGGTCTCGTGACTTGGACTTGACTTGGATTTCAGGTTCTAACTCAACTCGGACTTGACTTGGACTTTGTTTTGATGACGCAGACTCGTATTTCAGATATGGATGACTCGATTAGGACTTGAATTTTTTTTTGGGTGACTTAGACTTGGACTTTATTTTACATGATGACAACTGAAATTTTTTGGGTGACTTGGACCTGGACTCGAATTTGAAGACTGAGAACTGGACTCAAAAACTGGTGACTCGACTACAACACTGCCTCAGATTCCAATATTGCATTAACCCATATTGAAACTGTTCTAACTCGATTCAGATATCGCTTGACTCTTTCATTATATCAGGCAAATACCCTTTTAAAGTAAATTCACACCAAGAATTCATGATCAAAAAGAAAAGCAGTTGATTCGTTCAAGAAAGGATGGTAAAAAAATTCAAAAGTAACAGTGCAGTAGGTGATAAACCTTCACAAATATGTGGTCTGTGCTTGCTGTAACAACACAAGCACAATGACAGGTTTGTTGAAAGGAGGCTTTTGAGACCGTCTGGAATTTAAGTCTTTTTTTTTTCTGACAACCACTGCATGAATGTCAGTGTCAAAAAGGCCAGAATAAAACCAACCCAGAGCACATAACACATAGATCAGTATAGAAACCATAAAAAAGCCATCAAACTGAAAGACGGCGCAGGTTAAGTCACCAAAATATAAAAACAGAGGATCAAGAGTGAAAATAAGATATGCACGACTGACATTTCCATTGGTCCGTCAAGGTTTAGTATGTGCCTCGTGGTTGCTCATAGCTTCACAGTCTACAGCCTGCCAAATGCCACACTGAACTTTGGATTATTTCTTTTGGCCTAAAACTAACAAAGACTTTTTTTCTGCCTAATTGTAAAAAAGAGGCTTTCATGAGGGACTTCATCTAAAGCATTCAGTGATCACTTAGCTCTTTATGAGTCTTACACTGGCAAGCAACGAGAAGCGTGGCCGATTGGGAAATATAAGGAGTAAAACCTGATTTCTCCAGCATTCTGTCATGCCACATTAAGGTTTAATTTACACTTATTTGAAATATTTGACACAGCCTGCTGATTGAGAGAAATCAGCCTCACTGAGTCCAAGTGTGTTCTCCTGCAGAAGCCAATTCTGTTTTGTTTTTTTGTTTTTTTACTTTCCTCCTGCCAAAGCTGGAGATGCGTCATTTACATAATCTGCAGAATAGCTCATATGAATCATAAAAATGGTGCTTGCTGTAATTGATGCGCAGAGATCTAAATAAATAAATAAAATAAAAAAATGAACTGTTTTTTAATCCTTTTGTCATCTTTGTATGCCTTCAAAACAAGAGAGATCATGGGGATTTAAAGCATTATACTTTTTATTCTAATCACGTCAGTAAAGCCGGAACCTTTATTCCTAAAACAGTCCTGCTGCTATTTTCAAAAGCAACCTCCCATCATGCAGTGGGCTTCTTTTTTATCTTTGTGCATTGTCTTAAAAGTTAATTACTCTCATATGACCTGATTTAAACAGCATTAGCATGAGTATGTATTCAAAATGACCACTTTTGTGCTAAAGCTAGGTGCTAATGGAACAAATCTGCGAAAAGTACATTTGATAATCTCTGTAATCTATCCAGAGGCGTGTATGCTAATGAGTAAATCAGCAGGCGGCTTTGGCCCAGGACATTAATCTGAAATAATCTATCGATCAATCCTGATGATCGCATTAATCCTGGTAAATCACTGTCATTGATACAGGCTCATTAATGGATGGAGACCGGTGGAGCTGAATACAGTAGATGCCAGTGTCAAAGTATTGGAGGGAAATGCAGTTTTAATCAAATGTAACTTGACACTTGACATTTACAATGAATAATGGAGCTCTGGTTATACGGATTGATAGTGTTTTACAATTACAGAATCTATACATGGTTTATAATTGGATATGGCTAATTAGCTACTGATAGATTTTAAAGATAATTGCTGGTAATTAGGCTTGATGTGGTCAGTTGTTTAGATCATCAGGAACAGACCAAACTACATGGAATCTGATCTGTTTGAGTCAGATTCAGGTCAACTCCGCAAGATTAGCATTTTTTTTATGACAAAGTGTGAACAGATTCTGCAGATCAGAATCAATACAAACTATAAATCTGGTCTCTCTTGATTTGAGTTTGATTTGAAGGAACGGAACAAACGGACACAGAGTAAACTAGTTCTGAAAGCAACTGGATGGATGTACAACCAATCAAAATGACTGACATACGCAGAAAAAACTGCCTCCGGACTGACATCATTTGGAAAAACTTGCAACCAATTAGAGAAAATATTGTATAAAGCCCGCCTTATTTTAGATCGTTTTTGGTGGAAATAGGTTTGAATTGGAGAGGTTTTAGACCCACTTCCTTTTGTTCAGAAAGTGAGTGGGTCTTACGTGAAAAAGAAATAAATTTTAAAAAATATGCAAACTGTACATTTATTGAAAATACTGTAAATGACAAATGAAGAAAATGACCATTTAGGATTAAAACTCTGGTTTTCACTGGTTACTTTGAGATCACTGGTGTCTTTGTTGCTTATTTGATTCCAACAGATTTCAATCAATCTACAGTGTCTGATACAGTGTAAAAGTCATTGCCTCAGCTAAAGAGATTGTTTTAAGCTTTAATCCAAACTAAAAGAAGTAGACGTCTAACCTGAACAAAGCCTTGGTGTCAGCTTTGCAATTCCCAGCCAGTTGCACCCCAGTTTCCTCATATCAGTTGGTCTAGGCTCTGATACCTTGGACAAGCCTGAAAATGTATAAATGGATAATTAAATACACCAATGACAAAAACAGATTTTGGTGATCATGTCTCCCAAGAAGCGCCAAGTAAATATTTAATCTTTCCAGAATTTCATTTTGTAGTATTTTTCCATTTTGTTCAATGAAGCCCGCTGCCAAACATTAACACATGAATGCTGCCGTGCTACACTTGATATCTGTCAGGTTGCTGAACCAGAAAAAGTTCCTATCTCATCAGTGGATTTAATAGCAATAACAGTAGCTTTTGAGTGACACGCGTCTGTTCTGTCACTCGTCTGATACACACGACTCTTGGGGATATACTATTTTTTACTTTAGTGGCAATCTAAAGCAGAGCGTGCAGGTTTGGGGTGTTATTCATTGAAAATCAATATTTTCCATTTCTGAGGATGCAGAATGAATTATTCCTGAGATGAACATTGTGGAGAGATTGAAGTCTTAGTCTGAGGCATCACTCATCTGAAGACTTTCACAAGGACATTTACTCTTTCTCCCTGGAGTTAACTCGCCGTACACAGACCTTCTTTTTCTCACTGCTGTCAACATTTGTCGTCGTGACAAAATGCAATAGGGGTCATATTTGTACATCAGCGTCAGATTCAGAATGTGTTAGCCTATGCCTTTAGTGACCCTTTTACTGCTGTAACTGCATATAAGATTAAATGACATTGCCTTGGAGGGATTTTATTCAATGCCTGTTCATAGCATATTTAAATCTCAGGGACGCTGTGAGCCGTCCTGAAATGAACTTCCTGCTTACACAACAATTCTCTATAGGATTAAGGTCAGAAGTTTCAGTCTGTGGTTTCAAAACATAACATTTCTCGGTCGAAGGGATTATGTGTTTCAGGTTGTTGTGTTGCAGTGGTATTCACTTTGGCCAAGGTCCAGTTTTCAAGGATCTTGACATTGTCTCTTTGTGTGTAGCTCTGAGTGTTCATGTGTTGGCAGCAAAATAAGTCAAATAAAAATAAGACTTTTTAGCCATTTTATTCACAAAGTTCTATTCAGTTTATCATTCTGATATGTGATATTGAAGTCTTCAAAAAAAGCTTGTTGAATGTTCAGCCTGCCTTCCTCTGTTGTAAAGTAAATAAGTTGCATAACAAGGCTCTAATAGGAGCATTATGCCCAACAAGAAAGACAAAGGTCTGACGAAGCATTACTCAAGGTTCAAAAATATTGTGTATAATCACAGAGTTGAACCCAGTGGAGGTTCTGTTACTTCCTGTTTCTGTGCAACTGCCCAGAGTGGACAAACAGAGCACTACTAGAGCACAAATGCATTCACAGATACCAGCATGTCCCTCTAGGGCTGCTATAGGTACAGAAGGAAGGAGTCATTAACTCTTGCACAACATGTGTTAGATAACTTATGAAATAACTGTTCTTAAAAGGCTTCCAAAAGTTTGATATTATTTCCTACTCTTGTGCTAACGAGACCCAGGTTCACACATCAAAAATCTGTGTCAGACTTGTACTTAATTGGTATCCCATTGATCCTAAAGTTTCACACAGTAACACAACTGAACACAACATGACAGGACACTTTTTGGTCATGTTCAAGCACAAAAAGGTTCGACACACTGCTTCAAACTCTCATGTATGTGGACATTTGTAAGTGCAGCTGCAGGTCGCTGGAGTTGGACTTACCCGATAAGTGCTCATGTTAGGCCTCTTAGGTAAAAGTGCCATTTTAATGAAAATGTCCAAAGAATGCGGAGCGTGTAATTTGAAAATGACCCCGGCCTCTTTTTGAAAACGATGAGCTAAGCACAGAGCTGCTCTAATTAAGGCGCCCCTTACTCCAGATGAACAAATTATGGAGCTGCTTTGAAATGTCAAGATAACCAATTATCAAATAAAAATGGCCATTACGGTGTTCCTTCTGGCCACAGGTGATGAAGCCACCTGAAATAATGGGAAACGCAGAGCAGAATGGGTTTAAAGACATGGTCAGAGGGGACGAATTAGATTAACCATAAATGTAAGGAGCCCTAAGGGTGAAATTCCACTGGATAGATTTCAATAGTGTCCATGTCATCAAAAAATGATGTCTGGCTTTGTTTAAGTGATGGATGTGCTTCAAACAGAGTGACATTTTGATAATGACAGTCAAGTGAGTGCATTCATGCCCCAAGCTCCACACTGACCCTTCATGTTGGTGGAGGAAGAGTCATTTATTATTTATTTTGATCAAGAGGAAGATAATATTATATTCTTCATATCCTAATGAAATAGTAATGCTAACCCAATTACAAATCTCTTTAAGTGTTAAAACAGATTTAATGAGGAACATTAAGAGGTGCTTTTGAACTCCAGAGAGGAAAGTTAAAGTAGTGGTTCCATTCAGGCCCACAGAAAAGTATTATGTCAACGATTTGTTCAGACTACACCATTTTAAGCCAGATTTTGAAGGTTTTTCTGGATGCGACGGTGCAATTGTCTGTGGCTGATACAACCGCAAAACAAACAGTCATAAGTTACACTGCTGAAGGCATGCACTATAAGCCAATGTGCATGATTGTGCCAAAAGGTAAATCACTGTACAGGAAATATTGTCTACATCAACAAACAACAAACATCTCTTTAATTCATGAGGTCTACCTTTATAATGTACTAAAAGCATCTAGGGCCAAACCGCAACAACTGAATCCATAAACATAAGCTACACTTGCTTAGTTGCCAGCAGTTTCTATCACTTCCCTCCTGTGTATATTTCCAGAGACTGTATCACTGCCCCAAACTAGCTACAGGCTAGCCCAAGTTTCCATAGTAACTGGTCACCAGAACCAAGTAAAGTGATTATCGCCATCCGTGTGCTTTTGTTAACAATCCACTTGGCTCCACGGATCATAATGCTTTTTGACAAAGGTACCAAGTGCTGCAGTGTTCCCCAGACAAGACCCTAGAGATAGACATCATGTTTTAGTGAAGAATGGACTGCTGAGTGACTGGCAGATACTTCACCGAGACAGAACGCTCAAGCGGCGAGAGGCGAAGAGAAAGGACCAGTGTGTTACTCTGAGCGTTGACGGAGAGCTTCACTGGAGAGGATGAGATGCCCTTTTCTGTGTGCGATGAAGGATGGACCGACGGACGGGGGGAGGGGTGTCGAGAAGGAGAAGTGAGAGAATGAGGGAGCAGGAGAGAAAGAAATGAGGAAGAAGTGAAGGAAGGGAGGAAACTTTTCAGTCTGCATTTTCCATTCAAAGACATTTTGACAGGCCGGGGCCCACTCTGTGGCAGGGAGTGCAGCCATTTTGAAGTCTCCTACCGGCAGCTCGAGGGAAGCAGGGAGCCAGAATAGATATATCTCGGGGCTGCCTGGGTAGTTTTTTTTTTCCCCTCCACACTTTCTTTCCTGTTTTTGACAGCCAGCTCAGAATCGCCGAGCAGGTGTCTTCTTATTTTCTGCCGAAACAGTGGGACAGTGCACACAAACACCACGACGGTGTTCATAAACAGATAAACACACCGGCCGCCCAGACAGACAGACTGACGCACATACACACCCACACATACATATAAACATAGCACTCAACAAGTAACTATGCATTGGAAATGACTAGCCTTCACACATAATGTTTTCCACACGAGTGCTGAAGTTGAGGCTAAGGCGTGAGGGGGGGGCATCTCCGACTATCCACGCTGAGTGTCACCAAACACGACAGCTATTTCCTCTCTAATGCATGCAAATAACAGAAAGCCACTGACACAGAGGCAAGATTTAGTATTCTCCACAATTTTTGGGTCAAAAAAGGGGGATGGGTTAGCGCTCCTTATTATTCCCTCAACAGATTTCAATAATGTGGCTAGTGTTGCATGCTCTGGCTCGCTACTTTTTTTCCTATTTGTATTTGGGAGAATTAGCCAAAGCTATTATGCTACACTTCCCTTTCAAGCGTCAGATTTTCTCTCGGTGACAAGTGTCGAGCTCATTCAAAATCAGCGGGTACACAGTGTTGACAGTGGAATTATCACAATACAAGATGCCTCTGACCAGGGGCATTCATCGTGGCCCCAGCGGCCCTTGTCCCATTGAGTCACGGCGACTGAATGGATGCTTTCAGGCGTCCCTTTTTGAAGTTTGAGGGGCTATTGAAAAACGGGTTGTCCCCCGTGTCACTGGTGTCAGTAATTAAGTTGTGACCGCTCGGGGCGAGTCATGTCTACAATGTGTATGGCCCTTGTCCTGATGGGAATGATACGGACAAGACCCCTGGTAAACAAAATGACCAAAAAATACAATGTTGGTATGGTAAAAAATACAGAGAGATAAGAGTGTGTATGTGTCAAAAAAGAAAAAAAAATCCCCAGAATGATTTCTTTTACAAAAACAGTTCAGCTGCAGTAGTATAAGATGAGGCCACCCATCACAAATCCCCATTGTGTCAAAAAGCCTTGAGATTTAGTGTATTGTGTTTGAAATAAAACATGTGAGACTTCTTGTGGGAAAAAAATAAAAAATAAATAAAAATCCCATTCACTTCAGTGTGTGACAAAAAAGACAAAAGGGCCCGAAATATATCTTGAAAAATAAATGAATAAAAAAATAGTAGCTTGTAGAAACAGCGAGCTTAGAAACAAGACAACAACTGCCAAGACAATAACAATGACAGGTGCATTGTGTATAATCTTTGCAAAAATAGACATTTAAAGCTCCAGTATAGGTTCCATTGACTCCTGTTCCTCTACAACTGTCCAGAACAGACAAACTGAGCACTGCTTTGGGGGAAGCACATTGTAACTTAACACACAAACTTGCATGAAGCCATTTATGGATGAATCTTGTTTCTAAATTTCTAAAGCAAACTACTCATATGATCTATTCTTGAGAAAACTGTTCACACAATGTCCCTCCTGGGCTACTGTAGGTGTTCACAGGCAGGAAGACACCTTTAAGTTTGCCTCCATATTTCACATTGGCCATCCATTCTGTCACTTATTATGTACTTTTGCCAAAATAAAGCTTGCCATAATATTTCTTAATTATTGTATAGTCCCATGTACCAGTCTCATTCCTACTGTACAGAATTATTGATATCGCTGTAGTTATACTATAAATAAAAAGTCATGACACAGCATAATACACACTTACTCAAAGGAAACCACTTTAAATGACTCAGTAGACCTTACATAACATTTTATTGCATTGCATTACGTATTAAATGTTACATCTTGTGTCAAACGTGCCCCACTTTACATTCGAAACTCTCTCTCTCTTGACATCCGTCCGACAACATCTTGATTGTGTTGCGCGGTGAACGACAAACGGCGTTCATTCAAAGTGTGCCGGGCCTCCATTTTGACCCCCGTTATTACCTGAATGCACTCGGTTAGAACTGAACCCCTGTGAAGTGCTTCTATTGTGCATTGTGGCGTCCTGAACAGTCTGTGCAAAGCCCGGAGGGAAAAGGCAGAACAAGGCGTCAGGAGTCTCAAAATAGCATCTGGCCAGAGGGAGCTGAAGAGACAGAAAAGGCTGCGGCGAGCTACACCACCGCAGCACTGGACGCTGTCGAGTCACTCCTTGTTGATGTTTCTTTACGCCGTTCAAAGTGGAGGCCGTGACATATTACCTCTCGGGCGGCACTACAAAAGAGTCGCCTAAGAGTGATCTGGCTCCATTCCTGTCCGCCATTGGCCAAACTTTTTATGCATTCCTGACAGATGGTTTTAGTTCCCTCTTACAGCCACGCAGTCAGAGAGTACACAGAGATGAGTCCACACAGGCTCAACTGGGGACGGAGAGTGACACATTCACACAATGAGCAACACGAGGGAAAAGCTGCAGAGACGCACAGGAGCCGCTCGGTAACTCACGCCGCAAGGACACAAATAAGAAGAAAAAGCATCCTCTTTGGGAACAAATGTGTGCAGTTTTGGTGTTGAAGTGAAAAAGACGTGCTTTTCCCATCGCTATTTTAGGGATGTCATATCATTCAGAGTCATGCCCCATGGATCCCCAAGATGGAAAAAAATAAATGGAAGTCAACTGTTGGCGGTCAGCTTGGGGCATTTTCTTGATCATTTTTTACTAAATATGTTTTGTGTTTACATTAGAGCAGTGGTGTCAAAGTGGTGAGGGGCCGCTAAAGTTAATGAGAATCTTTCCAGGGGCCAAAGATGGTGACTTTTGAGAAGCTTTTATTAATTTGGAATGTGAGATTTCACACAAACAATAATTTCCTCCTTTTATGGAAACTGGTTTTAGTTGGATTTGAATAGGTTTTAGTTGGATTTCAACAGATTTTAGTCAGATTTGAACAGGTTTTAGATGGATTTGTACAGGTTTTATTTAGATTTGAACAGATTTCAGATGGATTTGAACAGATTTTAGTCAGATTTCAACAGATTTTAGATGGATTTGGACAGGTTTAGTCAGATTTGAACAGGTTTTAGATGGATTTGGACAGGTTTTAGTCAGATTTGAACAGGTTTCAGTTGGATTTCAACAGATTTTAGTCAGATTTGAACGGGTTTTAGATGGATTTGGACAGGTTTTAGTCAGATTTGAACAGGTTTCAGATGGATTTGGACAGGTTTTAGTCAGATTTGAATATGTTGTAGTTGGATTTGAACAGATTTTTTCTAAATGTATTGAAGGGCCACGTAAAACATTGAAAAGGGCCACATTTGGCCCCCGAGCCTTGAGTTTGACATTTTTACATTAGATATTACTATAATCTGTCTTTGTCAATCGCTGAAGTTACGGCTACTTCATGAAACAGACCTAATTTTTATGTATTTTTATTTGATCTTTATTTAACCAGGTAAGCCCACTGAGAACAAATTCCCATTTACAATGACGACGTGGCCAAGCTGCAGCAAACACCCATACATACAGATTCATACAGTGTAGGACAATGTGTACAAAATAAATAGTAACACTTATTAAAAATGGCTAAAAGCAGGTGCAATGATACCAGACCAGTGCTTGGAGTAAGTCTTCAAAAGCAAGAATTATAAGAATGAACTGCGTTTGTGTGATTGTTGCATTGATTCCAGTCTTTGAAGCAGCGGGCTTTTGGTGTAATATAGCCTAAGATTTATTAACATCACATGACCTAAACTTCAATATTACACTGGAACAGCATATTATCACCACTGTACACGTACTTCAAAATAGAAAAAGTCCTTTTCGTGTGAGGCTTTTATAGTAACGGCAATGTAGCAATAACAAACAAGTGTGTCCGTTTTAAACCTTTTGAATGTTGCTGCTTCAGAAGTCATAATTAATTCAGTTGGTTTGCCCCAAAACACCTGGTGGCTCGGCAATAGTAATAAAAGACCAATGTAATTAGTCAAGAGCGCCCTAAATGAAGAGCAAATTACAATTCTTTTTTTTTAACGGTTTGGGATGAAAGAATATAGAAGTCCAGCTGTCATAGCCCAACATTAGTCCCAAGATGAAGGCCAATTAAGTAGATCCTTAAATATTCAGTGAAGCTATCGTCCAGTTGTCATACATGGCATTTAATTCCCAACTGCAGAACCTTAGCCGTGCACACTACATGAGAACTTTTATAGAAAATCGAGCGCAGCATTACAGCCTTGTCTGGTTTTACTCACGTTGATCCAGCTTTGGAAACAGACGCTTCCATTGTCTATGAAAATTAAAAGGCAAAACCATTCGACTGATCTAAACACTTCAATGAAATCGACTTTTTCCTTTGTAGTCAACGCTCATTTGCTAAAACGTTAAAAAGCTGTGCATCTGTTTTCAACCAAACGCTACAGATTTAAACACGCGGACAGGCTCAGATCCATTTTCTGACAGAATTAAACAAACATTTAAGATTTTAGATTACACTTCGAAATGAAGATATCACTGGAAGGTACTTAGATGAATATCATTAAAAGAGAATGAATGATTTAAGACAGACCCCAACCTTTTCTTTCTTTCCTTCGTGCATATCATTTAATTTGCCAGATTTGACAGACGTATTTTACACGACCATAATACACAAATGCTACAGTTTCAATATAATTTTAATTACTGCACTTATAATGTCAATGTATCAAAACTCACCATAATCAAAGTGAGTGGGACTGCAACGGACAGTGACAATCAAAGTGTATATAGCCTTTATATAGTGTTCTTTATCACCAGATACTATGTAATGTCGTTTTAGTTGCTGTTACACAGAAAACACAAAGATAATGGAAATGGAAGTAAGGCTATTAGTACTTTCTCTGGATATTCCGCCTTGACTTTAATCCAGGTTTACGTTAATTGCCTCAGTTCTTTTCTTTATGTTCGTGTTGTTTTACTTCCAAACAATTCCAAAAGCCTATCGTTTAGTGTTAGTTTTGATACAGCCTTATTGCATACACAGAGCAGACTTGGGGCTTGTGTATCACCTGTTGCAAAGAGCGTGTAGAGGATTCGGTGGAAGTTTTCAAAATAAAACACCCGGAATACTGCAATCTTCTATAAACAAAATTCCTCAAATAAAACACTGATAAATGTTTGTTTTTCTGTAGTTTTCTGTGCCTTTAGATATGGTTTAGACAGAACAAACAGCCCAAGATGGTGACAGAACCTAAGTTGGTACATCCGCAATGCTCTCAACGTGGTGCAGTCCAATAAATGAGCTATTTTATCTGTATATTTCATAGGAGACCTGAGTAAATGGAAGCGTTCTATACTCAAGAGCGTGCCAACCTTTAAATAAGTCACGACGCAACCCCTCCTCGGTTTACAACATGCATTAAGGTCATCGTAAAGAAACGAGCGCGTCCTCTCATCACATAAGCTAATTGCCATCAGCTCCATCAGCTCGCCTCTTTTACTGCAGCTCCCGACGCTCATGCCAACATCCAATCAATGCACCAATGCAAGCTGGCAATGTTAAATGAACCAATTATCCTAACACGCGGTAGAGACGAGAGCCTTTCCGACTGTAATAGAACCGGAGCGTACGTTGTCTTTGTCGGTGTTTAGTAAAAGAATGCACCACTGTGGAGAGATGAAATCAGTAGGAAGCTGTCTGAGGAAGAGGAAACACCAAATACAGAGCGAGTCTTGGGGGAGTTAAGTGATCTGAAGTCTTGGTTATGGGCCCAGAAGGTTACATTCCCCCAGCACAGAGTTGCATTAGAGAGTCGCCCACAACTCCATCGAGCAGGTTTGATGTTTGTACCTTCACAAGTTGGCAAAGGCTCCAAAGAAAGCAAGTTTGGCAAAGCAACAGTGCATTTCATCTCACTATCAGAAGACAGTAAAATAATTGAGACTATTCCGGCTAGGATTGTGTTCCAACCCACCTCTGAACCAACAGAGAGAGTAAAGGGTAGCAAGTGTTTTTTTTGGTTTTGTAAGGTTCATAGAAAAATGTGAATTTACATAGATACTGGTGTTAATAATGCATGTGTAAAGCTAAAACTAAAAAGCTTCTTTTAACTGTTTTAATTGCCTGCTAGATTTTAGAGGAGGGACTGACTATTAATCATGGAATCAATTAATAAATGTGCTCAGTTATGTTCATCCAGTGACAAATTGTGAACTTGTAACGAATGTATTAAAAGCTACAACAGACAGTACATTTTGCTTTTTATGTTTTTGTGTCATGAGAAACATGATGTTTTTTTCAAACCTAAAATGAATAGTCATTACTTACTGGGTGCCTTTGCCTTTTTTTCATTGGTTAACTTTTCCTTAGTCCAACAAAACCATATACATACAGCAGTAGCTTGACTGTAATGCTATTTCTAGGTGCATTACCTCAATTTTTGCTGTCGCCACTAAACTACACACTAGTCATAAAAAAAATCTCACGTCTTAGCCCTGTATCAGTAGTCGTATATTGCACATTCCAACATTATCAAAGATGTGCATTGTCTGTGTCAAATTTCCAACAAAATATTGTAGAAATATTGTGTATTCTAAATAAAGGGAAGGTTAATAGTAATGTGGTTTTCTTCAATCTCTCTTTGCAATTTTCTTTGACAAGGCATCTAGAGGTAGGTTTAATTTAGGTTTGATTTCAGATCTTTTCTTGAATATGTCCTGGATGACTGAGAACCTTCACAGACTTTTACTCACTCTTATTTGAAATACATGACTGCCACTGTTGTTGTACTGCTTTGTCCTTGACCAAAGTCGAACTGTTACCTGTAGAAGTCCAGGCAGACTCGTGTTTACATGCATTTTAAAAGTCTGGTTTTATTCTTTTGTCATGTTAATGCAGTCTGTGTGTGTCACTCAATCGTTTTTTAACACTATGTGACTTTGAATGAAATGACGCGATAAAAACATCCATTTAAGGCAGTGACAGGCTGCTATGTTCATTAAGGTAAAAGTATGAATGATGTTTTTGTCAGCACAGGGACGTTGTCGAGCATTCAGAGTTGGTTGTTCTGTTGTATTTAAGACCTATTAATCGGTAAATCAGTTTAATGAAGGGACCATTAAGGTGCTTTATGGATGTGCTGTTTTACCTTGACTGCAAAAACAAAGGCAACTTTATTGAATGTAATCTCACGGGGTTATCACAGGCAATAACTAACCCTTTATTAACAAGGACCGGCAGACGTTTCTGCTTTTATTATATTTAATAATGAAAAACATTATTTCAGCTGATCGTGTACTCATCTGGGAATTTTATTTATGCTTTTTGATAGTCTACGAGGCGCACGAGGGCAAGGAAAAATAAAAGTGATTCATAAAACTGTGGTAAATCCTTGATACAAACTAGATTGAGACCTTCTCTCATCTCAAGCGGTTTTAATTTGGAGATATCCGTCATGGCGTGGGCGTAGGAGTTACTCTTTTACGCATCTCGTTTTCATCGACAGCGTTCCCCTGATGTAGTCTATGTAGTAACAGTGGAGCGCTCATCTTCTATCTCCATCTCCAGAGCCAGATCGATTCTACACACAACTACGGTTCTCAGCGATGAGCCCTGGTCGTCATAGTTTGGGTTGGAGGGGCTGTCGTCTTTTGACTACGTGCTTATTCACAGGGCCTGGGGACACTGAGTAAGACTGTTGTTTGCCTTACACTTGCACAGATAGATCATGACAACCTAGAGACACGAGTCAGGTTGTGTGTGTTACGAAATGGTGAAGACTCTATCGACGCTTTATAACGTTCCATGACAGCTTAAGTGGTTTGGCTGCTTATGAAAAAAAGTCATCTTGTTTGTCCTGCTTGAGCACCTGAAGGAATGGCGCTTTAAATGTCTATTTTTCCGATGTAAACATGTGTAAAGATTTTATTTTGAGGTGAGTATTCATTTTTGAAAACATCAGTGTTGTCCAACTATATACTACAATGTTACAGACATCTTTATCTTTAATCTAAAGGTATAACAACAAACTCTTGCCTTTAAACACTGTAATGGAAATGCATAGTTGTTGGAGTTAGATTCTAGACGTTGTAATACAGTAATAAATGTGTAATAACAATATCAAATCAGAACTTAGACATGCCACACAAAGCTTACTGTACATCATTCATGTGTCTTGCAACACTGAGGATGTGTGGCTGTAACTCGACGATAGAGGGCACTAGTAAGCAAGGATAAAGCCTCTGCTGGAATGTAAGAGCCAGCCGTCTGAGTGAGGACTGTAAAGCTGCTGAGACTGACTCTTCTCCTTCTTTCCCTCCCTCCCTCTCTCGTAAATCCCTCTGTCCCACTCAGTCATTACGCGGACGCACTGTATCGCTCCATTGCGTCGCATTGTCGCAACGATCCAAAACAGTTACGCGCGTAGAGGCGAGATTCTGCTCCAAAATCACATTACAGAGATATACCTAAGCACTTGAAACAGCAGGACACACGTGGCGTTTACTGTAACTGTACGTGGAGTGGCTTTGCGCAGTGGCCACACGTGAGAGAAATGAGTCAAATCTAAGGTGGATTCTCCCACGACCACACGCGTCCGTGTCACAGCAGCGCGCGCACAGCCTTGTCCCGTCTCGTCGACTCATACTGATATCATTTAAAAGGCTCGTGGCCACGGAGCAGCGCGTAAAAGTTGTCAGTATTCCTTGTATTTGACTTTCATTTGTGATCTTTTTCTGTAAGCGACACACAAACACAGTACGCGTCTCGGGGCTGCTCTTAAATTCACCCGCTGTCTAGTTCTCACGTGATCTATCGGTTCACAAATTAAGTATCCGAAGCACGTATCCAAAAAGAACTGGTCACATTGAGTCACCTACATCCCTGCGTCTCTAATTTTCTCCCCAAATATTGTCTGCTGACTTCGACCAAGACCGAAGTCCGACCCTATTTACGTGCCTCCGCTGCCGCTGCCGGGGGAGAAGAGGGAGCCGGTGGGGGTGGAGTGGAGAGGGACACGGCGAGAAAGAGAGAGAGCGGCAGAGACTGCAATATCATTTGTGAATCCCTCTCACAGTGCTGCAGATAGGGGCTGCCAACACATGCGGCGCGTCTGCAGGTGAGGGACGAAATACGCTCGAAAACGCCGAGGATTTGAACCACCGCTTCCTTTTACCCAAACTGCGACGGATTACATTTTTCAGTCCTTCCCTGGCTTGCCTTTCTGGGGATCTGTGTGGAGTTCTAGAGAGAAAAGAGAACTCTGCACTGTGGAAGTGACTTGGAGGAGAGCAGCACATTACGAGCAAAGCGGACAGGTATTTTTTCGCTGCTTCTTTTCCGTAACCGCGCCTTATTGTGAGTTTTTAAAACAGCGCGGGTTTTCATTTGACTGAGGAGTATCACAGCCGCGCTTACCAGGAGATTGTAAGCCACAAACTGGGACTGATACAGCGCGACGTGGACTTCATTTACTCATGAGTTCAGACTGCAATATGTGGCTTTTACGCGCATAAGAATCAAAATGTTTGGAGCGCTTTGGGCATCCCCAGTGCGTTTTTGATATCTACTCATTTTTTTTCTTTTTTATACTCCAAACCTAAGGCAGGGCTCGAGAAGGGGAGCAGAGGAGAGAGCTTGGAGCCCGTGCACTTGCTGCTGATGACTGCAGCAGGAGCGCTGTAGGATGAAGTCTCTCGCATTCCGAAAGGGAGGCTTCTCTTAATGACATTACACTTCTATCTACGGACTTTTACGCAGTGACTAATCTCTTTTTTTTGGCTTTTTTCTCAAACATAAGTGGACATTTTTCAAAGGAGGACAATGAGGACTACTGGTGCAGTGGACTATTTGTACTATTGCATGCTCATCCTGCAGTTCGTGCATCAGCCCGCTGCCAAGCAAGTGCTGCGTTACCGCTTGGCTGAGGAGGGACCCGCCGACATCAGGGTAGGAAACGTAGCCGCCGACCTGGGCATCGTAGCCGGGTCTGGTGAGGTGACATTCACGCTTGAGTCTGGCTCAGATTTTTTCAAAATAGACAACATAACAGGTGAGCTCACCACTAATGAGAGGCGGATAGACAGGGAGAAATTACAGCAGTGCCAAATGATATTTGATGAGAACGAGTGCTTTATAGATTTTGAAGTGTCAGTGATCGGACCAGCCCAGAGCTGGGTCGACTTGTTTGAGGGAAAAGTCATCATTTTAGATATAAATGATAACACACCGTCTTTCCCTTCCCCTGTTCTGACACTGTCTGTGGAGGAAAACAGACCCATTGGAACCCTTTATCTGCTGCCCACTGCTACAGACAGAGATTTTGGCCGAAATGGAATAGAGAGATATGAGCTTATCCAGGACAATGGGGAGAACTCACGGCGTCCAGGCTCTTCTGGGGACTCATACTCGGGGAAGAGGAGGTTTGATGAAGGCGCGAGCAGGAGCAGCGTCTTTGAACTGCAAGTTGCTGACACTACAGACGGAGAAAAGCAGCCCCAGCTCATCATTAAAGGGGCACTGGATAGAGAGCAGAGAGACTCCTATGAGCTCACGCTGAGAGTCAGGGACGGAGGTGACCCCCCTCGCTCCTCCCAGGCCATCCTTATGGTCATGATCACTGATGTAAATGACAACAGCCCTCGCTTTGAGAAGAGCGTGTATGAGGCTGACCTGCCGGAGAACAGTTCCCCCGGTGCCCCCATATTACAGCTCAAAGCGGCTGATGCAGACGTGGGGGTGAATGGTCAAATCGAGTATGTGTTCGGGGCGGCCACAGAGTCAGTGCGGAGGCTGCTGAGGCTGGATGAGAGCACTGGGTGGCTGAGTGTCTTACACCGCATTGACCGTGAAGAAGTAAGCCAACTGAGGTTTACGGTAATGGCCCGTGACCGCGGCCAGCCCCCCAAAATGGACAAGGCCACAGTGGTGCTCAATATAAAGGATGAGAATGACAATGTCCCTGCCATAGAGATACGTAAAATTGGACGCATTTTCTTAAAGGATGGGGTTGCCAATGTGGCAGAGGATGTGGTCGTGGACACACCCATTGCCTTAGTTCAAGTGTCAGACCGCGATCAAGGCGAGAACGGGATAGTGACGTGTACAGTGGTTGGGGATGTGCCCTTTCAGCTAAAACCAGCCAGTGAAATGGAGGGGGAGCAGAACAAAAAGAAATACTTCCTCCACACTTCTGCACCACTGGACTATGAGGCCACACAGGAATACAATGTGGTCATAGTGGCTGTGGACTCTGGAAGCCCAAGTCTGGCCAGTAATAACTCCCTTATTGTCAAAGTGGGCGACACTAATGACAACCCTCCTATCTTTAGCCAGAATGTGGTGGAAGTGTCTTTCCCAGAGAACAATGCCCCTGGCGAGAGGGTGACAACGGTGCTCGCCATCGATGCAGATAGTGGCAAGAATGCTGAAATCGCCTATTCCCTCGACTCAGCTGTAAATGGGATTTTCTCTATCAATGCAGACAGTGGAGATATTAGAGTAAACACCATTTTGGATAGAGAGCAAAAAGAGCGCTACGAGTTTAAAGTGATAGCCAAAGATAAAGGCATTCCCATCTTACAGGGCTCGGCTACTGTGGTCGTGCTCGTGGCGGATAAAAATGACAATGAGCCAAAGTTCATGCAGGATGTGTTCACCTTCTATGTCAAAGAGAACCTTGAGCCAAACAGTCCCGTTGGCATGGTTACAGTGATTGATGCAGACAAAGGCCAAAATGCAGAGATGAGTCTTTTCATCGAGGAGGAGGAGGACATCTTTTCCATCGAGAACGACACTGGGACTATTTTCTCCACGTTATCGTTCGACAGAGAGCAGAAGACCACATACACGTTCCGCGTCAAAGCCGTAGACGGAGGGGATCCTCCCAGGTCGGCCACCGCCACCGTTTCCCTCTTCGTCATGGATGAAAACGACAACGCTCCCACTGTGAACTTCCCCATAAACAGTTCCTACACCCTTCTCCCACCTTCTAGTAACATCAGAACTGTGGTCAGGACGGTCCAAGCCAGTGACAGCGACACTGGCATTAACGCAGACCTGAACTACAGCATTATCGGTGGGAATCCTTTCAAGCTTTTTGAGATTGATGGGGGCACTGGGGTCATTTCTCTCGTGGGGAAGCTGGAGCAAAAGCATTACGGCCTCCACAGACTGGTAGTACAAGTCAACGACAGCGGGCAGCCTTCACAGAGCACCACCACACTCGTGCACGTCTATGTTAACGAGACCCTTTCCAACTCTACCGTCGTGGAAGCCCAGGTGGCGAGGAGCCTGAGCACCTCTCTTAACACGAACATCGCCGGAGACCCCAACTACGACTTAAGCAAGCAGCGTCTGAGCATCGTCATTGGAGTCGTATCGGGAATCATGACAGTCATCCTCATTATTCTCGTGGTCGTCATGGCCCGCTACTGCCGCCCCAAGAACAAGAACGGATACGAGGCGGGCAAAAAGGACCACGAGGACTTTTTCACCCCGCAGCAGCACGACAAATCCAAGAAACCGAAGAAGGACAAGAAAAAGCAAAAGTCCAAACAGCCACTGTACAGCAGCATCGTCACTGTCGAGGCCTCGAAGCCCAACGGTCAGCGCTACGACGGCGTCAGCGAGAAGCTTTCGGACAGTCCCGGCATGGGCAGGTACCGCTCGGTCAACGGAGGACCCGGCAGTCCAGATCTGGCTCGACACTACAAATCCAGTTCACCGCTACCCACCGTCCAGCTACACCCTCAGTCGCCCACAGCTGGCAAAAAGCACCAGGCGGTTCAAGACTTACCCCCTGCTAATACCTTTGTCGGCACCGGAGATAACATTTCCCTTGGATCTGACCATTGCTCAGAATACAGCAGTCAAACTATCAACAAGTACAACAAACAGGTAAGAAGACACGTCTCCATGGTCCTTTCTTCCCTCCACTCCTCTTAAATGTCGTCCGTTTGTTCCTCTTAGTATTCTCTCTGCCATAATGCTTTCTGACAGGGCTAGTCTCAGTAGTCTTGTTGCCTTTATGGTGCTAATGTGTGTCAAGTTAGCGGTATTGATCTGTTTTGGTTTGGAGTGCCATTCACTTGTATTATTGAAAGGGGGACAGAAAGGTTTAGATTAGCGTAGGAAGGGATATTGTTACCGTTCAAGCGAAGATGTCAAAACTTTTTCACTTTTATCGCAGCGTGAGACAGGGCTGCCTTTTCCGCCGAGGTTGTCACAAGTACTAACCTCAGCAAATGTGTGTTAGACAGCTCGCATAAGGGAATGGTTTGCAGATATTCTATCCCAGAGGGGAGCGTGGCGGGGGCAGGCTGTATGCTCCCCTCAGCCATGTCAAGCCCTGCCCTGGCCCCTGTCTGTTACAAGGCTACTTTTTCTTCTTGAGAGACAGAAAAAGGGGGTAGTGCGTAGAACAAAAAGCTCAAAGGTAGATGGAAGTCGAACGCAGAATAAGCACCGCTTTGTACGCTCTGTGACTCAGCTTTACATTCTTGGCCTAAGTAGAAACATCTGTCTGGGAGGTCATATTAGCAGTCTGCTCCCATTCGGGGTCAACTCATTGCAGTGCGACTGGACATTTTTTTATCGCATCACATCCCGTCTTGTGTTTCATTTTACAGCCTTATCTTTTTTCTCATAAAAATGTCTGCTGTCCTCTATTGCAATCCCACTCTCTCGGCCGCTCGGCTCTTGCGGTTATTCCCATTTGTTATAAAGCTGTATGTGACCCATTGGAATCAATAAAACAGCACGAACAGTAAGTTAGGTTATGAAATTAGCTGACTTTGTTTAAAAGAGACCATTTTTGTAGATGTTTTGTATGCCAGTCTAATTAATTATTGATCTTTTTCACGTGGCGTCAGCAGCACAGTTCTGGAGTGTTCTCAGAATGCAGCTGGATTGTTGTTTTTTTCTTTATCCTTTTTCTGATATAACCATTTCCTTTTTTTGCATTCTAGCCTTGCATGTGTTGCACCCAGCCTCGCAGCCTCCCATTTCTCCAGGCCTCTGCTACACAGCTTTGACAATGGTGCTCTTAGCTTTTTTTTTTTGTCCCGTAGTTTCTTTTTTAATCTCATCTCTCTATCTACCTCTCCCCTCGAATCATTTCACTCGCCTTTACTTCTCCTCCTTGGCTTCCTGTGTTCTGGCTCTAACAGCTTCTAATATGGTGTATTCACTAAGCTGCTTCCCAGAGTGTGAGGAGTGCTGTTGCTTTCAGTTGTCTCCTGCATAATTAAAAGGGCACTCTATTCGCTGCTGTGCTAGCAGCATGTATTGTGTGTCACTATGCTCCACTTATATAATTATTTATTTACCCGCTACATTTATGCACCAGTAAATGGACTGTATACGGGTTGTTCAATATGACCTCAATTCAATATCTCGATTAATGGAATATTTCATCTAGATTATGATTAATGATTGTAATTTTGCTGTTATTTTTGCCCTCGCAGTGCTGTGCTAACCCAGGTTATATATATTTCTAATGAAAAACAGTGCATCTCTGTGACTTTAAATTAGCTGAAGTAAACACATAACTGCTGGATGCTGTTAAGAGACCCATATTGTTCTTTCCAACCTTTAAAATAATTATTAATGTCAGAGATGGATTCATTGAGCTGTACTGATCTAGTTTTTGAAGATTTACTTGTTACACTCCTTGACCAATAGCAACCTATATTCTTTCTCTTGGGTATTTAAAGCTTTAAATAAAATCAAATTACGTGTATAGCTTTGTGGCCTATAAATATAACAATGCTGAGTTTAAGCCGTTGAAGCCCATTTCTTACATTAGGCTCAGTCGTTGCTATATTTCCATTTATATCCCACAGGCTCAGTAAATAACCAAGTGTTGATGCAGTGTTTCAGTTGAGGTCAACAGGCCAGGCTTTAATAGCAGCACAAGAGAGCTCTCTGGAAGGAAGAGTGTGTTGTGCTCCAATTATGGCATTAAAACGGCCAGTCGTGTATCAGATTAAATATAACAGTCGTGATCTTTGTTTCTTGAAAGCTAAAAAAAAGGCTGTAGGAAGGAAGACAATACGTGGTCGATTTGAGTGTTGTTTTTGCTAATCCTAGCATTCGAAAAGACATTGTGTTGATTATAAAGGATGGCACTGTGGTGACATGAGATTCTATTCACACTGGTCTAGCAGTATAGGCACTGGTTGCTGCAGATTTATGATGAACGGTATTTTCTTGTGTGTATTACAGGCAATACACACCCTCGACCACAAGCCCTTCTCTTTTTACCGCTCCCTGTCTTTTGGTGCGTCTGCGGGGAGAGAGATAGGGACAAGCAGAAGAAAGGCAGCCCTGTTAGCGGTTTAGAGAATGGCCCCTACTGTTTCACAAGGGACTTCACAAGGGTCGGCTGGAAAGATAGAAAGCAAGCCAGCGACACACAGAGAGACTAGTGCTGACCGTTGACTGTAATCTCTGACAGATCAGGTTTCTCTCCTTGCCTGCCTAATCTAACTATAAGTGCACAGGCAGGTAACTAAGCAACTGGGGGAGTGTATCGGCGAGGCGAGGCTGTCTTTTTTTGAGACATTTAAACAGTCATTAAGCTTAGCTAACGGTGAGCTTGAAGTCACATCAGGAGGAGCCACAGACAGACCTGACATTTCATCTCTTCCTGTAACTCTATTGATTGCGGCTTGTGCTATTCATATTTTCTCCTGCCTCCCTGTGCCATGTGAGGACTGCAGCGCTAAGCCCGCTTCATCTGATCAGTGCATACCTGCGTTCTTACATCTCAAGACTGATGCGTGCACTTAACAGAACACTTAACTTTATTACATTTGGCTTCAGTTCCGGTCCTACCATTGCCAGAAAATAATGCCGCTCAACTGTAATGTAGTGAGGAATGAAATCACTTAGCCATCGTATTAGCGCCAGCCATCAGCATTTGTTTTATCATTGCACTTCAAAGCGCCACACATGGCCAGGTGGATCACTTTTAATCAGCGGTGAGCCACAGCAGCTTGTTTCTGTGCTCTCCCAGTGTAGGCCCTCAGGGCAGCACCGCCTGGCTACACACTAACACCAGGTTATCCAGCCTCGGGGAGGACGCAACTGGACACTGCCCTTAACCTAACCCACAGTGTTCCACTCCCGTGCTCCCTTTGTGCAGCCTGAATACAGCCACCTCATTTACATAGGCCAAAGCCCAGCGCAGGACAAACAATATCAGCATGCAAATGGAGGTCACCTGGGTGGTGTTTGTAGCCAAAACATAGGATGTGATTGCCCTTCAGGCAGATCAGGAAACCAATATGGAAATGCAGTACTTTGCCTCTGGCCTCATTTGTTTGTCCGACAAAACGTAGCTGCTTGAACACGTCTGAAAAGCCACAGCAGACCTAATTGAAACTTGAAAGGTCCCAGTAACCCAAGTGCTTCCTGTTTTATAAGACCTCATGTAGAATTAAGCAATTTAGCGCTATTATCTGCACCTCTGTGTATTTCCTTTAATTGTGCCACTCATTACCACTTGTGTTTTGAAGGCAACAAACTCCCCCGTGAGCTCGCACGTGATTTTATCTGTTAAACAGTTGAGGCAGCCAGTCACTCATTGAACTCGCTAAGGTAATTACTTGATAAGAGGTTCCACAGGAGCTGTAATGTGTTTGGTCATCCCCCAGCCCTCCAAGAGGAGATGTGCCTGCAGCAGTACACACTTGCCTCATAGATTTTAAAGTGTGTTTGCTTTCTCCTGATATCGCTGGACTCGGAAAACACAAAATAGAACCGTGGTTAAAAGGAGAAATCTGTGTGGAAATCTTGCTTTTAGAAAGAAATTAGATAATGCACACTGAGCTGGCTTGTTTAGTGCAACATTATTATTAGCGTTTGTCCTTTGTGTGCTGCAGCGTACCGCCGACTGTGGCTAATTTCATCAGAATTGTTTTGGATCTATTAGAGCTGAATTCAATCTATGGCAGCTCGGGCTTTTTTGTTGTATTATGTTCCAAAAGCATAATGGAAGGAGTAACCATGCTCTGTAATACTCATGAAATTGCAGCGGCCAGTGTTTTCAGCTGTAATTTAGTTTGGTGATTTGAATGCATTTGCTGGAAGGCAATGACTAATCTAAGGATTAGACTTACCTGATACGCAGCACAAATGGTTTTAAAGAGAGTGAGAAGTCAGGGGGAAATTACGAGAGCTAGCAGCCACAGTTTATGCAGCATTACTCTATATACTGCTCCACAAAGCCAAATAGTTCGAGAAGATTCAGACCTCACCTCCTGTCCCCAGCTTACCTCTCTTTCTCTTTATCCGTCTCTCTTTTTTCACACAGTACATCTGCTCACAAGGAAGTAAACAGTAATGATTGAAGAACATTTGTCATGTCAAGATGCCAAAAGACAGTGAAAGAGTCAAGGTGGGAGGGGGAGGGCAGACGGTGAATTTAAGCCGAACGCCACCTTGATTGCACTCCACGCCGCTGATTGTAAGTGGCAGTGTCGAGGATGCCACCTTATTCTTACCGCTTCTTTCAATTTATTGTCATTGAAAAGTGGAATTGCATTTCATACTCGGCAGCGATCACATTAGATAGAGCTCACAAGGATAAAGCCCATTCATATTTGCAGATTTGCCTTTTCCTGTGGCACTATCAATCGTCGCAGCCAACTTTGCGCCGACTTGTTTCTCATAGCTGTTGTTAAGGGGGGTTTGTACACTAAATTGACTTTTACAAGGCTCCTAAGGTTTATGATATGCTATGCTAGCCTTGTTGTTTCCTCTGTAGCTGTCCTCCGATATCGACTGGAGATGCTAGAACCAACTAAATGAGAACATCACTTAGCTCTAGCGCCGTACAACCCTGGGGAATAGTTCTCTGTCGGCGAGTTGGATCACAACACGGATCAGACGCTACGATGGCTGTTTGTGAGACTAATAGGCAAGACAATAGTGTTTTGTTTACCGCAACACTGTACCTCATCAAAATTGCAAAGAAGCGCTGGCAGAGTGGGGCCTGTAATAGTGTGCTTTCATTGTTGTTTCGCTGAAAAGGTCACGGGCCATTTGTTACCTCGGTGTGATTCAAACAGGTGGCAGACGGGCCTTTGTGATATTTCATGTTTCTCTTTCAGTAAGTGCGTATAAGTGCCTCCTTGCAGCCGCAGAGGAAACACGCGATGAATCAGATGAATCGCCGGCTGTCAGCGCATGGGTATGCAGTGTCAAGGGAACTGCCAGCGGGGTCCGTGGCCCCTCGTCAGGGGGCGGCCATTTAAACCTCATCCCGTGTCAGGCGTGTTGTCAGACTCGGCCTTCGCTGGGAAAATAAGAATAAGCTCGGCAAGAAGGCAGACATGTTGATCCATAATTTAGCCCTAAGTGCCACCTTTTGCTCTGGCAGTCAACTGTAAAGCCCCTCAGCTCAAAGTCAGCTTGTTTATTAAGTGGAGCTGACAGGTGGCGAAAAAAGACACTTGGGCTGACATGTTGTATTACAGACGGATTGAAGGAGCGGCCGAGATGATGGGGTCAGTGGGCGTCCACACAATGGCGTCGACAACAGAGGAGTTAACAGTGTAATTGGAGCGTGTTTAATAGGAGCAACCTTCACCCCGGGTTCAGGTTCACATTGATTCTTTAAAGGCCTGACAGATAGGCCCTTGTTCCATCTCCCCAGCCATGTTCCCCCACATCTCACCTCCACTTTCTCCTTTCGTATGGAGAAAACACTTAAATATTAACATCCACTGAGCTCTCCCGACTGCTTAAGACACATTAGTATTGTCTGGGATAAATAATGCATCCAATTCCTTTTGCTTTTTTTGTCGACAGCAGCCGGTCGAACACGGAGGTAATGGTTCTTACAAATAGTTGGAATTGATCGGCGAGATTGGTGAGGATTAAAATTTAAAACGTTTTGGTGAAATCTTTACAAAGCCAGTTATCATTGCAATTAGAGATATGAGGTGAAAAAAAACAAAGTTAAAACAGAGAGAGATTCCTCCTAATTAAAAAAATGTGAGTGTATTAGCTTTAGCCGTAGAAAAGTAGAAGTCATGTTAGCTCTTCATCAAGCTTAAGCTGCATGGTTTTGGTAAGAAGTATAACCTTGAATACATTACCCCTGGATTTGTAATGGCAGAGAATTTTCCTTTTGCCCTCTTTGGCCCCTTTGTCATGCCGTGTTATTTTTCTCATTTACTCTGGCCACAAATGGGCCTCATGTTACAAATCTTTGAAGGCCCTCGGTGTAAGGTTATGGCTTCTATTAACAGCTCCAAGTCGTGCGTATTTGCTAAGTAAGTCTAATGGATACGACTTGACTCAAGGAAAGGGGGAGGAATAGGACAGCTTGACTGCTTCTATTAGCCCTGTTTTAGTGTGGCTCTCACCATGTGGCCCCCCAAATGAGATTATATGTGTATGAAACAGGAGGTAGAGCACTCAGCAACCATCCATCAAAGCCTGGGGGGAGCCGTGTGAAAGTTTGTGCAGTGCGGCGGCATGTGTAAGGGGGTGATAAAGCGTGTGGGCGTACAGTCTTAACGCCTGTGTGTTTGTGTCGAGCCGACGAGTGCAAACGGGGCCTCCGCGGTTCAGCCTCTCCATCATCCGGCACGCCAGGCACACGCGTGGTGACATGCCTGAGAGGGTTTCAATATTCTCTGTTTGTGTCTGCCCAAGAAAGCCAGTTCATTATATTTGTACGCGGTTATTACTTAAACGCACATGCCCGATGGCTAGAGAAATGCATTATTGTCTCCGGTTTAAAAACTTGCTCGAATAGTCTGGTGCAGCGGTGTCAAAGTCAAAGTGGTGAGGGGCCGCGATAGTTAATGAGAATCCTTTCAGGGGCCGAAGGTGGTGACAATGGGCTTTTATTCAATTTTGAATGTGAGTCTTCATTTGAGTCTTACAAAAGTCATTTTTACAGTAGGACTTGAACAGGTTTTGGATAGATTTGAATAGGTTTTAGGTGGATTTGAGCAGGTTTTAGCTGAATTTGAACAGATTTAAAATGCATTGGAATCGGGTTTAGACAGATTGGAACAGGTTTTGGATGGATTTGAACAGATTTTAGATGGATTGGAACAGGTTTTAGTTGAATTTGAACAGTTTTTTGATGGATTTGAGCAGGCTTTGAGCAGGTTTTAGATGGATTTGAACAGGTTTTGGATAGATTTGAATAGGTTTAGGTGGATTTGAGCAGGTTTTAGTTGAATTTGAACAGATTTAAGATGGATTGGAACAGGGTTTAGACAGATTGGAACAGGTTTTGGATGGATTTGAACAGCTTTTAGATGGATTGGAACAGGTTTTAGTTGAATTTAAACAGTTTTTTTGATGGATTTGACCAGGCTTTGAGCAGGTTTTAGATGGATTTGATTTTTGCTACAAAGATAAATAAAATCTGTTCCAAATAAAATCCAACTACACCCTGTTGAAATCTATCTACAACCTGTTCAAATCCAATTAAAACCTAGTGCCAAAAAGATACCCTTCTAAATGCACTGAAGGGCTACATAAAACTTTGCAAAGGGCTACATTTGGCCCCTGGGCCTTGAGTTTGACATGTGTGGTCTAGTGTGATGACATCTCTCTGCTCCCGATGCCCCCCCAGCGAGGCATTTAGGCCCCGGTGGAGCTGTTTATTGAATTCTGCTGTAACTAAGAGCGCATATTTTAACCCGAGTTCAATGTAGACACGCTCATATAGGCTGTGTGCAGAAAGGTAGAAATATTCATTAGCGAAGGGCCAGGACGAGCCCCCATATCGATGAGGCCTTACCTGGCAGAGAGCAGGCTATTAGCCGGGGCCCGATAAATCTTGTCAGAGACTAGAGGAGTCTGGCTGCCTGCTGAAGAATGAAGGTCACGGGGCAGCCGGAGTTACGAGCCGCCGCGCGAGCTACCTGCTATCAAATCAGCTGAATTATGAAGTCCAGCCAAGATTATTTTGAAATGCTAATTCGCCAATTTGAATCTTTCTTGGTGTGGTGTTTCCTTAAAAAGAGAGGCATGGTGTGATTAAAATAGTATGTACAGCCTTGGTATATGGCTTTAATCTTGCAATATGGGATTTAATGAAAGAAAATTCTGATTTATTTATTTTTAAGCCTGTTAATATTTCAATATGTGCATATAAGTATGACTAACTAAATAATGGAACTGTTATAGTATTTTAGACTAAACTATATTATAGACTAAACTAAGATATAGACTACAGTATATCTTACCTATTGACTTTACACTTTGAAATGGGTCTGGAATCACTTCTTTTGACAGCCATCTCCAGACAGTAAATCAACCAGCCATAATAATAATCCTTTGTCTAAAATGGAATGGACAGTTATAGAGTAGAAAAATGACTAGGATGGCTGGTCAGACTATAGGTTCCAAAGTTGTGTTGATTAGTATTGCAGTACATTATGCAGCTCGAATAACCCAGACACTGCTCTTCATATTCCCACAGGCCTGCCCTCTTGGTAACTGCAATATAAAGTGGCGATGACTGTAAAGCTGGCTTTAGTCAGACAAATTCTGCAGTGGATTGAGTAGCTCCAGACATTTAATATGGTTTCAGGTATTGATTTGCGGCACCTTGCCCTATAGCCTGTTTATTATCTAGCTTTGGTTTCACCTTTTACTCTTTTTCTTGCTGCATCTCAGGAGATGGAGTCCGTCTTATTTCTCCATTGTTTTTTTCACAGTCACAGTGTTCTTAGAAACAACTACAAAAAGTCAATCAAATTGGCCAGTGGCAAAGAACAGAACAGAGCAGAGCAGCAGACATGTTGGTTGGTGGGAGAAATGGTGAATAATTGCATTTTGGGAGCTGAGGCTGCGATTACAAAGAGAAATGCAAGGATGTAATCAAGAGCGAAAGACTGGTCTTTGACATGGTTCATTTAGTCTGAGTTGGTCCAATGCAACACTTGGGACACAATAGCCAATTGTAAATTACAGAGTGGATTCAGTGGCGAGAAGTGCCTTAAGGGGGTGGTAGCCCACAGAGGCAGCCAGAAATAGGGAATGTGTTGTTACATTTGTTGCTGTTTGGTTCTAGGTTGATGAGGTCTGGGATTGTGGAAAGGCAAGGATATCAATCACACTGACATGTCTGGAGGAGGGGAAATGATTAGAATAATGGTAAACAAATGCTTTTAAACACTAGATTTTCATATCTGACTTCATTTAAAGCCAGACAATACTTAGTAAGCTCCACTAAATGCCAGAATAATCACAGTTAATCAGTGGATAATGATACATTTGTAAAAAGGCTTCAGCAAAACAGGGGCCTCAACTGGGAATATGACTGGATAAAGGCAGCCTATGACGCTCTTTTGAAGTGGTCACATGACGGAAGCTTCTTAGAGAGCCTCGACTTAGACACGAGTTAGTTTCTGTATAATTGCCATTAGAATTCTGCTGCAAATGTTTGAGTAGCGTGGATTACCGCCCTCCCGTGAAGCCAATTGGCGGCCCATCGTTTGATGTCAACCCAAATGTGCTTAACATACAAAGAGCTGCTTCCCTTCCTTCCATTTGACAGATTTACGTCAGGCTGCGCGCATGTGTCTTCTCTTTTAAATCTCTTTGAATAAGCCTTTCTTCGCCGAGGCAGCCTCTTCTCGCAGTGAATCGGGGACATGACACGACAATTGGAGACCTTGTAATTTATGTTTAAAATGCCAACGTTATCTGTCCCAGCATGATTTTGTTTGAGCAGCGAGGCCTACTGGGGAGGGTCCTCAGTCGCTGTTCAAACCGTGCGCCTGTGTTTGTCTTAGGAATCCTTGGTGGGCTATCCATCGTTACTATGGCAATATACCTCCCCAACCCACTACAACTTCTCCCATGGCCGTGCGCCTAGAGTTTTAAAGGCTTTCTCTCATCTCGCTTGTAATTCAGACACTTTTCTGCCAAAAAAATAAATCTCTTGGGTACGTCCTCCCAAAAAAGTCACGGTTTTTTAACACCGTTGGCCTCTAGTTGGACGAGGCGTGGGAACGCTTGTTCTGGTGGAGTCTTTTGATAATGCCACCTGGCCTAGCTGCGGAGCATTTCAAACACCCCTCTTCGCTAGATTGGCAGCAGTTGCTTCACTACAATGGATTCATCTCGCCTGTGTGTCACGGCTCCGTAGGGACCTGTAATTTACGTCTTTACACTTTGAGTTCTTGATTCATGTGATCAAATTAGACGGCTAAAGAACATCAACGGTAGCACAATAGTTTGCTCTTTAACTCAAGGCCAGTGTGTTGGCACAATCTCAAGTTTCTGAAGAGAGAGTAAAAATAATATACTGTAGTCGCCATACAGACAAGAAACGGCTTTTAAAATGTCTTGAATGAATGATACTGTCGTTTTCAAGGTATAGGTAGCATTATTTCAAACAGAGCATTACTTATTAGTGACTACATTCCTTGATTCATAACATCATTTCCACATAAGTCAGCTCTTTACCTAAGCCGAATATGTCAGCGCAGTCTCAAGTCTGGTTGAGTTGATGCGTAACTGTTTCTCAACGGCCTCGGAGAGTGAGCAAATAGGTCCGAACAAAGGATTTTTGAAAAGATTTGAGTCACACGTCCGCTCTCTCTCCAGAAGAAAGACAAGCCTTACAAGGTCAGGTCTATTATTGATGCGATGCGCCGTGTAGCAATGTACTATTTTCAAACATCCCTCAGTATCAAATAGCCATGAATCTTAACGACACACGAAACAAGCCTTCAGTATTTCATTCCATATCTGACGAGTGCAGAAAAGAAAAAGGAATAATACTAAAAAGCCAAATATCAACGATTTCATTCATGGATTAAAGTGACACAAGGAGCAAAGAACACATATAGTTAAATGTGAATAAGGAATAGATCAAATGAGCAGTTTCTAATTACACAACCTGAGAAATAAATGTTTTTATAGGTATATGGCTAATTATAAGCCCGCTGATTGAATAGAATGGAGACTGATGGGAAGTGTGTGTCTCTGTGTGAGTCTGAGTGTGTTTCCAGTGCTAAGTCGAGAGCCTACTCTTCACCGTAATGACTCTTGGCACGAGCGCGGCCTAATGAAGTGCGACTCCACATATGTGACGACATGAATGTGTCTGATTGGGAAGTTGATGCAGAAGAGCTGCGGATGCTGCCCGCGGAGCTCTAACATGTTGCCGACTTAATTAACACAACTGCGCCGTCGGTAATGACCTTTTATGCACCACAACCGCACCGTTCGACAAAAACCAAGGCATTTTCATAACTTGTATTTAAACATTAAAAAAAGCCAGCCTATGCATTAAGTCACAGGCACTTCTTCGACTGATTTCTCTGTTGATTGATTGGTGTTTTAAGGTAACCATAGTTTAGTTTAAGGTGTAATTTTTCCTCAAAATATCCTTCTCAAATATACATTTTTCTGAGGAAACCCCTCCCTGCTTTAGGGTAAACAGTCTGCAGAGTGCTGCTGAGAAAGTTTGGATTCAGTGTTTGTGTCTGTAAGCTCTTCCATAACTCTGTGGGAATTGCGTGTAATATGTCACCACATGTGTGTAAGTTGTAAATTTTACCTGTCTATTAATAGCCTCCAGCAGCTGTGAAAAGGTTGAGACAGAGAGAGGGAAAGAAAAAACAAAAAAAACAGCTCACTTCAAAGTAACAGTGGAGAAGTGATGAGGCAATGTGTACCATCTCCATGTCTTCCAATGTATAGCTGCAGACATAGACACTTTTTCATACATGTCGCCTGACAGTGTGGCCCCGAAGTGATGCATTGTGGGGGGAAATGGACGACGTCGCCTCACGTGTTTACCTTGCAACTGCACAATGACAACAACAATAGCGAGGGTGCGAGGAGGAAGGCTTTTGTGCGGCGCGAGCGGATACACCAAATGGGACTGACAGCTTTGAGAAATTGGCGAACAGCATTTGCTGGAAGGCTTCCTTGGGGCTTGGGTACCTTTGGAATCATGTGCGAATGCAGAGGAGTGTGAATGAAAAATAGCTGTGTGATCCTGCCATGTTGCTTCTGTCACGAACGCCTGATTTTTTTTTCCTCTTCGACTGTGCCTCCTACCGCTCGCTGTCATCCTCATCATCTGCCCCTCAAAGCTCGCTCCTTCTCATCATCTCTGTTTTAACACTTTATCTCTGCTCTCACCGTTGTCCCCTCCTCTGTCTTGTGTTTCTCACACTCCCTTTCCTCCCCCACCTCTCATCTTCCAGCTTAGCCAACGTGGTTATTTAAGGCTTAGAATCCATAAAACCCGCCTTAGGTATGTTTGCTTTTGTTACTCTCCCAAAATGGCGCATTGAGTGCCACATTCTTAGGTCTTGATCCGTGTTCAGCCACTGGCCGTCTGAGGGGAGCTTGACACTTTAGTGGCGACTTAAGCCTAGGTGGAGCTCTGTGACTCCGTCGGCAGGTTTTAAGCACTGAAGTTGCCTCTTGGTGGGGAAGTCTGGAACACATTTGAGATACCTGTCCCTGCTTATTTTCTCCTGCGAGGAAACTGTTAGAGTGTGCCCTGCAGGCCTGGGAGCTGTTTACAGCTAATAGAACCACAAGGACTGTGCACTGGGCCAAAAACACAAAAGAAGAATGAAAATGTCAAGGATTTTCACTTTTGGGAAGTTGAAAGAAGAGGCTCTAAAGTGTGTCTGGCATGGCTAATTCAAGTAACTTCAAATCGAAATGTCACTTTTTGAGAGTCACATATTTATGAGAAGTAACAACAAGCCCACATCTTAGTTTGTGCAGGATCTTGCTGAACAGGATCTGCAGTGCCTTATTTGAAAAGTGCTACATTTGATTACCTTAGGCTGCTTTGATGTGGAGCCCATATATTACTGCTGAACTCTGCTTTCCACCAGCTCCAAACTGTATGGAGAACTTTGGTCGCAGTTATTTTAGTCTTACTGGAAAAGTGAGACTTTTTTCTTTCCTGCTGTGACACAAACAGAAAACACAGTCACAGTATGCTCCCTCCTGCACAACATCTGTCCCAGATTGCTCTCCCCTTCCTAATTAAACCCTGTTTACCTCAACCTTCTTAACGCAGACTACTGACTAATTATTAGCGCCAGACTCCTCAAAGCCCTATTTAAATCTCGCACGCTGACGAGGGTTAGCATTAAGAATCAGGGCTAACAAGAATATTTTCCCTTGAGCGCCCCCTGTGTCTGTCCACATCAGCCCTCCTCTACAGTGCTCTTTTTCAGTGACAGAGATTTAATTAACACCAGAAAGGCTCCCTACATTGTTTTTGGTATATTGAGTGGAAGGCAGTAGAAAAGAATAGAGAAGTGGAAAGAATCTAGAGCTCTAGGCAATTTCCAATCATACATTTTTAATATTTATTCGCTTTTTTTTTTTTAATTAAAACCATGCATCAGACAGTAAAAAGCAGTGTAAGAAGAAAGGTTGAGTCTTGGCTGATTTATAATGCATATTTTCTCAGGGGGTGCCCATGAGACATTTTAGAAATAGATTCTTAGATTTGGTGAAAAGGTTGTGAAGCTTGGGTTGGTTTCATTTCCATTTCTTTAACACTACAAATATAATAGAATATACGAGATGCTCCAGCTGGGATATCTGAACCGAACACACACGTCTGACGCACACAAGTATCACGAGCAGGAGCCTGATTCAATTAGTCCGAGGTGAGGAGCAGAGAGATGGGGGTCACGCTTGCCACTGCAGCCCAAATGGAGATGCTTCCTCGGAGACCCGGCTCGTCGCTAAATTTGGCAGCTCCTGGGTCATTGTTTCATCACGGCCCAGAATGGCTTTGGGGCTAACTGTGACTATCTATACATCTGGAATGGACATTTTAATATAGCAGCCCCAGCTCATGTGCTCTGCGGTACTAGTCACAGCCCGCGACTCATAGTCAATACGTTCACGCAGGGTGGTTAACAAGAACATCAATGAGCAATATTTTTACAGCGCCTCCGGGTCAATACAGCTTTCCCAAGGTCAAATTCAAGCACCTTTCAAGCACTTTCAAGGTTAATTTTCAGATGAACACAATTATGCTTATTTCAGTGATCATTTGAAATAAAAATTATCGAGTGAAAGGACTATTGCATGTGAATGGAGCGCTGTTCTTAGGCCAAAACAATGTCAAATTTGAAAAGCTAAAAAATAAGAATTCAATATTTATTTTGTGTGAAATTCAGTTTTAGTACAAAATTGAGGTCATGTATGAGGCCAGGAAAAAGGTTAATTAAAATTTCAAGGTTTTTTTTATTTTTATTTTTATTTTTTTTATTTGAAAGTCAAGCACTTTTCAAAAATTAGGGAAAATAAAAGCATTAAAATTTAAGGAAATTTGCGGTTGTTATTATTAAATATATAATA
Source organism: Rhyacichthys aspro (assembly GCA_036850595.1). Taxonomy (NCBI): domain Eukaryota; kingdom Metazoa; phylum Chordata; class Actinopteri; order Gobiiformes; family Rhyacichthyidae; genus Rhyacichthys; species Rhyacichthys aspro. Next base: position 9,124,352 of record CM072165.1, on the reverse strand, counting down.
AAAATATGAGTTAAAAAAAAACAAAACAGTTTCCATTAATATAAAACCATACTTTTTACTAAGAACTGATCTTTCCAGAGCATTTATTAAATAAACGACAATAGCTCCACGTAATGGGACAAATATAACTTACTGACAAAGAAGGGCATTTCTATTCTGTGCTGAATAGTTCCAACACTCCTGCATTTAATAAATTGTTGTGCAGCTCTATCAATCTCTTTATCTGGACCATTACCCAGTGGACTCCAGACGCCCCGCTGCTCGTGCCCTTCCTCACTTTGCGTCTTTGAAGTCTTTGGCCGATCTTTCTCACTCATTTGGACGATTTGAGCTAAACTACTGTATTACAGGAGACAGCTGGCCCTCCTGGAGATGCTCCTGGTGTGTTTATCAAATCCGGACGCTGAACAAAACACTACAGAAAAGGGCTTTTTTTTGGGACGTTGCCGGTGCAGTAAAAGGTCAGGAATGTGTTATTATAAACAAAATAACGGTGAAAAAACGAAGTCTCAGAAGGATATAGCAGACTGGGAGATAACCATGGTGAGAACAAAGAAGCTCAGTGCTTTTGTCAGTGTGCATTTAAGAGCTGTCGACACATCTACGAGGTCTACATAGTAGTTCAAAAAGAAAAAGTGGAATAAAATAATGAGCGTGACCAGAAAGTCAAACTCTAGGTTACATCAATCCACAATCCTTAGAAATATGTTTAGCTTTTGAATAAACTGTATATCTCCATGTGTTTTTTTCTCCAATAGTCGTACATTAGCTTGACAGGAGTGGACGTCTAGACAGGGAGGGGGAGCGAGGAGCCGTCGGAGAGCCAGGTGCTTTATCTAAACAGCGCCATTAGAGATTGGAAGTGGCGCTTGTTTGAATAACTTTCGAATATGACGTCCTGCTGTTTATCTAGCATTGATCCCTCTGCCGTCCATTACACCGCGGCGGGGAGCATCGTCCGTTGTCAGGAACCGCCATTACAGGAAATCCATACCTAATACCCCACTTATTATAAATGCTCATTTTAGAACTTCAATAACGGAGGAGCCGTAGCGTGGGCTCTTATCATTATTCCTTCAGGGATAGGTGAGAATAAGTGATTTTATGGCGTATTTTTTACTCTCCACCTTGTGTTATTTTGAATTGTCGAGCTTTTGTAACAGCCAACAGCCAACACAGCCTCAGTATAAAGTCGCTCTTTGCCGTTACTGCAAATGTAAAATGAATTCATCCAAAAAACATGGACGTACAGGGTGATATTGGCGAACGGCAACAATCCACATATGTGATTTGTCAGTGAGTAGGTAGGGAACATTAGCAAGTAGCTTGATATTTAGTTGCTTTGTCCATAAGTGCATTTAGGCCGCACCAACATACGGCTACAAGCTAACATCACATTGAGGACCCAGTACAATACAACAAACAGTTTTAAGACTCAAAATAATCAAAATTAGCATATGTATTGCTACCTTAAAAAAATACATGTGGCCAAGTGCAGTTTAGGTAACAAAACACCTACAACAACTATATTTTCTTGCTCTATGTGCTAATGGCAAATAACACAGCAGCCAACATACTTGACTAAAACGGAAATCCGTCAGCAGACAACTGCTGAACATAAAATAACTAGCTCACTCATAAATGAATAGGAAATACCTGTCTTTGTGGCTGATTTATTAATCAAACCCTTTTGTTTACATTGCTTTTGTACCTGGATCGCTAACCACTTCCTTAAGCTGTCACGCTAGCTTCAAGGCATTCAATATGAAAGCAGTCATTCAAGTTTTCTGAAAAGGAAACAAACAAATATTTGCTTTCGCTGTAGATTCCAAGTAAAAAAAAACAAAACAACAACCTTGAATTATGTCAACCTTTACAGTCGACATCAGCAACATTGACCACTACCAGATAGGATTTAGCGTCCTGACCTTTTCCACGGACACCCTGACTTTTATTTATAGTGGACACCTCAGGTTGTAAATTTACAGCTAGTCCCATCCAAAGTCTAGTATTAAGTTTGGATCAGACACACCGCTCTGAATCAGATTGCGTGTGAGGCATCCACCCCTCGGGGGAAAAAGGGAGCTCAACAAAAACAAGTCTTTCTTGTTGCGCTGATGCCTCTTAGTGATCACTAATAACAAACCTTACAAGGCCTGTTTAAAAGAAGAACAAAACAAGAGAAAAAGATTAAAAAGTGTGATTAGGTTTATTGTGATAAGTCAGAAGAACACATGTGTCTCAGCTTCACAGAACGGTGGATGCAAATAGATCTCTTTTCTTTGACTGAACAAACACTGCTGTGTGAGTAATATGCAATAGCTCTTTGATGTAATGAATGATGGTAACGTAAAAGGCCTCCTGGGAGTTCTTTCATGTTGACAATAGGGCGCTCCAGTTAGTGACAAGGGCACGCTTCTTGCCAGTGTACAATGTTGAATTCTGGTTCAGCCCTAAACCTCACACAACCCCTACTCACTGAGCAAACTGGGCTTAGCTGCAAAAGAACCGAGTGATTCCAGTCATCATTATTGCGGCCTGTCTCTCCTCAGAGGCTCAAGGCAGATTATTATTCCAACAGTTGTGGGTGGATTTGGATTAGTGGCACAATGATCCTCTGGATTCTGCAGTGAAATGGCACAAAGCACAAAAATAATTAGGTGTCATGTTTAAAATCCCCAAAATGTTTCCTTTTTCTAAGGAGTTAAAAGGTAGACGGACAGCTTGCATGAGTACTGCTATTTAGAGGCTGCTTTTGTTTTCGAGGGTGTGTCCATCCTGTTGGTAACTGTTAATAACGTGCTGTCAACATGGAATTTAGCTGTGGCTTCTGTTATTATCATGTGGTCTGAAAATATGCAGATAGTCATTTCCCTTATCACCTCCATCGGCATCTCCCAGTTTATGTGCGTGTGATTTTTTTGGCGTCTCTTCAGACATCTCAATAGCGGTAGCGTGCGATTCTAAGAGCCTTCTCTTCACAGGTACAGCAAGGTCACAGCACTTGACAAAGTTATTCCACTTCACAGCTACAGTATTTCTAGTGACTAGACACGGCGAGGAGTTGAAAGGTGGAGAGACGGAACAGGTGGGCTGTTCATATCACAGTGTTTTTAAGTCCAGACTTTTCCTTAGACTTTGTAAAGCTGCTTTAAAAAAGGCTCAGTCAGAGGCAGAAATGTGAGTCAACTATAAGTTTGATGGCCAGGTATTTTTAGAATAAAAACATACATTTGTTTGATATAACAGACTGATGGAGTTAATGGCTTGATAGTTTAGCTGTATAACCATTAGCATTAAACTGCTTTCATGTGGAATTCAGCAAATGGTAGACAGCAAACTGGAAGTTCGTGAATGAGACAAGAATGGTAAAAAGTAGAAAAAACAGCCATCTGTTGTGCCTAAACTAGTTGTTGAATGATTGCCCAAAGCAGAAAAATAAAAGATTGCGAAATGTGTGCAGCCAGAGTTGCAACAACTGAAATCATACTGTAACCTAAACAAAATGGTTCATATGTGGTGCAGTTATATCTTCTGTTTTCTGGATTCCACCTGAATGCAGCATTATCCTCAATATAGACAATGTTTGCCAATGAATTGCAATCAGCCTCCATGTTCTTACAGCTAAACAGAAAGTTTGCCTGTTAATAGTTCGTAATGGCTTATTAAGGCTTACTAAACTTTCATACTGTTGCTTTTTGCCAAGGAACACAAAAGGTAGCAGAACTGACACCAGAATAAAATGAATACATGCATATAGGGTCAGTAATTATAAGCAGGCCTGCAGACGATAGGCAATTAAGGCAAGAACATAAAAGTTGTGGAAGGTCTGAATTGAAACGTTCAGAGACAGCTGCATATATAGATCTTCTAAAGTGTGTTCCAGAGATAACTTTTCAAATAGAAACTTAGAAACGCAGAAGCTAGCAGAGATGTCACTAGCAGAAAAAGCTGTATATGAATATATGGATATGTCTGTTGGCAATTAAATTAAGGTACAAAGTTGTTTACACCATATTTTAAATTTTACTAATACATAGAGTTGGACATTCCTAGCATCTAGAACTTTTTGTGATTTCATGAACCTAAAGTAAACTCGGCGTATGGATCCTGTCTTTGTACAGCTGCTATGAGACCATCATGACACTTGACTGCTTATACTCTTTCTTGATGTATGAAACGCTACGTGGAGATGTTAGCTTGTGTACACAGTAATAAGTCAGCTCATGTCGGGGGCTCAGACGAACACTGTCTGGGGCTCACGTTTTTTAGGCCTCGGGATCATTAAAATGCCTCTGGCAACACACTCCTCGTGTAAGCTGTTTCATGTCTTACACTTTGCTCCAACATCTCATTTTGGCAGAGCACGCTTCGACTCACCTCGCAAAAGTCCAAATAAGGTGTTTTCTGCACAATCACACTTTTTTTTCTTTTTTCTTTCCCACTCTTCAGCTCTGCTCTCGCTGCTCTTAATTCATGTAGTTACAAAGCCAAACAAGGAGCTATAAACTAGAGAACAAATAGTGAAAATGTATTTGTTATGATGCGTCAGAGTTCAACAGGCACTTTTTGGGTTTCCCCTTCTGCATGTGTGTGCCGCTAAATGGGGAAATTCTGTGTATGCATATTAGCAGAATGCATCTAATTGTATTTGCATGGCCATGGGTTTTCCATGCTAATGAATAGATATGTTGGCTAATTTGGTAAGAGAAGTAAGCAGCTCTCTGTAGGAGGTCAGGTTTCTTTAATTCTGTTGCTTCCTACAACAAACAACTTTGTGCTGGTTATTAATGATGTTTGTTTCACATTTCTAATTACCGCGCCCAACAGCTAGCGGTGACAAGAATTCTCATTTAAATAAAAGTCTAATGCTAAGGATGGATGACTGGAAGGACTGAGATTTTGCAATTGTATTGAGTGCTAAAATATGACTTACAAATGAAACAAAACTGGGGCTTTACAGCTGTTGAGTTGAACTGACACATAACATTCATACTTTAGACTATTTCCCGTGCTTTAGCCTGCTGCCAGACAGTCATTTCTGACAGACGCAAACCCTGAAGCACTCTTCAAAGCCACCAGACTCCATTGACAAAAACAGTAATTTAAGCTAACCGTACACAGGAGTGGCTGGTCTCACTGCTTTAATCTATACGAAGGCAGACGAACCTGATCCGGCAGGGACAGCTCTGCAACTACCAGGTTCTTTAAAGTTAAAACACTTCTGGGAAAGCATGATGGACAATATTTGTCATATTGACGTTTTGTCGATGAGGCTACTGTGCATCACCTGGGGACGTCCTGTGATTGCATCGACAAACATAACATGATGTATTGATCACAGTCCGTTAAACATTAGTATAGATTCTGCTCAGGGCTGTATCCGACGATCATGTGACAAACTATTGTAAACGTTCTATTTAAATAATGCACACCTTTCAGCAGTTATGTCTTAAAAGCTGCTTATGTACCATTAGGCTGAAGCCTGTACTGCAAACACAAATTGGAAGCCGTTGGTCAACTATTATTTTCACTTCATTACAGGAGGTACTTGTATACATTAAGTTACCACCGCATGCAGAAAATGTGTCCGCCTCAGCAATTTAATCCATAGAAGGTGCCTTTAATGAGAGGGATTTTTATACCACGCTGCATTATTCCATTAGGCGGAAGAGTAAAGAAAGGTCTGCTGTAAAAGTCCCCACGTGGGATGCATGCCAGGTGGCTGCAGGATGGGAACGACATAGAGGAAAGGAAGGGAAGATGGAGAGGAAAGCCGAGGCAATGAATGCGATACACGACTGCGTGAATACATTGAATTCTAGATGGATTAATAATGCCGGGCACCTACACACAGACACACACACACATATATAAAACAAGCAGCCATAGCCTTGCCAGTGGCAGCCGCACCAAACTGCATACTAAAGCAGAATGATAATATAATATTTTGGCTGGATTGGCATGGCATGCATTAGCGCTGATTGTTGAATTGCAAATATCCTCGGCGGCGTGTTCCTGCTTCAGTGAATTATTAACCTAGCTGTTTAGCATTTTACTATATTTCTTGGAGTGAAAAGCAAACTACTGAACATGTTTTTGTGCTCATTACAGAAAGCCTCCTGACCACTGTGGCTCCTGTTTAAACTTAAATAATGAGAGACTTCCACCTGGGGGTACATCAAGGACTTGTAGTATTTCTTTGGTGTTAGCCGAGTAGTTTTTTTTTATTTTTTGGAAGCAGGTGTGCAAACATACTGCGGCGGCGTAGACACAACACTTCCTTCCCAATCTCTCTGTTTCCATGCGAGGCAATGAGCTCAGTTTCTCAGGGTCCCTGAACAAATGAGCACTGATTGAGCCTGATGTTTTTCAGAATGCTTCACTGAGTTCTCTTTCACGCTCCTCGCTGCACAAAAGCACACATGCTAGTATGTAGAGGCAGGCTAACAGAGCAACATGAGTGGAAGAAGTTTATCACGCCTTGACCTTGCGGAACTGTGAGCGAGGAAGTGTGCAAATGATGTTTACTTTTGGAATATACAAACCTTATAATGCTTTAAATGAACTTAGTAATGTCGTGAAGAAAAGCTTATGTTCGAGAACTTCCACCTTGACTTAGAGGTACCCTTAACCTGGATCATTGCAAAAACGTTTTCTCAGGCTACATCTTCATGACTATTTGTAAAAACGGATATGTTCTCATGTTCCCACTAATATATATGCATGCTCATTTATACAAAACAACAATTAACATGTGCAAATACAGTCAAGACGCCAGAGTGGATGTGAAAAGCTCCTTTTCGTCTGCACATCTTGGCAAAGCTAAAACCTTTTTAGCAAAAGCTAGAAGGATATTCTGTCAATAGAAATTTGCAATCTAAGTTGAATTACTTTGAGTTTAACTGCAGGTAGTGTCAATTCCATACAACAACCTGGACTCGTAAGGGAAAAGCCGGGCCACAATCTCGCTCTGCGGCCAACGTGGGATAAGAATACAAATGGTCGTTTTGTATGTGAGAGAGAAAAAGCCAGGCAGGCTAGGATTGCACACAAAGTCCTTCAAATCCTCTGAGGCACTAGGGGCCGTCATGTGCCGGAGCGGTAAATTGATCATGACATAGCGCCGCCGAAGAAAAAAAAGGCACCCAGAACGTACAAGCGTGTCAACGGCACAAAAGATGAGGCAGAGGATGTAGGGCCGGAGAGAAAGGGAACACACACAGAGCGCGTCATTTTAACATCTTCGCTCAGAAAAGCAGCCTTGGAGCTTATCGTTTAGTGTCTTTTGCAAAGATGCCAGCACGCAAAGATAAACCTTCCCTGTATTTCCATTCACTTCTTACCTTCTTGCACTAGGAGTTCATTGCCCCGCACACAAATCTGATATGCACACTTTACTTCGAAAACCCTCCATTTGACTGAATTGCCAGTTTTTCTAGGTTAAACACACCCTTTCCTTTTGAAGTGGATTTCTCAGCGTCCCAGAGCATGCAAGTATTATGCTTACAACCTTGAAATATTAAAGGCACAGAGCAGTAAAGACATCTGGGTGAATCCTCGCTTTGCTTTTTATTGCAGTTGCGGACGTCACATACGAGATAGTGACCATCTGGATAAACCTTGTAGGATTTAGTAATGTATCCAAATGGCCAAGGAAAAGCAAATCTACCCGTGACGTATTAGGTGAGAGGTCAGATTGCCTGTGGTTTAACCCAAACACACTCTAAAGGATGAAATAGAAATGTGTCTTTCCAGTTGAAGCTGAAATATTCATCAGGAAATCTTTTATACCACATGCCAGACACTAACTGCAAGCTTTCTGTCAACAATGTCGTTTTACACATTGCGTTTAATACTTAATCAAGGTCTTTGTCCCAGATGGAAGGGGGTGTTGTGTTTTTAGCTTCAGTGTCAAAGTGATGCTAATGGTTTGATTTTGTGAATAACGTTAGCCTCAAGCGAATACAGATGCTGTAAACACGAGTGTCACTGTGCGCCGAGATGGATTTCAGCACTGCTCTAAATGGAGTCAAAAGGGTTTTAATTCAAGCGGAAGATAATGTCCTGTTCCTTTTATTTTTATTTAAAGCTCAGGCTGTTTAGAGTGTGCAATACGCCAAGTAAAATAGCTGTGTTCATATGGAATCAAAAATAACAGGGAAGGCATTGAAGGATACCTGAACCGTTACTAAAAATTAGGCTTTTTCTTTTCAATCAAATTCATTTTTACTTGTACTTGTCTTGGTGTTGTAGTTTTAGAACTGTTTTCTGGTCTCTCTTTCACACTGGTCTAGGTCTTGACTCATTCTCGATCCAAAACAAGTCTTGGTTTTACTATAAAAGTATGAAACAAAAGATAAATAATACTGTATAACTATAGTGTTCAAATTGCCACTTGCAAATTATATGTTAATCAATTTTTTCGTGATTTCGAAAGTGCGCCGTTTCAATGTGCAATTTATATTAAGCTTAAGCAAGAAGAGCTCTCTGTGAAGTCATTGTCCAATTGGCTTTGAAGTGATGCTTTGCCCTGAGTCCACTCTTTCATCTTCTGCCTTGGCCCCTCTTGAACTCTTAACTCAGCGCAATTCTGTGAAGCCTATTACACAAAACATGGAAATTAAAGAACACGCCGAATGAACAAGGATAAGTAGAGGCCATCACCCGATCTTTCAAAAGGTGATAAAGCGTTCTTTGAATGTTTTTTTTTTTTTTAAGTTCACGGGGTTGGAAGGTTCGGGACATTTGAACAAAAAACCCCTGCTGAGTTTAGATGAATTTCAACAAACAGGTGTCCTTACAAGTGACAGAAGCACCATTGTGTTGCAAAGTGCACTTGCCTCTTTTCCCTCAGCACATTTCACTCTCCACCACAAAATGACGCTCAAATATTTCCCACTCGATTCACATAATGCTCTTCTGTCCAACCAGCTTGTGATTTGGTTAACCATTGAGCAGTTAGCGCTGATTCTTTATGACTCATAGCAGTTTCCTTTTTCCTGGGAGTGAATAGGGGACGGGGGCCGTGACCAGTTTGTCTTTTATGCACCCAACAACAATGGCGAGCGCTGTTCAGTTTTATTCCCCTTTTGACATCAATAGTGTTTCAGAAGTGTGCCGGCCTCTCGGCGCCTGCAGCTAAGAGACGACGCGTGTAGCATACCTCGGCAGGATTGGCAGTTCAAGATCCCAGTCCGTCCCATGTCCACTCTTGTCTCGAGCCCCTTCCCGCTCTTCTCTCCAATTACCAATTCCCTTTCGAGCCGCAATGACATTGAGTTTTGACAGCGGCTCCTCTTTGTCACTGAACTCGGCTGTTTTTGAAGGTCTTTAATCTGGCCTCAAAGACAGGTGGGGTGTCGGAGCCGAGCGTTAAATGAAAAGCCTGTGGAATTGTACTCGTCTGTTTGACCTTGGTTTCTCCTTCCACGAGCGCGGCCTTCGTTACTGGCAGCGGGATGTCACCTCAGTGTGAGTCAGATCAAAACGCTGTATGAAGTGCGCGCTCGTCCGTGTGCACGCCGGTGTGTACCATCCAAAATCCTATTAGATCGCCTGATAATGTCAAAAACTGACAGAGAAAATGAGATAAAAAGAAAAAAAAAAAAAGGTGGTCATGTTAACCAACTTTTTGCCGCTCTAAAACTTCTCTGACAAGTGCAAAAATTTTTTCTCTGTCTTTTTGCTTGTCTCCTGATGACTACATGCAACCCAAAGGTCAAAGTTGTGGAGTTAAGAAGACCTCTTTCATGTGACACTTAAATGATGAATTTACAGGAAAATCCTGGAGCTCTTATTAAAAATAAACTCTTCTGTTGATGAAAAATCCTCACGAGACAATAAAAGTTTCCAAACTATTTCAAATCATTCCTGTCTTGTTCTTCTGATGCAGGCAGCAGCTTGCCATCTTTTCTCTTGTTTATTGAGTTTTCTCTCCAGTCCCCTCATTCAATCTTTTTCTCAATCTGCTGTTTCTGTCTGCCGGTGCGCGAACAGGTCAAGGGCAAGGGAAAATGATAACATTCGCTCATTCTCTGGTCAAATTAGGAGCGCGGAAAACAGTGCACACACAAACAAACACACGGCGATGATGGATGGAAGGTCTTTTTCAAAAGGTGCAGACATGATTCATGGCAACTTTGTGGGCATCAGTCCTCAGATGCTTCAGAAATGCACTTTTTTTTTTGCCAAACACCAAATAGATTCCACCTCTGGCACTTCACTGGGAACAAAACCCGTGACAGTGTTTGAATGTCAAGAACAAGGAGGAAGTGGAAGCATCGTCACACTGCCTCCAGTCAGTCTCGGCAGGTGGAAGCAGGTTCAAGAGCGTGTGTGTTTACAACTGTGCACACATTTCCACGGTGAATGCCTCTGATAGCATTAGCTTTGCTCCGATGTACAGTGGCGCACCCTCAGAGGCTAGTGACAAGAGAAATGTTTGGTGATGAATGTTTGTTAGCTCTAAAACAGGACTCCCATCAGCCCTGCAAACATGGGTGGGAAGAAAAACAGGCAAAAAAGTTTAGAAATAAAAATAAATAAGTTTGACAATATTTTAAAATGGAGATAAAGATACTGTTTTAAAAGCAAATTCAGCTGTGTGGTTTATGTAGGGGGACATAATTGTAAATGCTTCTATATCTGTCATTGGCTGTTGATGGTATGTTGTGTTCCACTCTTACTGTACATCACTCAATAAGCTCTGACAGCTCCTTTGTGCTTCATTTTTTTCAAATATTCCTCACCTACTTTCATGTCCCTTTGTATATTTCAAGTCACCCATCTAGTTCCCAAGTACACAAAAGTATCTTTTGTGTGGCTTCTTTATTCACATGGTACAGAAAACATCTATTTTGTTCCTGTGCTGCTAAAACCTGACCTATTTCTATTCTAAGACTGCAGGCACTTTTTGACTAAGGCCAGTCTAGTAAAGCAAATTGTATAAAATCCTCAGCACATCATCTATTTGGAATCCCTCTGTGAGAATTACTTAAAGTGCTCAACCAAGCTGATATGGATAAATGTTCCCTTCATGACTAAGTGAAACTCACTGCTTGTTTCTGATTTGAAATGGTGATGATGGAGGGCTATTTCTTATTCTTCTTTCTATACTCATTTAATTTCATTCTTATGTGGCTCGTCATCATTTTTCACCATAGAGAAAGAACTGTGCGTACTTTGCTGTTAATATTTATCCCAAGCTTCCTTCTCCCAATTACTTGCTGACCACAGGGAGGCTCATGGCTCACCCATTGGGTGCCATCCAACGGATTTGATCCTCTGCTCTGGCCGTGGCCATCTGTATCTGTTGGCGTTGTAATGAGAAAAGAGCGCCTGCTGGTCTCTCCTCCAATCCCAAGCCCTGGTCTGTGTTCATGTGCATGAGCAGTGGACAGCGGTAATTTGGTGTGTGGCTTTCAGACGCGCTGCTCTGGGCTTGCATAACCTTGCAGATGATGAAAAACGGATAAAAGGATAAAAAATATATTTGGAAATGGAAAATGAGCCAGGCAACAAACAAGTACTATGATGCTGTGTCTCTGCTCAGTTAGTCTAAACAGATATGGGAAACATTCTGCTTATCCCTGAGCTAATCCCTTTAGACAGACGTCCAATCCCTCAAAGCACAGAGCTCATTGCAACACTGGCCAAAGCACTGCATTGTCCAATCATGTCAGTCTATGGTCCTGCATTTAAACACTGTGTATTCTTTTTGCTTTGATAAACCTGTCTCATTTAGCATTTAGAAAAAAAAAAAGAAAAGAAAATCTATCTGGGTTCCTGTCACAGGATTTGAGGTGCTTTGCTGTGAGGAATGTAAATTGTCAGATATTTTTGATGGGAACGAAATGTCACTCTGACTTCACCACTGAGTAATATTTTCAGCACTTTATATCTGCATGACAAAATAGGCTCACTCCCAAAAGGCATATATTTGCAGAGACAAAATGCTACTCACCAGTTTGGTTGGTGTGTTATTTATCATTTTATTGCCAGTAACAGTCAATGATGTTAAGATCTGCAACAGGTCGCCTATAAAAACGGATGTCTTGTTCTAAGGTCAGGCTGGACACTTTTATCAATAATGTTTTAAAAATACCTTAACACTACTTGCTACTATATGTACTGGGCCGGCCAGTCTTTAAATTGACTTGCTCATATAAGTGAGTGTGTGTTTGGCTCCAAATCCCAGAGTAGTCGGCGCACCACAATAATGATGCTATTAAACCTAGTGCTTAAGCTGACTTTGCTTTCCTTTCCCTCCTCCTTTATCCCCCTTTCCTGCCTCCATCTCTTTTACTCTCTCTTTTTACACTCCTGCCCCCTCCCACCCTCTCCGCTGACCCCCCTCCCTCCACGCCCCATGCGTCCAATCCCTCCGTTTCTGCATTATTAGTGCATATAGCTCTCTCCTGGCTCTGCAGAAGCCATTAGCTGAGATTAGCAGTGGAAGAGCCAGCCCCCTCCCCTTCTCCCTCACTTTATTTCTTCCTTTCCTTTCCTTTTTTTTTTTTTTTTTTCAACCTAGCCATAGCCGCCACGCTCGCTGAATGATTACCATCCATTATAGGGCCTTATTGTGCTGACAGAGGCAACTTCAGTCCGCTGGCCCCGGTCGTGAAGCAGAAAAGAGAAGGAAGGAATTATAATCTTAGGTACCGGTAAGTGTAGGAGAAAGAGAATGAGGAAGGAGGAGAGGAGAAGATGAAAAAGGGAATGGGGATCTTAGAGGAAGGGATTTGCACACAGGAAGTGGAGCTATCAATGTAAAACAAGGGGCAAATTTGGAAGGCACAGACCAACTATGACTGGTTGTAAGGTCTGCAGTGACATTGGTCAGAAAGGGAATGTTGACTGGGGCATGTAGCGTGAGTTGGACAACATAGAAATTCATGAATTGGAAAAGAAGCAGCCATCTTTGATTTCGAGTCTAGCAAAAAACCGATGATGCTAAGTGTGCTGTGATTGGTTGTTACAAACCAATGACGTTTCAGCTAACTACTACTACAATGACTAAGTTTCAACAACCTTTCAAGAGCACACAGTTTTAAGCTACTTTAAAAGCAATGGGGAATTAACCTTACTCTGTAGTTACACTTTAAAAGCTTATTTTAATGTGTTGTGTGTAAGTTTGAAGATGGATAATTCTTATATTTCACAGATGCTTATTATTTTTTTTAATGCCAAAATCTGTGTTGTACATGTTTTCAAAATAATTCATACCAGTGTGGGATTTTCCACTGACAGACTCCATTGTCTTTGCAAATGCTGTCAGTGTTTACAAGAAATTTAGGATCAAACATTCCTCTGTTTTTTTAATATTTAATTAATGTCTAAATGACATGTAAAAAAAAAACAAAAAAAAAACAGCATCTCAAAATTAACAACTTGGCTTTAAATTAGCTGCAGTGGTTTTAATTGAGCAGTGAATAAATGCTAGGAAATATAGTGTATAACATGTGCCGCAAGTTGATTGACATTGACAAGTAACCAATCACAGCAGTAAATACGTTAAGTAACCAATCACAGTCTGTCCGGCCCACCCTTTCTAGCATCAACCGTGCAAAAACACACACCCTAACCTGAACCTAATTAACCATGAAAACCTTCACACAAATGTGCCAAAATGGCCTCTCTTTCCAAATGTCCCCATTCTGCATGTTCGTTTCCATGGTCCCCACTTTGTAGCCAGTACAAGACGACATACACCGACACAGCAGGGAGCAGTGTCAACCTTCTCCACGACGTCAGGGGTTCGTGTTCTCCTGCTAGGATCCCTCAGTCACTCTCCCATGTGACACTTTGAGCACCGCGCAAACAACACGTGAGCCGATGACAAATCAACTGTCATTTTTTTTTTATTTAGGGGTATAAAAAAAGGAATAAAAACGTATCACAAAACAAAACAGGCTCATTTCCCAGAGGCTGGCTTTGGTTGTAAGAGAGAGAGAGAGAAAAAAAAAAAAAAAACGGCACTTGACTGGAACAAGACAGGCACAGAATATCAATCATTCCTCTCATTTTCTATTGGCTTTTGGTTGTAACTTCCTGCTGTAGAGAAGCAGAGGATGCTCCCTGCTGACCACTGTTTTGGCCTGCAGTGAGTCAGCCCCAGTCTATCACATAAAAAATATTTAATCATGAGAGGTAGCCCACTTGAAAGGTTTGCCATGGTTGCTAGTTAAACAATGAGGATGTGTGTGATCATATATACCCCACGGTGAGATTTATTTCAAGCACTAAACCCCTCCCCAACAGCCCGTTGTTTCTCGGCGTCTGTCTTCTCCGCCGCTTTCGCCGAGCTGCATTTCAATCAGTCTGTCCTAAAATGCCCTGTCAATTTTCCTGACAGATCTTTAAAGTTTGATACAGTGAGACAACAGAGAAATGACAAGTGGCTGTAACGCTTTAGATAGGTGTAAATTTAAATGAGGACTCTTTTAATTTTAGACATAAAGACAGAGGAGGTATGATAAACATGTATTTGTTTCTTTTTTTTTCTTTCGTCCTTCAGCTCACAGCCATGACTGTGTCCATCCATCAAAGCTATAGGTATCCTTCCATGTCAAATGTTAAATGTTTAAGTCTTGGCTAGTTATTGGGGCTAAAAATTGTTTTAAAATGTTTTGATGAACTACTTTGGTTCAAAAAAATGGGAAAAACTTGATTTTTAAATGTACAATTTTGATCAAAATGCAAGCCGTAACCATAAAATCTACAGTACTGAGATCTTTTTACTGTAAAGTTAAAAAAAAAAAGTTTCCCTGTATTTTTTACAGTAAAATTCTGGTAACCACAGCTGGCAGTTTTTTATTGTAAATTTATTTATGTTTTTATTTTTTATTTTTTACAGTGTATTTAACTATATGTCCCAGTTAAAAAATAAATGTACATTAATGTAAATTTAATGTTTTGGTAAGAGAAAAAAAATCTTCCTATTGGTTCATTTTTTTCAAGACAGGCACATACAATGAGTTATTTTGAGGCAGATATACACCACTGAAAACATACTGTTGAAAAATAGACTCCATTTCCTACTTCAAAATTCGACACAGTGCACCTTTAAAGTGCAACTGTACTGTAACTGTATTACATTTAACATCAGCTTTATCAAACCAGTGTCAGTTATATATAACTGTGCAGTGTTAGTCCAAATCTATACTAATCTGGCCGTTTACATGCCCCGCTGAAGACGGCCTACTCTTAAAGTGACAGGTCGCATTTCTATAAATGTCACTACTGTCATCTATAAAACATCCACTTCCTGTATTTGTCCTTTCACCAGCCCTTTATATCTCCATACACCCCCCACCTCCACCTCCACCTTCTTCTCCACAACCTCTTCAGACGCATCACTCTCAATCACGTCTATCTCCCTCCATCTTGAACCTGTTCTTTATTCTCCGTGTATTTTCTCAACCCCTTTCGCCCACACTCTCTCCTTTTACTGCCTCCAATCTCGGCCTATTCTCTTTTTGTTTTCCATCTCGCTGACCCCCCCAACCTCCTCCGCCCCACCTCCCTTCCCATCCCTCCTTCTCGCTCCTCTCGTCTCTCTTTCCCTGCCTGTGTTTCTCGCCAGTCAATAATGAAAATTGCTTGCTACCTTGAATGGATTATGGGTGTGCGCGGGGGCCCTAGGTAGTTTGTTTGAAGGCGCAGCGGTGTCAAATGAAAAGGCCCGGGCCATTTTCTACCTGCCACGGGCCCTCTGCCTCCATCACGCCATACGCAGACACACAGTAAACAACACACTCAGGTGAAGAGACACATGAATAGTCCAACAAGCCCAAGTAAACACACAAGAGATCAATGACGGCAGATCAAGCCTTACCACTCCTGCCTACTTCTTTTTTTTTTTTTCTCCCCTCTTCTTCTTCTCTCTCTTCCTCCCTCGCTCCCTCTGGTCATGTATTATGAATGTTGCCTAATTACGCAGCCCAGAAATTCTTCATACGGCTTGGCACATTTATTTGTTTGCTTTGTATCTCTTTGCCGTTCTCTTGTATGCAAAAATCCTTCTGTGATAGAGTTGTTTATTCTTTGGCTCCGTCTCACTGAGATCAAACAGTGAGCAGATTGAACGGGGACGCTACGCCGTCGATGGTCAATCCTCGGGTTGGTACATAGAGAGAGGCGGGGATGAAGTGCTAAAACATTGCTTGCAGGGGTACACGCCTGTCTGCTTCTTTTTCGGAACCGGTGCCAAAGAACATATGCTTTGACAAATCTAAAAATGTGCTTTTCCCTGCTAGGCTGCCATCTTAATTACCGCAGTGTGGTGTGGTTTGATTTAAAGCGACTATCAAATGGAGTAGAGGTTTTTGAGTGGCAGCTGCTATGTGTCGTCACCGCAAACAGGCTCGTACAAAGCGTGGCAAATTGCATCTTCAACCGGCGAGTGTAAAGAAGCTGCATCTGTTGGACAAATATGTCGGGAAGTTGTTATTTCCACAGCGGCGCACACAGGGGAGAGACAAGAGAGTGTGATTCTTAACCCATCCGAATGTGAAGATGTGGCGGTGGAAGTGGAGAGCTGTCTGTTTTAATGTCACATCCGTTTAAACGCCACGTCCATTGTCTGCAAATGTGGGTCTGAGCGTGGGCGGGTGTTTGTAACGCGCCTCTTTATTACTACACAAATGTTTAGGCATATGTGTCTGCTTGCCAAATTCTGCTGCGTGTGGGCTATTTCGGGAGATTTTTCATTCTGGATGTCATGTTTGTTACCTGTCTAAACAGTTTTAAGGATAAATGATTCAAAAAAAAAAAAAAAAAAAAAAAAGCTCCAACATGTGACGAAGGCGGAATAACACCCACAACAGTCATTTAAAGTGACATTATTTCAACAGTGTATCCCTCCTCTTTCTCTTTGCACTTTGTCTGTATTCTCAAAGTAAAATGCTGTTGAATTATGATAATACTTGGAAGCGTAATAGTAATTTCCTCACACTGAGTTTTGGAGAGATATACAATGTCTAGTTCTGGACATAATATCACTTCTCTGCTTCAATCCTTCTCAGCTTTTTACTCCTGTATAATTTTGTGCGAAACAGAAACGCCGCACACTCGCAAAAAAAAAAAAAAATCCTCTTAAAGAAAAGAAATGGTGCTTTCTGTCTGAAGCTCGTGAATGCTAGAGGAGCTGTGGGCCTAAGATTTCACAGGCGCTAATAAGCATTCAGCCTCATCTCCTCCTCTGCCTCGTGGTGACTTGGCTGCTAATGTGTGACTGACAAGCCTCGGCTTCTCTGTTGATTGGGCCAGTTTCGCAGGTTGGCTAAACACATGGCTGATGGACAGATCTGGGCTATGTGTGGGATGGGCGTGTCCGTCGCGCGTCTTTTGCGATCATAACGTTGCAACGCTGCGTTCCCGCATAAAACTTTCATCTCACGACATTAAAAGGTAAAGCTCTCGTATTTTTTTGCGGGCTATTCTAGACGTTCAGTGGACGTCGGCCATTTTTCTCTGTGTTGGCCTTGGCCGGCTAGCTACAGCGGGGAGCATCGGTTTAAAATGCCAGATTGCTGGGCTGCCGCTCTTATTTGCCTGCTTAAATTAGCCCAGCAGGGACCAGCAGTTGGCAGGTCTTTTTGGTCAAATTTTAACATTAATGCTGTCCATATCTGCTCCTCTCTCTAACATACTCTCCTCCCCAACAAGCGATCAATACGTATTATCTTTAAGCAGGCCAGCAGACAGGAAGGCCACGGGGTCGGGTATTAGTGTGCATTGTCGGTCACAGTAAGAAAGGCCGCCGCTAATAATCACTGGCTCTAAATCGGCGACACTGACCTGTGCCCTCACCTACTGACAGCATTAAATAGGCCTTAGACCAGAACTTTCATCAGGATGAGCCCCATCTCGGTGTTTGCGTAAATTCTGCTCAGAATCTTAAGCAGATAAAGGCGCTGTGATCTTTTTAAATCCAGCCCTACTGCATTTGCAGCAACAGCAAATGGCTCGCCGATCACATCTCCCACCGTGTCCTACTTTTTCAATTGCCGAACAATACGCACCGTTTTCTGGTTAGTCTATTCACAGATTCGAACAATTGTACAATGCAAAAGCTTCCCCGTTGTTAAGCCTTTTACAATAAGGCTGCAAGGTAAAGGCGGTATTAATCAAAGATCTTGCAATGAGAGAGGCATTGCTAATCCGGTCCGGATGCAGTATCTAGGGTAAACCCACAGAATCAGCGCTCATTTAAGATGTCCACACTCCCAAACAGATGTCCAAGACACACATAAAGAGGTAGCACCCATTTCACTGCAAATACTGACTATTCAATGTTACTCAATGGATGCAATAGAAGGATGCTACTGTTACATTTTGCAAAGAAAAAGTATGACAGGCATGATTTCACCTTGACCTTTTGATTCACAACACTAGAAGGAACACTTCTGAGGGTAAAGATTGCTATCATTTTAGCTTTAGTGGATCTAGCCTTGTGTTATGTAGGCACACAAGATGACACATTCAAACTCAACATATACCCATTTATATATGCGCAATGGAATGTTTAATGTACGGCTCTCACAAATCAGTGTAAATGCTCCTTTAATTAGTTAAACTTTTCAGTTTGTCTCTGCAGCAACTGTGGCAAAATCATATCCCCAGCTTCCTAAACGAGGGATTTGTCCAAGACCAAAGTGAATCTGTGCCCAGCAAATGACTGCGGTCGCTTCTCATTTAGCCGCACTACACTTAAAACCCGAATGCTATTTTATTCATGTGGATTCGGGTGGTCTCTAATCAACCCGCCCCCTGCTACTACCACCACCACCAACCGTCCTCCTCGCTCGCACAGATTGCGCTCAAATTAATTTCATCTCGTTAATTCCCTTTGAATAAAAAAAAAGGGCAGCGTGGAGGGAGAGCTAAAGAAGGAGAAGGAGAGAATTAAAAAAGCAAGCCAGGTCGCTGTTTGAGTTTCTAATTGCCAGGGCCTAGAATGTGACCTAGAGATGTGAAATTCCCCACTTGATGAAATATTAACTAGAGATCAGCTGCTCTGCATAGAAAGCCAAGTGACGGTGGCAGTTCAACTCAACACGCTGAGGTTGAAAGGGTCGTGTCGAGGAATGTGGGAACGAAATGGAACTCATTAGTGGAAAGAGGGAAGGATGACAGGGACCTTTATTCATTTGTGTATACGAGCGAAGTACCAAGGAAATTCTTTCAAGGGCTAGCGCAGCGTGAAACCGCAACGTGAAACCGCAACGTGAAACACACCTCTCGCCTCTCGTGCAGATTTAGGAGCCCAAAGCTATCCGTCTTCCTCCGCCTTGTTGGTATTATGCTTCAACTGCAAAAAGTAGCGAGATAGGCAGAGCGCCGGACTCGAGAATTAGGGAGTGGGTTGAGCGTGATCGATGACTTGATGGGTAATATTTCCAGGCAGATGGATGAGAAATGAAAAGTTGTCGGTGGCTGAAAAAAACAAAAAGTTGCTACGCTAATGGTGATGATCACATCTGGGAGGGTTGAAACCTGGCACAGTGTGGTGAGGAGGAAGGGGATGCAATGAATACACGAGAAAGTTTGGCTTGAAGTGATGTCAGCTTTGTTATCTGGGCAAGATATTGATTTTTTTTAATACATGTAGTTCCTTTAACAATCACGAGAGGCTGGCTCCAGAAGTGACTCTAGAGAATGTAATCGCTAACACTACAGAAGATTTCGCTGATGTATCATGGGAAAAAGACCACCAACTTCCTCCGAACTGTCTCTGGGGAATGCATGTCACTTAGACTACAAAGGGAGCACCTGAAATCATCCTCCGAGAGACATTTGCATATTTTCTTTTGGTTGCTGTGGTGTTGTGTTGCATGCTAACAAAGGGGCCACCAACCACTTTCATCTTTTATTCGTCAACTGTATTATACTTAGTTTATTGAGTTGTCATTTACGCCTGACCTGCTTTTCACTCTGGCCAGAAAAGGGGACCAGTGGTGCTGAATGGGAGGAGGGCGAGCATAGCTATACACAGCAGGGGAGGCAAAGTAAATACATAGGGAATAACAGAAACTGTACTCTTCAAATTCAAATGCCCCAAATTCATAATAATGTGGTGCAGATAAATAAAACACACCCAATTTTCTTGTTAGCATAAAAATGTGGGCCACACAGCTTTTTCCCTCCTTTCAGACATCTGATTATTGTTGTAAGCTAGTGCTGCTTCAGATTTAGATGAATTGCACCCCCTCCCTTCCTCCGGATCCCTCCATGACCTCTACCATTCAATTTACACTGGGGGTTAAATTAGCCGGCCTGATGAAGGCCATCATTAGTGCAGTGGGGTGCTGAGCTCCGCTGCTAGGAATTGGCTCTCTCTTTATGAGCCAGAGAATAGGGAGGAAACCTGTTCCTCAGAAACTAGGTATAGTAGAGTGGAAAGGGTTTGGAAGCGGCCCAGTCCACAGCGAAGCCTGCCTATTGTTCTTAGATCAAAGACAGAGAAAATGGCAATGTAATACGAGCTCAAATTAAATGGATGTTTGTCTTTTTATGTGACAGCCTCCATCCTGGTCTTGAGTTGTGATGTCAGGTTGTTTTTTCAAGCACTTTTGTTGTGGCTTGTGTGACACAGGGAGGAGAATATGAAAGAGAAAGAAAAAGGCACACAGGAGACAGAGCTGCACCGTCCCTGAAAATCCACAAGGACGGACCAGGCCTGCTTCACAGTAATCACAAACACATATCGCCCCAGCCTGACTTCATGCCTCCATATTGATCTGGCATCATAGATCCTTGATGATGCAGCACGTGATTCACTGCAGCGTTCTTAGCACTCATCACTATTATCTGTCACGCCGATGTCATTTTAAATCAATAACCATCTCGGAGTCATTGACCCCCGCCGCCACACACACTCACTCATTCACCGGCGCTGCCAATGGAGTCACGGAGCAGAACGGGGGCTGTCTGGTATGTGCACATCTTTCTCCACTAGCTTAGGTTACTTCAATAGTGCCATTCTTCCTTCGAACTCCGCTGCTCTTCTCTTGATTAAACGGGAGAAGGAGGAGGAGGGGGTCATGCATACAGTCAGGTGCTTTCACCTGCGATGTGGGAGGGGGGCTTTCAACACGAAACACGATCCCTTCCATCTGCTGGTCCGGCGCACCGCCACCGCTCTCCCACCCACAGCCCTCCTTCTCCCGAGCCATTTCACCGGCGAGTCTTTATTCCTTGGATACCAGCTGCCGGTAAGGTGATAGGTGCACACAGATCCACTTGTATGCGGGGAATAGTTGGCACGGGGGGCATCGGTGCACCGCAACACAACTCAGTGAAAAACAAGCACAGGTGTCCAGTAATCACTCCGGCTTGACCTCTTTGTAACCCTAAAAAAGATAACATTTTCTACCTGTTTACCTAATGCCTAACAAAGAACCTCATTGTCGGTAATTGCCCATGTAACCTGAGTATCTTTTTTTTTTTTCCCTCTCTAGTCAATACGAAAGAACAGCTTGCAGCTTAGAGAGCACAAAAACAGGGCTAAATTGAAGCACACATTCATTTCTTTGTACTCGTTTTCTTTTATTTTTGACTTACTGGAGGGTAACACCAGAGGGAATGAAGCACTGTTCATTCTTTTTTTTTCTCCCAAAAACTCCTGTGCCCCTGTAATAAATTGGAATAGAACTAGCGTGTGTTGACAGTAGGGAGTAAAACATCCTGACATCTTTATCAAATTTCCCATTAAAGTAGTCCAAAAAAAAAAAGGCTGCCTGGTCAAAAATTGAGTAATGAGATTTAATAGGGTCTGGATTCAAGACATTTAGGTGTGTGGATCTTTTTGTCCCTCAGTGGGAATAGTCAAGAATAAGAAAGGCTGTTGGCTAAGTGTACTTTAAGAAGTGGCTTGGAAGGGAGAGACTATTTTACATGCGGATTAGTTTGCATATCAATTCTATCATACAGCGATGCAAGCCTTGATAGACAGTGTCTTTGAAGCTCGGTGAGGCAAGGATCCTTATCCCTTTTGCCTATCTCCTGCACACAAGCTGATCCAGCCTCTTTAAAAAGTGCTGAGATCGGAAGATTGTATTGTCACGTGTGTCTCTCTTTGTAAAGCAGATCGTATGCCTTCCAAAGTAAATGCAAATATCTGAAGAGGCGCTTGCTTGTATGCAAACAGGCTTCCGTTCCTGTCACACAGCAAGTGTCCAGACATAAGTAACTACCGAAAGTCTTCACACGTAGCACAATACAGATGTTGGCTATTCCCAGCACAATCCCTACACTTCCTGAATGACAGCAATGTAAATCATTTTGTATTCCAACATCAGACAAAATGAAAACTGTCAAATGGGAGAAACACATTTTTTCACATTTCCCCAGAAACACGATTAGAATTTTGGTTATGTTTTCCACTTTGGACCCCCTAGTGAAAAAAGCACATGGGGATTGTCTGGGCTCGAGCCAGGCGCACATAAATTTCAATATTAATTTGGTCGGCACCTCAGCAGCCTCCACCGGCTTCCTAATCTCCTGCCGCATATCTTCATTATCTGAAAGTGTGCTTTCATCTTAATTCCATTTTCATCCATCAAACGTCAGGGAGGTTTGACCTTCCGTGATCTCCACAAAGATAGTGAGCCACGGAGGGAGCGATTGAGAATGACGGAGACAGGAAAGAGAAGGATGTTTGGAAGATAAGGCCTAAGTTAAGATGATCAACGAGGATGGAGAGATGGCAGCACGACAGGACTAAATAGGGCAAGGGGGATATGTTTGATGCTGAGTTTGTGGCCTGTTAAATGTTAAGGTGTTTTTTGTGTGTGAGCCATTCTGTATTCTATGAAGTTACACAAATGCATGTTTCAAAGTGAACCACAAATACATTAAGACTTTATATTGAAGGAGCTTGTGAAAGGAGCAGGAGAAGTCACAAGTGTCATTTAGGGTTGTATTTGGAGACAGCAGTTGAGATAATAGTTTTGTTGGACACCTGGAAAATCAGTAAAGTTTTTTTTTTGTGAGGGTTGAATAATGTTTAGCAGTATCTCCCACAATTGCTTTTACAATTCCTCTCTCATGTCTCTTAATAATCCCTTAGCCTCACTTGCCTTGGGCCTTTTCCATCCTCCTCCATTCTCTCCCTTCTCACTGTCAGTCTATTTCTTCTTACAACAGCCTTTAATTACTCATTTGTAATAATTGCCTGTGTAATTGTCTTCTGTTGTCAGTAACAGGTGTTGTATGGGAGAACTGTAAAGTGTGTGCCTGATTCTTGCCTGACATTTGGCACTCATTTCATCCAGGCAAAGCCCAGCGAGGCTCCACCTAGTGGTCTACAAATGACATGGGGACACTGTCACACACACAGAGAAAGAGAGAGGGGGACAGGCGCTAGACAAGAAGGCATGCACTACTTATCCCACATGAATGATACATGCCCGTATGATCATACCCAAATAGAACGGCTCATTAGCGGATAAGCTGGATATGCTCTCTAACCTCCCCCAATCTATCTCTCGCCTCTCTTTTGCCTGTTTGGATGGCAGCCCTGATCCCCTAAATGCGGGTTATCTGTCATCAGTGACTCAGGATGGTAAATAAAGAATCATTTATCAGCCTTATTAAAGCTGCTACACACTGTCTCATTTCCTTTCCCTTATCGCTGCCTTTCTTTTTTCCCATCCCTTCCAAATCTGTCGTCCTGTAGATGCTATCGTTGTGTTTTTCCCCTAGTCTTTTTTGAAGGCTGTGATTGTTTGAGACAGGGAGCAAAATAAGCTAGCCTCCTTTTTGTCATACTCCTAAAAGCGGGCATTTGGCTGCTTTGCAAAACTGCCAGAATCGTTGAAGCCATGTCATGCTATGTGCTGACACCTGAACCTGTGTCACAACAAGCTAGCGTTAGCGCCAGCCCTTAGGCTCGTCACATGTTGACAGTAGTAGGCCGTTGGTCAGACGCAGCGCTGCCAGCGGTGTGACGGATCCCCACATGCGACACCTAGATACCCCCTTCCTCCACCATGAGCTAGATGTTGATGGCAGGGTGACACGTGAAGTGACATGACAATGCCAAAGACGTGACACACACATAGACAAGAGCCACTTGCATGGGTGAATGCACAGGGAGCTTGATAGTCACACTGTGCCATTCAGCTGTCATTGTACAAGTAAGGGGCCGGAGTTGAGAAAAAAGTAGGAAATGTGATCGGAAGATGTGCAGGCAGACTCCATGTAAGCAACACCCAGGTCAGGGTTTTGGTTAACACTCATCTCTAGTCTCTGCCAGCACTTGTCTCAGCAGCAGTGGCTCTAACATGGCCGACACCAGAGAAGGCCCCATCCATTCATAATGAGAGGATGTAACACAATTCGCGATTGACGGCTGCGGATGTTGCCGTGGAAATCCACAAAAATGTACTGCGACATAGAAGAAAATACATTTGGCAGACGACAAGACCCCCCTTTATGAATTATGAAGCTTCTGTTACCCATTTTATGTCCCTTTTAGTTTCAGTGCTATCAGTTACATGACACGAGGCTGCCCATGATAGTGTTCTTCCAGCCCAGCAGAAAAGCAGCAGCAATCCCACAAAAGGCTGTTATTTGTCGGCTTGAAACTAATCCACCGTCACTCAACACCACCACCCCCCACTCTATCAAAAACAAGGAAAAAAAAAAAAGAATTGAGACACTTCTCTTTTGCCATTCAGAGCAGGTCAGAGGTTGGGCTAAGCTTGTGAGGATGTTCAAATGCATCCCCGTAGAATAGTATCTCTGTTACACCAGTGGCCTAATCCGCCACTTGAAGAGCAATTAAAAGTTTAGCCTAGACTTTAAAAAAGTAACCATGTGTGATCTTTCTCTCTCTCGCTCTCTTTTATTTCTTCCTGAGGGTCCGTCTCTCCGGCTGCATTCATGTGGTGCATGCTAATAGGAAAGCGCTAGCTGTGGCGCTCCTCCAACAGCCCAGGGAAAAGAAAAGACCAAAGTGGGATGTGGCTGAAGAAAGCAAAATAGAGCTAGGGATGGAATGATCAACCGCTTTCTTATTTCCTTATCATCAATTTCCCTCCTTTTTCAATCCTTTTTAGTCTGTCTCTGCTTCCATCTTTTTTTTATCCTTCCATACTAGCTCCCAAGGCACAAGCTCCAAGACTAACAATTTATCCCTTTAGAGTTTCTTCAGAGGACTTTTAGGCCTTGCAACAAACTTTTTATGGCACAACCCTACAATTGTAAGACACTTAAGGAGTCTGTGTTTTGGTTGACTGTGGTCTGGTTCAAGCATAGAAGAACAAATGCGATAAAGGGTCAGTAACACTTCAGTGAATGCATTGAGGGACGCTTAATTGACGTTTTTGTTTTTCGGATACTGAAGTGACCAGAAGGTAAAATGGAGAGGAAAAAAACACTTGCCGGCGTTCAACCAGAGAGCACTAATAGCATCATCAACTCTTAACAAGGCTGTGCTGTGTTGCTCATAATGTAGGCACCTCGGGTAATAAAAGTATTTTTAAAAGGTGTTTAAAAATGCTATTACGAAGAGTTGGGCCCATGTGGCTTGTATGACCTTGCATAGTTGTGATATAATTTAAAACGCTAGATTGATATCCCGCTCTACTTCTGTGTTCCTCTTTTATTACAAACTGATTCAATATGTGTGAAGGTGAGAGTCTGGCTGTTGCTTGTAGGCTAAAGGGATATGAAAAACAGACATTACTCACGCAGCAGACAAGAAGAAGAAGAAGAAAAAAAAACGCTCTATGTGTCTTTGTTGACTCTAAAGATAATGCAAGGAATGTCTAAGCCCACAAGAACTTCTTTTATCTCAACTTTGTTTGTCTTTCTTTCTTTTTGGAGTCTTGGGTTTTCTTCGGGAAATTGTTTCTTGTCTTTATCCTGCTTTTTTGTCCGAGAAAGAACGACCTGGGAGGAATGCGTGTAGACTTTTGAAGCTTAAAGAAGATGGAACGTGAAGAGGAGCACTGGAGCTTGACAGGGCCAAAGCCATCAGTCAGGCTCCAACATGATACCTTAGACTCCGCAGGCGGTTGCACTAACAACGCCGCAGCGCACTCCACTGCCAACAACTTACTTGACCCGAGCCAAAAACTCTCATTGAAATTCCCCTCGGCCACTCGTGGGGCTTAGTGCACCTGAGAGACAGTGAACGTTTGGCCTACTATCTTGTTTTTGATTAGCAGGCGCTTGCAGCAGCAGCATCAGCAGTCTGTTAGCTTAGCCTGTAACATGGTAATGAAGAGCAACCAAGCAGCACCCAAACAGAACTTGAATCCACCCTGATCAGATTCCTATTGATTTCTAGTCAGACATTCACCTTGAGGGCATTTGTCTCATTTATCGTTCCAACATCATTGTATCATCATGGGCTGGATTACACTTTGCATGATTCCTCCTTGGTTCATCTGCATTTGAAAAAACAAACAAACACTTTCACCAGGGTTTAACTACTGCAAATTGCTTTCCAGCACAAGCTAATGTTCAAGAAATTAACATATTTCATGTTATTCAACAAATCAAAACCAAATTACATACACAATATGACATTAGAAGGAATATATGCACACTGTATGAACATAAATCTAACTTTTTTGCAACATCTGGTGATTTTTAAGCTCGAATGTCAATGCATTAGACCAAATTGTACTCAGAAAACAACCTAAGATGTTGGTAATAATAAACCTAAAGTTTCAAGTCAAAACTACGTACTATCTTTTTATAAGTTATCTATCTATCTGGATTGAAACATTCAAAAAATTAAAAAAAATGGAGGATGGAGTTGACCTGCATTTGTGTTGTTGGTTTTACATCACTTTTTGGCACTTTCTTAATGTCTCAGGCGGCGTATCACAGGTTTCAGTCTGGTAGCCCATTAAAAATGAAGCATGCCGTCTTAATTACCAACTGGCCCTTTTGGCAATTGCGGTCATACTCAGGTGTCACCCCCCATCCCTCACTCTCTTTGTCCAAATCTTCTCCTCGTTCCCTCCATCTCACTTACTCCTACTTCCTCCTGTCTATGCCCCTACCTCTTGTACTCGCTTGACTGCAATAAGACACTGGCCCTGCAGTTTGGGTTTGCTCCCCTTGCCCCAAGTCCAGCCCAGCCACAATTACTTCCTGCGGTTCACAGTAGTGGGTCACTGCCATCCGCCAAAGGTACTTACAGCTGAGATTGCACACACTAACCTATCCTGCACACCTTAATCGTCCCATTGCCCTCGACGCTGTCCGCAGGCTCGGCTGAACGTGAACTTAATTATAAATCCAGGCATTCAGTCAGACCGAACAGGCTCGCTTTAAATAGGGTGGCAGTAGAGCATAAACACAAGCTGCCATTGTGTTCCACTGATGTTCTGTAACCAAGCTAATCCTATATGAACCTAGCCGTACGTCAACCTGAAAATTTGATTAGTTAGTTAGCTGCATTACAAACGAAACAATTGTACTTTTTTGTCATGGAATACTAATTTATTGGCCAACAAAGGTTAGATTCCCACATAAGGTATGATTTTGACCGACCTATACAGTTGACCTCAAGAATAATATGCCACCTCAGACATGTGTTATTTATTTAAGGCTTTACAAGATAAAAGAAAACACATAAAATGGCAGGCTTTTATAAGCAGAGCAATGTTTAGTTCAGGGGGAGGAGGAAATGAAAATCAAATCCAAGAGGTCACACATTATTGACATGAGTGACAAAGTCCTGTTTTTATTGGCTCCAGGTTGACTTGAGTCCGGCGCCCATGTGTTTCCCCTTTAACGTCCAGGAAACAGGCCCTGGCCGTGCTCCGACCGCAGCTCCCAACAAACCTGTGGCTTGTTTGCATTGTTCAGTTTCGGGGATGACGGATTTGCTCAGTCACCCGTGGCTGTCGCCGCTGGCTTTCATTCACAGGCACACCCTAAAGAGGCCCTGGGCTGTCTGGACCCGAAAAGTGGTCCCCACATCTGGTCACGATAAAGCAAACTAGTGCTAACTTTTAATGGCAGACATACATTAGGGGCTTAGCCTTTTTTTTAGGCTATGTATGTGTTCTTGTGGGATAAACTTCATGAGATTCTGCCAGATGTCTTTCACAGAAGGTTATAGGTCATGAAATCTTCTTGAAAGTAGGGGGTGTTGTTTTTGGCAGCATCCAGGGACATTTTAACATCCCTTCTTTGAGCACCTATGGGAGACATACAGGGGGATGCGGGGGTCTATGAATTCGACCCAGCGGAAATATGTTAGAAGAGGATTTCACTTAAACAAAAAAAGTCTGAAAGTATTGATTGAATTGACTTTGTCATTTGAAACAAAGAGGTGGGAGTCCATAAAAACAAATGGTCACTACATGTGTTTGTGAATGTGTGCTTGCTAGCACTGCTGGCTTGGTTGCTACTTGAATTGATTGACAGCTGAGTGGACTGAGAGGGCACGAGGTCAGGGTGAGAGGTAGAAGGGCAGGCATCATAGGCCATGTACTCAGTCAGGCTTAGCTAACACACTGACTTTAGGAATGCTCAAGTGAAAAATGGTCAAAAGGCAGTGCACCTCCTGCCACTGGACAGCATGGACCTGATTACAATAACACTCACAGCCTGCTTCATTTTAACAATGGAAAAGTCCCTGTGCCATCTCATGTGTTAAATCATCTTTGAGATAATGAAATCTCAGTGGTCAAAGCTGTGTCCATGGCAGATAATTGTTAATTTTGTCCCGTGGTGTGACCGTGTGACAGGCTCACATTGTCATCAAAAAGATGGTGCAAGCAGAACCCCCTGGGTACATTCAAATGGCATGTTGGACAATTTCTTTTTCTTCCCTCGCCACTGAGCTGCACACTCACATACATACAAGGAAAGTGACTAAGCAAGAATCACTTTTTTATTTTATTCATTTATTTAAAAGACACAGAATGAAGGGAGCGAAGGTCGCTGTGCAGACTGTGGTTGCTGCAGATTCTAATCCAAAGCCTCCGGCGATCTCTGCATGAACTCCATTTCTGGTCTGCAAACAAATTAGCTTTTTTTCCCCCTCTCTTCTATCTCGCTCTCCCTCCAGTGAAAATAAGGGGAAATTCAGGTGAATAAAATCTATTTGTTCATTTAACTTATTTTTTTCAATCCGTCAGCTTCTTTTCTCTCGCCCGAACTCAATTTTCCCTTGGTGTGTGGCTGTTCAATTGTTTTCTTTTCTTTGCGGTCTCGCCAGCAATTCATTAGGCAACAGTCATTTAATTTGTATCATTAGAAAATGTGGTTCCCTAGGAGTATGGCCCTCCACTAAATCTGATCCAGACACAATACTTTTTCTTTCTTTCTTTTTTCTTTTTCTTTTTTATTTTTTGGGAATTCACAAATAAGCAGTGGGATTTATGAACACACATCTCAAACCAAACAACAAACAAACAATAAAAAAAAACATGATTTATTATCTTAGCGTCTCCTCCAAGTGTTATTACACTTATAGAGCACTTTTCATTCTGGACCCATTTTTAATTATGTAACAAATGTTTGACTATCCAAGTGAAATTTGCATGAATATTTATAGTGATTCGTTTGTTGAGTGTTGATTGTAATTACATGGAAACATGATTTATTGCCAAGATTGCTGTGTTAGCCAGCCAGCCAGAGAAAAGGAACGGGGTGGAAATATAAATGCTAATTCTCTTAAACACACACACAGTGCAGACAGAAACACACTTCTCCCAGTGGCTTGTGGGAAATTGTTTTATCAAAAAGAAAATACTCATGAAAGTGAGTGTATTTGAAAGTCTAGCCTTAGCTATGATCTTTCTTTTATACAAGCCTAGCATTTAACATGTACTTTGACCTATAATAAGCCCTCCTATGCTATGCTTTATGTTTTATTTATTTATTTTTGTATTCTGTCTACCTTTATATCCAATGATATAAAAGTTGTTTCCAAAAATGGCTAAAAAACAAATGTTGACCCTATAGCTGCCATGATTTCTTTTTTCTCAGTTCAGTAGTTTGGTTTGTCATTGTGTCGATTTATTGGAAGTACTTGCTCGAGGTTAATAAACATCCGCTCTCCATTGGTACTTATGTTAATGACAAAATGCAGCGCTAATGACCAAATCACGACATTTGCTAATTTACCTTAGATGTGATTGATATCTATTTTGCCCAGACATGGCACAAAGTAACAAAACTGACCTGAACACACCTGTCCTCCCTAGCTCTATTTACTTATACTCCCGTGTTCTCACTTCATTTGTCAGCGCTGCTAAAGATACACATGCCTCCACACCTAATACCTGTCAGCAGATAAGCTTGACAAAACACATTCACGTCAGCTTCTCAGATCCGACGACAGGCTAAGATTGATTACGGGCAGATGTACAAATTAAAGTTAGCGATCATCGGGGCTTACAAGGGAATGTGCTTCATCAGGTGTGACAATTACCAAACAAATGGAAGGAGGGAGAGGGAGGGACGGAAAATGCTTGAGTAATGGGCCCCTGTCCTGTTCGATGTTCATGATGGAGCAAGGAAGCAAGGAGGAGAGAGGAGGAAGGTTTAGGAGAGCATGAGCTACTGATTATTGTCCAGGAAGAGAAGATGCAATGGCTTGACTGTGTTTGTATCTAATTAATAAATAGCCTTAGCCATTTTTCATACGATTAATACTGGTTATGACTAAGCCTGGTCAGTCAGTTCTCACTTCATGCTCATTCTGTCCTTTTCATTCTCATTTTTGCCGTTAGCTTTGGTTTAAGAGCCATAGAGTAAAGGGGAATGACCTGGTTTTATTGGCACGCTCCATTGCTAAACTGAAAACATTATTCCATAGTGTGGTAGCGCTACAAAACAACTACCTACAGCGTGAACCCACAGCGTGTCAGACTAAACCTTTGTTTAAGTGCATGTGCTACAAACAGTGGACATTTATCTTTTTTTCTTTCTAAAAGAGATCTCCTACAGAGGCTGGTTCACCTTGTCCTCTTTGTGGGAATATAAACAAGCAAATGAGGCCACAGTTGTCCTGCTTAGTTGTATTTAACAGGTTTAGCCAGCTGCCAGTTCTGCTTTTTCCCCTGAACATCGAGCGATCTTGTGAGAGTAGAGCTTTTTCGTTCATCCCTTTTACAAGGTCTTCCCATTGATGGTATTCAGGGTGAGTGAAAGAGAGGATCTTGTTTGGGGTAAAAAGGTCATTGTTGGCTTTTGTGATTGAGCAGATTGCACTACAAAAGTGACATTACAGCTTAGAGTTAAGGTTAACCCTTTCTGTGCCCTTAAATTCTACCTAGAATCCCTTTTCCCCGATTCTCCCAAATAAAACTTTCCCCACATTTTTGACCTATTTGTCTACCTGCTCAACTAAGTCCTATTTAAAATCCAGAGGACTCACCATCCTCGCTAAACTGAACCACAAAAACAGTCCCTTTTATAGTGACCCCGGGCCATTTGGTTTTTCTTGTAGCCATTTCGCCGAGTGACCTTCTCGGTGGTGAGCCAGCCCCAGGACCCTCACCAGCAGGGATCGCTGCAGAGCTGCTACGACAGCGGCCTGGATGAGTCGGAGACACCCAGCAGCAAGAGTTCATCGGGCCCCCGGCTGGGCGCCTTGCCCCTGCCTGAGGACAGCTATGAGAGGACAACGCCGGATGGCAGTGTCGGTGAGGCAGAGCACATGGAAAATGGTAGGGGCAAACACTAAAGAAGGCTTAGAAAACCTTAAGATACAGGAAACACATTCACAAAACACATCCCAATGACAGCCTCACAAACATTCACATACAAGCAAGGCAATTTTAAATAGTTCCACCGCTCAGCTTTTGGTTTGACAGTTCTTGGCACCGGTTAGCTAGCTCTAATGTAGCGGCATGAATGTGGACTGGGATTGTCTCGCAATAGCTGTGATTTGGTTTTGAATAAGGCTAAAGCTCTTCTAAAATTCAACATCATGTAACAAGAGCTTTTGGGTTTATTATAAAACCTTTGTTTCGGTTTCAGAAACAGCAGGTTTATTTGATCAAAGGGGCTACATGTGGGAATATATGTAAGAGACATATTCTCTTAAATCAACACCCTTCAAGCCGTTCTCGTCTCCTTTTATATTGCACCGTGTTTTGGAACTCTTTACAATTCCAGTTGAATTTCTTCTTGGCTGAGGATAAATCTTCAGCGTGATCATGAATTACTCTTTAGTAGTATGGATAAAGTAGAAAAGGGAAACAGTGGGGGGTAACACCCATCCTGAATCATTGGAGAGTTAGCTACATTTCTGAAGTGCGTTTGTCTTGAGTAGATTTTTGATTTAATCAGGAGATGGAACTGGTGTGAAATGTGAGAGGGAGCATTGGAGAAGATTGGTGTGGCGGTCCCGGGGTGCAGCGCTCTATCTTCCCTCCTGAACCCACACAGTTCGCATGCACTAGTTTAGTTCAACTAGAGTCAAAAATGTGTGTGAATGTGTGAGAGAGACTGTGTGTGCAGTGAGAGATGGGGGTAATGGTCCCATTCATAGTCTAGGAGTCTGAGGCGATGCTTAACAAGGAGTGGCTGTCTTGAGAGTGCTAAGCCTAAGTGCGCAGGCTTCCCCACTGCAGCTTAGCATAAAGATATTCAAATCTCCTAAAGATCCCATCTCTATCCTTCTCTCAGTTTTCAGATGGAGTTTCAGATGGAGTTGTACATGTGTCTACTGGCAAAGGCTGCAGTGTAGTTGGAGCAAAGACAATAGAAATGACTTTGGTTAATTAGTTTTAATTCTATTAAGCAGACTGAGCTAATGGAAAGGCAACACAGGAATAGCAGAGGTTAACTTGTGCCAATTGGAGTATCTGGTGGGTATTTCCACAGACTTTATTTGATTTTTTTTTTTTTTTTTATCACATTGAGCCCTAAAATAATTGAAAGATGGACAATAAGCTTTCTAAATAATCTGTTCTGTGATCTCAAAAAATGATGCAAAG
Organism: Rhyacichthys aspro; assembly: GCA_036850595.1. NCBI lineage: Eukaryota > Metazoa > Chordata > Actinopteri > Gobiiformes > Rhyacichthyidae > Rhyacichthys > Rhyacichthys aspro. The sequence goes on along the minus strand of CM072165.1, from coordinate 9,091,419 downwards.
TAGTAAAGCTTCAGAGGATTTTTGTGGAGGAATCATGTCAAGGTCAATTCAAAAATCAATCCCTGTCCAAGACATCATCAACCCGTGAGAAATATTTAAAGAGATCTGATACATTGTGTGTCAACTAAAAAGCTGCACAAGTGTTACGTTCAACAAAATATTTCCAAGTTCTTGGCAAATCTCTGGGTTTAGAGTTTTTAGAGGTTGCACTGTGAATGTTTAAGGAGAAACAATCCGGGTTTGTCTGAGGAGCAAGGTGGCCTTGTGTTCTAAAGGGCTGTAATCGGTCTTGGTTGCCACAAAAAAGCTATATGTTTTCTGGTGAAGTGTCCTTGAGGCATACGTCAGGCTCCTGTTTGCTCACTTATCCTAGGTCACCCAGAATAAGAGCATCAGCTAAATACCGCCAAAGTGTAAAGTAAATGCAATCATCTAAGGTTAGGGCAAATATTGGCAAACTGCTGCAGCCTCTTTAGTGGAGCTAAGACGAGTCATTAGCACTCCCCCTTGTGTTGTAGCCCGGGCACACACACATTTTACAACAGCAGCTCTGTACAAAAGCCACAGCACTTTAGAAAATTATGGGGAAAGAGGGAGAACAAAAGTTAGCAGATGGCGCTGGTTCTCAGTGCTAGCTTGGGTATCGTTAGCCACAGGTAATTGTAGGCATTTACATGCGTAATGCGACTGTGATTGGTGGTCAGAGTCTGTTTGTGACCTCAGAAAAGGGACCAAAGGGTACAGTTTGGGCTACCTCGACGCCAGTAAGCCATCGATCTCACAGAGGCGTGATTGGATATCTGAAAACTTCAGAGCTCACAGTTTGATTTTTAGTTCCCGTTCTCATTGTCGCTAATTCATTGTGTGCGTGCCAGTGCTTTGTGTAAGGGTGAAATGCGGACAAAGCCTAATGTCCCCTTTTTGATTCGCCGCTTTCTCCGAGCTCTGACTTGTCAATCGATGTTCGCACAATGTGGAAGAACAATCGTCCTCCATGCCAGCAGCTTGTCTGTCTCACACACATGAATGCACGCCTGCACGCAATCCAGCCAGCCAGCCCGCCATCAGCACTCTTACAGACCTAGACAAACACAAAGACAACATCACTGTTTGCACTCTCTGCCCCTCATACTTCCTTTTCTTTCCACACATGTGCCTTGGGACCATGTTTTATTTTCCCCATCTCCTTCATCAAGGTCAGGTTCCGAACTTTATTATTTTCTATTGGCTGCTCTTTTTCTCCGTGGGGAATGTCAAAAACAACAACTGCAAAACAACTTCTCCATCTTCACCAAATTCCTCTAAGTTTGAAAGCGGTGGGTTCAGGGTCACTGCGGGGGTATTACCAAAACAGTGACCAAGCTCTTAGACGAACCTCATTATTTTCTTTCTCAAAGCCATGCTGATATATTGCGCTGTACAGAACAGTGCATAATAGAGAATATTTGGAGCGTTTAGTTAGATTTGCGGAACGGGGGGCTAAAAAATACATCATTTTTAAAGAGGAACATAGGCTCTTCTATCATTTCACATTTCACAACGTCTTGATGTTCAAGAAGCACAGCTGGGCCCCTCACTTATTCATAAGCTTACCCTGGTGCTCATCACATATTCATCCACGCTGAATGTTTGGAGTCAAACACTCGATTAGGCCGTTACGGATGTCAAACAGCCCTTCCAGATGTACGGTGTTATCAGAGGGTCAAAGACTTGGTGCTCTGTTATTGATCTCTGCATCGCCATAGGGGTTGTGGATTTTTCCATTTTTTTTTTCTTCACCGTGTTAGTTCCTCAAAATGCATTGCCCTTTCATGGTGAATGAGGTGTCTGAGGTGTGTAAAGTCCTTTTATGTGAATCAACAGCTCCCGGCCCTGAAGATGTAATATCAATGTTCGGTGTATTACAGTGCGCCAACCCTCTTGCTCTAGGGTCACCGGGCCAATTATGTAGCCTTTTCAATCCATACAACAGAAATATAGCAACAGATTCATATGCGGCTGTAACCTTTCACCTGTGCTCAACACCCTTGTATTCTGACGATAGATGTTTTAATGTGCCGCCAGTGGCTAGGTCATGCATATATAATCAGCGCTATTGTATGTGCAAATAAGTTTAATCAATAGGTTAAAGATGCCAAATGCAAAAGTGCTGCTTCTGAAAATGGATGCATCTGCGAGCGCTTCAGCTGATCGTAGCGAGATGCATTATGGCAATCAGCTGTTTGCATATTTTATTTCTGTTAATGTAATGTTATGTTGAAGTGTGTGCAAATGGAAGACACCTAGCGCATAATAGTGAAGAGAAATTCTCTTCAAAAACACCATGTTTTGCCAGTTATTTATCACATTCTGTTGTTTGCCCACAGTCCGGAAGAAATACATTCGAGTCCTCAACTTTTATTTACCACTATATCACCGAGTGCATCGTGCGGAGGCTGATTTTGTTTATGCTGGCTGCTAAGACAGATGAATAGTGCAAATTTATTGTAGCTGCTAAGAGAGTAATAGCACATCCCGCTAGCCGCTAACATTCCGCCCACGTCTCTCTCCAACTTTGGCTGCCAGACAACCAGCCCTATCGGTGCACACATACACAAACACTATCTCTCTCCTGTCTCCTCCTGCTGAGAAATCTCGGGGTACCACTGTTGGATTACAAACATCATCATTTACTGTTGGCTAGCTTGCCCGCCGTCGACAGACAAGTGGCACATCACAGCAGTTATCAGGCAGGTAGTTGGGGAGTACACACACTGGCTTCAAAAGAAAACGTTGGACACACTTTAATACAAGCAACCGGTGAGGGGACGCTTGCCCGGCGTTTTAGCAGCACACTCTGTCCTCATTCTGCGCATCACATCCTCCTCTCTCGAGCACCTCGCTGCATCACGTTCTTCACATTGTTGTCGTCGTCCCATTATTTACGAAGCCGTGCCCGTTGGAACGCTGCTTAGGCTGGTTAATAATGTGTACGCTCATGTGCCGCGGTATGTGTGGAAGTCTGTTCATTAGGCGAGCCCAATTGTGAGGCCAGATGGCAAAGCGAGTTTGTTTAATTAAAACCATTCATATTTCAAGAGCAGAGCGGCAGCGGCACTGGTTTTAGGTCTGATTTCCCCAAACTTGGTGGAAGGGATGGGGATGAGTGTGTTTGTGTGTTAGTAATGCAACACTATCAATCAGCAATCCTTCATCGTCCTCCCTAAAGTCACTGTACTCGCATTAATTCAAGCCAAAATGAGTAAATGACGCTTGGTTTAAACATATCTCCCAGCATGCTTTGTATTTGATGTTTGCCTGAAGTCCTCGGCCGTGTGTCTCGTATTCATTTCCATCTGTCCCGTACACGAGCCCCCTTCTTTCCCCGACGTATCCTCGGGCAAAGCGACGGCAAGGGACGCAGAACGAACAAGAGGACCCGCTGCGACCGCGGGGAGGGCGGAAGTGAGCGCGGCGAGGCGAGAGTAAATGAGTGCACAGGAGCCAAAAGACGCATCCAAAAATGTACAGAGGAGTAAAGAAAGAAGTGGGAAGTGAAGGGAAGGGGAAAGGGATGGTGGTTACACGCATGACAAAGTCGCCAGTGGGGAGTGGCTCTTGACGGAGAGATGATTGATCACTGTTGAGCTGGAGGAGGCAGGTATTCAAATCATGGGCCGGTGTCACGTACAGTGGCGTCTGAAGAGTGAGAAGCTTATGGAACACCTGCGCTTTAAGTGAAGCATGTCCTAAGTCCAGCCCTGGGGCCGAGCACAGCGCGAAGACAAGGCTTCTGTGGCCTGCTATTTGCATATTCAAATGTAGTTAAATGGGACGTAAGTCATAAAATAAGGATTCGACAGCTCATATGCGTCTAGACATTACTGTTCAAGCACCTTTATACAAATAGATAATAACATTAACCAGATGTAAAACCTCGGGGCACATAAACTATATTAGCCATAAAGACAAGTACATTGATTCTTATACAGTTTGTCAATGTTTACACAAACATAACTTTAGCGTTACAAAATCAAACTAGGTAATAGCATAGTAAGCCTGTATAACTGCAGCATCAAGGTGATCTCTGCATTTGCTGGGTTCCAAACAATTGTAGATTAAATAAAAACATTTATTTAACTCTGCAGTAGCTTATTGACGCTATGTATTAGAAAAAGTCAGAGTACTTACACCTGGCTCTTTGAAAAACATTGGACACTCTTGATCTATTTGTTTCATTGAGTATTATTCTAGTTTGGTATTGAAAGTTTGTGAATATATGTTTGATTTGGGTCAACTGTGTGTTTGAATTGCCTTTAAATTGGAATGTGTGCAGAGAAATAGTGCAGTCTTCTAATTATTAAGGCTACACAGGAGACTGCAAAAAAAACAAAACACACAAACTGTATGTGTCGCGCTGGGTCAAACAAAGCCGCACACACATTGTGTAAGTCCAAGTGTGGATAATGGAATTGTTGCTGTGGTGTTTTTGTGGAGCGTACTGACACCCACTCCTGACAGAGATTAAAAAAGCCATTCAGCTGGTTATAAACACTGATACACACAGAGGCATCACACAGCCATGAAGGCCATTTGGTGTTAGCAAAAGAAAAAAAAATACTGCCTTTACGCGGCTCGAGAATATGAGCCATCCCTGCTCCGTTTTTTTTTTTTAAAGCGGCGCTGTCAAGCTCTCTCAATAAAAGGCCCACTCAAGTAAGTCGGCCATATTGTTTCAGAGGGGATGTGTGCGTTGATTTCTTTGGCTTTAAACACGGTTGCCTGTTGTATTTTTACAATGTGCAGTGCGATGTGGATGCACAGTTGAAAAGGCGCGAGTGGGTGAGAGTGAAAAAAAGAGAGCAGAATGGGTTTTCATGGTGCAGGCTGCGAGATGGCGACATGACTGTATTTTCAATGAGGGCCTACAGTCATATACTGCCATGTGCATTTTTGTGCCTTTTTAGAGGCAACCAAGCGTTGACTAGCAATTTGGACGGCCTCCAAATGGCACGGGTATCGGTTATGTTCCGAATAAAAATCACTTCCTCCAACAGCTGTTAATATGCAATGCCTACTATATTTTCACATGATGCTATCTTTGCTTGGCTGGAGTATGTGTGTCAGGTGTAGCGTTATGGGGAACTGTTGGGGCGGCATTCAGTCAAGACAATTAAACACCTCCGGGGCACTCAGCCAAAACCTCCCTCCTTCCACTCGCCCCTTCCCTCCCAGACACACTGTTTTCTGCTTGTTTTCCCTCCCTTTGCCCCGTTTCCCTGCTCCTCCTGCTCCATATTTTCTGCTCATCCCCATTGTGCTCTTTTTTCCTTCTTCTCGGAAATCAGTGTAGTGCATTTCAGGTGAACAGGTTGCGCGGAGTGAGCGATCACATTTGCCCGTGCATGCTGGAACATCAGGTGTGCTGTACTGGGACGCAGTAGGAGCCATGTCATTCCCAGTGTGGCGCCTGTAGCATAGGCGGAGCCAGCTGTAGTGCATGCCAATAAAACTATTTACTTATTTATCGCTCTTTCTCTGTGGAAGACAAACACAATATCGGACAAGTGTGGTGGGGTGTACATTTATGTGCATATGTTGCAGCATGCCAACTTCACACCAGGAGCATATCTGAGAGGAACTCGGAGCAAGCCAAAGAACTAAGGCATTTTTTTTTCTTTTCTCACTTGAGGGAGTTTGTTGGGAAAAGCAACAAACAAACAAAAAAACAAAAAACAATTCAGGTGTTCACACATTCTGTAAGCCAGCACCAAGCTGAGGCTGCTCATGCATTCATTCATGCAGTTGCCAAACATTCTATACTTTATGTGCAAACACTGTTTCACACTCCTCACTCCATATAGCCCACAGTTAGGACACACACACACACACACATACATACATGCATATTAACAACAATCATCTGGTTCTTTAGCCAGCAAATTCTTGTAGGCAATTTAATTATGAACAAAAGGAATTCTGAGGATAAAACATCAAAGGTGAGCATTTTGCCAAAAAGAACCAGATGTAACCTGTGCACAGCCAATAAGCAGAACTTTTAGTTGTGTTAAGATACGATCCTGTATATGCACTCATCAGCAGGGATTGAAAATTGTGTGCATTAACTTGTGGCACATACATGCTTTAGCCTTTTCTCTGTTTCATGTGCAACAATTGGCTCTGGCAACACAACCTTTCACTTCCTTTCATTCACTCTGTCTGTTCCATCTACCCACTCCTTCCTCCACAGCACACGCTTGAAGAGTGTACTACATTTCCAGCATCATGGCTGAAAACTGACATTGCTTCTGGGAAGGGATTTTGTCAGCAGCTTCAGTTGCTACCACTAATTGATACCAATTAGGTCGTATTATTTAGGAATTTGACATGATGTTAGTCTTTAATCGGGCTGGTTTGATGACTCAGACACAGCTAAATGCTGTAAAAGTGTCTAAACACAGGCAAACAAATGCTTGACTGCCATAGGCATTATGTAGGAAGCTAATGATAATGAGCATGTTTGTTTGAAGAAGGTACAATTTGTGGCTCATTATCATCTTTTACAATACAACATTTAACACAGTAAACATTGTTAATTTTGGCCTTTAAATACTAACATTTCTCACTTGAATATTAGAGAAATACCAGTCAATTTGTTATATACATTGATTTATGCTTGTTATGAAGTGCCTCACTGTCTCTATAGGAACAGACTCCATTAGCTACGGTTAGTTTTACAGTCTCTCGATCTAATTCAAACACACAACCCTGATGCATTTTTAGACTCATCTGATCAAGCTCCTGTATGTGTTCCTCTGCACACGCCAGAACATGTGAATGAATCATACGCTCAGTGGGGGCTGCAAGACTCTCTGGCCCACCCAACTTATTTTTACTTCCCTTTCTTTTGCCTTATAAAAATAGATGAAAGCATGTAACCATGGAAGAAGGGGGATTATGTTGGCACTTTCCCTCTCACTCCATCGGAAGGCTTGTGTCTGTGAGGACATTGCTAATGCGGCTCCTACAGTGGAGAGGGTGTAGAGAGGGTGTAGAGAGGGAGGAGGGGTGGTGGTGGAAGTGAGCCAAAGAAGAAGAAAGGAAAGTAGAAAAGAGAATGATTCATAGAAATAAGCTGGCCTGTCCACCTCTAGAACAGTATAGATGTTTCCTAATGGTGCACAGTGTGACCTTTGACCTGCAAGCTTTCATACCCATCCTAAACATGCTCCGTTCACCTGGAGCGACGACATCCGCCCGAGTTCCTCTCTGAAGAGTTTCATTAGATTACACCGACTCCACTTTTGGTTTCAGCTTTTAAAAGACTGCTCATGGACACAATTATTAAGGGTCATACTATACGCACGAGATGAAAAACCTATCCCTTTCTCAAAAGTTGATGTGTGATATGTGTTTTTGTACTTGAGGGTAGAAAAAGGAAGCTCATTATTTTCTTAGCCTGAACAATTTTTCCGTTTCCTTTTTAGAAGTCAACCAAAGAACAAAGTGAAGGTTTTGTCAAAGGCGTTGCGGAAAGTTGCGAGTACATTTGCTGGCATTTTTTTTTTTTACAAAAGGCTGTCCATTCAGTCCATCAAGCACGGTTTCCCTTATCAACAGCCGGGCAAGAAATTCACATAACGGTCAGCAATAGAGCCATACATGTTTTATGAGTCCGGATGCTCACCCTACTTAAGACAAACCTTCTCCGAACCATTCTTACAGCCGTGAAATTGGTCTATTTGCAGTTTCCCTCTTGTGAGTGTGAAGCTGCTTGCTTATGCATTGTTGACCCATTTAAAGGGTTTTAGCTTTTTTCCCCCATTGTGCTGTCTCTTTTAGCTCGACGCGAACAGTTTATTTTTAAAACATGGAATAAAACGCAAAAAAGAGAGACAGGACGATTTTTCAAGAGCACAATTCTTTGAAGAAATGCATTACCTCATTCCCTTTAGCTTTCACCTTTTTTTTTTTTTTTACCTAGAGCTGCCTCAAAGTTTCCCACTGTGCTAAAATGAAATGTCGTCAGCAGTATATGTGCAAGAGCTGGGAACACGTAAAAAAACAACCCGCTGACGGCTCGGAATTATTTCAGGGGCACCGCAAGCTGCTAGATGAATATGCATTGGCAGCTTGTAATTGAAGCGCCATGTTAGCTTTATTTGGTGACTTGACAAATCTCACCTGCTCCCGGATCATACCTTTTTCCCCCCAGGTGTGTGTGTGTTTTGTTTTTTTCCCCTCGAGGCCACAACTCGTGCTGCAAAGACTACATTCCGTTGTCCTTTGTGTTCCTTCCACAACAAGCAGCTGTCTTTTCAAGGCTTCAAAACGCGCTAATCACTTCACAAAGAGCCGTTCCGAGCCATGTGAAGCTCCGGTGGCTGCGGGGCCCGTAACGCAGCTTCCTGTAAGGGGTTTAGGGAAGCCAAAGTGGGAGTCAAAGGCTTCCATTGAAAACCACAACAGAGAAGCGGCGCCCTGAGCCAAAACACATCAGTGGACACAATCAAGAGTGGAGTAACGTGACACTCCGATCAAACAATAGGCCTAAATGCGGTTGGGGTTTTAAAAGAAAAGCCAGGTGTGTCCTTTCCTGGGGTGTTTACCAAAAGATAAACCCTTTGAACAAGCACAAAATAGGTACACCTGTTTCTGAACACTGTCTACAAAAAAGTCTAACACTTCTTGTGAGTTTTCCTGGCCTTCTGTTTGCAATCCCGCCCTCAGACTAATAGCTACCTCCAAGGCTAAAACAATAGCATTTATCTTGTCTGCAGCTCAAACCAACCCCGGGGCAGTCACTTTGGCGGGACTTTGTGGAACTAGTCAGAGAGGTGACTCCGCGGGGCACAAAGGATTGGATTTAAGTGACGGCAAGCTAACTAATGAGCAACGGACAACGGAGGATTGAAGAGGGGTCGAGCTTCTCCGGATGTTTGACGCTCGATTTACTTTTAGCCTTTGATTGTCGAGGTCCAGACATGAATAAAACAAAAAAAGCAGGGTGAGATAATAACAAAAAGGCGCCCCTGCTGACAATACACAGCATCCTAATCCTGATTATGTGCCTGCAAATCCACTCCCAATGCCCACACACGCAACATGCACAGATATAAATACATATGTGCCGTGGACTACATTTGAAAACAAATCTCTTCATCTCTTTAAGTGAACGCGCCGCCGTGAGCTTTCGGCAGTCTTAAACAGCGCATTACCTCTAACTCCCTGCGAGCGTGTGCATTTGTTAAGGGATGCTACCGGGCGACTTCTGGCAAATGAGAAGCCGGTATACATAAGCAAGAAGGATGCTTTTGTGCTGCAGGTGTGCTTATCCGGCAGCATGTGAGAAATACACAAAGAGAGGCACACTGTCGAGACTAAGTGCAAATCGCAGCCAAGTAGCATGTACACTAAAGTATTACAGCAGGCAGATGCAAGATGCTAGCTTCAGGCTCCTCAACTCAAGAGTTTCTGATAGTTTCATTTTAAATTAGTGCTCGCTAATAATTAGTTTCTCGTAATGCACATCGACACAAATGCGTTGAGGCTAATTAACCGTGCCTTTAAAGCTATAGCAGTGGTTTGCGGTTAAGACGTGATGCTAGCAAGACAAGCAGATGCTCATGAGGAATGTGTTTCATGAGGATAGCCCATGGATACATGATAAGAATAGGATACAAACTGGATAATAGGACAGTCTTTATAATAAGCTATTGAATCCAATGCAGCCAAAAAAAGAAAATCTGTAAAATGCCCAGTGATGAAGAGTCTGAGATTACAGTTACATTTGTAAGATACAGAGGCTTTAAAAGAGTGCAGTCGGCCAAAGTGCTGTACACAAGAAATAAAATGGATAAGAGAGAGAGAAAAACAGTACAATTCAAACTAGGGATGTGCAAGTAATTCAATTTACAATTTACAATTTCAGCTCCCAACGATCACAAAACCTATGTAATGGAGAAAAAAATGACAATTTATTATTTGATTTTTGATCTTATTTATTTATCTTAGTATTATTTCTGTTTATTTTTAAGCTATTTATTTATACGTTTGAATATTTATTTATTTTATGGAGTATTCACTCTTTTGTTCAATAAATACAACATATTTCCAAAGTCAATGAGTAATCGTGTAAAATAATCATGATTTTAATAATGCCATGTCATGCCATAGTCGAGCAGCCCTAATACAAACAACATAACTAATAAATAACTCAAATTAAACGCACAAAAGGATTCAAAACATAACAGAAAGATAATCAAAGTTCACGACTCACTCTGAGTTAAATGCCACTCAGAAAAAGTGCATTTTTAAACGTGATTTAAAAAACGGACAGTGAATGGGTGTGTCTAATGTCTAAAGGTAGTTCATTTCAGAGTTTTGGAGCAATGACAGAAAAAGTACAGTCCCCTCAAAGTTTAAATATAGTCAGGAGTTACTGTGTCTGTTTTCAGTGCATGGTGCCTACCACCTGCACTCTGTCTAAAAATGCCCACTCTAACAACATTGTGACAGACTTCTGAACAGCCATTGATGATTAATCCTTCTAAAATACTTCATGGGCTCCCTCAGTGCTGCATGTTAATGAACGTCTCCATACTGTGCCGTTACGTGGCATGAAGAGTAGCACTGTTTGCCTGCCTCCCACACACTATGTACACTTGAATTTGAAATTCTGTTGGAAGTGACAGATTGGGTTCACACACTGCGCGGGAAAACAAGTTTTACTCATTATCCAGTTATAGCTGCTATGATGAACTCATTCACAACCGCTCTTTGCGCAGAGTTGTGTCGTGTCCAGTCTGCCACACACAGGCCTCGGACAGCCACATGCAAATAGAGAAACGCACTTGATGGGAATTTCAATCGGGAAAAATAGACAGTTATGCATTCGGCCAAGTCAAAGTTATGAGTTATAATTTTACTGACAGTCGGGGGGTATGGGGGAGACGGGTGAATGATGGTTCCATCACCCCACACGTTGTGGATCTGAAGTCATGCCAGGGCAGCATAAATCATCTTAATCCCTGAGCTCTCGCAGACAGTGCAAGGACACACAAATGCACTTATAAGCATCAACACGCACATAAATACACACATCTCACCTTGTTCCCCGATCCACTAAATCACCAGTCAAATCTTTTTTTTTTATTCTCCAAAAACCAGGCTACACCCCTTTAATACCTCACAGGGCATGAGCAAGGTTTAATCTTAATCAAAAGCAACTGTGGATTATAAGCAGCCAGAACAGATGGTTTCGGGGGAAAAACTGCATATCCCAGGCATTTCTTGATTGTTTGTGCTTTTCCTCCCTCCCTCCTTGGTGTGTTATGATTATTACTACCTCTGCTTTCACTGATTTCATTTGCTTCTTTTGCGCATTATCCTTGGCTTAGACTCGCCGACCAATTCTCAAAAAACGCTCCGGTCTCGACCTCTCGTTACCGTCAAAACACTTTCATCTCACTACATACATGGCATAATCCCGCTCTTTAAACGGCCAGAAGTATGCACACTGGTGTTTGCTGAACTCTCGGTGAGGACAGATTGTTTAAAAAGGATGAGCGGGGCAGACTTTGAGGTGAGGAATGCTGTCAAAAGGAGTGTATACACAGCTTTTTTTTGGCGGAACAGTAAAAGAAGAATAGAGAGTGAGCGTCTTTCTTAGGAAGCCTCCAAGCCAAAGAGTTTATCCTCTGGTAAAGGTGATGATAGAGGAGAGACACAGAGCATGGAGTGGGAGTGAGGAGATGCCATTGTTCGCAAGCTAAGCACAATCATTGCTTTACTAGTGATTAAATCGTATGGCTGTTTGTATATGGCACGCTTAAGGCAGGAGATTGTGTAAGGTTAATCTGAAGTGCAGCAAAACAAAGAGAGCACGGAGAAGATCCAGAAGGCACTTCCACTAATGAAAAACTAGGTCTGACACACTTATGGTCATGCATTCCAAAAAGACTTATCTTTAGATGGAGATTAAGAGACAAAAAAAAATTGCATTGTGCAGCTGATTTATTTTTGCACCATGTTTGAAGATCAACCATGTTTGGAGTGTGTGAAGTGGCAGAGTTGAAGTGTAAAGAGGGTTAAGCATGTTAAAAATGAGGCCACATGCTCAACATCCCTCCAGAAAAAAAAACAAAAAACGAGCATATGTGGAGAAAAAAAAAGAAATGTGAGAGTTGCTTCAAATCAGGCAAAAAGCAAATGTTCACAACCCGCTCAGTGACACCGAGGTTTGGGTTTAGTGAGTGTGATGCGTTTGTGTTCACGTGTGTGCCGTCTGCAAAGGTCCAGTGGACAGCGTGCTCTTTACTCAACCCTGACAGGCACAGAGCTGGAAAAAGTAAAAAATAAAAAATGGCTCTATATTTCCTCTCAAGTCTCTTCAGATACAGCGGAGGAGCCGTGTTTTCACAGCTGTCGCGCCTTCGCTTTGCGGTTTGTGACTGTATGCATGCACAGAGTAAATATGCATGCATATATAGAAACTCCTAGCCTTTTATACAAGTTCCTCTTGTTCATTTTTTTTTTTTTTTTACACTGCCACCACTGATATAAAAAACTAAAAGAATTGCCAACTGTTTGAGGCACAGAGAGACAGAGAAGAGTGGGTCTTCTTTGTTCCACAAACTTCTCTCCCTCTCATTGTCTTGACCACCCCCCTCCTTCTCCTCCACTTTTTCATCTTTTTGTAATAATCTTGTTTATGCAAAAGCCTCAGAGTAATCAGTGTGCTATCTCCCCAAGAAATGTTATTTCTGGCATTTTGGGGCTTATTTAATTGAGAATTTGCTTCTCACCACTGGATGGCCGTTCGCAGCATGTGCAACACGGATGCGGCCTCCTCCGTATCCAATTAGAAGCCAGTCATCTATGTTGACAGCGCTGTCTCTACGGGGAGGGGGGTGGGGAGCTAATAATAGACTCATAACTCTGACGATGTCTGCGAGCTGTGTGTTATGTTGCCGTCAGATGTTCGGCGGCGGAGGAAAGTTTCAGGTTATTAGAGGGGAGATTTGCATGTGTGCATGTGATAGCAGCAGATTGGATTGGCTGCAAACAGCAGTGTTCAAAAGAATACAGAAATATGCCAGTAACAAATGAGCTGGATTTGAGGTCCTTCTGTTCGAACTTTGAGCCAGTGCTGATTAGTTTTATGTTTATTAAGCCATTACTGCTGATGAAATTCCATTCGGCCTCTCTTTGCTCCACAGAATTAATTTGTAGAGTTGATTAATTGAAAAACAGTATAGATTTTAGCCACTTTTCAATTTCAAAGGGTTGGCTTCCCACAAAACCCAATAACTGCCTGCAACCGTCAGTGTTTTAGCTCCTCTTATGGAAACAGTGAAGACAGAACATTAAAGTAGCTGCTGCAAAGTAGAAATAATGATGTGCAAATCCTTGTCTAGTGGCAGGTCAAATTCTATACCTGCTTTGTCCTGCAGTCAAAGCTGCTTTTAAGTGAAACTATTGTTAATTATTTGTTTTGACTGAAGGAGGCACTTAAGGCAAGGCCATTTGGACCATTCAGAGAACTCCAAGAATTAAACCCAGAGACAGTGCACGCCAGCAGCTGGAGAGCTCTTCTATAATAATAGAAATCTGGGAGCAAGGCAGTGTTAGAAGAGGTGTTTGTATTATGTATAGTGTGAATAAACCAGCAACTAAGGTGGTAAAAACAGTTTCTGTCTCTCTTTTTTATTCACAGTGCTCTGTCACGCTGGTTAAACTCTCAGCTGTAGTATGGCATGAGCAGCAGGACACCAAGCCACTGAGCGACCGCTGTGAGCTTAGGAACCCGAGTGTGTAAATGTCAACATTTTTTTTAAACAAGCCCCTAACCTCGGCTGCCATACGGTGTCCTCAGTCACCTCCAACAAGGCCAGTGGATTATCAATGAGCTGTCACTACACCCTGAGTGGAACCACAAATACTGACCATATTACCACAGCCAGGGTGAGAAATCATTGTTATATATTCTTTGGTCTAAATCTGCTTGTCAAGCTAGACCTCGTTTCCTATTCTTTGAAATGTATAGTCTATAAACCAAAACGTGCTGATATAGGGAACCAGTCTTCAAGTTCAGAAAACAGGCTTGATAAGCTTGTTTACAGGGGCTGGCATTTTAGAATGAAATCTATTCATAAGGTGGAGGTCAGAAGATAAACAGGCCACTAGAGTAGCTGTTGGGATTTCATAGAGGCTACTGTGTGACAGCGAGATGATGTAGCATCTGTGGCAAGTGCTGCCTGACAGTAAATGTCTTCCCACTGTAGCGTGTTTACAGTGTTAAATGGATTATAGTGTATGTGTAGCTCAGCGCTAACCTGCACACATGCCTCTTACCGGCTTCATGTGCCGTGTGATGGGAAAGAGAGCTCATAACCAGCACCTTCTGAAGTGCCAGTGTAGCCTCTGGTTTAGCACTATAGTGTCACTAATTATGTTAGCATCGATCATGTGAGTGCCCTGATTTTGACCTTGGTGCATTGCACTTCCTCTGAACTTAAATTAAGGTAAGGTGTAGTCTTAGCCAAGCAGCAGCCTTTACAGTGCAGTTAAATACAAGGGGCTAACAGTGTCAGTGCATTAAGGAAGCACTAATATGAGGAAGCTATCACTCAGCAGACGGTTGGCGCTTAAGACTATGGCTGTATGTGTAGGGTTGTGAGAGCTTACATATTTTATCCCACATGTCAGTGTGATGTGAGTGGGCTGCTGTCGCGGATACCCTCTTGTAATGCGCTAATATGCATTAGAATTAAGCTTGTGCCTGTGGAATGAAAACAGCGGAATTAGACGTCAAAATGAGAGCTACACTAAAGAGAGTTGGAAAGAATGGTGGTTGTAATGGGGGGGTGCAGGGGGGTTGGTGATATTATGAATGTAATGTTTCTTTTCATGAAGTCGACGACGAGGTCGCCACAAATGATTCCCCTCGACGTAAGTACGGGAAATGAAGTTTGCTCTTTTCAGCGGGGATAATTAGCTTGGCTGACAGTCGATCCCTATTTGTGACACTGGCTTTTTTTTTTCTTTTTCTAGTTTGGGACCATAATCCTCCCTTTGAGGATGCACTTCTGACAGTGAAACTATTTTCTGTCCTTCTAGAATATTCCAGCAATTAGAGAGTGTATGATAATACCCGTCAACTCCTTGTAATTAGCAGGCATTTGAGACGTTGTGGGGGAAACTGAGAGGCCTTTTGACCTCAGCGGGGACTGAGCACAGATACATTTTGTGTCTTGCTGCGTATTTGGGTCTGAGCAGACACAGGGGAGTCGAGTTAGGATGAGTAAGCAGAGCAGTGTGCCCCAGGCAGAGCACCAAGTGTACCCACACCAGTCGCTATGGATGCCAGACTCAGCATTAATGCACAATCAAAGCGTGTGTGAGCGTGTAGCTAAACCCAAGCCTGAGCGAGCCTTTGAAAAGTTCCCTTTGTGTCTGTTGTTGTTTTCAGCTGCCAACTTGTTGTTGACTGTCTGTGTCCGGCGATGGTTATCACGGCTGATGATGCCCTTCCCTGTCAGGCCGTGACCCCTTACTCCCACTGAATTATCATCTGTCAGAGCTGCAGACAGGAAGAGGCAGCCAATGGAGGGAGAGAGGAAGGGTACACCACAACAAGGGACAGAGGGGAAGATTTGGCTGAGTGCCTCTGAGGTGCTTAATTGTCTTCATTGATGACCACTCCACCTGCTCGCTTGACACACATTTCCCAGCCAAGACATGTCACGCATAAACAAATAACTCAAGCGCCGGCCACTCTGGGGAGATTTATAGGGACTCTCAAAGCCGCAGTCTGTCACCAAAAGTCCCCTAACACTTTAGAAAAAGGTTACAACAAAGTAAATAATCATTTGTAATCCCAATGAGATGTGGGATCGTTTGAAGTTTTGTTTTTTCTTTGTCTTTCTTGCATCTCAGTCCAATTAAAAATTCAATAAAATAACTCAACTCACACAGGACTTCTTTTAATGCAGGCGTCGACTCGACCTTTTAGCCTCGCCCTTGACCCCGCTCCTGCTGTATTTTCACAGTACAAAGCTCCGACACTTTAAATGATTTCGGCAACACTCTCGTCATTAAATTTAATTGCACAGAGCAGTGGAAATGTGAGCTCCGAATAACACCCTCACTCACACTACGCCACTCGCAGCAACCTAGATTTCAACATAAACACAACGCGAAAATGTGGAAATGTGTTGGTGGCTACGGGGGGGTGGTCGGTTTGCTGAGAAGAAAAGTCAAAACAAAAGCTCTTTTCATTTGACTTCCCCTAGAGTTTATCTCAACTCTGAAAAGTTTCAATTAGAAGGAGCTTGAGTCACGGCAGGTTTTTAAGCACCGCGGCTCCTTCCCCGACTCTTCGGCGCAGACAGTAGTTTGTAAAGGTCAGCGCTGTCTGTCGGCTTTATTTGAGGGCGTCTGAAGACCCATTTAAGACTGACTTTAACTTCAAATGTGCTGACCTAGACGGCGCGGATCTGCTTGAGCTCAGGGTTGCATGCTGTGATTTCCCTCGCTCGTTGGAGCCATCTTTCTACATTAGTCTCTGCAGGCTTCACTCGTTTTGATTGCTTTCCGAGAAGCTAACTACCACATCAGAAATTTAAACAGATTTTAGTTAGACAGTCGGCATGCTTAATTAATATTGCATGAAATCCAACACTGAGTCAAAGTCAGAAATATCTTAGATTGGCTTTTTTGTGAAGCTACTTTTATTATGAGTAGATTTAAAGAAATAAAGTGGTAATTTCAAAACTCCACACCAGCCATAACAGTAAATTCTGTTCAAGTGTGAAAGTACTTGTCTGAAAGAGGGGCCTTGACACAGTGACAGCTATGTGAAGATGAGCCTCATGGACTAATGAAGTGATGAAGTGTTGTGAAGTCGGCCAAGAAGTGCTTTTCACAGATACTGTGTTGTGAACAGTCACACACATTATGTTGAATGCTAATTTCCTTTATGAACTCTGTGACCCTACAGCTTCTAAATGATTTTTTTTTTTTTTTTTTATCACAGCCCATCCCTAACCAACATTTTCCTAAGAGACACTGTAGGCCACTGAAAAGCAGACTATCCTATTCTTCGACCTCATATCTAGCCATGACACTAATTGTTTGAGACCAGGACGGAAGCACCACTGGGTGAAAACGAGGCCCAGGTCGGGGGCAATGGAAGCGAAAGAGTACAGAGGTAGAGTTGTAAAATGGCCGGAGGAGATGCTGTTGGCCAAAGCGGGCCATTTGTGCATGTCTGTGTGTGTTTGCGAGGCTTCGGTAAATACATGTCAGTCCGTATCATCTTTGCCAGCCTAACGAGCCATGGTAGTCTCGCTAGGTGAAACCGTCAGGGCACACAGGTTAGGAGCTGTTACTGCGACACACACACACACACACACACTCGCTTCTGGGCAAGGCTGCCTTTTCTTAGTCATCAGAAATGCCCACATGGATTTATGCAAGAATAATACTCACTTTTATTTATTTTATCCTGAAAATGGCCTCAAGTTAGCAGTGCGTGGCTTGTGCTACTTATTTAAGGTTAAGAGCTAAGGCTACTCCGATATTTGTTTGCATTTAGCTCGACCACTCCACTGGGCACGATTAAACCCATGTTAGGATATGTCCAGCGAGTTACTTCCAAATGCAAAAAGCCCTTAAATTTAAATGAGTGCACTCCATGCTATTTGCACATCAGAGCGTGTACATGTGGAGGACACTGAAAATGTCCTGCCCCACTTCTGGCTCCTCATTTCTTACTGAGAGTAGCGCTACGTCCTATTCTTTAAATAGCCGCTCCCTGGGGACACAACTGGACACGCAATGTTAACCCAGCTAACCCTCCCCACATTCTGTCGCCCTTCACAACATTAGAAACACTTTTCAACTTTCGCCGATGTTAAACATGTGGAGTTGCATGGCTCAGGCAGGTCACGTTAATATGGAGCCTGCACCTGCGCCCCGTTCCCACCAAGCATCTTTTCACCAGGCTTATCTTTCCCACTTGTCTCTTAGTCCTTCTCCTTGTCCATCACATCCTTCCCCAATCACTCATTTAGGGGATTTTTAGCCCCTATTGCTGCTCGTCCCTATAACCGACTCATTCTCTTGTCCAATTTGCACAGAGAGCGTTAGAGGGAGAAGCGATATGAATCTTATCTCATGCCTGCTTTAATTATTCCATCTTCAAGGTGCGTTCTCCTTTTTTTTTTTTTTTGCCTGTGCCAGGGTTATTAAATAGTGTCCATTTTAATCAAGGCAGGCAATAGCCCCAAATTGGGCAAGTAATTAAAGGTGGAATAATGAAATTGAATTGGAGAGTCGACTACATTTTTCTCTGAACTGGGTTTGGTTCATTTTGCTGTTGCCAAATGGCCCTCTCTGTCAGGCTGAAATCCCAACTGATTTTCTTTCTCATATAGTACTTTTAAGTCCCCTTGTACTTCCTTCCTCCTTTCTCGCACTACTTCCCCGACCCTGTGTTTTAGACAAATGGGCCAGTAATGATACCTCTTCATCGCCTACTTTCCTCCTGGTCTGTTCTTCTCCTTCCTGTCCTTAGCGCTTGCTGTACTTTGTAATGAAGCATTACAGTCTCTGTCTCTAAGGCAGACAGTGATAATTACCAGCCGTGTAGAGCAGACCTCAGTACGAAGGCATCATATACCACAAAGAAGCCTTTTATGGGATTAAAGTGGCCTTTTTATTGTGTACCTGTCAT
Source organism: Rhyacichthys aspro (assembly GCA_036850595.1). NCBI lineage: Eukaryota > Metazoa > Chordata > Actinopteri > Gobiiformes > Rhyacichthyidae > Rhyacichthys > Rhyacichthys aspro. The sequence continues at coordinate 9,072,701 of CM072165.1, read as the reverse complement.
GCGGAACAAGAGCACATTGGTGTGGATGTGTTAGTGTTTCCGTAGCAACGTGACCACTGTTGGTGTCCAGCAGAGTTGTGTTTGTTAATCACCGTTTCTTCTGGACATTTGTTACTTTGAGCATAATTGTTCTTTTAGTTGAAGCAGCAGGTAACTTTACGTGAGTACTGGAGGGCTGCGTGATTTGAAAAAATGACTACTTATTGTTATTATTTCGAGCCTTCTTTTGAAGCTATAATTAGTTTATGTAATGCTATTATTTGTGGTTGTTATTCAAATGTAATGGATCACTTATCCACAACACGTTCTCTTATGCACCACAACGACCTAATTCATAAAGATATATCCAGTATGTCTGTATTGCACACTGCTGCACTATATAAATCATCTTCTCCATTCTGTCTAGCTTCTTTCTCTGAGGGCTACACAATAGATCTGCTCCACTGCGGGGTTTGTAGGTTGGAACCTTGTTTGTATTGCTTCAGGGTAGAATATGCCAAAGTGCTCTCACTGTGCAGGTGTCACCCAAACAATGGGTAAACAGTCACCACCTAACTGCGCGAACATGCACAAGTCCGTCCTCTGACATTGTCGACTTCCTCTGTCCGAGTAGCTTTTATTTGCCGTGGAGTAGTTTCTGAGCTCTTTGCCTTCACCTCGTATGCCTCCTCCTCGCCTCTGTGCGCCGTGAGGAGCCCGCATGCCCTATCAACTACACTCCAAACAAACAGCCGCCGGATCAGTCAGGCTCCCTGGGACATGCCTCAGGGAGAGACGAAGAAGACAGGAAATAGGGAGGAAAACAAAGATGAGGAGGAGAAGTGAGATGCACTGGGAGAAATTGTGAAAATGACGAGAAGGTTGGATAGGACAGAGTTAAGAATGAGCTCATTAGTCTCTACTGTACAATGTTTTTTTCTTTCTTGCAGGTAAACACAAACAGCAGTATGCGTCAGTATGGTGATTCATATATTTGGATGTGTAGAGTCCATTTTATTGTAATTTCCTGCACCTTGGTATTTGCATATTCAGATTTATAGCCATGTGCATAAGAAAATGTTAGTTAAAGCAAACAATGCAGAGTGGTTTGGTTGTTTGCACGAAAAGACATTTTTCCTGCATGAGTCTTATTCCCGCTCTCTGTTGAGTCTTGGCAGAAACTCTCTTGGCAGGTAATTAATGGGAGTGAACGCAGCAGCCATAGATGAAGAACAAACAAGGGAGGCGTACATTTATAGGAAATCTCACAACATTTCTGAGTAACTGAGAGATTTTCACTGTGAAAATAAGTCAAGTTGATGCTGTGGATGTGAAATCAAAATGGCTGCCGTGGAGAAGGCTTTTATCCCCGGTGAATGTGCCATTTGCTGAGTCACGGCTTAGCTCTTTAGCAACGCTTTATTACTCATTTCACACATTTGAGTTTTTCCATCTGTTATAAAGGCAGCAAAGAAAAGAATTAGCGCCAGGTGGGGGTGGGGTAAGGAATCCATCCAGGCGATGTTGATTGACATCTAACGGTGATGAGCAATTCCTTGCCTGGATGTTAGTAACCTCTTTGTATCAATGCAGGCGGCTGCACAATCGACCCGAGAGCACAAACACAGTGGCATGCTGCGTCACCGAAAGGACAAATCATTTAAGCTTAATGATGCGACCGAGCGCGCCACCTGCAATCCAGGCCAACGTGGAAAACCCAGAGCTCACTTCTGTCCACACGCTGGCATCATTAGGAGGCTTGTGTCCACTTCCTGAGTCAAGGGTCACAGTGACAATTCGCCAGTACCGTATTTAGGAGCATTAACACCATCACTCACAGCAGTAATGAGGGGAACAGCAGATGGATGCCATTCTCGAAAACGCTTTTAATGACCGAACAGGGGATTGGGCTCCCTTCTCCAATTGGACTCTCACTCTTAAAGGGCAACTGCCAGATCTGCGAGCCAAAATGGAGGCAGGAGGGCTCTTCTTTTTTAACCATTGTCTATTTTTTTTCTTTTATAGCAGAGACTTATTCAGGCTATAGTTTTATCAACTGTAGGCCATTTGGGACAGCCTTGCATTGCCTTGCCCTCATCCCATTTCCCGAATCCACCACAAGCCTCTGTTTTGTAAATGCATGCTTGAGATGAGCAATCAATACTGGCAGATTAGGAATGGGATTTAGCATTACAAAGGTGGTCCCACAACATTGTAATCACCCCCTTTTTCCTGTGTCACAGTTTTATTAGAAAAGAGGCAAACATGCCGCATAGAAATAGATTACGTCAACATAGACAAGCCAGAGCCATATTCTGTCTCTCTTTGCGTCTCTGCCACCACATTGATCATTAAGGTGTCCAATTTGGAGACAAATATTTCAGGTTTTAATTGCTGCCCAGAGAGGCTGAGAGCTAGCGAGAATAACAACATGCACATTTCCTTCCTACTCGTTCACCCTTGTGTGCTTTCAACACTGCAATAAGACTGAAAAATAACAGTTTAGAAAGTGCAGTTGCTGTAAACCATGGTCCTCCAGGGAGGGAGGGGGTGCGGGGGTTGTAGCAGTTAGGGAGACTAGTCCTCCTGCATTCTCCAGCCTCGGGAGGATCTCTAGCAGTTACCTCATTCCCCTTGTTTGTAATTAGCGCCTGTATTAGCAGTTAGCCGGTGTAGATGAAGGCCTGTCAGGACAGCCAGGGGACTATCGGGGGACCTCTGCAGCAGGATATCGGGCCTCTTCCTCTGGTCCCACAGGGCAAGCCAGGAAAACAGCTTAAGCAAACAGCCTCCCAGGTAGCGTCCTCATTAGCGTGATCGTCGCTAATAGCAGCATTAGTGCCAATGTTTTGATTGCTGCGATTACCATTAGCAGTTTGAGTGACATAGCTAACCACTCGAAAGGTATTGGTTATAGTGGATCAAAGATGTTAACACTCATGGCCTAAGCAGTAACACTAGTGCTATTTGTACTACTATTTTTGAAAAGTAATATCAGGACATCACCATCTTAACTTAAAATCTAAAAAAAAACAATTGAAAGTACAAATGCCCTTGCTAACATAATACATATTAGTATTGTTAACAATGGTAATAATTGCAAGGCTGAGTTACATCTAAAATTGATAAAATCATCAATTGCTAAGCTGCCTAAAGTATGCTAAACTTGACTTGAACTTTACATTATAAAATAACATTAAATATCTAACAGTCTTGTTAGGATAAGGTCTCAGCCTCGACCAGACGAGGGCCATTAAAAAGATTCAAATACAGTTGCTGGGATGCAGTAGAAATACTGCAGAGACACTTTTTCTTAGTGAACATTAAGTGAAATCTCCAGGCAGCGTGTACTGGTCTCTTAACTGCTCCTGCTTTGTCCGTATTGGCTTGATTCATGAGGCCATTGAGCCTTGCCGCAGCAAATTGCTTTTTCCTCCCATAATGCCGTACTGGTAACTGCATGGCATTATGGTCAGCAGAATCTCATGCAAGCCTAATGTTCAAATACATTCAACTCCTGCACATGGTTTGCTACTCTTGCCCAGCCCTTGAGTCGGGAGTTAAACGGTAATATGTCTGCGAAACAATTATTTCTTGGCAACTTATAGAGTAGGTATAAAGAAATAAGTACCCTTTTACAAAAAGGGATTACAGTCCACTCCAAAAGGAGAATCAACAAGTAGCTTGGTGCCGGTAAAGGCAGAGGAAGGAGATGTCTGCAGTGGAACAGAGGATTTGTATTATTTCCAGCTTGTTGCTGCACTGACACACACATTTCCCAGGCCATCATGATTGACAGCTTTGGTATCAGCTAGGGAATGTGTGCACCGGGGAACAGGCGCGCTCCCGTGTTAGTGTCATCCGTTTTGTTGCTGACCCCGATGTGCTGTGTGCATGGTTGGTCAGAGACAATCACCTGGGATAGTGGAAAAGGGAAAGAAGGATGTTTGAAAAGTAAGATTCTGGACTGTTATGTGTTCCACCTTTCAGCCAGTGCACTCAGAGGGACTCGAAGTGAACTGACGTGAAGAGAGTGCAGACGAGACAGAGACCAGAAAATAACCAAGTAGAACCAGTCGTACGGTTTGAAGGGAAGACGTAAGATAAGAAATATTCCACGCAAGTGCTATTTCTATTTTTCACTTTCTTCTCACTGTAATTATCACATAGTTTCATCATGAATTTCCACATGCTATAAGCCAAAGGAAGCAAGTGAGATAAAAGAATGCGTCAAAGATGGCAGCCTTTTTTCCGCCACATCTGTCTCCCGCCGTTATTTCGGATTGGCCCCTTTGTGCACGCAGTGACATCTCTCACTCGGAGCCTATGATCAGGTGATGGCACTAACAAGCGTTTCGACAGGGAGAGATTAAACACACGACTGTCAGATGCCACACCCGACGCATTAAATTACAGCTGCTTACATGTGACATTAAGGAAGCTGCCAGTTCGAGGCACGTCAACAAAAGACGTCCAGGGAGTGAATGAGAGGGGAGGGAAACAGGCACTGTATGTGATGTCAGGGAAAATTAGAGCCTTTCAGTTACGTATTGGCTATTATTGAAGACATGACAGATGGAAAAAAGGAGAGATTAAAGAACTGCAAAAAAACTGCAAACACACTGTAGACATTGTATGAATATTGAATTTCTAATAAAATCATTAGGGGTCACAGGAAGTATTACTGTAGACTGACAATGCTAGTACTACATGCTGTGACTTTTTATGTCTTGGATTTTGATGTGACATAGTGGCAGGGGTGAATCAACCATTTCCCGCTGATTTCAATGATCAATGTGATGTAACAATCAATTTATTACTTAGGGTTGAAATTGTGGCTTCATTGTATTGCACCAATACTCCGAAAAAATTGACTCATTTTATTTCCCGAAATAGCAGCTGCTGACATTTGTAAAACTTGGTCTGAAAATAACTATTGGCATCAACCCAGAACACTAGCGTCTTTACAGTCTAATCCTTCATTGGAGCCATTGTCAAAGCCATAGGGGTGATATTGATTGTAATCTGAAAAGAGAAATCTATGGTTTTACACACTCGGTGGCTGCATCCCTAGTTCCGAACATTGCAGATGAATCATGTACCCCTTAAGGCCCATTATTCAGCCATTATTGGCAACTGCTTGTGCTCACTTAATTGGACAACTTGTCTGCAACTGCCAACCCCCTGGGCTGGCTAAGACTGAGCCTCAGCCAATCAGCCTAATTGATCCCAGCAAATGGTATTGCTGATAGTGGGAATCTGTTTTTTGGAGAGTTTTAAGTAAAGGAGTATGTCTTTAGCTTTAGGGAAGTGAAAGTTTCAGAGAGAAACTATAGAAACAGTGTTTACTTGTTTCTTAGGTAACTTGGTCCCAAGTGGCGAATCAGCTACTCCCTGTTTGGATTCCGTGATCAGCTCATTGAACGCTACTCAAGTTAATCGCTGAAATGTTTGGTCATACTTCACCTTTAACGACTTTAGTGGACATCTAATCAGCCGAGACAACAGTCCAGTGCAAGAAAACAATTGCCGGCACAAGCCTCAATCCCCCAAAGAGCAACATAGGCCACCCAAGCACAGATGTCCTCTTCTTGGCAAGCCACAGGACAAGAGCGGCACTCTCCAAAGTGATTTAGTGTGGTCTCTGTCAGCGAAAAAAATCCATGTCAGTGGCTTCCAAAGGTAATCCGCCTCAATTGTTTGGAGAATTACGATGTTCAGATCGACTGCCAAAACACGGCTGTTATTTCCAAGTCATTTAATTTCTGTGGTTACAAAGGTAAAAGGGTGAGAGTCTGGGGTGGAAAGTGATGGGCTAAGAGGGGCCTCACCCTGGAGTCGTGTTTTAAAAATATAACAGGGGAGAATAATTTATGGGTTCTGAAGGAGAAGTTGACAGCTCGGAATGATCGGAAAATGTGTTGTAAGATGGAAGATGGATACAAGTGTTGTGTGTTAAGGTAATGTCTAATGGGTACAGAGATACGAGCATAAGTCAGACAAAAATGGTTCAAACTAGAATCCTCATGTTGTGCAAATACACACACAGCAACAAATTGCAGGGAGAGAAAGAGGAGCTAAGAGCGAGAAAGATAGAGGGGCACTCAGCAGGCATTTTAAAGACTTTGGAGTTAAGCAGACACATACTGATTCTTGTCCTATCACTCCAGCTGGATCCAAAGACAAATTTACATTCAGCTGCTGATTAGAAACATAAAGAAGAATGTCGAGGGGCGAAGAAAACTGCCAAGTTTGAAATATCTAATCATACGTGCTGCTTTGTGAGCATACCTCTTCAAGTGAAGAAGTTTCTGATAGCTTTGAATTCAATCTTCTTTTGATCCAATCTGGCATCCTCTGAATACATGGGGGGTAAAAGAAAGAGGCGCGGAGAAAGATAAATAAATAACGGGAGGGAGAGGAGATGGGCTTGTGTGAGGACGCCTGCAGTCAGGTCCTTCTGTCAGTGTGAAATATTGCTGATCCCACCGCACTTCCAGTGGGGAGGTGCTTGTAATGATTCAGTCCTTGCGGGGGTTCAAAATGTCATCTGTCTCACCTACCTCTGAGTGTACCGCTGCCCTCCAAGAGTTGTACAGCACAACAATGACTAGGTGAAAGGGTAACAGGCAATATAAGGGTGAGGGTTTAACGGAATTGTTTCGAATGTAGATGTGCAACAGATGAAGGTTTGTTTAGCTACCAGCTTACCCGAGTAATTGACTGCACTTTACACAATCACCACCAGTGTCAGAGATCAGGTCTGTGCAGGCCTTTCCAGTAGGCTCCGTTCCAACTATTTCTTGCTTGACCTCTAGTGCTTCTCTTCAGCTGATCAATAACCCGCCCTGACGAGTGGAGACTCCCTGTCACCAGCTCCTCAGCCAGTGGAAATCAATAAAAAACAATACCCATCTACATCCATAAACTGAGAAGCCATTTGTTTTTCCTTGTTTACCAGTGGCGGCTGCTACTCTATCAAAAAGCCTTCAAACAAAACAAAAAAAAAAAAAGTCGAAGCATCTGCTGGGGAGAGTTTGGAACCCAGATGGCAAAGCTTTAATGTCTGTCAGCTCCTTGAAAATGCATTAACAGCATATTAACATTAAGGAATAAATCTGCGTCCTGTTTATCTACCAATGCGGTCGATGAGGAGGATTTGTCATTCACCGAATCACGCCTGGCCTGGGAATGTGTAGATCTTAATCTCTGCAGCAACATTTGCAACTGTATTTATTCTTCTTTCTGTTTGCAAATGCTGCCGCCACAGTCATTCCCAACCTCCATACAAGCTCATTTACCATTCACACACACTGGCACAGAGCAATGTGTATCTGGTAATGCTGCTCCGTGGCTTGTTTGTGTCGGCAAATATGCGCTCACTTTCAGGAAGATGGCCTAATCCATACTCAGCTGTTAGTGGCTGATATGTTTGTTTTGTATTAAATATTTGGTGGGCTTCCCTGCCTTGTTATGAAATCTGCCTTTCCAATCAATCGAGCAGAGATTTAGTGTCCGTGCGTGTGTTGTGTGTGCTGGAGAAAGACGAAATGTGTGTGCACAGCGTTGGCATGTTTGTATGTCACTTCACTCCCACACATGAAAGAGCTTTGTTTCCGGCACAAGGAAGAGAACACAATATGCTCCATATACAGAGGAGAATATCAAGCTTATAAATGAGCCAGTGCTGCATTGGAGTTGTGTATGCAAAAAAAAAAAAAAAAAAAAAATGTCCTTCTTTGTTTGTATTTTTACCACAAGGCCTTCCATATGACACAAGACTATTTCTAAAGCACACTAAGGAATATTTATTTATGCTATGTATGCAGCCACACAGCAACTCCCCAAAAATATAGGACAAACAGTCCAAGAATAGACAATGTTTTATACCCTAAGCTTATTCCTTTGATTCGCGCCGAGGCTCCCTCACAACTAAATCCAATAAAAGAAGTGATTTATTTTCGCCTTCCCAGCTCTAATTTATTTCACAAGCATCATACCAGACAAGTTGCCTGAGAGATTGGTCAGCCCCGAGCGAGGTGCAGGGATGGAATTCAACTTGCATAGAATATTTAGTGATGGCGGGGGATAAATAGCGTTGACACATCAATGACTGCACCTCTCTGGCAGCGGAATGTGCAGGCTGACCCGCAGAAACAAACCAAGCAGCCATTATCTCCCGAGACCAGAGTCGGCTTTTACCCTGTTCCACTGTGTCGGATTCACATCAATTTAATATGCTACCGCCGGCGCTCGTGAGCATTCTGTTTCTTCTGGACAGATTTGAAGGCTAATCTCATACTTTAGGCCTAATACAATTAAATGGTATTGAACCATTGCGTCATTCCATACATCAGGTTCCCATTCGGTGAGTGATGGAGCCTACTGTTTGCCCCGGGCCTGAGCGGGACATATGAGCTGGGGTGAAAAGGTTATGATTGTGGTACGCGATAAGGCCAAGAAATGAATCTCGCCGGTGATGTAGAGCATTATATTCATCCGCTGCTGGTGACATTCTCGTATTTTCATGTGGGCTTTTGCAATTTGAACAAAACTGATGTCACAGACTGATGGGCTGGAACCGTATAAAACTCAAGATTGTCTTATTAAGTGAAAAATAATGGTTGTATCTTGTATGGTTGTGTTGAAAGGGTAGCAGCTAGTTTCTTCACCTATGTTTCTATAAAAAAAGAGAGTATTTTCGGTGTCACAAAAAAATCTTGAGTTCCTACTTGTGGCAATCTATATTTGAGGTTTAAAGCTAGAATGTGTTGCACTGAAGAGAGGGGCTGGTGGTGTTAAATAGACCAAAGAGAACAGGCTCCTCTCAGGTCCACTCTGTAGTCTAAAAGGCTCACCATCAGTTTAAAACATTTGAAAATACAACTTTGAGTTTGTTAAAGTGTTCCAAGTGGGTTTTCAAGGTCTGACCACGGGTCCGGCAGGTGATTTTCAGCCTCTGGAAATGTTCTGCACCTACCCTCCATCATTTTTCGGCCTGCTGTCAGTGTGAGGCTGCACGTTGTGCCCTGACAAGACAGAGAACATTCATAAACTTCCTGCAACGTCTCAGCAACCTTGACAGAACTGTGTGTGTGTCTGTGGGTGTGTGTTTATTTCCCCACAAACTTATCTCCAGAGGCAGGAGTTGAGGGGAGTTCCGCTGTTCACAAGTAGCCTAAGAGCACCTGCCACATTCACGGTGCAAAGATGTCAATAAATCTGGCCGCTAATGTACCACAGAATCTTTTTCTTGCACACTCCTCTTTCCTCTGCGTCTAATATTAATGAATCCAGCCGAATGCTGCCACGGGCAAAGATAGAAACATGTTCTTTCCACTATGCTAACATGAACAAGGTTATGGCTTCTTATCCTGAGAGAAAATTGAAAAAGAACACACTGGGCTAGCAAAGCCACGGGTTAGCATTAGCCAATTTATAGTCAGAAACTAATGACGTTATCCATTCAAGATTACTGAAAGCCGAGCCAATGAACTTTTCAGCGGCAGCCGAGTAATACAGAGCCAAATGATTAAATTCTGAAATGATGAGAAATTTGTCCACACACAGCTTGAATAATAATGAGTAGAACCACTAGGAAAAATATTCTTTTCTGCTGTGCCCCTCTTGTATGAGTGGAACGAAAAGGTTTTACAGCACATGGAACCTTCAGGCTATTTTTAGAGTCTGCCTTCTCTGCAACTCAGCAGTTGTAGCAATGAAAGAAACTCTATTCTGTATTCTTTCCCCAAAAGAAATTGTGATAATGAGGCTTCACCAGTGCCCATTAATATTTGATGCCACTGAACACATACCCTCACATGCACACGACCTATACACACTATACACAACATATAGAACCCAAGTGAAGTCTGGATGGCACGACCCAGCTCTGTGTGCCTTCTAAACATTCCCCATTGGACAGTTTCTGTGTGTTTCAAAGCAGAGATGTCAAATCATACGCGAATGAGTGTCTAGATATACTTGGCCTATATCCTGTTGTGATAGTCACATGGCTTCTCCGAGACAGCAGTCATTTGTTACTGTCGTTTTAATCATGCTAATGTGGGCTTTCTGTATTTCCACGGCGTTCACATTGGCCCATGTGCACATACACACTTACATTAAAGAGAGAACAGAGCGGCTTGCCCAAAGTCCCCTAAGGCAAATGAATATCTTAAGTGCAGAATTCTATAACTCGGTATCTTTCCATGCCTGTGGGCGCCCTTTACAAACAGTCCAACATGGATTCACATAATGTGACGTACGTGCACACAAACAGGAAGAATAGAAAATGATGATGCTACGGAATTGCATCAAATTAAGTGGTAATTTTGCAGCCACTGTCTTTCTACCCCGTTTTTCTCGAGCGGCGTACTTTATTAGTATGCCGCTCAGACTTTACTCCACTTTCTTCTGCTCCGCTCCCATAGCCCCTCCTGGGAGTTGAGCCCAGTGCATGTTAAGTGATAGGGCTTCAGAGTCTTAGCGGCGAGGGCTAGTGGGTGCCACGGAGAGTAGGATCCGTGTATCGGAGGAAAAAGGCCCTTTTAGTAAATCCACCCACCCGTGTAAAAATGATCAATCTCATGAATTTGCCAATAGGGAGTCATTGGCCGATCAGAGGAGACAGAGGCACATAATGAGAGAAATGAGGGGCAGTTATTGGTGAAAAAAAGGGGAGGGGGAGAAGAGAGGAATGATCTAAAGGTATTGGAAAAAAGAGATGAGGATGGATTAACCAAGACAAAAGAGCAGGTAAGCCATGAAAAGAACATCAGTGCTGCAGTGATATGAGAAGGTTAGAGGAGTGGGACATGTTTTTTTTTTTTTTTCCTTTGACGCTGTTTATGTTCTGTGTCTAAAAAAACAGCAAGTTTTGGTGTTGGTGGCATCGGAAAAGGTACATTTTTTTTTTTTTTGGCTGTATTTTTTTAGTGCGTGCAGGTCCTGGTGAGGTAGTGAGAAGAGAGTGAGAAATGAGGGGGTAAGTGAAAAAGCGCCTGTCCTAAATTCGAGGCTCGGTACTGCCTAAGGGTGATTCCTACACTAGCAGACAGTGTGGTATGTAAATGTCATAGGATTCAACCGAGCGAGAGGCTGTCTATTCTCTGCTCATTTGACAGGACATGGCAGGTCGGGAGGTGCACTTCCCTCTTGTGTTGGTGTCAACATTGGGTTTGACATACCTGAGCGGGGATGCACTTCTGAAGAAATTAGAACTAAGTAATATGTCAGAAACGGGGAAATGGTAGAATGAATAAAATGAATATATTGAGACAGGAGAGGGTTGAGGGAAATAGGAGTGACTTTACCTAAGATTCTGGTCTAAGGTGTAGATAAATCATCATTTTATCACAGTGTTTATAGCAACATCAACTAAAACACTTACTACGTCTTTTTGAGATGCTGCTAGAAACTGGGAAAGATTTGTCAAACTAGAAAATGAAAGATGGTTATTCACTCCATTTCATGTCAACAAACCATCAACATGAATTTGAGGCTATTATCTTGACTCATTAAAGGCTCCTTATTCTGAGTTTTTCTGTTGTTCTAAATGAATGTCAGACTTAATTAGTGATTTTATTTGCATTCACAAGCTTTAATTTTGTTTGCTTTATGTGTCAAGGTGAGTGTTATTGAATTACAAGTTGCAAGGTGTAAAAGCAGTTTTAATCTTTGTTTTCTTTATTGTTTAGTCATCAAACACAGGACATTGCAAAGCTTAGCACAGTTGTTTTTAGCTCAACCGGACAGGTGCAGCGTCCCCATGAGCAAAAAATAAATATATAAAGAGTAACTCTTAAAATACCCCCATGTCCTCGAACACTTCAGTGAATAAAGATGACATTATTCAGCTCTTTAAATGTGCAGTCTGTGTGACCTTAAAGACGGGGAGTTTGGGAGAAATGCAGCATAAGGAGAAGAAAGTGAATAATTCTTTAAAGTGTAGCCGGGGGCATATTAGCATGTGTGCTAGCTAAGGAGGAGGTGGCGCATGTATTTTTTTCCCCCCCGTACAACACTCGGCTCAGCCCGTTTGTCAAAGGGAGGCATCATCCTTTATCGGCACATTTCATGTTTCCCAGAGGACTCTGTGAAGCGGGTGATATTATTGAGGAGCGCTGAGCCTTATTAAATTCCCAAGCATATTACCAGTCTCTCTTACTCGTATACACTTTCCAGGCCTCTCTCTGCCTCTCCACCACTCACTGATTATGTTTCTCTCTCTTAATTTGGTTGCACACTCCGCTGTAGCTTGACAAGCCCCCCTCCCTCGCTTTCCTGCCCTCAAGAGGAAACAAAAGAAGTAAATACATATTATTGCTTTCTCTTCTGAATGATCTTCGCCAGGTATTAACACACAATGGCCTCTGCGTAGCACCAGACCTTGCTATGACTCACTCTGGGGTAGCATCTGCTCTGTAGTGTTCTCCAGGAATACTTCCCATCAAAGCCACGAGACAATGCTAATCTTTAAACCAGCGAACTGGATAGAAAGCACATTCTCTGTCAGCTTTGCTAGGATTAAGTTGGGCATCATCAAAAGGATTTCGGGCATTATTTATTTATTTGTGCTCAGCATTCCTGAAACCACCCTTTGTGAGGCGAATTTTGCAGGAAAGGCTGTTTAAATGAAAGGTTCTTAATAGTTTCTCATTCCATTCTGAATACAGTATAAACAGGAAAATATATGCATTATGTTCAAATCGATAGCCAAAGATAATGGTTCTTATGGTTGTGTGGCCAGGTGTTTTTTTTTTTACCATTTTACCTTTTTTTCCCGATGCCAACGCAGACGGCGAAGGCAAACCTATTTCCATATGACCTTGCGTGCAGCAATTGGCGAAACGAGTTTTATTTTGGTAGAACGATATGCTTTTAGCTTGGATGTGACAGCGGAATATGAATATGAAAATATGAAAAGAGCAGTTGAGTCAGCGTGGGTCGTGATATTCATGAGGATTAGCTGTAATGTGTTTAGGTGCAGACGACTGTTTATTATTTCAGTGGACTGTACGGCATGTGTGGGCTGTTGTAATGTACCGTATAGACTATGTGTCACTTCTTTTACATATAGAACATACGGCGCGTGGCTCTTGAGCTGCGAATGACAGTGGTATCTTCATCTACCGAAGGGCGTATCTCTTTATGTGCAGTGAGAGGGAGCGGTGATATAGAAAATGGACTGTTGGAGCATCCATGCATGTGTCAGAGTTTAAGGTGTGCATCGGAGGAATAGCACAGGGAAAGGAAGTCTACTGTCAGTGGCACAATGGCCTTTCTATAGCCAAAAGATGTAGCTTCATTAATGTGGGTTTGTACTAGGATGCTAACTGGTTTGATGCATGAAAATCTGGCACAATGTAATGTGGATCCATTGAAAAATAATCAAAAACCGCAATGTTGAGAAGCTTAAAGATGGTGTGTGTAGTTTTTTTTTTTTTTTTGGATGTTGTCTATGATCAAACCCAGTGGAAATAAGGTCTATGTATGTGCTTTACCTTCAGCTCTGGTCTCGTTTGTCCACTCTGGGCTCCTGTAGGAACAGCTCCAAGAAGTAGTGGAACTTACACAGGATTCTATGGAGCTTTTAATGTCTAGTTTTCAACAAATACAAAGGGTATTTTTGTGTTTCATTCTTTTCTCTCTACAACAACATTTCACACCATGCTCTCTCCGGTCAGCCATTTAATGACATTTTTAATAAGGGCATTTCTCAAAGCTTTCCGAGCCTTAACTATTATGTTGTCACGGAAAGTGCTCAAGTTACTTTACATTACTATGTTGAAGTTTTGCAGTTGATCCAAAAAGTTCTATTTGTCTCCCGAGCATTCCTCAGAACTGACAGCTTATAAAGTGCCCTATTGAATACACAAACACTCCATCAAGGGTCAGACTGTTGGTTGTGCTGTATATTTTTTCTGTTGTCTACTCTCTCGCAGCAAAATGAGTCTGGCCTTTTGGGCTTTATTACCCTAATCTGCAGTCCAGTGCACACTGCTCCTTGCAGTGATTGATATTTTGAGGCATTGGTGGGACAAAAACAGTTTGAGTTCTGACGCTCATGAAAGACCCATCAGCTCCGTCGTCGATCAATGTGAATAAATATTTCCCACAACCCAGAAGCATTAGAATCAAGGACGGGAAAATAGGCAGACAGAGGGAAGAGGAAAAATCAATTGGTCGAGAGCTTTGCTAAAAAGGGGGTTGGGGAGACGGTTGTGCAGTGGGGTAGAAGGGGGAAAAATAGGCCTGTCAAGCTGGTTGAATAATGAAGCATGTTTTCTGAGCTTCAAAGGCAAAGCAGAAAAAGCATGAGGAAGTTCCGTTACATTGGGTGTCATCGACTGTCAAATTAATTTGAGTTTCATATAGGAAGAAGTAAGGTACAGAACGATAGGTCTTTTGAACTCTTCAAGCATTCATTTACTATCTTCAAAGGTGTCTTTAACACGCAATCAGTATTTGCACAAAGTATTCAGCAGGGCCTCCAACATATTGATGATCAATGTAATCCCGTTAGCTCTTTGACTGCTGAGAAAAGTGCTTTTGAGAAAATGCTGGATAAGCTGCATGGTGTTCCTCACCTTCAGCACATATTTAAAGATTAAACTAACGCTTTAATGATATTTATCCAGTTTATAGGTCAGGCTTTTCTATTCTGGATGACCCATAAAGCCTTACTTAAGAGAAAAAACAGTATCTACTAGGGATACTCACCCAAGTTGCTTTCAACACAAGAGAACACAAAAGTGGCCATACTGGATATTTGCAGACCACCTGTCTAAACCTCACCATCCCACAATATGAGTCTCTATCTCCTTCATCCACTCTCATTATATTGATAGGGGATCTATTTGCTTGAAATTGGCTCATTTTGTCTGTAAGATTCAGAACAGGGAAACTGAGAAGGGAGAATCGTCCGAAGCTGCTGCTGCTGCTGCTACTTTGATCCCTCTGACAGGCAGTGTAAAAAGTGCATTTCATAAAGGATGTTCGCCTGTGATGTGCCCGCCAGAGTGACAAATTGGGCCCCTGGTGCTTTAAATAATAAACTGTGTGTGTCTCTGGTCATGGTGTGGTAGTTCAATACTGCTAAACTGGCCTGTTAAAAAGGGTGTGCATTGTGGGTTGAAAGAGAACCACAGTTAGTACGGAGAATCCCATTTCAGTTCCAATCATCTCCCCTGTTTATCCGTGTGATACATGCGAATATTAATGGGGATCCGGCTTTCAAGTGTCCACTCACACGCCAATCTAGGTTTGAGCTTCGGGGACATGAAGCAACTTCTGACTGATGACTGAAGAGAGCCTTGTTGTCTCTCTGTAGAGTTTGCTGCTGGAAACAGAATGGTGCACTGACGTTTAACATGTGAAGTGCCATTGTTGCTGACAGAAGGCTTCTTGCTCACTGATTTAGCATCATTTGACCTTACATGCCAACCTAGTGGATAGTAAGGAACATATTTTATTACCGATGAACTCCCGTGACCTGAATGAATGAACGCTAAGTAAACAAAATGAGCTAGAAGACGAGTGGAAAGCGTTGTGTCTATTTGCATTATAACCGACTGTCTCGTCTTATTAGGAACATTCACGACATTAGCTATAGCGACGTTGGAGCGCGAGCGTGACAGGTGTCGCTGGGGTCTCATTCATCAGCAATCCTTCTTATAAGGCTCTTCATCTTCCAAATGATTAGCGGCAGATGGTTTGCCTAGCGCCGCATGATATATCTCCAGCAGATTCCTATGCAGCCCCTTATTTCGTGGTAACACAAACGGCGGAGTCATCGGGAAAAATCTGGAGGTGGTGTGACCCTCTCTTGAGTTTCCATTGAGAGATACAGTTCCGAGTCAGATAAGTGACAGCGCACTGCTACTTCTGCAGCAAATCCAATATACCACCGCAGAAGGGAACAAACTGAGGCCTATCTGTAAGATAATATATCTATAATCCAGGACACCTTGGTGTTATCAGGCTGTATCGCTCTGTGCTTCAGCCTGAGCAAAGCCTGCCTGGATACCGTTTAAAGCACTCACGAAATTAAAGATCACAATTTTGGACAAGCATCCAGAGCTGGAAAATTGACAGTGACGGCATAAATATCAAGTGATGCATCTGACTTATTGTTGGCATTATTTGGAATTGATTTAAATTTGTTATCACCACAGAGCCTCTACATCCATAATCACACATTTTCACTATTTGAGTAACAATCTAACAGGTTTTCATTTGTGCAACCCGATAAAATACACAAGGGATTTAGTTAAGATTTACATCTAATTTAAATAAGCATGGTTTGGTATTCTTTCTTTCTGGACTTCAAACAGAGAAGCTCTAATTTGTCCTTTGAGCGCCACATTAAGGCTCACTGCGCCTGTTTATGAGTCTACACGGTGAAAAAACTGAAAGCTCGTCCCTTGAGGTCAGCATAATTACCCCCACCGCATTTCCACCACTAGCTCTCCATTAAGGTCGTGACTCACCAGGGCCGGCTCGCTCTGGCCTAGAATGTGCTATCAGCTCAGAGCTAATTACCACGTTCAATAGTTACACACATGATGATGCATGGTAGATAGTGGGTGTTATTTGGCTGAGTCAGATCGTAACTAGCCAGGCCGCCACTTGAAACTAATAACAATACCACAAGTGCTCCCTTTGTTTATCTGTGAGTGTTGGAGTTCATTTTTGCAATATTAGACTTAAATGTATTAATCCACAGTAGCTCAGTTACAAACAAACACTCATGAACACACACAATAAAATGAGGAAGTAAAAATAAATACACATAATAATAGTGAATATGTGATTTACATATAGACCAGACCTGGGCGTTTTAAGGAGGCTTGTGTCAGAAAAGGAATTAATTCTTTATATGAGAGTGTAGGCCATGTACAGTACTTAATACAAATGTGATACCTTTATTTTGAAGGCACTCAAAGGCTCTTTGCCAGTTAGTGTCAACAATATTATAAGTCAATCACCTTTTGACTCTGTTCATAAACTGCATGTGTTCTGTCAGCTGAGGTTAGGCAGGTATTTGTGTGTGGTGAGAGGAAGCTGGAATAGACTGATATAGTTAAAAGTGTATTATGTTCCTGGTAAATGGTGTTGATGATAATTATATAGATAATATTCTGATTGCTTGGTTCAGGTGTTGTTTGGAAGCCACCGCACAAAGGAAGGAACTGTTATCATTAGTGTTTCTGCAGGTGACTAGATTTAACTTTAGTGTTTTTTGAGTCATTTTCTCAGGTGTCAATAAAGAACAAAATCTTAGAACAAAATGGAAAGAGTGGATCTAAAATAGAGGATGATGTATCTGTGACGATGGCATATATTTCACATATTGTTGCTTATAGTTTAAACTATAACAAAATGTGTTTTTATTGAGCGTGAGCCCCGCCCTCCACAAGAGTCCCAGGTTCTAATGTGGCCCTTGGGGAAAAATAAGTGCCCTCCCCTGATACAGACAGATGTAACATGGAATCATTTGGAATACATATTATATACATAAAGTGAAAAATTTCATGTTTTGAGTTCATGTTTCCAGCATAATGTATGTTCATCAGATAAAACCTAACCCACAAGCTCACATTTATGAGTTATTCAGAGCAGGTGAATCAGAGCCCTCTATTTTCCTACATTCCCTATCATGGCATGTGTCGTATGTACACGCCATGATTCGAATGTCTTTCCAAGGTACGATGGCTGAAATGCGCAAATCAAGAATTCTTTTTAGGGTTAATTTAATTGAAAGTGTATTTTGACAAATAACTATTTAATGGTGTAAAACGGGCTATTGTGTGAGTGCGCCTGGGAGAGCGCGATAAGCCTAACAGTGGAGAAGCAGTGACACTTCTTTTTCTGTCGGCTGTAGTGAAGAGAGAGAGAGAGAGATGGTGAGTGTGAATTTAGAGAAGTAACAAACAATGAAAAAAAATATATAACTGATTTAACCCTTTGCTCACATTCTCACAGTAGCTCAGTAAGCCCTACCATTTTCTACACACCCACCGATCTTCTGTGTTTGTCTTATCAAATAATACTGTGTGCTTGGCTTTATTATTATTTTTTTTTTTTGGTCTGCTCACAAACACTGCATGGTTAATGTAGGCCTGGTGTCTTTGTGTGTGGAAATGACTCGAGACGGCCATATTGTTTTATCGGCTGCGAGCAGTCTTGCATGTGTGCACCATACCAGAGCAGCTAATGCTAATCCTTACAGGGCTTTCAGTGTGTTCTGTATAAACCCAGACTGCAACGTTAAGGAAAACAGCACATAAACAGTAGGCTTTAATGACACAGTGCATTCTTTTTTACTGTAATTGGGTCTGTTTCTTCAGGCATAAGTGAATTACCCTTACAAAAAAAATAAAGAATAGGGCTGCAGCTTCAATATGATTACATTTAGTATGCATTAGGGGCTAATAATAAAGACCTGACAAGAATATTGTAACATTATTCTTATTTAACAGAAAGGATGAGTCACGCTGCTCCTCTCCTGGTCCCGTTGCACTTACAGCAGAGGTCAGAGGTCAGGAGTGCTTTAAGGACTCAGTCTGCGGCGCCGGCGTTCATCCGAGGCACATTATGTTCCCGGTAAACTCGACAACAACCACCTGCTGTGGGAAGAGATGTGTGTCTTTGCGACGTGCACGCTCGAGCGCCGGCGTGTGAGATGAATGAGGAAATGTGACATACAGGGACGCTTTATTTATGGGGTCTCGAGTGCTGACTGTTCAAACGGCAGAGCGGCGTGGGCAGCCAAACAGGGAGCGGCGTTTGTTCGAGGCGAGGAGAGGTCAAGCCGCATTTGATAATTGGCTGAGAGATCGTCACCAGAATGAAATTATGCTAGTTAATCTGTCCTCAATTAATTACCTCAGGAGCAGTCTGCGGCGCATTCATTATTCCGGAAAGAGCATCGACCCAACTGAAAGAGAATAGCAACCATATCATACCCATAATTCCTGCGTGCGATGTTAATATGGTTCTCTGGCAGCAGAAGAAGAGAAGAAAAAAGCATCACCAGTGGATAGGCTCTGGTGTATTTTTATGAAGTGTCTTTGTTTTGCACAGAGGTTGAGCGTCTCGAAAAAGCGAAGCCAAAGCAGGTGACAGCTCATTACAAAACTCGATCTTGACTCGGCATCTTCCACCCTTCTCCTCAGTCACTCTGTCTATCCTTTCTGTTTCGCTCCGGGCCCATCCTGCACCTCTCCAGGCATGGCAGGGGTTCCAGATTATTCCCTTAGTTGCCCTTGCCAGGCAGTAAATACTTCAAGGCGCTCAAAAGGCAAAGAATAGATCACCTGCTGCCTGCTTTCAACAGCACTCCTCCAGCTGGGCCCGGCTGCAGTGACGGTCGCTACGTTTTTTGTGCTGCGAGATGTACCGGTCAGCAAGGTGCTTTATTAACATGCTTTCATCGCCTATATGATCACTGATATCGTTGAAACAGAAATGCACTTGGATTTTCTTACAGTGCCGCTTCAAAAACTCCACTGTTGACATTAATAGCATCAATTAATAGCATCGCTAACAGTGCGCGCCGTGACTTGCTTTTTAAAGGTCATTGCTCCCCGGGAAACCTCTTTTTCTTCTCGTTTTCCCTCACACCACTGCATAAATACCCCCGTGCGATGCCTCCCTAATTGTCTGGCAAACATCTCAGCAAGAGAAAGACAAATATCACTTTTCCTGTGGATATTGTTGGTCTGAACTGGCCGTCAGCGCGTTAATAATTTAGCACCTCTTCTTTTCCTCTCGTCCTTTACCTCATTTCATTCTCTTAGCTTATACACCTTGAATCTTTCTCTTACCCTGCATCTTCCTCGAGTCATGTCTGTGTCTGTATGTGATGCCGTGGACCTCTTGGCTGCGAGGCGTTAGAAAGCCAAACGGCGAGACTCACTCTTACCCCGTAATTAGTTTCCAAGTTTCACCTAATTAAATGAGACCCTATAGAGTTGAGGATGTCACTCGTCTCTTTTCCCTCTCGCTGCGACTTCACGATAGGACAGGGAACTTCCAACAGCTGCTTCTTTTTTCAGGATAAATATTTCATTTACTCTCCGTCAGTTACACGGGGGTAATCTGTATGACACCCAGCAATGTACACTGTCATCTCTGCGTCTGATTTCCCCGCTGCGCAAAATAGATCTGTCCAAACAGGGAGGCCTTTGATGAGGGGTACAAGGCAATCAAAAGCCCATCTCCGAGCTCGCCGTTTTCACACAGCCTCGCTTTTGTGCCTCCCGCAAATGTTCTGTCTTGATTAGGAAGACGATGTTCTGTCTTAGCCTAAAAATTGAAAGCATGTGAACGTGTTTAAATGGCACTGGGAGGTTAAAGTGTTTTCTTTAGCCGATTTAATGTGCGAAATTAGATTAGAGGGAATTTAATGGAGAGTTGAGTGGTGCCGGGCTTATCGCTAGACAAAAGACTACTTTGTGTGAGAGGGAATTCGAAATCCAAAATGGTCTAAATCAAAGTTAATAAGTTAATGTTGCCATGTGCAAATGGAGTGACTCAGGAGCACATGTTTACAGTACAGCTCTTCTTTTGTCATATGCTCCTGCGTCCTTCCTGCTACTTCTTTCTCCTCCTTGTCTTTGCTCATGTCCTCAATTCTCTCTCCTCCACTGTTCTCTTTGGCAGTGTGTTTGGCCTGTGACGGCCCAGAGGCAGCCATGCTGTCTTCCCGACTCAATCTGCTCTCTCCCTTCTCCAAGGCCCTGACCCTGCTATACTCAGCACACACACTTTCACTCTCTCCCTCCTTTAACATTATCCCTGTCTTTATTCTCTCCCTCCTCCTCCTCTTCTCTTTGACCCTTATCCTTTGTCCAGCCGAATGCAGTGTCTGTCAAAGGCACGGCGTAGACACACATAAATGCATGCAGACGCATCACTTCTGTTTAACTTTCCTCCATCCTTCCCTCTTCTTTAGCCCTTTTCTTCCTTTCCTTCTCTCTCCTTTGCTCTTCTTTTTGCCATAGCTGTCAGGGTTGAATCTTCCAGCCAAATAAAGAGAAGTCAAGAAGTCACAATCACTACATATATATAGAACCCCAGACGAGCCATCATTAATTTGTTATGTCTGGCTTACAGCTAAACATAAAAAGGGACGCAAGATTATAGCTAAAGTTCACTGAAAGTAACTGTTCACATCACAGAATAAAGCAACCAGCAACAATAAAACGGCCAATCAGAACAAACATGTGCTTAGGCAATCAGCAGAAGCGGGAACAGGAAGATGCAGGGTAAACACTGTGTCCAATACTCTGACGCAAACAAACACATTAGACTGTAATAGCCCAGAAATAACCACGCAACAGACAACATTGGTCTTATTCCGGGACTGCAAATACACCACATCGAATCGCTACTGTACCAGCAATGGAGGCTCTTTGAAATATCCCACAGAGTAAGCTAGTCAGCTGATAGGGGAGCTGACTAAAGCCCGTTAAGAAAAGCTAAAGCTTAGCCATAGCAGCCGCTGGCCCACTTTCAGCCGGCATTCTCGCACTGAATGTCGAATGCTCAAATAAAGAAAGTTTTCACTCCCTAATGCACATCTACAAAATTTGAGATGTGCTGTCAACAGAGCTCTCCCATTCTCCACAGTGTGTGGCAGATATGTGCAAGTTCTGATGTACAGTGCAGTCTCAGGGGGTAATCATCAGTTCAGCAACTTTTGTCCATATGGAATTACATCTCCGGGGAAAAGCTGCTGCTCCTCTTTCTGCCCTTCGCCCTTCTAATCCATCTGTCAATCACTCTCTGATCTACCAACACATCCTCATTCATGCACAAGCCTCTTTTAAGTGAATGTGGCTATTGGCTTGCCTTTTAGGACTAAGCACAACATACCACCATTTGGAAAGCACTTCTCTAGTAGTGGCAGATAACAGGCACCCGGTTTTGTATCGTAAATAACACTGCCTGGGCCCAGGGGATGTATCCTGGGATGGCATTCCTTCTTGTTTATCCTACAGTGTAGCTGGGGAGACTTTACTTGTGGCTCTATGACCCACTTGGATTGTGTTATATTGTGCAGTCTTGTGAATATGTGACAAAAGCCCTCAACAGGGACTATGTTATGTTACAAAGCATTTGATTACTTCAGTTAAACTGCATAACCTGTATTAAGACATTTTTGAGTGGCATACACAATTAATTCCCATGTTAAAAGTTCAAACCTGATGTCCTGGTAATGAGTTAATACATGAAAAGGCAAATGACCTGTCTAAGTGGTTTTGCAATACGCAAATTAATAGTCCAACCTCAGAGGGAGGTTACACTTTTCAAGCGAGACACAGAAAAAATGCAGAGCGCTTTGCTTTGATATAGAAGCCCAATTCATTAGCTCAGTTGGAAACGTCTTCATTTTGAGCAAGCCTGCAGAGTCAATGGACCATGGCTAGGAAATAATCAGCCTCCTTTCAGTGCATACAACAGAAAGAATGGAAGCATCTCGTGGTGCAGGGCAGCAGAAGTAGGATAGTGAAGGTTGGCTGCTTAACCATGAGAGCTGGAAGAAGCAAGAGGTCTTCCCTGCTGATTTTTACTAGTTTGTCACAGGGGTGAGGAAGTAATTGGATGAGCTTTCAGGAGAGGATGGCTCTGTGTGGCTTGTAGGTTCAGATGTGAGACCTTCAGCACCTGGCAACACATTTCTCTGTCATGACTGGCTATTGATCCAGATAAAAGAAAAAGGCAGACAAAGCGGAAAACAAAGTTTTCTCCCATGATCCACAAACATTTCATTTTGTTGAGTTCGCATGTGAACAGTGTCATTGCCATCACATCCTTCTGCTTTATTTCATTCTGCTTCTTGTCATATAATTAGCTATTTACTAAATCTGAATGATTAAAATAGCAGATGTTCCCTCTGGGATTGGCTGGATTTCCATCATTAACTGATGCTTACCAAAGATGTGATGTTAAATTCAGATAAATTCAGACAAAGTCTGTAGTAAAAAGTTGTCTTAGGAATGGCACTCTGAAACAGATATGGGATGTTGAGCTGCAAGGCATTCAAACAGAAACTAGTGACTCCTCTGTTGATAGAAATTCAAATCTGCGGGACTACAAAGGCCTCTCATTCTGCTCCTCTTTCTCTTCTTTCTTTGCTGTCCTTGCCTCTGCTGCATTGTGTCCTCATGTGTCTGCATCGCATCAAGTCGCACTCTTCAGTCCTTTTGTCAACATGTCTTTTAGTTTAGTTTTAATGCTGTTCAAGGATTCTCATACAGTATATAGAAATATTCAAGTGCCAAACACACAGTGATCTTCTCTTATTTTCTCTCATTTCTTTTACAGGAGAAAAAGAACATTAAAAGTAAGCCATGGTCCAAACTCTTACTTGCTTTTTCAAATATCGGCAAAGGCATGCTGGCTTGGTTTGCTCTCACCTTCGCTTTTTTGGTTTTCCATACTTTGCATAAGGTCATATAGAACATAACATCTAACATAAAATATGTGATTTGGTCCATTTAGTACCTTAGCATTTGTTTAGGGCTATGAACAACCTATGTATGTGCTCCTAACTACTTAGTACTGCTGTATCTTGTACAAACATCTCATGTTTCTTGGGGTAATACTGTGAATCTGACTTTCTGTCAAACCTGTCGTCCCAGTGTAGCATTGTAAGCAACTAATTTGCTTTTGAGTATAACACAGTAGCTAATCTGCAGCTCCAGCCTTGCTAGGTAATTGGTTAAGATCCCTATTATTGGATTTAAAAAGCTATCAGAGCGCTTGAGCCATGCAAAGCTATTAAGCTTCTTAGATCAGAGTGTGATTGTCGTCTGTCAATCACCAGAAAAGAAAATAGAGCTTTTGTTTCCTAATGATTTTGACACAGATGCATTTCACTTTTTTCCACATAAACACAAAGCAAATCTAATCTGATGATTAATATTATAAAATTTAAGACTCGTCAAACAGATAACGTGACGTCCTGCATTTTCTTTTCCTTTCCCCTCACAGCTCAAACACATTTTAAAGCATGACCTTATTTCGACTCTGATTCACACCACTGTTTTTAGTTTGAGGCTGTTGTTGTAGCCAGTGGAGTCTTCTTTTCATTATTGTTTTTTGTTACTCTTTCTGTCATGTGGTCTGGGTTCTGCATGAAAAGAAAATGCAATTTTATCCACACAAGTGTAATATTGTTCACTAGTGATAAAATTAACAGCTCTGTGAATGTAGGTGCTTGGTAACTGCTAAGCCGTGTTGTCTTTAATTTGATTTTTCCATTAACATTTAGATGCGCTGAAAACCTCATTATGAGAAGAAAAATACTGATTCACGCATCTAATAAAACAATCTTATTACTTACTGTTATGTTACACACATCTTACACTTAGTGCAAAATCATTTATTTTATCAAAATGGTCAAATAATCAAATACTCCACTTGAATGGAAACACAACAATTCTTATGTCTTTTCTTTCGTTTTTTTTTCTCCAGACTCCCGGCCCCTGCCTGACGTAGCCATGACTGGCAAATGCACCCGGGAATGTGATGAGTACGGCCACTCGGACTCCTGCTGGATGCCTGTGCACACATCGCCCGAGCGTCGGCCATCCAAGTCAACCAACAACCCCCAACAACCAAAGCTTTCCACTTTCATGAGCGGCAACGGCAGCAGCAGCAGCAGCAGCGCTGAGCAGCCCGGCAGCCAAGAGACCCTCGCTATGGCTGCCATGGCCAATGGAGACCCTACCGCTGCTCACATGATGGGTGACCGCAATCGCAACCTGCTCAACAAGAAGATGGCCTCCTCCTCCTCCTACGAGGCCTTCGGCTCGCCTTCCTACGGCTCACCTGGGGGTGGGGAGGAAGTGTTGGGCCATCCCACTGAGGAGATCCCTCTGGCTCCAACAGGGGAGTACAAGCCCACAACATGTGGTACACTCACACGACGGGAGGTGTACCTGTAAGTGCGAACAGTTGGACGCACCTGCTGTGCCACAACGTTTGGCATTAAAATAACTTCAAACATAGCTGCCAACCCTCCATCAACACAGCTCTAGAAGCCCTTGTTTAGAGCAAGTAGGACTAAAGACCTTTACAGTAATGAAACTAAGGGGATATGTACACTTGGTGTGCTTTTTTTAAGTGCTCATTTTGGCCATGGACTTGAAAGCAGGAGGAACACTAAGAGGGTCACTGGTAGGATGTTCTACTCTGGCGTGTCGGGCTCTTTTGACATGATCTGCTGCCTGACAGTACATGTGTACAAAAATTATTTGACATATACTGTACATGCATGCATTACCCCCACTCCTCACTGCAGCCCCATTCCCTGTAGAGGGCGATGTAAAGAAAAGACTTTCTTTTTCTGTTTGCCTTTTCTAAGATGCTATTCTGGGCTACGTGCAGAACCAAATCTCATTAGGATCTGAAAAACTAAGCTTTAATTAATCTGCCCAGAAATAACGGTCTTGTTCGTTGGAGATTCCTGGACTGAAACAGGAGCCAATGGAATTTGCTGCAACACAACAACGGTTCTGACTACAACCTCACTGGTTCACTACGGTTCCAATAGTGATGACTGAGTCTGCATTGCCAGTGTGAATGGTGACTAATTGTACATACACATTGGACCACAAAATGATCACTGCTATCATTCCCTTTTGTCTCGCTACTTTCTGCAGTCTCTCGTTTGTTGTCCGTGAGACCAAACCCCTACAGTTTTACAAAATGCAAGACCTTAGAGCCATGACTTATCGCCAAGTTGTGTGTGTTCAGGTTGCCTCAGTGGGATATTACCAGAACAAGTTGTAATTGTGGTTACCTTGGTTTTCTTATGCACACGACATGCAGACCAGTGGCACTGATGTGTTGTTGGACTGAACCTCCAGAAAGCACATAGAGTGGCATGCCAACAGTTCAATCATAGAGATGCAAGTCATTTGTATGTGTAACGTCCAGATATGTTGTATACAGAGAGAAAATGTAGAGATGTACACTAACAATGCGATGAGGAGGACTTAGTAAGGTCAAGCATTAGCTCCAAGGACAGCTTTTTTTTACTGTTACCTTTTTTTTTTCTTCTGTGACAGACTGAGCAATAAATATCATAACATACACATAAACAAGACACATCAACTCGATTCATTTTCCTCCGATATGACAATAACAAATGTGTCTAAGAAGGTTTTTGTTTTGTTTTTTTAGCACTAGTAAATGCTTTGAGCACGAATGTAAGAATCAGCTCAATGGAGAACAATCAAAAAGCTGGATATTGAAGGAGGTTATGAGCTTGCAGGCGAAAGAAAAACGGTGTCGCGGTGAAACCAAAGCTTCGCACACAGGATGAAGCACCCCCACCTTGCATTACATACTCTTAGCCTACTTTTTAAATGAAGGATTGTCGCAACAAAAACACCCATTTCATCCTCAAAGCTTAACGACCACTTACACACAATGTGGAGATGTTGTGCCTCCTTGTCTACAGTGTTTATTTTTCTTTAGATTTTTTTCCTTATTGCAGCTTCAGAGGCGCAAAATCTCATGACTGTAAACAAGCAAAAGAATATCAGATGCAATGGAACTTTTTGTATGTTAGCAAAACCCCTTTGGTTCCGCCGGAGCTGCTTTTTTTGATGCATTTCCGGCAAGTCTATAGTCTGTAAGTAACTACTCGTTGTTTGGAAGAAAGTGCTCCTATACTTATCAACTGTATACATGAATATTTACTTTTTACTGCACGTTTAATGGGAACTTACTTCACCTACTGCGAAGGAAAGAGAAAAAAACTGTAAAACAAAATGTACAAAAAAAAATCTTATCCTTGTAAACATGGGAATCCACCTCGTTGCTTGCTTCTGTTATACCTAAAAAACCATTAACCATGTAGTACAACTTAGTAGCTACATACTTTTTATTTTTGTTTATTTTTGTATTTTTTTAACAATCCACGTCCAAATGTTTCATATCTTTCATTTACATTAGCCTTTTTTTTAATTTAACTTTATAAACACACACAGGTTTACTATTCAATAACAGTTGAAACCATGGAAATGATCATGAAAATGTACTCTGTGTTTGACTTTTTCTTTATCTGGTGCCACTTTGTATATTTAGAGTGCTTCTGAAAAAAGAAAAAAAATCTTAAAAAAAAAAAACTAGAGTGAATGCAAATATGCAATTGTGCCTTTTTATACCAATTGGTATGATTTAATGTTGGTTTGGAATGGTACTTATACAGTTAAGTTGCTCACAAACATAAATGGGGTGGTATTTAAAAGCGGACTGAAAATACATTTGCATATCTTCTATGAAATCCCATGATGTCAAAGGCTTCTTGGAGGATGACCAGTCAAATGTCAAATTCTTACATTTCTATTCTCATCTGGGTTCAGCGATGCTGGTAAAATATCCATTCCTAGAATAGTGCATCATGTTCCCGAATGGCTAAATTCAAAAGTTGTTTGTCGGTAGTAATAACAATGATATAATGGACTTTTGTCGTGTTCCACTCATGTACATGTATGACATCAGAGGTCAAGTAACCTTTGTGCATGAATCAAGCTCTAGGGCTGAATATAGAAGCATAGAATGGTAGCTGAAGGTAGGGGAAGGAAAAAATTGCTCGGAGACATTTGACTGCTCAGAGCTGAGGGAGCCTCGAGATAAAAATGCTAATGCGATGGTTTACTAGGACGAGGGGAAGTGGAGGAAAAAAATAAATAAAAAAGCTGCAAGGCAGAGTAGCTGACAGAACACACACCTCAGGATGTGCCACAACACTCCCAGATTTACATTGTATGCATATCAGGAGATGATGAAACCCTGTCTTACAAATAAGCATGGTTGGGATGTTGGCTGTGATAAGGCAAGGTGACGCTTTGAAATTCAAGATCAGATAAAATGGAAACAAAGACTTCATAAAGGGAATCTCAAAAAAGAAAAAAAAAAGCATATATACATACATCACTACAAGACTTGGTGTGTATGCTACATTTTGATTCTATACAATATGTAACCTCTTTTTAAGGTGAGCTGGCTGCTGCAGAAATCTGGATCTGAGCAGATGCTGTTGTCTGCAAATGTTTTCTTAACATTCATCAGAAAACATGAATGAAAAAAACACCTGCCATCAAAACGTTGGTGTCTCGCCGCCGTCCGAGGTGTGTGTTCACTCTGCGCTCTCGTCTCTTTGTCTAGCATTCACAGTGTGTGCTGAGATTTGTAATATTAACCATTACTATTTGTCCTGCGACTTGGATGTTGATATAGAAATTGAGGAACAAATTTATCATCGTTTAATATGAGTCACTATGCACGCAGCTTAGCTGAACATGGCAAAGTGTATTGAACGCAAGTCCACTTCTATTTATGAGATATTTTACATAATTTAATTTGCTTTTGTACAGGTTTGTGTAAATAAATTGCTTGTCATTTTTGTCTCTGCAGAAATTAAAATATAATATGGTAAAACTACACCTGTATTTTTGTTTGTTTTACACACATACAGACTACATAAACAGACCAAATAGTTCTAGTAGAAGGCCAGTGCCATTGGTTTAATCTTACAAATAATTTGCATGTTTCCTGGAAACCTGGAAATTTGCCAAGTAAATAGGGAAAAAAGATCTTTAGTTGTAGCTTCATTTGAATGTCTACTGAAACTAACACATGAAGTTGAAGTTGAAGTTGGGGGCCTGGGTTCCCTCTAAAGATCTTTCATCAGTTACTAACCAGAGACTACAGTGCACAGGGTGAAACCGGAGTACCTGGAGAAAACCCACCCATTTATGTGACATACTTTCCATCATGTACGATTCATCCATGTGGCCATTCCTTTTAGATTTAGATTCAAGACACCTTTAAATATGTAAAAGTAAAAATGCATACATCAGCTTAAGTTGCAAAAACATTTAAAAATATCTGGCTTGAACCACCATAACAAACTCATTTACACAGGATTATTTAATAGCCTGCAAGTTTTCCCAAAGGAATCCTATCCAAATGTGGAACGATTTCCGGTGACATTTGTGGCATTGTACCTGAGACAATTATCCTGGTGTTGGCAACCTTCCATAAGTCACTCCCAAAGTGACACTGACTCCTTCTCCCAAGTCACCCGGCTACATACTGTCAACTGTATGGTAATCCATGCGCAGCTGCTAGCTTTGGGCATATCCAGTTTCAGTATTTAAGTGTTTCTCATCTTGCCTATGTCGGGGTGATATATGAGGCGATTACTGCAGAGGTAATTAGAGATCTATTCCACTCCTTTGCCCACGCTCTGATTAACAGTAGGCTGCATGCTGTCCTATAGCCCCAAACCACTAATGCCATTCTAAAAGGAACTACAGTGCACTATAAAAATGACCTGTCAAAAGGTCAATCATTTCAAGAAAAATGCCAGCAAGTGACACAAGGACATTAGAGAACATGCAGCAAATACTAACTGTATAATTACGAATGAAAAAGTTTGTTGGGTTGGTTTCCACTGCATGATTTTTTTTTAAAGACGTAATTTTCTCTCCAAAGAATTTGAAATTGCTCAGCATGGAATAATAAGTCGGTAGTAGTGTTTCTTTCTGTAGGGAGGAAATTAAGACAAATTAGAATGAATTTGAATGCAATTAATGTTTAGGCAATACATGCTAATGAATTGTGGGATTCCTTAATGAATAAAACAGTGGCTGAATACTATTAATAATGGTGTTCTGAGAGAAAATGTCAGCAGCATTTTCACCCAGAAACTTTAACATGTGAAACAGACCATAAGCTTAGTGTCATTTTTAATCAAGTCTTTTGGCAACTGTTTTTCATAACAAGGATGAGTATTTGTATGTGTTTCTGTGCTAACACTAGACCCAGCAGAGGTGTAGGAAGAGAAGCCTTGATAATATTTGAGCATTCCCCTAAATCAAAAGTTGGCTGTGCAGCGGTGTCATGTTATAGCAGCCTGTAGGGATAGATAGTGTGGCACAGACTGATAAAAACTAGAGCGCACAGACAGAAAAAGGAGCCAGTGTGCTATAAGCGAGAGAAGATAACGAACATACCAAAGCGGAGTGCTCCCCGGGCGCGAATATGTAAAGCTAATTAATGAAATCATTGATCAGTTCTCCGACATCAACCATAAGGTGTGCCATTTTAATATGAATCCCATTCCCATTTATGCTCACTGGTGCGAAATAACGACTCCAAATCACATCAGCGGAGGGAGTTCAACCATAAACCTTAGAAGAAGCCATTTGATACGAGCAATTTATGACTCTTTTATTGTCTTTAAATTTTATTTTTTCTAGCGCTACTGCAGGGAAATGGCAGCGGAGGAACTGCAGTTAGGGCTTTGTTAAATTGATTTCTATTTCATATTTATTTTACCAATGTGCCGAGGGATCGGAGGCTAACTTTTTTATGTGTTGTGGATGGAACAAATAAACAAGTTCATGAGGAAACTCTTGCAATAACTTTGATTTAATTGTGATCACATAAATTCTATCAGCGTTTCTTTTGCCCGCCATGACACTCGAGGGGATGATGTCATTACGGCTAATTTTATTGCTTGCACTGCAGAGATGGACGAAAGTATTTCACAGTGTTTCCTAATAGAAAATTACCCACATTTATAATGTTGGGAGTGTTTTGCTGAGATGTGGAAAACATTGTGTTGTTTTACCAGCTTTAAACTCACCTGATCCATTTGAAAAAAAGTAAAGCCACGGGACACTAGCAGAATAAATTCACAGGGGACCCAGAGAGATTGCTCTAAGAAGCATCTCTCAGCACTTTCTAAGTTGCTTCCTTCCTTCATTGTTTTCTTTTTGCTCTCATACCTCTGTTTCTCACATGACAAACAGTTTTCCCTTACAAACTAGGACACACATGAGGTAGGTGTGGACTGACAAAGAACAGGGATGAGTGATAGGCTTCCAGTATGCGCAGGTCGCTAGTTATTACCCAGCAGACTCCCTCTGACCCTTACTGTCGCGTGATAGATTTACAGCAATGACCTGCAACTAGGCGCCAGCCACAATCTCCCACCAAAGACAGAGTATCGACGCCGCACGTTGGTCGCTCAAACTGCAGCGGAACAGGCAAATTCACTAAAAGCTATTAATCACACATCAGTTGGGAGTCGAATGCGTGGCAATTTATATGTGCTGGACTTATGTGGCAGAGGCAATTTGACAGAAATCCATACAAGTCTTAGTAGCCGGGCGGGGCCTTGATTAATGAGAACGACTTGCATAAGAGAAAGAGAGTGGGAAATGGAGGGTTAGAGCTGGAGAAGGCAGAGAAATGGCATGGGATTGGACTGTGGGGAAAGAGATTAAGAAAAAGGTGGCAGCTCGATTGACTATGCCCCCGCCTCACATTCAGAATTCTCAGAAATGAGCACTGACAGATGACATTTCTTCATTACAGCCAAATGTTAGCTTTTGACTGGTGCAGATTCTCTTGAAACGATCTTGCACGCTGAAGATGCCTGTGTGTTATGTTTCAGACGTCCACTAGATGGAGTTGTGAGCTGCACGGACGCTTAACAACACAGTAAATTACAGTTGCAAGAAAATGACCAAAAAGGCTTTCATTTCATTTAATATGTCACACTTTCACGGTTAATTTTGTTTTGATTTTCCTATTTATTTATTTAGGTTACAAGTTAACTTTAAATTTCTTTCATCTGGCAGCCCTAGTGGGATTTCTGCTTTAATTTGAAGATGTATTACCTGTTCCAAATCAAGTTAGAAGCAACATATCCTCCTTAACTCTGTATGTACAGCTTGTTTGGCTCCTGGCGGTGTGCATCTGCAAACATGGTGCAGGTGGGCAGACTCACAATATCTACTATTTTCAAGGTTTTTTTTATGTAGTTCCAGCAGGTTACAGGTAAACCAGGGCCAGGAATGTGGGAAATAAAATGAAAGTATTTGTAAAGCAGGCCTAAAATGTAAATGTAATTGATTTTATTAAAGTATCCCATCTGAATGGTCAATTGAATGGAAAGGAAATTTCAAGGTCTGACTTAAGAAGCAGAGCCGGTGTCAACATGGCAAGACAGCACTTATTCTGAGTCAACTTGCTAAAGACTTTCTTTACAATATTTAGATCAAAAATCTGTATGAAAGATGTTGGTCTGCCGAAGATGTATTATTCACCAAAATCGACAAAATTATAAGAGACTAACTTTCACCTTGATCATTCTAAACATACTGTATATGTGATTAAACTCATAAAAAGAACAGTTCCATTAACGTTTGAGTCGGTTCTCTTCAGTCTGATCCAACCTTCATCTTCCACAAGTGAACAGGAAGAGGAAAAGTCCATTAATAAAAGACCCCCCAGCATTCATACTTTCAGGACAATCTAATCCCTCATTAGTTTAGAAAAGGCCATCGCATAGAAATTCTCACTTATGGCTGACAACATGAGAAAGATCATCTTTGACGTCTGAATCATGGAATGAATCATGCAAAACTGGCCTGTGCAGTAATGTTTCGCTGCTTACACTTTGACAGCGAGAGTAATATCTCATCTTTGCCCTTTTCCCGAGCCCACAGTTTAATATTTTACATTCACACATTCCTATTGTATGTGCTACTTCTTCTCTCCTACCTGAGCTGTTGGCAGCAGCTGAATTTGGCTGCATTTAGCCTCGTGTAAAGGCTCCCAAAGAGTCGAGTGCCTTGGACTATTTCAGTGAACAGTGACCTGCTGTCAAGCCGCTGAGACGAGAATCACATCAGCCTTTTTTTTTTTTTACTTTTAAAGCTGTTCTGATATCTCTCCCCTCCTTTTCCCATTGTCTCTGTACTGTATGTGGGCCTCCTCATACATTTGTGCTCTAATTCTTGCATCGGAGAAAGCCAGAGGGACAGAATGGTGTGAAAAAAAAGGCACATGGAGGGCGAGTTGGTTTGGCTCCTTCCTTCATGCTGTTAACATGCGCAGGGCACCACCATGAAAATGCAACAGCTTTCTTCTTCTTCGACAATGATCTTAGTGATCTCATTATTTCCCCTGTGGGTTATTGTATAATGTAGGAGCAGCTGTGTGGAAGGGCCTGTCGACTTGTGTGTCCTCTAGCTCCAGAATTAACCCTTTTCTACATATTATCTATGATCAGGCTCTTTCTACAACCCAGTCTCCAAGAACTTTACAGTTACAGCTACAATATTACCATATAATTCAAGTTCCTAGCGTAAAAGAAGTGTTGGCTTTGTATTCTTTCTATGCTTTGCTACTTTTTTTTGCTACCAAACCTTAGTCATGTAATGCCATGTTTTTCCTCTCAAAATGCAAAACTTTAAAACAAGAATTACAAATAGGTGCATTAAAGGTGCAGTGTGTAGTTTTTGGTGGCATCTGGTGGTAAAATTGCAGATTGCAGTTTCAATTACAATACAATTCAGTTCGCTTGCTAAGGTAGCCCTGCAGGGACACGCTGGAAACATGTCAGATAACACCTTCACATTACATTATACAACATATATTATTTTTTGTTCAAAATGTTTTGGTTTGTCCTTTCCGTGTTTTTGGAAATGTCACCAAAATTTGGGGAGAGAGATGCTTCAAATCACGGATATCTGGAGTGACTCAGCAGTGATTGTTTTGACCTTTTAGCGCGGAGATGTACGTGCGTGTGTGTTGGATCCCTGACTCAACCTGTGGCTCCAGGCTAGAGTGCAGCACAGCTCTATTCCATTTTGACACTTTGATAGACAGCGAGCCATTTCTACCCCACTGTGCCCCTGCAAGCTCTGCCACTCTGCTGCACTTCTCATTACAGCTAGACCAAAGGAAATCGCACGAGGAGGCTTAAGGATTCCAAGAACTATGAAATAAGCTCTTTCCCATATCTATACTGCAGCACAGCCAGCAAGATTTCAAGTTAGATATGCCTATGGGAAACATCGAATATTTTGGGAGCATAGTGTTGTATTTAAGAACACACTTTACCCAGACTAAATAATGAATGAGAACAGAGATGAGACTTTTGGGGACTGAGATAAAGTTAAGACCAGGAAACCTACAATAAATGAATAAAAAATACAAATGAATGATGTTCTTGAGAAGTAAAAATGCAATTCATTCTGAAACCAGAAAGAGAGCTGTAAAAAAAAAAAAGTGGTCTTAAAAGTCTCAACAACAACAACAACTCTACATTTCAAGTCAGATGTGTAGAAATCAAATGTTTTGAGCGGCGGGATGAAATTAGGAAGTCAAGATTAAATGTATAAATCAACCTGGTAAGGGAAGCAGAAATAATTCAGCGACTCAAAACAAAATCATCAATATCTCATCTCATCAAAACAACATTTTTATTCAGCACATTTCTACCCAGCAATGCTGCTTTTGCCTCCTTCCACTCCAGTCCACATCACTGCCTCCATCTCTGCATTTACAGTATCTGACACCAACATGTGTACATACATAAACAGAATGCATTCCCTCTAAACCGTTCCACTATTGATCTCCGGGTGATCTCTTAAACCGACTGGTGGTCCAACACTGCCGTCCATTTACATATCACATTTACATACCAAAGTAACACTGCCCATGACAGTCGCCTATGAATTATTCATCCCAGGTATTTACATAAGGTGCAGCGCTCGGGCTCAACCTGGGAGATACGGGAGCGACTTCTCGGGACACATTTGGTTTTCGTCGATGTCTTTTGCATCAAGCATTCTTGTCACTTGTCCCCTCGGCTAATGAATTAGCTAATTTCAGCTTCTGCCAAGATCGATGCTTTCGGCTATCGGTGCGGCTAATACAATCCGCCAAATGAGACGGGGATACGAAACTCACATCTACAGGCTAGGCCCCCAGGGGAAGTGGCCTCTTGCTGGCGGCTGATTTACTGTTCTATACTCCCCAACAGCAAACAAAACAGCCATGTGATGTATATAAAATATCTGTTTATGCATTCATTATTCTGACAAGGACAGCACTTTGTCTTTGATGTTTTATGGGACATAGGGTTGCTTGTGTGAACATTTTGCATGCATGTCGCAACATAATTATCCCACATATCTGATTGTGGTAAGGCAAAGTTGTCAGGAGAAATGCAATCAGTCAAGCATGTGTGCATGCGTTATGTACACATTTGCATGAATACGATGGCTCTATAAGCATGGTGGCTTCTCCGTTGAAGTATTCAGGTTAGAAAAAAACATGAGAAACGTACTGGTATTAGCATGTCCGACATCAAAGGATCTGTGTACGTGGCAGTCGGTCGGAGGCTGCTGATTGATGTATTGGGGATTATATGAATTGGAAATATGAAGTTGTACGGTGATATGAACTCGTTCTGACTAGAGTTTGGATATTTTGACATATTTTCATGACCAATTCGCCAGGAGAAATGTCATTATGTCACCACGCACATGTGTAACATCATCACTATAAGCATTTTCCCTACATAAGGCTAACCTCAAACATTCATAATTGAGAATTTCAAACAGATTACTTTGATCTAGTGTATGATACTTATGACTAGCCTCGACTGAATCAAACCACAGAACAGGAAATGTTGGATTTCTCACCTGAACCTTTTCAATGACAGAAAGACTCATTAATGCTAATCCTATTGTAAATACAGTAAAGGAAGCAGACATCCTGTTTGTGTACTAAATTATAATTACATCCAGATAATTAATGTATTCTTCTAGATCTATACAACTTCCATTGTCTGATGACATTGCAGAGAGGTATTTTTTGATGTCCTGTGTAACTTTGTCAGACTTTGTAGTGTGTCCTTCTGGCCAAATTGTTTACTTCCTGTGGCCTCCTCTCCTGCGGCTCTAAATTGGACAGGGATATCGGAGGGGGGGTTGGGAGCTACAGTGCACGTCCCATGAGAGGCCATGTGTGTGTGTGGACCTTTGGCTAAAACCGCTCATCCCCTGAAGGATGAAGTGTGTGTTTGTTTGCTCTGTACAGTTAATTAGTCCATTGCACATAAGCACCCACATTAGCGCCCGTGCACAGATGCATGCAAATCCCCTTCGGTGCGTGCACGACAATGACACTCACGCCGTTGTACTGACGTGCACGTGATAAATCCACATGGGTTTGATGACGCTAAGCAGCAGGCACCCCAGGGAGCAGGCTGTCTGACAAAACAAAACAGATGTTTGTGTGCACAATGTCACCCTAATGTCAGCAGCCACGCTCCGATCCTCTTTATTAATTACAGGCTTCTTCAATGCGAGCTTCAATTTGGGCCTTGATTTAACGTTTCTATCTTTGGGCTATCGGCCCATTTGTGATAAAACTACCTGCGTCGCCGCTGGGATTCACTGGGTTTATGTCGTCATTTTTCATCGTCTGTTTCAAGTGGAATATTACATCACAAAAGGGGCGACTGCTGAATCTACAATGAGTCATCTCACCAGTGCAAATCAAAACACAGATTCAGTGAAAGAATGGCAAAGTGACAGGTGTTTTATAGTCGCTGTATGCAAATGTGATTCAAATGGTTAAGGCTCCAGTCACATAACTTGGCTGTTAATTCAAGAGTGAGCACTTGTGTGAAAATGGCCAGGCCCCAACATCATGTGTGAAATATGTCCGCTTATGTCCACAACGGCAGGTCCCTGTGTTTTCCTCACACAGGGCAAATCTGTTGGCAACAGTGTGTTGTCAATCACGTCAACACATAGAGGTTCAGCAAAAAACTACAACTAACACCGTGTGACCTTTATCAAGGCTCGGAGCCAGGAATATCAAAGAGTCTGAAATATCTTCTGTATCTGCACAAGGCGACCACAGCAACAGATGGTTACAGTTAAGAAACACTCAGAGAAAAAAGACCTACGTAAAATGTTAGATCATATTCATATTATCGACTTAGCTATTTTGAACTGGGATGTACAGCCTGGTTAACATTTCTGTCACACATGAAAAGCATGTAGCAAGTAAATTCCAATGTCATTTTAAAATATACGTACTATATCTATATTGACAAATGGTTCTTTCATATATTATAAGTCGATTTATTCTGTTTTTGAGACACTTTAATGCAGTTAAACCACATCCCTTTAGCTTTAAAAATGACGAACTGCACATTAATTGCGAGCCAGAAAAAATGCTACTGAACTTAAAAAATAGCATTTAACAGTGGTGTTTTTTTGGCAGAAAACTGTATCTACTTCTGCCAACAAAATGTCAGCGATGTATTTGAGATGCACTGACTCTTAAACAACTACGATGCATTTTTGGCAAATAGAGTAACAGTCCCAAAGTCATTTAACAACCCCCTTTGTCCTTGTCCCCTTCTCGACCTTTTAACCCTCCAAAAAGTTCCTTTCCGACATCCCAACTTCCTGTAAGCGGCCCGACTTCTGTTAAGAGCTAACTTGTTTATCAGCGGGAGCGATGGCAGCCCGTGCAATACCTCTGAGCTGGCACATGAGATTAGTGTCTGCTCTTGCTGCTGCCACGCCGATCACTTCAACGGAGACGGAGGGGGGATGGCAGCCCACCCACGGACCCGCATGCAAACACACACATGCGGAGCCACCACTCCCCTCTGAGGAACCAGATGATGGCACAAGACCCGAGCGCTGGTGACAGTTTTTCTCGCGAGTCAACACGGGGAATAAAATAGAGTGTGTTTAGCCCGAGGGTTGAGGGGGCAGACGAGGAGGGTAGGGGGGAAAAGTGGGAGAGATGTATTGTACAGACTGCAGATGTCTCCTCTATCCGTCTGGTCTAGTGTAAGAAATCGTTTTTCTTTTCTTTTACATGCAGTCATTCGGGGTATGAGTGGAGATACAATGACTGATTCAGAGGAAGTTTAAAGGTGCAGTGTGCAGTTTTTGGTGGCATCTAGTGGAGACATTTCAGATGAATGGGATCCCAGGCAGAAATGAAAACACAGGCTATAACCATAACTTTGAAGCATCTCAGACAACAATGTAATACAGTGGTGTCAAACTCAAAGTGGTGAAGGGCCATGATAGTTAATAAGAATCTTTTCAGGGGCTGAAGATGGTTGCATTTGGAAGGTTTTATTACATTTTGAATGGAAGGTTTCATCTTAATTTGAGTCTTACAAATGTTCACTTTAACATTAATTTCCTCCATTTGAGGAAACTGGTTTTGTTTGGATATGAACTGGTTTTAGATGGATTTGAACTGGTTAAAGTTGGTTTTGAACAGATTTTATTTGTAATTCAGCAGATTATATATATCTTAGTCCCAAAAACGGTCTTATTTCAAAAACAAATAAAATTAATCAAATTCAAATCCATCTAAAACTTGTTCAAAATCAGTTCACCCGCAGTGCCAAAAACATGACCTACTAAATGCATTGGAGGGCCACATAAAACATTGCAAAGGGCTGCATTTGGCCCCTGGGCCTTGAGTTTGACATGTGTGATGTAATGTCCTCTTTCATCAGTCTTTCTTTTGGCTTTCATGAGAAGACTCTCCTCCTCAGAGGGGATGGTGGCTCAAATGGATTTCTTGGCTAGCCCAACCAAGGGTAGTATTTTATTTGATGGCAAGGTTTGAGTAAAGAAAAAAAAAGCTTCAGGTGATAAAAATGAACACAAGCAGCGTAATCCAAGTGAGTAAGAGATAAACTTTAAAATGTTAGTTCAAACTGCAGAACTCTAAAAGGTAAATCTGGTTAAAAATAAACAATGTCGGCCATTTTCCTCAGGCATGTGGGCAACCAATTTAGGAACAAAAATATGAAGTATTGTCTGTCTTCTATAGAGCTTTAAATATCTCTTTCTCAAATCCAGGACATCACAAATTAATTTTATTTTAATGCCATTTTACAGTTTTGGCAACACAGTTTGACAAATATGTTCCTGTATTCTGAAATCAACATTTATGCAGTGGATTATTTTATTTTTTTGAGTTTTTTAGGAGTTTGACTAGTTCAGAGAGATTATTTTAGATGTATTCCCAAAAACTGTGAAGATAAATCAGAATAATAAAGATGAAACAAAACAGCAGAGTTAATGTGCAGTTTAATTTGGAGCATCAACCATTTCTTTTAAACTTCAGATTACTTACTGTAATTACTGTGTTTAAAATGAACTTCCTCAAACTACTCGCCACTGACGACCGTTTGTTCAACTTCAGTTTAAAGTTGTCGAATGTTAATGCGGCGGGCCCTCCATCAGCAGCCCCCCTCTCTTTAGCCGTTTATTTGTCATCTTATCGACACCGCCGATCACACAGAAAGGTCAGCAGTCTATCATTTTACATTATATCTCCCCCTTTTGCCTGTATTGACCTAAGGGGCCGCCAGAGTGAGTGTTGGTGTTTTGTTTGCAATGCATCTCATAATGGAGTGCGGTTAGAGGATTTGCATTTTTCACTCGGCGCCGGCCCAGCGGACAGTTAGTCAGTGGAGATAAAACTAATGATAGAAAGATGCAGAGATGTGCATAAAACAATGAGGGAAACGCGGGATTTGCTGCAGCGCATTAGTTTAAACATTTGTGCATGTCTTTCGTACGCGTCCCTCAGCACCTTACCTGTCAACTTTGCTTTGCTTCCTCCATTTCCCAGTTACATTCCTCCCGTATTTACAATATTTCAATTCCCACCAGTGTCTCCCAGATGCCTGCCTCTCACGTTTTATCCTACACTGTCACTCTCTCCGTCTTTTCCGATCTGTTTTTTTAGCATCTTCCTCTTTCCTCGCGCCCCAACACAGCCGGGATGATAATAAGCACTTGTTGCTATTCCCATGGTGCCTGCCCTCGACAACACTGCAGCACCTTTCATTGCTTGCCTCTGACATTTACCTATTCAATTAGCTCCTCCTCTGACGAACCCGACACACCTCAACCTCCTTCATTAAAAATAAAAGTTAGAGAAAGGTCCCGGGGGAAATTTCTGGAAAAAAAAGGGCGAGAAAGTTGACATCAGAAGCCAGACAAATGCTAGACACTGATGCAATGTTTGAAGGATGGAACAAATCTCAGTTTAGTTTATATAATAAACAAATATCTAATGGAGTAAATACAGCTTGAACCTCCCTGCTTTTTTTCTGTCTAGAGCATTCCTTTGGTGCTATTTTCCATGTCTTTTCTCTATGTTGTGATGCAGCAGACTTGTTGTACAGTAAATGTTCGCTTTGGTGCCTGGCAGTGGTCAATCCTCTTCCACAGTCTGTTTGAAGGGGAAGAATTATTGCCTCAGGACGTCTGTAATCTACTCCGAGCCCTGCCGCCGAGTGTGACGGACCCCCCCCTCGTCCTTACCTACTTTACCGTCCCTCGCCGTGAGTGCATGTGTGCTCTTTTCATGTATTCTCCTCCTCTTCCTCTGTGCACGCTGTGTAGAGTCGTGGCATGAGAGGTAATAATGACTGAAATTGGACCAACAGGAGGGAGCGCTGACTGTTTGACTTTCCTGTCTTGTCCCCTTGTCTTGAGGCGTGGGGTTGAGGGGGGGTTGAGGGTTGTCAGGTTGAGTCTGCAATAAAGATTCTGCTCAGCCAGGCTACTCCGATGGCTCAATGGTGCGAGAATAAGCAAGCCCACAGGTGATAAATGGCCCTCATCGCTGCCCGTGTCCTTCCAATATAACCTGGGCATTAATTACACCAATTGGTATTGCACTGTCATCAATATCCATCGGTAGCCTATATGCATAGGGGTGTGGATGCATCCGTCTGACTGGTGGACAGTTAAGCATTTGTTAGAGCACGGTTGTTTGATCTTTAAGCAAACTTTTACAATAAAATGCACAGGGCTTGTTTGAAAAGTTGTCTTTGATTGTGAGCATTTAAAAAATAAAAGGCGTGCAGAGTGATTACAGGCTTTTTGCGACTGTCTAGACTGTCTGCGTTATCACTTGTCTTGTCCGTCACTTTCCTCTGCCATTAAATGTAAAGACAATCAGTTTCTTAGCTGTAGAAAGTCACCCATATACTTCCAACAAAGTTTGGATTTGGTCATTTGCCACAGTAAGCCCGAAGCCCTCGATTTTATATTTACTTCTTATAAAGCCATCAATAGCCGTCAATCAGAACACACCAGAGGACGCAAACAGTAATAAATCAGCGCAGAAAATATTCCTTGAAGATGTGTGTGTGTTGTAATGATTCCAATCAAGGGCTCCACTGCAGGCTGAAGCTGCAGGTGGGCTTTAAGCTGCTTCTTCTCTTCTTATTTCAGTGATTGTTTTGAAAGGTTGGGAAATCTAATAAACAAACCACAAAAGTGAGCACACTGTGAAAATATGTATTCATAATGGTCCATAATCAAATGGCCCGACTCTATTTTGGAATAATACTAATGCTGTATTGAAGGGTTTTGGTGATATTTGGGCAAGAAAACACTATTGACTTGTGTACGGCTGCCAAAATCAAATCGATGTACACCACTGTCCTAAAGGATATCGACTGGGTTCATCGATCTGTGCAAACACCAGAGGTATTTGTAGATTTTGAAGTGCAATGATACAAACTTGCTGATAATGGACATTTTTGTTCATCCCCCTTCAAGAAAATGTGGATTCAGTTAAGTACAGAGTTTTGTAGTGCTGTTAAATCTTCAAAAGCGCATATCCAGGCTGTTATGTACTGTGCACCCTTTCTATGGTAGCCTTGCAGGGACATGCTACAGTGTATGAAAAAAAAGAGATATAGAGTCAGATTCTTTAAAAAATTACAAACAAAATCAATTTCCTTCAAAAATCCATACCCCACTGAAAACATTTTGTTGATGGATGTGTTTCTTTCTTTTATTTTGAATTTTTTTTTCATATTAAACAATGCACCTATAAGAACACAATGGCGTTATAATTCAAAAATGCTGATGTTGCCTTGTACTATGAGACACAAAGATGGAAAATTGGGTTCACGCTTGTCTACATCGTTTGTTTCGAGTCTAAAGTAGTACAGTAACCTTTTAACGTCATTTCCAAATGAGACAATGAAATCCAGCCTATTAGAATGTACTGTACTAAAATGAAGATGGCTGCTTGTCATGGACATATTCCACTTCTTTATCTCTAAGTGTGTGTTACGAGGATGAAGCCTATAGAGAGTGTCCTGCGTGTACATTTGCCAATTCAGCACCTGCAGGTACAGTAAGCAGTGGAAGGTGAAAGAGTGCAACTAGCTAAAGTGACTTTGGTTGAAACATTCGGACCATCTGGCCTGTCATTTAACCTGCACCTTTGTTCCCCCCTTATCCCTCAAGCCCTTACACGAACACACTGTCAGCCTTTCTCGTTTAATGGAATTACATCACTGTGTGGGCTAATTGTTGGCTTCGGACTAAAACTTTTTGACAAACATATGCGAGAGAGGCCATCGGAGATATGAGCTGTTTATTTGCAAAGGGCAAGGCGAGCTTAAGCCTTGGGCACCCTTATTCACAGTCTGGAAAGATAGATCACTTAAAATTAGTGCATATTAGAAATAATGTGTTCTTTTATGGCTCGATTAAACCTTCATTAACCCTGCCAACTTTGTTTTTATCCCCTTGACATATGCCGTGTTAAGCGTTATCTTATTTCTTGTAAAGCTAATTTTAATTTCAAACCTGTCTGAAGAGCAGATTTACTCTAGCTCAAAATGACTTTCTGTGGTGAAATTAAACTGAAAATGTCATGCAATCGGTGGTTGGATTCCACAAAAAGGAAAGCCATCCGGTGCGTATGAATATGGAAATGTGCACAGAGCAGTTAGCAGATATTTTTTCTTTTTGTCTAATAGCTAATGAAGCGACGGCACATTAAACTGACGGATGTCCTATTGATTCAGCCTGGACTTTTCACTGCTGTTTGGTGAGTTATGTCAACATTCAGAGAGCCAAACGGTGAGCTCTAAATCTGAAGAGGTAGGAAGTGTGCCTGACCTACATCGGACACACTGCGCTGAGCCAAGAGGCCATTACTCAAGATTTACTTGTGGCAGAAATGCACACAAAAGCACACGCTCAACAAAGTGCTAATCAGCTTTAATAAGGTTTCAGAGTTATGAGTCGTCAAGATCAAGGGAAAGGCGTCACCTCATTTGATTGGTTGACTCTGAGGATGGCCATTAAACATGTACTGTCAAGAAAAAGGGGGAATGTTTGTTTATAGCAGGCAAATAAAGGGATGGTTCCTTTAAAATGGCAAACATTAGGTTTGTAAAACATGTGGTAGTCAGTGATAGAGGCTATGTCTGAGTATAGGTTATACAGCACGTTCTTCCCAACGTGACCTTTACCATGAGCTTGAGACAATGTACTTTGATCTATCTTTATTTATCTACCTCAGGTTCAAACAGCTTCCGAACCTTCTGCACCTCAGTGGTCACTTGTTAGTCCAGTCCAGACAGACATATCTGCTCTTCTCTGACCAACTGTGCATACACTATAATTGTGAGAACTCATTATTTCCATTCCTTTTCCTGTCACTTAGTATTATGTTTCTTTCAGTGCACACAGGAATAGCTCAGGTCTTGATATGAAGCCAGAGTTCTGTGAAAGAGCTGCATTTCAATAACAAAAGAGTGTATCTCTTGGATTGGTGGTTAGTAGGGTAAAATACCGTGGATTTTGTTGAAATGCTTCAATCTTTTTGCTGTGCGAATGTAGTCGGCGGATCTGGAATGAAAATCAACATAAAACGGGGCACTTATTACAACTGAGATGGCTGTCTTTTTAGTCTCTCCCTCATAATATTGCAAATGAAATTACAAACCGTTGTGTTCCCCAGCACCATGTAAAAATGGAAATGCGCAACATTAATTCATGCATGAAAGCATTGTTGCTGTTGAAAAATTCGACTGATTCCAGACGTTGGAATCCACCATGGTATTATTCATTAAGACAAGTGAAACGTTGGGAGTCTGCGAGTCTATCTCAAAACAGGGCCGACCATATGTTTAGTGTCAATATGACTTCACGGTTGCCCATGTGGAAAATAGCTCCGGGCCACAGAATGCACACTTGTGCAGTGCTGTGTTTAGATAAATAATCTTGAACTGTGAAATGTGAAATGGAAAACGAGAGCCATGTCTAAAAATAATTTCCCATCTTTTTAATTGTGTCGGCAAGAAGAGTAAATGGTCGATTGCAAAATATGCAGGTCTGTTTTTGGGAGAAGGAAGAGTCGTCTGATTGTTTCTAATGCCCTTGGTGATTCTCCAAGGACTGGCCTGGCATGAAATTGGCAGAAGCAGGGACCGGAGCGAGGAGAAGAAGAAGAAAGCAAGAAAATAATGTGCAAGCGAGAACAGATATAACTGTGGGTAAAATGTCCAAGAGTAAAGGAATGGTGTGTGCAAGAGAGCTAAGATGATGAAAAGAGCCCGAAAAAGAAGGAGGATAATTTGAGGTCTGCTGGTTTTCCTCCCAGCCTTACACACTCCAAAAACTTTGTGGTTAAAAAAAAAAAAAAAAAATCAAA
Source organism: Rhyacichthys aspro (assembly GCA_036850595.1). Taxonomy (NCBI): domain Eukaryota; kingdom Metazoa; phylum Chordata; class Actinopteri; order Gobiiformes; family Rhyacichthyidae; genus Rhyacichthys; species Rhyacichthys aspro. Next base: position 9,028,349 of record CM072165.1, on the reverse strand, counting down.
GTTCAAGACGAATGACCATGAGCTGTTAGCAAGTGCCAGACACGGTAAAGCTACTCATTAGTCGGAGGGTGCACACCAAACGTATTCTATACACTCACAAGATTATGCAGCACAAGGGCTGGCGTTTTAATAGTTTAAAACCGTTATCAATATTCTTTCCACTAATTAAAATATCACTTGAGGCCGTTTTAGTACTTTGGTCATAATTTAGTGATTGAACTTTTGGCAAAAAGTCAAGAAATACCATATATTACAGTTACCACCAAAGGCCGCCATTGTCTCATCTTTCCCAGTTGAACAGACTGACTCTATTGAATTTATTGTAAACACTGAAAGCGGGACCTCAGCCTTCTGTTTCAGGACTAAGTCAACACTGATAGATGACAGATGTAAAGAACATGAGTAGAAATGAGCTTTGACAGCACTAGACAGATGGTGAGAATGGTTAGGTGTTTCATTACACTTTATCCAAGTATATATAATGTCAAATCATATATATGCAAATTAAGCTTACTGCCAATATATGCTGTACATCTTAGAGCCTATTTTCCCTGTGTTTTATTTGTTGTGGTTTTTATTTGGGGCCATGTCATTTCAAAGGCTATCATGAGGATAATTATCAACAATCAATACTGTATTGAGTCTTTAAAGAGTCACCCACTGACAAGCATCATCCCCTCTTTGTGTTGCCTTTCCCAGGAGACCCCATGCCACCGTGTGCTCTGTTCCACACGACCTCCCTCACAGATTCCTGCAGCTTTTATGGACCCGTTTCATTAGCCACCTAGCTCGAAGAGTCCCAGAGGAAAGCCCTAGGGCTTCACTGTTTACTAAATGTGCCTTTTACTGCACATCATCCTTGTAAAAGATGCAAAAGCCTCTATTTAGGAAGAGGGAGCTAAACGAGAACGTGCTAATTGGATTGGCATTTCACAAAAGGCAGATTTGACTTCATGCTAATGTGATTGTGCTTTTTCTCGCTTTCTCTCGCTGCTCAGTAAGCAGAATGAGGTGGCTGAGATTTAAAAGAAAGAAAGCATCTGGTCTGTGCTCGGATGAGTTTAAAAGAGTTTCAAAGACAGATGTGTGCAACTTAGTTTTCAAAGCCGTGGACACTCTTTTGATTGTGGCGGTTTGTATAATGCTCTCAGATAGCTACTTCAAAACATAAATTCGAAATGCATAAATGCTAACATAAATCTCAAATGCTGCTGGCAACGTGCCCTGTTATCATAACACTTAATTGGGTTGGTTGCCAAGGATTCCCAGCATCATATGTATGCAGTAATAATTAACTAACACTGCTAATGAATACGTGCTGGTTGTAATTAAAGTACGGAAAGACATGAAGGCGGTGAGGTTTGGCCAGAGTTAGTGACGCTAAAGTGCATTGTGTAAAAACCTTGCCTAACTTGGAAAATGGAAGGAGAACCCAATAGAAGGAGTTATTAGCTATTATTATTACCACGTTTTGCATACAGTGAACAGTGTTTTTGACTGACACGACCTGCTCGGCTCGATTCTCCTCGTGGACTCCATCTCATCCTTCCTCCTAAGCCCTTGCACTGCTATTTTGCTAATCAACTTTATCAGTTGTTTTGAGTCTTGAGCACCCAATTACAATCCGAGTGAATCTCAAGATGCTGACGAGTGCGAGGGTATTACTGTCCAATCACACACCCGCCACTGACACTCGGCATCGGACTCATCGACCCGCGCCGCTAATCCTGTTCCAAGAGTCCGCCTGAGATGCAGATGGAGTTGATTCTAAGTGTCTTCATTTGTTTTTCTGCAGTGTCTGATGTATAGACCCGCGCTCGCTCCGGCTGCTGATTAAGACTGATCCTCCTGCAGGCCACACCAAAGCTAAATTAATCATCCCAGAAATGGGTTACATGTCAATTTTGTGCTGATAAGTGTTGAGCGGGATAAGGGTTGTCACGCTATGTTGGATGAGGGGAAAATGCAGAAGGTAAGCCATGACTTTCCTGCTGATGCTACCAATATAGATCAGTATGGATTGTGCGGAATAATATGGCAAGCGTTTTTAGATGCTAAGATGGCACTTTATCTAATAAGCAACGGGATAATGATGTAGTAATATAGAAGACAAAATATCTATTCCAACTGTTGTCATCTGAGACTCGAGTGAAGCTGCAGCGGAAATGCGGTTTTGCACATAAACAACCCCAAAAGGAGCGAGGGCAAGAGAGTTGTTTTCATCTTGTAGTAAACAAAACATTCCCCCGCGGGGTGAAATCTCCTCCAACATCTGGCTCCATTATAGGCCCCTGTCCAGTCTGTGCACAGTGTAGGAGCTAATTAGAAAACGAGAGCAGATGAGGGGAAAGAGCCGGGGCAGAGAGGAAGACCCAAGATAACGCTCGCTGTTTTTTTTAGTTTTTTTTATATAGTTTTAATTTTTCAACAGTAATGCACATCCTACACTTTCTTAAAATCCACTCTAATAAACATCTGCGGCTTTTAACAAGATGTGAGTGGAAGGCAGGGGTGTATTTTAAAAGCATAAGTGCACTGCTGCTGTCATCTCTGTACTTCATTTTGTCTAACCAGTATTAGACATCCATAGCCCAAATCTGGCTAAGCCTCTTCTAAATCTTCCAAAAACATGAGTACGCCTGACAATTTTAATCAGGTTATCACAATATTACAACTAATGCACATTTTCTTTCCTAACACAGCTCTGAAGATCCATCGGTAAATAGACAGAAGCATTAGTGAAGCACATTATAGAGTCAAATGACGCAGTGCACTTAAGGTGACGCAGTGATTTAGGTTTGCAACTGTACAGGATCGACAAAGAGCAAATTACATGGAAAATAATGGGATATGTCTGAGTGGAGGGTTGGCTCGTTCGGTTCACACACCCATATCTTTTGAATTCTCATGCTGCTTACGACGAACAACTTAAGAGTCTGTCTGAGTCGAATGCTTTTCAGTGGCACTCCCACATGATATTGTTCACAACGTTGTCCCCATTACGCCTATACTCCCCTGAACCGAGCATTAAATGGCGCTCTTATTGTGCATGAACAACAAAGACGGACTCCCTTTCCTGACAGCAGACAGGACTGTCACACGCTACCGTTCAGCAGGGAGCGTGTCTGTAGGGCTTTACCCAGTCCACGCTGCAGACAGTGTGTACATGGCTTTCACAATAACATGTCAGTGAGTGTCAGTATACAGGATGATGGACCGTCTGCTGTCTGTCCCCAGTGGGGTGGAGGATAGAGCGCAAAAAGTGGACGCCTTAAGAACCCCGTGACTAAAATATAGTCAACTAATAATACTGTCATCAATAATACATGCTCATTTGGCACATTACATATTAGTCCTGCTGAAGTGCCTTTTAAAAGTGAAAGACGTTGCTGTTAAAAGTTAAATTATCACTTTTTGGCCTGTCTGCTTCAATCAAATCTGCTCCGGACATAATTATAAAAGGATAGAAGTGCAACAAATTGATGCATTCTCGCTTGTTTGGTCATTAATTTATGATGCCCTGAAGGAGTGCTCTCATTTAAAGCACTGCCAGTTCCTAAGTGGCAATGTTGCATCATCATAAATAAATGAATACGCTGCCAATATGACATAAAGAGTGTGCACAAACAGCCAGTGTGGCGATTGCTTAGCTGCTGACATGCTGTGTGAATGCATTCTGTGAAATCTGAGTCATGCTTTTGGTGCTTTTGGTGATGCTAACCCCCGACTGTAACGCCGGGAGCTGGATTAAACCCGCCGCCCTAACCTTTCCCTCTCGCCGCGGAGAGAGCAATTTGCCTGATTCTGTCGTCGCGGCGGGTGGCTCTCCTCCCGATGACATCTCCCGCTGCGCTCCCCTCGACGGAGGCCAGCGAACTCCCCCAGGGGTGATGGAGATGCCAGAAAAAAGCTCACTAACACCTGCCACCGAGGAACATTGTGCTGATTAAGGGAGAACTTTGACTCGCGGCCGACAAGAGCAGAAGGAGAGGGGGAGGCGGGGAGGGAGACGGCGAGGGGACGGCGGAAGGAACCAGGGGGCATTTTTCGGGAGCGACGGATCGGCAGCGTCGGGACACTTCACTGTTTCGTTCAAAGATTGCATTTGCATCAAACGTTCTGGTTCAAGAGAATAAAAGGTGTCAGCGGTCGGAGGGGCTGCTGTTGTGCTTTGGTTGTGCTCAGTGGTGGAGGAAGTACTCAGTTCCTCTACTTAAAGTACAGATAAAGAGGTGACAATGTACAAAAGTAAAGGTAAAAGTACGACAGATTATTACTTAAATGAATGTAAAAGTAAAAGTATTTGACTCAACTTTAACAACTAATCAACATAAAATTGATTTATTTTGTTTGGCTGGATATTAATTACATCAGAGTCACATGAGGACTGTATCCTTGCAGCTCTGACTGAAAGTATTGTTCCTTTATCAGTCTGATTCACGTATGTCCAAGAACTCATGCAAAAGCCAAAACACACACAGTTTCTGATAAGATCCTCAGCCGCAGTGCTTAATAATGCTTCATTTGCGGTGTGTAATGATGCATGTTATGGTGAAAAACTGTGTGTGTTCTCCACATCGCTTCACACACGGAGGCACGAACCAGGCTTTGACATGTTCGGAGCTTCTTTTATGAAAAGCTAACTAATTAAGAGGGAGTTTGTGTCTGTATAACTGTATAATAGTTTGACAGATCAGAGAGAGATGCTGCGTTCAAGTGCGCTTCATAAAACTCAGAGCTATATGTTTAGGTAAACAGTTATGCAGCACTTTTAACGAAATGTTTAGTTTCAAACGCAATTTTACTTGTACTTGGAAAGCCAATATACAAATGTAGAAGAAAGTAGTGGAGTAAAAGTCAATAGTACCCCTTTTAAACAGTACAGTAACAGAGTATTTTTACCTTGGAGTACAGCTTTTGGCAGTATTTTATGTGCTTCTAAAGAGTCTCATTCACATAATATTCTTAATGGGAATCCAAGGAAGCTGCTGTCAGGATCACAAAGCCCCATGGGAAAACTGGTCGAAGCGAATCCAACCTAACCCGCCTCTCTGCTTCATTCAAGGTCACGACACCCAGCGCTGACCCAGTTGACTGTGTCTAGGTCTAAATGAGCACATGCAGAGAGGGTAACCTGACCCAGGGATGACCTTGTATGATGAAAGGACTGTAAGAGCCTCGGAGAAAATCCAACGAACATTATTTGCTCAAGGCTCTCCCTCGATTGCTATGATATTAAGCAAAAGAAAAAAGATAGTTTGGATAACCTCATTTGTATGTCATATTCAATCAAAAATCATAAATCAATATTATTAGGCGTTAGAGCTCCTGTGTCGTTAATTAACCCCTCATTCAATAACATAAGTTCCCTTTTATTTTACTGGATCACAATTACATACTAATCACTGTTTGTGCCCTTTCTGTGTTTGTGTTAGCTTCTAATCACTGTGTTCTGCTTTTTTTAGGAGGGAGGGGACCCATGCTGAGTTTCATTAAGCAACAGCACTCCCCCACCTCTAACCCCTGAGACAAACAGGGTATAGGATGCTGCTGGGAGATTACCGCTAGGATCTGTTGATTGCGCCTCATTAAGTGAAGGTAATTAGGGCCTGTGAGAGGATAAGTCTGTCAGGTTTCGGTGACATTTTCTCACAATGCGGCCGGCGAAGATTCGATTGTTTGAAATAAGCCTTGACGGTGCAAAACAAAGGCCTACCCTCGGCGACTTGGAAAGCTTAAAGACTCAAATAAACAACTTTTACTGGTGTTATAGTCGGAAAATCCTATCATTCGAATGAACTTGGGTTTGATTGTATTACAAAGAATGAGTGCGTTTTAGGACTTGAGCAATTTGAATCCAACTCTTTTGGGCTCAACGTGGTCAGGGGAGGTTGCAGGGAATAAAAAAAACATAATTACCAAAGCTAGTCAAGCCTAACAAACAGTGCTTAGAGCCTGTACGACTATTGCTGCGGAGCGACCCTTTTTGTCACTCCCATTATTCATCATCTGCGTGAAACAGGCAGGAATTAGTTTATTGTAATTCTAGTAATGGGGCAGAATATTGCTATAGGACGACAAATCAGTAACTGAGACGAGTGTGAGTTAATTGAGAAGGAGAAAGCTGGAAATCTACCGCTCGTTTTGTTTTATTTTTTTGTCTAAAGCAAATTCAGATCATTAGAACTTAAATATTCCCTGTGTCTAAAAGCAATTCATCATGAAAAAGATGTATATTTAAAGTGGCCACAGTGGGGCCATTCACCTACTGGATGTAATATATATTTCAATCACTGCTGGACCGCTTTATGGCACTGACACCTGCTGAGGTGACATTCAACTTGAACAGCTCACCTCGGCTTAAATGATTTGTTAAATCCACCGTGTGCACTTATGATTGGCAAAGGTAATATTAGATGAGTGTAATTTAGGGGTGCATTAGACTTAATGTCCGAATTTTCAAGATTAGAAAGTGTTAAAGACTCCGGGTGGAATTTTATAATCACCTATAGGGAAAAAAAAAGCTTAGGAATAGTGTCACAGAGAGCCAAATCTTTCAGAAGGTTATTGGATTGATGCTAATATGCTTTGGTACATGCTATAGAGCCTTGCAAGGTTTAAAGCCCACAATGCCACTGAATGTTGTTAAGGATTTTTCAGTGATCGTGAAAAGGCTGCACTAATGGATGAAGTAGCATGGGTTTAAGATGTAGAGGAATATGACACATTCATGAACGATAGCCTTGGAATATTCTCAGTTCTCCAAGTGCTCTCCAAGGGTAAAATTGTTAAAAGCTTTATTCAAAAACCAGTTTGGTTGAATGGGCAAAGATAGGGGCAGAAATCAGGGATCTATAACAAAGCACCAGATAGTGTGGTCAGGGGTCAGGTAAACTGGCAAATGAAACTAACTGAGCAGGTGTGGGACCAATGGACCAGAAAATACACACATGACTATTACCGTATCCTAGTTTTCATACAGTCTTCTTTACACCGGCTGAAAGTCATTAAGTTCTTGTGTTTCTACATTGATTCTGCACAAGCATTGAGCTGTGGAACAACTAAAGAATATTAAAGAGTGAGAGATGCTCTTTAAAAATGTAGGTTAAAAAAGACAACACTGAATACCTTAGAAGGGGCGGACCTTTTTCCGTCCATGATCCCCTGAAGCTGATTTTCGAATGGTGTAGATCCCCAGAAGTCCTATGGTCCCAATAATGCTTGAAGCTGGGACTTGTCCGAAATAAAATAAAATACCTTTTCGAAGTCTAGTTTTGGGAAGCTTTTTGGGAGTTTATGCGAATGTGAAGGGCACAAATGTATCACATGCTCAAACTACTACATAGCAATGAAGCAAAAAAAGATAGTTTTAACAGTCAGAAGACAGAAGAAGACACAGCTGACTGTCAGTAATAAATGTCTATATTCACACTGGCAGGCTACATTCAGATTTCATTTCCACCTCAAAAAACATATTTAATAAGTACTCGCTCCTTTTCGACTGACATTCTACCGTTGACTGAAAATAATAAAGTGCCTTCAATTTACGCATCCAAACCCGCCAAACAGCACACGACAGTCAGAGGAGGAGAGACGGAGCGTGCAGTGGATGTGTAAGTATGTCCACTTAGATGGATAAGACTCTCATCAAACCGCATGAGTGTGCTCAAACAGAGTTAATTGAACAAGAAGAAAAATCTGCCTCGAGCTGATAAACAACAACATTAATTGCCATCATTTTGCTCGGAAATCACTGGAACCCCCTCTTTGCTCTCTCCGTGTGTTTCCCCTCTGTCTTCCTGAGGACATTTATGTAACAGCATTTTACTCTGACACCCATAGTGCAGAGAAAATAGAAGCCGGTTGCGGCAGCTCTGGGTCTCTAAACGTCCATGTGTGAAGCAGGAGTTGACGCCTGACCAAATTTGTTGTCTAAATGGCAGAAATAACTGTAATTTGCCGTGCCACTGTGCTGACCTTATTAGGCGAAGAACAATAACACTGCCACTTTTTTTGGACTTCCTCTAGGCCAACGTCGAGTCCTTGATGATATATAATACCGCTTGGCAGGCAAGTTAATTATAAGCTGGCCCCTAACACTTGGCTTCGGAGGAGCCCGCCGTTTGAAGGCAACGTGACGCGGCGCTGGTGCGTGGATGTGTGGGCCGCGAGGAAGCAGGGTAGCACTGTTATCCAAACTGTCAGAGTCACTCTCAAAAGAGTCGGCGTGATTGCTGTCCACACCTCTGACGCGTGCACGCTGCTGCAGATGCTTCCACACAAATCTGGCAGAAATACAAGCTGGAATAAGATGCCACACACACCGTCCATGGATCCTATATTGCCTGAGAGCAAGCAGCTGCATGCGCTTGGACCCATGCAGCTAACATGTCTACACACAGTATTGAAAAATGAGTACTTCCTGTTCTCAAAGTTTCAGGGAGAACTTTCAGAAAACATCATCTTTGCTCTTGTGTGCTCTGGTAGAATATATGAGAGAGCTGTAATCCATTAGTAGGGAACAGGGAAAATTTGAAAATGATCAGTGTTATTACGTTTAATATCTCCACAACATGTTTCCTGCCTTCCTAAAAGCTGTAATTTGAGGTTATCAAGAAGCAGCGATTTGACGGCTGACTACAATCCCAAAATAAACAAACTAGAAGAACCGCAGCGTGTTGTGGGGCTAATTCTGTACATCACTCCGTTTGCTTTTCTGGCCGGCCTTACTTCCGAGTTAGCGCTGTATTTATGTCCTCCGAATTACAACTAATCTCCCCATCAAGCAGACAAGATTTACAGCAGCTTACGGGCGCGCAATCCAGTTTGGCTTTGCCTGTAACAAGCCAAGCGATCTCCCCCTTGTCTTCCATCAATCTGACAGTCGACAACGCTTCAATAAACCTGGCCCCGTCTAGACTCACTCTTGCAGATTTAATTCAAACAGCTGTTCAGTCTTTACTCCAGACGCCCTGAGCACTTCCACTGAGGGACGGGGAAGGCGTTGTCAGGAGGGGGCGGGGTCGGGCGGAAGGGGTAGGGTCCATTTTTGTTTCGAAGGAATGGTAGGAAGTGACCTCGAGGGTTACGGGGATGATATCAACCACTAATTAGCCGCACACTCTGGAAGGTTTGGTTCTGACTAGTTCTAATTAGTAAAGCTGGGCACACTAGACAACTTTACAGATTTGAAAAGACTAGGAGTACACACTAATAGACTGGTTTCAGCAGATTTTTGTGTGACAACTGTATGAGACAGACTACAGGATCTGTCAAACCAACTAAAATTAACTGAACACATCAAACTAACAAATCACCATTGTTGTTTTGATATTCCTGCTACTTCCTGTCGTCTTCTGACACTACTTCCTGTATCCCACCCTCTCCTTTTCATTGGCTGTTGGCAAACTACCAAACTTTGTCCCGATTCGGCTCCAAACATGTTTGATTGACTACCTCTGATGTTGTGTGAGGTCTGTTACCCTCACGTTTGCAGATTTGTGTCTTCACCCCTCACACACTAACAGATTGCCGTCTGTCGCCAACTAGTGCAGACTGGTGCATACTTTGAATCTTGGGTAAAATCTGGCAAAAAATATTGTAGTGTGTCCTCAGCTTTACACTTTTACAGCTGTCAGTAAAACTATTTTTGAGCATTGAAAACACATCTAAGTTGTCTCATTACTGAAACTGCATTTTTAATTAAGGACTGTATCTGTAGCTGTGCATAGAAATATTTTGAAGTGATAATATACTACTGCAAACATTTGAGTGTGATCTGCTTTGGGATATCATATGATAAAGTGGACATTCAAAAGCAGGTAATACCGTTTGAATATGATATCTGAATATGTTTAGCATGTGTACACCCCTCAGTGCTGGCAACATTAGTGCATGTGTTGGTAGTGTTTCATCGGCCATCTTGCCTCAGATTGACCGTGCCCTCGGCGGGTGGGCTAGCAGTTGTGTTGTGTGTCCTGTGCAGGCCTGCCCTCTCCGAGCAGATTGCCTGGCTGCTAAAGAGGCGCCGAGGCCTGCCGTGTTCCCCCTCCTCCCCCTCCAAACCCAGGTACGGCGCTCTCTCTGCAGCATAAGCCCCTGCCAGTAGACGGGACGGGTGGAAGTAGAAGTGACAAGCGCGGCCTCACGCTGCTCTCCAAGCTGTCCTGCAGATCTGTTTCTCTTTTCCCCGCTTCTCCTTTCGCCCCAAACTGGATTGAAAAGGAAAAAGGGGAATCGGGAGGGTGTGAGAGGGAGGGAAGTACGCCCAGTGTGAAAGAATTGTCTTGACAGTGGGAGAGCCAGAACAGAACGGTGAATGCCCTTCATTATGAACAGTCAGAGGCCGTGTGTGGCAGCCCACATCTGTCTCGCTTGTGTTTGTGTGGAGAAATGTGTGCGTAGCATTACTGTCTTTTGAGATATCCTTTCCTTCCGTCATTTCTTGTCATAACACCTCTGATTCTTTGCCGCCTCATAGCCATTGCTTCATACTTTAGATGGAAATAGCTGTTATTCACTGTGGCTAAACTAATTTGGTGTGAATACTGATTTTTCCCCTTTCCCCTATCGTAGCCATTTCTCAGGAATGAAAAATGAACGCTTGAATGGTGCCTCTGTCTAATGTAATGTAATGAATTCTGATTAGAGTAAAATGGATTGCATTGACTTCATCACCCAAAGCACTGTTTCAAATGTTCAGCGTGGTCAATCACATTATCCGGGGAGTGCAAGAAAATCAAGTTTTCAAAAAAAGATGGGAGACAAAGAAATCATCATTAACAGAGAAGAATTAAGACCCACACAAAGAGACGGCAGAAGGGTAAACAGAAGGGCTGTGAGTGGAGATACAAGGAGGTGAAAATGGCAGAGAGGACGTGCATAGTGGGAGCACAAAGCACTTTTGGCCGTGGATTTATCTGGCTCGGGCTTGGGCGGGGACAGTAGCATGACAGGGTTTATGGTAACAAAGCTTGTGACGAGACATGAAAAACGCACATATGGACTGGCAGCAACGAAAAGCCAGGGATCGAAATGTGAGTTAACGTCCTTGGGCGGACAAACAAAGACAGTTTAATATCTGAAAAGACTTGCAGAGCTACAGGTTTAATATGTTGGCCTCATTATTGTGGAAAAAGGTCAGGCATATGGATTTATTTGCAGTTTGAAAACATCTTGATTGAAACATCCGCATTGTTGACTTGATGAACTTGTCTCTTTAATGGCTGGATTCTGGTGCTGTTTGTGACGGCGGCCATGACGTAAAAGCCCAGTATGAGTTTGAGACAGTGCAGCCTTTAGATGCACATCAATGTTACGCAATGTGGCTTTAATGTTACTTTGACTCAAATGGACAGCACCCTTTTTTCTTGGTGCAGCATATTGCAATAAGAATGATGTGTGGAAAAATGTAAGCATAAATAATAGTGGGATTGCTGGGCACAAACAGCACAGCAGAATTTACAGTTGAATGCTATTTAATGCTAACAGCTAGAAGTGTAAACTAAGCTCTAAACCTTCAGTTCAATAACGTCTTAGAGTGAAGGATTGTGTTTTTGACTAATGCAGCTTCAAGTATTATGTCTAAATGAGTAAGAGTAGCATTTGGTAGCACAGTTGCACTGAATAAACAGGCTACAGTATTCTTTATGGACTCATACAGTAAAAGATCCCTCATGCATCTGTTTATGTTTTGTGGAGAAATCGAGCCTTTCAATCTGAGCTTTTATGTATTGTCTTTTCATGTTGAATGCTGAACAATGCTGAACCAGTTCTCTCCACTACGTGACTTATTGTATAGTAATAACGCTAATTAAATCACAGGTATATTATTATCACACTCCATGGCGGTGAATTAAAACACACAACCATGAAGGATGTCTCAGTTTGCAGTAACTGCATTAAAAGCAATGTGATCTCCTTGTAAGAATGGCTGCAATAAGGTGAAGCTTGCTCGTAGTCATCTGACACCGAATTACTATTCAGTTACAGGATTTTAATGAAAAACTTGTTCTCCAGAAAGGTCACTGTGCCTTATCTCAAATGAAAGAGCGTATGATGAACACTGTCACTAATGAAAATGAAATGAATCATCCACGTTGTACAGTTGGAGTTGGTTGAAGAGAAGGAGGATCAGAACCCTAACTACGCTGTATAGAAGTAGGATATGTTCTCATTTTCATCTGGATGTGTTTTTCCCTTGGTATGTGAGTATATTGTACCATTGTGTGATCAGAGTCCTGGGTTTTATACCTGTCCGTCACTCCGGAGAAGCAATGGAGCTCTTAATGGTATAAATGCATCTCCAAATCAAAGTGCTCTCCAAACCCTTTCACTGCAGTGGACATGCCATGACTTGAATGATGGAGCAGCATATACTGTACACCCATGGGTGCAATTGGAGCCCTTCAAACACATATAGTACAGGTGTAACACAGGACAAATGAGCAGATGAACACAGAGAGGGGCACAGATGGAAACGTGCTTGGAGCCAGTAGTGACACCCCACAGATTTGCCTTCCTCATGACCCCTCCAGAGGGCACTTAACAGGCTTCAAGACAATCCACCCCTCCCTCTTTCTGTTCCACACCAGCCCTCTTCTTCATCTCCTTCTCTCTCCTCATCTCTCTGCCCTGGTGTTGGCCTCTATCCAGACAACCAATCACATTGATGGCTTTGTTTTCAACTCTCTCAACCCCTTTTCCTCCTCCATCACATCACTTCCTCCCACAGTGTGGGTAACATCCAGGAATCCAGTCCTGATGAACCCAAAGAGATGTTTTGGGAGGCGGCCAGCACTGCCAAGCCAAACTGAGACCACCTGCACACTGGCTGCAAATTAGGGAAGAAATATGGGAGTGATGCTGCATGGATTCAGTAGTAGTTACTTACAGGCATGCATTAAAGTGTTTGGTTAGTATAAGTGGGAATTCTGTTTGTGTGTCGGGTCTTAAAGCCTAGGTATTCTCTGTTGTACTGTGTTGTACTGTGATTGTATAAGTAATACTTTAATCTTGTTAGCATTTTATGAAACAGTACATTAAAAGAGTTTGACAATGAAAAATATTTTATGATCACACATATAATTCAGTTTGGGTAGTTAGGATAATATGAAATAAGCCCACTTTTATGATAGAAACATGCTATTTCATTTGGGATTAGTGCTTCCTTTTTGAGGGCGAATATGCAAATGGAAGACTAATGAACTTAAAGTATTCTCTTTGTGAGAACTGATTAACCAAGGGGCTCCTGTGCTGCACATTTACATTTTTCTCAAGTCAAGTCAGGGTTCTCCAGTCACAAATTACAGTGCTTTTCTAGGCCAATTACATTGAACAAGTGCACCATTATCCAGTTCTGAACATCACACATGTATATTTGCCCCCTTCATTTTCTCAAGAGTGCTTCAAGCCAAGGGCTTCTGTTCTGAGAGGGGAGGGGGTGGGGGGGGCGAGGGCAGAGGGAGATAGAGACATAGAAGGCAGAGAGGGGGATGATTAAAAATGAGCTGCAGCGGATACTCACAGGCGACACTTGTGATAAATAATTTTCTGAAAATTATTATAAAAAAACTGAAAAAAGATATCAGAAAAAAGATAAGACAATATTTTACCCAAGCACAAGCTTTTATTCTGAAAGCATCCTGTATGTTGTGTACAATAAGTGATGTGACACTTAAATATTTGTTGGTAGAGTATTGCATGTGTTGAGTGTTCATGCCTTTTTGCATCATAGCAGCAAATGTGTGAAAAACTAGCCAATATTATCCTTATCCCTCCTAAACCTTAAGTCCCAGAAATGTCAATATATTGACTAACTCAAGTGATGATTTTAAAAAGTTGCTCAATATTCTGACCTATTGGTTGTTTCCCCCAGAGACCAAAGACAAGCTTCCATTAAGGATTAAGTTGAACACACAATCTTTTATGGTAAATAGTTAAAGTGTACATTTGGGACACTGCACTAACATTTGAAAACAAACAAAATGATGGCCCAGGTCTTTCCTCCTTCATATGTGTCTGTCTGTTAGGGGTTCTGTATTAGTAAGGCCAGTCACAACATATTGAAGTGCTGGGAGCTGATGTGCCAACAGCCACCACTTGGCCATTTACGTCCCCAGAGGAACAATAAGGTAGCGTGACTGCACCCCGGTCTCCTGCAGAATAGGCTCTAGGATTAGATTGCTTTCGTTCTGTGCTCATGCATGAAGCAAGCAAAGGCCAGAAATCGCATATTACTGCTAGAATCCCACAGGATCCTTTGTACGAGGCGGGAACCTGTTTTGCTTTTCCCATCAAAAACTCTGCACCTTGCCACTTGTAGGTGACGCTCTGCTGGCATTCTGGCCCAAAGTGACACCACCTTTTTGCAAAACAACAATAATAAACCAAAATCCAATCTTACAGCAGAGACAACTCCTGTTGGAGTGACAAATGCTCACAGGCCATCTCCAGCTAGCTTTCCAACTGTTCTATTCATTACCTTTCTCCCTGTCTGGTATTCTTCACAGCTGCCGCTAGCATCTCCTCTGCTCACCCCATGAAATACACACTCCGGGAAGTACATTTTGTGCAAACTCTCTTCCTGCTGCTACAGCTGATTTCACAAATGATGGTGAAATGGCCAGGAGAGTGAAGGGGTAAATGGAAAAAGATGGCTGTTGCACACTGCAGCCATTTTCCCTCATTGGCCTTTTTCATAGATAACAGGGAATGATTAGAACCAACAGATGGGAGGAACAACATTAACCTCCACGAGGGCCAAGGTAAATTTAGTCCGAAGAGTTTTTGCAATACTCCCTTTGGAGGTCGACACACACACAGACATATAAACTCCCCAAAATGGAGCGCTCCCATTTCACCACATCCTATCTGTTTTGACAATGGGCCGTGTCTGCGACAGCTCTGACAAGTCCATTCCAGAGGCTGATATTTCAGATGTATAGCGTACGCGCATCGAGGGCCAGGTTCTGTCAATAAACTTTGTCGACTTCTGCCATTTTTAGATTATGTGTTTATGGCAGGTCATGTATCAGGCGTCGTGGAAAGATTAAACTGGGACTGAGCAATAGTCAGCGGGACAGACGAGACGAAAGCAGAAGGGCTTATGAGGGATGTCTTTTTAGAAATTGTTTTATTGCATCCATCCATTTCTATTTTAAACTTGCATGTTGTAAAAACACCGTAACTTTAATAAAATTGCCTTAAAATCATTTTCTTTGCATTTGTCCCTCCATTTCGCCACCAGATGTCGCCATAAACTATACACCCCACCTTTAAAATAAACCAAAGGAAACAGTCTCTGAAGTTTCTATTTCAGACATGTCAATACACACCTCTGAAGATGTGAAAAAGTTCAATACATTTTCTTTTTCTGTGTTGTTCTAACTTTTGTGGTTCAAAAAATGTCAAAAAGTTACTATGAAATCTTCACAAGATCTAAAGCGACAGTCTTTGAATACTGCCAAGAATAAACAAAAAGATTGGAAAGAAAACCATATGTGTAGGTGTTTGAAATCCCATTGAACCATCCCGTGTCCCTCCCCTGAGGAAAAACATCTCTTCGCTCATTTTCGATGTATCACCTCTCTGTATTATTGTCAAGTGTGAGTCATGTGTTCCCTTCGAGCTTGCCAACTTCTAAACAAATCCCCAGATGTAGCCTCCTCCTATAACTGTAATTCTGCATCCACTCTCAATCAGATTAGCTTCTAGATTAGCCCGTTTGAGGCCGATTTCCATCTCAAATTACATTTCTCCGGCTCCTAGGGGGCTCCTCTATTCTGGAAGAGGATTTACTTTCACTTGAGAGCATCTGAGGATCACCGTAATGTATAAAGCCAGGCTGTTTGGACAGAAACGGGCAGGTTATTTGGGGTTTGGTACAGGATGGACATGTAGGAAAGCAGGGGATACCAGTACTATTAACACTGAATAATACAGAGTCATAGCAATTTATGTTTTGCAGTTTTACCACAAAGTGTTTCTGTTCCAAGAATTTCCATTTTAGTGTACATTCTGACCACAGTGCCACAGTAGTGCTTGTGGAAGCCATTTTTACTGCACACAAACAGGACAATGTATCGTGTTGTTATATTATTAGATCGCATTTTCTACTTATAGACTAAAACTTCTTCATTTCTTATTTGTCTTATTGTGTTTGCTGTCTGTAAAATATAGGCAATCAGACTGTAACACTCCAAAGTAATAAGATGAAAGCAATCACTTGGAAAACAGCTGGGTTGTGGTTGTTATTACAATTATGTCTACATTGCCGTTTTAATGGGGAAGAAAATGCTGGAATATATGGAACGAATGTAGTTTAGAAGTGTAGTAATTGTAAAAGATTATTCTGTGGTTTGGAGTGCTGTATGGGATGTGGCCCCAACAGCAGACATGGCTTCTTTTAGTGACTTTCTAGACACATTGGTCATAGGACAGTTAAACAACTTTTACCCAACGAAGAAGGATTTACTATGCCTTGAAGTTTCTGTAGAATAGTTTTAGAATTGAAAGAAAGACAAAGCTATTCAACATGAAAGGTTGGGATTGAAGGTATAATGTTTAAGACTAGTAGTACTCTGGTTAGCCCTACCACTAACTGGCCATTGTCCAAAGGTTTACCCCAACTCAGGCCCAAAGCTGAAATCAGATCTTTCACAAATGCAATGCTACATACAAGATCTAGACCTGTGTAAAACTGCCCTTGAACCCATGTTTATTAGTGAGTGATGAATGGAATCAATAAAGCACATGATAGTCCAGCCCACTTCCCAATCCACTACGCTGCTATAGCTTGAATGTTAGCATTGTACATTCAAGAGATTCTGGTGTAGTATTATCCATTTGGGAAATATAAAAGAAAAGTGTACACATCCAGTAAAGAAGGAAGACCGCTCCCTATATGAGAAATCAAATCAATAAGCAATTGAAATGAGTATATCCAGTCATCACTAAAGATCACTGTGTGCTGATATCAGTGGTTCTGGTTCGATCCACAGCCATGTGTGCTTAATGGCTTCAATCACTTCCAGCTTCTTCTTCAGTGGTGTAATGGAACGCTCCGGCTCCTTTTCTTTTTTCTTTTTTTTTTTTTTTTCCAGTGTAGTCTTTGTCTGCCATAGCAGTATGCATCAGATGTTGAAAGCATTATCAGTAAAATATTTAAAGGCCAGGAGGTGCTGATGCAGAGCCGTTATAAAACAAGTAAAACAATTAAGGGCAGGCCTATAAATACCAACTCAGCTGAATTAAGTTTAATAAAGGGCTCGATTCAGTTTGACTGGGAGCAGCACTTGAGTTGAGGCTTGTGCTTTATCACATTCAGCATTTTTTTTTTTTTTTTTTTTGCCTCCAATCTTAAAGAACATCTTTGCTCATGGTGAAGGCCTGGGTACATTGGATGATAACACTAAGCACATCCCAGTCGGAACATTTTAATGCAGAGTTGGCAGATATGGAACAGTTTGCGACAGCTAATGTTACTCAAAGACACTACTTTTGGGTCGAACAGTGAGAGCAATTTTGGCTTTAGCCTTGTTGGGGTTGAAACTGCAGCCGAGGACGTTTGGTTCCATGAAAAGTTGGAAGATTTGTCAGAATATTAGTGTCAAGAGGCTCAAAAACTGTAATCAGATCTGAACACAGTATCAAACTGTACTAACTGAACACTGCCTTTTGAACCCTGGTCAGAGTTAGAGCTAAATAGGTTAATTACAATCCCATTCCTTCTCAGCTACATTGAGTTAGCTCACACTTAAGCTGCTTATGATCCTTTAATTGTATATTAGGTCAGTTTGTATGAACAAATTAGTTATTGTGTATTTCATGGCTTTGTAAATGCTTCGCTTGACACTCAGAAGTGTAGTACAATTAAAGCAGCACACTTTGTTGTGTTTTGTAACCAGGCTAATTACAACAGCCGAATGTCAACTGAGCTGTTGACTCGCAGAAAGAAAATACAAGGGAAAGGTAAAAGAGTCCTAGCTCATGGTTATTAAAGCACAGAAACTAGTAAATGAAAACACAAGGCAAATGTGCTTCAGTTAAAGGAAAGTGTTTAGTCAGGCCTGGCCATTCATGAGATACTTGGCCTGTTGCTTCTCTTTGAGCTCTGAAAGACTTGGCCATGAATCTGAAAGCTCATCTAGATAAAAGTAATAATTAAAAAAAAGGCCTTTGCAGCTCACAAATGAATTCAGAGCTGATGAGAATTCTAATCAACATTAAAAAAGAGATGCCACGGTGATGTAGCATAAATTCATAACTGAGGAGCAGACGGCACAGCCAGTCTAATGTGTGCAATATTGCACATGGGGTAAACAAGCCAGTGTGAGAGAATGTGTCTGTGCACTGCTAAAACTTTCCTCCACTGCCACAGTTGTCTCCAAGTCATTCAATCTCGAGTGAATGTGTAATAGATTGTGTTAGATTGCAGCTTTCTTGCTAATATCTTCATGGAGACTATGTATTATGCATAAGATTATATTTATGGCACTTGAGAGACTCAAGTGCTATTTCTTGCAGGAATGAAAATACTAGATTTTTTTCGCTATAATTATTCAGTTTCACATTTCAGATACAGGTTGACAACATTTCCTAATTTGCTTGCCTTCCTAAAGCCAGGCAATTCAGAGTTATTGAGTGGATTTTCTAGATGAAATTACATTTTTAAGAGGTTAACTATCTGACAGTAATACCGCTGCCATGCTTCAAATCCATGTTGACAGAGAGCAAGGTCAGCAGTCGCACCAGGACGAGAACTGAAGGCCTACACATGGAGCTGGATTTGCTCGTTTATTAAACACAGACATTTTCAGTGATATGGTGGAGATACCAAATACAAAGTGACAGCCAAAGTCAGAAGTTGGTCCAGCTTAGCTTGCACATTATTTAGGTACATCACTGTGCAATCAGCAGTGAAGTCGGGCTGTTCCCAGTATTGCATTCATTTATTTTTTACATGTTTCTTGTGAACCCCTAAAGCCAATTGAATTTAGCCACCACTAAAAAAACAAAAGAGATTTAATCATAAAATGTTGAATTTTGACTTGACAGAAAATACCCTACAAATGATCAGGCTGGTTTAGTGATTAATAGTGATTTTTTATATTAAAAAAAACCATCATGTACATTTACAGCCTTGGTTTTCATTGATGAAGTTCCTAGAAATTGAGCAGAAACCAAAGCATTGGCATTTTATATAGACTCTTTACACATGTTCACTGCATGGTCAAGGCACTTGCACCAGAGTTAAAACAGAATATGCTCATTTTTCTGCTCTAACTTGGCCCTGTACTCAGTTATTTATGAAGGTCTTGTCCTAAAGCCATGGAGCAGGGATGCTGTGTCCACTCATGAATGTCTTGGGCATGTACCGCCTGGAGCTGTTCCAATGATTTTCAATGACTCAACAACACAAACTTAAATCTTTAAATTATGATACGTTATATTCTCCCCTTGCCATAGTATTATTCTGTGACTTACATCATACAGTATATCCCATTTTGTGTATAGGTACAACCATGCAATTATATTTAAAGGTAATAGATGACTGTGTCTGCTTTGTGCTGTTCTATAACGACACATCCAGCATACAGACTGTGAGAGTGGGATAATGTGTTTGATGCAACAAGCAAAGGCCAAGTTAGCTTTATGGCCAGTGACAAGTTTCTTTAGATCCCAAAGGAATCCAAAAGAATAAAAAGGAAATGGACAGAGAACTTTCACAGTTACACTGGTGTGATTTCAAATAAGGCTGTGCTACATCAAAGACACAATTTTATTTTCAACAGTGCAGCCTTAAATAAACCTGCATCTGCAGATATGAGCTCTCCTCAGAAATGAGCTGAACCAGCTCAAATGTAGCCAGCTCTTTACATTTAGAGGAATATATTATTCCTACACAGATGGTGGCTCAAAAGGCTGCTATGGTATTTTAAATAGTCTTTTGTTTGCAGCTGAACAATTGCACATTTACAGTTATAATAATTCTGCTTTTTCATACGTGCACTGCTTGAGGAAATTATTTGTCAAAGTGAATGTCATCTCATTTAGTCCAGTGTAATCCTGCATGCTGATACGATCTGCTCGCCTGGCCTTGGCTTCTGCCCAGATACATTGTAGAGCAGCTTTCTTTATAAGATCTCAATCTACACAATGCACCTTACACTTTTTTTTCCACACTCCCTTTTCCGTTGACTGCATTTTATTACAATGAGGGCATCTGACTAATGCAATGCAGTGCTGGCCCGCTGCCACATGCCAATTTATAACACGATAGCTCCCGCCGCTCCATGCATACCAAGCAACGCTGATTTGTTGTACTGGCTCGCACCGCCTTCCACTCACCCAGTGTTTTTCCTCTCTACTTCACTCCCGTACACTCTTCCAAAATGGTAATAAGTGTGGTAAAACAGCACTTGAATATGGCGGAGAGGTGATGAAGTGGATGATGGGTGGGAAAAAATACCTAAAATACCAAAGACACAAAGGAGTATGGCTCTGAAACAGAAAATCTCAGTAGTGTGCGACTGTTTCATGCCATGCTCATGTGATGATATAGATGTTTTCTAGAAATATATAATAGTGTTGTGTACTGTTCTGAGAATAGTTTAATCAGTAAAGTCCACAGTACACATGAGATATCAGACAGCAGCGTCATATACATGCTAGAGCTGTATTCTTATTTAACTGGTGCGCAGCATAGCCATTATATTGAGCCATTATGAAAAGATGAGCACAAAAAAAACACTGCTTTGAAATGTCAGCCAGTTTCACTTTGCATTTGCCGCAACAACCCTCAATAAAAAAGCAAGCACTTCTTCTTCTTCTTCTTTTTTTTAATTCTGTCTATATTGCCTGTACATTCCTCTTCCTGTGAAAATGTCAGCGCAGTACAATGTGGCTGTTTGGAACATAACGGCCTCCGAAGAACAGATGCGTTTAAATGCGAGTCTATTAGTTAAATTGCAGCTGTCATGCGGCAAAAGGCATCTGGACGAGGAGTGAGCCAGAGGAAAAGTGCTGCATCACCAGGACTACAGCAGGAGAGGCCACCTGACAGTTCACACACAAAGAGCTTTGACTCATTTTTGTGTTTGACTCAGTGTGTACGCTTTCGTTCATGTTAAACGTCATGATTCAATGATTCAAATCCAGAGTTAATCCTTGGAAACTTTATAATAAGTCTGTTGGTCCTGTGTAGAACAATTTCAGACTGACTTTGTACAAAATACTTGTGTATGTGTAATGTGGCCAAAGATTTCCATTCTTCAGTCCCAGTGGCAGTATATGAATACAGGTGGTGCTGTAAAGGTCCTTTAGACCAAGCTGAGCGTGAAACACAAGATGATGAAAGGTAATTTGCTCTTGAAGCTGGGCTTTGGAAGTCACATCCATTGGCCACCTCAAATGAGAATGTGCACCCTGGAGGGTCAACAGTGAGGATTCCGAAGTGAAGAGTTGGCATAATTATTGCTTCCAACTCCAGACTGGAGGGGATGTGGCGATCTGGAGGCCATTCACTGACAGAGCCAGGGAGAGTGCTTGGACAGGGGCCCAGTAACAAAAGGTTAGCCCACTATAAATAGCACTGATCGAGCTAGCGCTAATGGCAGGGATGGCTGGAAGAGGACTGTGCTGTTCTGCAGTGGTCTTCAGTCAAGGAGTGCCCAGTCGAGGGTCTGGGCCTGCTATGGCCTGTCACCTTTTACCTTCCATATGTCACAGCCTTAACCATCGACATTTCCCATTCGCTGTAATTGGCTGTGCTCAGACCGGGGAAATGTCTTCAGGGGACTACTAGATAATAAGATACTAACACTGGGTCAGAAAGGAAAAAAGTACTTTTTGCACAATAAATAACTGCACGATAAATATTTCAGAACACTTCTGACACAAACAACTGTCAACTGGGATTTTTGAAGGTTTTTGAGAGAGAGTCAAATGTAAAGAATATTTTAAAATGTGTTTCTATGAGTGAAAAGATATTGTGTTAATTACATTGTCCAAGGTTATAGTTCTGGTTTGCCAGCGTGACTGTTTACTGCATTGGTTTGTGCATGTGCACATCACTGGCACAGAAACTGATTTACAAACAGATAGAGACAGAGAGTGGAAGAGGACGAGAAGGAGAGAGCTATGAATCAGGATCTCTAGAATCCCCTGACTGTAATGAACCCCTAGAAGGGCTTCTGGGTAATTCAATCTCCATTGAGAAAGGGCTCTCTCTGCATAACGCGCATTTCATCTGGCTTGAATCGAGATCTGTCTCCATGTCAGCGAATAAACGCTCCCTCAAAGTGGCTGTAGCATTGGATATTGCACGGGCATCGGGCTTAACGACGCAGATAACCTTTCAGCCATGCTAACACTGGGAATTCAGCAAGGGGCATCCTAGCGTTAATTGGATGGTGTGGCGGGCCTTATTTCAAAAGCGTGCCTCCTCAGTTTGGTAATTGTTACTATTATGACTTGACAACACCACTCACTGCATTTCAAGCGATTCCAAGCCCCTGCTCAGTGGCATGAATATTCCACCTCGCTGTTCTCGCCCAGCTGTCTCCGGAGAGCCAGTGCTCATCAGCCTGAACGGGTGAGTGCGCTCGGCCAGTGGAGCCCATGCCCATCAGGCCCCTCACTGCAAACTGAGGACATATCACTTTTGGTGTAAGTTACCTACTTACATCTGCGAGAGAACAATAATGTCTTATATATATATATATATATTTTTTTTTTCATCCACAGTGGAACTCCAATGGATGTGACGTTAATCAACAGCTGATTATACCATTACATTAACATAATTGCAGCTTGTGTTTAAATGAATATATTGTTTGCAGATGTGCACTGGGTCAATGTGCATTTATGCATGTGCTCCTCTGATTTGCACTTTTTTTTATTCCATGTGACACACTTTAACATTGGGTTGACTGTGTGTAACAATGGTACCTTAGCAGTGAAGGACATCCATCGAAATGATTTGATTACTGAGAATAAAGTCTTTAAAATTATATTGGGTAATGGAGGAAGTATTAATGAACAATTAAAAAAAAACCTCTATATAGAATGCATAAGCAATCTTGCATTTTTAATATAAAAAGTAAAACTAAATGCGAAGTTCGGATTTTTACATGCGATAACCACTTTCATATGTTTGCATGTTTTTGATGGTGTTCTCGTCCAATTAATTTCCAAAGCTCAGTTGTCCAATTTATCTCAGTGCACCTCTGATCTCCCAACAACCCATTTCAAGGTGGATGGGTTTAAAGGATAAAAAAAAAAAAAAAAACAGATGAAAAAGAGAAATGCCCTTGGCCTGGATTTCTCCCCTGGCAAAGATGAAAAAGGTGTTTTCGTAACTTTACCCCCCATACCTTTTGGAACACATACAAAATCATCAATCATGAAAGAATCACAATTATTATTATTTTTTGTTTATTTATTGTGCATATATTCAACAACATAAACATAAATATTATAACAACAAAATATTTCATCAATATTTTTGATTTCATTTGAGAAAGTAACACATTATGCAGCTGCTTCCTTATAAACAATATCGCATCAAACAAAAAAAAAACAACCCTCAAATCAAATGTATGAAAAACCAAACCCATATTATAGCTATAGTACAGTATATAAATAAATAAGAAATAAAAAATAATAAATACATTAAGATATGCTATTTATAGTCTATTTTTGAATATAATCAATAATGTGTGTATGTCGGTTATATAGTCCTTTATTTATAGTAAGTGTTATTTGGTTGTAACATTAAAACCTAGTAGATAACAGTGTTGAGTTTTTCTGGAATTACAGATGAAGCTTTTTGTCATTTTCAGGAGCAAAGAGTTTCAGGGTTTAAGTTTTAGCAACAAGGTGTGATGACAATTTTAAAAAAGGGATGATGGGATTAAATTTTGCAGGAAATTAACATTGTTGTCACTTTTCATTCAACTTAAAAAAAAAAATACTGTCTGGCTTGTAGAGCGATGTAAAATCCACACAAAATGACGTATGCTTCGACATACAAGACCAAAGTTGAAGCTCCAGACCATGATGTTTTAACAAGCATCAATTAGGTGTTCATGTTCTATTTTGTACAAAGAATGTTGCTGTGCGGTACAGTGCAGTGATAGTTCTCTGGGAAAAGTAAGACCTCATCGAGAATTCAGGAAGTGCACTCGCTCACCTGTGTTAATAACATGGTTTGAACCGTGCTCCCATGTCCACTAATGGCCCATCCATCTGTATGCTGACGCCAGAGCACAAAGAGCACCATTTTCTCTGTTCTCTCCACTTGTTTCCCCAGCTCTCTCTCCTCTTTACACTGTGAATGATAGCACCCCAGTGGCATTGTGGGTGATAAATAAATCCTGCAGGAAATAAGAACTGGATCTTGGAAGGGGAGGGCCGTACAATGGGAAAAAAAGATCAATGCGTCTTTTAATTATCAGTGTGGCTAAAGCGTGCTATTGGGTTCAGTGTCAGCAGCTAAAGGCACTAGATCTATTACACTGGCTCTGGCAACCACATATTACAATGTAAATTCCAAGTGTATTCATTACAGGCAGGAAATGTGCTTTTTCAGAGATAGAAGTCATTAATTTCACATTATTAGAGTTGTCGACAGAAAGCTACTGTTATTTCTGTGAGAGGAATAGCAAACTGTCTTTTACATGTTCCTCTGGAGTTAAACGAAGGTTAAACTTTAATGACTTAAGATCAAGAGAATGTATTACAGAACCAAGATACAAGTAGGCCGCCTCTGTCGTTGGTGCAGGCTCAATTCTGAAGATTTAACCTATTGCCTTTCTCTAGAAGTTGACATTAAAGGGGCTCTATAGTGTTAAAAGTTTAGCGAACAAAGTGTTAATTCAACGCTGATCACAGAACTATCTGGGAGGGCTACTGTTGGAAGTGTTTGCAAAAGGGTAGGTGCTTTTGGTTTTTGTTTTCCAGGAAATCCACAAAATATCTTTGTGGCTACATATTTTAATCATTTGAGACTGCCTGTCTGTGGGGATTCTTAATCACCCATGTCATAATCCTGATTGACAAAGTCCATTGGATAAGAGACGAAACTGTTTTTAAAACAATGTCAAGATACGGTCTTTTTAACCCTTTATTGCAGGGGTCACCAACTGGGCTGTACAGAAAAACAAACATTTTATAGACAATCGCAATATCCCAGGTGTTTTATTTTGAAAACTACCTCCGGAGCGTCTTTCCCACACTTGACTCACTCACAACTCTTCCAAGTGCCACATTGAACCAAGCGAAAATGAGCGAAAAAACAATTAAACACTGCTTAGTCACATAGAAACCAAGCACCCAACATTAAAAGATAAACCTTTGGAATTTTCTGAAAGAAAACCAGGTGAACATAAAGGACTGAGGCAATTAACAACTTCAAATCTCACAACATTCTGGATTAAAGTCAAGGCAGAATATCCTGAGATCGCTACAAAAGCTTTAAACTTTTTAAAGCATAATATATTTGTCAAATGGGGCTTTCTGCCATAACAGCAACTACAACCAGCCAGCCAGCACAAGTTTCTTATGAAAAGTGTGACAGGATACAGATAATATGAAGGGGAAATCCAAGAACTTAAAACAAGTGGTCATTCTTGATTTGTATAGTCACAGTTGGCTGGTTAAATGCAGGCTAAATACAGCTGTTTATTTAAAACGATGAAGGGTTTTTTTGTATATCCTTAAAATATCACAGCAACTGCACTTGGCCCACACACGAATGTAAATATACACTTATCAGATCCGATTGCCGGAATGTGAGCCGGTCACTGAGGATTAGGAGCAGGCTGTAGATTAGCGCTGATGGGTAGCAAGGAGGGATTTGATACGTCTCACCCTCTGACCATTAATCCCTACTGTAACTGAGCGAAGCAGATGGCCGCCAACAAACTCTAGTGACACTGATGGAATCTTGGCTAATGTTGCGGCCAGTCCCCAAAGCCAAAAAAAAAAAAGAAATTAAAAAATCAGGACGTTTGAAGTGCATTTTAACACTGTACCAAGGAGGAAGTTTCAACATTTTAATATTTACTCCCATTTTGTTTAAATTTTACATGCTGCAATGACGTCTTGAGTCTTTAAACAAATCATTCACAACCGAGTGGCGCTTGTGATGTGTTGCTACCATCCACTAACTTCAATCTAATCAGGTAGCTTAACTGAGCAGGTTACAGCCTGTGACACAATCAATGAGAAAACAAATAGAGTGGATAATCAAAGTTTGTAGCTGATGATTCTCCTGCTGTTTTCCTGATAATGTTTGTTCTGTGCAGATGAAGGAAAATAGTTTCGGCATCTTTTTCTGTTTTCTTTTGGAGATGCTACAGAGACAATAGGTTTTCTGCAATAAAATCACATCGTTTTTGAAGTGAGCATTGGATCTTGGACACATATTACTGACGTCTAGCTAGCAAAATAAACCCCTTCTCCTCAGAGCGTTACGGATTGCACGGGTACTGTCTTCTAGCATTCTGACATTAGCATCCTTTTTATCCTTTTCTCTCATATTCTCGTCCTCTCTCTGTCGTCTCCCTCTCGCCGGCTTCATGCGGTTCTTTTCAGGGGGAGAGGAATCAGCTCATGTTAAGACCTCGCGGTTATGATGAAAAGGGTAATCATCCTGTCACTGTGTGCAGCTAGACGAGCGCTTTTAGATTCGGAGAGTTACAGCTGACACCGCTGACAGGCCAGGTCACTGCACTACATTCGACAGAGCGGAGAGATGAAAGGTAAACGAGAAGAGAAACGCTGCTGGTGTGTGGTGGTTTTTTTAGCGACAACAATGAAACGCTGAGCGACACAAGGCTGCTGCTGGTGCGTTGTAAAGCGTGTTTGCAAAGACTTTTGAGAGCAAGTTTTTACAAGCACTTTTTAAAATACTCGACCCTGATGGGTTTTGAAGCCTTTACAGTATTTTAGGCCTTACTTCTAGCTAACCTGACTCCACCAGATTGAACTGCTCCACAGAACATAGTCTATTTCACAGTACCATCTGGGAATCTCAAAAACTTGGCAGGTGATTGGATGAAGCACCGACTAGTACCTGCCTACCATTAGGTTTCTATTTAACCAATCATAGCAACCATTCATACGTGCCACTCTTTGCTCATCCCAAAGATTCTCCCTACTTCTGATAAAACTGATTCAATAGCAGCATCAATGCTAATGTATTTCGGCGTAGCCATGTTGATAACAAAGAGGAGAAGAGAGCACTTGTTGCTTTCTTCAAATTAAAAACCTGCCTCTTCCTGTTAGTGCTGCAACATCATTGGTCACAAGAGTCCGGTGAGAACACGGTTCAGCTCAAGCAGTTTGCTTTGAGTTTGGAAACTCCCAAATCTCGCGAGAATCCAGCTGCAGCGCAAAATTAGGTATTCACTAGTACTGTAAAGTGTTCATGTATTATTTAAATACCACCCTAGCTCATTCTCATGCAGCTACACATCTGTTTGCCTTAGCTTACGTAATCAAATAAATAATGTGTAATAAGAAATAATATGTGTAACAAAACAAAATCTAGAATCTAAAGACTAAATCTAAAGTGAGCAGGGAGTCTCCTTGATTAGCTTTGAGTTTGCCTTTTTTTTTTTTTTTTTTTGAAAGACCAATTTAAACATGCATTGATTTCCACACACGTTTGTCCATGTTACCGTTTAAGTGTCAGTGGCCGGGCTATAGCCATGTCACGTCAGAGGGCCCCCTCTGTCTCTTGGTGAAAGAGCCAAAGCAGTGGGTCACTGGGCTGCACCGGGAAGAGTGGCGGAAAAACACAGCGCCGGACAAAATGCTATCAGCTCTCTCTAGCGTATGCTGATGGCATCAGGCACGCATGGGAGAGTCTCTCTGCTGTTAACGCTACACAAGGGACAACAGTTTCCACCTGTGTGAATATTTGAGTGAGAGTGTGTCGGCCCGTGCAGCTGTGCCACTAGTGACCGACTTTTCTCTTGGTCATCTCATCATTTCAGAATAACACAGTGGCTCTGTAATAAAGGCTAAGCAAACAGATGTAACGCAATCTGAATGCTCAGGCCACACATGTACACTATAGTATCCACTGTTGAGCCTTTAATAATAACAGTGAAGGGGCCAGTGGCTTCGATAAGAAACACAAGTGGAAGTCTTGATTTCTGTTCATGGAATGGGCCAGAATATGATTATTTTTAGAAAACCAAAAATACAGGACTAGATATAAGTATATAGCTCAGACTGGTACTGTAAGACTTAGTTTTGTTATGTATTCTTTGTCCTTATAGATATTTATTTAGTTAACTGACCAATTATCAAACTTTAAAGAATAAACTTCAATCAGCTGCATATCATTTTTCAGTCTAAGTTGCTTTTCCTTCTATTACATGTAGCAATAGCAAACCTTCTTCTTCTCTCATATGCTCTTGGAGTATTATTGAAAAATGAATGAAGTGCTGGTATTGTGAAGTATGAAGGGATCAAAGTGTGTAAAGAATGCACAGGTCCCTTTGGCAGCAGTGCATTGCTGTGAATAAAAGAACACTTAACTATTATGCACAGTCTCTGGAGAATGAGAGGTTAAGGTTGGTTGTATATGATACATTATGTAACCCTGCTGCCATTCGCTAAGCCACAGCGCTTCTGGAAATGCCATTCAGCATCGACTAATGAATAAGTCATTGTAGTCGCAAGTCTCAGCTTTCCTTCCAACTGTGCTGTTTGTTATTCATGGGTGGGGGTAAAGACAATATCACAAATGAATATTGAATATGCATACGTCTCACAAGAAAAGGGAGCAACAAAAACAGCGAGATGAGTTTTCTCACTCAAAGCTTGAGGTTAGTGCTGATTAAAATATGTGCAATTCCCACTGGAGTATACTGAAATTATTTGTTTGTAAGGATAAGTCATAAACCTCAAAAATGAAATCCCACTTAATGAAGAGAAATTGCTGCAGCACACGAGAGGCAAGATTAGAGCGCCTTTCTCTGCCTTAATTGTACAATTCATAAGGAACTGTTACATTTACTTCAGAGAAATCATGTTTTCTTACGAGGCCTGGTATGTATTTTTCCAATTGTCTTACCCTTGGTGAAAAAGCAGAACAACAGAATAACTGAAAACCTGTATGTCTTATTTAAACTTTAAGAATTGGCACTTACAAAGCTTTTTTACTTCCCACAAACCGAATGAAGCCTCAGCAATATGCCATCCTCGGTAAATTACACCTGCCAGTGCCAGGGAACATGTAGCCTGCAAAAGTGTGTGCACAGCAATGAATTTTCTTCTCTTCCCACTGCCTTCTTTCCTGGAGCGCAGATGTGCAGTTTTGGCAGAGGCAGCTTTTGCCGCATCTGCCTGTACCTCAATGCTCAAGGATTAACTGGGACAACTGAGAATAATTAACCATGCAAAAACCCACTCTGACTCCTCATCCACCTGCCTAACACCAGAGATAAATAAGTTGATGACCCAGGCTTGTATTAATATTCACAGGATTTTTAAACTTTTCTCCAGCATCACTTGAACGATGAGTATACATTACATTTTAGGTGTGAACACAGTAAATGAAGGGATGAAGGGCACTGTTCAATCATGGACTCCTCAAACTGTCCAGATAAGGTTCAAAAAGACCTGTTTATATTGTGTTTCTCTGTCTCAATGAAGTTCAATGGAGACTTTTTGTAATGCATAACCATCCCAACATGCTGTTCCTCACCTTCTCCAAACACAGGCTTTCAAGATGAAACAAGAAAGTGCTGACGGAAGCCTTCATTTCCAGAGTGACATGAAATCCTGGCTCGCTCTCACACGTTCCGTTTCCATCGATCAGTCCCTGGATGAAACCGGGCGAGGACAACGCCGCTGAATACAAATGCTTGGCCCTGTTCAGTTGGAAAGATCTTCTGCTTGAGCTTCGAGCAGAAGAACCGAGAAGAATCGGAGCTCTGTGAAGTTTTCCAACATTTTCTTGTGTCTGTAATCAATGGAAGGATTCAGAGACGTTCACTTTGTAGAAAAAGGCAGGGAAATGTGAGGTTGAATGTGCAAGATCAGACACATTCTGCCACATGAAGCGGATGCTTAAGAGGATTAAGATTTCAACATGGTGCAAATGGGATCACTGAAACTACGTCGCATATTTGGAGGAGTAATAGGATCATGTTAGCCGTTTGAACTGCTGTGAGAAAAGTATAAGCATTTTAGATGGTTGGCAGGTGGTAGCAGAGCTTTTTTTTTCAGTTAACCAAAAGGTCACTACGATCGATTGGCACAAAGCGAGCGTCCACCCTTGACAGAGTGTCCTTGAGTGAAAGACATTAATGCTATTTGAGAAAGTTGAAAAATCCCATTAATTTTCTAGATTTACATTTGTATGATGGTCCTATACAAAGTCATGAATTAATTGTTCTTATTTTCTGCTGCTGCAAAACACAATGTGCACAAAATGCCACCTAAGGGCCTCGGGGAAGGCAGAGCATTAGGTGCTGGTGAGACGGCTCGCCTTATTATGCTATTTTCAAATGACAGAATAATATGTTATGGATCATTTGACTCCTCTCCGCGTCGCATCACTCGGAGACAAAGGCGCACGTTGCTCGCAGGGCCCACACTGGTGCCTACTCTAATGTGGCATCTGGCGGAAATCAGAGCGTGGAAGGTGGCGAGGAAGAGGAGGGGGTGGGGGTAGACGGATACCCGCAGCCGACAAACGTATCCATCCGTGGGGTATGTGCCATTCAGAGCTTCCTCTTCCCCCAAGCTGGTCTTTAAAGAGTCATCTCCCCCTCGTGCGGCTAAAGGAGTGGTATTACACAAGCTCCAGAGCCTCTGTCCCATGATTCAGTGGGCCATTGTGGGAAGAAGGTGCTCAGGGACCGGAACACACTATCACATGAGAAAATTGCAGTGGGGCTGAGTGTGCATTGTGTACGTGAAGCGAAGGGTGGGCGGTGAGGTCGTTCATGAGAATAGGAACAGGTTAGTAGGCAAAATCCATCCGGCGCGTGCTGTAAGCGACGGGGAAAGAGAACACGCTGCTGTTTACCCTGACATTTGCCTGAGGTACTGCTACACTGACCTTTCCATCTTGTTTTTTAATTAGTATTTCTGCACGGATGAAAATAGTAGCAGTCCTACAGCTGGATAAAAGTTAAAAAAAACGCAAGAGTTTGATGTGTTTTTTCTCACTTCATGTATCTTTTCTCTGTTGTAACATTTGGTTTTGACAGGCTTGTGACCGTCTGTCTACACATTCGAGGTGCCAGAGAAAGGGAGCGAAGCATGGCAAATGTAGACAGACCGAAGGGAACTCGCGAGGCAGAACAGATAGCAGCGGTGGAATGAGAATAGAGAGAAATTTGCATTAGCCGAAGATTAATATCAAAAGAGCCAAAATGTAGTGCGGCATGAATGACACGCTGGCACTTGTCTGGGATCTACTGTACTGGAGACACCCAAAGCCATAATTACTCATCTCCTCCCGGCATTACAACTACATCTGTTAGCCTTAATAAATTATCCACTAACTTTTGCTCAAGAGAACGTACCAACACTTTTTCTTGATACCCCTCCTCCTTTTTATCCCCACTTATTTGCTTACTGGCATTTCATCAAAATCACTCTAAATGCATAAAACACTCGAACTAATTAATGGTTATGGAACAGTGTGGGGTAATGAAAAGTGTATAGATGGTGTAGGAGTGCTAAAACCCATTTAATTTCATTTGAAGACAGAATTAATTAAGGGTTGGAATGGAAGCCAAAAAGGAGCAGATTTAAAAAAGGGAAAGGGAGGGCTGGTTCAGTGAGTCATCCTTCACTCATTAGGCCCTGACAGCTGCTGGTCTGGACAGGGAGTCTTCCAAAACTAAACTTGCAGGCACTTTCAGGTAGGATATTGGATTTGGCATCTTAAATGTGATAATAGTTAAGTAGCCTTTAAAAGCTGTCTGGGTGCTACACAGTGTAGTACAACAAGTAGCGATAATAAGGCATATAGAGAAAGAATATCTGCCAGTATTCACACTTAAATGTGCAGTCTTGTTTTGCAGCGGGCGTTATTGGACATTGGGCCATTAGTGGTAGTTTTTAGACTTTGGGAGCCTGTTATGTACCGGATATGTACCACTTAGGGTTGACAAGTCTAGGATTACTTTGAGAGACTTTCTGAAATTTCTCCGCACTTTGAGACAAGCGCTGACAGCACTTTTCCGAGAGAGTAGTGAAAGTGACACCGTTCTTGAGATGGGGCGAGCTGCGAACGAGGAGAGAAAATCGCCGAGGGGGGTGGGGTGGGGGGTGAACACATTTGGGGGGGGTGGAAAACTTTTGCATTTCATCTATTGAGAGCGCTGACTTCAGCATGGATTAGGCACAGTGTTTGTTCTTGCTGCTGTGTTCTTCTGTTTGAGAAAAACTGTACTTCATGCACTGTCAAGGGCAGCAAAAGCCTTTACGTAATGATATTCACTTTTACCTGTGTGTCAAAGGCAGACATCAGTGTGAATAAGTGAGGAACACACTGTGGAAACTGCTTAAACAAACAGTTGCTTGTGTTTTTGTTTTTATATACAGAAGGTACAAAGCTAATAGCCACCTCAGTGGCTGTTTCCATGTATATAATTCCCTACAAACAGTCTGCTTCAGGCTACACACCGATTCAAACATTAAATCTCCATTTTGCTTTTTTCCCCACTGCTACATTCTTTTGCCTTTCCCTTTAAGATAATGACAAAGTGCCTTAAGAATCTCCCCTGCCATTTGTTAAATGAGCCTAAGGAAAGCAAGCCAAGGCAAGGAAATCCCTTTTGACTGAAAGATACAGGCACTTGAATCATTGCCATGATAACTTTCCTCTGGTTCACAATATGCTGGCTACTGGAGCTTGTGTCTCTATAATGAACCTCTTGGGCTTTGGAGTAGACACTGCGAGCTGCTGGAGCTGTGTGCGGTAGCCCTTTCCCATAGCCTCTGGCAACCTAGCACGCTAATGATGCTGTACTAGTTCAAAGTGTTCCACTGAGCACACTCCTGTGAGTGGGATATCCAGCACTGTGTATGTACATACATGTCAGCAGACATGTAGTTCTGCATTTGTGTGTTTGCACTCGCATGTGCGATAAGATGAGATGAAATCCAACTATTATCCCCATCTGAAAAATATTGTGTTTAAAGCACACAGTGGATTAGCTTCTAATTAATGCACTGCTGCTCTGAAGGCTAGTGAAATAGTTGAGCGGTGTTTGAAGAAAGGGGCTGACCACGGTACAAATGAGGATGTCCAGATGCAGCACTGTCCCTTGACACAACATTATGAATGCAATTGTTTCTGGAGTCATTATGGGCAGAAATAATTACTGGATGTACCTCTCTGGCCACACTGCTTTTTCCACTAAACCCCTGTGCATCAGAAGAACAAACACATGCCAGAGAAACATTAGCAAAACTCTGCTGCTAGCAAAATGCCGTGTGGCAATGAATTCATTAGCCAGTGAGACTTCACCATGAAGAATGTCAAGGAAAAATCAACATTGTTGCTATTATTTATAATGGTTTGTTGATTTTTGTGATTTTAAAGAAAGACAAATCTTACAAATCTACACTTACTGAATCAGCAGCACAAATATTTTTGCACTGCTCCACAAAGAATCTTTTCCATCCCACTTAACCCATTTTAAGAACAGTTATCTAGCTTTGACATAACGCCATAAAGAACACAGACTTGATAAGTCAGGTAGTAAAGATTCTGCAGGCTTTGAGTAAGCAAATGTGACAGCAGAAAAGCTACTTACATTACAAGTCATTTTTTTCTTTAAGCGCCAGCTAATGCAGTGCTTTTTGTATAACAGCTATACAGCGTACAGTGATACTGTAGCAGCTGGGGCTGCACTCTCACAGTGGGCATCTAACCTTTTATCTGGTGTGAAAAGACAGTGTCAGAGCCATGGAATTACCCTGACCTCTAAGGTCTGGCCTGTACACTTAAGAACTTCTGCTGACGCACTCATCGGCAAAAGGTCTCCATACCACGTCACCGGGCCCCCCCGCCGATGCCAGCGGTTTCACTTTCCTTAATGTCAAGCCACTTTTGTGCATTCAGCAGCAGCCTGTTCCTCGGAGGAAAAGGTTAACATGCTGTGTTTGAGGGTTTTGGGCAGGATGCCTCTCATGCTTCCACCACAATAACGTCCCGTGGGAGGAGGCCACAGCTGAAAGTAGCTGACAGGGCCACTTTGCCAGTAGGTCACAGTGGAAATATGAACCAATTAATTTCACATGTAAGCAAACAACTCCACTGATCCTGATTTTAGGCAGCGGCGGTGGCGCTCACAAACTGCTGTCTCATAATGTTGCTGTGCACCAGGGCCTTAGGGCGCTGGATTCCCAAAGGCAGATCCCTTACAGGTGACAGTCTGAGAATAACAAGTACAGCTGCTGTTTTCTATCACTTAAACAAATGATTTTACCTGAAAATGGCGAGAGCAGCAGACACACAGACTTTCACCTATTCTTTAAAAATAATTATGCTGTGAAATTATCTTGTCACTCGCAAAAAAAGTTTTATTTCTTATTTATTTCTTTACAGCAACAAATAGACAGGGCCTAAATACAGTTTTTATCAGGGAGCACCACTTTATTTACGGAAAACTTCAACAAAACTCAAAGGTTTTTTCCTTTGCCAGTATTTTTTTTCTTAGTCTTGGGTGCTGGCTTCAGTGTGGATAGAGGCGTCAAGGTGATCATTAAAGTGATGTTTTCCCACACTTAATAACAGCACATTTTTCTGCAGTCAGCAATGTGAAAAACATATCTCTATATTACAGCAGATTCACACAATCACAATAACCAACAGCGGGCCCCAACTGAAGGGTGGAAGAGCAGGACGGAGGCTTCCAAAGATCAGGGGGATGTGGTAAAAATATCTCTGCTTGTGTGACTTTTATCCGCTCGCCTCAGAGAGCAATTTTCAGGTTTGTACAGTGTGAAGCATCACCTACATTAAATAAGACCAAGAATATTACCAAACAAGCTGCTGGCTGGCTCTGGAACAGTGTGGCTTGCAGCAGGCCCACAGCACCCATTCTGCACATTTCTCATGTTGCTAGGCAGTACACCTCACACTGTGCAAAGGTAGAATCCCCAAGACCCCTGCTGGCAAACAGTACGGTACATTCTGACCTGAAACTATCGCTTTCATAACTAATTAATGCTGCATTTAGGCCTAATCTCCCAGTACAGTCTCTTTTTATGTTTTTCTTACTGTACTACATCACCCCAGTGTCAGCGGGGGTCTGCAGCCTTGAAATCAGTGAACCCTGGAGCACAGCAGGGAATGATTTCCAACAATTAATGGATATAGAACATAAATGCATCCCAGCAACACCAGCCATTATATTTTAAACAACTGATCTGTATGCACAGTCTATGTGGTCAAGGACTAGCACCTATTACAAGCACAGCAAGAAGCGTGATGACACACTGAGAAGATAAAGACAGGAAATCAACAGGAAATCAACAGGCGAACTGACGTGAGGCCACCTCTGGGTTACATCACTATACTTATGTCATGCAGTAAACTGTACATTTTCATCAAGTGTTGTTTATATTGTTGTTTATAAAACTGCTCATTGGGCTTCAGTATATTTTGTTTCTGTTTTTGGTCCAATGGTAAGATTTAAAAGCCTGTGCAGTAATGAGTTGTCATGATACCGGTGAAGCTTATATTTGGCAATTTATTTGACAATTTACTGTGCATTTTGTTCAAATTGTGGAACAGAGGTTAAACTGTGCAGCCAAAAGCCTATCTATAAGCCTAAATCTATTGCCATTAAGAGGAAGAAATTGGTGCCTCAACTTTTTTCATCTCATCTTTTTTCTCATTTTCTATTTGTCACACCAAATTTCACTTTTGTACAGTAAAGTCATTTCCTACATCTGACAGGCTGACTGACATTTTGGCTTTTGTTTTACATATTAAGCATCGCCATTACAACACAGTTGTATATAGCTCATACATCCTACAGACATTTTTGCTCAGGGTCACATAAGGAATGTGTGAGCCAAGTTTTGCCCATTTACAACAAACTAAACAGTGGATGTTGTACAGGGAACGTTATAATGTAATAAAGTTCCTGCTGATTTTCCATTGCAGATTTCGAATAGGACATGGGTTTGAGAGACTTTTTTGTTCCTTGTTTCTGACAAACCGTACAAAAATAGGTATATAAATATACATTTAAGGCATGTAATTCTGATGGTCCCTTAGGCCTTAAATGTATATTTTTTGGGTTGCTGTTTTAGAAATAAGGTTGAAATAAGTGCATGGGTCCAAAGATGTTTTGGTTGTTGTCACTTCCTGGACATGAGTCTCAAATTTGTGTTTCTATTTTTGTGGTGCTAGGAATTTTTGAGTCTTTTTGAGTCTAAAAAAAGTGATTTGGATAAAAATTCTTGGGAGAACTTGTTAAGGTAGGAAAAGTAGAAATTACTTTAGTGCCATAACTAAACTAAGTCATTGTGATGAAAACTACTAAGCTATTGCTTACATTTTTACTTAACTTTTGACATAGTTTGAACATTATTTGAGCATTGAGTTTTGAGAAACTATTGTACTGTAACTACAGACAGTACTTAGTGTGAGCTGTCCATGGTGCTGAATCCCTCAACTAGGGCTTGTGTGTCATTTCTTCAGCACAATTGTTAGCACAGGTATTTGTTCATGTTTTTCAATAGTTGTAGCACTTTTTAAAGTCTGCCTACCTCTTGTTCTAAGCAGGACTCCTGACAAATCTCAGCATGACATGAGTGTGTTTGTGGAAGTGGTTGGGGGTAAATGCCATTTGTTTCTTCAAAAGTGTGACAAGATCAACTTTTCTAAAGAGAGTGTAGGCTGGCTAGGTGGGAGGTCCATCTGGCGCTATGGGATGCCCTTGTCATTGAGAGGGACACAGCATGGACAAACACAAGGAGCAAGACGACAGATGCCAAAAAAGGTAAAAAAAAAAAAAAAAAAAGTGTACAAAACAACAACAGAGGAGAAGTATGTTGCAGCTGGCACTCGAGGGTGGCATCTCCTTGACACGCGCCCGCTTTCCTTGATAACCAAGTGACAGACACTAGTGTAATAGCAAAGGCGCGAGAGGAGGTGTGTTTGTGTGAAGTCGACTTTTCCGCTGCCTCAGCTCCTCGGCGGTGTCTGTCTGTCGCCAAGGGGCCCCAGCCCTGGCCCCAAATCAGCTGCTGAGCTGTGTCCACTCAGCACTTCCTTTAGCCGCTGGTAAATTAGTCCCAGCAATATGCCACGGCGCTGCTCACACCCGCTCTCCTGCGTGCTATTGTTTCTGCCCTTGAGGGAAGGGTGGGAGGTGTGTGCTCACTGTGCTGATACAAATACATCTTTGCTGTTGCTACAGGAACCACTCCACAAAGGCTACATTTAACTACAAACTAAAATGAACAAAATTGATTTACAAATTCAATTTACTTTCACTATACCCTTATGATTTAATCTTATAATAATGGGCGAAAACATCAACAGGTTTCATTTATACAACAGCAGGAGTAAACATTGTGGCTTTAGTTCACTATGGCAAAAATGTACAGATACAATTATACTAATGCAGTATAGTTTAGTATTACTGCAATACTATCTTATTCTCTTTGTGAAACTGACATTAAATGATCACTGGCTGGTTTAATAAAACCCTCATTTTAAACTAGGTCAATACATGTGGAAATATTGAGACCGTTCCGTAACCCACAATACTGTATTCACTTCTGACACATGATGGTTGTTCAGGTTTGTGAAGTGTGCCTTATACATCACATCGTAAAGACAAGGATTCGAAGTGAGCCACATTGCTAGCAGTAATTGTACAGATCCACACAGTGGGTGGTGGAATTAATGAGGCTGCTGGATCCCAAAGCACATAGGGGGCAGTGCCTCATACAGACTGTTGCCACATCTCTGGCTGGGTCGGGTTACGTCTAGCTATCTTCACCAGAAACAGACATGGCTCCTGTGATCCGTGACCCCCCAGTGGTTCAGTACACGACTCAAGAGGCCCCCTGTTGCCCCCGGTTCTGGGGCGGCTGTACAGGTGACTGTTCTCACCCCTATTCAAATCAGCTGGGGACCATTCTGCACAGCTAGAGCCCATCCGTTCAACAAACCTAATGGATAACAATGCTGCTTTAACCTATGGAAGAGGAGTGTGAGAGGATGTAGTGCACGTGTGTCAGGCCACTCCAATCACTCATAGATCAACTAGCATTAAGAATGTCCTGATTGGTCCAATATATCAACATGAATGTCTGCTCCTTTCAATACCATAACTACACTTCAAGAAGTCTTAATAACATAACATAAGATAACATGTATCATTGCTGTTTCTGCTATTTAGAACATAAGGTTGTATTGCCTCTGTTCTACTTCATAACATAATCAAAACAATAGGTGTTATGTTCCCTGTGAGACTATGGTTTAACTGAGCAGATCAATGGTGTCCATCATTGGTGTCATCAGTGTTCCTGAACATATCTGTGTCATCTGGTTCTTAATGTCTTGTGTCTGACTTGAGCCACCTTGTCTGTCGTTCTGATCGATGTTGCTCAGGTATTGACAGAACTCATGCGGTGTTAACATATGTTCATACATGGATTGCATTGCAAAGCATTATATGATCAATCTGTGGTTTTGCATCTCCCTTTCAGCAAACGCCCTGATAAGCAAGAAGAACGGGATTGATCTAAGATCATGATTTAGCTGCTATTGCACAGGCAATCCATGTTTTAAGACATGGATGTAAAACTGATATATGTCTTCACCGAATAGGACTTGAGGAATTGGAATGCACCAGGACCACAATCCAAACGCCCGTCTCAGCTTTCCAGACTATACATTAAAACGGAAACGCAGGCTGTTAAAAGTGCTGAGCATTTCAGGGTTGTGCTATAGATATATAGCCTGGATCAATTGCCCTGACTCTCCGACCTCCGCTTAAATCAGACAAAAGGAGCGAGAGTTAGATGGTAATTCTCTATTGACAGGAACTCTGCGAGGAAAGGCGGGGGCAAGGAGCCATGGTACATTCGAGATCAAAAGGCCACTCAATTTCTGGTAAGATGAGGTGACGAAAGGCTGCTCTCAGTCAAGCTACAAGGGTATTTCATTTAAGTCAAAGCTGCTCTATGTGTATTAGACCTGCTTACAAGAAACAGCCAGTCTTCCTTAGATCCAGCCTTCATTCCATTAACTCCCCTAACACACGGTTAGGGCATAAATATTAGAATCCAAAGGGCATTCGAAGGAACTTGTAAGAGTGCTGAGAACATGCTCAGTTGGCTCTGGTTGCAGCAGTCGGGGGAAATGTAATTTTACATTTGTATGCAGACTGTGGTAGAGCAGCTCCTGACTCCAGCATGTAGATACGGAGCAGATGAAGCGCTGATATCATGGGTTTTGTGGATCTGACTAGTTGCATTTGACTTTATGAAATCCCTGTGCGTGTCTGGCCTCATTTCACCCTTTCTCTCTTTTATAGAATATTTTGTTGTTTTCTGAAATCTCCTTTATTCATGCTGGAAAGCACCTGACCAAGCTAATACCATTTATCAGGATCCTTTAGCATATGAAATTCCTTCTGTCAAAGGGCGTTTGCATACCCTCTTGTCTTTCCAGGGAGACTGGTCTCTGCTGATAAATGCAGGGATATTAAAGGCATGTGCTGAATCCTTAACAAAACCCAGGAGTCTACAGGCATACAGACTTGAGATCAGTGACAGAATCCCTGTCCTTCTTTCAACAAAGACAATTAGCAAAAAAAAAAAAAAAGACGATGTGATGCATGGTTTGCTTTAACATTAGTGAGTGCTAATACACAAATGTGTATATTTATAATAAAAATGGGGCATACAACATGCATAATTTAATGAACCATATATCTGCAAACATCACTCATGTCAACATTAACTCCAGGACATAGGTCTGACTTCTGACCAATAAAAAACTGCAATGACCATGAATTGAGGATGCAGCTAAAGCCTCTATTTTATGAGCAGCTGCTTTTTCATAGAGTATGGCGCTACTGCCAGGAGAATAGGAGGCTTTCCTCTCTGTCCCATTTTCATTGTTCAATTCCCTCATCCGCTAGTGGCCATTTTGCACCATAATCCTGTCACTTTGGCAGCTCTGTTTGAGCTTGATATTTTAATTTACCCCTAGTGTGGCTTTATGGGACCTCTGCAGACCACCACAAAGAGCCCTTCAGGTGAATTATGAGGCATCAAGGGGAGAGTGGAGGAAAGAGTTTAATTCAGATGAAAATGCTTATGTGTATGAGGCAGAATGAAGCACAGGTGACACCAGGGTACAACACAATAACAGCTTCCTGGATGTGATGGTGCATTTTGGTCGGTATTAAAAATACTTTTGCCAACTTTCTGGAAAAGCTTTTTCAGGTTAGTGCTTTGTTGACTTTACAAAATAAAATATTCATATGTGGCCTCACCAACTGGATAATAAAGCTGTCGCGGCTGTGATCTTGCAGTGGAGGCATACTGTGTGAAATATACATTTGTAAGGTTTGATGGGAGCAATAACAATGCAAGCAGAACTGCTGGTTCGGCAGGCACAACAGACGCTGCAGATTGCACCGTGCCATATATTTTATTTTTAATCATGCAAAGCCCTGAGTCTAACGACCAAAACAAAATGCTACATCAACGATAATGATAATGACGATCATGATTAAGAAAGCAAAGCGCTAGTAAAGTGTGTAAGAGTTGTGCGGTGACAGAAAGCACATTTAGTGTCCATATGGTAGCCTGTTGAACCCCATAACTCACAGCACCAAACATGGCAGAGGGAAACCTGGGAGGAACACTAAACAAGCAAACCCTTGAATAAATCAGGAAAACTATACTCCTTTCCCATCATGAATCCCTCTCAAAACACACAGAAACTAAAATAGTACGTCACAAATTAGAGGTGATAATAGTCTTGGTTGAAATGTTCCGAGGACTCTAGAAGCAGGGCAGATGGCACAGGCTTCTTCAGTGGCCTGGTGAGCCACGCACCGAGTGGTTCTGCCAGCGCACGCTCAGCCCTCGTCCCATATGACCAATTATCAGGGTTGCACCTTAGGCTGCTGGTGGTAATGGTGCTGCCGGTGCGGAGGGTGGGCGCCCATTACTAAGGCAAACTCAACACATTGTCATACAAAATTGCGATGATGCCGTGTAAATGGAGGCGCTGAAGCTGCAAAGTACCACTATTTAAATTAAATGTCAAATACTTTTAGCCAAGTTATGTGAAATCTCATTGCACCAAATGGAGACAATTATTTGAGATTTTTAAAAACAGCTAATGAATGAAGAATGTTGTGTACATGTTTGAGCAGCACTTGATACAAGCTATTGTCAGGCCATTTTCATAGGTATACTAGCACAATAACTCAGCATTGATGTTGGACATTGACGCAATTTATCATGACC
Source organism: Rhyacichthys aspro (assembly GCA_036850595.1). Lineage (NCBI taxonomy): Eukaryota > Metazoa > Chordata > Actinopteri > Gobiiformes > Rhyacichthyidae > Rhyacichthys > Rhyacichthys aspro. Next base: position 8,986,847 of record CM072165.1, on the reverse strand, counting down.
AACATTTAAAACTATTGCCTTTTAAAGATACATATTTTATGAAAAGAAATGATGTTGTCATATCTTCCATTTGATGAATTACTGAGGTCTGTCCAGAGCCTCATTTTTTATATTCTTAAAAAATAAATTGTAAAAGTGAGGTCACTCAACAAGCAGATGAGAGGTTGTTTGTGATCAGTGGATTCTTAATCTTTGATCCTCATGCCTTTAACCATCCTCTGAATTTCCCAATTACCTCTCTATTGTGTTGGCTCATTGTTAGGCCTTTGCACGCTGCACAAAGCCCGTTTCTGGCCGTGCTCGACAGGGAATGGCATCTTCAAAAGCCAATGGGGAACCTGGCCAGAGATAAGGTGAATTAGCCTGTTGTGTCCTTCCCCAGATGAGAAAGCCACTGTGAAATACATGTTGTTTGATTGAGGGGAACGGCAAGCAAATCGCGGCCATGTTAAATTGCCTGAATGTGTAAATGCCTTTAGGCCTCGTGCAATATTTATCTGCTTGCATCACTCCGCATACCCTCAGATCATTCCTGATATTAAGGAACATTTATGCAACCTCTGGGTAATCCGTTCGGCAGCCAAACATACATAGCTGTAATGTGGCAGACAGGATTAAAGAAAAAGAGTAACCCAAAATCCAGAAATATGCCGGAGAGATGACACCCTGGATCTCCCCTGGATCTTGTATTCCGAGTGGGACGTCTGACACGGTGTCAGTACTCCACCTGGCTGGAGTGTCTGCTGTCACCTTTAGGGAGAGCGTTGAGGATTTGCCAAACATGTCGATCAGCCAAACTGTGGTTAGGGCCAGGGAACAGTTCCACGCTGCCAACTTTACACGGCTGCCAAGACACTTCAGTATTCGACTTCGCTTCTTCTGCTACTATCTGCTTTTCTTGAATCTTTTTTTTTTTTTCCTCTTCTTCTCACCTTCCTCCATCCTCCTCACCACCTGTCCCGCATCCGCTGAGATCCACTGTGAAGTTTCGCACTTTTGTCACAGAGACAACGAGACTGTGTACGTGTGACAGTTTATCGGTCGACGGCGGAAGTCTCGAGGGGTCCGGGTCCTGTCATAGGACTGAAGTGTTGTCCATCTGCTGAGTGTCTGCGCGGCTGCCTTTGCAACCCACACGAGGACCCCTTACTACGTCGCGAATTCGTCTCGAGTCCAAATGGAACAAATCTCGCTTCAGACAGATGGACTTTCGGAGTAAAAATAGGTTAGAAGTTACTACTATACGATTTGGGTGAAGAGAATCCGTGAATGAAGGCTCTGTTCGACTAAACCAAGAGCTGACAGGCAGATTAGTCAACCTTTGTGATTTCCACATTCACGTATCTAAAAAAAGATGATGTTCGTCAATCTAAGTTTAGACCATACTCTGACCGCCATTAACTCTTAGTGTTGTTATTCAGTGCACATTGTCTTCTCTGGTGTCTGCTGGAGGAGCCTGAGAGTTATGTGACTGGGCTTTTGATGAGCTCTGGTAGCATTCACATAAGCTGACTGTTTATCATATTGGAAAAGACAGGAAGTAAAAGCACTTTCTTTGCACATGCTTTGAAAACCTCACAAACTTTTTTTTTTTAACTTGTATTTGGTGAAACTAAAAAGATGGTGATTAATTGGAGTCTTTTTATTAAACTTGTTCAATTTAATGTGAGTCTCTCGGGAGGAACGTTTTATCTCATTACGCTTCAATCTATTCGAGGCGGTATCTAGTGTTTGTTCGTTTAACTTGATGTGGTCCAGAATGGAGGTGTATGTGAAGATGAGAATGCATGCTTGAGTGGAGAGATTTGCAAAGCACGATCTGTCAATTTCGATTAGTGCCACAGCTGCGCAGACATCCACAAAAAAGAAAACCCCAGGGGACAAGTATTTTCTTTAAAACCCCTTTAGAGAATGTATCTAATTATTCTGAATGGATATGTGGGTTCATTCTATATCAAAGTTTCAAAGGCAGAGGTGGATATTATCTGGATATTATCCTCTGGTGTCAAACAAATGTCACTTTTCTTCCTAGTGCCACTTTTGTTTCGGATTTAATAACCTTGAAGTACTTTTATGGAACAAGGAACCAATTATGTGGAAAATATACTGTGAGCAACAAAACCTCAAGGAAATAGTCAGAACTAAATGTGACCAGTTTTCTTTGAGTGTAGCCATTTCTCTCAATGAATGGAAACTCAACAGTGAACATATAAATAAGCTATTCATAGAACTGGAGTTATGTCCGGTCTCTTGAGCAGTCTGGACTACTGTTGGTGTTGTTAAGCGTGCGTTTTGTACTATATTACATACATGTGCATATTAAATTTCATGTTGGCATTGCAGAGGCCATGGAAAGCAATTATTTAAGCCGCACATTAAAATGGAAGCACAATCACTCAAATTGAAAAAGTCCTCGAGTTGTTTGAAGGTTGATTGAAAATAGATCCCTGTCTGTTCCAGCATTAATTGGTTAATGAACTTCATATGTGGGGATTTAATAGAGGATATTAAGACAGTCTTTTGTGAAGGCCCCTCCACTTTAAACTCAGGTAATGAGTTTGTAGACCTCTGCCACCAGCTGTTAGTCTCCAGCCTACAAAAGAGTTTTGTAAGACTTCCCAAGGTAATCCGACTTAGTTTAAATAGTGGGGACTTTGATTATGAAGAACAAAAAGAGAAAGGGGCAGGTAGGAGGGGGGCAGCATTGTTGCGCCGTTCTCCTTCAATTAGATTTAGCTGTAATTGAACCTCTAGGGAAGCACTGATCGTCACAATAAAGTGCGGCATTACCTCAAACCGGATTTAGTGGCAACATGATCCTCCACTGCTCTAGGTGAGACATTTAATTAAGTCCCATTGCTTTTGCAGAGCAGCCATATAACTGAATTAACAGTGCAGAGGCCCACCGGGCACGCGTTCTCAACTCCATTCACTGTCCCCCTTATACAGTGCTATCAGACACCGCCAAAGCAATAACAATAGGATTTGCGAGAGTATTTAGCGGGAGAAGGACGTAACAGCAATGACACTAGAACTTTTAATACAAACCAAAACAAGCTATTGCATTTACAGCCTGGCACTGAATCTACCGCAGAGGTGAGGAAAGGACAAACAAGAGGGCTACTGAATGAGCTCCAAAGACATAAAGGTTTCAAAAGAGAGTGTAAATTGATTTGACCAAGGTTGCCTAAAGGATGGTCAAGCAACTTTAAGACCAAGACCTTTAAGGGAAGTGCTGGACAAACAAGTGTGAGCCCATCTGACAATTTCCAGGACTTAAAGGTTCTGCTGATAACATATAGCACACATTTAGAGGTTTAAAAAGACCATGTTTTGATAGATAAGAGCTGCAATGGTGCACAAGGTTTACTAAGACAACTATGCTATCAGGTTATAATTAAGAATCCCCAGAACTCTGCACCCAGTGGCAGCTTTGAGCTCTAAGAAAACCTTTACTTTCTTTGGCTTGACTCTCTTTTCTGACTGCTAAAAAAAAAAAAACATTCATCATAGTGTGGCTCTAGACAACATCTGTCATAGTAGCCCCCGGGCTCACTCCGACTGAGCGTGTAGGGTCAATAGATCTAAAGTGACCCAAATCTCAGAGGGCGGCCCTGGCACTCTGCGGCACGGGAGAAAGATAGAGGCAAGTCAGGAATGAGATTATTTTGGACCATTTCAGGCGGGGGCGCGCCCTCGTGCTCGCTCGCCTGTCACATACAGATGGACAGGACAGACAAGAGAGGAGTTCATGTCAGGGAAGGGAGACGGCCACTGGAAGATTCCCAAATACAGTAGAAATGTAACTGCTTTGGCTTCATTCATTGCAAAGTGAAAACTAGACAGCGCTACAAATAACAGAGCCTCAATTTCCTTTTATTTGCATTTTCAAAACTGTTTTCTCTTGTGTAGTTTCTTTTCTATTCTCAAGTTTGACGCAGAGAACACGGTATGTACTCCCAAATGAAAAATCTGTTTGCCGTGTCTCATAAAAGGTCACATCCAGAGGTATTTTCCATTAAGACACTCTCACTGGCCCCCTAATCTCCAGAAAGAGGTCGTCCGAAGCCAGCCGTAGAGAGGCTCTGAGTCCATTGAGTCTCCCTTTCAATCCCCTCTTAGGAAAGCCAAAGCTCTGGAGATCCCCTAACCAGTGGGCAGATCGGGCCAGTTCCATCCAAACAGGACCTTTTGTGCCCCGCACTGGATTACCTGCTGAGTCCCATAAGCCCCAAATGTCTCCTCTCTAAAGATTTAACAAGACCCATGGGGGAAAACATCTCATTTGTCGGCTGTGCATTCAGTCTTTCCCGCGGCTAATCCCCCGGTCAGCACTATTGGGTCCGACTAATCGAGATTTCCCCCTCCGTTTGGGCCGAGTTCAGCTCCGGAGCCGTTCCCATAGTCCACAGCGTGTTAAAAAATGAACAAAAAACATAAATGATAGAGGAGAGGCTGACATTGGTATTCTGTGTTGTTTATGTTGGGGGGGGATGGTCTATGGATTACCTTTCACTTTGGCATTTAGCTTCAGGCTGCACAGCATATGCCAGGGAAAAGAAATATCCTGTGTTCTTCTTCAAACGTTCCAAGCATTGCACCGAAGTTAAATCTACACACAGGAAACAGCACTCTACAAAGATGTATGCTTATTGATTTTAGGCCACTAGAGGGCGGATGGAGTGTAAAACAAGCCGACAGTAGTTACTAACTTCTAACTAACAAAGAAAACATTGTTATTATCCATTATGTCACTCTTCTTTAAGAAACTAATGAGAAAATATCTGTGGATCTTTGTTATTAATCTGGATGAACACTGGCTGTCTGCTGCTGACTGGAGATGCTAACCGTTTATTATAGCATCTCACATGTGTTTAAGAGGTAATATTCGACTCTAGCATGAGCAGATGGAGCAATGCTAAGAAGCTATAGCCTTGATGTATTTCTGCATAGCCTTCAAGGAAGCATTTGTATAGTGTTTTGTTATTTCACGTTCTAGTCTCAAGTATCCATCGACACGTAACTTGTAGCCTTTAGCTCATATATGTTATAGTGCAGCTATAAATGTCAAGACCCACTGAAAATGTATTGCAGTCAGGCTAACTTCCCCTGCAAAAACATACACACAGCTCATTGTTACCCCGCAGATAAGGGGTCTGTCGGGGCATGGTTGTGGGTGAAGTGGCACAAGTGTGATACTTATTGTAATGTTTGGTTACACAGTGAACTTTAGCCATTTCACCACAAAAAATTTAATTTCCGTTTTAAAATCCACGGCAGTAGACACTATAATGCATCACCCATAAACTAAACTACAATACAATGAGCCCAACCAGGTTTTATCACAAGGATCACATCGTGTTCTGCTAAAGTTTGTGAATCTGTATTGCACACTGCACAGAGCTGCCCTTATTCACATTCACAGCCTTCATTTCCCAGTTCGGAGAAACACCGTGCAATTGCCCTTGAGTCTAACACTTGAATATAATTTATGTAACTTCCTGCTATTAAGATATCTTCCCATTGGATATATGAGATGGTATCTAACTGTAATAGATGTATTATTTATGAGCAGCCATGCTTTAGAGGCGGCAATAAACAAGTGAGTGAGTGCTGGAAACAAAAGCCAAAGGGAGACAGACTGCTGCGCCGGTGTTGCGTCCAAAACCTCTCAAGATGCCCTCTGCGTAGCACCGGAGTCTATAAAGGCCTGATTAATCACATAATAACACCCCGTAGAATTATATCACCGGCGTTATTACACTGTGTTAACGCCAGGAAGCACTTTTAAAGGGAAGTTCGATAAGAGAACACCTCAGCGCGAAAGCTTTTTAGTTTTCTGTCAACGCCGTGTGTGCTCATGTGTGACACACGTAAACAATAATCACAAGGCGCACTGATTGTTGTGTTTAATTTACCATTTTCATTTTCTCAGATGTAAGAAATAATTGGAATTTCTTTTCAGTTGCGGTGCTAATAGCTTGCCCGCGGGTGGAGAAAAAGAAAAAGAAAAAAGAAAAAGAGAGTGGTGTGGTGTGGTGTAGGGAGACATGTCCAAAACCCGTAATTAATTTGACATATTGGACAAGGTTTTTGATGGAATGCATTCACACATGTTAAATAACAATAAGTAAGGGGGAAATTATTTGTGGGAATAGCTGTAATCTTCGATGGAGCAGATTTATTACATTTATTACAGCCTCTGACTCATGCACAAATGTGTTTTTTTCTTGTTTTTTTCAGTGAATACCTGTTTATTTTTAGCCCGAGCAGATATTTCACAATTTCTTTATTCAAATAAGTTTGGAGTGAATTGGGGCATATTAGCTACACACTATCTCAGCGAGTGGGCCTCTGACAGGTGATGACTGGACCCCCCTTCCCTCCTCCGTACGTGTTTTTTTTGTCGACCCAGTGCGGTACGTCTAATTCTTCTTGGCGTTCATTCTACTTCTCTCCTCTCACTCCTTCTCTTTCACTCATGGGGGAGTTGTCAGACGAGGATAACACCTCTCTGTGAAGACTTGAGTGGGAGGGCATGAGATGTTGGCTTGGATAAAGATAGGGTAAAATGACATATCGCACGTTTGTTTTTAACTTCCTTCAAAGAATGTGCTGTCAGTTCGAGCTTTCATGTGGACTTCCATTTTCAAATCCCGTTATGGATGTGTTCAAATGAATTAAGGTGCCTGCTCTATCTTTATGGCGATTTATTCATTGGTGAGAGAATATATGAGGTGGAGAGCACGCCAACATTGATGGGACACTTCAGTGTTAAGGGAAATTGATGATCTATTAGGTCTGTACTAATTAGCTATTCACTTTTTGGTATCAATGTGATGTAGAGTTTTTTTTGTTTTTTTTTTCAAATCACTTTTGTCTGTTTAGTAAGGAGCTTGTGTACTGTGTACCTAATACGTCACACAAGAAGCCTGTTTATTTATTTATTTTTTCACCAGGGTGTGTTATAAAAAGAAATTGGGGCTCTCCTTTTTTTAAATTGGGTCGCTGAGAGAAATTCCCACAAATTCCACAAAAAAGAACAAAAAGTTAGCTGTTGCCCCAGTCTATGTAGCTAGTGATGCAAACTGGCAGTGAAGTCAAACACCTGCTGAAATGTGACTTTGTATTTTGTGTTCTTTTTGTATGGAAGCATCTGATGTCAAATGTTCATTAAAATGTATGGAAAAATGCGCAAATATTGATACTTTTATAGCTCATCCAATGTGGTCTTCAATTTATTCTCATGATTAAAAATCCATATCCTGTTGCCCAATTTAGGGTCAATACTACATTTATTTTATTCAAATAGTATTCTTTACCTGATGAATCCCCCAATACAGTCCTATTATATCTTATTTCATCTTATAACACTGGAAAGATGGAGATACTGATCATGATAAGGCTCATTTACAACTATTATCATCTTCTTGACCAAAAGAGTTCCCTTTGGTCACCTTTGTGTGTTTGGCAGCAACAGGAAATGTATATATTCAACACATAAGTAAGTAATCTTTTGGTAGCTGTTCAAATGTTCAAAAGCACATTTTCTACATTAGAACATATGACACTTTGGCCTCTGGCCTGTGAGCAGATCCGAACTCACTGGAAATCCACTACACAAAAAATAGCCGAGGAGAGAATTTAGATGTGGAGCCAAATAAGTGGGAAGGAAAGACACTGAGGGCTTTATGTGTCTCTTTACAGGCTGCCTCACCTCCCATGATCCCCGTCACTAGAAATAGAGATTTTCTTATTATGATTATTATTATCTCCAGACCTTTGGTAAAAAAGTGTTTGGATTTCACCGAGAAGTTGATACAGAAGTGCTTCCTTGTAACAACTTTGTTGAATATTTGGAATACTTTCGATTTGTGCACGGCTAAAATATGCAGAAAATTGTCAAACATCAAAATGTATTCCTCTCTGTTCAATAGAAAGACGAGATGTGGCATTTCCAGCAATTAAAACTATGTTGCATTCGAGATTTCCTGCTCACTGTAAGAACAATCCAACTTCAGACTATAAAACCTCTACTATTTATTTACCAAAACAAACATTAAGCATTTTTTTTAAATAATGAAAAAGTTGCATAATACATTGGGTGTCTTTCATCACTTTACATTTATAAGAAAGCATTTTTTTTTTTTAACAATTTTAGTGTATTTTCATGCCTAACATTCTGAGGCAACCATGACAGACCTTAGCGCTGTGTAACCTTTACCCCTATAAGATATTTTCACTGCACGTAGCTGCAGATTTAATGCTATAATGTGGTCCAATGAGTTGCTACGTCCACTTATCGTAACCCTTGGCTTTTCCACTCCCTCTGGACATTGTCAGTGTCTCTGTCACCAGTGTAATACTCCCTAAATGTGTGTGTGCTTCCATGCAAACACCCCCCCCACACACACACACACATTACGGATGGCAGGGAAAATGCGGACAGAGTCATCGTGTGCGCCATCACTGTGGGGCTTCTGGAAGAGTGGACACCAATTACAGCCAACCAGAGCGAGCCAAACGCCGCTCCAGTCCACCAGCCGTCCCTCCATCCGGCTGCGGCAACCTCCGACACCTCTCTCTCTCTCCCTCTCTCCCTCTCTGCGCCTGGCTTTGTGGCATTCCCTTTGGTCCGTGTGATGGCCAGCCATGTGTTACAAATGGGATAAACTACAGCGGTTGGGTGATGTTAGTGTGGGTGGATGTGAGTGGGTAGCTATGGCAGCCAGGGCACGGGAGAAAGGGGCCAAAAGGTTGGAGACTGTGGGTTGTGGGTGTGAGAGGGGATTGGGAACAGATGCGTGTAATCATTAGCATGGAGAAGCTGTCCCACAGTCATATGAAGTTTCTGCAAAGCACTGGTAGATGCATAATCAGCGTTCTGGAAGCAAGAACATGCATGGTCTTGGATGTGCCCATGTTGGCTGCATACGTGGACTATTCACAATTTCTATTTAATTGATGGCAATGGACATTAGTCAGATCTACACATGTAGAGATGTGTTTGGGCCCTGAAATGATGTTTAAAGCCATTGGTGTCAAACTCAAAGTGGTGAGTTAATAAGAATCCTTTCAGTGGCCCAAGATGGTGATGTTTGTAAGCTTTTTTTATTTTTGCATGTGAGATTTAATTTATGGAAACTGGTTTAAGTTGGATTTGAACAGGTTTTAGATGGATTTTAACAGGTTTTAGTCAGATTTCAACAGGTTTTAGGTTGATTACAGCAGGTTTTAGTTGGATTTGAACAGATTTTAATTGTATTTGAAGAAATTTTAGATGGATTTGAACAGGTGATAGATTTGACTCATCCAATCTAAAACCTGTTCAAATGCATCTAAAACATGTTCAAAACCAACTAACACCTAGACCTCAAAATATCACTGACTAAATGGATTGAAGGGCCACATAAAACATTGCAAAGGGCTGCTTTTGGCACAAGGGCCTTAGGTTTGACATGTGTGTTTTAAGCTCACAAATAAAAGTATAGAGCTACAAAAAAAGGGATGTGTTGACTTGAATGTAGTGATTTGTGGATTGAGCAGCACATAAAGGTAATGGTAAATGATAATAGTGGCCAAGGACTAATTCGCAGGGACAAATCCATGTCATCTTCTGGCTACATGAAAACAAACCACTTGAATAAAAGTGAATGGTCTCCCCTGGTGTTGTGTATTGATAATCCTGACCTCTTATCTTCTCGTGTATCTGTGGTGGGTCATGTGTAAAGGAATCATCATCTGCCAAATGAGCTCATCAACCAAGTTTCATGTCTTCCTGTGGTCCTGACACGCTTGGCAGGTGCAGGGGGCTGAAAACTCCTCGTGCTGCGCGGCGCTGCCAGTCCCTGCCTTGGAAGCACATGGCGGATCGGCAGGCGCACTGGGCCACCATATTGACCTGGCGCTGACTGACACATGTCGAGAGAGGGAGGTGTGAAGGAGAGGGGAGTAGAGGTCACCGCTCTGCCCGCTTTCTGTCATCAAGCGCTCCCCCCGGTCCCCCTTCAGACGGACGGGAAACATCTGCTGCGGTGCCCCCTCCCAACCCGAACCCCCCGAGAGAGTATGGCCAGCTTGAATGCCTGCCACCGCTGCACACAGCACAGACTCGCCAACCCTTCAGAACCAGCCCAAAACTAACAACGGTGACCTCGGGAACCAGTGCTTTGCCAGTGGGACAACATACAGGGTACACAAACAAGCTTAAGTACTATTAACCACAGCTGGCTGTCTAAATAACTAATGCAAACTAAGTCATCTGGAGCGGTTCGTCTGATAAAATCCACGAGATTAGAAATTGCAGCTCATATTTTGCATCAGCTAAAATGTGTAGTTCATATAAAACATCCAGTATCTACAGATATATGCTTTTAAATGAGACAGCAGGGGGGCTTAAAGTTCTACAGAATAACATGTTCTGCATTGACAGCATGGATTTTCATTAGCCGTCGAAAACTTGCAGTAATATGCACCTTGTGTCTCATATTGTTCCTGTATGGGCTGCAAACGCATTTACATTTACACTTGGCATTTAGCTGACAGTGCTGCCTTGCTGTGAGTGGGCAGGCAGGGGTTTAGCATCTCACTTAGTAACCATTTGACAAGCCAAATGCTCCCTTGGTGGCTGTAGGTTGTCGACTGAGTCAGACCAGGGGTGTAGGTTATGTGTTGAACCCGAAAACCATAAAGAGTGCAGGAGTACATCACTATATTTTTTCCAGTTTTGTATCAGTATCGAAAAAGTATGCATCAACTTTGTGAGTCAGACTTTTAGATCTGCCCAGTGCATAACAACATCCATCTAATAGCATTAACTTTCTTGCTACTCATTTATCAAATTGGATCTTACTCAAACCCACCCCAATCTTATTTCATATTTGTCTTGTTGATGGTAATCTGCCAGATATCTCACCATTTATTACTAGAGTTTGCTGATGCAAGCACCACACAATTTAATAATCTTTACTAAGCGCCAAATCATTAAAAGGTTGGTGTTGTGCGACATGTTGTCATTTTTTAATCCTTATAAATTACAGTATTAAAAAAAATAAAGACTAACCTGTGAGAAAATGTGTGTACTTTGAGTAAGTCCATTATTCATAAGATTCTGACTGACTTAAAACACCTTTGGCTACGAGGTTTCATTCTGACTGACCGAGGTGATGGCTCTTGTTCTACCACAACCTCTTGATCAGACTGAAACCCAGATGCTAGCCTTAGGCCCAGTTCATTGAAGTGAATGATGTTTTATTAAGATGGCTGCCTGGGCACACACCCATAACGGAGAGAGTTCACATTGAAGTTAGCAGAAAGGTTGTGGGGGGAAAATAAACAGTGTAAAAGCTAATCTAGAATAAACAGACCAGGTTTGGAGACTTTCACTTTATCTCCCATTTAGTCATGAATTCGTCAACCAAATTAGCCTTTTCCTAATTGTTAAATGGCAAATGAGACTTAATGGAAACGCTGAGCTAAATGGACCCACGTCGTCGCTGCCTTTCTGCTGTGTTTTTGTGACAGTAATTACCGGGTAAGTCCACAAATAAACAGGAGAGGGGCTGAATTATCATTTGTCTTCATTGCTCGACTTGTGGAGATATGGCTCTGGGGGTCAAATTAATTCATCCTGGCTATGCATGTCAGGAAATGAATACAGATGAAAACCGTTATTTTGTTTGCGTTAGTCTGTTATGTCACTGGGCACTTAATATAAAAATATCAATGTTGTTTACTTGGAGTGGTTTGAATAGTTTAGGGTTTTAACATCTAATTTCATCATTTTTTGTAAATAATGCATTGGCTTTAGAATATTGCATGAGCCAGGCTACAAAATATGTGTCTTCAGGTTATACGCCTCAAGCCAGAATTTAAAATGTAAAAGTCTCTTGTACATATACAGAGAAACATATATGGATAAAGTTTTCAGATACTGTGAAGAAGTATCTCACTCAAAAATAAACTGACCTTTCCATTCTGTTCATTTATGTCTGCAAAGAAAACACAAAATATTTCTGAAATGATCTGTGACGTCCATTGATTATAGATGGAATGACCTTAAAAAACAAAAAGCATCCATCTTTGACTTCTCTTGAACATAATAAATCTCCGGATGATCAAACGTGGCATACTAATCTTGCTCTATTTCCATCTTCCACTTGAGAACTGGACACAGATAATGTCACTTCCCGTCTCCCTTGTTCGTCGCTAACCTTTTGTGTTTCTCAGCCTGGGTAGTTATTGTCTGGAATATGCTCGGGCCATTTCAGGACAAAGGCAGCAGCCTTACACTTGTATTTAAAAATACCACAAAGGCCATTTCAGTTTTCACTGTCATTCATAGCCATAATTTGTTATTTTTCACCGTATATAATTAATGCAGTGTGCTGGATATCTGCATCCTTATTACAAACCATTTAATATGTATGATTATGCATGTGATGAATAACAAGCCCCACTTTGATACTGATTGTGTAAGTAATGATAGATATGTGGTTCCAACCTGAAAATCCTCAAATAACATCAGTTAAAAAGGGAGTGATGCATTGCTCTGTGATAACTAAGACAGGAAGGACATTTTATCTTTTTTTAATCTTGTCTAATCTTGATTTCAGACAAACCCTTCATCTATCCATCCATCAATACATCATTTACCTGATCTATTTTCAGAGTGGCTTGATAAAAAATGTTGTATGCTTGAAACAAAATGTCACATTGAGCTGAAGATTAAAGACATTGTGTAAAGTGTAAAGTAATGAAAAGGTAATGTTGGTGTAGAGTTGTGTGCACTGGTTTTCTATGTGGACATAAACCTGAACCTCCATCACACCCATGTGCTGTTGCAGTGTCCACTCATCTCCTGTTGATTTGAATCAGTGCTTCATACAGTGAACCCAGGCAGGCCATCTGATGCTATCCCAGCCTCCTGTTGTGAATGGACACCAAAGGCTTTACCTCTTCATTTGCTCCCAGAGCCACTGCAGGTGTTTCTGTTGCTGTGCCAACCACCAGCCCATTTGGCTGAAGGAAATGGGGAGCCACAACAAATGCACATGGAAAAATCCTCCCTCTTTCATTAATGCCATGTTATTTCAATTTTCCTCCATAAAGAGGTTATATAGGAATAATTATTGAGGCAAATAGTCCTGCCGATCTATGAGGAAATAATTGGCTTTTAGCTGCAGAGAGAGAGAGACTTCCTTGGCTGCCTGAACATAGACAGCACTGGAGTTGCTTGGCGTGCTTACAGCATTAGCAGAGGAACAGCAGTGTGCAGAGGCACCAACGACAGGGAGAAATAATTATGAACGGAAGTAATGTTCAAGCCAAGAAGCCAATTTGTAAATGTCTCTTGGTCGGAGCTGCTGTGTGCGTCACTGTGCTCTCACCAGTGTCTGTGGATGGAGAAGTGCATTCTGGGTGGCTTTGTCCATCCATAAGTATTTATTAGTGATGGCTGTTCAGGCAGATGCTGCTTTGGCTCCCCACTTTTCACCTCTGTCTGACCTTCAGTCACTGAGCCCAGTCGTGTACACACCATCAGTTTCTGAATACAGGGGCTCTCAAAAACCCCAATAACATCAAGATGATGTCAAAACATAAACTTAAATCAGGCCAAAGAAATAAACAAGCAAACTTATAACATTTGTCAAATATAAACTGTACTGATAGAAAATGACAGAAATCCACTACAACTATTCATTTCTTTGTGACTGACTGTGGTAAATAAAAACAGAATCCCAACTCCCTGGTAATGGTATGAGTTTTGTAGTTGTTTTTTGTTTTTTCTAACAGTGAAGTGTGGTCATCTTTTTGAGTCCATTGGTGTGTGCCTCGGGGCTGGGCTGCCTCACTCGGAGGTGTCACCTGGCATGGCAGACGGTGTCCCCCTGTCCCCACACCTGTCACTTCTGCCACACTCTCCTCTCACTCCTCTCATCAGTGCTATCAGGGGCCTTTTCTCCTATGACAAGATAGACCGCCTTTAAGGCTAGTCGCCGACAAAACCTGCTTGGCAAGCAGTCAAAAGCATTGATATCAACCCTCCTGGGAAGCAAAAGCAGAGATCAGATTTTTTGGCTTTTTGGCTTTTTTAACTCAAAAGCTATTGACTGTGTGCTATGGTGCGTTCGGCTGAAAGAGGGCTTTTACGGTGGAAAGAGGTTGCGTGGGGCGGGGACAAAATGAATATGTATGTGCATATTTATCCGGAAAATGATTACTTGCTGGAGCATTCATTAATCGCTTTTCATAATTCATTCAGTGCATATTCTCTTTTTTATTGAATTTAAACAAACCCATTAACAGGGATTAACTTCCCTGAATGAGACTTTGGTTCTCTTCCCAATTGCCTCCAAAAAGGGCCCCTTGTTCCGTCAAGTGGAATTACTAGCAATCTCCATGGAAGAGAATTATAGAACACAAGGGTGTGCTACAGCGCCTGTCCTTTTCACTTTCACTGCTTCTTATGAGCACTTTTTAAGCTATATATCTTGTACTTTCTAAAGCAAACGTCTCTTTCCTTAATAACAGCATTATGCTATGTTGTTTAAGTCCTAATTTGTGTTGACGATCACAGCCATCTCCCACATGGTAGTTGTCAAGTGATTTCCCTGGTCTTTGTTGCTGCTTATTACATGGCACTAATTATTGCCTGAAGAGAATTGCTGTTCTGGACCCTGACCTCTTCCTCTGACTTTAGGCCATGCAGAGCAGAAAAAGCAGGCCAGCAAATGAATGAAAGAGCCAGAAAGGAGTATATGCTTTGTAGCTGATTAACCACGAGGCATACATTAATGATAATTGGATGAGAGGATCTGAGTGGAGCCCAGAGCAAGAAATGCACTTCTTTTTCTACCGCTGTACTCAAGACTGTGTTCACCACTATTTTCTCGTCTCTAAAGAATTAAGGAGAGCCAACAAAGAGTGCCATCCAGTCTGTGTGGAGGATCAGAGGACCTTGGGGGAGAAACAGAAAGCCTGCATTGTATCCTACTGAGCAATGCTGCCCCAGATCTGTAAGTACACCAGCTTATTGCTTATTACAGTGAGTAGGAAGAGAAATGTATTTTCTGCATTTTTTATTTCCTAAATGTAATTTGAAAAACGCTTGACACAGGTGACCTTGTACTGGCTGCTGTTGAGTCTATGCACACATCTTTTTGTATTTGCTATTCCAAATTTTCTCTTAATACTTGATGAATCATGTATTCAATTCACTTCTGTATACAATGAATATTTTTTTATTAAGAAAGAAAGAAAGAAAGAAAGAAAGACCATGCTCCAATTGTATGTGCTCTCAGAGCATGACATTTCGGTTTTCTAGGCACAGGACTGTGTTGTTGTAGTTATACAAGTGGCCACTGGGGGGCTAATGACAGAACACACAGGACATCGGTACCATGTTTATTATGTCATTATACTGACAACATTCAGCAAAATACAGTTTTACTCCATTGCTGTGGATAGGATACTGTCATACAGTGGACGCTGAAATAGTAATTGTCTCCAAAGAAGGGAGAGTATGGGCCAATAGCTTTATTACTGCGACTGTGAGTCTCTCAAGCAGGTGCATGTGCAGTCTCTAAACTCAAATGAGCACACCAATAAAAGCACTTTGTTGCCACAACAACACAGCCACGACGCACTCAGGTGCCTACTCACATGTGCAAAGTGTGCATCCGCATGTATAAACACACACATGAATAAGCAGTCATGGCTGTAGTATTTACCGATTGTGTACCAGATGAGATTTACTTGGCCTGTTGGCACAGCTTGAGAACAACATGTAAGTGATGCCAGCCAAGCCAATTAGCTTTGATTCAGACATGAGACAGAAGGCCAAATATGACAGAGGATGGATGGGCATGGCAGTGACAATTTCCAACATAAGCATATCAAATATTGCCTAACTAAATAAGTACAAGACAGCAATGAAAGTGCACACCGACTGGATTGTTTGAGAAGGAGTTTAAGATTGGCATGGTGTCAAAAACAAAAAGAGGCATCTAGCCGTCATCCAGGAGGCTCTCTACGCACCCATTCTTCCATCACTCACTTCTCCACCCCTCTCCTCAAACCCCCCAGAGCCTTTTGGTGAAAAAAATGCCAAATGATCACGCTTCTGTGAGCACCATCTGGCAGCTCGTGCACTTATAGCACCCATCACATCTCTCACTTCCCAACCAACTGCAATACAGCCATACACTTAACCCTTTGTTGCACGGAAGTCAAACAGATCCTGATCGCACTGCAAACTGTAAAGCCATTGAAGCAAACGTACAATATACACTTGTTTACTTGAGTGGTAATGCATGGCAGCATAATTTATGTAGTGTAAATAAATACACAGGAGGTTAAAATGGAATTACTATACAATGCATCTCAGTTGATATGTTAGGATTGAAGATTGAGCTAAAAGTGTGGAGTAGTAGTACAGACAATGAACATCAAAAATAGAACTTGATGAAATTTAAGCTAATAAAGAAATGTATTGCTTCACTGCATTGGTTTTCATTTGACCAGCAATGCCTTGATGTTAGTAATTCTTAAAGCACTCAGCTTATATTTGATTTTTAAGTGACAGGATTTGGGTAAAAAGGGAGACCACAAGACACCGCCATGAGCATGGTTCAGTTTAATAATGTAAGTAGAACCTAATCCTAAAACCAAAAATAGGACAATCACAAAACAAGGCAGTCTTCACTTTATTATTATAGTTGTGACAGGCCTGTTAATAATAAATATGGAGATAGTGGCACAATAATAGAAAATATTAGAAAAGAACCTGTGATAAGATGTCCTTCGGTAGTGAGCCCACTGTGCGTGTCACTACACGACATGTTTTTGTTAACTCTATATAATATTGTAATAAGTGACAGGGTAGGCTTGATTCACATTAAAACGGTGTCACTGATTATTTACATCACTCCATGAAGTGACCTACAGAGTGAAAATGAAGGGCCGCTGCATTGCTCTTTGCAGTCTAGAAAGTGACTCAGTTTTTACTGTAGCAGGCAAAGTGTGCTGTGAACTTGTTTCCTTTAGCAAGAGGAACAAGAATAAAAAAATGACATCATGAATAACTCTGTGGTAATAGTGTATGAAACATTCATGCAAATTGAGCACAGTTTCACGTTGCATTGAATTTGACTTTATTCTAAGCTTTTTACTGGTTTCTGTGTGCAAAAGAAAATCAAGGACAAACTCTTCTTTTTAATCGTTTTAAAATTTACCTCTAATTAATTTTTTATTCAATAATTTGACTTGTTCATCCAATTGTCTCACTTAATGCAATCGCCCTTAACTAATGGTGTGTGTTTCAAATTAGTTTCTAATCACATTTAAAATTATTAAATGATCTCAGCTGAAACATGACGGTGAGTATGCAAAAGTGTAAAATACAATCAGATGTATATTTATATTTATATGTATATGTTCCTATTTGGTATAAGCATTAGACATATTGTTTGTGCGCTTCAATTACACCAGGCCAAATCCAAATGTAGCGTGTATAATAACATTATGTTTACTAGCCAGGAGCAGTTTGGACTATAACATTACTCACTGTAAACACACATTCCTCTCCAATCATTTCAGGAAACTTATATTTACCAATTTAAAGCATAGCACTACAAAAACCTCCATATTTATTTTCTAATGAAAGTTGCAGGCTTATACTTACTAATAAGTTGCTTGCTTGAGGGTGTTAGATGTGTGACAGTGGGATTTTAAATCCACATTTCCCAAATTGTTGCAAAGTCCACAATTGGCATAGTTCTGTGAGCTGATTCTGCATGTACTTTGTGCCAACACAAGCTAGTAAATAACATCTGCTGAAAGAAGTTCTGAAGTTGCCATTAAGACACTTACTGAATTGTCAAATGAAAACATACACAAAAGCACTATTTGGAGAAAAGTAATGAGGCGTAGACAGCACATCTGACATTGCGCCACACTATTTGGGGGCATTAGCTGCAAACTTCTGCAAGCACTGCGTTTACAGGCAAAGCTGTTTAAGATAAAGAGAGCAATCAACCACAACACTGCTATAGCTAAGCACATGTCTTAAGTAAGCATCCACTCATTTAACTATTGTTATAAGTGGAGAAGCTCGCCACTACTTTTTAACAATGTTCAAGTTCAGGGTTTACAGTAAACTGTAGGTTGTCCTCTAGTTTATTGACAGAATACACATTACTGATTAAAGCATCCAGTCTTTCACAAAATGTACAGTCAATTCATGCAAAAAACATCATCAGGCCTCTACCAAGCAGACATTTTCCCTCCACAATCTCTATTCAGTGTAATTGATGGGAGCAAGCCTATTGAGTATTTTACTGGAGCTGTCTTCAGTGTAATTTCAATCGAGACTTTAGCGAGACAAATCAATACGACAGGGTCTAAATGAGCAGTAATAATGCTGACTCTGTTCTGTATCTGTTCCATGTCTTTCGCTCCGAGGCATTCCAATGGGCCGGGCCAGGTTTGAGGTGTTACCGTTAGCGTGTGCAGATATGTTGTTAGCGAAAAGACCCTTGTCGTCGCTTGTGTTTGCAGTTCATCTTTGCTGTTTGCCGACTGACGACACCGGCGAGCCAGACCCGAGATTTTCTGCAGTTTGAAGCCAAGTGGAACGTTGTTTGTCTGGGCCCGCGGCCAATTCCTCCATTAGGCCTTTGGCCCAGGTGAATGGTAATTAAACGAAGCTGCGCTGAGTCGGCACTCAACATCACCGGTGTCTGCGCGTTCACGTTATTTTTGTTTATGTGTGTTTTTTTCACCCTCGTTCGCTGCCATATGTCTCTTCCTGTATCTATCCTTCATGTCGTTTTAGTCGCATTCATAATGAAAAGACTAAAAATAATGATTGATAATGTATCAAGGACAGCAGTGGGCAACATCCATCAAGCCCTCCATGTTTAATAGCCGCAAATATTTCCACTTAAGGCAGAAAAAAGGAACTAATGCACTGCAGAGAGTCTGCCAAAGCAGGAAAAAGGCTGCAGAGATATTTTACTTAGTTGCTGTGTATTCTCTTTGCTGGTTGGGAGTACAATAAAGAGAGAAGCTGTAACAACAAGAGAAAGAGACAGGAAAAGCAAAAGAGCACATGAACAAACAAAAGTGTTGGCAGAAGGATACTGCGGAGACGATGGTAAGATGGAGGAGTAGATGCCTCACTGTGCTGCCCCCCTCCTGCTCGCAGACACATGGCGGTTGGTGAGCTGCAGGCCCAGTGGGGAAGCAGGAAGAAAGACTTGGAGATAGTGCTGAGGTTGCGTTCAGAGAAGATTACAGTCCACCGTATTCTCCCCCTGCACAGTGACGAGCCCGGCCGGCTTTGATCACGTTCTCAAGCGCTGGGATCACACAGGTAGAGACAATAAGCACACTACTGTACAGCTACTGCTGCTGGAGGACACGCATACAGTAAACAGATGTGCTATAGCTGCGCTGCTGGGCTGACTTTATAACTCACTTTATTTACCGCCGCAGACGTTCCCAAAGCAGGGTATTTTGGCGATGGTGCATGATTACGTTCCTGTGCTTTTCCATGAGCTCAAAAAGATTCGACGTGTTCTTTTTGAGCATGTGCCTGGTGACTCGTGTGCGCAATGACACAAGCTCAGGTGTTGTCTCATCAGGAAAGCGAAGCCATTGTAATGTGCAGATGTCGTGCTTGTTGGACAGCGGATGGGTTATTTCGGCTTGGTAACGTGAGTATCAAGTTAAGCATGAAACATCAAAACTAAAAGCTGGAAAATCGAGCTTGTGTGAGAGGAATTACAATTAGGACTGAACGGTTACTAGACTCGATGGACTTCCAGTGTCTCTTCAGATGAATAGATTAAAGTTAAATTACGTTATTTGTCACTCTCAAATTTTGTACACTAAAGACGAAAAAAAAAAAAGCTCATAGAGACACATTCTAGTGGCAGAAAACAGACAATTTACATAATGTAACCAAACTGGGTTTACTCCAGATCAATAAGCCTTACACAGCCATGTTACCAGTTAAAAACTACATACAGCATCTTTATGAATACGAAAACTGTCACTTAAAGCCAAGATTCAAAGTTAAACTTGTTTTTGCAGCAGCTCTATTCTAAGAAATACACAAAGCTGAAGTGAAAAGGCTCAGGGTAAATCTAATAATATGTCAGTGGCAATGACTTGTTGTCGAACTGTCATTTTACTAAAGAAAGGTAGAGCTAGGCGTTCATCAGTGTCATTTAAGGCTGTATGCGGCGACACTTTTAAACACTCTGAATGCACCATTTACTGTAATTCCGTCTGCCTGCCCGCTGAAATAAATTCCCGCGATGAGCTCTCACCGAAGGGAAGGCTGCAATTAGCCGTACACCTTGTGGCAGGCGCTCTCCCTCTCCTCCACAGCTCAAGAAGTAGCCAGTAATTATGGTCAGGGAGGAGGATATTAGAGGGACTTTCGATAGGCCCCATTTCTTTACAGCGGTGTGGGCCTTGTGGATCATGTGTGCACGATTAAACCTGAAATGCTCATCACGTTCCTCGAGAAGTGCGTCAATGAGGTGCAACGGTATTTGACTAATTGTTGGCGGAAAGTTTTGAAAAGAAAAGTCGTTTGTATCAAGCTAGTTCTCACACAGGGGTTTTAAAGGTCAGAAGTGTGGATGCTGGTTAAACACAGACGGTACAAACTTGTGCACAGACATGTGCACAAGTTTGTACCGAATGGAACTTATCAGTCAAAACTATTTTTCTGTGTCCAAATGGGTCAGAATAATACTCCTATTATAGAAAATAGTCATTTAAAGCTCCAGTGGAAGAAGCCATTAGTTTCTTTACTTCCTGTTCCTGTAAAATTGCCCAAAGAGGACAAACTCAGGCCAAGAGGCGTATTCATGTTTCTTTTTGGAACACATAACACGTAAAATAAATGAGTGAACTCCTCATCTGACCTACTCCACTAGTTTTGATCATAGACAGTGGTATGTCCCCTCAAGGCTACCGTATAAAACTATTCACTGCACCTTGAAAATGTGGTCGATCCATTCACTTAACCTTGACAAAGCTCATTTTGTCCGCCTAACTCGAACCTAACCAGTAATGTGAGGATACATATACGGTGTATAGTGTGATCATGTCTTTGAGTCAACCTTAATAACAAGCCTGGAGCCGAACAGAAATCCCTCCAAACACGAGGCCATTGTCAGGAGATGCTGTGATATGAAGTGATTGAAGGGTTCCAGTCGCTAGGCAGGATTACTGGTTTGAAGATGATGGCAAGATTTAATAGACCTCAAAGGCACAAGGCAATTCGCCTGCGGAGAGAGAAGGAGCCCTTTGCCCCTCCCATCGACCCACCGATGCCCTCCTACAGACCTTTTAACCTTCATCTCGAATTGTCTGTCTGCTTCTGTGAGTAAAAAAAAAAAAAAAAAAACAACCCTACCCTGTTCTGGAGCTTACAGCTTTTTCGAATTACATCTAAAGTCTTCAAAAATCAATCACATACCCCAACTCTACTGACCCTTCTGATTTCCTTCACCCCCAGGGTCAACCCCTTTTCAACTCTTCAGATCCAGTCGGGTTTGTGGCTTCATACATACAAAAATTAAACTGTCAATTCACGGCCATCAATTAAAGCTTGTTTTTTCACATTTATCGTTTTAGAAGTGGTTAAAAGGATACTACGATGTTTAAAGGCAGTTAAGATGCTAAAACAATGAAAGTAGTAAAGCTGATGGGTATAAACATTAGTTACACACATACACAGTTGCTGGATGACATTTCAGGTATGGAAATCTGATGACATTTTCAAACTCTTATAGTGTCTCGTGAAAAGTAATTGGTTCGGGGTCAATGGGACATGTGCAGAGGCAGCCACTTGAAACTGGGATGAAGTTTTAATGACTTGTGATGCAGGGCAAGCTCTAAAATGCTCTTTTTCTACTAAAATGAAAGTTTTTTGGGATTTGCATTTCAAGAACAACGCATAAAGCAGCGTAACGTCCACGGCATACCTCCATGTCGCGTGAAACTATGACAGACAATTTCCAGTGGGGTTATTAAACACAGGCGGAGATTCATTTTCTTAATCAGATTAAACTTCAAACATTCGAAGGCGGCCGTATCCTCTGAGGGCGAAAGAGATAGAGATCCAGCAAAGGTTCCTCATCTCTCTCCCAGGAGAAAATATGTGTATGGTGGAAAAAAATAAAGAAATAATAAAGAGCGGAAACAAATAAGTTGGGACTCCTGGGCAAAACACGGAGCAGTCACAATGCAGCGTGTGCTATCATCTGCGTTAATTAACTAACTCATTAAATATGAGAACATGTTGATGTGGACTCATAGCTGATAGAGGCTTTTTGTAAATTGTCTAAAATGGCAAGGGTGTGATATCTTATTAATTAATCTTGCGCTCAACATTACCAAATACCCTGCAGCCGAATGCATTGGAATCAAAGTGAATAGGTCGCGTGGCTGATGAATTAGTTAAACTGTGAGATCTTTTTTTTTTTTTTTTTTTTCACGATTTGTCTGATGTTATTTTGTGCACTTTTGTCCACCAACGCAACAAAAGGCTCCGTGCACATGTGCTTTCAAGGCCGCATCCGGAGCTTCAGAATACGAGCGGAGAAATTCACACAAAAAGAATCTTAACATGAACCAACTCAACCACTGCGTCCCTTTTGTTTGTTTTTTTTATCAAAGCCGCGGCACAAAAAAGTGAGGCCAGGGCAGCGCTGTAATTAGTCAAATCTTTTGCCTGAAGCTGCTGTAAACAAATCATTGTGAATCTGATGGTGACCTTGTAGAATTTCAATTAACCACATGAAAAGCGTGCATTTATGAAAGAAACATAGTTTAGCGCTAATGGAATATTTACAAGGACATCTTTGCAAGCAATATTCACTTCAAAATAAGTAGGCTCTATACACAGTTCACGTTACAGTAACCTGTAGACGGGCTTAAGTGTCACGGCTGACCTGAATGGTACACATTTGAATTCTGTGTGTGTTTCCTGGAAATTTTATTCCATTCACTTCAATAAGAGCTCAAATAACTCAACCAATATAGGTGGAAGTGAACAATTTGACGTCACGCATAATGTTTAACTTCTTACGAACAGGAGCACGATAAGTCCAAGAATCAAAAGATGGAAGGCTGAATAAAAAAAATAAAAAGAATTCATCAAAGTGCACTGTATGTTTTGTGTCACACGGAGGCAGGAAAGTGAGAAAGCCGCACTAAATTTTTGTTGCGCTGGAGATTAATGGAGTTTGTTTTTCCTCGCTTCTGTCTCAGTAGCGCGGCTGATTCAGCACCAAGGACAGCTCCCGACGTGGGTCTCTATTTCACCACGTAAAGGTCTGCAGAGGAGTACGCCATTGATTTAAAGTCACAAAACGAGATGAATTCTTAGAGATTACAGCAAAATGCACAAAACAATCTGCTCCATCCTTCTCCGACATGTTCATAATCATTCAAAAGGCCATCGCTCTGACATGAAACCAAGCCCTGAAAATGCACCGTTGACATTTAATGGTCACGGCAAGAACAAACACATTTGTCCCGGACCAATCTCGATATCACTTAGATGTTGTTTTTTTTGTTTTATGTCCAAGAGTAGCCCAAAGGCGACGGCGTGCCCATTTTGCTGACAAATAACCCGCACGGAGTCAACGTGGGCAAAACACTGAGTTAAGAGTGGCTGTGTGTGAAAATGTCAGGGATAGGTCAGAAATGAAGCCGGATAGATTGCGCGGCGTTTTCTGTTTGTTGACAGCTACCTGGCGAATTGAACTGTCAGCGGATAAATGTTGCCCGTTCTGTTTCCGAGGCTTCATCAGGGAAAAAACAGGCTTCTGCCGTGACGTTACACGGCCGACACAAAAGATCTCCCCGTGAAGGAAAGAGTAAGTGAGAAATGGGAGGGGCGTGGAGGTAATTACGCTCATCATGGATCGTAATGGAACAAGCAAGCAATATGATGGTGTGTACCCTCGTCTGATGTACGCCGCCGTCTTTTGTCCTCATTCACCTGGGAGAAATTAATGAAGTCAAATTGAAGCGCGGCAATAAATGAGCTTTTTCATGTAAAAAGTTCCAACATCCGGGGCACCTTCGATTGATATTAAAAAAGGCTCTGGACCATGCAGTTTCAATTACCTAAGAGAATCAAAACATGAAAAGGCTGTAAATTGATTTTGGCATACATTCCCAAAGCTCACGAGTAAAATAGAGGTTGGGACCTTCATACACTGATATTACACTGCGCTTTTTTGTTTCAATTTGGGGTCTACACTTATCGTTGCTATGTCATGCCTATGTATTGAGTTCTTTTCATCATTCAAACGCTTTTGAGAACATTTCCTCTTCTAATCCTCACAGCGATTATTTGAATGACGTTAACATGAACAAAACCAGAGACTTAATTCCACAGCGATGAACTCTGCAACATAATTCCTCTCATATTCACTTTAAGCAACATGCCCCGAAGGTTCCTCATTTATTTTAAATCTGAAGAGAGCCATGATGCAAGTCTGTTTTGTGCTTTCCTGCTAACACGGTTTGCTTACAAATGAAATCCATTCACACAGCCTGTTCAGAGAGAGCAGCTGAAGATGCTGGTTCTTCTTGGTGGTGCATGCCTCTCTGCACACACACCCACACACACAGAGTGGAGACGTGGAGCCAGTGAGTCGCCATAAGGTGGAGCACAGATAATAGATTTAGGCAACTGTAAGCAGATTTGGGCGTGCGCCTTACTTAAAGGCAGATCATTCAGCGGCTGTAAACAGGCTTTGGAGAAATCAAACCGTTAAATGGAAAATACATTTATTAATTCAATCCGCTTAGTTCAGGTTCAGCTCCTTTCCCTCAAATTAAGTTTGCGGGATTTCACAGGATATTAACAGGCGAGAAGAAGAAAGAGGGGCATCAGGACGGCTGCTTGTGTCGCAGTCATGTAGATGTCGACACGCCACTTTCACCTCAGGAGGGCTGTGTTTAGGCCCACAACACAGTGACAGAATAAACACAAAGATCATGAGCTGGTTGAAACAAATTACATTTTGTTAAGTGTGCTAGTACTTCTAGTACTTCCTTCCTATTGTACAGGGCTGTATGAATTAAGAATCTCACAAAATACTGACTATTTTGAATCAGAAAATCCACCAAAATATCAAGTCCACTAAGAGTTCAGCAAAGTAAGTAAAAAAGAGATCTTCTTGTGTCATCTTCAGTACAGTGTTCAGAGAACCTTTTAATATTGAAGACCCACTTTAAATCAGTAGACTCTCTCTGTAAGTGTCTGTCATTACACTCTTCCCTATTGCTTCTGATTTATCTCTAGCCGTATTCATTCGTTTTTATTCTGGAGAGTAGAAAAAAGCCAGATGAAAGAGGTGTGACTGCAGCAGGCCATGGTTCCAGCAGGACGTGGTCTGAGTAATGGACAATGGTGTGAGTTATCTCCAAAAGCCAGGAGCGTGTGAAATGTTGGCAGCAGCAGCTGAAAGTTTTAGCGTGGATCTGGGGCGCTCGCTGACAGCGTGTGGAGGTCGAGCCTCGGGCTGAACTTGAATCAGCTGAAGGCCTCATGAAACATGGAGGACACCTCACAGGGCATTGCCATCTCACTTTCACTGCCGCTGTAACTCTTTTTACCTACCACTCTTGTTCCCTGACCTTCCACTGCTTCACTTCTGATTTATACATTTCATACTAAAAATAATAACCTTGAGCTGATGTGACTCTGGGAAACCTTTCCATCTGGGGAACATTGTGACTTGAAGTGATCTTTCTGTTTTGATAAAAATGAAAGCTCCAAAATGATTGATGATGTTGATTCTGTTGGCCATGTAAAGCGCATGCATTACTTTAGCCCTGGCACAGCTAATCGCTAGCTTAATGGAATATGTGGAGGCCATATTGATTAGCAGCAGAGCAATCGCTCATACATTCCTTCAGAAGTCCTGTGAATAAACACATAATCAGGCCTCTGCACCTGCTCGGGACTCAATATTCCTGCAGAAAAAAGACTTTTTCCTCAGATCAGAAAATCAACATGTTTGGTAAGACCATGCTTGTGTGATGTTTTTCTGGTTTGGAATTTTTCTGCAAAAATCCCATTCATAGATGTTTATTAGTCTATTGGTAGGTGTTAGACTCTGTACTGTTACCAAAGCTCAAACAAATTGTCAGGATTTGCAAAAGCTGCACTTATTCACTTCTGTGTGTAATAATTTATGTTTTTACATTTTGGTAAAAGTAGTTTTTATCTCATGAGCTGCTGCCTGAGTCTGAGCATTTATGTGACAGACACTTGCATGAATAGTGAAAGCCTGGAAATATCCTGTGCTTTTATAGATGTGAAATCTCATATCTCTCTCAGTGTGTTTGATCTATTTAAAACCTAATTAAAATCTAAATAGTGAAGGCAAACGGAAGGAGAAAAAAAAAATAAAAACATTATTCCTCTCAGGCTGAGCCCTTAGTGCCCTTCTATTAGAAATGAAACAGTTTCATCTACAGCTCTGTAATTGGGACAGAAACTAAAATGTGGGAAAGTTAATAGCTTTTTATTTCATGTATGTATGGCTCGTTTAAATATCACTTTATTTCTATGTATTCATCCAAGTCAAATGTCAACAATAAAAAAAAAAAAGCTTTTAGATGAAAAAAAAAAAAAAAAAAAAAGCGCTATTGTTTGTGTCATTTCTGAGGCCTTTTGGCTAATTTAACCTTTTCAAAGTACAGTCATTTGAAGCTCACTTAGCGCCCAGAGCGTGTTAGTTTATTGCAGAAATTACCGGTTCATTATCATTCAAAATGGCCTCCCTTTCTGTCTGACTGCTGTGGTCTTTAGAAAGCCCCTCAAGAGTTGCTGAATACCATAATGTCGAGGTAACAACATGAATCAACAAGCACAACAGAGCGTGCGGCTGAGGAGCGGCAGGTGCCGGGGGCCGACCTGTTAAACGCGTGGGTTCGGTGGACCCTGGAGAAGGCGATTACGGCACCTCTCGATCCACAAAGCGGGCTCTGGGGGTCTGCGTGTTCTCCCACAGCAACGCCCCACTTTATTAGGAGCATCGACACATAGGGACCATACAGCGCCTCACCAACACACCGGGACATTATGCTGCTGGTGCAGATCCTTCCTCTGCCTGGCTTTTAAAATACACTTGGCAGAGGCACCCTTTTGTGGTGAATACAAATGACCTGCTTAACAAAGCTAGATGAATAACTCCTTGAGCAAATGGGTAAATGCAAAACTGTCATTTGGATGGCCACGCTGCACTTTTTCACACCGTGTTATTATGCACATTGTAACACTATACATCTTTACATATCACAAGATATTCTACACTATGTAATGTTGTTTAACTGAGCCGTTATGTGTCATCAACAGAATAATGACTGTTTTTTTTTCTTTTTAGTGCAGGACAATTGAATAAAAAAATATTAAAAAATAAAATTCCCTACAAACGCTGCCCTGTAACAGATTAAAATTTAGAAAGAAAACAAAGTGCCTTTAATATGTCACAGGTAATGCATCTATTTCTTGCCCATGATTTTTTTTTTTTGGTTTGTTTGGTCCTCAAAGAACTGATGCAGGGCGACGGAGGTTAGCTTTCCAAATAGCACGCCTAATTAAAACCCATTCACTTGCACTATCATCTGCGTCGCACATGACAAGTGATCACAGGCTCTTTCTGGTAATTATCATCCGTCTTTGAGATGTTTTCCTGCTTGTCTCATCTCACTTCGCTCCACTCTTCGCCATTCTCATCTCCCTCCTAATTGGCCTCTCCGTGCTTTTTGACATGTCTCTCCTGAGTTCTGAGCCGTTTCTATTTGACCCACAGAAGTAAAGACGCTTGATCTGTCAGACTTAGTTTGCGGTTCCACTTTTTTTTTTTTTTTTTGCCAACTCTTTAGCGCCGTTTCTTTCTTTTCTTTCTTCTTCTTCCTTTCTTAAACTTTTCAGCTTGCCCTTGGAGACTTTTCCTCCATATTTGAATCCCGCCTCCTCCATTTCCAGTTCTCTCCACCTTGTCCTTCTGCTTCTCACACTGTTTTTTTTTTTTTTTCTGTAAAGTGCTGGAAGGCTTTACCAAAACAACAATCTGTCAGGGCCATAGGTTACATTTAGCCATCTGGTGTTAGATTAAATTAGCGGAGGTTGTGTATGGCGCATTGTTTGGGCTGCCTCTGCCCTCGACGAGATTGCCTTTCGCATCAGGCCTGACATGCTGTGAGAGTGTAAAAAGATGGAGGCAGAAAGGACAGGCAGGAGAGATGACCTGGATACCAACCAGAGTTCACTCGTGTTTGTGTATCGTTCAAGTTAGTTGGCACCTCGCTGCCATTTCACTGTGGTGCACTGGCAATCACACAAACGCACACCTCTACGTCAGCCTATTCCTGCCTCATTTTGTTCCCATTAAAAGACCTTGGCCAGTGAGTGCAGCACTTTACTTGAATGGCAAGAGATGGGAGTCAGAGTTCCAGTGTTCGAAGGGTATCCTCTGCCACCTTGGAATAAGGGCCAGGGCGAAGGCTCCAGGCTGAATGTTGCGAGCGGAGAGAGCAGCTCTGAATGAGGCGGAGAGGGTCAGACAGTGCCATGCCCCGGGGCCACGTCTGATGCAGGGCAGGCCCATCGCTCATACAGACATACTTATTCCATACAACCCTGCAAACATGGCCGCCTTATTAAAGTTTGCACACGAGCAGGAACCAGGCCACAGGTGGAATTGAAATCAGCGGAGGTCTCTCTGGTGCACTCTAAGACAAATCCGGACCCCAAAGTCATTTTACAACAGCCATAGTATATTTAGCCTATATACACCATATTGTATGAAATATAAAATCTGCATCATTGTATTAAAGCTAAAAGTCTAAATGAAATAAATTGAATATTTACCTTCACAAGAATCATCAGATTAGATTTATAGTAAAAAAAAAATAAAAAATGGCAGCCTGGCAATGAATGATGGAAAACTGTTGATTTTTAGATTGGTAGTACAATGTCACCTTATCACTGACCTTGAGATTGGAGATTGGAGTGACCTTGTTCAGTTGATCCTTGAATCCAAGTGGACACTGGAGAAAAAAAAATCCATCAAGGGATTCCTGAGATAGTGGGTTCACAAGTAGAGGAGACCTTTGACAGAACACAGTCCAGCTTATCCTTGAATGGACCTTTGTGCCCTATATGTGAGGAAATTGCATCTCTGGGATACAAGCTAATAATACAGACCATAACAACCAATAGACTTTGTCACAAGGTAAGCTTTTCTTATGATTAATGATATGCCAAAATACAAAATGAACATGAAAGTGTCTTCTTCTGCAAAACAAACTGCTTCCCTGCTCATCTGTCTTTAGCAAGTGCCAGAACAACCTTTTGACATTGTGGAAGAGTCGTTTTGAAGACAATGTCATCATAATCCTAGCGGCTTGGGCGTAGTGCGATCTCAATCCTCGTCTCATTCCAACAGATGTGTAATGTGCTTCACCTGCTAAATGACGGGGAAACGGGCCTGTGTGAAATGGACTGGCCAAATGGAGCTTGGACCTCTCCCGGTCTGTCCAGGCAATTAGAGAGCAGATTAGCCCGAGCACAGATCAGCGTGCTGTTTGCTAATAGACCAACATCTCAGCTGCAGCTAATGATGATGGCAAATATATTGGGACGTGTATTTGGATGCTCATGTTCTGGAAATATACTCGATGTGCACGCAATGATGTGACTATGTTCAAAAGTAAGCATGTGCCCGATGAAAGGGAAGAGAAAGAGGTGATAAGTCGGTAAAGCGCACAAAGCGATCCACGCCGAACGCACACAACCCTGGGCCGAGCCTTCCTCTGACATCTGGACAGCGGTAATAACACGGTAGAAAATGCCATCCTGGAGAAAGTGCATATTAACACCCGACCAGTGGCATGCTAATGGCAGTCATCACGGCGGCTCGCTTCAGCTGGCCGCCGAGCAGGGC
The DNA here is from genome assembly GCA_036850595.1 of Rhyacichthys aspro. Classification (NCBI taxonomy): domain Eukaryota; kingdom Metazoa; phylum Chordata; class Actinopteri; order Gobiiformes; family Rhyacichthyidae; genus Rhyacichthys; species Rhyacichthys aspro. Next base: position 8,956,848 of record CM072165.1, on the reverse strand, counting down.
AGCAGTGAAACAAAGTGAGTATGTGGCTCCACAAAATTATTCAATCACAAATACAGGAAAATATTGGCATTTTTCAAATACTGAGCACTATTACCTTATGCCAGACACTACACTAGGAGTAAACAGTGCATGTGTGTACCCTCTTTTCTATTGTATTAATGTTGCATGTGTGCTTCACTGAGCAAAACCACTTCCCCATAAGTCAGTGCACAGGTCAGTGCGCAATGAAAATGTGACTGTTAAGTGCCGCTGTGTTTTACCGCAGTGTTAAAGATTTCACGCTAGCCTTAATCGAGCACTTCATTAGAGGTAGTGCCACAAGACGTGACGAGACCTGACAACTTTTTTAAACATGTTGGCAAGAGTTTAAAAACATCTAATAAATAAAGTTGCTCAAAGGAAAACCAGCGAAATGCCATAATTTGACAATTTTTGTTCAAACGTTAATGAGAGCTTGGAAATTATGACAATCAAAAAGCAAAGCTCTCCCCGGGCGCTATCAGAATGAAACAGAGAAAGTTAACTTTGTCTTTTTTTCCCGTCTTTGAAATCATCTTTCAAATCCCGCTTATTTGTATTTGGGGAAATTAGCCTTTGAACAGCAGGTTTTTTAAAACTTCAAACTCTCTGTCGAGTTTTATCAGGAGAAGTGAGGGAGAAAAAAGCAACTACAAAGTCTCCTCAGAGGCAAAAAAACAACACAGCAAAGACGTGTGTTTGATTAGATGCATTGGAGTTGTTTGTTATTCACATTTCTTTAGTTTAGCTATGTTTGCACACCTAGTTTTGAAGTTGTAGCGCAAATGATATAGTGACAGCGGCTGCGGAGGCGTATAATCTTCTAATGTTAAAAGAGAATAGCAGCTGGTCTGGCGATCAACATGGGGTAAATGAGAAGCAGTCCAAACATGCACGTGCAGACACAGCACAGTGCAGCTGGAAGCCCTAACGCGTGGCTTAATGTATGCATATGTGTATGTTCGCCTCATATTTCATCCACGCAGCAGACAGGAATGGGCCTGACTGGGAATTGTCGCTCTTGCTATTGGGCAATTATGAAGAGCAAGGTCTGCATGTGTGATTAATCGAAGAGGGAGTGAAGGCAACCGAGCACCAGAGGGCACTGAGACGGGCTTAAACAGTAATCAGGATGGGGCGGCACTGACAATCTGTCGTTTAAATGTCGACTATTTGTCCGGCTGTATTTTTATTGCATTTTTCTCAAACATTAAACGTGAGAGCGAGCGGGCACTGCACTACTGAAGCCTCAAAAAACAAAAAAGGTCACTGAAAAATCAAAATAAGTAGGTTCCGACAAAAGTGCTCCGTATCATTGTCAATCGTCGTCGTTCTGATTCTCAAAAAAATAAATACTTTTAGACTTACACTTATTTCAAATCTTACCTGACTTCCATCTTTTCTCCAAAATTCAAAGGGAATAACCGAATCCCCAATTGTGCCTGACACCTGACCAAATAAAGTCAAATCTACACTTTTAGCTTCTGCTTGCATCTCATTTCTCACATCATTTTCATATTCGTTCATATTCGCCATCATCGCAGACACTCCAGCCCCAAAAGTCCATGTGGAGATTACAATCAGAGGCTTGTCATGTTCCATTTTCGAGGCGATTTGTCCCAATTGCCATCTCTCCATTTCCCCCTCATTTCATTCACTTATGTCACTGCCATCAAAGGCGCTCACCTTAGTTTCTGCGCCGCCACAGAGGGGACAGGTATTTACACTGCCGCTTTCCATACGGCTCTCCTGACAGCCTCATATCATTTGAAACACAGCCAACCACGAGACCAATATTGGGGCAATATTCCAGGCTACGCTCTGAATGGTAATGACGGTAAAATGTGTGGTGGAAAGAAGTGAGAAAGACTGCGTTTGACTGGTCTGGCGATCGTACAGTCGACGTACGGACGAAAGGTCAGCACGTGCGGCGGCCCCGAGGCCAAACCTGTGGCTGCATTCAGAGCTGATGTCATGTGAAAGGCCATGAACTGTGATTAGAGGCTTCTGGTGGAAACATGTCTCTTACGGCAAAGTTGAAAGCCGAGCCGTGCTGAAATCTCTTCTGGTCAGTGATTATGAAAAAAAGGGGGAAAAAAAAGGACATGAAACTGCTGTGATATTGTTGAGGCGGTTTGATTTAAGGTTCTCTTACAACACAAACCCTTCGACTGGGCCCATGGAGATGAAGGAACGGGAGACTGATGAAAAGATAAAACGCTTGTGTACAAAGTGGACGCATTTGTGAGTCATTGCTCAGTGACCTTGTTACGGGACGTACACTGTATCTTCCTGTTCTCCTAAATATGACGCATGACAAGCGGAACTGCGCCGACTGCAATTCCACTTCATTTCTTGCCGTTTTAACAAAATTGCCGGGGTCGTTGCAATGGCAGTGCCCTTTTAAACTAATCTTCCTAAACAAGATTCACTTCAAATAAGGCTACGGGCTATTTGATTTGTATTTTTGTTGTCACTGCAAGTATATTTCATCTACTGTGCAACTTAGGGCTAATATTTGCATACCTACAGTTTATTCGTGGCCTATAAATTCTCTTTTTTCAGCTTGAGTTTGCAAAGTTCAAAGGTGTTCTTTTGCTGTAGCATAAATCCCCGTCCCGATTGACTGAGCCTTTGCTAATATTCCCGCCGGGTGCGCCAATAAACTCAAAACAACGGATGCACACTGACTCACGCTCATTTACCTACGCTGATAATAATTGCACGACAAACACCACAGAAAGCAAACATTGGCAGAAGAATGATGGCACGCAGGCGAGTGTGCAAAGAATGAATCATTAATGAGGCTATGACAGAAAAACAAGAGCATATTTTCTGTGCTTATTTACAGTTTGTAGGGTAATCTGTCCCTCCATTAAAACAGGTTTTAACACATCACTAAGTGCATTTTTTCTCATTTCAATCCCTGGCTCGGCAGTACTCAAATGTTGACTCGCTCATAACGGTTTTTGGAAAAGGAATTTGTGGGGCAGATGGTTAAAGGGGCGATGTTGCCAGAGAGTCAGACAATTTGCGTTATTAGTGACAGCTGACTGGTTTATTGTTGCAAATATTCGGAACATCGTAAAAGTAAGTTTGCTCATCCCTGGAGAGCAGTGTTCCAGTTTACCCAGGAAGTTTATTTTTATTATGAATACTGTAGCTTTATGAAAAATCTGCTTGTCAAGTGCTTCCGAATTTCCCAAAACATGCAGAAAAGATAAGTTATTCATCCTGGTTTTGAGCTTCATTAAAGAACCTTCTAATTCCAATTAAATATATATACACTTAATATACACTTAATGGCCAGTGGGTAAAGCGGACTAATTCAGAAATTCAGAGGTTTGGATAAAAATGCCTCTTCTTTATGACAGTTCTCATTAGTGACCATGTGAACCTGCATTAACCACATGTGCGAAGCAATTAGGCCTTGTCATAAGACAACGGGCCCGAGGACCAGCTGCTTGCATTGATAAGCAGGAAATCAGGTAACAGTTTCCAATTAGAAGCACTGAATGCTGCAATATGTGTTTGTGGACTAATAATTAGCCTTATACGGGTTGGTTTTATCTGCCATGGGCAGTCAGCATTTAGAGAGAAGACTGTTTAAAGATACAATATAGTGAGACAGTGAGGGGTTTCTGCAGCTTCATTTAGAACGCTGGACACAGTAATTGTCAGGGTTATCTCTGATTTGTTTGTAAAAAAAAAAAAAAAAAAGAGAGAGAGAGACATTTGACATGCAAAGAAATGAAAACAACGTTGGCACTAAGCGATGCAATGTACTGAGGCATGTCTTGGCAGGTGTATTAGTTGCACCTTTGCCTAATTTATTGTTTGTTTGCCTCACTTTGTCCACTGAGGCCAGCGCCTAATTGGAAATAGAAACCTAATGAAAAAGTGATGAGAAGGGCTTCAGCCAAAGACACGACGAAAACTCTGCAGAGCAACACTTTCTTCTTGCAAAATATTCACTAGAAGTAAATGTCACAATCCAATGGGTCATTGGTTGGACTAATTATTACAAGAGCTGAAAAAGTCAGTTATAACAAGCTCTGTAAAATTTTATAATGAATTGCCAACAACTAAGGCTGTATGTGATAGTATTCAACCCTAAACAGATATCAGAATCCAAATCAGCCCCTGTACCAAAGAGTCCACGTCCACTAGTTCCTCCCAAAAATGGCACGATGGCAACCTCCAAAATACACTCCACTGCCTTGTAACTAGCAACCCCGAAAAGCAAACATGCTGCCATTTTCCTGCGGCGCTCCTTTTTTTTTTTTTTTTGACACCCTCAGCCCCCGAGAAAGCCAAGAAATAAAGAGGCAGAATGTGTAACATGAGTTGACACGCCATTCTTGGAGGCACCCTTGGGTGAGTTTTTCTCCTCGTTCACCAGAGTGCACTAATGAGGAGAAAACAAGCATTTGTTTGTTGATGTGGCTGTCGGAGGGATCTTGACCGAGGCTGTAGTGAAGGAAGCACCAGTGGCTCCGGGGTGGTGGTGGTGGGGGGGGGAGTAGAGCCGGGCATCTTGACACCTCCCCTCAGCCCCGCTTCCACTACTACACTACTACAACAGCCCCCCCCCGCCGCCGCCACAGCTGCTGGAGAAGAAAACAGTGTGACACGCGGTTGACCCAATTTCAAGTTCTAATTCTGTAATGGGTTTTCAGCCTAATTTAAGCAAGCTGCTACATATAATTACAAGGAAACAGATTGTTACTTAATTGGAGTTTTTTTTTTCATGAGGAAAAGCGGAACGCAGTGTTTTATGACGAATGTGAGGGACGCATTTAACACTTGTGGATTTCACTCAAAGTTCAAGATTTTACACTATTTGGGAAGGGGCAGAATTTCCATCACCTTTTTATTTTGAAGAGTCACGTGAACTTACCAAGTTAGTGGTGTCAAACTCAAAGTGGTGAGGGGCAACAGTAGTTAATAAGAATCATTTCAGGGACCAAAGGTGGTGACATTTAGAAGCTTTTATAAAAAAAAAAAAAAAAAGTAAGTTTTCATTTGAGTCGTCATTTGTGAGTTGCCTTGAACATTTATTTCCTCCTTTTAAACAGGTTTTAGTCAGATTTTAACAGGTTTTAGTTGAATTTGAACAGGTTTTAGCTGAATTTGAACAGGTTTTTGTTGGATCTGAACAGCTTTAAGATGGATTTGAACAGGTTTTAGAGGTTTTTTTTGAGGTTTTTAGGGTTTTTAGTTGGATTTGTTCAAATTCATTTAAAACTAATCCAATTGAAACCTAGTGCTAAAAATATCACCTTCTAAATGTATTGGAGGACCACATAAAACATTGCAAAGAGCTGTATTTGGCCTCCGGGCCTCCACCTGTGCACAAAGGCAACACATAGCATGAAATAAATCAAATGAAAATGAATGGACTACTCCTAATGGAAATCTGATAAGATAGGAAATTACACGTTTATAATAGGCTTTATAACGAGAGCCGGACCGTACTGAGAATTCCCCATTTCACAGCTGACATAGTTTTGACGTCTTCATACTTTTCAAAGTCACCTAATTACATAAACGCTATCAAAAGTGTGTGGACCGTCCATCTATTAATTAGCCTCCTACTGTGCTGATCTGCATGTAGCTCCGAAGTCCAACAGCGACATTCCAAACTGGGAATTAGACACTTCAAAGAGCCCTACTGTACATTCAAGTCTCTTCTCCAACGCTGTCAAAAAAAAACCCCATCTGCCGTTTGACCCCGGGATTTCCCTCAGACCATCACAGCGATCTGTCAAAACAGTGTCTTCATCTCCCTGTCGCCCTCTCCTCCCCAGAGGTGCGTGTGGGCTATCAGACAACCAGACTTGTTTTCCAGCGGGGGACGAGACGGAGCGACAACGTGAGAGAAAAGAAATAGCCTCGGTAATGGGAAGGAAATTGGCAGCGTGAAGGAAAATGAGCAACAATTTATTCAAGGGAATCCGGTGCAGAAAACAGAAGCAGGGATGTATACAGTACGGAAGGGTAACGCAGGGTCACGCTGAGTAAACCTTTAGCTTGATTTCTCGGCTTGCACTCGTGAGGCTTTCCGACTCAAATCTACGATAGCGCTCCAAGTAAACAAACCCTGCTTTTGTTCTGATGTGCAGGAACTTGAATATTCTCCGACTGAATTATTCCGAGGCAAACGGAGGCGCTATTCCCTGCTACTTTTTGCCCGTGATAAACCTTCCTCAAGTTTCGGTACGGGAGCTAACCCAGCGGAGTAAAACTCACACAGGGATTTATTGTAGCTCCGGGCAGCGATATACATCATGATAACTTTCACAAGAAATACTAACCGCTCTAATTATTAGGCGAACGCAACAGAGCTCAATATCACTCAGCGCATCTATTCTCCTGCTTTGAATCATCACCGAGATCAAACTGGAAAAACAACAACAGCTATAGGGCATTTCACTGGCAGATCATAATTGAAAAACAGTGTGGGGCTTTGTCTGTTAAGATTGCAGCTGGGCATTTTTTTTTTTTACATCACTGATGGCAAGTTTTCAGTCAGATTCATTTAAATAACAAGGTGCCTTAGATAATATTTTCTGTCTTTTGCAAAAGTAGTATGTGAACTTTGAGTGTTTTATTCAGCGAATGAAGAGGCGCTGTTGTAGAGACATTAAACACAAAAACAAAATGACGTGAGGAAAAGATCGGTTATTTCTTTTGGTTTTCCATCATTTTACCCAAGGTTGTAAAACAGCAGCTTAGTGCATATTGAATAAATAAATAAAGGATCCCTCAAGGCTGTAAATGTGTTGGCTAGTCTAATCTAATATTGTACATAAACAGTAGCAATAAAGTGTATTCAAACTCAGTGGGGCTCAAACACTTTAGAAGAATTTATTTTTGTATTGAGCTGGAAATCTCAAAAGGCTAAAAGCTGCAAAAAATGACAGGCTAAATTGTGTTTTTCTGACCTGACTGCTCCCAGTTTTCTAATTCGAATATCTTCCTCCGCCATCAAGATTGCTTTTTTCCATCTCTTCAGGGGATTGAGAACTTTGCCGGGAACGGTGCCAACTCCGTGGAACTGATCATTCAATCCCCTACAACTCCTGTGCATCTCATAAGCCGTGCATCCCTGTCTCTTTCTCGGTGAAGGCGAGGGACCCTGCTCTATTATTTCCTCATCTGATCTCCCCTGATGCACTCAGCCCCTCTTCGGTTAATCCCGCTTTTCATCTGGCGCATGGGGACCTTTCAGCCTATGGTTCTCTTATGATATCAATCAGCTGCACAGCTACCAACACGGCTGTACACACACACACAAACACACACACACAGGTGATGGTCACAAAGACAGCGAGAGAGAGGGGAGAGAACACTATCTTGACTTTTAAACGGCCTGGATCTAGCAGTGGCTTTGCCTGCGGACATAGTTTATAAGTGTTGGGAGGAAGAGAAAACTCAAGCAGAAAAGCTGTAAAAACTCTCTCGATTCTGTCCTATAAACAGCTGCAGGTTGTGTTTCTTGGTGGCATCCCAGAATCCCGCCTGCTGGGATTGTTTACGTTCACGAATAATTCAATATTCAGCGTATTGAATATTCTCTGAGATCAGTGGCATAACATGGACTGCCGTTCAGGGAGGATTTTCACTTCAAATGGAGCATTTGTCATTTTGTAGTCCTTTACTCTTGGGCTTGCAGTGCGTCTCCAGATGGTATTTCCCCCATTATTAGTATTCCTTCCACTGCCAAACAAAAGCATTACTGTGTGGCCATTTAAAATTCTCTTTCCTTACGTGAGCTACAAACAGAGCAGTTGTGAGCGTTTTAAAGCGTTAAGCCCGACATGGCTATGAAAGCTTGTCCTGTCATGTTTCATCAGGGCATTGTCTCACTGGTAAAGGCTAACAAGGGTGAGTGCTGGGAGCGTACAGAGCCATAACCCAACCCTCCCTCCGCTGGCGTGCTTCCTACTCCAGCCTTCACATGGCATGAGTGTCATGCAGACAGTGGCTGGAATTGAAAGGTTTATCCTGTAGACACCGAGAGACAGACAGCAGCAGAAAATATGAGTCCACGGCGAGCGGTTTCGAGCAGGAGAGGCTGTTTGGGGAAGGACTGGCAGCCGGCTTTATGACAGACAACAAGGGCTCACTTTTTATTGCAAGGTATTCGGTGTTCACGGCGTGACCTCTGAACCACTGGAGACAGACAGTCAGCATTATAACACTATATCGGAAAAAGGATTTCAGTCAAATAGATTTACGTTACAACTACTGTTCACATTTTGATTACCAGGCTTTGCTGAGAACAAACAGTAAACACGTGAACCACTTCTCTGGACATTTGCACACAGGATCAAACCTTAAAGCTTAAGCAGACAATTATGTACCAAAGGATGCTAATTCCTCTGGATGACACACACACACACATCACAGTATCCCCGAGTGTGCATCTGGCACTGCTGTAGGCTAACCAGGCTCCAGCCACTGCACAATACAGTTGGCCAAAGCTGGGATCTATTTGCTGCTCGGATTTAAGCCACAACCTAAACAACTGCACTTCTGGCACATGCTGAAAAACACAGCCACGGGCTTGTGACAAAAGATTAATTGAATAAAAATGGTGTTTGGGCGGATGAAAACGAGAGCATTAGAAGGTTAGCAGAATATTACAGAGAAAGACTGTTGACGTTGACAGGGCCAGCTTGGAATTGCCCTCAAAGAGTTTTCTTCCTTCCTACAAAAAATTCTCCATGTTTGCAGGTTTGTGGTGTGTTTTTAACCCCTCTTTCATTATTTATCTGCCTCTGACAGTTTAGCCAATTTTGTCTGTTTTAAACTTTCAAGTCTCAGCGAGTCACCGGAGTAAACAGTTGAGAATGGTTTATTACCGAAACTGCAGATTGATGGCTTCATTCAGATTACATGTTTAACTGGTGAATGCTAAACTTCCGAGAGTACCTTTAAAGCAGAGATTTATCTACGGGCTCCACATCACCGGTGTGGAGCCAGACAAGGTTAATAAGGCTGCCGAGGGAGACAGACATTCCTTTTGGAGGGAAATCCAGAAAGGTCAGCCATTTTCTTTTCGTCAAGTGTGTTCTAATGAAGTCTCCCGCTGGTGCAGTGAGGACTATAATTATCCCACAGCCTCTGGTAAATGCACAAGTTCATTATATCGGAATATGAAGCCGTAATAGCACAAATTAAGGGAAACGTCTTGTTTTTAGGATTGGGCTTGATTATGGAGGCACCACTCTGACTTTTGTTGATGAGAAATTAGACCGAGCAAACACAACATTACCACATGGATACCGGCTTGGAGGCAAGACAAACTTGAAGTCTACCAGCACTCTCAAGGTAGTTAAACAGTGAACTATTCAAGAATCTAAGCAGAGTATGCATTAAACGGCTGCGTACATTTAAAGACGTCACTTACCGCTGTGTTTTCTCGCTTTCCTTTGGAGCAGCTGCCGGCGCGTTTTGAAAGCACACAATGAAACACATTTATTATAGCTTTACAATACAACAATAGATGTGACTGTGACTATTAGCAGCCCACATGTTTGACTGTAACGGCTCATATGGAGAGTGCTGACTGACGGCAGACGGTGAATGCGTACATATCTGAAGCAAGAAAAAATAAGACGGAAATGACAACGTGCAGTTTGGTTCCTTGTAATGAGAATAATTACTCCTGCAAATGCGAGTTGCGACACTGGGATTAAAGCGTAATCCTACTTCTCTGTGGTGGTCGTCATGAACATGCAACCAAGCAGCTGAGGAATATAGGAAAAGTTTGGGGTGTAATCCTTGACTTGGGGCTGACACACATTTCCTGACGAGCCTTGACATACGGTTTGCCGAGAAGTGGAATCCGCACATCTCTGCACTTTTGCTCTTAAAGTCACACCTTCTCAAGCACATTCAGAGGCAGGCTTTTGTTGTGATGAAACCGAGAGGCAGCTGTTAATTAAAAAAAATGAATGGTCTGAATGTATGTCTGTTAGACGTACAAAAGCGCGCTAATTAAATTTTGAAATGGATCCGGGAGCCCCTCTTTTGATGACGCCTCTTCCCGCCGAGAAACGAAGAGAGATCTGAATGAAAGCCATAACGTCGGCGACACTGTATTTCAAAGTGCATTAGCTCGAGTGGAGAGTGGTATCAACAGTTGAGTGTGTGCTGTTGAAGGCGGGGACTATGTTTTCGAAAGAGGTGACGCTTCAAATTCAGCCCCAGTTTAAATGCAGACTGTAGAGTTTCTGTCACAATTCAAACAAGGCTTATCACTTTAACATTTGAAGCGCATGGTTGACTTGGAAGTTCACTGAAGCGCTCCAATATTTTATGCACTTCTACAACTTTCAGACAAACATTGCTTATTCTGTTTAGAGATAAACACAAGTGCGCTCTAAATGTCACTGGTAATAAACAAGCCTTAATAGACAACTTGCATATAGCATCCTACACAAGTTGAAATGTCAAGTTGTAGTGGACCATGCACCATTTCCCTTCTGTACAACATATGCAAATTATATTCTTCAAAATCTTTTATCCTGAAGTGGACAATTTGTCAAAGCTACTGTACTCCACTGCTACTTCACAAATTACCTTTTTTAATGTTCAGTAAGAGGTCTGTTATTGAAATCCTTTTGTCAAGAGCTCACAATAACAACAAATAACCAGGAGTATTAGGAATATGGCACATACAGCACACAGCCACATGTTTATCAGTCCTAATAGTTTTGTATAGCTTGGTAAAATTGAGTTTGGAGCACAAATGGCATTAAAATCCAAACTGATGCCTCCATTTCTCCATTTCTCTATTGTCACACTGTCACTAAAACACTATTGAACCTATTACATCTTCTTCCAGCTGCTTCTTTATGTGAAAGTAGATGTTTGGCAGAGTAGAAAGCTGATGCTGCTCCTCATATTTACAAATCCGATTCATTGAATCAATATTGAACACTGCGGGTGCTGCTAAGAGCCCCATTTACCGTAAACATCTCATTTCCTCCGGATCTGAGAGGTTGGAATTGGCGTTCCGTACGCTTGAGCTTGTCGCTAGCTCAGGCAGTTCAAGCCCATCCACGGCTCCTAATGTCTCCGCGCCGTCAATGGACCATTCACGTGTATTCATGCCGCTGGAGCAGGTGTCATTTACGCCGAGCAGATTGGATTCAAAAGATGCAGCGACTGGCACATTTCAGCACTGGGTTATGACAAGAGGAGGCAGATGAGACTCACATCGGCATCAGAAACACTAAAAACTGGATATTCTTCAGGCACATTGCTAATAATTGTGGCTGGGTTCTCGAGAACTTTACAAAAGAGAGGGTTCCCTTCGCAAATGTCTGTTTCTTCAAATGAAATAAAGGCAGTGACAGGCAAACACAAAAGAAAGAGCAATCCGAGCGATATCCCTCAGACTGTCTGGAAAGCATTTCAAAAGAGTCAAGCATACATTCAATAAAAGAAAAGTAATCCACACATATAAGAGTATCAAAGAAATCTCCAGGCAACTCTCAAACTCTTTGAACATAGACAACTGTCAGCCAACCACACATATTCATCCACAATACAATATAACCAATGACGGTGCGCCGCTGTACACACGAGAATATCATATCTCAGCACTGATATTATGAAACAGATCACTGTCCTTCAGAATGTCTAGCTGTTTACCATGCACATTGTGTCAGCACAGCATTAATCATTTCATAATTCAACTAAGACATGTGAGGATGCTGTGGCAGCTTTGAAATACAAAGAAGGCGTTGGTGTCTGAATCATTAATGGCCTGATCTTATTCATTTATTCATTTTTAATTACACAGCTTTGATTTATTTCTTGTCACGTTCAGGCTGGTATTGTTCAAAAGTGCAGGGACTGTGTTGTATCAAAGTGACCGATAATTTGAGGAAAAAAGCACCTTGACATTTCTTGTTTATTAAATCTGGTATAAAAGCAACACAGTGAGAGTCCATAATGTTTACCTGTACTTTTAATGGTGTATATGCAACTGTAAGAGTTCAAAAGAAGCTCTTAGTGGTGTCACTGTGGGTCACACTTGGAGTAATTAATGGAGACCAATAACTCGATAGCACGGCCGGCCCAATACAAACTTCAGATTACAGACACATTGATTTCTCTCAGGTCCATCCATACAAACCTGGGTTGCCATAGCAATGTGGCTGGATGCAAGGTGTCTTTAATTGCTTGATTAGTCTTTGAAAGGCCAGTGATAACGGCCTGATGCAGCATTATGAACACATGACTGAGCTGCCGGGAACACCAGTGATATGGAGAGTGCAGCTATATCAGTGCTAATCTCTGACTTGAGGCTCGTTGGCAGCCCACCAATTTACTTGCCATGTACTCGCGTCGGGTTTGTCACATCATGCGTGTGCAAATGTTCAATGAACCCATTTTCTGCAAGAGCGTGGACTTCAGTGAGTCTCTGTGTTGATCTGTGCTGACATTACCTGTAGAAAAGTAGAACTTTAGAAGATCTTTGCAGAGAGGAGGAGGATAAGTGCCAATTAGGATTTCCAGCAATGACCAGCCTTGGATTTTGAAATGTTATTTAGAATCAGCAAAAAGACATTTATATTTAAGATTACTTTGTTTATCAATTCGTGTATCTTTTTTTAATTTACTATGGTTGATTTAAAGTCATGGACTGCATGTCTTTGGTGGAGCCCTTTGCCACTTATATACGTGTTTTAATGGCTCCAACACAAATGCTTTTGTCTTAGTGTTGATGAATTGCATTACAAAACTAGTTTTTGTTTCCTCTGATGGAACCTTGCTGAAGCTATTTTTTTAGTAAACTACATGCTTCAGAACACATTGTGGTTTTAAAAATACATAGTTCTTGCAATACAAAACAGATCACTTTCAATATACTACAAATGGTCTTGTATCTATGGGAATGCTTTTCCCTATAAAGATATAACATACAAACAGTTCGAGCATGTCATTTTTGCAGTGACCACGCATTGTGTTACAACCCAGTGGCACGAGCCATATATGCCACATAGCTTTCAATGAATGACCTTCGACCGTGGCTCCTATACATCGTAGCATTGTCATGAACAATGACAGCGATGGCAGGGGAACAGAGGCTCCACTCAGCAGAACGAATGTATCCCTACTGAGCTATTGGCTGTGGACACATGGCAAACCTGAAGTGGCTGTAGCCCTACTGTAAATCATAACGCCTCCCCCTGCTGTGTGGGCCCTGTTCGCTCTGCTGCCCACGTGTCAGAACGGCTCACGTCCCTGCGATGCAACATCCCTCCCCTGGCTGCTGCCTCTTCCTGTGAGCCTCACACAGCTGTCCGTTTTGCTTCCTCTGCACTCCCCTCTTCCACTTTGTCTTTAGCTATCAACCTCTCTCTCCACCACCTTTTTTTTTTTTTTTCTCCTTGCTCCCGCACCTCCACCTTTTACTGATTTTCTGCCTGCTGAATATGCAGGGCAGAGTGACACGCCATTGTAATAATGTCTCATCACAGGGCACTGTCTGCCCAGACTTAAAATGAGTCTGAAAACCAAAAAAGAAGCAAGACAAAGGCGTCACTTTGGAGAGATTTCTCAGTTTCAAGGCTGGAGTGCACTAGAGACATATTAGAACCAAAGTGTGGCTGTCATTAAACATTCACAGCTCTACTTACTGTATAAAGCATTTTGTATTAGTTAGATTTAGTCTGAAGATGGGTCATAAAGATGAAGGTTACTGAAATATGATCAAGTATAAAGACAGCTATTTCAGGTGCTTTCCAAACAGTTAAATAGTCTACAACAGTGGAACGGGGTCACTCATGTTTCATTACACAAACCTTTCAGATGAGTCCTGACAGGCACATGACCTGCAAGCTTCTCATTGGTTGACCAAAGAATGCGGCCGTGCCACAACAATGGACACCTTTGACAAAGAATAGAGAGGTGTTAAAGTTAAAAGCTATTTTAATAAAAAAAACTACAAATCAAAATGACAGAATGGCTTCTTAACATGTATGGCCTGCTTGTTTGTTTGCATAATTTCAACACATCGCTACAACATGCTATAACCAGAATAATAGAAAAGCTGTTTGTACTTTTAAATGTACAACTGACATGAAAATGTATATATGTATTCCTGTCTTGTTTGTGCATTACATTCCCCAGAATATAGCCCGCTCTTATTATATTCAGTCTCCATGTCTCTCCCTGGAGATGACAACATGTTCCACACTGTCCTCTTTTGGAAGCTGAGAAAACTGCACTCTGAGCCGAGCAGTGCAGCAGCTCCACACAGAAGAAGAAGAAGGAGGAGAGATGGACGGTGTGATATACGGACAGACAAACAGAGTGCGTTCTCTCGCTCGCTGCGTCTTATAGATTTGCGAGAATGTGCGCGCCGAGATAAAGCGCACTGCAATGTCAGCATGTTTATTTGACTTTGACTATCAACATCAAATCAATTTTTCGGAATGCACTTCTCTCTCTCTTGCCGGATATAAAAAGAAATGTTTGTGTGAGTCTACAGTCAGCGCTGAAAGTAAAAGAATAGGATTTTCTTTCCTCACACATTGATGCTGAGAGTACAGTGTGGCATCTGGACCTCTTCCTGCACGTCAGTGTGAGTTTGCGGCGGGCCTAACCATAATGCCGTGACCTTAAGAGTAGCACAGACCCCACACGTGCCATGACTGCTGTGTCTCTGCTGAGTGATAATCAGAGGAAGTTGTGTTCAGGCAAAGGCTTCCTATCAGAGTGAGCCTCTACCTGGCATCAACGCCACAAGCGCTCTGCCTTGGCAGCTTGATAAATGGCTCCGCTGGGAATAAAAAGTCACCGCCGAGTCTTTAACAAATTCTACAGAAGCGGGACTGTGCCCATCCTTTTGCCCCTTGGCTTTAAAACTGCACCGACTTTTACATCAGCATATCAAAGACTAATTCAAATTCAATGAGCGTCCGGGTAATGACTATTTTAAAAAACTCTTGTGGAAAGGTGTTGCCTACAGTAAAGGTGGACCACGAAGGCAAAATAAACAAACCGGCGTGCGATCATTACACTGCCCAGCATGAGCCGTGTCCAGACGCCCCTGGCTGCTAATAACCTTTAGCTAATTACTATTTCTCCCGCATCTTAATATCAGTTCACAAAGCAATGCAGTGCTAATTAGGGAAAAGAGTGCGAGATGATATCCAATTAGGGGCTTGTCTCGTCTCAAAACAAGTCAGCCGACCCAGTTCATCTTCACCTTGCGTGCCCCGCGGCTGCACGGACGCGCCGAGGTTAGCGCTCTTTGAAGGGACGGCCAATGTTTTCCAAAGAGTTTACACTTTTAGCGCGGCTGCCGAAACAAATTGGGAGTGAAAATAAGGACGAATCCAACAGGGGATAAAAATGTTACCTAGTCTACAGCCTGGCAGCAGTCGTTTGTACCTTGGAGTTTACCAGTAATGTTAAACAAATAGCAAGATTGTCTCTTTACTAATGAATGGTCGAAGAATCTTTCTTCCCCGTGGGGTGTAAAAAAGTCACTCCATAATTAACCAAGTTGGAGCATCCCAAAATGACCAATTTAAATTTCACGATGATCAGCAACTTAACCAAGTCATTTAATTCATGGGATTCACTAAGCTGACCATCTCCCTTAATTCTCTATGGTCCATGAGCATCCTAATACCAAACTAATTACTTCAAATACTAAGTACTTTCTTTTTAATGGCCACCGAATGAAGCAAATGTACATTCAGTAAGATAAAAACAAGGGAAAAAAATGGCACACCTTTTGGCTTGAGATTATGTGAGGCAGAAAGTTATGTATTCACCTGATTTTTGGGGAGAAATACCTGCAAGTCACGCTAGAATGAACTGGCCTGCTGGTCATTTCCACTTTTCGAGCAGACTAGTGGGCCCGAAGCAGGCTTTTAAAGACTAGAATCAGATTAGTGTCACGGGGCCAGCTGCTGTGAATGGGAGAGATGGCGGTGGGTGTCGGAGAGGTCCACCTGTCACCACCTCGTGTCATTTCGGCCTGATGGCCTCGTCCCTGTGGACATCAGAGAGTAGCTCATGTAATCTGCAGTCATTCAGCGGTGACCTGGCGAAATGGAAACCCACGCTTATCGGGAGAAGGAGGGGCCGAGTCGGGGGGAAGATCTGTTCGGCCCATGTATTTATCTACCTGACACTGGACTCTGCCACACCGACAAACTCCAGCCCTCCTTCAGCTTATTCACAGAATCCTGACGCAGTCTGGGAGACGGGAGACCGTTCAGCAAATTCAGGGGCACGATATACCGAGAGATATGGATATCTAATTGAAGAAATCACTCTTGCATTCACTCAAACTGCTGTGTAAACACTTGTGGTTTTTAACAGTCTAAATGGCTTGGTCTGCTCCTGGTCTGACTGATAATCAACTCATTTAAATATATTTCTAGCCAAGTAATTACAGTCTAATTGGAACTGATAGATCATTTGGGTCCAACCTGCATGAAACATGGATCATTACAAGCCCATACACATGGTCTGAGCATTTTCCACATGAAACATCAGCATTTAGGAATGGGCCTCCACTAATGAGGTGGACAGAGTATTGCAAATAAGCATAAAAGCTATAGCATGTGTGTGTTTGTTAGAATATGTGACTTTTTATAGGCTTGTTCAGAGTAAACACTAAATCAAATGTCAAGGACAAGGGAAGAATCTTCATAAATTAAATATGTAAACTCCAAATGAATGTATTATCTGCACAGAGAGAAGCTTCAAAGCCTGAATGGCCTCCCCGCCTTGCCCTTCTAAACAACATATGGTGAAAAACATGTCTTATCTCTTCACATATTAATGTATTCAACTGCATTTTATTATTAGAACAAACATTAACATAATTCTCCACTTGGCGGCTGTCCAGTCGTCTCCTGAATCTAGACTGATGGCCACTTGGCCTGGCTCGCTCTGTCTCTGTCCCTGACATGCATCGACAATGGCCTCCTAAAGCATGGCCCGGGGCCTCTTAGCAGCAGAGGGGATTAGCCATGCAAGCACTTCCTCCATTTTGGAGATTTTGTTATTGAGTTGCACTTTGCCAATGCTAATTGCCCGCTCCCACACAGGGTCAGAGAGGGCCACCTTCGCATCAGGAGAGATCTCCTCGCTTCATCTGGACATTATATTACCTCTGGCCATGATTGGCGTCAGCGGGCTTGACTTTAATTCTCTTTAATCACATTCAGGCACGCTGGCAGAATCAATACAGACACAACAGTCAGGCCGGAGCTTTGCCCGTTCTATTACGCAGACTGGGGCTGCGAGTCGCTCTGGGGCAAACTTTATTGTTTAACTGCTACATATGTGAAACCAATTGTCGAGATCACACAAAGTGACAAATGAACATGTTGCACATTTGTAATCACTCTGTGCACTGTGTTTATTTTATCGGCAAAGCAATATTGGCAAGAGGGCTGCAATTATTTGTAAGACAATAACACAACCAACCCCTCTTCTCTTATACTTAGTGTGGTAGTGTTGCCTTATGGAAGGATATAAGTCAACCAAGAACGATAGCATGAAACATTTAAATCTGCCAACATCGTCAGCATCTTGTGACAAGAAGAATTAAGATGGGGGCAGGGCTAGAGTTTGGAGGGACTCAGAGAGATGACACCAAACAGTCTGTGTGTGTTTGGCTCAGAGTGTGCACCTGAGCCAGACTCACACAAAGAGCCTGTCTATCAGTCACTGTCCACTCGAGGGACTCAACTCACGGCCTTTCTATCCTCACTGACATCTCGACACATCTCAGTGGGCAGGTGGGCTTCAGTCGGAGTCGCATATCTACAGTACTTTTAAGATCTAACTTGCTCGTCTGTGTTTTTGTCAGTGTTTGTGTTTTTATGTTAACAGCCGACTCCCCTGACAGTTGCAGTGATGTTTCCGAAACAGTTTGCGTATTCAAACACGCTTTAAGGTATGATGTTAAATTACAATGCAGCTTTTAGGCTGTGGCTTTGAGAAACGTGTGTACACGGCACAAAAGAAAGTTTTCTCTTAGGAATACACAAGATAGTACTCCATAGAGAACTGTGAAGGTGGCTGTGACAAACTCAGACGGGTCTCTACAGCGGGCCTTCTGTTTTTATAGGAAAAGTCATTAAGATGTACGGAAATGTTTATTAGTTTTCAAAAATTTTATAATAAACTGTCATTTACAAGAACATACGCAAACGTGAGCTTGACACATATAATGCTTAGCTTTATCACCTTTGTTAATGAGGCATCTTTTTTACACATTGTACTATGCTAACAAGGAAGTCAAGCATATGTAGCTAAACAGCCTCATTATGAGAAGAGATATAAAAAAATATCTGCTCTATTTTATTATAGACTGCACAACTTTCTAACTGAAGGAGAAATAATGAACAGCCATGCTTTTGTTGTTCAGGTAAATAATAACAGCATCTGCTTCTTTCTTTATGCAGCAGTCTAAAGTTTTAAGATGGAGCTAAAGTATTGACTGTTAAACCTGTAAAGGTGTGGTTAGAACATGTAAAGTAAAAGGTGGTCTCAGATTTGGGTAAGGTGTGAGTGGGGCTTGTTTGAGGGACACACGTGTCTGCTTTGTCGGAAGCTCGTCTATAATGTACAAAGACGATTAGGTCTGAGCAGCAGCTGGCCCAGATAGACAGTCAGCTGAGTGGCGAGGTGCAGATAAGAATGAATGCAAATATACAGCAAAAGTGACAGATTAACCTTGGACAAGGTTGAGCATTAATGCTGTGAGCAGGCGGGGAGCACTCTGCGGAGGTAAAACACACATGCACAAAGACAAAGAGAGCGCGCACACACTCGCAGACTTTAAACAAAAGGACGTGGAGGCTCATAAGAGTAGACAGGTAACACTTATAGACGCGCTGTTGTGCATATACGAGGCAAGGAGACTGATGATTCATTATTCATCAGTCGGTCTTTAATGTTGAGGTCACACACTAACTGCAGCCATAATAGTCCATTTAAAGCTGCTCAAAGCCGAAGCCCTACGGCCAGTATCGCCAGGAAACAGAGGTGAGAAACACTTTCAAAAAGCTCTGAAGTTAAGCTAAGTCCTGTTTTTAGAAACCCATCAGACGTCGACTATTTCTGTTCCACTGTGCTCCGTCTGTGCGAGGGTCAACTACTGCATTTTAAAGTTAAAGCAGGCCGGATATGGAAATAACTAGAATAACAGAGTCCCATTTCCTTTCAGTTAAGTCTGTTCATGTTGTGGTTGATGCATTTCGGAGCCAAAGAATAAGAGCTATGGGTCGTTTCACTGTTGAATTGTCTTAAATTTCCAGAGACATAAAGAGTACCAAGCCATACAGAGTGTACATGGAGTAGTGCAGGAGCAGCTTGTAAATACATGCGCTTATATGTGTATTAACATATTGCCATTAAACGTCACACAAAGAGATACATGACGTTTAAGGAATCAGATGATTTTCACCGTTCTGTTCGACCACCAGTCCCTTTACAGAACAGCGCTCTTAACGAGGAACATAGTGCTACTCCTGCCTTTCATAATGAGTCAAGTCAAAGCAGCATGTGGCGTGTCTTTTAGCCAGATTCTGCTATTACGCACTGATTACTCGGCTGGGAGGATGACAGTGGAGAGCTAGCTAGCCCACGCTGTAGATAAACGATAAGGGCTCTTTCCTCTCCTCTCCCGGTCTTGACGTCACTTGCTGGGAGACGGTATCTAGGAGCAGGTAAAAATAGTGCGGCATGGAGACATCAGGTTGTGATGTGCTGAGCAGATGGAGAGAGAAAACAGTGAATAGCAATGAAGCCGGTGGATTTGGCCCGGGTGGCTCTTACTGTACTGGATTTGTCATGTCGCTCGCTTGCTCAGAGGGGCCTGGAATATGAAAACCTGGGCTGCTGGGTGAAAATGAGCAGGAGGAGGAACAGCGGCTGGCTCCTGCTCGGCCACTTCATCTTCGAGCTTAAAGCGTTTATTTTGCAGCTTAACACATTTATGATTTGTGTGTAAAAAACGACCATGTTATGCGTTTCCCTGTGATTAACCATTACTACAGTAAACTCATTCATTTGTGTCTGGCCATATTCCTAATGATTCTCCTCTAAGTCAGTGTTTGCCCTACTCAGATGGAGCTGTCACACCATATCTTTCAATTCTAACACTTCAAAAACTAGCATGTGATTAACCATCTGAGCGTGTGTTTTTTTTTCTCTCTCTGAGTCAGGACTTTCTGCGCCAGGCCCACCGTGTAAGGCCCTTAGAACCAATTAGACAACATTCCTCTGCATACACTTCTCAGATCACTCTGTTCCAATTTGCTTTGAATAGACACCAGCCTAATGGGCGGTAATGAAGGAAAACACACATTTCCTGTGCATCGTGGTCGAGCTAAAAGATTGGACTTGGATGAAGAGCCTGCTGTACGTGAAGTTCATAATAACAGCAAGAAATAGCGGCAGTGAAGCAGGAAGGGGTGCAATGTGAAAACAAGAAGTTTGCATGGAACAGCAACCAAGCCCCACACGGAGCCATGTTCAACACACCACTGAAAATAAATCATAATTGGGATGACAGAGGCTGAGCGCTGCCGACATCCAATCTCTGAGCTTTAATGGATGGGAACTGCGATAAGAAGCTTTTGGAGGGAGCTGCTAATGGGTAAACAAGACGGGGTGATTAATATATTAATACTTCAAATCTAAATTGTGTTGTGTCTGCTCAGGAGACGGGGATCAACTAAAAGGTATTTCCTGCAGTTGCGTTGCCGTGGGGCTTGCATCGTGTCAATTTTCGCTCGAGGCAATGGCAGCAGCTTTGAAAAGTCAACACTGAGAAGTGATGACAAGCAATTATTTACTGCTAAAGGGACTTTCGCTTTTAGAATACTAGCACTGAAGCACACATTTTACACACAGGCGTCTACAACACTGACTTGATCATTTATTTCAGAAGGCAACACTTCTGTTAGGCTTTTTAGATCAGATATGTGTATTTTATAAGTTTTTATCAAGTCAGTAATGTACAGTGAATTGGTTATGGGGGTTTTGTTGTTGTTTTGCTTGTTGTAGTGTTGGCAGCATCAAAAGAAACTGTAAAATGGAACTAAATAGAGCAGAAATGCACAAGAGTCAGAGAAACAGGAGATACCAGCATAAGAGCAATGTGCTGAGCAATGTATTGTTTTGTTAGCAGTGTTTCAAAGCACATATTTTTGCCAAGGATCTAAAACTAACCAAATACAAGGTGAGAATCAGCACCGAGGACAGCAGCCAGATGAACTATGGAGTATAGAGTGGGATCAGCACCATGGACAGTGCCCCGTCTGTTGAACTGAGCACTTCTAAAGCAGTTCTTTATTTGTTCTATGACACTCCTTTATAATAGTGAGGCTGTACAGTGAGTGTTATCAGGGACTCAACACTGCTGATGCATCTCTCCCTGTCATGTCTAATTATTTTGAGGCTGAAGTCTTTGTAGCCTGCTTGTTGCATGCTTTGATAACAGCTTTTATTTCCACACTTCAGTTTCTGTAAAAACGGCCTGTGGGGTTTTGTGGGGATTTTTTTTCACAATGTATTTTTCATTAACTGGACAATTTGATTTGGAGTGATTTGTTTATGTCAGAGCAGCAGAGGGTCTGTTTAATAAGCGCAGGATACATCAGCACTTCTGGGGCACTCCATTTTAAACTTGAGGCTTGTGTGTGTTTAGACACACTGTGTAGGTGTGTATAATTATATGACTCCGATGAGAAGTGCTCGAGATAGAGCTGCAGACAATATTATTCTCTGAGCGATGCTCCTGTAGCCCCTCGGCAGCTCTGGCGAGAGAAGCACACAGGGAAAGGTTACAGCGGCAAGGGTGTGTATTGAAATTCAAGACCACTTCACCTAAGCCCAGGAGTGGCTGTCTGAAGATTAATGAGCTATTTGGGAAGAGTTCAGCTATTTCACATGCACAGGGTCCACATTAGTGATGTAATTAATTTTACAACACTAGGGTGTTGTCACCTCTCAGTAGTGTGCCACACGCCTATGATAAGCATTCCCTAATTAAACAACATAAAAAAGAAGAAGAAAAAAAAAAGATTTGACATTCAGAGTCTGGGGAGGAACAACAAGTGAGAGGTAGGCCTTCTTTCCTCACAGGGCACATTTAAATGGGTTTGCATTATTAGGTAATTAAGTCATTCTGAGCTTATTGATTTGGTTCTACAGTGAAGTTGTAAAAAACTGAGACAGAGACTGAGGCAGGAAACCCCTTAAGGCAAACCTGATATTGACTTAAGTTTATACTTCACCATTTAGCTGCTCATTTAACTCCACTGACCTCTTTTTGAGATTTCCCAACACACAGCTCATCATAGGTCTGTCACCATTATTTCTTTATTGCACTTTTTATGGCAGAGTAATTATTTCAACATAAACCACCATAATACTTTATAGCCACCTGTTTTATAATAGGAAAATGACTGCCACCGTCCTCCACCATCCTTGCCTTAACTATAATTTGATTGCCCTCTTATTTACTACTTTACAATTCACAGTCCAAATCAAACAGAAAGTGTGTTCAGCTTGATGTCATAAAATTATTTACTTTTAATCCAAAAGACACAACTTTGACTTTGTTCATGACACGTGTGCATTTATTTGTTTGGCAAAGCTCCAAATTGGGCATTGACAAGTTGATTCTGTGGGTAAAATCAGAAAAAAGTGACACTCACTATCATGTCCTCAGCTTTGTGCTGTATAATAGGTTGCCTTAGTAACTGCATGAGAATGTAATTATCTCCTATAGGTGTTCTCTATACATTTTAGTCTTCGCTGTTTCAACACATCCCGGCTTGCAACATAATTTGTCATTTTTACACTTTAAATGCATGCACAGTGGATGGGATTTGCATAAATGCTACATTAATGGTGGCTGCCAGGGTTTATAAATTGTAAGCAGCTACGACAAGCCAAACGGTCAGCACGAGCCCTGGGAGACGTAGCATTGTAATAAAGCAGCTACACTCTGCCTCTACAGCCTCCAAATGCCACGTGAGCAAGGTGCAAATAGAAAAACAGAATTATTTATTTTGGGCTCATTCCGGCTTAATAGGAGCGTGTAGAGGCTGCACTGGAGGCAGAAAAACGTGCTAATGAAGAATTAATACGTGTGGATAAAATGCCATGAGAGAACACATTATGATTTATGTTGCGACACATTAGATGGAAAATAAAATAATCGCTTGCTTCACAAAATGGCTGTTATCAAAGATTGATTTTGGTTTAAAAGGGATCGAGAGGATTGCGTAAGATTAATCTCTATGTAGTCACTTTGAGTTTTGGAGTGTCCATAAACCTAAACCACATGCACAGAGGAAATTGTGCGACATATTTCATCTCCATCTGTTGCTGTGGTTAGTTGCATAATCATGATTTAACTGCTGTTTATCTCAGATTTTAATAATGGTCATAAAGCACTATTGTTGTATTGTTTCTCTGCGTGTGTACCTGGGAATGTAAATATCTTGGAGAGCTTTTGTGTTTATGTTGAGCCCAAGAATCTGTGCCAAATCTTCCTTTCCATTTGAGCAGCTGTTGTGGGTGACCTTTAGACTTCCTCGCACAGTCTTTACCACAACACCCACAGATGAACTTATTTTAGGAGAACGTAAATATGGGTTTTATTTTGAAGCAACTCCAGCTACAAAAAAAAAAAAAAAAAAAAAGTCCATGTGCTTTGGAGAAGTTACTTTCAGGGATGCTAATAAATCCTCTTATTATCATCGGCAACCGAACAAAACAGGCCTCTTCCAACAGCAACAAAACATTCTTCCAATTCAGCGTCTCTTCCTCCTCCTCGGCGTGCCTGAAAGGTAACGCAGTCAAAACGGGCAGAAGTAATGGGCGACAACACAGGAGGGGATCGGTGCCAACAGCTCATGGCTCCGGCGTGTCGAGAGCGGTGCCCGTGCGACAGATGGATGTAGTCTCGGGCGCTGATTAATGTGCTCACCGGCCTGTGTTTCCACCGAGAAGTTCACACGAGTGGGGTGTTTGTTCCTTCTCCAAAACAGGTGTTGGACTTGTTTGGTCGCCTCGTTCCGACGCCGTTTGCGCAGCCGTGTGATCCGACCGAGCGTATCTGACCCGGAGGTCGAGCGGCGGGATAATCCAATGAATCTAAGTCAAGTCGAAGCAAATGTGTGCATACGTTTGTTTGTGACGGCGACACCGAAATGGAACGTGGCAATGGGCCGTGACAAAAGAATGCAACGTCAAGGTCAAACTTATTTATAAAGCTTGTCAACAAAATAAATCACATTATGCGGCATGGACATCGATTTTAACAAATAGTGCTGCAACCATTATTAAAAGTCCAAAAAGTGTGGCTCAGTAACTCATTTTTACTCTACTCTAGTTCCAAATAAGTTGAAATGGAGTCACTAGGTCTTATTTATTTCATACTATTTATGTATTTGTTTTCCTCCATCAGATAGCTTCCATTCCTCGAATATGCTTTATACCATCTCTCTCGTGTTTTCTCAGGATTTGCGGGAGAGTCTCGTATTAGTGGATCATATATAAAATGAAAAGAAAAAGAAAAATCAATATGCATTTTTCTCTTCCATGCTGGAAAGACAGCAGCTCCTCGATCACAGCCCGGTGACACGGCGAGTTCGCCAACCAGGACGGCAGGGCTAATGGTCGTCAAAGCCAAGTGACAGTGAGGCTTATCTGTGGTGAGCCATATTTCCTATGCCTCCCTGAAGATGTGGCTGGACAGTGTGCGTTCTCCTTCGCTCCAGATAAAGCTCATCTCCCACACACGGAGCCTATAGTGTGTGTCACATCCAGGCTATAAGCTGCATGCACGCCACTGTCCCCTAATAGCAACCCTTGACAGCCATCTTCTCAGCTGGGAAAACAACTGTAGTTTTTGTTCCGCGGCCCACCTAATACTCTGCTGACACACATTCCCTCCTCCGCTCCCACCCTCGCCACACTTGCTCCTACGCTTTATCCCATCTTTAAAGATCCCTACTTCCTCCTTTGAGATTAGTGGTGGGTAAAGATGAAAAATTGCATTTTCAGTGCAGTGACATCTAATCTGTTTGGCGAGCTTTAATTTCCCTCGACGGTGTAAGTGCTGGTGGGCCAGGGGCTCACAACAGACATACTTTTGTCAAAGGACGAGGATGACACCATCGGAGAGCACTTCAGATTTTTTTTTTTTTCAACTTTGTTCTGGCCTATGGGTTTTCTGGGTTAAGAAACTAAATCAGTGTTTGTATGTGTTATATCATAGGATTCAAAGTATGAGTTAATATCCCTATAAAATCCCTACAATAATATAATATAACTGGATACACTGGAAAGACCTTAAACAAACTCATAAAAAAATGAAACTGAAATTGGTCAAGTGCCCTTTGACTATAACAGTGTTGACTTCAGGGCTACTGTTATTAAATTATATTTGTGTATCAATAAATGGGCTATAGCTGTGAGTTTACAATTTGTCGACTCAAAATAAAGCCATTTTTCATCCTGACAGGTGTAATGGAGCTAAGTTATTGGCATAATGTGCCGAATGAGATGAGTACCACAGGAGTTTCTTGTTGGCTTCATGTAAAATGGGTGTCATTTAGCTTTAAATTATATTAGTGTGCCTGACACTCTGACACTGTGGTTTAGTCCCTCATCCCCCTCTGCTCCCCTGAGTCATTTTTCAATTTCACTAAATCAGAATGATGTTGTCAAATTGCTGCCTTGTCTCCAGATCCATCGCATGGTGTGGTAAGTGCCTGGTGCACTTCTGCGGAAAGACAGATTGAGTAACTGATTGATTCGGGGTAAAAAGAAGGATGGAAAGAAGGGTAGAAGTGTGGAGATATATAGATAGGGCAGGGCAGAACAGAGCTGCTTGTTCGACTGAATCAGATCTTCATTTACTTTTGACACGTGTCACAGAGGAGCCTGCTGCCATTACATAACAATGAGCTCCCTGCTGGCCGTCTGCGATATCTCTCTGATAAATATACTCAGGGGCTTCAGAGCAAGCAGACAGCGGGCCCCGTAAAGGCCGGTGTCAAGTCAAGTGTCCACTTCGGCCAGATATATTGACATTCAAAGGGTGAGAGTCTGGTTTGCAATATCCTGCACATGTTGATATTGTGACGATGATACATTTTCAACCCATTGTGTGGCAGCGCATCGCACCTTTCACTAATCAAAGGGGAGAATGCAGTCTGGCTCATCACTCTTCAGGACCGGACTAAGTTGGCGATTCCTATCAAGAGCAGTATTGAAGGTGAGAGTGGTGTAAATGGCAGCGATTTGATAAGACAACTCTTGAGTGGTGGTGCTGTCTGTCAGCTAGGTGCAGAATGATGGCAGGTCTCTGATGCGGTGCGGGGCATTAACCATGTCAGGGATTTGCACAGATCGCTCCTCCATCACCTCCCCGAGCACTTAGCCCCAGCGGTGGGGGCCGAGCGGGCTCATCCCACCCCTGATGCCTCGCACTATTAGTGTGATGCACGGCTGCTCATTCCTCATCGTACGCCGGACGCCTGATGGATCCACTACAGCCCCGGGCTTCACATGAGGGGGGCCCATTTGAAACAAGACGATGGGGAAGAGCTATGAGAAACTACAGTGTGATGGAGAGTTATGAGCGTGGGCCTCGTGCTCAGGGGGCATTCCCTGTTGACCACCGGGTCAGGGTTCAGCTCCTGCTAAAGGACAATTAAAGATTCCATATTTATGAGCCATGTGTAGAGTGCTCCTTTGTACACCGTAGTGAGTAATAATATAATAAAAGCACTATTCATTCATTTTTTTCTTTATATTTCCTATAATAAATTATACCATGCAGCGCAGGTGAAAAAGAAAAATGTGGTTGTTACTTGAAATCAGGTGAGAGCACACACCGTCTGAATACAAGACCTGCTTTAAATTTCAAATCATTCTTAGCAGAAAAATGCTATTCAAACTATTAGATCCTTGTCCTTTGATAAAAAAAAAAGTAATAAAGACTTGTTTAACCCCCCTTTTCTCCTTTTTCAAGCAGAAATCTACAACAGCACGCTTTTTCAATTCGTTGATCGCCAAATTTAAATTACCAGCTTCTAAACAACCTTGTTAACAGAAAAAGAAGTTCGCCTCAGCACTATTCCTCTATGATAATGCAATATAAAATACTGCTTACCCTGGCCGTCTCACATTCTCATAAATACGGACCCACATTCAGCACCACTGAATAGGCTATAATGAATAATCACAAAGTCATAATTACCTTCTAACAACCTTTTTCTCACTACAGTGCATCTTTGTGATTGAAGTCCACCCACATTGAGTTAATTGCATTTATTCCCCGATGCCGCAAATACGCAATTAAAATGCAGCCATTCCACACAGCCCTGCAAAATCATCAATATGGTGCTCAGTTAAAAATAGGGTTGTTTTCACCTCCCAAGTGGAGATTATACACAAGGATGTTGGAGAAGGATCTATACAAGACCATGACAGGCCTAATAATCTTAAAGCACTGATACAGAGTCAAGACCAAGGCCAGTGTCTGTGTGATGTATGTTTGACATTTCATTGTGAAACAGGAGGTTTTAAGCTCTTTGGGTGATGCAATCTTAAAAGGTAAACACAGTAGCCTCGTTGGGAGCACAGGCAGAAACTCTTAATAATGCAGCCCATCGAGCAGGTTGCCCCTTCTCCGTTCACTCAGGCAGGTTTGAGAGAAATGCTGATGATGCAATGTGCTGACCCAAATACGCTACTTGCTCCCAGCAGAGTGCGCCAGCTGGGGCAGTCTCCGTCTCCCTCTGTATCTTTCACAAACGCTTACTGTACCCCTCTTTTCACTGCCTTTCAAATCCAAGGCTCAGGTGTCCTTCTTGTGCAAATGAAGCTCCCGTATTGTCCTCCTTGTGCCCTTCTCGCCGTCCGCAAAAGTGCTCCTCTGTGCAACGCGATCACACTCCCGGGCATCAATGTCTTCTTTCTAGTCTCCTTTTTCTCTGAAGCCTGTTCTGTAAATGCCTATTGAGTGAGTGATATGCCATTGAGTTTCGCCCGAAATAAAACGCAACAATGTAGGGTCGTGTTGGGCAAAAGTGGTGGAGACATAAAGGCTGATGAAACCGCTCGCCGCTCACTGACAGGGGGGAAAATTGTGCAGAAAATGTATCACAGATAAAATAAGAGAGGGCTTTTGATCAGCTACACGAGATAACACCAAGCAACACACTGCTCAACCGTGAATCCCACGCTGGTTAACTACAAACGTACCCGATGACCAATTTCTCGCTTGTTGCTCTCACCAGACAGGAATATGAAAAAAAAAACACACTACAAAACACTCAGGCCCTTTATTTTAGCACTTGAAACCCAGAGGAAGTGGAGTATAGACCCGGACCTGTATCCAACATCCACACAGACAGTGTAATACCTGCAGTGTCGCGGAGCATGACCGCTATTGTACCAGTGGTGCTGATACAGACACTTGTGGTCCAAACACATTTTCTTTCATCTCCACTGAGCGTGTTTATGTCATTTGTGCCCCTCAAGCATTAAGTCAAAGACAAAGCCATATCTCAGTTCAATAGCTCCCTTTAAAACAACCTCAAGTGAACTCTAGAGAAAAGTTTCAAGTCATTTGAACTCTTGAACATACTTTTGCTGCAAAGTGGATCCTTTTTTGGACTGTAATTTGAATAGAGTATTCTGACATTTCAACAGTACATGTAAGAAACTGAGTGAATTCAATGAAATTAAGCAATTTGAGTTTGACTGGCCTCACTGCTCCGTTACTGGAGATGGGGTACGTAGTCTGAATGAATTTATACACTCGTAAAATCTATAGAGAATACATCAATGTGTAGGGTTTTTTTCTCTTTTGGTTGGATTGGTGTGGTTTATAACGAGGGAGTTATAAGTATAATTACACAGACGCACTTATTTTCTGCATGGCAGCCTTTCACAATAATAGCTTCTGTTTTCAGGTGAAAAAGAGGAATGAGTATCAGGTAAATTGGAATTCTCTAATGTTTTTTTTTTACTAAATCTGGGTCAGAAAATGACTTTTCTGTCAAAAATGAATGATTGCATATTGAAAATAAGGAATGAAATGACAAGTTGGTAAAAGCTAGGTGTAGGGTGCATGGTGCAGTCCTCTTTTTCTTTCCGATGTAAACACTGATGTAGGATGTTAGTTTTGTTTTTTCTGTATGAGTCAGCCATGAATTGAGTTCATTCAGACTCTTTTTACCCTCCAACTAGCAGCTGTGTACATTTTCATTTACATATTTAATAGAGCTGCTTGTCTCTGGGCACCTTGTGTATTGACTCACTTTTCACATTTTTCTACTTCTTTCTTCCTACATATAGGCCTTTTTCTGGGGAAGGTCACTGAACAGAAAAGTCGATATATCCTTTAAACAATTAGAGGCACAGGGCAGACTTAACCCATCCAATAACTGCTCATCAGTTGCACCTTTTATTGCATTATTGGCCCTGACCCAAAACAAATTCAGCACCATTTATTACTCATTCGAAGATATGTGTGTAGGGCTGGTGCGTTTTGAAAAGTAGTTAAAAGCACAGAGGTTTTGATGAACAAAGATGGCAGTTCAACACAAAATAAATGGACCGTGTCTTTTGTTGGATAAAGAAAATACACAAACCTAAACAGTGAAAAGGGCAAGGATTTGGTTTTCAGATGATGATATACAGACAGTGCTTTATCCCTTAACCCAGAGCCAAGACCAGAGCTGTGAGAAGAGAGCAGGAAGGAGGGAGGGGGATCAGCTTAAGAAATGCTGAAGCAGGATTTTGTTTTCTTCTTTTTACTGAAATAAATATAGAAATGCAAAAAAGAATGAGCTGTAATCAGTGAAAGGCGTGAGTCAGTCAGGAGAGCAAGCCGGAATGTGGCTAGAAACAATGTGTTTTGTTTTGGAGCATGAGACAAAGCGTCAAGGATTGAGGCTGGAGGATCTCAACACTGTATCTGTGCCAAGGCAGAAAGATTTCACTCTTCTAATTCAGTTCCATGAAAACCACCACAAAAACCACAAAAGAAATATGAAGGTCAGGTGTTGGACTATGTACATGCTCAGCCTCCATGGCCATTAGCGCTTACTTATAAAGCCATTAATGTCCATTATCATAATTGCCTTTGCTAACTGGTAGAACCCACTTCCACAGAGTGAAGGGTACACAGGTTTTACTCAGGTCTTTCTCAGCCTTACCGTTACTCTGCGTCTTCCACTATTCCACTGCCTTTACCCTCTTCCTGTTTGTTAAAAATACAACTAGGATCCGCCTCGTGCATATGTTCACTTGCCATGAAAAGGTGGGCCATTAATATGCAAGTGTGTGTCATGAATTAGTCATGCACAGCCCTTTTCGCTAGTGCACTGTGTCAAGTTAACTAAAGGAGCAGCAGGAGGAGGGCGTTCAGAACGTAGAGCCGGTGTGCGTCGATGGCGGCCATTGTTCCCCTTATGGGGCAACACGTTCCCGTTCCGTACCTGCAACTCAGCTCCCAGCGGGACACACTTTCCTACACAGCACAAACCGAGAAGCTGGAGAACTCACTCACAAATAGAAATATTCCATTCTCGATGCCGTCTGGACAAATGTGCTTTGGGGGTGCTGCATTTTTCATCCACTTGCGCCCATATTTGAGTCTATACATACAATCCCAGGTAGACCTCATTAGAGAATGGTCCTCTGTTTATGGTGTCTGCCGCAACGGACGTCCAGCAGTGCCACTTTTCCTTTCCCTTGAGTGAGTTTTCTTGATGCAGGCAGTTGCAAGCGCTTTGGAGCTCAGGTTCAAAGGTTGATGACGGCCAACAATCCAATTTCACAGCGCCTGCCTCTGACAGACACTGTGTGATCTCAGATAGGACCCCTCCCTCCCCTTCTCTGCATATCCGCAAGAACACAGTGAACTTAATCAAACTTTAATTAGCCCTAAGCTTTGGTGATAATTGGCAGTCGGGGCAAGACTAGAACTGTGCTCTTGCAGGATGCTGTCTGAACGTGTCTATCAGTGTGAGGAGGAGGCCGCAGACATGTTCAACCACACAATGAAAAGTGGGTGAAACCTGGGGTACTTATAGCAACATGCTAACTACAAGAGAGCCAAACTAGATAGAACTACCACCATAATACAACTACTACATAAAACCAAAAATCAAGGTAAGAGTTGTTCTTGGGGTCTTGTTCACTAGTGAGAAAGGGATGGAACAGGAGACAGTTTCTGCAGTCGATGTACTGTTCAGTTCAAGGTAAAGATCTCAATTTTCTGGTCGATCTACGTTCCTACTCTCACCTACGGTCTTGAGCTCTGGGTCATGACCAAAAGGACAATATCTCTCACAAGGCAGCAGAAATGAGCTTTCTCTGCAGAGCGACTGGGCACTCCCTTAGCAATTAGGTGAGGAACCTCGGTATTCACTGAAAGAGCTGGAGGAAGTGTCTGGGGAGAGCAAAGTCTGGGTGTCTCTGCTTAAATTGCTTAGACGGCTGACCCTGCGATGGAGTTTGTTGTGTCCCTCCATAATTTGTATATTATGGGTTCATTGCCATAGTTAAAAAAGGGCAGGGCCTCTCAAAGCAAAGGAATGCCACACAAACTATCATGTGTCATACATGCGTTTTGTGTTATATATTGAGCAGTCGAGAGAAATATGATACTTGAGTGTGTTTTTGGAGCCAAAGAGTAATAAAAAACAATTATGGCTGAAGCCTCTGTGACCTCAAGGAGAAAATCCATGCCAAACCAATCTTTTTGGAGCTGCTATGATCCACTAAATTGAATGCCTTTTGAGATTAAATCAATCAAGTTATTCACTCCAGAGTCACATCAATCTGCTCAAAGTGTGGGGCCTGTGGATTTAGAGCACTACTGTAGCCCCGTGTGACGACACAGGTCAATAGCATTAATGTGAAAAGTTGGAGGATAGCAACAGGGCACAGTGGCCCTCGGGCTACAACACATTTCAAGTCAACTTTCAGTGTTTAGCAGCAGCAGTCGAGGAAGCAGTGGGCGGCCAGGCACTGCTTTTGAAACAAATGCAGCAAATTCAACAAAAAGGTGACAGCTATGCCAGAACAATCTGAAAAGCAGAGGTCTGTGCTCAAGGACATGTTGACTCTGACTAAAAGGAGTGCAAATACAATCAATATCTAAGACAAAAGTTCAGCCTGATTTTAATATTTTATACATTTCACTGTGTTGTAGAATGTCCAAGGGTTTCTTCTAATTTCTTGAATAGCTTAAATAGCGACTGTTTTTTCCAATTTTGCTTGAGTCTAGGAAAAACACCTCACCTGTAGCCTATGTAGGGAATATATTATGTCTTAATGTGTAATTAAAACTCCCAAAATGCCTTTTTTTTTTTTTGTGGTTTCAAAAAGAAGCCATAAAGTAAACAAGTGGAAGACTTTGGAGCAGGGTAATAACAATAGACCTGTGTCTTAGCATGCTCAGCTGTTAGCCTCCCCTCAGCGTACCATTAGCAGTCCCTCGCAGCTTTAGACTGTGTTAAAGCGATGTGCCATACACAGGTGGGTGTGCAGCCGCTCTAGTTAATACTCCACTGAATAACATAGGGAATGAACTGAATAAAAAAGCATAAATGGAGTTATTTAGGAGTTGTTCACAGCCTCAGCAGCTGCACTTACCACTGATGAATGGAGCTCTAGGCCCACAAAAAGCTACTTTGGAATAATGCTCACGACTTCACGCAGGAAAAGTCCAAATGTGAAAGTAGAGAAGTAAATCTTCAAAACAGTCTGACCTGAATTTAAGAAAAGCCAAAAGCACAGATTTATACAAATATTAATATTAATACAACAACACTGTTTTCCTGAGATAATTCGGCAGTCTTTTGTACTGAAAGTGAATAGCAAAAAGGTCAACAAGCTGAGTTTTAACAAGGATGTCAGTGCGCAAAGAAGCATTAATAGCACTCAGCCCCTGGAGATATTAGGCTTTAAACATCTTTACAGCTGCTCTCAGATCAACTTTTGGAGCAATAATCCACATCTTAAACATTAGCGCTGGCACTTGTTAGCTTGTTTGCCCATGCATCTGTTTTTCTGTGTTTCGCCGATATCCCAGACTAACACTACAGCAGGGAACCTTCCATAAAACTCACTTGATAGGAGTTTGAAGTTCCCTTATAGAACAGAACACAGTTACCACCCAAGGATGATAACATTTAAGGCTACCATGACGCAGGCTGGGCAGACTCGTCTCCGCTCTGTGCTGGAAGAAAAGCACGTGTGAAAAAAAGAGAAAACGACTTTGAACTACAGGCTTCATGGGCTCGTCAATAGCTGCTATTGACCCTTCCCGCTTTTATTTAACGAGGTTCCCTTTCCTAAGGCTTGATTTGCTGGATGCTCATTGCTATGCTAGCAGTGCTGCAGCATGCTGTCATACTGCTGATGCCAAGTATTTCTGCATTGATTACACCTCTGGGATTAGCTCAAATGCAAATGCAGGAGAGTGTGTGTATAAGAAAGAGGCCTGAGAAAAAGAAGAATGTGTCTGCTTGGGAAACCTTGCACACGGTCTGTACAGTGAGTTGTTAATTGTATGAAATCTAACTTACTAAACAAACTGTAATGTGAAGCATTTGGCAAGTTGGCACGTGTCAAAAACTTCTACTTCTACGCTTCTAATGGGTAAATGGTATTGGTGAGAGCCTGGTCTCTTTGAAAACCCTGGGATTTTTTTTTTTTTATCTACTTAAAAGACAAAGCAAGATTAAAACACAAAAAGAAGAGAGAGAGCTCTTGTGAATGGATCATTATGAAAGCATCAGTGGGCCCCATCGTCCTTGCACATCAATGGAGCACAGTAACAGTACACTCCGGTGTTTTCCCTTAATAAATAAACCCACTCTGGATGTGCATGTTTAGAGATGTGAAGGTCAGTGCAACACAACAGGCTGATTTAATCTCCTGCCCTGTGCTTGATAAATCCATTTTAAGAACAGCTGCTTTGTGTGGATTTGTTTGGTCCATCTAAAAAAGAGTTCATTTCCATAAGGTAGAAATTAACAGCTCACTTCATGACCTCCTCTACCAACCTTAAACAATACTGGGGGTCTACATAATGGTAAAAAATAAACAAGAAATGAACTGTGCAACAATCTTTCTCTAAATCTGTGAAGATTACTAATTAATTTTACAGTTTCCGAAGTAACTGCAGCATCCTGTGACTCACCTGCTGAGAACTACTTTACAATTCATTTTCCAAGTAATACTGAAGAGAGAGAAAATAGACAAACTGTCCCGACACTGTATTTGTCTTGTGAGCTGCCAAATCAGGTTTTTAAAAATGACATAACTGTGAAACTCGCCGAGTGCAGCTTTGCCACACACATGCACATAAACATGAGCTTCTTGTCTGGAAATAGCAAGCTCTGAGCGTTCGGCCTCCCCAAGGGAAGCATTCTGAGTCGAGATGCCATATGGAGGTGGGTGTTCTTGTCTGCTGGGAGGATATCGTGGAACTGGAGAAACGATCAAGGTATGGAGGAGGTCAGCATTAAGCGTCACCTTCCCGAGGGATGGACCACGAGGGGGGCTGTGGACCAGCGCCACGTGCTCCGAGACTCAGGCCTCTTCACATGGCTGTCCCAGCTGCTTCACATGGCCGACAGGTGGGAGCCATCCAAACACATGGAGATGGATGCTAATCGGATTCTTTTGTAGACGTATCCAAGTGTGTGGAGCTCATTGTTACATAGAATTATTTGGAAGTCACAGGAAACAATGCATGCTTGTTGTTCTTTTATTATATTCCTTAAACATTACTTTTGCATTTAAGGGAATAGTTTGATCACCTAATAGCATATTGTAATAGGAATGAACTGTGGAAAAGAGACTTTAAGACATCATCTTGGATTTATTATCAAGGATTTTAATAAATGAGTATGTTCAGCACATGGAAGCTTTGTTTTTGTCTCAGAATAAGTGATGTTCCCATTTGTCTATCCCAATGTCATTAAGGAAGTAATGAATACATGGTGATCATTTCTAAAAAGTAAATTCTTGTGTTTGCCATGTTTGGAAGGGTAAGCAACATCTGCTGATGCTAAACTCAGAGCTAGAGGTTTATGGTCAGCTCTAAACTTCAGTTTGAAGTGGGGAGTTGGGCCAGCTTTATGTTTTTTGAAAAAAGCAGCATGTATCTATGCCGTTGTTGTCAAGACAATAATATTAAAACTGAACAAAGGTTACCTCAACTAATGAAACACATGGGATAAACTACTTAAAAAATAGAGATACTGTATTTAACTTATCTGCCAATTCCAGTATACAAGAAAACATCATTTATTCAGATAGAAGTGTGAAAGCTCTGCATTCACTAAAGCTGATGTCTGAGGCCCATTCTTAACCAAGGTTTGACAGAGCCTCAACATGAACATAATGCTACTATAGAGTAACATTATACGTGTAGAAATGAGATACATTTCTGCCTCTAAAATGTCCACTGTATAGCACGTATGAGCATTTGACTCTGCAACAGTGCTGGTCATTGTGAGTGTACTGTCATTATTTTTGAAGCCAGTGTTTGTGTGCGCTGCAGTGAAAGCATGTCTAATAAAAGCTTGTGGGGTGTGACATGACTGTACTCTAGGCCCAGTTGTCACCCAGAGGTGTTCTGTGTGCTGTATGTAGCAGGATACTGGACAGAGCACAGTTTATGATGTGTTCTTGTTAAGACCTGTGTCGTGCCATGCTCCAGACACTCACTTCTGAACAGCTTCAGGACTTTCACTGGCCCTGGACCCATGTGGTCAGCAACCTCTTTATGTTCACAGCCAAACTTAGTCCCAAGCTTCTAATCCTTATTAGGCTCGACATGACAAGATTCATTGAAATTGTAAAGCGCTTAAATATCAGCATTTTACAAGCTTATATGTAGTTTAAATTGATGGGATATTGATAAGAACTGCAGCATGTACTTTGCAAAAGAAAAATGTTGAACAGGCAAAAAATCACCCTGGTCCCAAATCAGAGTCATCACTATGTTTATGTTCAGCCCCAAAGCGCTCCTTAAAAGCAATTTCCTTCCCTTGCCCAAGTTGGGGACAATCTTTTGAAACGCTGTGAGTAAGAGGAAAGGGAAATTGAACTGACAACTACAGAATTTCAATGCGGTGGAAGAAATGTATTATCATACAGTGGGTCCCGGCATGTTGCTCGGTGTCTGAGAAAGAAGAGGCGGCTGAGGGAGCTTTGTGCTATACAGTATGCATGAACAGAGTCCAACTTTCAGACAAAAGCTATTTAGAACTACAGTGACGGGGTTTGCATGCTACTTTACTGCTCTGTGGAGAATCTGGAATGGTGATTATGGGCATAGGGTGTGTGGAGACTAGTATATTCACATGGGCTTCTTGCAGCATGTACGGCTGTTTGCTGAGCGAGCCTGATAACCAGAGTGTGCGGTCACCTTGCCTCATGATTAAAGGTTTGCACTCTTTAGCTGCTTAAAAGGAGACTATTTGTCCTCAAAAAGAGGAAAAAAAGAACACAGCAAGAAAAAAACATACTTTATCAGTCACCGCCAGAACTCAATATTTAGCTATTTTCCTCAGATTAAGCTTATGCACAAGGTCCTATAGGTGAAACACTTCAAAGATAAAGCACAGATTAAGATCACATTCAGAGATTCCTACCACACAGAGAGGAAGCTTTGGAAATAAACAAAGCACACCAGATTCATTTTTTCCCTCCAGCTGCAGAACGTTTTGGATTTGGTTCAACTTCTTAAATGTTCACATTAAATTCTTGTGACGCATTTAGAGCAGTTTATTTTCCTCAGGTCAGCTATGAAAGTGGAATAAATATAAAAAGCTGAATGTTTTAGATTGCGTAGAAAGAAATACATGCAAATGTTTTTTTAGAGGATGGCTATTCGATTGTCCATTCAAATCAGTTCTGTGTACGGTTACACTTTCACTTGCTCAGAGAAACTGCAGGGACAGAGTGGCCCCAGGTGTCACTTAGGACTTGGAAATGACAATGTCACACAGCCAATGTCCCCTCTGCTACTCGCCTGCTGATATCATAACTAGCGGGCAATCAGCAATTTTAGAAATGGATACAGATGAATTGGCCGTCGCTCACTTAGAATTTTCATGGTAATGTGGGATAGTCACAGAATATGGACAGGCCTGTAGCCATCAAGTTGTTATTTCAAATGCAGTTTGCACTGACTGGATTATTCCCATATTCTTTTATTCAGTGCCAGCGGTCAGCAGACAAGACTACAGTGTTGTCAGTGAAGGCAGCGTGGCCTCTTTTAGCAGCAGTCCCTGACACAACCTTTTCCCACAAACACTAATCACAAGTGTCACGAGGCAGGTCCAGCTCCCATCCACACTGGGACACCTATTGGTGCTGAGAGCTGCCCTGCCATTAATAAGAAGTCCCATTTACATAAAGTGACAGGTACAGAGCATCAAAGCCCCGCCCACCACACAGAGCACACATCACATGCACTGGCTGATTTATTTAACCTACATTAAGTAAATGTATGGCTATAAATGCATAAGGAGCTCCTCTGTATTCATCAAACAATCCATCAATAATTTCAGTGATAACAGTGCATATGCAGATGGATCTTTTATGTGACATTTTGTCATAGTAACAGATTGAAATTATTCTTAATAGCAGTAATTATCACAAAACACAAAATTACCAAGAAAGCAATCCACACAGAAAGAAAACATAATGGACAGCAGCTGTAATTACTCAATGTTTTAAATGAGAATTTAGAAAGTACCCAGCCTTTTGGAAATTGCTATCAATTGTGGAGGAGCCACAGAAAACAAATGCATTGACAATTAAGGTCAAATAATAACACATGAGCAAAAGTATGAAAGAGAAATTGTCATGTGTTTACATTAGCCACTGAGGTGTATAGGCCCAAAGGAGAGCAACTAGGGACAAGAGAGTTTGAGAAATTATTTGTATCCGCTTTTTGGACACTTTTGGACTTCCTTTCCTCATTTGTGTTTGACTTTAAATAAAAACCCTTCCATTGGAAAGGCAAATGTCATGCACATTTTAATATGGCAGGTCTGGCAATAAACTGTAAGGCATGCTATTTCCCTTGAGAGGATTATTCTTTTATTCAAAATATAATAGTATAACATACATTTTGCCTGATGGAGCCTACACATGGGCAATGCACACTTCAGCTGCTGAACCCCTGCAAGAAATGAATCTCTGCAGGGTAGCTGACCACGGTCTGCTGTGTAAATATTGGCAGTGGAGGGAATGAGGAAGCTATAAGTAGCTCACATATGTGGCAGTCATATTACATTTGCACAAATACGATGATGGACCGAAGTGGATGGGGTCTAAGCTAACTGGGATCCAAGAGGTCTAAGAAGATGCACAATAGAGCCCATGCCTTTTCATGAGAGATACAGTAAATTGGTTTTCCTGTGGGTAGTATACCATATATAAACCCATTCAGATGTGTGGCATTTCAAGCAGACCTGTTCAAACATACTCTTCTAGTTTTTAGTGTAGCTCTAAAAAAATACTACTCAAATGTGTGAAAAATGTATGTCTATCGGCAATATGTCAGTGAGCTTCCCCAACAATTCAGTGAAAATGTTCCAATCCCTCTCTGCCTATTGGCCAATGCGTTCCCGCTCCTAACAATACCATTAAGCACTCCCTATTTTCCCTGCACAACACCTGCCACATTATGTGATGGCGTGAACCATCCTACCTTCCCAGTTCCCATCTGGCAGCTGCCAACATTATAACTGTTCACTAACATAGGGGTTAATGAAACCCCCGTGTTAGCAAACGCACCTCAGTGTTCAGGGCTCAAGCTGCTTAGAGATCCACACACAGCCCTGAAGGATTGGCTCCATTATGGATGCCAGCACGAGGCTACACACACTTCCTGAATAAAATACCGTGCGCACCTGCTACCTGGACTCAGTTGTTGCCATGCAACACTGAGATGATACATTCTGCCATGTACATGCTCATGCTGAGTGCACGACAGCTGCAATTACGCTGCGATTAGTGGACTTCCAAATGACTTCTTTTAACTTGGCTTTCTTTGAATGTGGCTTTCTCCATCACTCAACAAGGCATGCTGGGAGTCATTCAAAGGGTACTTGACAACTTGTATCTGGCTTCATGGTGTGTGGTAAGGGAGGCCTATCTATCCCTCCGCTGTCAATACCACGACCTCCTCTGCCATACCTTTTTCATTCTTTGTACACTTAGTCAACGCCAGATAAAAGATCCAGACCTTTCCTCTCTGACTTTTAAAACCCTTTGAGGATGCAACCCGGCATTTATCACAAGCAGTGTCTTTGAAACAACATGAAAAGGCTGACTTTCCAATACGATGGTAGGATCATTTATGGTTTCTGAAAAGGGCTGTTAAAAGTAGGCTTTCAGGTTCACACAAATGCATCAAATGGAAGGATAACTACCAGTATGCTTCCATCTGTATGTTTTTTCACAATGCACAAATCTCCCATTTTGTAAGATTTGCTTTTAGATAAATTGTTCAGTGTATGTTTTAAATTATATGTTTTCCAATAGAAGAATGTTTTTTGAGTTTATGTTCACCAACTACCTTCAATTTTCATGCTTCAGTCTTTATGCATAAGTAATCAATGCTCAGTAATCAATCTTACTGACACTTTATTACTAAGCATTTACAATTATGTGGACACTAAATATTTCAAGCCTGTGTAAAACATTTCACAAACACAACATGTCCTCATCTCTTTCCCAAATATATCTAAACAGCCTCAGTGAGTTTCATTATTACATTTACATTATATATTTCATGTGTGGGAATCTTCAGAGATCTCATGTTTCAATTTGATTTGGAGACCAAAGCCCATGATTTGTTTCAGAAATGGTCCATTGATGCATCAAAAGCATTATTTGTAAATTGCTGTTTTTAATTAACAGTGTTATATAAGTAACACATAAAGTAGTTGATTTTCAAACTGATTTTTTTCCTATTTTATATTTGAAAACTAGTTTAGAAACACAATTTAAAGGTCCAGTGATCAATTCAAAGCCAAATAATTCACTTGACTCACATATAAAGCACCAATTAACATGTAGAGCTACAAATAGTCATCTTACTAAGGCGTATGCAAAATTGTTTACCATACTGATATTCCCAACCCAGAAGGTCGTAGTGTATCTGAGAGAGCTCTAAAACATGGCTGCTGACAGTTAGCGTACTGTATGAAGTAAAGATTAAACAAACACAGTTATAAGGCTACACTGTGAGATGGTTGCATACTCACGTGTGACAGCGGATGCATCTGACAGTGGGGGTGCTGTTCTCACCATAACACCGGCTGCAGTCGCCCCCCTAACAGGTGGTTCTTTGTGTTTGTTGTATTTCTAAATGATCAAACTTTCAATTGACACATCATGTAAACTGTGGGTCATTTACCCAACAGTTTCCAGACTCTTAATAAAGTTTTCATGTAGCTCAGATGTAAACAAGCGCACAAGTCCTCCACGTGCATGTGCCATACCTCTGGGCAAACTTTAACAATTAAGCAGTCTTCTAAAATGTTCAGTTATTAGCTTTTCCGACTTGATTTGGCATCATTTTAAATACAGTGATAATGCATGATAAAAACAAAATTTACCATCCCTAATATTTCATTCAATATTCTCAACTAAAGTGGCTTTCTGAAAGTGTTGACTCAGTGCAAGAGCAGTGTTGCTTGTCTTTGTAGTTTAATTTATTCTGACTGGTCACTCTACAGATCGGACATGACAGTGGTGACCTTAAATCTGTCTATGTAAATGACAGCGCATTCAAAAGGCTTTAAAGGTCAGAATGCTGGTGCTATTTAAACTACTATTACTTTTAAAGCCTGTGATGTGTTGATTAAGGTAACTTTTTGAATATTAAGCACTTGTCACTCATTTTCTAACATGCCTTTCCTTTGGCAATGACAAAGTGTTTGATTTGCTAATTTGCCTTTGAATTGCAAATGGGGTCTCCTTAGAGCTTTCCCTGTGCCACCACTCAATTTAGTTTCTTTTTGTGTGACTTTTGGGGAGGTCAGCGCCAACAATGCCCCATTCCTCAGTGGAATCCTCTGCCCTGATAAGACGTGCTACATAAAACCCAACAGAACACTATCAGTGGCGGCATGCGTGGTGAAAGCCTGAAAACCGTGGAATGAAAGGATAAGCAGTGAAGGGAGCTTGGGCCTGGTCAAAACTCCCAGAGATGAAAATGGCGTGATTCGTTTGCATATGCAACAATCAGGAAATATTGTACAGTACAATAGAGGGAATTAACTAGGGCCAGGCAGACTATTCAGGCCTGCTACTGTATTCTCTCTGTCGGGGAAGTGGGAATTCAAAAGACTTGCCAGTGTGACAAACAATGGAAAGCTAAAAATGTTGCCTCAGATCAACTTTATTACACGTGTGCCAATGTGTGTATCAGCTGTAAAGAAAACAATAGATAAAGATTTGAAGTTATTGGTTTGCTTTGTAAAAGCAGCTCATGGAGACATAGGTCACAGTGGCTAGACTGTCACTACACACGGAGTGATATCATCAACTATAGACTCATTATGAAAATAACATTAGGTTTCTCTTGAGTGTGTTTACATAAACTTTGACAGTTTAAGTGTCCCTGTTTTGCATTTGTAAATGCTTCAGAAACTGGTATATCCATTATCCTGGTTTTAAAACACCTGGTTATTCTACCTGAAGAAATCAGCACAATGAGGCATTTATAAACTGTATCCTGGTTTGTGACCCATGGTGACCATAGTCAGCAGTGCTCAGGCACTCAGAAATACAGGAAAACAAACATGGCTTTGCTCACTGAGCTACAACCACAGGAGAATGTATCTATACTAAAAGGATACTAGCATTTGTTATGTATTCATGGACATGATAACAAGGTATTTCAATGCTT
The DNA here is from genome assembly GCA_036850595.1 of Rhyacichthys aspro. NCBI lineage: Eukaryota > Metazoa > Chordata > Actinopteri > Gobiiformes > Rhyacichthyidae > Rhyacichthys > Rhyacichthys aspro. Next base: position 8,914,832 of record CM072165.1, on the reverse strand, counting down.
TTGTAAATGTCATATCCAGAATTTGGTCATAAGCGGGATACTAAAGTCCATGTTAACACATTCACTGGTTTTGTATGTTTTTCACTGGATTCTAAATGTAGTAATATGTTATCTACTAACTGTAGAATTAAAAACCAATTTGAAATAGTTTGTGTAATAGGCTGGTAGCAGTCCATGAGTTGTCTTTTTCTTTGCAACCTTGGGACTCCAACAGAAAGAGCACATCTGTTTTGTCCACAGGTGTCTGAGTTGGCCCTTTGTAGTCTTTTTGAAGTCATGGCTGCCCTGCTGTGGTCAATGAGGTGCTGCACATGACATCAAATAAACAAACATGCCACGTCACTTATGACCTTGCACGTGCTCATATTTAGTTTGTCCCACGTTGGCGACACAGTGGCCGTCGTCTTCCCTGTGCATCAAAAATCAATTTCAATAGGGCGCCAATGACCATTACCTGGCTCTGAATGCAATGATTACTGCATCAATTACCAGTGGTGTTTGCCAGTGCCCTTGGTCATATTGACGTTCTTAAATTGAGCTGTATGAGGATGAAGGGCTCTGTTGTTGCACTGAATGTATTCTGAGGCAGTAAGCTAGCTCGCCACAAAGTGCAGCTCTGGCAGTGCATTCAGCTGGGATCTGCATGTCATAATGGGATATCATTACTTCAGTAGCCTCATTACAAGGTCCTCATCTACTGAAACTCCAGTGCAATGTTAATTATTACACAAGTGGAAGACGGGAAGGGCCAGTGCAACACAAAAAGACACGTTGATAAATGTTTTTCTCTATTCAATACAGAATATAATATAGGTTTGTTTAGAAGTCAAATGGAGAATTAAAAGAGAGAAGTATTGAGTATTACATATTTGTCTCTAAAGCTTCCACAACGGAGCAAAGCAGTGTGGGTGTGTGAGCATTTAGATGAGATGCAATACAAAGTTGCAAAGCCAAATGTGTGCAATGCAACAGCCAGCAGTCAGTATGTTTTAGCTTTAGAAATCCCATCACTATTCTGACAAACATCTGCTCAGCTGTACACAGTGTTCCTTTTGGGAAAATGCTAGAGACGGCTGCAGCACATCTCTAAAAAGTTCCAAATCCCTGCTAGAGTTTTACAATACAGTCCTATTCCCAACATGACTTGCTCTGTGCCACGATATAAATAAAACTTAAGTAAACTGTCAGTCCGGACCATTCTGTGTAGCTACCTGTCAGCCGAGCAAAACAGCAAAACAAAACCTAGATAAAAACAGTGGCGTGTTCTATTTATTCTAATTATCCCAAAGCCTTTATGCTGCATACCGTCTGGATGCTTTGACAACTGACTATTAGATAAATGCATGTCTAAAGACAAACATACACTTCAAATAATGAAAGAGGAGAGGTTGTTTACATGCCACTGTCCTTCAAAGTGTCACCACACCTTGGAATTACTTATTGAAATGCTGTATAGATGTGTTTTGAGTGCCTTCCCTGAACGCTTGTCCTGCTTCGGTTTGTGTGCTGCAGTATCAGTCCGTCAGCAGTGTCCCATGAGGCCACTTTGCTCTTGTCTTCCTCTTGTCTTTGTCATTTCCCCCTTCGTGGGACTTCACACCTGACCCCGTGCACTTTAAAAGATTGAGAGCGTCTGTTTCGAAGCATCACGTGACTTCTGACATCCTCGGCTCTGGCGCATTCGCGTGCACGGACGCTCGCGCACGCCACTACACTTTCACACAATCAGGTCAGGGTCTTTGAGCGGGAGGAACCCACAGGCAGCTCGTACCCCGGCTCCTCGGCTGTCTCGGTGTGTCTTTGAAGAGCTCACAGACAGTTGGATGTCGGCTGAGGAGAAAGCTCAGAAAACATCAATGGGCAGAGGCCTGACTTGGTCCCTCGTACATTCGCACACATACTGTAAACACTGCTGCTGCTGAGGTGAGAGGAAGAGAAGAATAAAAAACTTTCCCAATGAGGAGATGAAACCCCAAACTCTTGGTGTAAACAAAAACCGCACGAGCCTGAGATACAGATCGGCAAGGGTCTTGACCTTATCAGTCAAGGAGAGCCCGGTGACGTGGGTTCCATTAGGTCGGTGCAGCTGAAGCCCAGAAGAGGTAGTTTCTCACAACAGACGCTGAAGGTGGAGGACGGAGAGTAAAGTGTTTTCAGGTGACTGCTGGGGGGTGTTTGAGAAGTCGAGGAGCACAAGTGGGAGGAGATTGACATGAATGCGCTGAATATGAATCGAGGCTAGGTTCAAGATACAGCTGCTCGTGGCAAATGTGCTTGTGATAAAGCCTTTCAGCTCTGGGTGGATATTTAACTCGATTTAAATCTAACACTGTTGCCTTGGCTCAGTCTCACTTCATAAATATTTACTACATTGACACAATGTACAAAGAAATTATGAACATTGCAAACTTCTTTCTATTTAATGTTCTCTGTTAAGAAAAGGATTAAATACATTGGAACCAGACTGACTTTGTTCACTTCGCTGTTGACAACATTTCAGAAGCTCTGATGGAAAATGGCTTCCTCTAATCCTCACGGACTTCCTGTGGTTTTATCTCCATTTATGAGTGTACTCCTGCTCTCATCTCAAGTGGCTTGGCTCCATCTTGTTTTTTTTTTTTCCTCCTTCCCATGACCACGAAGAGAAAATAGCCCTTTGAGTCTGTACATGAGAGGGGACACCATTAGAGGTTGATAATTACACAGCACTCTAGCTCTTCTACAGTATGTGTTCTTGGAAAAGCACCGCTAAAACCTTAATAAGACCGGATGAGACAGAGAGAGAAAAAAAAAAAAAAATTTTTGATCTTTTTTTTCTATGTTTCCAGGTTAAAAGTGCAAACAGGTTATGCTACATATTCAGCTGCAGATAAAGACCATCAGAGAATGGTAATTAATGGCTGCGGTGCGAAGGTATATGCAAACCATGAAGGTGAAGTGGTAAACGCTCTTGACTTTGTGTGTGGGAGAGAGGTAAAAAAGGACAAGGCAGATGCACAGAATCTGAAAGTGCTCCCCATGCTACAGCATCCCTTCCTGCACTTCACACACAAATACATCCCGCTGCCTTCCACGTCTCTACCCGGTGACACACTTCAGCATTTCCACACAGAATATCCTCAACATACTTCTCATCCACCACCCCAACCTACTCCTGGCCAAGGAAAATGTAATATATGACCAGGGACCCTTTGGCAGACACTACAGTCCACTGGTCAGACTTTAATTATGTTGCACTAGATCTTAATTCGAACCAGTGATTGGGCAGTTGTTTTGATATGTCATATGAAATACAAGAAGTATCATACAACATGGTTAATTATAGCTGTTGCAGTAACAGTAAATTTGTGATATATTGAGCAGACTGCATGTACATTTCAGGTTCAAGATGTTAATTATCTGCAAGCTGAGGAATAGTGGAATTCCTCCGAGCTGGTTAAATAAAACACAATCATAAGGCTCCAGTCACAGGTTCACACTCTTTTGTTCATTTCATTTCCTGTCTGCCTCGCTCTCATTTCCGCTCCCTTCCCTTATTCCCGTTTGCCGAGGCATTAACCACTCCGTTAATGTGGCGGCAATCTACATATGAAATGTAATTTGCAAGAAATTAATTTCCACCCTCCATCTGTACATTTGCTCTCGTCCTTAATTTGTTTTGGAGGAACAATTGCATTGGTCACCATCTGGGCATTTGGAAAATGCAAAAAAAAAAAAGGCAAGAGAGACTTACTCATTTAATGTTAGCAACATATGTGATTGGCTCCATGTTAAAATAAACAAGAGAAAGTAGAAATTCAATCACGCTGAGGGAACGCAGATGTCGTATTAAACTTTTAAAGAGCGCTAGACTGAAGTGTCCCATTAAAAACGCCACTTCAAAGCAAAAGCGCCGAGTTACTGACAGCTGCGCGACATAATATCAGGTTTAGGAAGCTCATTGTGGGGGTGATAGAGACGGCCATGATTCTGACTGCACTGCACACTCTTTAAAATCATCACAGTTGGTTCCCGCACCAGTGGCTCCCCTCTGTCATCCACCGGTGTTTACATGTCTGGAGCACCAGCCTCACAAACACGAGCACCGTCCTGCTGGGCCGGACAGATGAAAGGTGCCAAGAAGTTTGGGCCTAGGAGGAGGCACCCAGTAGAGGCACAGCTCTGGCTCAGTGCAGCCGAGCACTAATCAAAAGTGTCAATCAGCCAATGGGCAGAGATCGGCCTGAGGTGGAGCCAAGTGAGGTTTTAGTGAACAAAGAACGGGACCAGTAACAGAAGTGGAAAAAACAAAGCCAGAGCACTCTAATCAAATCGTGTGTTAAAAATCAAAAACGAGATTAAAATGCACGAATGGAAAAGTTAAAAGGTTCACTGGACGCCAACTTTCATTCTCTGTTTTATGGCCTTCTGTCAACATTGCTGGTAATTGGGCGCAGAAACAGTAAACAGTGATACATTTAGGGTTTTGTTTCCACACTATAAACTGTGGGAAATTAATGAGTTGTCAATTAGGAGTCATAACACTGAAAATAAATGTGTAGCGCCAATCCTGCTGCGTCTGCTCGTTGTGGGAGGAGATGAAGGGAGGTGGTGCTCCACCCAGATGATCCACAGAAATCAGCAAAACCGTTGTTGTTTTAAAGAATGTGAGCAAAAGTGAAGACTCCTTGAATCAGAGTTTAATTATGTTTATATTGTGATACACTGCGGTTCATAGAGCTGCGGCAGTGGAGTGGTAAAGCCGAGTTTCTCTCATTGTTTCCCTCGTTTCTTTACGACGCGCGCTGCTGGGATGGTACACATTTGCATCTCCTTGGGCCTCCTGGGAGTTGTGTTTGGAGAGGTCCCAGAGGGAAGCGAGAGAAAGAGCAGCAGAGAAAGAGAGAGCTCGGCGTGAAGGAGGGGAGCGTCGGGGAGGCGTACGCGCTCACGTGCACCTGCGCCGTTTGATGAATGATGAGGATAATGACTGATGATATCTGGGAGGCCTGGGGGAGAACACCTGAGTGGTTCTATCAAACAAACGCACTCGTACTCACACATATCTGCACCGCCCTTTGGCTCCGATACGGCCTCTGTGATAAGACTATAGACTAAAAAAGGGTGGACTGAGGCAACAGTAATTAGTTAGTCAGGAGTTACTTTAAGTCCGTATCCTTGCATTTACGTGAACACTGCTGTAGATTACAGTCTGTTTTGTAAAGTTAACTGAATCAAACAAACGTGCCAAAAATAAGCAACATTAAAAATGCAGATTAGAGGCAATAAAGAAAACAGCCATCTATGTCCTGGGGTTTCATGCATTTAAAGCACATGCTTATCCTACCCCTGACACTCCAGCCTACACCGTGCCCTCATTATAATAACTAAAACGCTGTGTCTCATTTGACTGCGAGCCATGCTACAAAGACAATTAAATCCAGTTAGCAGTATGTTTCATGACATATGTGTGGAGGAATCCGAATGGGAGTTTGCTCATTATTATCCATTTGCATCTGTACAGTTAAATTACTTCAGCGTTGCACTATCAGAGTTGTTTTTGGATTGTATCCCCAGGAGGAGAAATCCTTTGATATGGTTTTGATTAGAATTTGCTGAGCACAGAATAAACAACTCATGCTTTAGCTGCTGCCTGCTTTGTATCTTCACGTATTGTCACAGCTAAGTTCATTCCATCTGAAACACATGTCAAATGGATGCAACTTCTTCACTGTTATCTCCGAAAGCAAATCTGTTATTGGAATCCATGAATAAGCGGTTTGTCTGGGCTGGGAATAATATATACAGACTGAGCGGGTCGACTTTACAGCATAAGAATCATGTTGTTAAGAGGATATGATGTGCTAAAGGGCAGGGTGCAATCTCTTCATCTCTTTTTGTCAGTTTGATGTGACCTTATTTGAATTCCATGTCAAAGCGCACTTGTCATGATTGATTTAATAAAAAGCTAAACTGGCAGAGAAAGTACGAGGAATCATGTAATGGTACAATTCTGGCATTTGTTTAGGCATTGGCTTGAAAGCATTTAAACGCTGACACAAATAGCTGCTAAACTGCGTCTTTTGGAATAAAATAAAAGTCGCTGAGCCAGTCGCTGAGGACCAAAACGCCACTGATGGACGTTTTTAATTAGCTCCGTCACTGGGAGAGTTATCCTGAACTTGGGTCGACTCTATTCCAGCGCCGTCCTACGAGCCCGTTTAATGGTTTTGGCTTGTGTCACAGGCAGTTTTCAGTGTGCGACAGTGAGAATTGTTGGCGAAGCTTTAGTTTTCTGTCACAGCCTCAAACTTCTCTTGCGGTTCATAGTCAGCAGTTACATATTGCAGACTGACAGCGGTGCAGTGATTTATAGAAGCACTCTTTACACTAGTCTCATGTTACACTGCATTGACAACTCATTAGAATAGAAGAGATTTGAGGCATTTTCAAAGCTTTTCCTCGTTCCATGTATCCCCACACGGCTGAAAAATTTGGCACGGGTAAAGGGGAAGGAATTGGTGGGTTTAGGGGTGGTGGTGGTGGGGGGTGGGGGTCTTATTAAACAAATTCTCCAAAGCATTGAGACCGACTGGTATGGAGTGATAACAGCTGGCCATTTTGGAGTGTCACCTCGGCTGGCAGCTGCACCAGCCGACAGAGACACAGAGAACATTTAATGGCTCGGGCCCGCACATTTGAACACTGTTATTTTGGCAACTTTTTAATTATCTCCAAATGAATGAATTGATAGGAGCGGCCGTAACCAGGCGCAGATACGGGGAGCATTCTGTGGTGCCAGTGTTTTGCCCATTTAGGAATTCTCTCGCGCTCGAGATATTTCAGCGAGATGGCCTCTAGACTAAATTGTTCGAAAGTTTCGAGGGCAGCTCTGCTAATGAGAAATGTAATCACAGTCTTTTGGGGAATTCTTAGTTTTATGCTATATGCAAAACTTGGACAGAAATTGGATTTGATCACTCACTCAATGGAGAATAAAGGTTTTTCGGAATCATGGAAAGCAATTACTCCGAAGTTGCATATGTTCTATTGTGATGTATGTGGCCATCTGTCGTCAAGGGTTTTATTTAACGCCAGATTTACTCAGGGGCTTCCGTTAAAAATCAAGTCAATTACAGTGGAGCGTAATGTTCCGCCAAATATATCCTACACTGAAAATATGATTCATTTGATTAGACGTCTCCCCAGATACATGTTAAAGTGGTTGCAAATGGATGGGTGTAAAAACATGAGTGGTAGAGGTGTATCAACACTGGACTGTGAATGCGCAGAGGGTTCATTTGGAAGTTTTGATTTTGACGGCTTGAATGACGGCTGTATATCTATATAAAAAGCAAATGCGTGGTTAAATTAGGCGCAGTCATCCTTTATAAAATCTGATTTCATGAAGAGGAAATGTCAAAAAACCAAAGCTAATGAGCCAACTGTCACTTCTGTCTGTCAGCTCAAGTCAGAGGAATAAGAAAAAAGTCTCACCAGGAGTCAAGTGCCTGACGAGGTGAAATGAGACACACACACACACACATAAAAAAAGAAAAAGAAAAAAAGAATGAAAATGTCATTGGGGTATCTCTTCACAGCTGACAGGTCCGTCCCAACACCTCGACGCAACGCACGGCTTTTCTACACAATATATATTCAGCAAAAAATCCTCTGAATATTTAAATAACCTGTCCAAACTTTCGGATATGTCGAGGTACTGCCATAATAAAGTAAGGAAGTAAGATTAAAAATAAGCTTCAAGTTTCTGACTATTGATTGATAGATAAACTAATATTTACCAGTGAACATGAGGCTGTGTTGTTCTCAGCACAAGGACAGGCCATAGCACAAAGGTATCCTGCTTGTCTACAATCAGCCATAAATGAAACTGATGATACATTACAATCTGACTGAAAGCCGCAAATATCAGATGAAAACAGAAAAAAAAGACCTCAAGGTTAAAGATATTCTGGCATATTTTCATGGTGCATTATCTCAGCAGGAATAAATGCTCTCTCCAAAAATGTTGGACAGGACTAATATACACCGATATGGGGACAATTACCATAAATCATGCACATTTTTCTTTCCCTTTAGCCAATTTGAAAAGGCGGTCTAGTTTGACAGTATTTTTTTTTTTTTTTACATAATAGACTGTCCCCCAGGGAGATAAAACTTGGTATTTAACCATGTATAAAAAATCTCAGTTTGCTACGAAGAAAGCAGCAGACAAATACAGTCAGATTTGAGTTTGAGGTGCTCTGTTATAAGTCAGTGCTACAAGTCCAAAAAAAAATGCTTAAACCCCTGATGAGCTAGTATTTTTCGAAGTTACATCGTGACACAGCAACAAACATGAAATGACTGTAATGACTCAAAATGGGAACTATGAAACCTCAACGATCAATCTGATGGGAGGCTGTGTGGTTGTTGTTCCACGGCGACAGGTTGCACGGGGGACCGGCCTCTTTTTGCTGCTGCGGAGTAAAAAAGTGCAATCACACACGGTCATGAAAACACTTAACACACAAAGAAAAAAACTGCTTGATTATGTTGTTTTTTTCAGAAATGTCTCCCCAACCAGCCTTGGATGAAACTCATAAATAAAACATCAACGTCCAAACATAAGCAGGGAACACATTGTGATCCGCAGTAAATTTTGGAGCTCACTCTTGCTGTTCTCCTCCTCACAAATCCATTTCTGCCCTGAATCCTGCATCTTCAATGTCCATCAGGCGATTTCTATTCATGGCCTCTTCTAAGAACACTTGAGCGTCATGTGTTCGGGCTACAAAGGCTGCTTCAACTACAAAGTGAAGAGGGGAACGTGGAAAAAGTCCAGAGATCAATCCAAGGACCTTTCATCCTGTATCTATACAGTAGGGTACATGCTCGGGGAGAAGCCGTACAGCCTTACTGATAATCACCTAACAGGCTTTAATCAGGCTCCCTGCTTACCTCCCAAAGATTAGCCCAATCACTGCTCTTTTAATATTCCACTGGAGGACTCAAATCATTTCGGAGTTCAATCACAAAAGCAATTGCACTGTCAGATTACTTCAACTTTACAATGACATAGCCGTAGGATGTGAAAGGAGGCTTTTGATGAATTTCTCAAAGAACTAATGGCTTGTTTTCCCCAGTGAGACGCTCGCTTTTTCTTGTCACGGCGATATTTAGTTTGATGTGGCTTTGCTCTTATGGTGAGTCGTCTCGCAAGTCACACAGAGATTTTCATGGATTATCACAAGAGTCTATGTCCAATTACATGCCATGTGCTTGAAAGACGTATACACAGAGGGCTGCTTTAGTAAAAAAAAAAAAAAAGGAGCGATGACTCACTTTTGAAAAAGAATATGCCCCGAGACAGAGATGATTCCACTGATCTGAGCTGCTCGTATCGGTGTCGTCGGCTGTTGAAGTGTGTTGAAGGGACTGACGGATGATGCCATCAGGTGACACTCTGGAGCTGATGCGTCGGGTGTCAAGAACAAAACGAATCCAGGGGCACGTTGCGACGCCACCGAGCACATTTGTTTTAATAGCTCTGAATCAGACAAATGTACACATCACAAAGCCGCTTATTTTCCGTCCCGTCGTGCAGCATTTTGGGGGAAAACCCTTAGTTTTGTTGGAATTCTGCTGTGCCTTTCATTTTAACGGGACCCTGTGGTGTTGTTATTGCAATCAAACACTGCTCTGTGTTCTTTATTGCCCGAATGTATTGTCTGCACCCCACAGCTGGTAAAAACATTTTGAATGCCTTTCAGAAGCAGAAAACATTTGCAAAAGCCTTTGTTTTCTAGGGCCCTCGGTGCTTACATCAGCCTGTTGTCACCTCAAATGGAAATTGCATTAAAAAGGGACAGATTTGAAAAGTTATATAAAAGGACTATAAAGTGACATGACTTTTTTTACGCTTTAAAATAAATACTTACTTGGACCTAATACATGAGAGAAAAAAATACAGTTCAAAAGCAAGGGAAATAAATAGTTTACTGGGGTAATCAAATGCACAGTGGCTATTAGGTGGAGTATTTGGTGAAAGTGCATGGTAATAGTGAGTGCTTTTTGGGAGCAGGCTGAAAAATAGCATGCCGCTTGACAGGAGGCAGAAAAATGGATGTCCTTGAGCTGCTTTGTATTTTCCTTGTCCATCTTGAGTCATGAGGCCAATGCACCCAACGACCCTCCGCTGCCAATGGCTCCCAGTCGTCTCCAGCACACATCATTCCCGGGTTGGTCGTTCAGTCACAAGCTCTGAGCAGCGGCGTGCATTAGACTTGTTACGCAACCGAGGAGCAAATTAAACAGTGTTCTCGCAGCATTATTTTCTCCGCCGAGTGCAAAGATATAAAAAGACAGCGAGAAATTGGAGAGCGCGGCAGACAAAGAGAAAGAGACAAACACGAAAGGTCCCTAGAAGTCAGCCAATGCAGCAGTGTACAGTAAATCTCACTTGACATGATTCATCGTGCGGTATTTCTATATAAAGTACGTCTGAACATTTGGAAAGTAACAAAAGCGCCTCGAAATTCATAAGTGAAGGGAGGAAAAAAAGTCCTAGGTTTGATATGAGCTGCTTTTTAATGTTTTACAAAAATAAAACTGTGGTCCCGAGAGGATTTGAGTTTACCCGGCCAGAAAAGAAAAGAGAACATAATGGCTGACAGTGGGCCCTAGCATTCTCTTGACAATGTTTTGCATTGTGTAAAGACAGAAGACTTTAGACAATGCAGTGTGCTTTGTACATTTGGACTGGGTTCAGACGTGGACAAACAACTTAAACAAGATATTTTTGTGCATAAGGCTTAGTGGCAGAAATAACATTAAACTCAAACCCCTGTTGTGAAACTCAACACAACGGGTAAAGTAGGAAATGTGACCAGAAAAAAAAATGGAAATGGGTTTGAATGAGTAATACTGCAGAATACAGATGAGCTTTTGCTAGTGTCATATAAAGCAGAGGCTAAAAGGCTAGATTTCCCCTCACTGCTTTTAATGTCTTCCATTAGAGCTGCACTTCTCACTGAAGACATGAAAAGACAGGAAAAACACCAACATCTGCGAGAACAGATATTTTGATTTACAAAGGCCTGTTTGACCTATGGAAAGCTCTGGAGTATCTGTAAATGACCTATGGCCTGCAAATTGTGATGTTATTGTGGATAAATCTGGTTAATGAGAGACCTTACAACCTTAGAAATATTCCTTCGAAACACCTCAACAATCTGAATAAACATGACTGAGTGAATATTTCACCACACTTTAACTTATAAAGCTGAGACTCCAGATGATAGGAAGATGGCCCACTATTAACATTTTTGGTCTGGTCTGTATCCAGACCAAGATAAGACCAACATTAAGGGATGAGTCAAGACAATTGTATGACAAGACGAGGATATGATCCCAGGGAACTTTAAACTTTTTTAGATCTTTGATAAAAAGATTGAAAATCAAAAGCAAAACAAAAAAGATGTTGACAAAAATGTTTTCAAAATGCAATATTGTAAATATGTTGTGAGCCATTTCAGAGGCTGCATATCATAAAGAAAAAAGAAAAAAACACACAAGATATCACAACTGACTGCTTGTGTAAAATCAACAGGATTAAAGTAACACAAACTAAAACAAACTCCTGGATGACACTGTGAAGAGCTGATGTACTGCTTCCTGGTAAAAAAACACACAATAGGGAACCCAAAACCAACTGTTTCATGAAAATTCAAGTTAAAAGAATTACTGTCAGCACACTTAATAGCAAATGATTGTATGTGCAGAATTAAAGATAGGGACAGTAGGCTGAGGTCTCACTCTGTCATAATTTCATCCTCCTGAAAAGCACACCGTGTGCAGCTCCAGTCACAATGTGCTCAACTTCTTATAAGTCTCCTTTCGTCCCCTCTCGTTAATGCAATTTAACGCGGTGTCTTTCGCATTACATTCCCAATTGCTGTTACCATGGTGACGTGCATACAAAAGATCTCACAGCAGCTTGTTATTGCTTCATTACGACCATGTTTGAAGTCTTTTTTTTTCCCCCCATCCTTTTTTGTCATTGCAGGAGCCTTAGGTGGGAGATAAGCAGACCGTGGCTCTATCTAAGTATGTCCTCCCCAAGAAGCAACTGCTGAATTTACCATTAGTACCTATAGCATACTGAGGTTTAGGGCTTGAACTTTTACCGACATGTTTTGAGTGACTTTTCTGTAAAAATATAAAGTCAAACCTGACAGGCCTGACTATAAGGAGATGTGCATATCATCTACTAATTTACAGTGTGAGTGATGGCTACTCCATGTCAGCAGCTTTAATGGAGGGGGATCATTTCACCGCTGTCTTCCGTGGTAAAAACCCATATCCATGCATCATTTCGCTGTAGCGCTCCAAACCTTTAGGCCTCTTGGATGACGTACAACAGAGCCGTTCTCTCGTTCACTGATTTTGTTGTCCTGTTTGCTGTCTTACACTGCTCTGTGCATTAAAACTGGCACTTAATCATTTCCAACTGTGGTATTACGACATGAGAGATTGCCTGAGACGCGCCGGAATCGTATGAAGTTCCCAGTGCCTCAATGCATGACAGATGTGACATAGACACACGACATGAGGAGTCATGTCGAGTAAAAGGACTGGGAGACATGCAAATAAATCATTGTTGTCAATTCCCTCCTGAGATGCGCTTTCTATGTACCACTAGAGACAATTATTGCGTTTCGCTCTGACACATGTTTCAAGGACACACTATATACTTGAGTGTACTGTAACCGTCTGTCAGCTCATCATCTCTCTGCTGCACTGCCTTCTGCCTGATTGCCTTGTGCTTTTAATACGTGGCTGTCTATACGTTCGGCAGCTATTTGGATTTCTCGCTTCTCTTTGAATTCACACAATACAGCAGTGCCTATTTACCCTTAAAAGTTTGTTGTACGAATGCTTTTCTAAAGTGGAAGGCACAGCCAGTTCCTTACTTCTGAAACGCACAAGAGGCATTTTTGACTTCTTGCAATCTGGCTTGCCAAGTTCTCTAAAGCTAAAATAAAGACATAAATGCCTAAACCTTAATCGTCTAACTCACTGGTGTTTTTACTTGTGTGACCCTTGACCTGCTGCTCTAACATTACTCATGTCGACCCAGCTCCTGTGAGAGCCCCTACAGCTGGTCACACATCTGGACCCATCATTACCGAAATAACTGGACCACTGACAAGAGGCAGTCCTGTTTGCTTTCAATTGGCAACAGGAAGTCCGTCCCCTATCCTTCGTCGCCGCTTCGTCAGAACTGAAATATTTACACCCATTCAGCTGTGGCGATAACGGGGCCCAAGGTTTCTTTGTTGGGTTTGCTTGGCGCGTTGCCGGTGGACGCTCAATCAAAGCGGGGAATCAAAGCGAGAAACAATTATGGCGCCTTGTGTGTAGGTGAATGGCAGCGATGAAAGGCACATTGTACGCTTTGTGCGGCAGCTGTGGCACGGGCAAAACATTTAGAGGACGACGAGGATGGGGTGGTATAAAGACGTGCCTTTTTCTTGGCCAGTTGAAAATGAACGGTCGCTTTTGGAATATTGTTGGGTTAGCGCTAAGCGAATGCTCGTCTCCCAGTCTACGCCAATCCAACCTGTCTTCCTGTCAAACGGGTGAAAAGCAGGTCAGCCCTCCGAAAGCCCGTCCTGCCCCTCCGCATTTCCTCTCAATCCATCCCTCCACCGATTTGTACACCCACATCCCTGTTTATTCCCTGCCATCACCATAATACCAGTCATTTGTGTGATGCAGAGCTCCAGACCTGTAATTTTCCATGAGTCCGCCCGTGGAGAGAGTGAGTTGAAAATGATTCCTCCCAATGTGTGTTTTTTCATGGCACCCACAGTATTTAAACAGAATTCAACGCAGTGTTTGAATCAACCAATCTGCAAAACCTACATCCGTGTACATCGACCCATAGGCAAATCTTATTTTGAAACTGATTATTTTTCATCCGTTTGTCTGTTTGTCTGATTCCTCCCTGAAGCGATTAATCAAGCCCATGTGTTACTCTTATTTTTGACTCCTCCGCATCGTTTCCTTATTTATTTACCTACTTGTGGGACTTCTACGCACGTGTTTGTTGAGACAGGTTTTAATTTCCGGTAATATTCCTGCCCTAACCTGTGTCAGTGAGAAGTGTGGGAAGCGGCAGGAGAACGTATGTGTGGGTTCTCCATCTCAAGTGACAAGTGAAGAATGACTGTGAAATTACTGTGTTCATTGCTTTTAATATATTTATATACATGTCAAGTTGCCGACAGTTCCAGAAGACACACAGAGAACCATTTCAGGTTAAAGTCACAGAAGGTTGGATATGATTCCTCCTTTGACAACTCTCCCTTGGATTTCAGTGATAATGAGGTTATTTTGATTGCTGTACTTACCAATTAGTAAATAAGACGCATGTAAAAATAATGTTGATAATCCTTGTCTGTGGTTGTTTGTAGATTGGAAAAATGGAATGTGTGTAGATGTGGGCGAGGTTGTAAAATCCAAAGCGGTCCTTGCTTGACGGCACACACCATGCATGAACAGCCCCACTCCCACATCACCTTTCCTTCACACCCTCATCCATTATTCACAGTCTGTGGACAACATTGACAACAGCAGCTTTTAGAGAAGGCTGCTCCACTGTGCAGATAATACCTGCCTGACTGGGAAAAACTCAACTTACATTAAAATATGTCAATATCCAAAAGCTCACAGTCTCATGTTGTAACAGTCAGAGACTTTTTCCCCGACAGAGTCGTAGATAGGAGGAGAAATGAAGATATTTCTGCGGCCTCCAAAGAAATCCTGCTCTTTTTTATCACTTCTGTTGACAACAGTGTGTCTAGCCTCTCTCTTATTTCCCACAGGGCAAGGTCATCGGCAGGATTTGCATTTCATGGAGTTCTTTCTTGAGATTTGGATTTACATTAATGTGCATGTTCGCCTGCAACTATTTGAATACTCTGAATATTCAGCACTGTCCAAGGGTAAGGTCAATAAATTGATTCAGATGGCATGAAAGTGGATATAGAATGGCTTCTGTGTTGTCTTGGGCTGATTACGTAGAATTGAGGTTCAAGATAGTGTTTACATTTAAGAAAGGACATGCTGTTAATATGGTTACTGCATAAGTGAATAGTATAGGCTATGTTCCTATGGGGTTTTCCACAAAAACAACCCATTAGTCGGGCAGAATAATTTGAATAACACAAGGTAAAATGGGATTGTGCATGGAGGATGCAAGGTCCAAGCATTACATAAAGACATAACTCCGTAAAAAAAGCATTTCTCACATTCTATGGGTTATCTGCGAACATCTCCCTCTTCCTCCTGCTTCCTGCAATCAGACCTGAAAATGACATGAGCGGCCTCAATTTTACATAGCCAGCTCTAAAGAAACCTCTCCACTCAACACGAGCCTTCTCCCCAGCGTCCTTGCATCATCAGAAAGTGAGCCCACGGCAAACTCTGGCCCGGTCATTGTGCCAGTGCGAATGATCCAGCGCTACATTTCACACTGGATGGGCCTGCTGCTATGACACACCGCTGATCGCCATACTCGGCTAATCGACTGAGGGGAGCCTCAGACTTCGGCTCAGAGCCACACAGTGCCCTCCGGTAAATTTGAATCATTTTTACATAGAAGTATTCGCCATGCTTCAGTGAGAAATGCCTGAGAATTTAAAGAAAAAAATATGTCTCCTAAGGAAAGATAAATGAGTAAGTCTGTCCTATTGATTTGACCTTTTTTGGAGGAACAGCCATTTCTGTTTTGAGCCACAAGACTGTGTTCACAACTGGTGAAAGAGTAATTACACTGTGCAATAGTTTCACAGCAAAAGTTTACCTCGAGAGTCATCAAGTTGTAGACAAAAGCATGTAGGTGTTGCAGAAAGTCCTCCATCACTGACAGATAACACTTGACAATTAGCACAAACTGACAGTCCTTAATGAGTCCTTAGCTTCACCACACAGCCGAATGAACGCAGCATGTAAAAAAAACGCTCATGTTGGTTTTTCTTGATGCGATGTTTGTGAGAACAGGAGACAAGGATTATTAACTTCAAACTATAATCCCGCCCACAGACAAGCGAAAAACACACCTTACAACCATTTTTAAGCTCATTATCTTGACTGTCAGAGGGAATTAAACCCCGCCTGGACTGCTGCAAGGTTCACACCAGGCTATGGATCGTTTGATGGTGAAGAACCGCTCAGCTTCAACTATACATAAATGTGCACAGATATATGTGGATTACTTCGAGATCAATTGTTAAATAGTGAACAGGGTCATTGTCTAGCGTGTTTTGAGTCTGTTTAGATGCAGCTGGAGAGAGTTTGTTCACTTTAAACATTAGTATTTACTGAAAGTGAATCCCTCAGCCTTCATGGCCTTTTCAGAGGTGGCTTTTTGCTGGCCGGCTTGTGACTTCCGTTTGTCAGCTTTAATTTGAGCGACTCCCCTGTAATTCAGTAGTGAGCGTGTCACTGCCACTGTGTCCGACATGCTTCCCTCGGGGCTCGCAGACAGACAAAGACCCGTGACAACATGAACAAAGCTGAGAGGTCCAAACTAAGCAGACGAGAACCAACAGGAATCATAAATAAATCATCAAATACCACAACTGTCTTCACGCACCCACACTGTGTCAAAATTCCAGTCGCTGGGAAATCTAAACTGTTTTATGCTCGAGTTGGGCTAATTATAATGCAAATACATGAGAGTAGTGTTGGAACGTTTGCCCATAGGCTGACAAGAACAAACGCGATATGGAGATTCCCCCTCATTGTGCTTCACCTACAAAGCCAAGGGCAAATGGAAATGGTTTAGCGGGGCGGATCGGCCCCCAACATCACCCTGGCAGGGAACCTTGGTCTCCTCTTTAATTAATGAGCGCCTGGGTTTAGGGGATGTAAACACTCAATAAGCAGACACACAGAGAAGTCAAGTGAGGAGGCTGATCGCTCCAACAGGCTTTCAGTCCACTGTAGTTTACAATGGACACTACTTGATATCACACATTCTTCATCAAACAGGACAGTTCAAGGTCTAGTCACACAACTAGAGCGCTTTGGAAAATGTTCACATAAAAGAACTGAAAAACTTCCAAATGTGTAGATGTGATGCTTTAAAAAAAGAGTAACAATCTTCAGAGCTTCAGGCGCTGGTGAAACCGTACAATCATTTCCACTTAATGCCGTCAGTGAGAGAAAAATAATGTTCCTTCTAATCTATGATCTGATTAAATGACATCAGAAAGTAAGCACACAAGGCATGTCTGGCAGTAAAATAAAAAGTGTGTGCGTGAGTGACGCGTCTCCCCTGAGGCCGATAGATCACTGTCTCCACCATCGACCGGCTGCATTAGCGCTGTTTACGAAATATAATCTGCACAAGCTGCTGATGAAGACTTTTCTGCCTTTTGGTCAGCACAAATCTGAATCTGAGCTCTGAATTGTAAGTGTAAAAATGGGTCGGAATTATGGATCATCATTAGCGAAGGCATTTTCTTCCAGTTGAATCTGATGGCCCCACTGAAAACTTATCTGTAAGCTGAGGGACTTCTTAAGTGTCCTGTGATTAAAGAAATAAGGCCGGTGGCTCTTCTCCGCAGTTAATGAAAAAATACAGGTGCGGGATGCTAATAATAAATTGCCTTTCAACCACGGCTTAAGAAAAAATATCTGCTGAATACTCGAAAGCAACCACGGTGTCTTGTAAAACACATTTATTTTTAAAATGATGATAAAACAAATGTGCAGACAGCGTGCCACAAGCCAATTACGTATCCCTGAGCTGTAAATGACCCTAAGCGGTCAAGCAGGCAAACAGATGAGGTCAATGGCTCTCTTGGAGTTTTCAGAATGGCTAAACAGGCTCACAGAAGAGAAAAATAAGGAGGAGAAAGGTGGTTTTACGAGTCAGCATGTCCCGAAGCTTCACCCCGGACTCTGGGGCCCGGCGCGCACCAACGAGGAGCTCACTAATGAGGCCAGATCCTGCTATCCCAGGCAAGCCCCCAAAAAGCCCCGTGCCAGCAGTCTTCATCTTGTTTCATCATGTATTTTTAGGATCTTCCTGCAGTAAGTGAATCCCCTAACCATTGTTCTCATCTGCTTTGGCAAACACAACACTAATGAGGTTTTATATAGTTGAGCAGACATTTTCTAATAAATGTTGTCATTTTAGACACCCAGTAGTTCTTAATGACGTGCTGAGTGGTCATTACGTCACAAATTACACAGACGGGGAGTGCCACAGAGATACTATTAAAACCCCAATGACAGTGAGTGACGTTTAGGGTCAGCCAATCAGAGCGTCGCAGCCAAATGTCCCACTAATGATTCTTTTCAGTCAAATCTTTTATATAGAAAGAGTGGGAACATGCCAAAAGAGCGTTCCCCTCAATCAACACTGTCTCAGTAATGAGCTGTCAATCAGAACAGTTCATGTGACAAGCACAAGACCAACATAACCAACCAGCCTCATCGACATTCAGCAGATGGACTTGGAAACAGGGATCAGATTGTGACAAATGCAGAAGTTTTTTCCCAGTTGTTTACTCATTTGAAAATAAATTCCATCTTGATCAACAGGTGCAACAGATGCCAATATATTCTGTTATTTTTTTGTGATTTAAACAATTAAATAAAAAAACTGTGGTGAACACTAAATAATTGTCCTAAAACAATATACTCCAGCAGTGGGAGGTGCATTTTTACAAAACAAACAGTGTTTTATGTGGTTAAGGTGTGTTGTTGTTGTGTGTCTAATAATACCAGGGCCTATAAATACACAGGTAAAGCTCTTGTCGATAACCGCAGGGACCCGGCTCCTCCGTCCACCGAGGGAGCTCGCTGACTAATGAAGTTGGGAAGCTTAGAGCAATTAGACACATCAAAGCTCGAATCTGAAAATTAATTAGGCTCTCCTCTCTTCTGGAAGGAGCATCCGCTCATGCAGCAGCTAATTAGCATACTGTCATCAAAACACGCAGGTGCTGGTGTTGTTTCTGCTAGGACCACATCCACCTACGTTTGTCCTGCTTTTGGACAATTAAGAGAAGGACAAAATCCAAATATAAACCTCTCAGACTGAAGGATGATGTTAACAGACATGTGACCAAGTTTGGATTAGTCAGGCTTGGAGCATTTTGATGAAACAGTAAAGCACTTAGCAGAGCATAAATGTCTTGCCACTGCAGAAATATGAAGCAGCCATTTAGAGCCTGTATGTTGTGCTTGTTACAGATAAAGCACAATGTTATATTTGCGTTCCAGTAGCATCAAAAGCCTTCTTAAACTTGGGTGTGTCACTTCAAAGAGACTTAACTTTTAATGTAAAAAAAAAAAAAAAAGCGCTGACATTCAGTGAACCGGGCGGCCGTTTTCCGAACTTCATTAGCCACCCCGATCCGCTTTTGCTGTGTGAAGTCACATCAAAGCCTGGGCAATCACATGCTCATTCACACTAATGAAGAGCTCCTTCAAACACAAGTGCTCATTATTAACGACACCTGATTTTAAATGCGCGGCGTATTATGTAAATCACACTTTCCCCCTCTTTTTCAGTCCCATGCTTGTTGGTTGAGTAAATGAGAGGAAGAGGATTATTTATTAATTTTTCATCATCCTGTGAGAAGCACTAGAATATACTTTCCCACATTTTCTCTGCAGAGTATTTGAGTCGGAGCTCATTTTCTGATGACCAAACAGGTAAATAGTGCAGAACCTGTCGCTGATCTGTAAGATGGCAGTAATGGAGCCTTCTTACCCTGCTTCCTTGTGGTAATATATTAATCATTTGCCTCACTCACTCTACTGTGAAAATTAATGTAGCCCAGTATGTTTTCCCTTTAGGCTGCACTTTGATTAATGAGCCTGCTTCACTCGCACCTAGTTGGCTTCAAGAAGGAATGTGCTCCAGTCTTTACTAAACTTCTCAAAGTTCACAAACAGCTCATGTCCATCATTCGGATCAAGCAGCGAGGTGTTTGGGTGCTGCAGGAATTAGAAGTCATACTCCTGAAATAATCAGTGACAGATGACGATTCACACAAGAACCGAGACTCGGGGGTAAAAACAAGTGCCCACAGTGGGGGCCCCCAGGAAAACAAAGTTCAGGCTCAAGGTGGGAGATAAATCCCTGCGGTAGACAAAGCCTATATTTCTGTGTCCGTGCAGTTTTGCTCTAATCTGTCTCTCTCAGAGCTGTAAGCTATTAAAGGCCAGACAAAGGCAGTGCGGAGTTAAGCACCCTGTGGGGAGATCTTATTTACAGTGGAACTGCCACTTTGACTGCCTGCCACCTCTGTCTTGCTCCTGTGCGTCCCGTTTTCCCTCCATCGACTATTTTTTCCTCATTCTTTTCCACTTCCATCTGCTGCAGTGGGCTTTTAATCTCCAGCAGATGAAATTCCATCTTTCAGCCGCGCTCGCCAGTTTGAAAGGCTTGTGTTCAACTTCTTGTTTCTGACTTGGCGTTTAATGGAACTATTGTTCAGGCTGAGGCATATCCCATTAGGTGAGAGGAGAGTGCCGAGAAACGCCAGTAATAGGAGGCCACTCTCGCCATCCCTTTCACACTCAGCACCATTAAGAATTTATTTTCTAATAACCACACATCTTCACTGCGTAGTGCAACAGGTTGTATGAAACTGTGAAAAAGTCTTTCAAAGTGTGGCCAGCAGTCGATTCAGAGCATTCATTAGTTCCATCCTTTAAAGTTTACTTTGCAGTGTTTGAGGCCTGAGATGTTCCTGTGTAAGAAACACCAAACTCTTCTGCTTTTAGCTAGAGCACATACAGTGAGTGAGGGAATAGAGTTTCAACCAAGCCAGAAGGAAGGAGGAAAAAGTCGATATTGTGACACTCAGCTTTTCTCCAAACCGCCAGCAAGAAAATATACCCGAGGAGGAATTCATCATTTGCATAGTGTGTTACCTTAAAATGGCCTGACACAAGTAATAAAAATGTATTAGCTTGCCAGGACATCGGGGGGCTGTGTTGTGCTGAGTGTGGAGCCTGGCAGTGCTGAATAAGCGAAGGCTGCTGCACTTCCTCCGAGCTTAATGGCACGTTTCAACTAGCAGCTCGTCTCCTAATTGTGAGACTGACACCTAGTGTGTGGCTGCGTGTCAGGCTACCAACTACTAAACATTCAGATAACATCAAGGTCTTCACCCGTAGCTTCAGCAGCAAACAAGGAAGCCCCTTATGTGTCAGTAGGTGTTATCGAACTTCGAGTTTTTTATTAACAAATTTGAAAAAAGACCATGAATTTATAGCAAAGAGCAGCCAAGAAAGTTCCATTATTTTTCCTTTGCTGTAGTTTAAGTAACACAATGGCACATGCGTAGCACCATGGACAGCTCCACATCACATCTAACACTGAGGCCATTAACATGTACACTAAAAATCATATCCCATTCTCAGATTTCTGGAGTTATCAGATTATTCAAGTGATCATGTTAACAGCATAATCTGATTTCCTTTATCTGATGATGGCAGTTAACTGATTATGAGAAATCGGATTAACACACCTAGATTTCACCAATACTTTGACATCTTCGTGCATGTACACCCATTAATCTGATGTATTTAGTTCTTTTACATCTGCGCATGTGTAAAACGAAAACAAAAAAAAGGCAGTTACTTTTTTTTAGTCACAACATTAACGGAGAACAAAACACAACAAACATGGTGTATGAAGGAAGGACAGCAGCAGCGTGCAGCCTTTTTGCAGATGTCTAAACTCTAAACTAGGACGCTAACGCTAAGACCGCAGGCGTCGCCATGTTCAGCAAAACAAGACCAAATGTTTTGGAAATAACAGGAAGGAAGGTTGTGTCTTATGTCACTATGTACATATGTACTCCAATAATGGACTGAAACATGTAAACCAGGGTTTTTCCATTATCGCATTTCTGAAGTGCATGTAAACACGTCACTTACTGGAATTTTCAGCGTTCGACTTTAGATGCAGAAAACACACTTTTTCACATCTCTCAGGTTCCTACGCAGATGCTCACACCGTGAATACATCCCTCATGCACGGACTGCACCGAACCATCTTATGTTCTACCGTTGTTTACTTCTGAAACACCCGCAGAGGGACAAGGTCAGTCCATGTTCAGACGAGTGCACAAAGAGGTCTGAACGGTGCACTGTGATAAAGGGCAAGTGTCAGGTTTCGCTTATTGAACGCATAATCATTGTGGCAACTTTGCTAAAGAGTGAGCACGGAAACCAGGGTTGCATTATTAAAATGTAAAATCAAAGTATTCATGCGCAAAGAAAGTACTATACACACTTTTTTTTCCAAGGACTGCCAGTCTGAGAGGCCGTAAAAGTCACCCAAGTTTAGTCCAAGAAACAAAAAAAGACTCTGAGCTTAAAAAGGAAAAACAAATTCCACTTACCTTTAGTTGTTCTACCTGAAAAAGTGTTGTGTTGTGCAAATAAAAACAGCACATTAAATTAAGTCTAAATAGAAAGGCAGCGTGAAGGCCAAAAAACAACATAACAGAATGTATGGATAAGAAGAGTTTGGAAACGCAGACAGAGAAATAGCTGGACAGATGGCTCAGATGCAAAAGTCATATTGTGTTGGCATGGCAGCCAAAGTAAGTCAAACACCACAGCTGCCTTAAACACGCCAGCACCGACCTACCAGCCAATAAATATTTCTTATTTTGTACATGCGTCTTAACAAAAATAAGATCAATTTCACTCAAATCTTGATCCAACTAGACAAGAGCACAGATGGGACGATAAACAACCACGTGACTTGGCAGCTTCTTAAAAACAGGTGTACTGAAACGCAATATAGCAACAAGCAAAGGCACAGTGACCAACACAATTAAGACCCAGTCAGGGCATGGCAGCCAACATGCCACAAACAAACTGCAAATACCACCAGAGCGAGCAGCAGCAGCAGCACACTGATAAGAACAGGGCCTGCCAGCAGACAGCCCAGAACACAAACAAATACAAAACACCAAGTTGGAGACAAGAGAAAGAGCCGGTGTCTTACTGTGAGAAGTTCTACTCGTCGAGACGTCCTGGTGACATGAAATTCCCTTGAAGCTTCCTCCTTCGCCGGCTGTTTCAGTTGTTTGGTGGAGATAAAGATTTCTCCGCTGTCACTGGCCATCACTGCAAGAACTGGAGGCAAAGTCTTCATATTCACTGGTCAGTCTGTCCCAGGCTTCAGCAAAAGTCTGTGGTCCACTTGCAGCTGGTTTACCTGCAGAGATAATGACATAGCATTGTATCGTTGTTGTAATTTTGTAATGCCTCTATTAGTTGTACAGCCTCATAACAATGCTAAAATTGCAGTTCATAAAAAAAAATAATAAAAAAAAAATAAACACAGACTTCAGCTCAACCTTCAGCTTCTTTACATTAGCTTCCTGTTACATTTAGGATTGATTTTGATATAGAGGAAGAAAAATTATGAAAAAGTTATTATAAACTATGGAACACACTGCCCCCTGATATCAGTTGTATTGTATTGTATTTTCTTGCTTTTTTCAAATAATTATTCATTGTTTTTTTATTGCTCTTATATATGTTTGTTTGTTTTGTTCTGTTGTTTTTATTAACTTTCTTTTTTCTTTGTTTTTATCTCTGCTTTTCTCATGTCTTCTGCCTTGTGTAAAGTACTTTGAACGGCAGAAAAGTTTTTTTTTTCTTCTCTTTTCAGTATTCATTTTCACCTGAACTTTATAACTTTATTTGTTTTCTTCACATAATGCATCCCTTGTTATAAATAGTTACTTCAAATGTTAAAAGACAAAATAAAACTGTTGAGAATGAACAAATCAGTCCTGGATTACAGACTCAATGTAACTGATGTAATATTGTCAATATGGCGAAAATAAAGAATTGGAAAAAAAAGAAGAGCTTATTATTCGTATTATTAGTATTATTAGTAGTATTATTAGTATTGTCGCTAGTGACAGTTAGGCTAACTGAGTGAGTTGTATTGCCTGAGTTACCGTTCCGCTTAATTAAAACACCTGTGCGCGTGGCATTTCTAGCACGAGCATAAAAAAAAAAAAAAACAATCTCAAAGTGAAAGTTTTAACCTTAAAATTGTCACTTACAGCAGTTTTCCAGAGTGTATTAGCGAAACTGCTTCAGCTCTCGCGGTTAAATCAGCTTATATTAGACAGCGTAGCCAACTATATTGATCCTTTTTGTCGTGACACTGACGCTGCTTCTATTTACCGTAGAATTAGACAGCGTCACGTGATGTCACACTTGCAGCTCCTTATTGGTCAAAGAGACTTCCGGAAGTTTCGCCGTTTGCTATAATTAGTGATACGTTAGTTTGTTTATTTATTAATTAATGTATTTATTTATTTATTTGTTAATTTAATTTATTTTTTATATACTTGGTTTATTTATGTATTTATACATTTATGTGTTTGTTCATTTATTTATTTATAGCATAACAATAGATAAAAACAATTAACTGTCTTCTTTTAGTCCTATATTATTCCTTTCCATTGTTCCTGTCCTGGTAATTAATAAACAAATAAATAAATAAATAATATATCTGAGAGAAAATGAATGTCAGTTAACAAAATAATAAAATCCTACAAAAATGGATTGTGTCATTTACAGAGGATTTACATTGGATTGTGTGCTGGAGAGCTGTAATCCATATATACAAGTATGCTATAGGCTACTAGAGATTACTCCTTGATCACATACATATAGCCTAATTGTCTTCCCAAGTAATTCATAAAGTTATTTAAAAATGTAAACTAAAGACACAAGTAAATCAAGCTACAGACACAAAATGTATGCACAATTTAATTTAACATCACAAAGACTATGCATAAAAGACAACATTATTGAATTGTGACAGTTCCACAAAGTATGCCAGCCCTTTTTGTGAGGCTCTTATGTCACAGTCATAGGTTAAAATGTATATAATATAATGCCAAATAAGTCATCCACTTCCTTCCTTTACATCTCCTTTGAGCTCCCTATGAAGGCACACTTAGATGCACACACACACACCGAGTCACATGGCTGGACACTGGGAAAAGCTCCTCATTATGGCCAGGGTGACATCTCCCCACTGTGATGTGGACAGGCATTATCGACCTTTCCTCTATCTCATGGTGAAAACCTCTGAGTGGGGGAATGACAGGGGTCAGTGTCAGGGGGAGAGGGTGAATGTGTAAGCGGAGAGGAAAGATTGAGCGAGAGGAGGGGTGAATTCAAAGGCTACACGCTGTCAAGTCACCAACGCGTGGGCTACATTGTAATATCATGTTTACATTTGCTATACATGCCACACGCAGCTCAAAAAACCACTTTGGATTAGTTGCGACCGCTCCTTTCACATTCTAACGCCGCTCTTACACGAGTAATTACAGTTTTTCAGTCCCTTAAGAAGATAAAAATTGAACAA
Organism: Rhyacichthys aspro; assembly: GCA_036850595.1. Classification (NCBI taxonomy): domain Eukaryota; kingdom Metazoa; phylum Chordata; class Actinopteri; order Gobiiformes; family Rhyacichthyidae; genus Rhyacichthys; species Rhyacichthys aspro. The sequence continues at coordinate 8,889,397 of CM072165.1, read as the reverse complement.
TCCATCTCATCCGAATCCAGTGCTTGACTTTGGACTGATACAAAAACATAAATCAAAGTGTATTACAGATGGGAGGGCTTTGACGAACTTCACATCCAGACTTTTGTTGGTTAATAGGTTGCATTAAGCCCATCAAGTGGTGTGGTGTGTGATAAGCACTCTCGCGGGCCCAGTAGGGACCCAAAGAAGCTCTTGTAATGAATGGTTGGAGCACTGCTGATGCACGGCAATCATTAACAGCCTGATAATTAGTCTGGATACCTCAGTGGATTGTGTCGATGCGTATGTGTGTGTGTGTGTGTGACGCAGATAGAGCCATTACCATGTGGGAGGCCTCAGAGAGAGATAAGCGCGGTGTTTGTGCGCATGTTGCACGGCTGTGTATGTGTGGCCTAAAAACGTCCAGCTTTGTATTCATATTCATGCTTACAATTGCAAATATGAGCATATTATGAGTGCCTCTGCTTACTGTGGAAGTATTTGAAAGTGTCTGGCTGGTAAAACAAAGCAACACTGGCCTGATTAAGGAAGCATGATGGATGCTGGGTATTTAGGAGTTTGTAAGGAGTGACAAAATTATCCATATTAGTCATGTTTTGCCTTCAATTGTCACCAAAAAATGACTTTTAGAGGAACTATAAACTGCACGCTCAAAGATCATTTTTGAAGTTGGGCAACATCTGTTATATCAAGACAAATGTTTGGATCTCCTCATGCGGAAGTATTTGAATACTGAGTTGTTTACCCAGTGAGTTCATTATTATTCGCTGGCTTTTTCCACCGCTGACCGAGTGACGTCTCTATGGAAACGAACCCATCACCCAAGACAGCGGCGCATAATAGACTAATAAGAAACAAACACAATGTTGCTCTTAAAGGGCTCTCGAATGCCTCCAAATGATACAATAGACACTTTGCTCGGGGAATGCAGAAAACATTAAGCCCCTTAATAACGCAAATGAAAAAGTGCAGGCAAATACATATCGAAAAGTAATTCAGCCCATAATTAAAAGAGCCACTCTGACGGTTTAAGTGTGCAAGTGTACAGTATGTGTGCAGAGCAGAATAAAACCTTATCCTTTTTTAATGGGTAACAATCATTATTTTTTAATGCAAAAGACAGACCATATCTATAATTTATACAAATAAAACTATTCAAAATTCAAAAATACTAATAGGGTAGTTAGTTACTTCCTGTAGGAGGTAAGTTTGGAGAAGCAAACAGGAGCAATGACACTAGCTTTGTGTTATGTATGGCTGCAATAGGGCCAGCAAGAACACACTTTTACGATTAGTAACAGGACTTGTATAGCTTCCAAAACGATTAGTGCAAGGGTGTATTGCATAGAAAGTATTAACGCCCATTTTTATTGACTTCTGTTCCTCATTTGCACAGCCCAAAAACTTTTCACTCCCCACTACACTCACCAAAATGGCCGCCTGAACCGAAATTTGGGGTGTTTTTCCAGCAACAGATACTGTGGAAAGATTGTCCATAGAATCTTTTGAATGTTAAGAGTTTAAAAGTGAAAATATGTCTTTTTAACACTGGTCTAATCCCATTTGAATGCTTACACACGTATTGTTCATGCTAACCTTTTTTTTTTTTTTCAGCCTTCTATGGACAGGTGTTGAAAATTTGCATGACACTCAAACAATGCATCTGGTTTGGTCCAATGTATTTGTGTTGTCCATATTAAAATAAATAAATAAATAAATAAATAAAATTTTCACTGACCCCTTCAGTGCATGTTTTAGCTCCTATGGCATTGCTCCAGGTCTGCTTCTCCAAACAGCAACTGTACTCAAGTGTATCTAATGGAACCACATTTACAAAATACTAAACTTTCCTATAAAGAGGTTTTGGGGTTACATTATAAATGCATTACAAATATGTGATGCTCCATCTTTTCTTTTTACTTTAAATGACCACAAGATGTCAGCAGTCAACCTCAACAGACTTCTTTTGTATAAACATTTGTCATTTTAACACCTCCAAACAGCCGATTTGTCCAGTTGTCTATCCGCTGACGTCTCGCCGACTTAATCCTGAAACCAAACGTAACAGTATCACTACAATGACCAGTCCCCTCAATCATCCCAAGTTCCGACCAACACGCCCGGTACTGCTGCTCTGCTTCATCGTCCGAGGCGCTCGTGTTTGGCCGTTGTCCAAAGTGGTGTTTCAGTGATTGAGAGCCCAAACAGTGGCGGCCTGCCCTGCCTAGTCGAGTCCACCGAGGGGTAATTGAATAGGCTGCGATAGCATTGGACTGCCGGAGGAATGCTGAGCTGCGGGGGAATATGGAGAAGGTTTCAGCCAGCAGCAATTAAACAGAGAAATGATGCGTGAAATAGGAGGGAAGAGGGGGGTGAAGCCAGTAAAAACACAGAATGCAAAGGCGAGCAAGATATGGCAACATTTTGGGAGAAACAGAGGAGAGTATGATGATGGTGATAAAAGATAGAGTGCGGTATGTGTAACCAACTGTTTCTTCAGAAGCTGGTTTATCTTGAAAATGGAAGCTCAAAGGCAAGCAATTTATCCAATGCCAGGCCTATTATACTACATTTCCCATTGATGTGCTTTACATGGAAAAGAAATCCCAGTGGCACTAGAGTTTCAAGCTGCCATAGCAACCATGCCTAACCCCTTAATTAAGAATGAAACAGCTAATGACGGGTGTTGATCACAAGACGAAGAGAAGAGTTACTAGAAGGGTTTGTTGTGGCGAATTTACACGGTACCCCTTAGAATACTCAAAATTTCACATTTAATTTCCTTTTGTTCTCTTACAATTCCGCATAAGCACTTATTAAGAACCTCAAAAGCAAATAAGTCCCAATCATTCCCTTCATTCAAAACAGGTAGCTTAATCAAATCACCAAAAGCTTTTAAAAGTAATTGCAGGATCCGTTCATTATGTCAGGAATTCACGTGTCTCACTCGAAAATGGAAAATATTTGGAATGGCTCGTTGCTCAGATTTTGACACTCGAAGGGTGAGTGCTGGCGAGTTTCAACAAACGGCAAAGGTGAAAGAAATGTAGAGATATAAGGAGCTTTCAAAAAAAAAAAGAGAGAGGGAGGAAAAAAAAGGCAGGAGAGATTTGTGGCCTTCCGTGCATCTGCTCACAAAAGCTTGTTAAGAGTTCATCCACACTCCTATCTGCCGCCACAGCTGGATATCTACAGAGCACTTCCCGTACACATAGACTACAGCCAGGGATCGGGGGATTTAGGAGTTGATAGTGGAAGGTTTTAAAAGGCGTAGTGTGGAGACTCTTGAAAGTACACTCCAAATGTCAGTGACCGGAGCGATGTTAAGGTCTTGAAAGACTTCGGCGTTGGACTGTGGCCGCGCTGCTCCTGCTTCTGCTTCTGCTGCCACCATACATGTTGTTTAATGAGAGGAACTCTGTGAGCCCGCCAAGTGTGGAGAATCATCCCAAAATTACTCTTCAACTTTCCAAATGTTACACTAGAGAGAGTTAACTTTAGCACTAAATCGCACTTGGGCAACAAAGCCCCCCGAAACCCAACAGTTCGGTTCAAAGTATTTCTGTACAACACTCCCACAATTGATCCCATATGCAGAACGTGAATCCGATTTAGGCCCACTTTTAGAAACCTTATCATTTGATTGCTTCGGGACCGAATTTTGACATCACCTCGCCCTCTTTTTGTCGATTGTTTAAAAGAGAAATGTGATGAATGCAATGAAGAGGTGTGGAATTACAGTGGATCCATGACCTCTATGTGCGGTATCTCTCCAGCCGCCCCCCAACCCTCCTCCTTTTCCATCTAATCCTGCCAGAGGAGTTTAATTTACTGCCCAGAGTTCCCTCACACAATTTCTTTAAAAGTACATTTTATGAGACTGCAATTCCATTTCATAGGGGGGCCCTGTACAGTAAATCCTATTTGCGAAGCCTCATATGCGGTCACATTAACATGACAAAAGTGCCCGTCTTGCAGTCCCTTGCTCTTGCTCTTGCCCGTATTATCGTCTGCTGAGGCATTTTATAGGATACCCAAGTGCCAACTCTTGCCCATCAGAGGCGTCGTAGCGCTTACCGCAGAGTCATAAGTGTTGATGGACCAGGAGATAGAAGAGGCGCTTAGCTACGCAGGCAGTAGCTAATAGGAATCTTTAAAAAACAAAATGTTGTTTTAGCCAAGTTCATGGATTTATCTGAACACGGCTTTGAAGTAAAGAACTTTCCGATCAACTTCTCGATAAGCTTCCCAAACGGGCCGCTTTGTCACAGCTAAATGTACAGCAGAAACATTAAAAGTTTGTATGTGGCACCATTTTTTACCGTCGGATAAAGAGAAGCAAGTATCAAGATGGCATCCCACCTCTAGGATTCTTGAAAAGTATATATCCGTATGTCTCCGAAAACAGTTCCAGGTGTTTTCAAAAGGCACCATTTTCTCACTAGGAGCAATGAATAAATCAGGGAGTACACCTAGAATTTAAAAGTTTGCAGAAGTCATGTAGTTAGTTGGAGGAGGAGATGCATGGGTACATTTTTTTTTTCCCTTTGGCAGGTTCCAGACGGGCAGAATGGGAGTTGAGAGCCAGAGCCATATGGTCCTGTTACAGCAGCCCATTTCTTGCCATTAACAAGCTGTGATTGATTGGGTGGTCGATGCTGCTGTGTGTGGCTGGGAACTGCATGGAAGTTTGACAAAAGGTTTGGAAGTTGGGGCCTGTTTACCTGTGATCTGTTTCTAGCAAAGTGAGACTAATGTGGAATTAAAATAGTCAAAATGGTAAAACATACTGTGATGTTTTTGCTCCAGAGCTCATTGAGTTTGAAAGGGAATAAACACATGGCAGATATATCAACCACACCTGCCATTTTGAAGGTTTTGAGGTGGCAAAAGTATTCACATTCTGTACTTAAGTAGGAGTAAAGGTATTTGTGTTAACAATGACTGTTAAAAGTAGAAGGGATTCAGATTCTGACTCAATTAAAAGTAAAAAAGTACATTCTCTGAAAAGTAAAAAGTAAACATTCATTTTGTTGTCAGTGATAATAATACAATAACTTTTTCATTAACACTCTCCAAGTTGGTGTCAGTTTGCTGTTTCAGTTTAGGTTTCAGACAGAATAATCAAGACTGGACAGTACTGCAATTGTGATTTGTTTTTCCTTCTAAATCATTCATCACATAATCACCAAATTATATTCGATATTGTATGAGTTTATATAAATTACTTATTTTGCAACATGCAACAATCGCTTTCTCTTATTTTGGCAGGGCTTGACTTTCCCTCTTAGCTACATCTTTTTTTTACATCTTTTAGTAGAAAGTACAGATATTGGTGTCACAAGAAAGGAGTAAAAGTAAAAAGTCGCCAGATAAATAAATACTCAAATAAAACTCAAATAAAATACAGCTACATGAAAAAGTTAAGCACAGCTACAAAGTACAAATACTTCCCACCTCTACATTCTGATGAAGTGTGTTGATTTCAGAGGAAGGCTTGAATTGGTGCATCGCCCAAGCCTCTTTAGCTGAGTCCAAGGGACAAAAGACAAGTCTACAGAAGAATTGTTGGAGTTGGTCACATTGACAAATACTGGCATCGAGAACGGAGAGTCACTTCCAACTGTGTCTGACTACACATTTGGTCAAAGCTTTGGAAACTGTAGCTTTCTATGCATCTCTTTGCCAAATCAGTTTTCTTCAATTTGTGAAACGTTTAGACTTTTTATGTCCTATGTAGACCTTAGAAGCACCCGCAAAGAGCCGTATTAGTTCATTATTAGTTCATAGAGTCAAACACGGCACCCTAAGCCAGCAATCAAAAGTTCAAAAACTGCTGTCAGTGCAAGTTTACAATGGTAACCTTCCAATGTGTGACAGTATTTACATAAAGGATTCAGGCTTGGTTGGAATATTAATTATTGATGTGAAGTGTGATGAATGATTTATAACCAAAGCCAATCAGAAGCTGCTGTCTCCCAGCGCCACCTGAGGGATATTATATATTTATAACTCAAGGACATGCTGTCATTGTTTAGGCCTTCACTTATTCCTGGTAACACTAGAGCAAAGGCATAGTTTACCTTCCTCCTTGTAGGAGGCCTTCAAAGACTGTTGCTATTGGCTGTTCAGCAGAAAATGTACTTAAAAGACAACTCGCGTCCTTCCCTTTAAGTCTCTTCACAGGGTTCACAAATATAAACTAGAATGTCAAAGCTTTAAGATGGAACTTCAGGAGATAAAAGTGAATTGTTGAAGTCATGTATAATTATGATTTCTACTATCCTAACTTGATCGATGTATGATGTTTTAATGCTAGACAGGTTGTAACTAAAAGCCAAGGTCATGTTTAGTCAATTTGCAGAGAGGGACAATATTCTGACTGAGATCCACCAAGGACAAACAGAAGTGAACAAAAGAAAAAGTCCATTTGTTTTCATCTCAGTGTGTTCTATGCTCTGCTGGGGAATGCATTAATGCTACATTTAGAGGCATAACAGTATGCAAAGTGCTTTGATAAATGCATTCTATTAACAGACACAGTAAAACAAGGTAATATGTTGTTGTGGGCTGGATAGGAATGCATTTGCTTGCTTCAATGTGACTCAGTCACCCATGGGAGTGGAGCAAAATGATTGGGCCAAATTGATCGTCGCTAGGAATTAACCCCGCTCTGATTGGTGCTATTGTAATTGGAGGTCAGGCAGGTTAGTGTAATACATGACGCACAATTGATAATTAGGAGCCTTCCAATATGCAGAGTAAATTAATTCCTCTGAATGAGTTGCCACAGTGCACAGGTTCATAGGTTGTTAATCAGAATAGGCTCTTTCCATTCGAGGCAAACCGCTGAAGTATACTTAGCACAGATGATTAACTCGAAACATAATTGTATGTAAATATATACAGCATATTTCAAAAGAAAACACACCACTAAACTGTCATTTTAGCCTGTTATTTCTGATCAAACTGGTTTAATGGAACATTGTGTGCATTAAATGTGTATTCTTAACGCCACTGCAGCTACTTCTGAACTGTCAGTGCATCCTCAAACAATATATGCAGCCTTCCAAGAGGACATATTTCCAAAAATATCTGACATTTAACAGACAGACTCTGCAGTGTATCAAACATATAAATGTATTAGTATGCAGCTTTATAAAAAAGACCCACTCATGCTCTGTTGCTGATGTACAGTAGAGTCCTCCACGTCTTAGACACCCACACGTACAGTAGGCTACTGTTGAAGTTGGATACTTTAGTCTCCAGATTGAAGAAAAGTTCACCATGAAGATGAGCTTCGGAGCGTCTGGCATGGCTCCATTTCTTTTATGATGCTTTTTGCTCTGTGGATCTGTTACATTACTGTACATGGGAGATTGGTGGGATATCCATATGCTGCAGCAGGTTGTTCTTGAATATTCCACACCAGATGGCCTTTGCTTGTAAGTAGACGGCACAAGCAGCGAGATGACATGCAGCCATCATTCTCCTTCAGAAGCCTTATTTATAAATCAATACTTTCCCACACGCCTCGACAAAAAGGTTGTGTTTTCTTCCATGTAGTTGTGTTAAAAAGGGCTTTGCGTATTGTCAGTGTGATACAGGCTTGTCCCTCTCATGGCTAAGCCCCAGTCTCGTGATATCACTCAAACCTATTCCACAGAAACCAGTCAGAAGTGGGGCGACATCTGAAGTGGCTTTGGCAGCTGTTTCCGAGGCTAGGTAGCCCTCACAGTAGATACGGCGGACCCATTGTTGGAGACAATTCTAGCTTCGTTTGTTGGACACGCTGCCGACATGATTTGGCCCTTCTTTTCTGGATCTCATTCCGGTTACAACACTCGGGTCCGTGGCAAAGTGCCAAGTCATTAAAAGTGGGTATGACGAGAAGATGTGTGAAGTAGGAAGATACTTGACATTTCAGGGAGGCAAAAAACTGAGGGGCAAGATGAAATGTAATAAGTTTGAACAAATGAAATATGACATAAGATAAAAGCTTTTCTTTACAATTTTGCAAGTGTTCTTATCTAATATTTATTTTTTACTGAAGACAATAACAATTTTCAGCTATCTCCACTGTTCTCACGTTTAAAATATTCCAAAATGTATTTCAACACAGCTCATTATGCACTATTTCCCATGTTTTCTGGCAACAGTACATTTTTATAGAATACATTTTATATTAGAAACAGAACAACTATCACCTCTCTTTAGATTAGTGTGACTATTACAAGTTCTCAGATATAACCACAGAAAAAAGGTCTTGGAGGCATTGCAAGTGCCTTTGATAATGTCCAACTGAAGTACCATTAGGCTTATACTGGCCCTCCTTTAGAAAACACTGTTTGGATTATCATGGTTTACAGAGCCTCTGTCTGCCCCCTTTCCCTGGCATATGTTATCTGTGCTCGCAGCTGCATGGCACCAACTACAGAATATCCCCCATCTGCTGATCCAGTCATGCACTCCTTTATTTCCATCCCTCTCATTCTCCAAAGCCCACCTGACGGACCCAGCAGAGGGGCTAACCTGCTATGAATGTGGCTGCTCTGCCGCTTTGGCGTCGAGCAAAGCCTTTCTCGTTCCTGGAAGGGCCTGCACTGCGCTGATGTGCCATGCAATCTGCGTGCACTGGCTGATGGTCGCACTTAGTTCCACTCCCCTTTGCCAACACGAGCAGCCCCTACAGCTTTAGATACTGTGCCAGTGTTTCTGCTATCCCTTGAATGCTACTGAGGCTATTGTGCCAGAATTGCTGGTGCCTCTTTAGAATACGCCAGTTACTTGCCCTATTGTTGCGAGGGACATCCACAGAAAGATTTATGGTATTGCCCTGTTAATATTTACCACTTTACATTAGTGTACTTTTGATCAAATGGAGTCAGGTGCAGAGATAGATGGACTCAGCCAGAAATGCATCATTAATCAAAATTGCATCAAATATCCCAAATCATGTGCCATTTCTGTGATTGTTCTGAATCATTTTTGCATTTACGCACTCATCATTACGCCATAATAAGCAAAACCTCCTTTATTTGCTAATCTGTGAACATACAGGCAGTGCAACCAAGAGGGAGATTTTCACACAATATAGCTGATTAGCGAGGCTGCTTTTTTTTCACAATTTGCAATTACGCCGCATTGAGAAATGACAGGCACTCGATATATACACGTTGCCAATGAGTAACACTCCAACTACAAAACGCATCAGGATTATTTGTTTGCTTCCGAGCTGAAATAGAACAGCAATTGTTCCTAGCTGTGTCCCATTTCACTTGTTAAAAATGAACAGCGCCGTAAAATGTTACAGTTTAAGCAAGATAAAGTAGCTGCTATTCCTGTTTGATTTACTTACTTTGGTCGCCCAGAAATAAATGCACAGCACAGACAAAAAAACTAAAGGGATCACAGGGGACCTAAGGAGCAGGAAGTTATTGTGTTTTAGCCTGATTAATCAAGCTGGCATTCACTCTCGGTGGGCAGAGAGACAATGTTCTATTAACATTGTTTAACAGGAAATAATGTAGTCGGGGAGAAAGGGGAACGCGAGGGTCAGCGAGGGGAAAGGAAGAATGGGACGAGAGACAGATCTAAGAGTGAGAGCGGGGAGTTAAAAGAGGAAGGTCTTGGATGTCTGCAGAGGCGCCACAGCCTATAGGGACCCAGTGTGTACAAGGCAGCAATTATACTTGATGAAGTGGCTCCCTCCGCAGCCCCCTTCAGCACTCATTTCCCACTAGTGCGCGCCACAGCAGAGCCACATACATCTTCCTGTTGCAAAAGATCTCATTAAAGACCAGCGGATGGGACGTCACTTATCTTTATCAAACATATGCATAAGTGCCCCCTTTACCATCCTTTCCCTCTCGGATTGAGGCTGCATTGTCTTAAAGGGAGATCTCGGAGGCTGGAAGGAGGTTAGGCCACTGAAATGGAACAACTTTCTTCATTGCTAATCAAATGGCTGAGTTTTCTATTTCTCGAGCGGGGAGATTCGGCGGGGGTTGGGGGAATCGATGACACTGTAATGGGCATAATTAGCACTATAAAGTCGAAGCAAGAGCCATGAGAATATGGAAATGAGGCTGATTTCAATAATGGACGTTATTCCTAGAATCATATTCCTATTACATGTTCCAGCCGAACCTGTTAAGTAGGTTAAGGGTGCTTTATTTTTTGGAGACTTTTATTCTGAGATGATGGATGTAAAAACGAGCGACCTTGATTGAGATTATTGAAAAGTCGTCTTTTTTTTTTTTTTACTTGTATGAAAAATGTCAGGTGTGAGGTCAAGCGTTATATGACCAGATGAAAGAGTGAAATATGGCTACTGAGGTACTTGTGGCCAATCACTCAACAATGATGTATGATTTCAAGGTGTTTGACCCGCTTGAATTCAATTTTCAATCTCAAGAAATGATCTACGCCCAGATAAAAAAGGTTATTCAGTGCATTCGGAATAGCGATTAAATAAACCAAAAGAAAAATGTCCACGTCCATTTGCACAGGAAAGCCCAATGAATTAAAAATGATGAGAATCCATAGCACATTTAAAGTTACTCCAACCTTCTTTATACCTTCCTCTGATAGCATCTTTCATCTTTGGGTCTAACAAAAAGGATATTTTTCCTCATTTAGGAGTCAGCGGCTATCTCATGGAGCCCATTAGTTTCTGCTGCCATTTAAGCTGATTACAAAATCAGCTGTTGGGGATGATAAGAGGCCTGAAGAAGTATGTATCTGTGATCTGCCATCAAGGAAAACAAAACACAGATCTGCTGCTGATCAAAAGTAATTACACAAAGCCTGTTGTGCTGGTGTTCATTGTGCAGGTGGTGTTCAATAACGCTGTAACCAATGGCAACAATCGCAGCTTAAGCTTAAGAAACATCACAAATATCACATTGTGGCAGTGGTCAGTGTCTGAGAACAAGGTATTATCTGTTTGGAGAGAACAGGAACAGAAAACAAGTCAAGAGTGCTACTGTTACTATTCTCAATGTTATGTTATAAAATAAAGAGGTTATTTGCTTTCAGCTGTTGAGTCCTCCAAGTCCATAAACAAGACGGTATCAAATTTTCTAAGAAACAATCATTAAAAAGGTCACACAAGTCTAAATTTAATGGCAATTTGAAAATAGTCTCCTTAAAGTCTCCTTATAATTCCGGTAAATGCTTATATTTGGAAATAAAAATAGGTTTTATATATTTTTCCCACATGCCAAACCACTTTTTTGCCTTATCAATTTGATTTCCTCCATCCTCTTCCCAATCCCAGTCTCCATCTGCCTGTCTCGTTTCCATTCCACCTCTCCTCTTCTTGTCACTCACGCGCTCCCACTACAAAGGTATCCAGACGCCTCAAATCTCCAGCACTGATCTCCTCCAGCAAAAGGGTGACCCACGTGGGATCCGTCTCACTAATCACTGCCTGAAACCACTCCGGGCTCACAGGCCGAGAGATAAAGACAGCCACGAGCTTTACTCAGCTTTAGCAGGCCTCGGCGGCTGTCTCTGTCGGGACTGACAAGCAAGGCTGTTTCTGAGGTGAAAAATCGCCGGCGGCCAGCCCACTGCTAGCTGCCTTTCCATCTCTCTCAAAAAAAAAAAAGTTCTAGCACAATCTGCGGGACAAGCACAAAAGAATGTCACCTCTGAGCCGGCACACAGCACAGCAGGTTGATATGGCACTGGGTCCGCATGCATAATCACTGTCATTTCATTGTTTTTTAATGTTTATTATTATTTTTTCTTTTTCCCACTTAAACTCTCAAGAGGCGTTGGTGTGATAAACGATGAACAGCAAAGCCTAGAGAGTACGCTCCGCATGGTTGCACCGAATCCACAATTAGCCATTTCATTAGCATCCATTAACATTTCATTTTATTGTGTATATGGGAGCAACAGAAGAGCAGCTGAGGGCATGCGCTGTATTTTCCCATTGACCTGTGAACACACATGAATGCACTCCAGTGGCACACTAATGGCAAGCTCCTGTTTATGCATATGATCAGTGACCATGGCCAAGAGGGCTCCTTTGGTGTTGACTTTACTAACTTTTCGCAAGGCAGTTGTTGTGGCTAAGCTAACACATGCTGGGGTGCAGAAACTGTGCGTGTTCCCTTTTTTTTTTGTTTTTAAAGAGAATTTACCAGGTCTGTATTTATTTATTATCAAGGATTTTCAGAGATGATAATAGTGAGCACATTCCATAAGCCACATATGTCAAACTCAAGGCCTGGGGGCTTAATGTGGCCCTTTAATACTTTTAGTAGGTAATAATTTTGAGTTTTGGTTTTAGTTGGATTTTAACAGGTTTTATATTGATTTAAACAGGTTGTAGTTGGATGGGAACAGGTTTTATGTGGATTTGAACAGGTTTTAGTTGGATTTGAACAAGTTTCAGTTGGATTTGAGCTGGTTTTAGTTGGATTCGAACAGGTTTCAATTGGTTTTGATTAAATTTCAGTTGGATTTGAACAGGTTTTATATGGACTTGAACAGGTTTTAGTTGGATTTGAGCAGGTTTCAGTTGGATTTGTCATAGTCTTCAGCCCCTGAAATGCTTCTTATTTACTATTGCGGACCTTCATCACTTTGACTTTAACACCACTGCCATAAGCTTTGGAAATGAAAAGAGAAAACAAGGGAGGCTTACCCACTTTACCATTTTTTTTTCTTTATTAATCTCCAAAATGTAACATTATTATTGCTCATCAGAACACAAACACTTAATAACAGAACATTCCCTCACAAAAAGCTCGTCCACATTATTCAAAGCCTGTTATCTCTTTTCAAAGGACCTCCTGATTGGTGACCTTCGAATATTTTGTTTTTTTTTCAACTGTAGCTGTGCAGTAAGTTCCTCAATAATATAAATGTCTTTTGTTGTACTGTTTTGGCAAGGTTTTTTCTGGCAACCAATAACAAAACATTTAAAGATTTGCAGTATTCTAGGTTCAATGGCAAGTCCAGACCCAATATCACATAAATTTCATTCTTAATGTCCATTCAAACGTCATTTTTTAACAGACTCAAAAAAATCTGTGTGTGCTTGTATGTTTTTTAAATAAAAGTAAAGCGGGAAATGTCACTATGCTGTTGTTGTAGTGGATGACCAATAGCCTATAATGCAACCTTAATGCTGTGTTTAAAACCAATCCTTAATCAATATATTGTGATTACCCTCTATGATGAGCCCTCTATATAGTGAGCTTAATAGTAAATGGTTCCAGATACCACAATTATCAGTCTATTATGTCACTTCCTGTTATTTCCAACATGGCAACTACAAAGGATCTGTCAAATTGTGACATCTCGCAGCCCACGTTGCCTTTTCCTTTCCTTTTCCATCTATAAAAAGAGTATCTGGAGTAATTCACTTGACCCAAAGGTGATATTCCGCTTGAATATGAAATGAAACATCATTCCTCTTTCCTTTTGCTATGTCTATGAGCTCAAAGTAAGAGTAATTTATGGCGCTGCGGGTCAACATCAATATCGGCGAATTTGTCAAACCATGCAAGATTTTTTATTGCTACAGTGGCCCTTGTGTATACTGCACATTCTGTTGTGGCAGGATCATTATCGCTTATCAGATTGCTATTATAAACTCAAATTCAATATCACTGTAAGCACTTTTTTCATATTCGTGCGTAGTATTTTAGGTAGTGGGTTATTGCATTGTAAGAACAACATTTGCAGTTCATAAGTCCATCAAATCCAAAGAGTGAGTTCATATCGCAGGCACAGCGCTTTTTATTGACTCGGAGTCCTAGGATAGAACGACAGTCTTAAAGGGAGTTTATTTGGAGAGTTACGGGATAGGTTGTGGTTCAGGGTCTTTGCCTCTGACAGTTTGAAGACCCTCTGCCACAACGATGAGCCGGAGGATCTATTAATTTCACTGTAAGCTTGGTCATTACAAAGGTAAACGCTGACATTTCGGGCAGCATGTTATTTTGACTGACTGCCTATTAGAGGGTGTAATGCGCCGCGCAAATGTATACTTCAAGCCTCAGTGCCCCAGCAATGGACAGGGAGAGAGGATTGCTCAATCTACTGGTCTTTATTTAGCAAGGTCGCTTAGGACATTAGCGAGTTTGGACACAGGCAATGCAACACACAGTGCACAGACTATGGATGACATTGTCAGGAGAAGTCTTTACCTCAGAAGAGATAGGACTATTAAGAGTCTGTCTCCATTTACAAGATATTGTGTCTGTTTATAGAAGATAGGAGCAGTAAATCTCGGGTTATACCTTTTGCCAGGCACTACACTTACAGGCAAGTCTAGTCGCAAATTGCAATCTTCATAGCTTCAACTCTCAAAGGCCTCCACATACTCTGATATTTTTAAGTTTCAATACACTTCATCATTTCATGCTGATTTATTGGCTTTCCTGACCCGCAATAAAACAAATCATCACACTTGGAATCAGGCAATTCTCCCAGTAAAGCATTACCAACAAATAATTGGCCGATCACAGCTGATGCTCCATCCCCTGTAATTTTCTAAATGGGTGCTTACTTCACTGTCCTGTGTTTTGATAAACCTGCCAGTCAACACCATCCCCGGCTGTGTGTATTCATAGGCTCTGACGTTGAACTCTACCGCGTCACTGCAGCTTGCTGAGCAGACAGTTTGTTCCACGCCGCAAAGAGATAGGGATTTGTTTGTTCGTCATAAGTGTCACCCCTGCCTGTTTCCCTATTCCCGTCTTGCTTTATAGCCTGCTTGTTCTATATCCAGTGGTCCAAGGGTCACAGAGAGCGGGCACACCCCTTGTAAAGCGCCCTGTTGAAGAAAAATAGAGGACTTTTTTTAAAGGTCTAATTGGAACTTGGCAGTGCGGCCATGTGGGCTGCTGGTAGGGATTAGACCAACGGCTCAGTTGGCTGCCTCCCGATAGAACACTATGGACCTAATGCAGACGCTTCCCTTGTTACCCCGGAGCGAGAACAGGAACAGGGTGGGTGCGTTCATCTATTTATGTGTGGTGGCACTGGTGGGAGGCTACAGCCCTGCTCCAAAGCGATTTGTCTCGGCCAAAAGGTTCCCTTGTCCTTCACAGATGGCCGGGCGTGCACCCACATTAGTGCTATGGAGAAAGGAGAGCAAAAGGAGCAGGGAAGCAGAGGAGACACCTGTGAGTCTGCTTAACAAATAAACTGGAGCTGTGATCTATGCCTGCATTGGAACTGTTTGTCACAGAAACAAAATACATAAAGAACAATGTCCAATGCTGTATGGAGGAAAAGTTACTGAGGCAAGCAGAATCCCAAGCCTCCTTTGAAAGAATTAGCATTTCAGCCCATGGGGGAAATATGAAAGATGTACAGAAGGAAGAGCTGGGCACAGACGGGAAGGCACAAGAAATGAGACCTAAGTTCAATGTTACAGAAGGTGATGAGTGCTATAAAATCAATCCTTCAAAAAAAGCACAGCAGTTATCAAAGCATTTTGTTCTGTCTGTCTCACTGATGTGTTATTTATTAGGGCAAACAGTCGATCTTCAGGGCAAAGCATTATGTTGGGAACGGGAAGCTGCTGGCAATTTCTGTGCATCTTGTCAATTTCCCAAACGTCTTTATTACCGTAATAGCTGCAGCACTCATTAGAATTTATATGGTCTGATAAATAAGTCCTCGTCCACAGTCTGAATCTGACTTTTTATAGGAATCAGAGCTTTAGGGATTAGCATTCCCGTCAACTGGTGTGTTGAACGGAAATTCTTCAACCTCAGGATGTATAATTGGCGTGGCACAATAGCAAGAACACAGTAGAATGATCTCTAATTTGAACTGTCTTCAGCTCTTAAGAAAAAGTACTTCTGTTTGACAGTCATGACGTAACAGGCATTATTTTCCATTAATTGCTTATAAAGAACAAATGAGTAATGCCAGATAGAATAGACAATCCAAGATATATGGGGTCAGGGAACACTGTACACTGAACCAGTGCAAACAAGTGAGAAGAAAGGTGGTGTAATTATGCATGTAGTGCCCTGTTTCCTGTCTGTCTACTATCCTATAAAATAAAGGCAAAAAAAGCACACAAAAAAATAAATAACTGTCATTTAAGAGGTTACAAATTCAGAAAATGTATAAATATTTCTTATGTATAGTAAGGACTAAAATTGATAATGGCATACACAAAAAAAGAAGAAAAATATGTTAACACACAATTATTCTATAGCAATCTTTAAAAGAGCATTTTTTGTTGTCCACGGGACTCAGGTGAAGCACAAAATAAAGGGACCCCAAGGGTTAAAAAAGAAGCTAACATGAACCTGAGGTGAGAAACGGCTAGTTCTGATGCACTTGCAGCAAAAAAAAAAAACAACAAAAAAAAACATCTCCCATTTGGGAAAACCGGAGTGTTCCGCTCAGCAAATGCACCAGCCTGTTGGGGAGTTTGTGCCCAAAAGCGTTCTCGGCTCAACAAGCCATCTAGTTCCCCCGGTGTGCTGGGGAAAAGACGCCATATCTGACTGTGAGTGCGAGTCAGAGAAAAATCTGCTCCGAGACAAAAACACCACGTCAAGCCTGACCTTATATGCAGGGGAACTAATGTAGGTGACGTGAACGACAGCGAGCCACGGGCAGCGACGGTCCTTAAGTAGATGATAATCGAGAGCTCCCAGTGAGGCTTTTAAAGACCATCAGCACTGAACCATAGAGAGCCAAGACGTACAATAGCAAATCATGGTTGACACCTCTTAAATACACAGGTCAGAGCCGAGGCAATAATGGCCTTTCCAGGGTGCACTGCCACTATAAACAAGCCACGCAGCTCTGTTCACGGTCCCCTTCGGTTTGAGAGTGCTTCCCGAGCTTTAGGAGCCACCAAAAGCCCATTCTGCTCTTTACCGGTCAAGCTAAAGAAATGTAATTGTGTCGATTGGGCAAAGTGCTGTGACAGAAAAAGTACTGAGAAACACGGTGTTGTTCAAAGAAGGGAAAAAGGGAGTTTGAAGGATAAAGGCCAAAACACGCCAGCTTTTAAAAGCCAATTGCAAATCCATTAAACAATGACAAGGAGGAAAAGAGGTGTGCTAAAAGTTCTGTTGGGTTAGATGAAAGGTGGCATGGGCTTTTCTTTTTTCTTTTTTTACACAATTACCTTGCTTATCATGAAAGAGGCACAGATGCAGTCGGTCGTGATGAGTCTGTCTTTAGAGGTGAAAGAATAAATAGGTGTGTCATTCAAGGCTGTGTAGAGCGGCAATTCCATTTGAGATCTGAAAAAAAAAGATGATTAATTAAGGATCATCACACCAAATGGAACAGTATCAGCGTCATATTGTATCTTAGAGGAGCCGGGGGACTATTTACAGACTCTAGTTTATATCAGACTTTTTAAACCTGGCCTTATGATAAGTTCAAGAACAGCAAGCTGGTGTAAACAGATGACAGCAGATGGTCTGTGGTCAGTCACTTCTTCAGGAGAGAAAAGCCTTATACCATTTGAAATAGATCAACAGAATACAGGAACAACATTCAGAGCACAAAGAAGACAAAGTGCAGATGAACTAGCATTACATAAACACACACAATTAAATGAATATTATAAATGCCCCAAGACAATCACTGTAGTTGTAACACAAACATGTAAACTACACATGTCCCTGAGTTATATTTTATGTGGCCCTTCAGTACATTTAGAAGGTGATCTTTTTGGCACTAAGTTTTAATTGGATTAGAACAGGTTTTAAATGGATTTGAACAAATCCGACTAAAAGCCCAACTAAAACCTGTTCAAATCCAACTAAAACCTATTATAATGCAATTAAAGCGTGTTCAAATCCATCTAAAACCTGTTCAAATCCTACAAAAACTGTTGAAATCCATCTAAAACCTGTTCAAATCCATCTAAAACCTGTTCAAATCCTACAAAAACCTATTCAAATCCATCTAAAACTCAAATCCAAAAAATAAACCTGTTTAAATTCAACTAAAACCTGTTCAAATCCAACTAAAACCTGTTATAATGCAATTAAAACCTGTTCAAATCCTACAAAAACCTGTTCAAATCCATCTAAAACCTGTTCAAATCCTACAAAAACTTGTTCAAATCCATCTAAAACCTGTTCAAATCCTACAAAAACTGTTCAAATCCATCTAAAACCTGTTCAAATCCATCTAAAACCTATTCAAATCCATCTAAAAGTCAAATCCAAAAAATAAACCTGTTTAAAGTCAACTAAAAACTGTTCAAATTCTTCTAAAACCTTTTCAAGTCTGACTAAAACACATTTAAAAGGTGGTAAAGACAACTTTTGTAAGACTCTAATGAAAAAAACCAAAACAAAACAATAATAAAAGCTTCCAAACGTCACCATCTCTATTAACAACTATCCCCACTTTGAGTTTGACACCACTGATGTAAACTCTCTTGAAGCTAAGAAAAACCCTGCTACAGTTTGAATGATTTCCAACACATTACACTGGTCACTGCTGCTGCACAAAAATATGTCTAAAATAGCCTTGGGGGGCTCGTTTAATGTCAGGCCTTAGTCATCGGCCGAATGTGTATAATTACCATTTTCACCGCGTTAACTCAAAAGATGTCAGGGCTGTAATTGACCACTCACCACATTACCTTTAATCATTAACCCTTTCAATCCAGGCCCTACTGCTTGACCCTCCTGCTGTTATTTAGTCCACAAATGGTTAAAACACAGCCCGTGATTTCGGATGACTCGTCCCAAGTCACAAATTCACTCAAATAAACCTAAAAAGGCGTCTCAACAGGAGGAAAAGGTACGACTGCGGAAGAAAGAACCCCTCTGCAGCCACGTAACGCTTTGAATGGCGTTCATTAATTTTGGATTTGTGACCCAGACAAAGACATTCTGCTGTACTTAACCAAATAATGAATACAGTATTAGCAATAATTAATCCCTCATTCAATTAAAACACTTACATGTATATTAGTTGATCTGCATAGCTTCCAATTATCCCGGGGTGTGTGCGTTGTTAATTTAATGTAACAGCCGAATTGAATCAGACTTTGTAAGAGACTTAATGAAGTGTCTCCGCTTCGTTTAAGTTCAAATGATTGAACATGTTGTTTATTTATGATATGGACCTTGTGATCTGAGACTTGGGAGACTTTTAGATGTGGAAATTACAGCCAGTGTATGAGTTAAAGAAACCCAGACAAGGTTAGTGAATCAGCGCTGCTACAACGTTCTCATTTCCTCCGCATTTCATATCTGCCCCTCAGATAAACCGCAATTAACAACTGCATAAAATAATAATTGCCATTCTTTTATTTTAATTAAGCCGCTCCTCGGGGCAATTCAGATGAGCACAATTCATTTCAAACTACTGCAAGTATTACGGCAAGTTTGGAAGTTACCCGGAGACTTTTAAGAAAAATCTGCACACGGCCAAAAGCAAGGTTAAAGCGAAAAACTAGAAAGGCAGGTGTGAGGAATCCCAGGTATATCTCGGTGTTTATGAGGAGATAAGTGGAGGCCGGGGAGCTGCAAAAGGGACAGGTTGAAGTGGCGACTTAGAGGGCCTCGTTTGTCAGAGTTGCCCCTTCACGCCCCACGTTGACACGGCGTCCCGAAGGAGACGGCGAGACACAAACAAATCGAATAAAGTCGGCCACAACGCTGGAGTCGGCCTCGTGGGAAAGGATTGAAAAAAGGGATAAACATACAACTGGCCGGTATCACCTGGCCGCTCTTGACTCTTTGGCTCACTTCATGCTGAGGCGGTCCTTGATGGCCTGACTGACTGACTCCAATGTCTGACTCCAAAGTGGGGCGGTTTGACAGTGATACCTCAGGCGTCAACAATGCTTGGTTACTTTTATCCAAAAGGTCTCGCCGGTACAAGCACAGGTTGATGCAATGGTGAAGGGTGAGTGAGAGGTGATAAGATTAAAAGGGGAGGGGGGCGTTTTAAGTAGATGCTGGAATAGTTTTTTTGGTGAGACTTTTCCAAAAAAAATACGAAGGCACAGTGTCAGTTTGGAGTCAATGCGTAGCTGAAAGTAATGAATGAAAGTATGACTTGAGTTTGGAGGAACATGAGCACATTTGAGGAAGCAGAGCTGTAAACTTTGTAAACTATTTATTTATTTATTTATTTGACCTTTATTTATCCAGGTAAAATGTTTGAGAACCGGTTCTCATTTACAAACATGACCTGGCCACAAGATAAATAACTTACACACAACTGTACATAAAAATAAATACGCCAACAACACATACAAATACAAAAACATAGACAAAAATACACAAAACAAGTACGTAAAAATAGAAAAACAAGAGACAGTGGTGGAGGAGAAGTGTGTCTGTGGATATGAGAATGAGATGTGTGTGAAATGCAAGAGAGCGAGTGTGTACAGTATATATATAAATGCATATGAATGGATTTATCAGCAAGAGCAAGTTGGAGTTTGAACATTAGAGGAGCGAGTTTGAGGGTATTTTGCAGTGTGTTCCAATCGTCTGCTGTCACAAATCAGAATCAAATCAAAAGAAATTATACAATAATAGTCAAAGTTTTGGGGGTAAAAAGCTTGATAATAATAGTCTTTAAGACAGAGGAAGTCATTAAGAAACTCTGGATGCAGACAAACGAACAGGGACAAATCTAATCATAACAAACACTCCATTAAGTCCACAGAACAGATTCCCAAAAAAAAAAAAAAAAAAGTGTAAATTAGTCATTTTGTCCATGACAGGTTTGAAAACATTACTCTAGGCAGCAACAACATTAGTCACTGCTCCAGAAAGGGTGACGTCGACGGGACAGATGCTGCTGATTGATCAAATAATCCCTCTTTGTGAACAAAACTCACCAGGCATCAAAAATCACGACAGGGCAAATAAATGAGCAGAAAGCTGCGAAATGAGGCGATGAAAAATTTAGCATTGAGCTAAAAGATTAATAAATGCCTCGGTTTTAATTAGAAAATGGAACAGTAAATGATGAACAGACAGAAAGAAACAAACGTGGGTTTATGAGAAGATGATAAATGACAAATACAGACTGAAATACATCTGCCTCAAGGTTGGCTAAGACTCATTTACACACATAAAGCTTCCCGTGATAGTTTCCTGGACATTTGCCAGTTATTCGCAGGGTTAACACTTAGAGACGTATATTGACAGACACCCATTTGCTAGATATACCTCAGACGGAAAAAAAAAAAAAAAAATCCTAACCTGAAATAACCCATAACTTTAAGAAAAGAAACTACCTTTTAATTTCTTAAAATCAGACCAATGTTTTAAGATATTGGGCTAATTATAAGAAATTAAGAGCTTACCTTTGTGGAAGACCAAATTAAAATTTTTGGATTAAAGTAAACTACCCCCAGGAAAGGAGTTATCCAGAACTTATAAATGCTTAAACCCTTTAAATTATGTGGAAGATATTCAGAACATTTGCAATAACATTTCACTACTTCACGAAAACATGTGTCTCTCCTTTGTTTGTCCTGCCGCAATATGGATTATTCTGCCTCACTACTCTTCAAAAGCGCAGCAACAGTGGCTCAGCGTCGCGGCGTGTCTCGAAAAAATCCGAACATGACCGAGAAGATGTCGAGTAATCCGGGGTTAACGTGTCCGGTCAGATGGAAATCCTGCTCAGATTGCAAAGCAGCATGGGTGTCTGTCCATCCTCCTCCTTTTCTACTGCCTGTCTGCCAAACGCTTCTATCAGGTCCCTCATATCTGATTACGAATGACAACTGGGGACGGATAGGCACATACCAACTCTCGTCTTACCTTGCATTTGTTTTGAAAAGGTCACTTGACACACCTGACGGCGAGAGGAAAGCTTCCGAAGGCCTCGAAGTAAGAAGACGGTGACAGATCATTACAATTAAGGCAATGAGTCACTTGCTTCTAAAGCCTTGGGCAGTATCTCCTTGAATAGAGATCCAAATGAGAGAACTGGGACGACAAAACATCCCACTAAGGCAGCTGCATGCCCTCGCTACTGCAGTTTCAACACAGCTCTCTTTGTGATGATTCACTCTTTAAATAACTACTTGAGTGATTGTGGAAACTGCAGTCCGACAAATGGATACCTCGACAACCTGGGAGTTCACGGAAATAACCGACCGGTGGAGCAGTTTTGACCGAAGATACTAGACGTGCAACCTTATAAAGACATTGCCACACCATGTAATAAAGTGGATCATAGAAAGAATCTATTCATGTCAGATCCTGAGGCTATAAGGCCTGTCCTAAATCAAATGAATGACTGCAAAAAATCTCGTATAAAGCCTAGATAACTATAGTTTTGTTTAATTCCAACAGAAAGTCCCCCATGTGTCTTCAGATTTTTATCAAACTGGGAGAGTGTCCACTTAAAACCAGACCTACTCCTTCAAAAGGTTGGTCTTGGTGTTTTGGTGCATTCATGTGGTCCTTAGAAACTGGGAGTAAACAAAATTGTCAGCTCGGAAAGTCGGAAAATTCTAAACTGTAACAACAAGGAAGAAGGACGCAAATCAAAACTGTGCTAATGTTATTTTTAAATGAGTTAATACAGTCGAGGTAGCAGTTATTAGCCTATTAACAGCAGTTCAAGAAAAGGAAGCCTATTGACAACATAAGATTCATATTTATACACTTATATAATCTAAATAAGCCCACATGGACAAAAAATGTTGTAATGTGCAAAAGTTATTAAAGTTAGTAAAAATTATTAATATTCAAAACAGTTGGTATGAAATATTTTAAAATGAAATGTCTTAAACTTTTGCTTTCCTCCAACATGTTGATGATGAAAATAACGTCAACACAGAATCTCGGGTGACTCCGACTGACCCGAGATTCTGAGCGGCTGTGCATTTTTCAACTCTGAAAGACATTTTCCCGACTTCCCGAGGACCACATGAATGCATCATTTGTTTATATTTGGTGTGCAGCTCTCATCTACTGATTCATCCTTTAGTAAAGATAAAAAGTGAGGTAATTCTCAGATTGGGTTGACTGCTATAAAGCTAGGTTGTTTGCAAAGATGGAGCTGGATCAGGTCAAACTCTAGCCTATTCCTATTTCTCCCCGGAGTTAGCAGTAAGCCCTGTGTAAAAATGCTTTGTATATGCTTAGCAACCTCTTACAATGACAGAACATGTTCAAGGACACTTAGACAAAACCAAATCCTGATGCAGGTCTAAAACCAGTGAGATTTCCACTTGTCTCTAGACAGCAGGCCAAAATAACTGAAGCGTTTTTTTTTTTGTTTTTTTTGGCCTGGGAGCTTAATAAATCTTTATGTGCTACTTTTTATTAAGAGGCATCAAAGGGAGACAAGGCAAACCCAAAGGGAGCCCCGGTTGCCACAGCCACGGCCTCATCTGGGAATTCCTTAGGTGGCTGAAAGTGGCCGGCGGCGCGCACCTCCATCCGCTGGAGCAAAGTCACAGGGAACGACCGTCGAGCGCTTGATGTTCCGTGTGACTGGAGAAGAGAACAAGAGCAACACGGAGTCGGCTGTGCCAATACATTCATCATACTCCAGCGGCGGGCCCCTCGCTCCCACTCCCCCTCCCCTACGGACCCAGGTTCATTGTTTACTACCTCCCACAGTAGTCGTGGAGTGCACTGACGTGGATTTGATGCAGGAATTGCGAACCCGGTAGCAGAGCGAGCTTATTAACTTTAATGCCTTTTGCTGTCTCTATTTTGGTTGGGTGCCCTTTTTTGCAATAAACAAACACGTGTTTAATTAATGACCAAAGACGCCAGATGCTTCATGGTGTTGTACTGTATTTCTCCTCCATATATCCTATAGAAGAGATACTACCACTACTTAATGAATACCTATTTTAGTCACTTATTTTGTCCTCATTGCAGTGGTATTATTTCAAACTGCTCCAGTTGCCTATATGGGGCGTAAAAACTAATGCCTAAGCCAATTTTCTGTGCCTCAAGAACACATCTCTGTTAGATAAGTTAATTACCTCACTTCCTAGGGCTAGCTTCCTTCTCTGGACGACAAAAAAGACTACAAAAAAACCAAAAAACAACACTCCCGATGATCGAATTGCACTGTATGCTAATGCTAATGCACTCTCTGCTGTTATCTTCATCATGTAAAACACCTGCTAGCTCATCATCAACTATTTACAGTAGGGTTCACCTTTGCAACATATATTACAGGGGTAATTTACTCCACAGAAGCAGTTTTAGGATCAATTCCGGGGAGGTGAAAAAAAAACAAAACAAGGGGGTGCATTTCGAAAATAGAAACAGGTTCGAGCATTTCATTTTTCTTTGTCACTTGCTGGCACAGCTTGGCACAGGCACAATAGGTAAGTGGAACAATTACATTAATGGGTCTGAATAATTACCTTTTTCAAAATAACACGTCGGCTTCTGCGCGCTGCCTAATGAATCGACAGGTTGCCGCGTCGCTTTGTGTGTTAACCACTGTTTGTCTTCGCCGCGTGCTTAATGAAAACACAGACACACAGGTGCACAACACACCGCCATCTTCATTTTGGGATTCTTGTAAATAAGGCTAAACTATACTATTACTTTATACGTCATGTTTGTGTATGTCTAACCCTTAAATAGTGACGGGGTTTTCCAAAGATTGCGCTCTATGCTTCATACAAAAAGCTCGATGCATTCAGTTATGTCTTTGTGATACAACTCCCCATAAATAAAAAGGATGTAAGTTTGACTTTTTATCATAAAACATTCAATATCTCTGACTTTTCAGCTCATGACATTACTCTTCTTCATGTCCATTACTATAAAAAGTGAGTGGCCAACAAAAGCCTATGAATCATTTTTTACTACTTTTTTCAGCGGCTATAATGGGATGATAGCATAGTTCAAAATCACATTAAATGTAATCCATAAAGCGGCCTTGTCGGAGATGATAGAAAAGCATAAACTATGCACATATATAATAAAATAAAGTGTATAGATGATTAAAAGGACTGTTAACACTTTTAATTTAAATCAGGTTTCTATTCAATAAAATGTCTTCAGAAACACCTTGTTTCTTGTAAACATGTCAAAGTGTGGACAAGAGTTGGCACTTGGTTGTTATGGAAACACCTCTTTTTCATGCCGATGGTCTCAACAGTGCTCTTTAGCTGAAATGAGAAAATGGCTAAGTCACTAAATTAGTCCTTGAAGTCCAAATGTTTTGTTGTGATTGTACAGTGCATTTATAAATTCAGTATAAGGAGCTCATCTTAACAAAGACGAATATCTGATTCAAACTTATACTGGGATGATATATAAATATTTTGTAATAATCCTGGATGACAGCACAGATTTCATTTAAAGAACATGCACTCTGGACTTAAATAGAAGAACAACTTCACACAAACTCGCAGCATGCGTCCTACAGAGAGAAAAGTCAGCATGAGGGCTTTTTTTCAGTGGATTATCCCAACGCCTCCTCGCCTTTGAAAAGCTCCAAGTTCGGGGCACAAAAAAAAAGCAAAGAAAAAGCTCCTCCTTCTTTTGATACCACGCTGGTTTAATGACTAGTAAACCCCTGTTTCGGCTGCTGAAAGTCAAAAGAGCAGCTAACACAGGCAAAACAAATAAACACCGCTAAATGCAACCTTAGAAGTCACAAGTGCAAAAGCTTGAAGAGCACATAGGCCGAGGGTTTATTATTATATTAGACTATTTTCTGGAATGAAGCAGCTGGAAAAGAAAAGCAGCCTCCTTCAGTGTAACATTACCCCCCTCTGCTGGCGAATGACGGAAAATCAGCCTCCGGGAACCACAAGGAATTCATTTAAAACATCTTTACCGCCTCATTGTTATGACCCAACACATTCTGGCTTGGTGTTAAACAAGGAGAAACAGTATAACACTTTGCTGTAGATTTTATTAGTCGAGCCGAGCGCCGTGACTCATTTCCAAGTCAGCGGACGGAGGGAGTTGCTTCAGTATGCGATGTGCTCTTCTCACAGAATGACTCCCGGCCCAGCCCCACCACCACCACCACCACCACCACACACCCCTCCTTCACAGCCTCTCACTCTTTCATTCGCAGTTGAATTCATTAGCTCCGCTGCCATGTTGCCCGTGCGGCGGGGAATGTAAATTAAGGTGACAGAACAGATATTAACAGACGTCGACTAATAACGCCGACTGATGCTATCAGGCCGGAGACAATATTCACTAAGTCCATTCTTTTTTTTTTTTTTTTTCCCAGTTGCTCTTCTCTTGAGTTATGGCACTTTCTCTCCACACTCCTCCTCTTCTCTCACATCCACCATCTCCCCTTCATTGCCCTTTCCCTGTGGCTTCTCTATACGCTGTCACACATGGCCACCTCCAACCCATTACGCTTTGTTTTGTGTCATGCCCGTGGATGCTTGATTTCCATTCATCTCTGGACCCCCGTTCTTCCTGTCAGACAGACACATTCTCTGTTGATCTCCCCTCGGTGCTCCATTTTACACCTGCAACAGTGCAGTTCAATGGAAAAATCACAAAGTTTCTCCAGTGCTGCTGCCACTGTGCCGTGCTGAATCCCTGTCATTTTAGTAGCGGCTGACAACAATAGATAGTAATGTTGATCCTGCTTTTAATCTTTGGAATTGCATTTGGATTCTTTAGAAAGTTGGGCTTGAAATCTCATAGACATCGAATTAGAATTCAAAATGTACACTAAACTTTTATAATATAATAATAAGATTCATAAATGCAGTGCATGATTTTCAAAAGGAAAGAATACAATCTAAAACTGCTCTTTTAAAATGTTATCACAGAGACTGACAATAACCTTTGACCTTTTGTGTAAAAATTGCACAAAACATTGCTACTACAGGGTTGTCAATGTGTGTGACTCCATTGACTTTTGACCATTTTTAATAAATTTCATTATAAATAAAAAAAAATCAAGCAACTAATAATCCCCTAAACAGAACACAAATCCAACTTTGACACGTTCAAAATTAGAAGCAACGAGTTCAGTATTTATGTTTAAATATGTTCAATTTCTTCATAGATGCCTGCGTTTACAGTATATAGTGCTTTTCTACCTTTTCGGGCACTCAAAGCGCTTTACATAAAGGTTTATTGATCCATTAATACACCATCAACCTTCCAGTTATTGGACGACCATCTCAGGTAGCTTATATTTTAACATGAATCTACTACATTTTAAGTACATCATTCTTTTTTGTAACAAATCTGAGATCCTTCTTGTAACACCAAAATCCAAAGAAAGGGCTACACTGCTCAACATAAAAACCCAATTGCCCCCCGCCACTGCTTTTCCTGGCAGACACAAGAGGCCGGAAAGTCCACCGACCGCATCTAGAACTGATCTGAGCTGCGATGCTATTTTTCCCTCATCCAGCTCACATATGAAGAAAAACAAGCCCACCCCACACTTCCTTTGCTAAGGAGCACACACAGCACTATCACTTCCACCACCCTCAGGCAACACCGAGCACTGACCGCCAGATAAGAAGAGGAAAACTGACAGGAGAACATGTGACGTTAACACGCATGCAGTCAGATTTCATTTTCTGGCCTTATGTCAATGTACATTCAGCATATGCAAGGTGCTTTTCAAACTCAAACTAGTGCAGAGCCAAACTCGTGAATATAAAGCATATCAGAGCTAAAATATGGCTAATATGTCTTTTAGCTTTTCGTTAAAACCTAACATTAACCTCACAGGACACAATGCAGCTGGACGAATGGACCTTGATTTTGACGGATCATAAGTCATGAGGCTGCCACACGAAATAGGACTGGCTAACCTAGATTCACCGGGGAATTATTAAATCATGTTATTAAATAATGAAGAAGCTCGTGAGTAATGACTGACTCATGAATCTTCACATTAGCATTCGTCAGCACGATTCTCTGCCGCCGTTGTCTCCGTATCTCCCTCCGTGCTTTTGTCATGGCACACGGGCGTCTTTCAGCTGCATACGTTCGCCATTTCCCTGGGGTTTAGCTTCCTCTCTGCAGCGTGCCTCCTCCTCCTCCTCCTCCTCTTCCTCTGTATGCCTCTTCCTCCCTGTCTCAGGAATCAGACACAGGTTTGCCACTGCTGAGGAAGCAACCGTGGTAATCCTCAGGCTCAACTTCAAAAAGAGCCTCTAAAGACTACACTCTCTGCGGTTCTGGCAAGTCAGCCCTGCTACTTCAGCTGGGGAAGGTATAAAAAAAAAAAAAAGAAAAAAATATATACACCTCCCTTTCTCACCTGCCAGCCTCTCCCCTCACTTCACTAAACTTGCTCCGTCTTTATCAGCACTAAATGTTCCTCAGCTCAACTCAGGAACAAATGCAGGGCTCCTCTCCTGCCCCTTATCAACATATCGAGTCGGAGTGGAGAGTGGGAGAAATGAAATAACACAAGATGGAGTTGAAAAATCACCCCCGGGAGAAAGAGAGAAAGAGAGAGTGACAAAAGATAGGGAGCTGTGTCTCGAAGGGGAGGCTGGCACACCGTCAGCAGATCTTTATACAGCAGCACAGGCATGTAGGGCAAGAGCAGCACAGGAGATGGAGTTACAGCAGGGGCAGCAGCCAGCAGTCAGTCCGCACTGATCCAACTGGGTAGCAGCTGCAGCTACAACACAAGGCCCACGGGCTAAATGTGGCCCTTAGCAATGTTTTATGTGGCCCTTTAATACATTTAGAAGGTGATATTTTTGGCACTAGGTTTTAATTAGGTTTTTAATTGAATTTCAACAGGTTTAAGATGGATTTCAACAGGTTTTGGTGAATTTGAACAGGTTTTAATTGGATTTGAAAGGGTTTTCAATGGATTCTTGCTACAAAAAAAGTTCAAATCCACCCAAAACCTGTTGAGATGCATCTAAAACCAGTTGAAATCCAACTCAAGCCTGTTCAGATCTGACTTAAACCTATTCAAATCTGACTAAAACCTGTTAAAATGCATCTAAAACCTGTTCAGATCCAACTAAACCATATTCTGATCCCAATAAAACCTGTTTAAATCCATCTACAACCTGTTCAGAACCATCTTAAACCTGCTTCCATAAAATACTTTCATAAGAATCTTCCAAATGTGACTATCTTTGGCCCCTGAAAGGATTCTTATCATATCATTAGTAAGCCAAGACATGGATGTGTGCAAAACAACTTCCAGTGGAGTGAAGTCACAAAGCCACGTGTCAGGAGTCCTTTAGAGCCGAGCTAATACTCAACAACTACATTAAACACACACTCACACACACTCGGCTAAAATCCTTCAAGTCAGCGCATAAGCTATTTAGGGCGAGTAAAGATGGACTGAGAGAAAATAGCCCAGGTGCGGAGAAAGTGCAGATGAGTGATTCAGCTGGGGTAGGAGGAGGGGCGGATGGGGATTAACTACTTTTACTTTATTCAGTTTAAGACATTCACAGTGACTTCACATTAATCTCCTTAATCCATCTATAACTACAGCTACCATGGAAACATAATTATATACTCTTTATGCAGTCTTCTTCAATTCAGAAAGGAGCAGTTGTTGAAAGAACAAAAAGTACTGGAACGAAAGAAGTGTAGGATTTGAACAGGTTTTAGAAGGATTTGAACAGGTTTTTAGATTGATTTCAATAGGTTTAAGATGGATTTGAGATGGTTTTAAATGGATTTGAAAGGGTTTTAAATGGATTTGATTTTTGCGACAGAGACAAATACAATCTGTTCAAATCCAACTAAAACCTGTTCAAATCCATCTAAAACCTGTTCAAATCCATCTAAAACCTGTTCAAATCCAACTAAAACCTATTCAAATCCAACTAAAACCTGTTCAAATCCAACCACAACCTGTTCAAATCCAACTAAAACCTCTTCGAATCAATCTACAACCTGTTCAAATCCAACTACAACCTATTTAAATCCATCTAAAACCTGTTGAAATCCATCTAAAACCTGTTCAAATCCAACTGAAAGCCTTTTCAACTCCACCTAAAACCTGAGTGTTATTTTCTGTGATTATACCCTGCTACAACATCCATTTTATTCAGCTATAACCATATTTCTTGGATTATTGCTCTTCCAACTCTAGCTCCTTTAGTTGATTTTCTCCACGAATATGAGTTTATACATTTTTCATCGCTCCTAAGCAGCTGCTCATCTGAATAAAAAGACCCTGAATTAAGAGGTCTCACTTTGGCACAAAGTCGAGGGTCTGCGAGCCGCTTCGCCGTTCCACGCCGAGACTCGGCAGGTGCTGCTTAAACATTTAAAAATGAAAGAAGCCCACTTCAAAGACTCGGCCTCTCACAATCAGTGTAGCCCTGTCCTTTTCAATTAGCGGCGTGCCTGGTGGGTGCGCTAACCTACGGGCCGGGGCCATGAAATATTGATGGGCCATTCTCAGGAGTCGGCTCTTGCGTTTGACTCCCTTAAGAAAGTTTATGTGTTCAAGAAGAGGTGACAGTAAGATCTGAGTGGGTGCTCGGGTGACGCATTAGAAGTGAATCATGCTAAATGCAATCAAAAACAAAAAAAGAAAAAGAAAACATCTCGGCGAATTCTCCTCTCTTCTAACTCAGTGGCTCATTAATCTTTTACAACACAACAAATGGTTCTTTCTTCAATCAGATGGATCCCCCTTGCTCTCTGTCTTCGTTCGGTCGGTCTGAGAGGCACGCCGGGCGATTATCTGCAATGTTTTAACAAATCCATTTACAGATAGTTCACCTTTGGCTGCCGCATGCAAACTCAGGACACACAGCGTTTGCAGGAATCAAAAACCCATCGCCTGCAGCCATTAGTAAACAAGACCTCATTATTTTCAGCTCTTTGATCCCCGGAATGAAAACTCCACACCTTTCAAACTTTATTTTTTGAACAGAGGACACATTGCCTTATTAGCATCAGGCTGGGTTTAAGGGCTGCAGGATCATCATGTAAAAAATACCGCTCATTTATTTACACATCAAAAATGCTCTGTACTAATGGTATAATGATGTTATGTGATCAGTGGAAAAGTCAAAATGTCTGAAACGGAAGGGCATCTAGTGTTGCATTGCCACTGTACAGCAATAAGGAGGTCAATATTGAACAGTGGGAGGAATATGAAAAAAATCACATCTTCTACAGGCATAGGGTGGAACACTGGGGCTCAAATGAATAGGAAGAATACAGAAGCTGAGTAAGATTGGTGACACCAGGCAGAAGCACCATGGGAGATCAATACGGTCATGTGAATGTGGTGAATGCACATGACAGCAGTATTCAGTATAAGATAATGTTAAAAAGTATTGTGCTGTTGATCATGTAAAGTTGAACAATAGGTACGTATTAAACAGAGTTGGGAAGTATTTCTACCATTACTTTACTTGAGTATTGATTTATCTGCCGACTTTTTACTTTTACAACCTACTTTAACACAAATATCTAAACTTTCACCTCCTTACATTGACAGAACAGCCTTGTAACTTTTACATCCTCCGCAGACAACAACACGATGTAAAAGACGTAACTAACAAGAGAGAGGGGAAGTCAAGCACCGCCAAAATAAGAGAAGGTGCAATTGCAAAAAACATTGGTTCTGTCTTGATTATTCTGTCTGAACTTGAAACCTAAATTGAAACAGCAAACTACTAATATTTTTACTAAAGTACATTTCAGAGAATGTACTTTTTAACTTTCACTTTAAAAGTAGAATTACTACTTTTAACAGTTGTTTTTAACACAGGTGTCTGTACTTCTACTCAAGTACAGAATGTGAATACTTTTGCCACCTCTGTAGTATTATAAGCCATCTCTTAGTTGTATCCTATAAAACAAAGAAGAAAAACATTTTTCTTAAATGTACTTGATAGGTGGGGTGTGTAGCTTTTGGCCTTGTTTGGCAAAAGAGATGGAAATTCCAAACTTTACACTTGTCTTTTTTAGAGCAAGTTAAGTTATTTATATTATCCCAAGTGGAAATGTATTCTCTGCATCTTGACCAGGAACCCTCTCCAGAACTTGCATCAGTAATTAAATATGTTACTAAGCAGAGACTACAGAGCATTTGTTTTGATGTTGTTGGGGTAAACCAGAGTACCTGGAGAAAAAAAACACTGAACATGTAAACTCCACACAGACCAGGAGACGACCTCAGGACCTTCTTGCTGTGGGGTGACTCTTACCCCAGTGCCACTATGGAACAGCTATAGTATGGTACTGTAGGGTCATGCCGTGGCTGTGCATTAGTTTGTTCCTATAGGTGAATCAATTTTGAATCAATGTAGTTTATAAAAGCACTAAACCTTCATGAAAGATTGTGTGCTTAAAAAGAAACAGAAGCGTGCTTCTCCTGCAGCCAAGTAGTTTATATGCTTTGAGCAGTTGGCAAAATGTGAAACAGATAGTAATGACTAAAATGGCTCCATCCACTGAGTTCTATGGAGCTTTAGTTGTCAGTTATTATCAAGATAAATGCATATAGTTTTATACTAATGTAATTACACACTGTGTCAATAGTGTCACCAGATATCCCCAGTTTACACACACAAACATGGTTTGAAGTAAATTAAATTAAAAAAAGAAATCACAATAGTGGGAGGTCATTGCCACTATTATCATCTCTAATCATTTATAAAGGCTTTTTTTTCATATCAAAAAATATATTTACCTCTGTGAATATCAGAGATCTTTTTAAAACACATCAACAATATAGTGAGTCAGAAAACATTGATAAAAACCCAAGATGTGAACCTCGACATGTAAGATCGAACCATGAGGTGGACAGAGGTGTGAAGCCAGCGCCACACAGCTCAAGAAACAGATTGGATTTGATTTTCATCGGGGCTCAGGCGAGTGGAGGGGTTATATACTAGTCATACGATGACACAGCTCCTAATGGGCCAGAGAAGCGATGCACTGATATCCTTAATTGATGGATTAGAAGCACATAATTCCCCACAGAGAGAGGATGATCAAGAGAACGGCAGAGTAGAGGGAGCCAGAGTTCGAACATGACCTGAACGGTTAATTGAATAGGGAAATTCCTGTGCTATTTTATTTTAATGAGCTTCGTGGCGCAAACGAGGAAGAGGAGACGGGAAGTGGTGGAAGGTTTCGAAGAGAAACGGTGCCATAAACAAACTCTATGCAAATAAACAGGAAAGAGATTGCAGTTAATGGCGCTCCATATGAGTAAAACGCAAATCAGGTGCTTTTGAAATGAAGGATGGTGAGCATATCCCATTAGTCAACCAGAGATTTGAAGCTGTGAGGTTTGGGATTATGCATGTTCAAACCACAAGAATAGGAAACGATATTGAACTATATGAGTGATAACACAACAGGACTCTTTTCTAATGAAGGAGTGAGAGATGAATGGATGGATGGATGGGTGGAGGAGAAAGGAGAGATCTCAGGAGGAAAGCAGCAGATCCCTGTCTAAAGCTCCCCTTTCATCTGGCCCACACAGTGCCAGCTCAATCCCAGCGTCCGCCCATCATTAGGCATCAAAGGCCTGGGGGAGGGGGACCTTGTCTGCACACAACTAATCCCCTTTAAACGCACCTTCTCGGGGAGCAAAGCCGCCATTACGTCCGCGACGCACCTCCGACTGATCTCCACTTTACCTCGCGATCATCAGAGCGCGCGAGTCGAGCAGGAAAGTTCACAAAAGAGACTCGTGATGTGGGCGGGTGGACTTTGAAACGCCGTCATGACTTTTACAGAAGGATAAATAAAGACATCTATCAAGTTGTCGGGGAGTAAGAAGTTCCACATTAGGACGTCTCCATTTTCACCTTCCGGCGCGTTGATAAATGTTCTGACATCGACTTAGGGGACATGTAAAACAAAGGTCAGGCCTTCACCGCGAGTAAAACCTTTTCCCATCGCCAACGGATGACAAATGGAGTAGGTTTCTCGGTGGATTGTCAAGAGATCCCCCTCCTTCTACTCTCTTTCTAACTCTCCCTTTTACTGTGCATCTCCTCGTGTTTCCTAGCCTGAAAATCCATGAATACATAATTCACGCCGCAGATTCTTCATTTTCAAACTGAATATTTATCCCTCTCTGCGCTCTTGCCACCCACCTTCGCCTCTGAAGGAGCTCATAAAACACTACAAGTCACTTCACCCCCAGACTGTATATTTTGCTCTCCGATCATCTCTGAGCCTCCGAATGTTGCCTCAGCGCCACTTCCCTCTAAGCACATATCCTTTACCGACTTCAGACCTCCCTCTTTGAATCAGAGACAGTGACAAACTGTGACAAAGAAGCCCCGGCGCTCTCCAAACCTCGGCGCATCTTAATAATGGACCAGCTTGATATGAAAGCCTTGTTATCAGAGTCGTTTTGGGGTTGCACTGAGAGCTGTCAATAGAGAAAGAGGTAGTAGAATTATGTGAGTACGCACTGGGCTATGGTTGGGTTATCACAGCTTCGGGATTAATGGACGAGTGGGCTTTAAATTGGCTTTCGTTGACAGCGGAGACCTCGCTGTGTTTCTATCAGTTATCGGCAGGACCCACGCACCACCCAGACCCTCCCGCCATTACTCAGTCTCTTTCTCTCCGTAGCGCAATTTATTCCCGAACCTCTTACCATTTCTGTCTGAACCCCGCACGCATCAATCTCCCCCTCTCTGCTTCTTCCCTCTTTGAATCCAATACTCCAGACAGCATGATGTCCAAATTAAAGAATGTGATGGAAGCCAATGAAAAGTACATCGCCTGGTGCCAAAAGCCAACTGTATAAATGGACTAAATGAGCATTTTCAATATTTGAAGATACCATTGAGAAGAGTGAGAGGAATTTTCCAGGGCACACATTGCTGAGTAGAATCTATCAGGTGCAGTGCATAATCCCATTTGCACTAAAGGCTGTGTCTTTGACGAACTTTGTCAAAGATGCGCTTCTCTTTGATTCAAAAGGCATATTCATCTGATAGAAGCTGATGGCAGCAGATGTCCTCGGAAGGAAGAACCACCACTATCAAAAAACTCCCCCTGACAGCCTAATTGCTCTTCAGTCTTGTCACTTGTCAAGTTTTACGGCAAGAAAAATCAGAGGAAGGGGCTTTAACACGGCAAAGAAAGGCCCACATACAAGCTACAAACTTGGCAAGCTACAAACTGGTGCATATGGCGGAACTACAGCGTGAGCCATGCTCGGTCTTCATGAAGGCCCGTGTAAAAAAGCTCAGTCCTGCTTTTGTGCGCCGCTTCCTTTATGCCGCACATCCTCCCATCGCAAAAAAGTCCCCCGTAGGTCTCTATTATCTCCAGTGAATCCTATCAGTTCCAAAACACACACAGGGTATTGCCATGTGTTTGGATGTGTTTCATTCAATTTGCTTTTTGTTTTTTTTAGGAGCAAATAATGTGAGCAGGGTATGCCATTCAGGCATCCGCGTGGATTCACTAACATCTGCTGCAGATGAAAAGATACCCAGAAGCATCATGGAATATTTAGCAAAAGTTACCTGGTGTGAGCAATTTGCTGCTGTCAGATGGAATGGGAACTTCTAGAAAAGATGGCTTCATTTTACAGAAAAACGCACACATTTCTATACATTATGACAATAAATATAAAGTCTTTCAAAGCTGATGCATACACAACTTCCCTCAGGACATTCTGCTTGGGAAGAGTCTACAAAAACAAAGTGTCTTATCTTCATTAAACAGCGTTTGCAAAAACAGGAGATGGCTTTTTTCGGCTGTGGCACAGTCTGACATGTAATAGAGCTGAGTGAGCAGCAGTGGAAGCCCGTGTTTGCTCTTTGTGTTGTGTGTCTTGTTGTGGGAACGGGGCGAGCTGCATCTTTACACATGGCTTCCCCTCAGTGAAGGCGAAATGAAGGGGAGCCCTGAGGGCAAACACAAAGACAGGAGGCTCTGGAAGAGTCTTAGATGAGCGTAAACACACAGGCGCACACTAAACGCACTCGCAAGCAAACAAACGGCGAGCGCGCTCACACAGGCACACACAGAGGTGAACTTTCTGAGTCCGGTCCCGGTCAGCCACGTGGGGGGGGGCAGTGCTTAGCCTTTCAGCACCACAGACAGCAGCTTACTCTATAGCTCTATATAGAAGCGAAAGTTCAACAAAGTTCAGCACAAGATATATCTCAACTTCAGGGCTCAACTTTTCTTGTTTAGAGCATCAAAG
Organism: Rhyacichthys aspro; assembly: GCA_036850595.1. NCBI lineage: Eukaryota > Metazoa > Chordata > Actinopteri > Gobiiformes > Rhyacichthyidae > Rhyacichthys > Rhyacichthys aspro. Next base: position 8,853,328 of record CM072165.1, on the reverse strand, counting down.
TCAAACAGATTCAATGGGCAGAATTGAAATCATATGGTAATTGACAAGCTTTTCATTTATCTTAATGTGAATTCATGTTCTCTAGTGCCTTACCCCTGAACAGCACACAGACAGTGAAAGGTGTGGGTTGGTGGGAAGCTGCCATGTCACTTTATTTCTGTCCGCTCAAACCTGTCAGTCACACTTGCTCACAGTATCTCACTAAAAAGACCTGGCATTGATGACATGACTGACGCCTTCACTCGGGTTTCACTGAGTGTCCTGAATGTCCAGCATTAACGCCAGGTGTGAATGTGCTCATTGTGTCACAAACGCAGATCTGAGCACTCGGGACACATTTCAAGTTGGCGGGAGAGTGAATGGAAATGAGCTGGCTCAAATCAAAAAAGTTCTCCTATAACACTGACATATTTACATACTGAAGACTATTAAATAACGAGTGTTTACATGTTTTGAAATATAATCAACAAATGACCGATTAATAGCTGCTGTGATTTTACACTAATACGCTAATTATTTCAGTAGGAAATAAGACAAACAAAGAATAAACTGAGTTTTCTGCTGGTTAGTGGAAGGTGAGACAGAGAGATTGCAAACTCGAGAACGCTGGTAGGGTTCAAGACAGAGCCATCCGTTTTGAAAAGACACTCCTCTCTCCCTCTGTTATCTGTTATTATCAGAGCAAAAAGCACCAAGTAAATGACTCAAACTTCCCCTCAAAACAAACAGGAGAAAATGCACTTTATCGACTCCATCATCATCATCTTTTTTTTTGTTTTGTTTTGTTTGTGGATTTATTCCTCTCTGTCGCCGCCTCACCCTCCCTCCGCTGATGATTTGCTGCGATTTCAAGAGACAAAACATGGAAATTGCACAGAGGGGATCAGGAATTTACGTCTCGATAACATCTGCCGCTAACTACACCGCTCAGCATGCGGAATCAGTTGTCCTTGTAGACCGGTTTCCCCCCTTTATCTTATTTATTTGGAAAGGCTTATATCATCTCGAGGTGTACCTATAGGAACCTCTGCGCTTGGCTAAACGGGGAACTTTAATAGCCGTCCCTACGCAGAATGGCAATTAGCCGCGGTGGGCACAGAGCGGAGTTGGTATGCAGAAAGCTCTGCAAAGTTAATGGACTTTTAAATCGACACCGCGCACCAAATTCCCTCATTAATGCCATCCCTGGTCCCTGCCTGTGCCACCGTTTGATTTCAAAGGTCAGCTCTCAAATGTCAACATAGAACCAATAAACAGAGTGTGCTTTTATGATGCGTGTGTGGGAACTGAAGTAGTGGCCATGTGTAGACGTTTTTATTATGGGTTTATCTCTGCTTTATATTAGACAATACAATTCCCATGCGGTTAAGAGTTGGACTGATGTCTGAATGGAGCAGTCAAGTGTGATCTTTTATGCTAAACTAAGCTTCCATAAGTATGCAGAGTGCTAAAAAATCATGCTACATTATTTAGCGTGACATTTATTGACTTTTCTGACACACGCTGTACATCTACCAAAAATTAAATGCCTGTAAACATCATTTCCAAATATTATTTAAAAGCTCTTTGTCAGTAAAATGTTTCAAACTGTGATCCTATGTCACTTAGAGGTAATTAAAGTGGCTGGGGTAGTAATTAGCGGGGCTGTAATTGCACTAAACATCCAGCACGTCGACTTTAAAAGGCTTACATCGAGCGGGACAGAGAAGTTCGGCTGACACTGACACTTGACGTGCTTTCGGATGATTTTTGAAAGTCATCGTCGACCACAGCATAGCGTTACATTTACAGGAGTGTTCCCTGCATACATCGAGTGGATTCAGACGAATGTGAGGAAACTAAATGATGGACTCCTCGTGATGAAGACTCATGTACTAGTGCATTGGATGTGCTCGGCTGTGCTCGGCGATGGAAGGGAAAACCTGCTCTGGCCAATCTTTACGTTCAGCCCGAGGCCATGAGCTGAGAGTTGTTGACCTCCTGACTTTGAGCAAATAATGCCAACGGCCAATCGCCAGTAACCGGACAGAGATATGTATAATGTATAGTATAATGGATACATCATGTCATTTTGGTGAAGAGGAAAAATATCTGACATGAGATCCATTAAAGCTCCACTACCTGATTTTCTTTTTTTGTCCCGTCTCAGATTCCACTCTCCCCAAAAAGCAGCCAAGGGACCTCTCCTACTTCTCTTTTATTAAAAAAATGAATCCGGACCAATTTTCCGTCCACAAAACACTAATACATGTCACTAAACTGAAGTTTAGAGTTAAGCTTTAGCTTAGCCCGACTTCAGCACCAGAACAGCAATTATCTCCACCTCATTAAACATGACTGAATGTGATTGAGTTGACAGTATTCATCGCCGTTTTCTCTGTTGTTGCTTTTATTTTTTTTAATTGTTAGAGATAATAGAGATTAAAATCCCTTATAATAAACAGTAGATGGAGTCATAAAGCCTGTTTTTTTCACAAATTATTGCTTTTACAATATAATACTTGGGGTTTAAACCATTTTCTCGGCTAGAGGAAATCTCAGATACAGTCTTTTTAATGTGGTGAAAATGTATCTTGGTGTTGATTGCAATGATATAACTTAAAGTGCAGAGGGACATGAGAGCAAAAAAAGTGGAAACCGAGAAGATGGCTTCCAGCGAGCAGCCACTATCTGTCTATTTTAATTTGCTTTCCTAATTATCTGATTGCCGTCTGCCTGTGGATTCTTTGCTGAATACAGGCCCAGATTGTTCCAAAGCACTGCTCACCCATTCTCTTTGATTGTTTGGTGGCAAAAAAACCTTCATCCTCCTCAATAAGACATGGCTGTTTCTTAAAGCATTTGTTAATATGCCCACAAGGCACGAAGAGTTTTCATCTCCGCGTTTCCTGTCCCACTTGGAAGCCCCCCCTTCCCGTCCTCGTCACACTTCCCAGATGTTTCCACGCGCGCCCTTTCATCCTCGCTCCTTTTGTTGTCGACAAAACACCGAAAGTTTTCTTCCCATTAATTATTGTTTGCTCTCCGCCTTTTGTGTTGTCGTAAACTGCGTGTTTGGCGCTCATTATTGGAGGAGGAGGGGTGGGATGGGGGGACCGTGAGTTAAAAAAAGATGCAGGAGGATAAAGCGAGGAAGTGACTGTCAAGGTGTTGCAAAAGAGAGGGAAATGGGCGCTGACAGTGGAAGAGGAGAAAAGAGGGATTTCGGAGGGGCCGCTGGTGATCGGGTTCGCGAGGTGACGGGGCGTAAGTGGCAGCTGTGAACACCTGTCAAAACAAATTTAGGTCAGCACGCCGCCGTCTCCCTGGGACATCATTGTGGCGGAGGAAATCAACAGTTGAGATGATATGTACGTGTCAGATGCTTCTAAATGTTAGCCTGTGCCCATTGATTTCCTGTTCCGCCGCTTGATTGATAAGCCGAGTGCGTTCGTCTATTAGTTTTGGTGCTACTCCGCGTGAAAAAGGACAGAACGCCTCGGCGCTGAGAGTGAGTGTATGAGCGCTCGGAGGCAGCTGCCTGTCTGCCATTGTCTAGACAGAATCATGTGGCTGCATACTGAAGGAGGGAGTGACACGCTGAAAGCTGCCCGTGTTGATAATTCTTATTTGACTGTAAAAGTTAGTTGCATAAGTGAAAAAAACTGCAGAATTTAAAGTGAAGATCAGCGTTTCTAGCATAAAACATAGCAGCAATGAGTTAAGGGGATTATGATTATAAGGCTGGCTAAGTTTCCAATACAATACTATCAACTGTATGCATACCCCACTGAGTTTTCCACAACACCAGGCAGAACCGATCTCATAAACTGCTCACAATATAAATTCTCTCAATGCATGAAAAGTCTGGCACATTTTTCTGCTGCAACTTCCCATCTGCCCTCCATCTTTAATGGAATCACCACACGCACCATCCCCAATCAGGCCCCCATAATGCCTTGCTGTCTGTATGCCCCCTGGTTATGGCTGTGCCACGCTATAATGGCTCCTTCCTTATCTGACACGCAGTTATGCAAATATTAGGTTCCGCCCGAATATGTGGTGACAGGAGTTGTTGCCGCGCTCTCGGGTTTCTCCCCTGATGGCGCCGATAGGCTCGCTGGGCCTGAGAATACACTGTAGCAGTGCGTAATTGGGATTAGTCATATCTGGTGTTGGCGCTGATGTAAAACCCATCAGTGCCTCGTCTTTATTGTCTGCGCACATGTCTCTGTTTGTGTGAGAGACATACTGATGGACGGGCAAAGAAAGACGGAAAATCATTTTTATGCCACAAGTTGAGATACAGCACTGAGTACATGCCATGCTTACTAATCAGGGCTAATGCTAGACATACTGGATTCCACATAGAAGCTGCTGCAAGGATTGGGCAGGAAAGGATTGGGCAGGTAAGTGAGTCTAGCTCTTTCTGATTAACCAAATACACAAATGCGTTCAGTATCAAATAAATGGAGCTTAAATAGAACAGTGTGCTGCTCTTAAATAGATATGCTGTGGATAAAAACATAACTCCCCTGATGTAGGAGGTCTCTCAATGCGAGCCAACACACATTTCCATTCACACCTCCACAGAGATCCAAATACATCCAGATACAAGCAGGCCACTTCCTACTTTCTCAGGATGTACTCACACGTTCGCACATTGCATTAACGTTAGATTTGATCACCACAGTTCAGGCGTGACTTTGTGAAAGATATTTTACATGTTGATATGACAATGACATTTTGATGTACAATACCATTTCTGCATGAACATATTCATGACGCACTTCTTCCAGAGAGCACAGTGTCGATGTGTAGACGGTCGGAGTCAGAAAGCCCGGGATATAACTTGGAGAGAGTCAAATGAACCATTAGCCTTAACCCGTGGCTCAGTGCACTCCGAGTTACTGACAGCAGTCACATTGTGAAGCGTGGTTGGCACGTCGTGTCACGGAGACTGACACTGATTCAAATGACAGACAATCTTAAAATGGAAAAAAAAAAATCACCACAAATGGCCCAGCGCTTGACATAAGGACAAGACGGGACATGTATATATGGCACTAATTAATATTATATGACAGAAAATCATCTTAATGTCAGGTTTAATTTTAGAAGCGGTTCATATTTATATCCAGTGTCTATGTGTGTATGCAGTAAGTGGAAGTTTATATAGTTTTCCCACAGCGGTGGCATTTAAATAAAAAATCTGATTTCATAATCTTTTGACCATTTTACGTTATGGGCAATTATTTACTCCCGTATTGATAGGTGACCTTTGACCTTTAAACGTTCTAAATGTTATCAGGCTGACCTTTAGACCATGTGTAAAACTTTTGTCCCCCATTGCAATATATATATATATAAAAAACATATCAGCATTTGACCTTTTAGATATGTCTTGCATGTAATTATTTATTCTACAACATATAGGAAACATCTATATGCTTATTATGTAACAGTAAAAGAGGCCTTAGGGTTTTAAACACCAAACTGCAAGAAATTTAACACATAGTGTTAATTCGACCAATAAAAAGGTACTAAAGACAATGTTAAAATGGAAAAATTGACGGTATCTGTTTGCGTTAGGAATAGCGCTCACGTGGCGTTCAGGTAACCGTGGTGGGGGTAAAAAAAAGGACGTGAGAAGTAAAATAACAGCCAGACACAAACCCACAGTGCACTGCGTCCCTGAGGGCTCGTGATCTGTGACTCCTCAGTGTTCTGTGCAGATCTGAGATGACAGCACACACACACCAGACAGGACACTCCAGTCTGGTTCCACATGAGCGGTCCGCGGCACTGCCGTACGGCAAACAAGATCCAGACACACGGACGACGGACAAGATGGTGTTTGAATTTTGAATTTTGTTAGTACGAGGCAAATAAAAGACGTGCGCCCTCAGATTCAGGACTTTTGGAGGAATTTCGGCCCCAACTTTGCTTCAATTCACTCAGATTTTGGGGAATCTGCTTATGCACAGCTCGAAACATCCACTCACTATTTCACCTGATTGTACATTCTATAGCTTCTCATTTTGTCAGAAAAAACACTGGTTCTACATTAAGGTACAATAATAACCAATACTTGACCTCGTTATCTGTAGAACATGAGTAAACATACTCTCTGGGCTCAATTAAGCATAAAGATGTACTTTTGATTTGCTGCAAATGATCCGTGGAAGAATAAACACATTGCTGAAAATGGCTTGTTAAACGTGAATAAAACCGGTATTATTTAGAAGAGAAAAGTCGATAATGTTGAGATCAATTTTTCCGCGTTATAACTTGGGCTGGGCCAGAATGGTGAGCATAAATTTCTGTCATTTGCGTTTATAAATGAGTCCCACTGATACTCATTACATTGTGAGAAAAGTGCTGTGACGACGAATGAATAAAATAAGAGCGAATTTACACCGGCTGATTATACGGAAGCGGCGGGAGAGAGTTATTCTCCACAGATATGATCGTGAAACATGTGTTTTGTCTGCGACTGCAATGTGTGTGTCCCAGATGTAAATGCGAAACATTTATATCTCTATAATTTCAAACTGCAGACATTTCCCCCCCCCTCCTTATTATCAGCGTTGGGAAGAGGCAGGGCAGATTCAATTTGAGTCGAGGTAGTGGATCATGAAGGCATTTCACCATTCTGGAACAAATTTGATATGCGTCTGGAAGTCAGGACCCAGAACGGTAGTGTTGTCAGGAAAGTAAAATGTTGCTTTATTTGCCATTCCATCTCTGATTTGAAATTATTGCTTAAACTTTTCAGATTTTATCACTTTTACAGACTTTCTACATTTCTTGCGGTGCGGGCTTTTACCAGAGCAGTCAAACCCTGCAGCAACTACACATTCATCTCAAGAAATGATTGTTAAAAGAAACTTGGGGTTTTGTTTTTTATGGAGGTGTCTTCTTCCTCTTCAATAATATCATAATACTTGCTCTTGGCCCCTTTTATATGTGCACATTTTGTTAATAAGCAGACTTTGACGAATGAAATTAAAATTTTGCGCAAACAAGATAATTTTAGCAAATAGCCACCTCCACATTACATTTGTGCTGCATTACATTTGACTATATTTGATGAGTTGGTACAGGACACAGGGCTGCTCCATTAATCTCATGATTATTTTACACGATTACCTATTGACTTTGGAAATATGTTGGATTTTTTTGCACAAAAGAATGAATTCTCCTTAAAATAACTAATATATTCAAATGTATAAACAAATTGCTTAAAAATAAACAGAAATAATAATTAAGATAAATAAGATCAAGAATGTAGTGCACTCCCACAATCTCATAAAAAACAATTAACAAGCAATAAATAAGTTTTTTTTTCTCAATTACAATGGTTTTTTGATCGTTGGGAGCTGAAATTGAAAATTAGATTACTTGTACAGCCATAACAGCACATTGGTGGAGTGGCTATTTGGCTGCTCCATGTATTTGAGCATTAAAGGCTACAAGCTACGACACAATTTTACAAAAACATGCCATATTCGATAACTATTTTGAATGTTGCAATAATGATATGATCTGCAATATCTGACTTTGAAAATATCAAGAAATACAGAGCTCTGGACGGAAATAAAGACTGAGCTAGAACTAAACCTAAACTAAACAGTTCTAAACTAGGACTAAGACATGACTTTTTCTCTTTGGACTAACCACACTTTGATTTAAGGGTTTTTCAGGACAATGAAAAGTCAATTACAAGGAAAACCAAAACATTATCGTGATGCATTTCACGATACTACGATAACGATAAATTTGCTAAATATCGAGCAGCCCTACTTGGGACAATATTATACAGGAAATGTACAGGACAGTCTGTTTTTACGACCAGTGCATCCTCATCAAACACATTAAGGTTAAAAACAAATCAAGTTTTTTAAGTAAGTGTCTCAAAAAGTGCAAAACGCTGCTTCTGTCGCTGCTGTGGACGTGTCTTTCTTTGATGATGTCCTGTACGGTCTATACTGTTCTGCTGATATATATCACTATGTGGCAGACAATTGGCAGGCTTCTGTTTCTTCCTGGTCATCAATAACAGACTGGGATTATGCAGTGTCCGACTCAAATGCCAATAAGAGATGCAGTAAAAGCCAGCTGCAATAAAGACACTATTGAATTCCCCAACTTTTTCCCCAATTGATTTTTTTCATTAAGAAGTTATGAGAATGAATTCAATAAAATCTCCCTTGCTTTCTTTCTTTCTGTGCTCATTTCTTTGTGTAATCGGTTTTTAGGTTTTTCTGCTGAGTTGACAGTTTCTCACCAAGGCCTTTTTTCCCTTTTTTTTACCTCTTTTAAAAAGAATCAGCTATTACGATGTGGTTTTGCTGTATAATTGCTGGTCTCTGTTGCCGGTGCCGCTCTGTCAAAGTTCTTTTGCTAAACAGCCGACCATTAATAAATAAAAAGCCGCCCCTGACCCCTGAACGGTCCTAACAATGAGGAGCTGCTTGCCGAGCGGGATTTTTTATTTCACGATCATAATAGTGTAATTGCAGACCAAAAACTAAAAGTGAAAGAAAACAAGGGGCGCCTTCCTGATCCAAAAGACAGGCCTTTGTTCTATTCTTCACTCAAATTTGCTCCAGTGCTCTTTTTAACTGTTTCAAATTACCTCCCACTGAAATCTTGAAAGTTAACCATGAGCTCTTTTGTACGCATTGTTCTTATTAGTCTAAAACAATAAAGCACATTTTGGAAACACTTCTATTCTCTAGGTGTAAAGACTGAGCCTTGGGTCTTAAATGTGTCTAATTAATACCACTTTTTGTCTGTTCAACAACCCACAACGAGCAGCAACTTTACTGACTTATAAAAAAAGCTCTAAATAAAAGTAAAAGCTGCAATTTATCCTCAAATTTGTCATCATGAACCAGATTAAACCTGGCTATTACTGGCACTAAACAAAAACAAAAAGATGGTGCTGATTCCACCAAGATAACCTCTGCCAAGTGCACATTTTACATAATTCCTATGATCTCTTTTTTTCCTAGTCAAGGTATTTAGTCAATTTCAACAAACACGGACGGCTCTAATTCATTTTTAAACCCGGCTCCCCGACTTCTTCTTGTCAAGTCTCATGAAAGGCCTGGACAGCAGGAGCCGGAGAAGCATCAGGTTGGCTCTCTGCCTGGGAAACAGTGAGGGGGAAGCAGAAAAGAAAGGAACGAGAAGAGAGGAAGACAAGCGAAAAGTGCGAAAAGGTGCCGGGGGTCCGCTGATGCAAAATGAAAGCCTAACAACAGGAGAGAAAGCGAGAACGGCGAAAGAGAAACGCGGGGTGAGTAAGATGTGTTTAACTGCGGGAGTTTGTGTAGGAGTGATGCGAGACCCCGCGGGGCCCCCAGGTAATCTGCAGGTTTGCACGCCGGCTCTCCAGGACCTCGCAGGTGTGCCGCTGCTGATGTGTCACTATTATTTTTGATTTTTTTTTACACACATTCAGGAGAATAGTCGAAGATCTACGAGTGGAAAGTGTAAACATGTGGGCACGGAGTTACGCCACAGACTGTAGCCCTGCGGTAAGACGCTTAACTTTTTCATCTTTAAATCTACCCATTTCCGTAGACAATTTACACTCGGCTTTCTCCACCTAAGCTTGTTTGTTTCTCTGTATCCAATATGTTAAAACAGCCTTCCCCATTAGGTAACGGAGATATCAATACAGACAATATGATGCAGCGAGTGTCCCTGTCTGTCTTCATACGGTAGAGTGGTTTTCTTTAGACGCTGCTGTACGAACTGAAGTGTCTATGTTTTGTTTACCCCTATAGTAGCGTACACTCCACTTCTCCGACTAACATTGCGATCTGGATTCCCGCTCAGTGGCGAGTCCCTCTGTTCATCTTTGTCTTGTCTCTTCCTATTTTTTCTGAGGCGCACGAAAAAACCCCAATAAGATTTAATCAACCCATTCTCCTTTTGCAAACAATTAGATTATGGCTTTGTTTTCTTTCAATTTGAGAGAGGAATCTGACACGTTCTTCTCCCCGTTCCGCAGTCATACATTATGAAGATGGCGGAGCGTGTTTCTGTTAATAGGAATTGACAGGCACTACTGCAAAAATAACAAAAGAACACTCTGGAGTTTTTGGAAGCCCCACCCAAAACACTGCATCTCTACGTTTCCACACTTACACACACACACAGACACACACACAATAGTTTTAATGCACAGCAGCAGTGGGACATCCACAGAACATCCTCATCAATTATGAAGGAGCTCTGAGCACCATCTATTACAGCCAATCAGCTGGAGAAATCACTGTTTTAGCACCATTAGCATTCCTGTATTCATTAGAAAACCCCACACACACAGATACAATTCGCCTGATGGGCCAGGGCGAATACCGAGAGCTAAATAGTCCTCAGGATGCCAAAGGAAACCAGTTCCGGTCCCTAGTTTATTCATGACCTGAATAGCACGCCTGCACAAACAATCTCCAGCTAATGTTAATTAAGCAGAAAAGAGACTCGTTAGTAATGGGAGGGGGGCAGAAAATGGATTAATCCAAGGACGACTGGGAGGAAGCGTTCGATTGGAGGTGGAAGTTCTTGGAGAAAACACTGAGGCATATTCACGCAACAAAGAAGGTTTAAAAAAAAAAAAAAAAAAGAGTTGGAAAATAGTGGCTTCAGGGTTAGGACTCGGAGGCCAGAGTCAGATGGAGCACCATCCAAAATATACATTCTAAAAACACACAATACAAGAAAATCAATACACACTCACAGTGAATTGTAGAAATATGAATTCATTCATGTTTCACCACTTATCCTCCTCCTCAAGGATCAAGGAGGAGCCATGACAGTTTCTTTGAGCTTTATTCACATCTAACTAAAAATCTGTTGCATTTTCCCATTTAATGAAACCACTTTTTTTGTTTCACTTCGAAGAGGTGTTTAAATGTTACTCTTACCTCTCTCTTACCTAAACACGAGATTAAAATGCCTGTTTTAAAGCCTCTTCCTGTGTTCAATGACTGAAGTAGCAGCAGCATTGGGGTTCACAGTGCCCCTACTGGCCTGGCAGACAAACTACAACATTTCCATCAACTCTTCACACATTTAAATTCACCTACATGAATAGAAGCGCAGGGAGAACATCCACAAAAATAACCTTGATTCTTGCTCATTGAAGATTATGTTGTGTTTTATAAGGTTCACTCCAAAGATGCAGGGTTTTCTACTACTAGATGGAGCGATGAGTTCAGCCACCAACAGCAAGAATAGGGTTAAACTGTGCATTAATTTGCTTCAGAAATGTAGGCTCAGTCTTCTATTGTATCAAAATGAAGTGTTTGATTCTTCGCAGACTAATCCAATTCCCTCCGAGGCATTCCCATCAGAGATCTACTCGCAACAGAACTGAAAGATCAAATAGAGAGGTAAGATGGAACTGGGCCTACAGTGGTGGGATGTAAGATGAAAGGACCACAGGAGGGCTCATGCTTAAACTGATCTGGGAACAGGTCCAGCTACAAGAGAGCATCACCTTCTTTTCTTTCTTTCTTTTTTTTTTTTTACAGAGATGTCAGGATGCATTTCTGATGTGTCTGCGTTGTGCTTCATTATGCATGCCATATTGAACCAAACCAATAGGTAATCAAGGTGAATCAAATATTCATTGAGACACGTTTCGCTGGAGGCCACACAACGACCCCTGTGTGAACAACAGGGATGCATCAAATCAGAAATAAATAAATAAATCGTACTGAACATGGGAAACTGGACACACTGCAGACATTTAGTTCAGTCTTTTTAAGCCCCTTCAATCTAAAAGAAAAGGGGTGATACCATCTTTTTTGTCACAATGTTTATATCATTTCTTATACATAAAAAGGGTTGCGCGAAGTCGGACTGGAGCTGGACTACAAGTGCAATAAGTAAGCAAACAAATGAGAAAGAAATGTAGGTGCTGAGAATGTAGGTCATTCATTTACTGCTCAGACCTACAAGAGTTAAAGGGGAAAAAATCTTAGAATGAATGAGCACTTACAATAACAGGAGTCCCATTAAATCACTAAGAGCTCTGTTATAACTGGCTTCACTGGTGCACTATAAATAGAGATTTAAACATTTAACAATATGCTGGCATCAAGATAATCATGCCATCTTAAAGTCTGTCCTTTTCTGTCTTTTAATGTCTCACTTGAGCATGAGCACCTCGCCCTTTCTCTTCCCACGTCACTTTTACATCCTCTGGCGCACCATTCTGCAGCACCCCAGGGTTCAAAGAAACTTCTATCAGCTCAGCTTGTCTTTCAGGTGCTAATTAGCAGTCATTGTTGTTGTTCAGCTAATCAGAAATCGCACACGCCAATGAGGGTCATTATCTCGCCATCAGGGGGAAAAGAAAAATGCAGCCAGTCTCCGGGAAGAAGATGTGTGTCTGAGTGTGTGATATGTTTTATGATAGAGTCACGGCCTTATCAAGGGAAAAAAAAGAGTGAGATTGGATCTTTTTCATATATAAGCGCCTAATAGAAATTATCAGATGGAATTCTGTGATTGTTTCATCTTTTGCTTAATTGTGCTTTCAGACGTGTCGTGAAAGAGATGATGGGAACAAAGGAGCGCAGGTCGAAGGGTTAAACAAAATCTTTTTTCTGAAAATAAAAAATACTGTCACATTTTAGCACAATGCTGAAATTTGTCGTTTGCAGGTGAATACTCGGGGCTTTACTTTTTTTTGTAATAATTCAGGGGTAAAATCAAATTCAATTTTAATAAACAGCCGACACTGTGACATTTATGCAGTAGATATCAATGCTAAAATGTATAATAGCATGACCACAAGAGAGATATGCCTTTTTTATTGTTAAAGTCCTCTTACATGAGCTTTTAAGGAGCATGGATATTAAACCAGGTAAGGTAAAAATACACTGAGTGGAACTGAGCTGGAACAATTTAATGAAAGGGCAAAACTTACTTTCTGGAAAGCATTTTTATTCTTTACCTTTAATAGTTTATGCCTGTCTCATAGAAAAAGGAAATTTTACTCATATAACACTTTTCTGCATATATAGAAAATAAAACAAGATAATAACGCATTTAATTTTATAGATACTGTGGATCGGAGGTGTAAAGGGGCCATATCCAGCCCAACTTGATCTCAAGTGGGCCGCCCCAGTTTTAACAAACTCACCCTCATAATATGGCTTTAATGCTAAGGCTATTTTGCCAGCAAGAGTGCAGTTTATGTTATGACCTGTTAACAATTCATTTACCTTTACTCTTCTCTGTTATCATTGCGAGCTGTTGCATTGAATTAAGATTTAAGTTAGAATTTAACAAGACAGAAGTTAAGTTAGAAACAATGTATATCCCCTTAAAGTGCATTTTTGCCTCATCATTTCAAATTTGTCGTACCGACTAACTCTTAAAGTATACAAGAAAATGATACACGTGAGATCTTGAACTGTGCACTCTAACTTTGCTTTAACTGTGTACTTTAACTTCAGGGCCTCCAAACACCAGCCAAGGACAAGGACAGCTGGAGTTTGGAGGACATCCCCTCTGCCACTTTAAAGAAACTCGAAGCATCTTTAACAAAGCAAGACTTCAATCCTTCCCAGTGCGCCATTTCTGTACCCTGTTGTGTTGATAATCTAATTTAGACTAAACAATCTGGAGATGAAGGTTACTGTGGATGGACTGGCATTCTAGATGAGAAAAGGATAAATAAATAATGGACTCAGAATAAGGCAACAAATTATGCCGGGCTGGCCAATTCGAATCAATGGTGTCCAATCTATATCCGTGTCCTTGGGATGGTGTGGTTTGGAGAGCCGGGGGGCATGATGGTGCACAACAAATTGCTGACTGACAGTCTTATGTTTTGCACTGGCTGGTGAGTCCGGGGAGCTGGCCGCTTGCTTTAATAGCATGGTCAAGGTCCCATGCATGTACAGAAAGGCAACAGAGGTATGGTCTGGATGCAGAGGTCATGAGATCGTCATATATTATCCCTCTGCCGCTAAAGCACTTTTTCTTTTTGTATAATTTTCGGGCGTATATTATCTGTATTCAAGTAAAAGTAAAAGCTGTGTTTACCCTCATGTGACACATCTGATCATTAATATCACACGCACAAGTATAGTTTAGGGAAATCTACTTTTCTCACTCTTGTTTTCTTGCTTATGGTTGCCTCTAGCTGTGCACTGGCTGGTGGAAAACAGCAGCAATATACAGTGAGGTCAGCCTGGCCTCATTTCTCATTCCGCCTCTGGAGTGGATTACTAAATGGAAATGACCATGTGCTTCGCAGGTCCACCTGATCAGCACCCAGCTCCTTTTCCTCTCTCTTTCTTTAGCTGTATGAAACTCACTCTGAAGCCTCAAAGACCCTCACACATACAACATACACAGCCTGCCATACAGACTCGGCTGTCGGCTCTACTTGTATCAATACTGGGATCATTTTCATCTGCAGAGTGTTCACAAAACTCAAAATATATTTTTTATCTAAAAGGGCGCTTGGACTTCTTCAAAAAGTGAACGACAGATTTAAAGAAAGAAGGCAAGCCAAGGTGTCATGAGTTTGTAGATGGAGACAACCTTCAAAACACTGGCTTTGAAGCAGTTTGATCGAGCAGCTCAAAAGGGTTACTCCTTGATAGAAAATCCACTCATAAGAAAGGCATTCTGGACTTAAAACCTAGACCAACCACATGAAAAAAAAAAAACATAAATCATAACTGTTTTGAACTAATTGTTGCTCCTACCAGCTTTTACAAACTGGATCCCTTTAAGTAAAAATGCAAATAGGTGAAATATACCTCTTAATTTACAGCACATGATAGAATAAGTCATGTTGGCACTTTAATATTAGGAATTAGGTGTTGGCTCATAAAAATATGCACGCAATGCAGTTATGTGTGGAGCAATTTAGATTTGGGAAACGCTTCAATCACAGTGCACTGGGGTTACCACCCGAGCAAATACGGGGTTATCACTGAGGTGACCGCCTCCATCTGGCAACACACAATACCAATAATGGAGAAATATGGAAATGATCTACAGCTCCAGTCTGTGAGTATGTTTAACTGGAATGTTTAACATCTCCTTCTTTATTAGCTCTGCCGCACTGCCTTCCTCGACCGGGTGGAGGTGGGGGTAAGGGGGTGAAAAACTGATTGAGGTTTTAAAGACTCAATCCCAGCTGAATTGCAATTGCAGAGGCTTTTAATTAGATAAAGCTTGGCTGGTTTGAACATATACTTTACAGCCGTGTCAGGCTAAAAGGCTCCATGTGTCGTAAATATCATCCCAGACATTAATAGAATTGAGATTAGAGGGCAGAATGTGTGGATCAGCGTAAAAAGGCAGGCAGCAGTGGGACGACTTCATGCAGTGAGCTATTTATAGCTGCTAAAATGGACGGCTCCATTAATATAAGGCTTACCCTTTCTGGAAATGTAAATCATGTGGGCCATGGCTCGATGTGTGTGTTATACAGCCACAGTATGTCACAGTACTGTACCACTGATTTACAGTAGGCTTCACTATAACCGGCAGAATACTTTTTGAGACGGTTTAATATTCATTTTCTTCACTTTTTGGCTTTAAAATGAGTGGCTTGGATCAGGCAGTGCACATGACTTTTAGCAAAAACAAGATATACAAGAATCTAGATGTCAAAAGCAGTTTTCGAGGCGTGTTGTGGGCTGTCACTCACAAGCTCTGTTACTTCCATCCTTGATGTGTATATTATTCAGAGCCTCAACAGAGAACATACAAGGCTTAGATCGCAGCCTCAGTGGACACTTCCACAAGGCCGAGGGCTGATCAATAACCTCCACATCTCACTTCAACATGTCTAGTTTAAAAAAAAAAAAAAACCCACACACACAGGCTCACGATTTAATTGTGAAGCATCTCACGTCGAATCAGGGAGCTCATGCCTGTTCTTTTGAAATAACTTGTCATTTTTTGGAGGATATCAGCTCCCGGCTTTTCTCTAATCCCCCTCCCCTTGTCTCTCACTGTTAAACTGGGTCTATGGGAATACTGCACACAGCCAGGTACTCTGCATACATGTGCGCGCAGTTCTTCGACGCAATGAGCAGGCAACACTACAACAGCTGAGTGTAACCGAAAACGCAAGGACGACCACATTCACTGAAAAGTCTCCCCATATTCTCATTTTGCTCTTTTTTTCATCTGTTGCAGCTGTGTTTTACTAATCCTTCGGAAAGAAACCATTCCAAAAACAGAGGCTTTGTGCATGTGGACCTTAGTAATAGCTTGCACCTACATTGGGAAATCGCTCGTAGTGATGCAGATAATTGTTGTTACAGTTTCCTGTCTATAAAAGCAAATATAAAAATGCAGCTGGTGTTGGTGTTAATGGCAAGCTCTTACCTCAGCAGGGTGACCAGTGGCAACCAGTAAAACAGCACTGATGACTTTCAAAGGTTTTCCTCTGAACTCTCAATCCATACGCTGACATCCGTCCATTATAGGCCTCTCAGGGTCGACTTGCTCAGGGTTCATGCATTCAGCCACAGAGCACCGACCGCTATATGCACAAGCAGCTTTCAAAAGAAGGTAGAGGAAAATGGAGACATAAGAGGCAGCTTTATGTTAAAGGACAACTTCCCTACTCATATTTATGCCGTGCACTGAAAGAAAAACCATACTATTTTTACATTCATACAACTTGCCGGATAATATTCGTGGAAGGCCTCCTCGTGCTGCCAGGATCCTCAACAGGCCACTTAAGAGAAGTTCATTTCGACTATGCGACAAACAAAATATAATAAAGTGAAGAGAGAAAGAAAGCATTAGCACAAACAAAGCCGTCATAACAAGCCATGGGAAGAAACGCTCAAGCACCACAAATGCACATATGCGCCGGCTCCATGATGAGAATATAAGGACATGAAACAAAGGACAAGCAGCTGCTGTATGGGGCATAATGAAAATAAAATGTTAATATGAATTTTTCATGGAGAAACCTGTGTGACAATTGCCTACGTGTGCATTTTCTGGCTGCAATACATTATTCAACGAGAGAGTGTAGAAATTGAGACGGCAACTTTATTCTTACATAAAAAGCTTAATTTGATGCATCTGTGGATAGAATAATGGCACAGTTTTTACATAAATAAATAGGAATTGGTGGGAATGAGGATTCTTTATGTTAAAATCCTCAGCGGAGTGAAGTAATTCGCCTGACTTGTGTATTGTTCATGTGTTCAAATATAGAGGGAACATAAGAATTGTCCAGTAATGTTTCAAAGCCTAACATACAGAGCAGATGTACAGCCATACACACTGAGCAGAAATAAAACACATTACAATCCAGTGTTGTTTATATCCACAGAAACCAGATGTAGAGCTCAAATACTAATAAAAGGCTTTTACTTGAAAAAACAAAACACATAAACATCACATACATACGGCCCATTTGTTTATTTTAGTATTTATTCATAAAAATTGCACACTACATTAAATTACATGTTATAGCATTCAGTGCAAGGTTTTAGAACTCATTTGCAGAATTGAAATAGTAGGATATAAAAAACAAATAAATTATTCATTAGTTTTGATAATACAAAATAAAAAGTGTTTCTAAAGCTACTGGTGGCCGTTAAGTAAAAGGTTTGGCTTACCAATGCATTATTTTCAATGGGTTTTTTTTTCCAACTCAAAGCTTAAGGTAAAGCTAGCAACATTTTCACAAAAATATATCCCGATAAAGATATACTTTGTCCAGTGTATTCATATAAAAATGTATTTCCCCCAGTAGTTCCTGTGATGACTCTTTATAGAGGTTAGAACGCTGCAAAAATAAGAGATTTGTGATTCATATTCTTGCGTTTTGACGACAGAATGGAAAGTATGAGGTTGGCTGAAATATACAGGTGTAACGGTAACACTGGATACGTTTTGGAAGAGTGGTGTATAAATCACGTTTTGTAGTGCTTGGGTAAGCGCCGTGTCCAGCTGAGGTCTGCCTGACCTCCAGTCTCTCCTGCACCTGCTTCCCACACTCCCCTCATGATCCTGTATTTCATAACATTCAGTCCTGAGGCTATGATCTTCCCACTTCTGTCTCCTCTTCCACATCAACCTTTAATGTTTGCCTTCTGGGTCAAAATGGCCGCTCTGACTTTCTCCTTACCTCTTGTCCTGTCACTCACTGTTCTTCGCGCTGCGGCCGCTCTTACTCAGCACCGAGTTCAGTTCATTCAGCACGCTGGCCGGCATCACGGCCTCCCCGCCTAATGACGGTTTCTTGCCTGTGTTTTTACATCGGCTCTGAGGGATCACAGGTAAAGACTCCACTGAGGTTCTTCTCCGATGCTGGACGTCTGGGGCCTTGAACATGTCGACGTGCTTCAGGCAGTTGGCTATGGTGCTGGTCTTGTGCTGAATGCTGGCAACCTTGACGGGCTTCGGGTTGCCCTCGCCAACAGAAATCGTCTTGTCTGTCAGCTGTGGGCAAAAATGGCGGATAAAGATAAATTACAGCACATTTTCCACTGCAACCGCGTACCACAGAGGCCAGGCTCAGAATAATTTTTCATGTCAGAAAGAGAATTCCTTAAGTAATTCAAATTTGCATATGAAGTTACATCACCTTAACAAAAAGACCACACATTGCATCTTAAAGCGTGGGATGAAAAACATGTTCCGCAGCAAAAGCAACCTATTAAAACCACTGTCACTCACCTGTGTACTGGAGCTGTTGCTGAGTGTTGCCATCTTGCGGGGTTCAGTTAAAGCTCCCCCAGTGGACGCTCTTTGAACTGCGGGGACTTTTGAGGTAATGCTCTTTACACAGATGTCAGATCCGTACTGAAGACACAGTCAACCGCAGGCATTATTAATAAAGTATTACAAACCTATATGTGCTAGCTGCTCACAATCATTCATGCATAATGTACTGATGGTAATGATGTCCCGTCATAGTATTTCGATCGTCATCTGTACTTTTTTCTACATTTTCTCTTTCTCTCTCTATTTTTTTAAGCTTGTGCGGCACACAGACGTGCCCATCTTTAACAAATCCTCATTTTATCACTGCCAGGACCTGTCCTTGGACCTCTATGCCCTCCCCGAACTGTCCACTCACCAGGACCCATTCCACTCGGTTCCAAATGAGGCCCCGGTTGCTATGGAAACTGTAAGTGCACAATGCTGGCTAACAGGTAAGAGAAAGGGAATCAGGAAACACAAGTAGTCTGGGTCTACTTTCTCATCTTCACTTTCTCTCTGCCCTTCCCCTAAGTCCTGTGTCCTTTCCCCAAGCCCTTGCTGACAATCCTGATATTTAGCGGATTTGTGAAGAAGGATCCTAATATTTTTAGCCGACTCTAGTCTGCTATAGATTTATTTTGCAGAGCTAAAAGCTTCTCCAAAGATCAGAGTAAAGTCAGTGAGAGTGCTGTAATAAACACCTTGAAACACTTGAAACAACAGACAAGAATTGGCTTTCCCTTTAGAGCAGCCTCTCTGACAGCGTTGCCCTTTTTACTGGGAAACCAAAACTAAAGCACTGAGAGGTTTTTACTGTAAGCACCTGTGATAAACAACACTGGGCTATAGTTCCCAGAAAGATATATTAATGAAACGTGCTCAGCATTATATACAGTGAAGACAGCTTCTCTGTAGTAAATGGTCAGAAACAAGATTTAATTAAATTTAGTATCAAAAACATTATGTTCCATTCAATGTAATGAAGTTAAGAGTGAAAAATAATGAGAACAGATGACACATGTGTTTGCATTGCATTATTTATGTCACATGTGCTCTATGTGCTGTGTCAGCGGCTGACAGAGGCAACACTTAGCCTTATCTCGGGGCTAAGTACCGCAACATGATTGTTACAGTTGGCTTGACCTTATTCTTAGAGCTTTTCCACATAAAATGATTAATGTTATTGCTAAGTGACCCCGAAAACTTTACCCTTCTTCTTTTGACTGTTTATGTTTCATCTGCGTAACAGCACAACCAAAACAGATGATTAGGAGAAGTATGATTTATAACATTTATGTGTTCTCAGCTGTTGATGTAAAATGTGATTTATTGTAGCAAAATTCACATGCATTTTTTACCATATAGAATGCATCATTTTTCATTTTTCTGGCTTGATGCTTAACGATAAAATACACACATCTTTGAGATGTCTTCCCATCAAATATCTTTCTCCATGTTTACATGAGCGATTTCAGACATCACTGCACATCCACTCACCTTGGTTCTGATGATGTCTGTCACCCAGCCGACCTGTACCTCCCGCTTCTCGCAGCAGAAATGCCTGAGGAGGGAGCAGTAGATCAGCACTGTAACTCCTGTTATTTTCATGCACATGAGTGTATTTACTGAATCAGAGTCTGTACTGACAGGTCATCTGCACGGATCACTGAGAGATTTGATCGGCTTGATAACCGCTATTAAAAGTGATTACATGTGTAAAGTATCAATTACAACAGCCCCAATTGAGAATCTGAAATGATGGTTTAAATACTATGTGTCACTTACTGTATATGAATCCATATTGTGTTTGTTATTTCTGTATGAGGGCAGAGGCTTAAACTAGAACGGAGGTTATGGGTTTTGTTTTTTGGACATTATCTTATTGAAACTGAGTAACAACTATGAAAAGTTAAATCAAAAATGCTAATGAGTGCTTCCTTTGCATTTAGAGTCTATTATCCTACATCATACATTGCAGCTTTTCAGTATATGATCATAAATAATGCTTCACTGGGCCATGTACTCACCACTGCTGTTTATCTGTGTAGACTGTGAAGCCACAGCTGAAAAAAAGGGGGAAAAAAAGTATGCAAGTCAGATTTGTCCATGACCTCTGTCTGACTTCATTTAAAGCTATGTTTTTGTAAAGGAAGTCACAGACTTTGCAAAGTTTATACAACTCTAAAGCTAATAACTTTAAAATAGGTGCTTTTGGAGATATGAACGGGTCATGGCCCTATTTATTTACATGCAAAGAGAAGACAAAGTACAAATGCTAGGTACTAAACAGAGGAATTAATGAAGCTAATCGCTGCTTGTTTATGCACGCTAAGACCTTCACACGCCCCGGGCCAAAGTGCGCTACAGATGCCGCTCAATTAGAAACCTTGCAGCTGATGATGAGTCACTTTAACATCAACTAAATTAGATGCATATAAACAGTTACAGCACAGCGCTCCGAGGTAGAGGTGTTTTGCTTTTACACTGAAAATCCAAAAGGTGAAAAGAGCACTTTCCCTCAAACCTTTGGTCATTTGGAGCAGAGGAGTGGAGGAAGAACAAAGCAGAAAATGGCGCGGAGATGAAGAGCTCGCGGGTGGGAGCAGCACTCCTGTGAGTTCGGCCGGGCGATCGGAGGTAGACCTCGGCCTAATGAGCCCGGGTGCTGCCTCTGCTGAGCTTCACACTGTGAGACGAGCCTGTACTGGCCACTCAATGGTATGTCTATGAAACCATCACCATATTTTCCCCACTGCCCTCTTTCGCTCATTTCCAGATTTCATTTAGTGGCTTGACTCAAAATGAATGCATGATTCTGCTTCTGAACACAGTTGATCAACAAGAGCTGCTGCAGGTTTGGCATGTGTCATAAATTATTATAATAGAAAATCATTATAATAAAGTAGTGGCGCAGCTGCAGTGATAGAGGTCGATCAATTCTATCCCAGTGAAAAATAAGATGAGGTTAGAAGTGGTATAGTGAAACATCTTTGGAAACAGAGTAAAAAGTTCACCTGCAATTACACAGTAGAGCGGTGCTAAATAATCTTTACTTTATAATTACACACAGGAACTGTTTGTTGAGGAGGTGCAGCAGCTGTTTTAATAAGCAACTCTGCAAAAATGACAAGGACGTTTGCACTATCAACCTGTTGCACTGAGAATGACTCATTAGTAAGATTCACACAAATATATTACATTCACACTTTAAGATATAGCATAAGGGACGTGAAAAAGCACTGCAATAATACCGTGGGGAATTCGCATGTAAAACTGTGGCCCATTGTAGGTTTGCTATAGTTCATGACCTTCATTGTCAGCCAACAGCTTATTATTTTACTCCTTTTCCTTGCTGAGAGCATTCTGTCTTGTAGTAACAGCAGTGACTGGTTTGAGAAGGGTTTATTAGTTCCTTTTTTTGTGTGCCATTTACTTTCCAGACACGTGCGAGAAGTGCCTTAAAAAGCCCAGCAGGTGTTAATTATCAGCAGCGCTCATTCACATCAGCAGTTTTAATGAAAGCCTAAAACCAGAGGCCCCACGCAGATACTGTTTCCACTGTTATCTACATGAATTCAGACTGTTAAGACCCACACTTCACTTTTCAGATGATGTGATGGATTTTTACCTGTTCGGAGGTTTGAGCTTTTTCTTCAGGCCTAGGTAGCATTTTGCGGATTTAACCAGGACGGCTCTCTCCGCTTTAGCGCTCTGTAGAAAGAAAGACGGAATAAGTGAACAATCTAAAAGTTAATAAACCGACAATAAAATGGCAACATGATGTTTGTGGCGTTTCACAGCATCACCGCGTCACAATTAATTTGAGTCGTTACTCACAAACCTGTTCCTTCAAGCGACAAAGAACAAAGTCAAAGAGAACAAAGCGAGACGAATCAAAGTTAGAGCGTTCCTGTGACACCTACACATCACAGCCCACCTCCCGTATCGTTTCCTCCGACATAATTTGCGCTAAATACAGACCCTGGAATAATTGTTGAGGCCAAAGAATATGAATTTCATAACACTTCCTTTGTATTAGCGTGGTAATTAGCCACATGCTTGTGCAATCTGATATCAAGAATGTTTTTTTTTATTGCCGTAACCCCCTCTGTTACACACAAACTATTCCCTCATACCCCTACGCTCCATTCTTCCCCAGAATTACTGCATCTCCATCAATTATTAACACGGCTTCACACTCTTTTACCAATCCCGGTGTAAAAATACAGGAGAAGAAAAGCCCTCTAGGGAACTCGGCCTGCTGGTCCCCACCCAGAAACTGCTGCATCCTTTCATTTTCAAAAGCGAATGGGAAGACCGCAGACATGGCTTTGCGTTATTTACCCCCTTCGTTTAAAAATGCGGATCACTGACGACGGTATATCACCAGAGAGCAGGTTTTAGCTCGTAGCTTGTTTCTGGTAATATGTGTGTTTCTATAACCTTTCGAGCTCCCTGGAGATACCAGTCGCTTCTTGGGCCTTATATTCTGTGTTTCCCAAACACTGGATAAAGCGGGAGATTAAAGTGGAAAAAGATATATGCCTACTTTGATATCTCTGTAGAGCAGCAGTTTCTCAGAACGCAGGGCCACATATTTGTCCTGGAATTTATGGGCTGACAGCAGTTTGGAGGATCCATCAGTAAACTTGAGGTAGTCGCTTCTAATGAACTGCTTCTGCTCTGGAAACAGGAAACAGGTGTAAACGATTGAATTAGTCAAAGGACATGCACTAATATGTCAACTCCAGCTGGAAAAATGTGTTCATACATCAGCCTATTTATTAGTCACTGTATTTATTAGGGAATAATGCTGCTGGTTTTGTACCTTCACAGTCATGTTTTTTAAGTTCACTTTTTTTAGTCCACTGTCATTTAAAACTGACAGACCACCTGCTAAACCTGACTATTATGTTTATTGCACCAA
Source organism: Rhyacichthys aspro (assembly GCA_036850595.1). NCBI lineage: Eukaryota > Metazoa > Chordata > Actinopteri > Gobiiformes > Rhyacichthyidae > Rhyacichthys > Rhyacichthys aspro. The sequence goes on along the minus strand of CM072165.1, from coordinate 8,829,690 downwards.
TACCTTTTCCCTCTGCAGTTCTTTGGGCCGCAGCAAACTTCTTGATGACAAGGAAGGCAGAGCTGGGAAACTCCAGTGAACTCCACTCCAGGACCTGCTCCAGAACCTTCTCACTCTGGTGCAGTGGTCGCTCTGGAAAAAGCATGGTTTATAAGCAAATAGATAGAAGCAGAGGAAAAAATGTATTTAGTTTAGTAGTAAAAGATCTATTTTACTTCGGAAGTAAATGCTATTATTATGTTGTTTGACTGAATTTCAAGTTTAAATGGTTGCCTTATGGTAAAAACACACGGATGTGCAAATAGAGCTATTATCACTTTGTAATTGGTGAAGAGGATACATGTTATCAGCTAAAAAAAAAATCGATAATGTGTGAAGCAGCGCCCTTGTCTGATGCATCCCCAGTTTTCAGGGCAGAGGAAGGGAAAAAAATTGCCACAGTAGCATAACTTATTCATAACCATGAGCTTATCTTTACTCTGAAATCTCAGCAGACCTGGGCCATAAAATTAGTTCCTCATTTCCCAACAAATATTTGCTCCCATTTTCTGCCTATTGTCCTCCATAACAGTGTTTATCTGAAGCTATCCTCCAAAATGGCTAATTAACGCACTTTCCCTCCCTTCTTTATGGTTTTATAAGCCAACCCTGTCACGGTACCGCCTTCAAAATAGCTTGACTGTTTACTCTTCTGCAGACATTTTGTCTTGCCATGGAAAATTTGCTGAACCGTCAGCAAATACATTCAGTATTCAACACACCTTCATTTTTAGAAGAGGACGGCGTGTCCTCTGTAACTTTGTGAGAAGAAAAACAAACATAAGAGTGAGGTGTAAACTCTCTGTGAACTAATGAAAAGTGCACAGGGACCGCAAGCTACGCACGACTTTGAGGATCACCACTTGCCAGGATATGATCAAACGGGGGTCCTACCATTGCATATTAATTCTAAATGAGGTGGGTCAACTCCCTGCGTTGATCATGCAAGGAAGATGAAGGTAATTTATGACATATGACGGTAAAGGTGATTAATAATATGCATATCATCAAACTGACAGTGCTTGGCTAATTTCTCAGTGTGTCTCAGTGTTCACAGACACCCGTTCATTAGAGAGGGAGCATAATCGTCTAATCACAGGGTCCTTGGAGAAGATGAATAGTGATCTTCAAAGGTGCCTTAAAAGAGAACAGCTAACTGGTGATGCGTCACTCTGGCTTAATATAATCCAGAAGAGAAAGTTTACAGAAAAGAAAACAAGCTGTCATTTATATTTTAGTCATTATTTGTGAAACTTTTTTATATTTAAATGATGTTGAATGTTGTTCATTTTAGTATATGCACAAATAATTCTACATTATCTATAAAAAAGGGATTGGAGCTTAGAATGAGCATCTCTTTAACTATATTTTTTATCAGTTATATTTCTGCAACCAGAAACCTCCATTTTACAAGGAGACATATGCAGACATCAAGGATCAAAGATATTTCAGCAGAACAAGGCCAGGCCTCTTTCTGCATGCATTACAAAGGTCTGGCCTCGTAAACTAAGTTAACTGGTCTGACCCTTCTCCTTTTGAAAATATATGTTACATCATGAAGAGGACAACAGCTGCCCAGACTGTGGAGCAGCTGAAGACCAGGGTCTCAAAGGGAATAGAACCCATATTTACTTCAGTGTAACACTTCTAAAAAATTAACTGAGTACATTAGTTCACTGTACTTGTGAAACTTTCAGCAAATAACTTCCTGAATGAACTCTTAAAAGACTTAGAAGAGGAAATCATTTAAATAAGTACCAATATGAAAAGAAAAATACTTGTGTGGATGATTCAAACCTAATTTTGTGAAGCACCAATTAATGAAATGACGTGTTTAAATAAGAAAAGTTTTTCAGTGGTGATTATTGGTAAATTTGGCAGATTCTCTTGAAATAAACAGACCAAGTGTATCATACCTAACTCTCCATTCTCAATGACTTCAAAAGTAGTCCAGAAGTCTTGAGCATTGACAGTGATGTTCTTCATACTCAGGGCAGTTTCTGCCAGCTCTGATGCCCTCATACTTGGAGACAGCTACAACAACAACATACACACAAAGTAAATAAATACAGCATAACCTGCATATGAACGCTTAGTTTATAAGATCTATGGATCGATAACATTGCTATTAGCCATGTTTTCCTTTGCAGAGGCGTTCAATACTTAACATGTACTGTACAGAGACGTGCAGTGATTAAAAAATAGCACGTTGTCCGAATTGCATTAAGAGAAAGGTGGTCCTTGAGCTGTATTAAAGTCAAAGTGCCTGTGAGCATTCCTGTTTAACCCATCACCTGTGAAAGGAGCCTATAACCTACAGCAGTACTGCACGCCTCGAGAAACGCATTACTCACACAATTAAATCAGACATTTCTTTTGATTAGTTCACTTTTGATTTATTTGGTTGCCGGTAATCCCATCAGGCTTAAGCGCCAATGTCTCGGCCCTATTCTATCAACCCTTCCACCTTTTTGTGCTCCCCGCGCCATCATCTCTTTGTCCTGTTTCACCTGCCTTCATCCCACACTCCATTCCCCGGCAGCGTCTCTCTTATTCGCCCCAGACCTGAGGGGACTTATACCTTGATTAAACAGCAGTTCTCAGGCTCCTTCTTTTCCAGGTAAACCTCAAAGATCAAGTCCCCAGCTGGAGAGAACTGCAAAGAGAAAGAGAGAGAGACTTGTTAATTTCAAACTGTTCTGTCTGCAACAATGAGAAAAATGTCCTATTTTTTTCATTTTATTTTATTTTTTTATTGGAGTGTGAAACAATTATTTAGAGGCAGCCATTAGAAAAACAAAACGATGACTATGTGTACATTACAGTTTTTCTTTGTCATTTAAATGCACAGGTGAACTGAGGTCCATTATTGGCTTGAGCTCCAGGAACAATAGCTGCTACTTGAGAAGTCTGTGGCCTTAAAATGACAAATGAAGAAATTACAGTTACTCAAGTCAATGGAGCAGAAGCTGTAATTGTGAAAATGTCACACACCGATCTGGGGACATCTTGTTTTACTCAGCACACTCTATACTTTTCAGTGTAACGTAACGGGAGAAAACTCAGTATTTGCTGAGGGAAAGAGTTTGACATTGACAAGCAGAGGGAAGGGTTTTCAAGTGCTGCTTAAGAAGGAAAATTGTCTTGAGCGTGTAAAGAAAGCAGCACTGTTCATCCCATTTTTACCACTGTCATACTGTTACTGCACCTGCTCCGACTGTGAATGCAAGTATTGATTTTGAAGTGCCACTTTTAACTCACATGGCATGACATTGGCTTGTACCTCATTATATCACTGATTTACTAACTCCCAAAGTGTGGTCATATGAGCCACTGGCAAGACTCGGGTCTACTTAATATTCTCATCTTTTTTAACGGAACAGATGAGGTTGCAACTTTCTCTCACAAAGTCCTCTGGAGGAACCATCTTGCTAACAGCATGTCTTTAAGTCTAACAGGCACTGCAGCCTGTGATGATGTGGAAATGACAGCTGAAATTTAGACTGAACTGACTTTTGATAAATGTGAATGAAAGTGATCTAAAATCTGATATGATTCTGGCAGAGAGTGAGAGAGTGGATGTGTAGGTGTCCACTGTCTGTCACTGCTGTCAGCAGCTCTATATTTCAAAAGGTTTCGCAGCTTCATATTGCTACCTGACAGAATTTTTCAACTGGCCCCTTAGAGCTCAAAAGGTTTCATCTTGGCCCCAACCCCCCCCCGACAAAAAAAAAAATTTTTTTGTTTGGAAAAGTACAATCATGATGGTTTTTTTTTATTTGTTGTGTTCTTGAGGAAAACATAATATTTTTGTCAACTACAGTGGAAGGAAAACTGCATCCACAAAGCCATATATCAACATTGTTAGAGAATTTTGGGATCTATTGTAAGGTTGTAATGCCCTGAGCCTTGGGCTCTGTCAACAGATAGACTCAGACACCTGCAGGATAACATGGCTCCAACCTCGAGCCTAATCAGCTGAATAACAACTGAATATCAACTCTTTGTTATTGTATTGGTTGCGTAATTGACCTTCTACGAGGTATTATAAACTCTGACCAATGAAAGCATAGCCAGACTTGAATGTTCAATACTACGCTGTGTTGACTGTTCAACTGTCTCCGGGCCTGTATGTGATGGTAATAAACTTCTCCTGCTTAAGACATCCAGACTCTCTTCAGTCCTTTATGTGGTCCAATACTTCGAAGCTCTAAGGCAGTAACACAATTCTCCTACAATATTGGCGTCACGAACTACGGAAATCTATATACAGCTGGACTGGTAAGTGCAAATTAATTTTTCTCTTTTAAGAGAAGTGTTGCATTACCAGAACCAGGCTTGACAGATAGATCCTATGTGTTGGGAAAATGTGTACAATACACAGTCCTTGAGCTATTGGTCACATATGTGAAATTAAATGTAAGTTTGAATTTAATTGGTTATGCAAATTAAATGCTTGTTTAAAATGATTGGCTAATTTTGGAGTTAACGTTGGTACCAGTATTCGGCTGAGGCCGTACTGGTTGCCTGTGAATTCATGAGAAAAGCTAAACATAATGAGCAGTATGAAGTACTGAAATTTGGACGTACTGAGAGCTCTGAGTAAGCTTTCCAACATTGAATTCTGTTTTCGATAACAATTTCAAAGGCCAATGTAATTGTTATTAAGGCGGTGTGAGCAAGAGTAAAGCTGTGAATAACACAGTAATTACAGGCTGATGTGAAAACCTTGGTGGATTGGCGTTGTATAGGTGGTCATAGCACTCTGTAGTGAGATTGAGCACCGGTTTTGTTTTTCTTGAAACTATATGTCTGGGACTATAGCTAAAGAAGAGGCACGATAGCTGCTCTGCAGAGGGTCTTAGTCTGGGGAGGGCCTAGGAAAACTTCCTTAGAATCACTGATTCCCTAATAGGCGCCTATTTCTTAAAATGTGCACGTGGAGATACATTCAGGATTTAATAGATTCTGCTCTTGTATCCGGCTCTTGCTACCATTGTAGTAACTCTAGAATCAGTTAAGAACTTTAACGATCAAAAGTGTTGTGTCTGAACAAACTGACAGACTGAGACTGATAAACCTCTGGATGCTGCAGTAGATTTTTTGCCATAAATGTGTTATCTGTTATTTACTATATGTCCTGTTTTGTATCTTATGAAGTTCAAAATTACTATGATTACTACAGAGTTCACCACACAGTGACTAGCTTAAGTCTTTAATCAACTCACTAAGATCTAAACATCAGACACACATTTCTTCTTTCTCTACACCTGGTGCAAGGCGATATCTCTACACTTCTAACTTCATCATAGACATCAGCGTTAAAGCTACAATCTGTAGACTAGCCTCAACTAGACCAAAACCCTCTCCTGTAGAGCACACACACAAGTAAAGGGCTTAGTGAGTGTCAGCAGGACAAGGAAAACAAGGCAAAGTCAACAACTAATGTGTGGATGAGAAAAGGACCAACATCAGGGAAGATGAGGAAGGCGTTGTTGCTGATGTAAATAAGAGCTGTAATAAAGAAAAGCTAGACTCGATCAAAAGTGGACAATACCCGATGTTTAAAAAAAAAAAAATACGGACCCTTTATTCAAACCTAAAGCAAGGCACTGTCTCTGACCTCTCACAGAAATTGTCACAGCGCTTGAGTCTGTGAACCAACAGCCCCCACCTTTGATCTCGCTGTTCTCCTGATAGAGAGCACACACACAGTGTCAGCAGGATATGGAAGCAGGCAAAGGAAAGAGAAGGGGTTAATAATAATAAAAAAAAAAAAAATAAAAAAAAGTGAGGAAGAGGAAAGAGACAGGAAAGGAATAATAACAATATTGATCATACTAATCTCTTTGCAAACGGGTTCTCTAAAAGTTGCTAAAGTAACAACTGTTATAATGGGTGCACAGAAAGTGCTGGAAGGTGTTACAAAATAAAATGACATTAATTTTGAAGATTTTGTTGTTCTTACTAAGGTAGTTAACTAAAACTAATTTAGTTTGGTATATATCTGGTGTCTGTCTTGTCTTGTGTTTGGTGCAGCTGCTGTGTGTATCTGTTCTGTGTGAAGGTCTTGCCCCCTTTGGGGTGTTTTTTAAAAAAGGGGGGCGTGGTAACCAAAAAAAAATTTTTTTTTGAAAAAAAAATTGGCCATAACAACGGTTGGTTAAAAATACAGTTAAGAAAATATTACAGTGTGACGGTAATGAGTTTAATCTAAATATGTAGTGTGCTGGTCACGGAGAAGCACTATTGAGGTTTGATTAAACTAAACTGTATTAAAATGACAAGGCAAATAATACCTGACCATCATAACAGCCTTAAAGAAGAAAACAGGGTAACATCTGTGGATGTGTTGCAGACAACTATTAACCTGGGTTTTTCTCACTTATTCATTATGTGTGTTTTATTATGATGTGTTATATTTTGAGAATTGATGCTGCTCTAATTGTTGTTTACAGGAACCAAAGAGCTCCAGTTTAAAGCTGATGCATGAGTTACATGTCACATGTTATATCTGTGTTCTCTGTCATCCTCTGCAGCTGAACTGTGAGTAAGAACTTTGTAACTGGGTGTAAGAAGGTCAATGGTCAACAAGACCCTGACCAAAAGCTTACAGGGAAATGTTACAGGGACAGTTGTAATTTTCATTAGAGCTTCATTAATCGAACAAATTCAAAATATAATACTATACTTTGCTCTTAAACATAAAAACAATTAAGCAGTGAGACAACTAGAGCAAACAAACAAAAGTTAAGAATGAAATGTTTTAAATGTATTTATGGGAAATTAAAAGAGAGTTAAAATGTCTTGTGAAGTAAAATCAAATACAAACGTGAAGTTTTCCTAAACTAGATGCAACTGGAACAGGTTTAAAAACATAACTTTAAGCCTTAATGGTGAATGATTGTTGTAACATTGAATTAAAAAGCTGAATTATCTTTGAAGTATGAGGGCCTAAAAGATTTAGATTTGAAATGAGATGATGTTGTGTTGAAAGTATTACTTGATTCACTGTGTCTTCATTTAGTGGGTGTTTTGTGGTTCTCTGTAGTCAGCTATAGAGTAATTCTTTTGTGTTATACTTGGTCTATGAAATATCAACATAGACGCTGTTGTTTTTGAGATATTGGAACTTAGTGTTTTGTTGTATGCATTGTCTTCTGGTTGACATTAGACATTCCTTTTTCCCTCCTCATACTAGAAAAAAGTTTGAAGGTTTGAGAGTTTACATTGACCCAGATGGCAACAGCCTTCAGGATCTTGATGTTCTGTTAAACAAAAAGACATCGTAATAGTTGATAAAAATGTCTCCTTAATATCTCAGACGTGTGTTATCAAAAGAGAGCAACGGGCACTAGAAACAAAACCATTGTTTATATAAAAAAATAATAATAAAATCTGCTCATCAAGACATGTCACTTTGACCAAACAAGACTCACCAAGTCTAACAATAACTGAAGGTTAATTAAGTTTTACTTAAATGAATGCTCATGAGAGTTTAACATTAATTTAGTCTTCATTATTTGTTACCATTTACCTTGACAGTGAGTCGCTGCAGTGTTTGAATCAAACCAGTAAAACATCAATTACAGAGGTTTTCAGTTTTTATAGCTGTAACATGAATGGTGTTTTCAGGCTGATCTTTGAGAAATAATGCAAAAATTACTTAAAATAGTTAAAAGTTAATCAGTACAGTGACTATAGTCTTCTCCTAAAGTCTCTGAATATAGATGTTAATCCTCTAAAAGTACTTTACTTCTTTTGGACTGTACAGCTGCAGACTCTTTATAAACAACTGATAAAGGACTGTGACTGTCTTCACTGATAACTGTGAGTGGAAATGAGACCTGTTGATGGCCTAGTGTTTCTGGGGGGTAGTTACTTCATGTGCCTTGCTGGTTTTCCACTGCTCCAGCACTGAACTGAACTGAACCTGCCTGGCTCTGGCACTGTTTTGTCTACTGAGACTTATCTGAGAACATGGCTGCCTGCTCTGTATCGTCTCTGAGAAACATGAGACTAACACTGGCTGAAGCACCAACGACAAAGAAAGCTCGTTTCTGACTGGTCTTAAAGCTGCACTTTGTGGACTGGGCTCCTCCACACTCCTCAGGTCAAATGGACTGAATCTATGCCACTGCAACTGCTGCTGCTCAGAGGTCATTACAACATGAACTGTTCTGCTGCTGCACTGAGGGGTGCTGCTCACCTGGGACACAGGGTACTGACACTGGCTCTCAATTCCACTCCTAGACCCTGACATTTACATTTAAATACTACTGTTTTTTATTACAAAAAAACAAAACAAAATAAAAACAAACCAGTTTCTATGAGTTCAACTATTGAGTTGTGGATTTTTTTAGAGCGAGGTCTGCAATGAAGACACCATTCTACTTGATATCACCAAAGGTCTATTAATAATAAGTAGACGAACTAATCAGTAGACAAACACTCTCATAACAATCGCGTGTCCTCTCGTATTATTCTACCATTCGTCTGTGAATTTGAACTGAACTTTGTTATTCAAATTTTAAAACGTGCCTTAATTCTGGGACATTTATGCTATTACATTTGGGAAGTCTGCCTTTATAGTTTTTCAATATTTGGATTTTATGCCTTTTTGTTTCTGCCAATTTTAGATTTCTTATGCAAACTTGAGTTTAATTCTGTAAATTTCAGACATTTTCTGCAATATTTTCATCTGCAACCACCTGCAACGACTTCTGCCAATGCTATCTATTTTTTTAAATTAGTTTTGCTTTTAGTAAAACAATATTATTTAAAGTAACTGTTGAATAACTCACTCTTCTAAAGCAAAGGTGTTTTTGTTACATGGTGTAAAATAAATAAATAAATAAATGAATAAAAATAAAAAGAAGAAGCTTAAAAGTAGATGCTACAATTGTTGAGAATGGTATATTCAATAACAGCCTAACTGAGTTCACACAGAACCACGTGAATAAGTTAGTTCCCGATGTCACAAAATACTTTGACATATGGAGCGAAAACCCATGCACAGATAAATCTGTCCTAGCAATACAGTTAGATGAGCAAACACGTCAATAATTGCAAAAAAAAAAAAAAAAATGCATTAAAGATGACGAAACTGCTCATTTAACCACTAACACAGGAACTGAAGCTTGACTTGGTGTGGGGGCCGAACTTTGAGATGGATAGATACTCAAAACAGAGCTTTTTGGTATGAGGAACTGTGTTTCCTTCTAAAAAAAGTAGGCCTCATTGAACCAGAGTCTCGTCAGTCCATCATTTGCTTTAATTCCATTCAGCTCGTGGGTGATTAAACAATTGCCTATCAACAATAAATTTACAAGCTTCTGCTACAATACATAAACAGTAAACTTAATGAGAGCCTCTTAAAAATAGCCAAAAGGATCATGAACTATGTTCTTAAAGAAAAGGCTATCAGTCACCAATTAAAAGTTGTATAAGAGGAAGGTTAAAGGAATGCAGAGAAAATCATTTTAAAGTCACCTGCGCTGTTTGACTGTTGTGTGTTTCCTGTTTTGTGTTTGTTTGAACCTATTGAGCTTGTTGATCCAAGTCTAAAGAACGAAGGGAAGTTTGTTCTAGAGACTGTGCTGGTCCCGTTGAGCTCTGCGTGAGTTCTTTGTGTCAATGCTGTGTTGTAGTTGGTGTGTCTGATGTTGAGAATAGGGCTCTTAAATCATTCACATGGTAATTTACTGGTAACAATCATCCAACATGTATACAATACAAATAAATGCAGAAGAAGGAATCACGAGAGTCAAAGACAAAAAGTCACTATTGTGACTCCAAAAATAAAGAGAAGCCCCATATTTTTTCTTCCTGTGTGGCTCAGGTGCACATGATCCTCACATGAATAAAAAGAGGTGGGAGCAAGAGAAGAGAATCCTGGGAGGTTCTTAGTCGAGACAATTATTATTATGACTCTTTCTAATAAAAATATATTTGCAGTATTCGAATGTTAAACTAAACACAAAGAATGAAGAAATTCAGAGTAAACAACAGATTTAGTTTAGACTAAATATTATTAAATGTTTCTGAAACCAAAAGATAAGGAAAGTGCTAGGGAAAAGAGAAGAACAAAGCCCAGTTGTTCCTGCGGAAGGTTAAGAAGTGAAAAGGACTGACTAGAAAACTTTTCACTAATCAACACTAACACCTAACTCTTACTAATGACTTTCTGAGACCTCAGATTCAAAGAGCAACATGGAAACTTGAAAAAGGGAAACTTCAACAACTAACACCTATGGGTTGTAGTACATGAGCTCTTCTAACCTAATTATTTTCTAGGCTGGTGGACAACTGTTTAACAGACATTTTACCAACAGGGTCCCACTCTGGAACATTGTGCATTGGAGATCAATACCAGCAGCCACTTACACAGGCTTGAATTGAAACCTAAGATCTAATGAAGGCCCTCTACCGGCCAGAGAGTGTTGATGTTTACAGGCAAACACCAAAAAGATAAGGTTCCTGTTAAGGTCAGTCCAATCTAGAGTCCAGAGTCAGGGATAAACACCAGTATCCTTTTGGAAAGTGCTTAATATCTGAATTGTTAAGTTGAAATGAATGTTGCATTAAAAGTCTTAAATGCAAGATTTAAGACTTTCAATGTCTATATTCATTTTATATTTTGTAGATTTCTATTTTATATTTCTTTATTTCTGTGTTACATTTTCTAGTGTGCTGTGCAATATCTATTTTGCTATTGGTTGCAGGTAAATAAAAACAAGCAAGCATTTCACTGCATTTGGTATAAATCTTATCCATCTTCAAGAAGAAATAGGTAGTAATGTTGATAAATGTTTGGCATGGTAATCATTTTCTATCCACAGGTCCAAGAACAACACACACAAAAGGTATCTTTGTCATTCTATAGAACCTTTTAGTGCTGAATATGAAAAATGTGGAATGGTGCCTAAACGAGATGCTGTTGGTGAATAACACCCAACCAACTTCATGCGTCTAATGTCGATGCTAGTGACTAGTTAAATATTTAGCAGTTATTTAAAGGCTACATGGTAAACATCACTGAATCATTATATTATTGCTGTGCAAACAGAGAAAGGTGTACTGCAATAGTTTGGTACTGCACCCGCTGGCTTGTCCAACAAACATGAGGAATACCTTTTACAGGTTAACTTTGGCTCATGGGAATCAGAGATGCATGCTGATGGTGAGTGGATAGCAGAGTGGGGGTAATTAAGAGGTTCAGTATTTAGTGGCTAATAAAGACTCATATTTAATCTAGAAGGGCATAGAAATGTGCACCTGGACATTAATTGTAACCTGTGAGTAAGTGTGGTAAGTTATCTTATATATTTCCATGCTGATGTGTTCACTGTCGCTGCCTACACATTCCACATTATGTGCACAACATCATTTGTGGTTTCAAAACATCTTGACTGGTTTTGGCAGCTATTATCAATATGTGCACACAGTTTTAATGCATTCACTTGGGGAAGTGTCAATGGTTCAGAAGTGGTTAGAAATAAATCTACAGGAACTATTAAGTAAAAGTAAAGTAAATCAACTATTGTCAAACAATCCTACACATGTAAAAAATAAGAGCTTCTTAAACAATATTAAGCTGAATGTATCTCTGTTTCCAGGGGGCAGGAGCCATAGAACTTGGAAAGGTGTGGGTCCTGCTCCCTGACAGTCTGCAGGGGTGTGGAGGCTTACAGCTGAGTCCCATACGACCAGCCTTACGGTACATGCCTTTTAGATTTTATTCTAAGATAAAGGATTTAAAGATAGCAGCCTCACACACCCCATTAATGTGTAGACTTACTGCTGCAGACAAAGTAACCTATGATACAGAATTACAAGTAAAATACTAGACCTTTCACTTATTACTCAAGGAAGAACATGTAGAGTAATTTGAACTAATGCTGCTCTTAGGTTTCTGTGGAAACTGCATTAGAGGTGTGGAGTAAGTGTTATGTATTTTACCGGTAGAACATGTGTCTTAAAATCTAGGGAAATTGCAATAGTGTTCCTTTCAAATAAAATAAAATAAATTAACAATAAGTAATAGACAATAAGCAAAACTTTCGGGTCTAAAAATAATGCAAATAATAAAAGTTGCCAATGAAATAACACAAAGGAGAAAACAACAGAGTAAAGCAACATCTAAGTTCTGACAATTATGTTCCTTAATATCAAAGAAATAATTTATCTTATGTTGTTTTATGTAGAGGTGAATACACATAAAATGCTTTTATTTCAGATAAAAGGAGAAAAGTGAATGCATTGTGATTACTTTGTGAAGCTTATGTATGCATTAGTCCTCTCTGTAATTCATGTAACACTGATGCTTTTGTGATTGTGGAACGCACAATTATGGTTTTAAAAGTGTTTAAAAAATCAATTTCAACTTATTCATATTGAGCTTGAAGAAGAATGTTTCACCTGAGGAGCCTGAACAAAATGGAATCACTTGGAGATGAGTTAGGGAACTCGTCGTATCGGGCATAATAATCCTATGTTACGACGAGGTTAAGGCATGGGTGTGCACTCATGACCTTTAGAGTCCCAAGGAATACTCCAGTCTCAACTTATTGAAGTTGAGCTTTGAAGAAGATTGTTTCACCTGAAGAGCCTGGACAAAATGGATTACTTGAAGATCAGTTAGGGAACTCGTCGTATCGGGCATAATAATCCTATGTTACGACGAGGTTAAGGCATGGGTGTGTACCCATGGCCTTTAGTGCCCTATGGAAGATATCTACACTGGAACCGTTTTGCCACATGGACTCTTTGCCCCACATTACCCCTGGATCCTTGTCCCATTGCACTGATGCAGTCGCACTGCTCAGTGTGAAGAAATGAACTGTTCCTTGATTAATAATTTGATTGCATCAAGATTTTGTGATCATTTTAATGTCATTGTTTCTGAAGATGTGTGAGCCTTCCAATGTATACCATCTGTTTTGGAATGATTGTGAAATTATTTTATTATTGCAGGAGACCTAATTGGCTGCTGGTCATCTTTTACTATCCCCTGCGCCAATTACGGGGGGTAGAGGTTTGGTGATCAGTGCCCATCGCACCATACTTCTGAAGTGTAGAGGCATGTGCTTTAGCTAGAAACAAAATTCATTCAAATTGGGTGATTTGTGACTGATGAGACGCATGTCTCGGCACTTTAGGGGTCCCTGGGGTTGGGGTCATTGAAATCCATTAATACAGCCCATATTATTGTAACACTGTTTACACTGGTAATTGCTAAGTGCTAAAATGTTATATTAATGATTGATCTTTGATTTATTGAAAATTGGTGTTGATTAAATGTAATACTTTGAGTTTGCATTTAGAGTCTGAGTGTGCTTTCATGGTAAAATTCTCTTTAGGCGTTTACGTAAGGTTAAAACCACTTGTAAAGGGTTTAAAGAGGAAGGAACTGTTAGAGAATTTTGGGATCTATTGTAAGGTTGTAATGCCCTGAGCCTTGGGCTCTGTCAACAGATAGACTCAGACACCTGCAGGATAACATGGCTCCAACCTCGAGCCTAATCAGCTGAATAACAACTGAATATCAACTCTTTGTTATTGTATTGGTTGCGTAATTGACCTTCTACGAGGTATTATAAACTCTGACCAATGAAAGCATAGCCAGACTTGAATGTTCAATACTACGCTGTGTTGACTGTTCAACTGTCTCCGGGCCTGTATGTGATGGTAATAAACTTCTCCTGCTTAAGACATCCAGACTCTCTTCAGTCCTTTATGTGGTCCAATACTTCGAAGCTCTAAGGCAGTAACACAATTCTCCTACAAACATCACTTGGAAAGATATGACAAACTGCAACATACTGCAATCTGAAAAGAGTATTTCTTTCTTCCTTTCTTTCCGAATTTTCAAAAACAACACAGCAAAGATCTTGTAGACTCTAGACAATCATTTCCACATTTGAAATCATTCTTAAAATGAGCGCCTTTAATCTAACATCTAAATGAACACAGCTACTTCGTGCTGCCTGTAATTGCACTAAATCACTGAATGTAGTATAACTTTAAGCCGAACTTTTATACTCGCACTTTTGCAGGCGAAACCCCTTGTTGATTTGAGTCCATAAGTGAAATGTTGTCCCAATTTTCACCTCCAACAGTTTCATAATAGTGCCGGCTTTCCACTGAGTAACCCCCATGCCCCTCAGCGGCGGACATGTCGTGAAAGGCTACGGACGAGGTAGAAGAAAGAAGGAGAGAGAGTGGAAACAGGTCGGCCAACAACTTTATTTTAGATTTGGACAACTGCGGCTGCATGCTATTTATTTTTTTCAGTTATCTGGACCAAATGTTTTTCTGTGCAGAGGCATCCAGGCATAAAGTACCTGCGGTAAAGGTTAACAAGAACAAAGCCCTTTTTTTCCTCACCCGCCTGGACCTGCCTTCTCTGCTGTAGCCTTATCCCCCTGTTCCCCTCACCTCCCTTCTTTTCACTAGAAAAACAGGGAACCGGTACAAATGAATTCCTGATTTGAGAGACCCTGACACACGCAGGTAAATCAATACACGCACACACAAACAAACAGAACACCAGCGGTGATTTCCATTTAGCTTGTGCGGCCGACTTACTGTGGTGTCCTTCTTGTCGTTCCAGCGTGTGATGAAACTGTTCTCTCTCTCCATCTGTTGCACCTGCTCTTCGTTGACCTGTGGGAAATGGCACAAAAACACACAAGCTCACCAACTTTTAAGCCTTAAATATAGCACTTGGCTTACAAGATTATACGTGGAGTCAGTCAGCCAGTATTTATGGAGCTAATGCTGCAGAAGAAAGCCTGACAGTGAATTTCCCCCAGCTCTGGGTGGAGAAAAGACAGTTTATTCCAACTTTTTTAACATCATTATCATTTTCTGAGAACAATTTCTTTGTTGAAGTTATGCGAGTGGCAAAGAAGATTGGAGAAGGAGGAAAAAAAACTTGTGTGTGTGTGTGTTTAGTCCTGATAATAGCCTGCTGACAACATCCAGCAGCGAGCTCGAGCTTTAATTAGTGAAACGTCTCTCATTTTATGTCATAGTGTGCGCATTCATCGCTATTGGGCTCATGATTGGTTGAGCTTAATGGCTATTTGTCATGCGAATGATGGCGTCCCGAACCGATTTGGACTGAATGCCCCTCCTTTAACGTCAGAACAAGAGGGATCTGGGCGCTCCGCGGGGAATTAGCAGTCGCTGGGTTGCTCCGTATCCCGTAAGCCAGGCAGCTCTCCAAGGGTAGCGTTGATCCCACGGCCCCGCCCTGCGCACATTGCGACTATTGTATGGGTTTGGCAGGGACACTTCTTCTCCCCAGATGCTCAAAGTTAGAGTAACGCCTGCAGCTGGGTGTAGATCAAATATGGCGACACTGGAACATGTTAAATCATTTATTTTCATAGATTATTATAGACTGCTTGGTTCTTGTGACAGCAATAGCTTTAGTAACCAGCACAGTCACATTTTTAGATTAAAACTGACTGGTAACTATTTATTGCCCCCAACTTGACAGTGACCTTATTAATAATTGGTGAGTGCTGATATTTTTCTGTCGTCAAAATAGCTCTGCAAATTTAGCACACAGTCATAAGCTTGGCCTCATTTCTCTTTAAGATGCCTTCTTATTTTCTCTTCTAGGTGACCTGTTTTTTGTTTGTTTTTTTCCGGAGATGTGGGCCAACTGTGTGAGTTGGGTACAGTTGGCACAGACATGGGCTTTGATATTAAACTATTTATTTTATCAGCTGAGGAGCATAATAACTAATAAACCCACTACAGCGTTGCCACAGTGCTAGTTTGCGACAGGTACCTACATCATGCACTTGCTCAGAAACTCTCCTTACTTTGCCCCAGTTACAGTCACGGTGTTTATTTGAAGAAAATATTTACATGCCCTAATTCTGAAAAACACAACATCCCTGCTATGTTATTTGCACAGTGCCCTCATGACGTGTTGATAATATTTAAAAAAGTAGTAAAAAGTGTGACTGAGAGAGTTCTTCACCATCAAATAACAGAAAATAAATAAAGTGCTTACACCAAAGAGAGTTATGTAGTTGTTAATAAGGTCTTGGACCACGCTGACTTCCTCTAAGTTTTGGCCACGCGTTTGGAACAAGCACGAGGAGAAGACCGAGGCCAGTTTCTTACTCGGCATCTGGTTGAGGTGGGAACACTGTTGAATTCTGGATGAAAGACAGAAAAGAAATTCAGCTCCAAAACACAGACATAAACAGGCAGTTCAATTTGTCACACCCACACATTTGTACACAGAGACACAAACAGCGTCAGAATTGGTTGAAATGCAATCCCCAAAAAAATCAGCGAAAAGGGCCAATTAAGTCTTTACTGTTTTTCTTCCATAATGGCAGAGTGTTTTAGGAGATATACTGACTTTAAGAGTATGCGTTTATAAAGATGTTTACACAGAACATCAACTTCTGAAAGTAAATGACTGTCTGGAAGTAAACTTCAGATTAAACTTGACACGTATAATTTCTCAAAACAAATACGAAAAAGTGAAGCCAGCATCATTAAAAATAGCACAGTGTGTTGTTATAATTGGCTAATTCCCTGAATTTACAATAACAACTCAAGCCGAGAATTAACACCAACAATATTGAAATTATTTGCAGCTCGAGAGTCTCGCTAACGGGAACGTCTTTTAACTTATAATATAACGTCCTTGTCACTGCGTCTGCTTCCAATAAAGCATCTAAATATAAGAAACTGTAGAGCCAGACTGCTTCGAAAATAATTACAGACACAACAGCAGAGACAGGTCATTAGCAGAGCAGAGGAGATAACAGGCTAATCAGCGGGTGACGAATGGTGTCCCTATGGCGACTCGGGCCACGGGACCTCTGAGCCTCCATACCTGTTACATCTGTGAAGCAGCGGGGCGCTAAGTGGACCGCAACAGGACAACAAAGTGTACGTCTTAATTCATCCACAGCTTTAGAACCAACGCTTTGATTTGACTTGACTTTTACTCATTATTAACGGAGAGCAAGCATTTGTCACGCGCTGGAGACTTTTAAGGTGGCTCAAAACATCCATGTTTTAAACAAGCAAGAAAGTTTGTAGCCAAAAACATTTACATTTTAAAGAGAATTTAATGAATAGTAAAAGGTACGGATGTGTCAGTGGGAAACTACCTATATAGATGCTGAAGTAGAGCTTCAAGGGTTGACCTGTTTATCTTTGGCAGACTCTCGATGAAAGTGGAGTACTTCTTTACTCTCTGCTTTTCGTCATTCTCATCTGCAAGCCACACATAAGAGAGCTCCTTTCAAAAATAACACATCTCATGTTGGTACAGTGTAGTCCAGATTACGTTTAATAATCTGTGGCTTTGATTGGTGTAAATGACTAAAACTAATACTATTATTCCGCCATCCCATACCCAGAGCTGAGACCCAGTATGGATAGAGCTCCTTGGTTAGCAGTGCATCCTCGGCGTGGGATAAGAAGCTCTTGAGGGTGCCCGTCACATCTTCCAGCCGGTGTTCTTTCTCTCTCAGTTTCACGTTGCGAGCATCGCGTGTGAACTCCTCCAGCAGCGCAGCCACTCGGTCCGGATCCCCTGGCCTCTGGTAGACCCCCTCCCGACACAAACCTGGCTCAGGAGTAACAGAAAGTAACTGAGAATTGGGCAGAGTTAGAAAACTTCCTTTCTTTAAACGCTTTCTAGTCATAATGTCCCTGCGCAGAGGCTATGAATGTAAGGGCTCATTGCGATAATAGCAGATAAACTGTATGACTAAATAAAATTATGGAGAACTGGCCAGCTTCACAGCTATTCACTGGATTTAAATATATTACATAATCCCATTTGAATCTAAATTGCAGGTGAAATAAAATGTCTATGCTACGTATATTAACCTTCAGTACCGTATTTTCAGACTGTCAGGCTGACTTAAATAAATTCAGTATGTATCTTTTTCTGCTTTCCTTTTGGGTGTTTTTATATATATATAAATCACACTCATATTCTATGAAGCACATCATATGAAGGACTCCACATAACTCACCATACTGAGTGACAAAAGCAATGCAGCTATCAAGGATAATAGGGACACCATTTTTTGTCAGCTGTTGGTTGCTGAGGGCTTTGCCATCTGTGCCAGCAGCAAGCATGATGGCAGAGTGCCACAGTGTGAAGTCCATCTTGTTAAAACCATGGATGTAAACTGTTCTATCAAAGAAAGAACAAAGCTACAGTCAGATGGCAAGCCTCACTGCTTAAATCACATTTTGTTAGGATCTAGAGCTTTTCTTTGACAGAGCAATCTATAATGTCACCATATCAACTGCTCACCCGCCTGAACCCTCCTGTGTGCATCCAACAGTAAAGAACAGATGATAATTAATAATGTCACTCTACACATCCTTTAGTGTAATATATGAAAAATGACGTTTACTGAGGTCTAACAGTCCAGCCGTATCTATGGCAACCTTCCACATTTGTGCACCAGCATATTACTTGACAAATAATACCATTATATATTCTAGGGGTCTGGTACATGCACGGATGGTTGATTCCTCGTGATTTGGACTTGGATAACAACAGTTGCAAGTTGTGCAGTTCAAATGATGAGGAATAAATTAGATCTGGGTCAGAGGGGAGCATAAAATTGGATTTGTGCAACATGTAAAATTACATTGCTAAGCCACTGTCAGTAGTCTACAACATCTAAATAGTTAAAACAGATCTACAAACAACCAAAAGTTCCCAAAAGAATTGATGAAAAATTTCGAACTCCACACATTTAATGAAGTAAGCACACTTCATGTTGCACACACAGAGCCTGAAAGTGTTTGCTTGTGTAAGATGTCACCTCACCCTCTCCTTTTAATTAAACCAGTCAGTCCAGAAAGGCTTTAATTATCTCTTTTGCTTACAGATGATTCAATGCCTTTGCACTACAGTGTATCTTGCCACATGCTGTTGCCATAACACATAAACTCTACCAATTAGCACCTTTTAATTCTTTTTTTTTTTCTTCTCTGACATACCTTCGGCCCTCCACCATGAGCAGAACCTGGATCTTGTCCTCACCTTCGGCATGTGTGGAGACAGCTGGGGAAAGAGGGCAACAACAGTACAGAGAAGCGATACATGTACACTTAAAGTGTAAAGTGTAATAAGATGGAAAAATGCATATGTTCAGTCTGTAAGTGTAATTAGAAGTATCTGCCATAAAAGGTTATGCATTTAGTGGTTGACATTGAAAGCTCTCACTACATTTGCGATTTAAGTCAGTCATAACAAATACACTTTACAATATGTCTAGACTCACACAGCAACCCAGCCATTATCCAAAGGCAGTGGTGAAGCAGAAAATGTCACCTGCATCAAACAGGAGCTAAGTATTTTTATGTATAAATGATAAAACATGGATTGAGTTTTCATGTTGCATACATATGTGGGGTGTTTTTTAAGCAGGATAGAGAAGTGAGGAACAGTGTTTTCAACGGCCGGCAAGTTTTACCATAAACACTTTAGAGTCTGAGCTGATGGATTATGTTAACAATAAAAGCCACCACAAAATAATATAAAAGTCTGAAATGGTGAGACCAAAACTTTAGCAAGAGCCACTATCATTCATTCTGTAAGCTCCACCCCTGAATTGCTACTAGTGAAGCTCCACCCATTAGTCAAACTAATGAAAGAATATTTCAAAGGCCTAATGGGAGAAAGAACTGGCGAAATGGCAGGTGGAGCTGAAGAACACAGGCAATTAATCCCCCAAAGACTCCCAAAGATTTGCCTTTTTTATTTTATTTGGCAGATTTTCAAGGGCAGTGTATTTAATTCTGGTCCAAACTACAAGAAAAGAAAGAACAGAACTTCAGTCAACTTCAGTGATTGAGATTGCCTTGAGAGAGGTTTATTAACTGTGTTATCAGGTAAATGCAAAACACTTGTCATTGTTGTTCGAACAAACACAGCAAGCCTCTCTTATCCATCTAACAGCAGACTGGGAATGTTTTAATATGTGTGTGATAAAAAGCTAAATCTGCAGCCTTATTGCCTTTATCATTTGTACTGGCGATCTCAAAAGTGATTTCTGTTATATTTAACTCCTGTGTATCTGTGTAATGTAAAATGCCCACAAACACACTCAGTTGCCAAGTGCAGCTTTTATAGTATTTTGTTATATAGTGATTGAATCCCTGCTGAGGACCAGACAATTTCATTGCAAGCAATACTTTTTCTCTGTTGACTGTATAAACTGAACACATCACAATATGTTTATGGCAGGAAGCTGTTACAAATAATCAATTTCCATGTGTTACTGCAAAACTGCAAAACACAGAACTTGGTGCATCAAGTAAAGGATAAAAGAACGTAAAAATGATTAAAGTTTATGTTTTACCTGCTGTGATAATACCCTTGAGTGGGTTTTGAGAAATGATTTAGATGATTGTAAATCTGCCAGCCTGAGGTTATAAAGCAAGGAACAGACTGCTTCACACTTGTACCGAACATTTCACACAGTTTGGAGGACTGTATGTCTGAAGCATGTTGTGATTTAATTGAAATGTTTATTTCCTTAATCTCTGCCTGCTACACAGGAGCACCTTTCATGTACTGGTGTCACTGTAGAGAAAAGAACAGTTAATCCCATGTCACAGACTGTGGTTCTTAAAGGGATGCTTTCAGTGCTCCAGAGCCTACCATCCCCCGAAAAAACTCTGTCCCTGCAGGCGCTGGCGGCTCCCCGGCTGTGACAAATATGGTTTGGGAAAGCTTGGAATAAAAATGAACCCCGCTGCACTTCTTTAGCCTGCCCCAGGTGTGAAGATGAGGCGCTGTGGCCACAATTTGATCCACGTTGAGCTGTAAATGGATTAAAAAGATCCATCGATTTAACCTCCTTGTGTTTGCACATCACACTGTGCAATCGATTCAAACGTCCTAAAATGTTTCATATCTGCCAAGTAGGTGTGAACTTTGCAGTCTATCACTTCTCATGGCAGTTTATCTTCTCGTTAAACAGTCCCTATCATAATCTGAGGTTGTTGGCGAGATACTTATAAGTGGACCAAAAAAAAAAAATCCTGCCAAACCAACACCATCTTGAAACTATCAGAACATTTGCAGCAAATATCGAAGCAAATGTTGGTGGCATTTACTGGCAAAACAAATCATTAATTAATCAAATTCAGCTGGCAACTTTATTAAATGAATTTGGATTCTAATGATATTGTTTGATAAAGGAGCTGTCTTGCTTCTTGTGTATGTTTAATGACCACAAGCTCAGCTTACAAACAGTCTGTCTGTATATGTGCCACCCACACATATTCTACTTGCTTGAGTGTGGCTGTCTTGTAGCGGATAAAGTGTGCGAAGCTGTCTTTGCGGTTTGACAAATATTACCAAAAAAGCTGATGTCAAAACACATACAGTAAATAGTACGATGGGGTTAATTAAAAAGCTGGGGGCAAGTTTCTTATTTGTGGATTTGTATGGACAGTATCTGTTTTAAAGTTTGAAAACTTTTGTCTTTCTTAAAGAACACACAGGCTGAATAGATAGATATAGAAATTCTAATGTCCAATAAATGTGCATTTTACTTAAATCAAGTTTAAATCATTATATATGGTGTTTATAATTGTGCATTAAATATTTTTTAACTAATCAAACAAGGTAAATGGTCATATTATTTAGTCATCTTGTATTATGATAATGATGGCTCTTCATATTGCCCATCACAACACTATAATATCTTGAGTCATTTGTTCTTTAAAATTAAACATGACATTTATATTTAATAACACTTTTGTGACTAAGCCTAATTTTCTGGAGTCCATAAGTATTTTGGTAATCACCAGTGGATGTGTCTGCACTATGTCCTCATGAATAAGCCAAAAGACATCTTCTGTACTTGAATGTTTTCAGTCCTCGTCTTCTTCTAAAGTTATGGACAAGTAAGCAGGCCAATTAGAGCGAAGACCCAGCAGAAAAATGTAATGGTGTGAGAAGCTGAAATGTCTCCTGACACTGGCCGTTTGCATGCATCGTTTGACACCATTAAGTAGTTATAAATGCTACTAGTAGGAGGTTTTTATGGGTAGGTAGTTTTTTGGAAATTACACAGAATGTGAAAAAAGTGAAACGCTAAAGGCCTTTGCAATTCATCACAGCATTAATGCAAGTGACCACTGATAGCATCGACCATAAACAGATATACCCGTTTTGTGCTGTGGGATGTATTGCCTATTTAAAGCTCCACTGAAGCCACACAGAAGAGTTCTCAATGTATAGCAGAGATTAAGTCAATTTATCAACTGAAATGTTCTAAATGGGGTTATTGTCTGGATATTTTATTGTTAATGTTTTAATTCAATGAAGATTTAATTTACCAGCATCTATTAAAGTCTTTATTTAAGTCTACGGATTAATAAAGGTGCAGTATCATTTTCCATTCGATGTTGGGTGCATTATCTGACTGCACTGCACACAACTACAACTGGAAACCTTTCTCCATTGAGATTTTGATGTTGTGAGATTTTTTTAGTGTGCACCAAACCAAACAAACAGATCCTTACTGAGTTCCTGTAGTTGCTTGAGTTGAAGAACGTCCTCCTCTTCCTCACGGTCTCCTGAGCTAAAGTGCAGAGCCGAGCCATCCAGCACAAACCAGCCCAATCTCCAGTGGTACAGGTCGTGACCTTCTTTGTAGTAGAGTTGGCCAATCAGTTCGCTCTCTCTGTGCACCAGACCCTCAACTTTAGACGGGACGAAGCTCTGCAAACAAAAATAACAGCAGGTGATTTCACAACTATCACAATAACAGTATCTCTTGTGGAATTTAACAACTGCGAAATGTTTTGGGTCAGGTTTATGTTCTTGTGTCCGGCTCTGTCGTTCTGTTCTTCCCACAGAAATATGGAGGTGCTGAAGGGCTATGGTGCAGATGGGGAGACATAAAGACCAACACAGCAGTTCCTCCCACTATCTGGAACTTGGTTGGCTGGGATTAAAGAGATAAAAAAAAAAAAAAAAAAAAAGGAAATAGCGGACACATTTATGAAGAGTGTTATTACA
Source organism: Rhyacichthys aspro (assembly GCA_036850595.1). Lineage (NCBI taxonomy): Eukaryota > Metazoa > Chordata > Actinopteri > Gobiiformes > Rhyacichthyidae > Rhyacichthys > Rhyacichthys aspro. The sequence goes on along the minus strand of CM072165.1, from coordinate 8,806,598 downwards.
AGACTGTCAGCATGTGGGAGCACAGATAGCAGGCCCACTTGTCTTACTGTAAGAAGCGCAGGCAGCATGGAGCTTCTGGAGGAAAATGTGTTCAACTGTGAGCACTACTGAACAAAATGTTTCTGCACATGTTCAGGGAAATCAGAAGGAAAAAACCCAAGTATATTTTTAAAGCTTGTATAGTGTGTGACCTTTGTTAGAGCCAGGACCCAGTCATGTTGCGTTTCTTGAGTTTCAGCCCCGAAAATCACTAATCGCTCTGTCCGCAAATACAGCTCCACAGTAAACACGGCCCTGCAAAAGAAACACACACAGGCATCTGTAAAGAGAGGAGTCCATACAAAATGTACAGAGACATTTCCACATAACAGTTCGAGACATGATTGAGACATGCTTTTATTGACCAAGAAAAGGATTCAGTGAAACACCATTAAACAACATTAAAGCTTTTAAAACTATTGATTTGCTGTGAACCTTTCTCTCACTGGGGTCGGTCTTGGTTAAATATATCAGCGATACAGATTATCCATCCGAACATATCACATTTTTTCACATCAGAGAACCCACTTAGCTGTTGTGTGTATGCATCTGAGTAGTTTATATGCTGCAAAACTGTCTGGCAGTGTGCTTATTTCAGAATTACCACTATACTGGCATTTTTAGCCATCATCTATTCCGACACTGTTTTTGCCAAGGTTCTCAGTTTTAAAAAGTGTAAATGTAAATATCAGCCGTGAAGATGTGACCTGGCCCAAATGATTCCCATTGGGACTACATTTATGTATCTATAGGTTACAGTTTAGTCTATTATGAGTTATTTGATTAACATTTACAACAAAAAATCACTTGAAATTATGTGCCGGTGTATTTTCTTCTGCATCGACAAAAGCAACATATATCCTTTACTTCCCTGGCAAGAGTAGAGCTATATTCCAAGTATAATATTTATATGAAAACTTTGCCATGCTCATTCACCCACACACACACACACACACACACAGTCCCAGGCAAAATTCATGCTGTCAGAAGCAAAAAGGCAGCTATTAATCTTTGTTGGTCTTCGCGCCCCTGTCGTCTCCGCCTCCACCGTCTTTCCCTCAGTGAAGGTGCAGAGGTCAGGGTATCACTATCTTAATGGTTTGAACACACTGCGAACGGTAGCACCTTTTCCCGTCGCTAACCCGATAGCGGAGTGGGCTCTAAATGCTACAGCGATCGGTGTTTAAGGCGCAGTGTCGCCGGGGTCACGGTATCGCTGAGCTGCTCTCTTCTCACGCGTGTCATGGGAACAGGAGAGACATGGGTGTTTGTGTGCCCTCGCGTGACCCCCGGCCCCCGTTAGCCCTCCCCTCTTCGCGGCGGCAGGTGTGCTGGCGCTTGTTAGAGAGGGTCCCACGGGGGAAAGCCGGGGAAACGGGTGGCGGCAGGTTACAGAGAGGAAGTGGGCAAGAGGCTCTATAGAAAGGACAACAGATGCATTATGAAAGTCCTAATGGGGAAGAACTGTAAGGGGGCAACAGTGAGGACAAAACAACACCTCCATACTTTCTTTTCCCACTGCCATTATTCTACAAATGCTTGAAAAACTGTTCAGAAATCAATCCTCTCCAACACATATGTTTTGTTTATTAAAATATAATAAGAATTACTTGGATAGGTGCTTTTAGACTTTTAGTTTTCATTTTGAACTCAATCGTTTACACTCTGAGTAGCATATGTGTCTTGATCTACAAGCCAAATTGACATATTGCTTTTTAATTTATTGTGTGTTAGTAGAAAGCCAACTGGACATATTGAACAGCAGAAAAAAATAATGGATTTTCTAAATGGTTGCTTAAGGAATCCATTTTTTTTTACAACAGTCACCATTTCATTATTATGTTCTGTTATTGACCTGCCATATATTTTGACACTGGTTACATGAATAGACCATTTCTGGAGCTGAAATTTTGCCTTGATTTTCTTGTCTTCTTAGGGTTGAAGCTTATAGATGCAAATAGTACAACTGAGAGTATTTTTAGTTTCAAACATACATTTCATTTTCTGCTAAAGGCTCCTGTTCTTGCCGAGAATGGCATAGCTCCTGAGTCCTCACATATATAATCCATATTTCTGTGAGTACCTTAGCTTTATTAAAAATCTTTCAAAGCTGCTATTTTTTTTGGTGTCTCAGAACAGGACAGGGATTTAAAGCGGAAGGCTGCGATAACTAAAAAGTAAAAAGCTATATTTCAAAAGTCTGAAGTTGAATTTGAAGGTCAGAATTTACTAAGACATGTTCTTGTAAAAACCTGGCTGGTGAAAGCCCAACTTATCATCGCCCAACATTCTCACTTTTTGCATTAATTCCTTTATGAGCGGCTCTGTAATATTCACACAACTTTAGTATGTGTTCAGGGACGCGCTGTAATTCACGGTGTCCTCTTGCCACGCTGAAATTACCCAAACGCTGTGTTTAATGGAAACTACACCTACGGCCTCCTGTAGCTCGGCGATAGGCTGCCGGTAAAAGTGTGACATCTGCATACGTTAATATTCATGAGAGGCGCGCAGTCAAGAGGTGAGGCGTCCCCGCTCTCTCGGCGCTTAGGCATGCTGGGAAGTTTCTGCGCGGGAATGAAGCTCAGAGTTTAATCTAGTGAAACATACAGCTATTATGATGGCAAAGAAGAAATAATAGGCTTTCTAGCGCGACTCTGGGACCTGTAAGTCGATGTATGCGGCGCTGTAAAAATGACTGTTGCTTCGTAAGGTTCATCCACACAGAAAATGATCATTATAACCTGTCAGCACTGCTCACTTCAGAATAAAGGTCATAGTTTCAGCTGGCCAGATGTGAGTCTATCGGCTGTATAAATAGCGTTTAAAAATAAAAACACTGTTCGCTGCTCTTCACAACATCTGCTAGTGTCATTAAGTACTTGGCTTATGCTTTAATCATGGGACATTATCAGACTCAGAGCCGCGCACGTACACAGTACAATCTATTGTGAGCGTGGAGAGACTGAACGGGAAAAGATGGAGACATCTGTTCCCCTGTCGTTCGTTTGCTACACCTCCAGAAGAAATAAAAGTTTGTAGTCAGCGAAACTTTTTCAAATGAATAATAACTTTGCAGAGCGGAGAGTGGAGCAGTCCGGATGGGAGGGAAGAGTGTTAAAGTGGCAAACGCAGCCCAAGTAAACAGGAAATATAACTCTCATAAAGCCTTGATAGGGCCTGTTAAATTGAAAGATGGCTGAATAAAGATTATGCTAACGGGACACATGATGAGTGTGGGGCTGTATCTTAGACTTGAATGAACCAGTGTAATGAATCAATACTGTTTATTTAAAGCGGCGGTGTGTAAATCTGTCTGTGTCCGTTCGCACCCAGCTCCAGTCATTGTCTCAGTTTTGTTGACCGCCAGACTGACCACCTCCGTGACGTCCACCCTGGAGATAGCCGTCGGGTTTCTCTCGCTCTCGTAGTAACTGAGAAATCCAGCCTCGAGGGTGCACCAACGACGCATCATATCTGAAACACACATATTGGACATTGTTCAGAAGAATTGTTTTTCCAAGATCTTCTATCTACTGTGTTAGCATCCTGCTGTGATCTGGCTGTTTATCCAGCTATAAAACCGAAGACATTATAAAATCAATGCGCTTTTTCTATTGCTGCTTACTCACCAAGGGGAATTTTAGTAATAAACTTTCAAAGCTACTTTATTCATTTATGACTGTATTTCTTTAAAACTTATCAATCAGACAACTGGTAAAATACAGGAATCTTGAATTAACTGCGTCATATGGTGCATGAAATGTAGGAAAGCTGGTCCATAGTGAGTCATTACAGCTTATGTAAAATGGGGCTATACAGTAGAGAAGATGAGTCTCTTAAAAATGGCTAATTCCAGACAATTTGTAGCTCCTTTCTTACACTTTTCATATCAATACTCCAATATGCCTGCTTTATCTCCCAGACTCCTACAGTAGAAGCATACGTTCACGCCCTGATAAAACTTAACAAATTGGCCATTGTTTGTTGAGTCAGAAAAGGGAAATTAATTACAGCCTGCAATGTTAGAGATTGGTTTGTGTACAATTAGCAGCACTCCAACCCTATTAAACACAGCTAATGACTCTCTACAAGCAAAGACAGCAGCGCCACAAAACCATTTAAAAGTTGCTAGATAAGACCTCTGTGTTCATGGATGGATGGATGTATAGAGCTGGCAGTATCACCAGCCTCTTTTACACTCACTGATCTGTTTTGTCGCTTTTTAAAGGTCCACTCAGCTTGTAACGCCAGACGTTATAATCTAAGATACCCTCCCCTTTGAGACGCGAGGGTTGCATAGATAGTGGGCAAGTGGAATCTGAAAGCTGAACAATTTGGCTGGTGTTCAGACTGGCTTTTAACTTCGAGGGAGGTTTCCTTAGTTTCTTGTCCGCTGTAAGACACCGAGTCACACACACAGAATACAGTTAGTGAAGGTAGTCACACTGGGAGACTCCAAGTATTGAGCAGATTTCAATCAACAAACATGATCTCAGTGGAAGAGCTGGAAAACACACACGGCGCATTGTCTTTCATGACTGTCTGACTGTGCGATTTACATAGCCAATGAGCGTGAAGTTCATGAAAACATACCTAATTTTGGATTTTTCAAAGTCACCGTGCCATCTGCTTTTTTTGTTCCGCAACAAACACATTGGAAAAAGCAGCACCCCTTCCCCCAATCTCCCATCGCTTGAAACTTTCCACTGTATTCATCTCATGAATATGCTAATTGTGCATTCCTCTGCCAAATGTGTGTGATGTTTCTGAAGGAACAGATATAGTTCCAATAAAAAGGAAGTGTCTACAACTGGCTTTTAAAGGCAAAAGATTTGATAAGCATAGGAAAGGAGGATGCCACTTTCACACTGTTCACCCTTGTCTTGTCTCCCGTTGTGGCCTTTTCTCACTTTGTCTTTGTCTCAAGAAAAAAACAAAAAACAGTTGGACAAGATTCTGCAAAGTGCTTTAAATCTATAAAAAATGATTCATATCTTGTTGCTTGTGTGGCATTTGAAAAACACTGTCCTCTCTGACCCCACTTTGCTTCAAGGGAGAAGAAATAATTCCGCCAGCTTGAGAATCATCATCTCTATCTAAACCAATCATGCATGTAGCAGGTCTGTGTGAAAGAATGATTGGTATTTAAAGTCATTACCGATCTAATCTATCAGCCAGGATGCACTGTTGTCTTGGCGACGGAAAAAAAATTGTAAAGCAGTTCACATTCGTGCAAATGTCATGTCCATCATTTCCAGGAAGAGGGAGTTAAGTTGTTGTTATGTGCTGTAGCAGAATACTGCTTTTACAGCTTTCCCCTGTCCTTTCTCTAATCGGGTAATAACCGGCGTCTCCATTTGTGGCTTCTGCAACAATCATGTAATCATCTTCTTAAGAGGCACACTTGATTCAAGTCAATTGTGATCACAAGCTGCAAAAGAGCAGTAATGGCACTGATTATTTAGACATTTTCTTTCATAAACTTCATCATTCCCATTTTAAGTAGCTGCTGTGCTCTAGGTCTGCACCCACTGAAAACAAACTCTCGGGGTCATAAGATGATTAAAAGGATAGTAGCATCCCTTTAACTTCAGCTTTTCAGCTAAGTTTAAGCTGATGAGGTCACAACCCTCTGGTGAGGAGCAGTGACTTCTGACCTGTGTGTCTGGACCCATTCAAAAGAGCATGAATGTAAAGGTTAATGAGAAGACAGTACAGTTCTTCTTTTTTATTTAATGACTTGATAATAAAATCATTCTTTGATTAAACACCGTATTAAGAACTTCAAGAGCAAACCATATTTCTAATATAAAAACTACCATTCACGAGGCAAAGTCCATTCTTCTGTTATAAATATATATACTCTGTTAAAAATACTAATGGTATTCATTATTTATTAGTGGATCTACACAGCTCAAAAAAATAATAATTTAAACCATTCAGTCATCTCAGTGCAAGTTTTATTATTCAGCAAGGTTGGATTCCATGAGTTATTTTCTCCCACGGCGCTGAATACCTTTAGAACCCATGAATTAATTCCACCAGAAAAAAATGGGATGAAATAATAACCAGCGCTTTTTCCTCCTCTCTTTGTGGTTGCACATTTCCTTTGCGGCTTGATAGCACAAGCTTTCACACATGCACTGGAGCTCAATGGGGAGAACAATAGTGCTTGATTTACAATCAGGCAGCTGCGTCCATTGCCAGCTGTTTCCCACACACAGCCATGGCCCTGTGGCCCAGCCGTTCTCCACAGGAGTCCGCTACCAGCCGCAGGAGACAACGCCAGCGGAAGCCAAGCGTTCTGCATGCCTCCACCAGAAAAATCCACCCAATTAGCTTGCACACTAGCTTGAAAAAGGCTGCTTATCCTGATTTTGATGTAAAAATACATTTTACAGGTTTTTTAACTTACTAACATCCAATCCCAACATTTACAGACTTCATCGTCAACTTCATAATTAACAATGTATCGGCTTTATTTTGCATGGAAACAGGAGCTTGAGCCCTTTTCCAGTGAGTCTTCCCTCACTCACTGCCCCCGCTCTTCGCCAATCTTCCGCCTATCTCACCATCAGACTAAAATATCTGTGATGAAGACATCTGCTGGACAGCTTGTCAGGGGGGCTGGAAATGGAAATCGAGAAACTGAAGGGATCTGAACGATCTGTCTGTGCCAGAATTACAGCCCACTTCATTACAGGCAGGAACGGACAGATATGGCATAAGATAAAAAATAAATAGCTGCCATGTATTTCTGGCCTTACAGCACTACACACTCATTAAGGGAAGAAGAAGCAGAGTTAGAACAGACACATTCCTCAAGGCATATCAACTCTGGACAAATTGTTTAAAAGGCTTTGCTGAATATATATATATATATAAAGAAATCTAAGTAGTAATGTGAAATCCCAAACATTCAACACTCTTTGACAACTAATTTTAACCATAAAAAAGATGTGCTTTATAATCAAAACTGCTGCTTTTGTCGCTGAAAGTAATTGAATTGTTCATATGAGCTCAGATTTGTGTCCTCAATAAAAACACAATTCCTCCTGTTCTCTTCCCTCCCTCGTCTCTCTCTGGCAGGCGCGAGATACTGTTGCAGGCGAAACACACGGCGCCGCAGATGAGGAAAAGACAAAACTAATCAGAAATTAGGGGTTCCATTTCCCTGCTGCCACTCACCATTTCAGACAGTAACTGCCTACTGTCTCTCTTTTCAGTCCCAGGTCCCTAAAGGCACACAGACACCGCAGACAGGCACGAAGCATGTACACACTCTTTACTGCGGGAGTGGCGTGAGTCACTCTCCGACCCATTTAGGTCTGGGGGGGGGCTTCATTTAGCTGGAATCAACTGTGTAAACCGGATATAGAGCAGAGCAGCAAATAAAGAGGAGCCCTGCTCGAAAATAAGCAGTCCAACCTTGATTTCAGAACAAACAAAACAAGGAATATTGTATTTATCTGCCTAATCTATATTCCCTGTAGCTTCTGAATAAATGGAGTTCTTTCAAATACTACGGTTTACTTCATTAGGCACAATGATCCCCAATGCCACCTCTGTCAGGCCCATTACCATAATTGCTTATCAAATTCAGATTGTACCTTCTTGTACGCTGGATTCCACAAACAGCAGCCTATTGGAAATGTTTTCAGACAAAAAGAGCACAGGTTTGAGGAGTAGTGGAAGAGTGCTTTTATTAAGCCTCCAGCACAACCTATGAATTATTAAGAGCTTAGGAGTATCTATAGACCATCAAACCATTAGGATTGGAGCAAAGGCATCCTGGAGTACATTCAAAAATACCTCAATGCTCCGCGCTCACAAAGTCCTAACAGCACTTCCTCATGAATGAAGAAGTTGGAAGTTTTAAATTCCAGCCTTCTGAATTTTTCAAAAGCTGTAGCGGCAGTTAAAGCTCCATTAAAGCACAAAAGCTGAACTTGTTCCACTCTACATAATAGATGACATAACAGGATATTTATCGTCCAAAATATTACCAGCACTTACGTGTGCTGCGGAGAGGCGACGATGTGAGTGATGTGACAGTCGCGAGCGCCGTGACTAAAGTGGTCCGGGGCGAGATGAATACCTGTAGCTTCACTGCGACTAAAGCAGGAGCCAGATTTAGATGGTATAGTTAATGTGACAGCACAGACTTTTGAAAATTGGGTTTTACGAGGCACTTACCCATAGGCCATGTGTTATTTAAAGTAAATACGAGTTGGGACGCCCTCAGCTCGGAGTCAAGGCTTGGTACAGACATTAGGAGAAAATAGTTTTTGATAAAGCCAGCAGTTAAATGGATTTTATATGCAGGCAATAGATAAAGAAAGGATTTTACTTTTCAAAGCATAAAAATGTAAACAATCCAATAACACTTTGACTTAAATGGCTTCCAAATTCAAGCCGCTGTTTTCAAATCTTAATACGCTCTGCTTAAATAAATAGTGAGAACTTGAAGAGATACCAGCGTGAACTGTCCCTCCTCCGCACCCCACCCTCTCTCGGGGCAATTTCCCAGACCTCAGCCCTGTTCATTAGCCTGCGCCTATACCCACCAGTGAGAGCTCTGTGTGTAGGGTCTGATGAAAATAGAGATGGATGTCTAGCCCGGGACGGAGGAGCTTATTCCAGTCACAGGTTGCTGCAAGCTGTCACCAAGCGCCCGCACACCTTTCTTCTACCTTCCCTCCCCATCGCTCGCCTTTACCTTCCCCAACAAACCCCCGCCCCCCTTCCCCCGGGGCAACATCTGAAGCTGGCACCCTCTCCTAATTACCCACGGGCCTCGGAAGCGCTCCAGCTGTTCGGACAAGCGGGACTACGGGAAACAGAGCCTGATTAAAAGTTTAAACACTTTTGGAAAACAATACAAGTGTTCGGAAGTTTGGAAGGAAGCATGTTCATTTTAGCTGTCCCCTTTGTGGCTCTTCTAAAAACATGCTTCCTGTTTGACAAGTATCCTCCGAGGAGCTATGCACATTTGAAAGACAGATGCATTGATCGTCTTCGCTGGTCTGTTTGGCGAACGGATTAAACGATTGGCAGTTTGACAAGTGACAGACTGACACTGATTGATCGATCAGCGTCTAACTGGAGTAGACCTCTGACAAACACGCGGGGTAAATTGCTTACAAATGGATTGATGGATTGATTGCCCTTGCCGGAGGGGGGGTTGAGGGTGATTTGCAAAGCGGCGTCTGAGCTCACCGTCTCTCCGTTGGCGGTCCAGAGTTGCCTTGCCGGTGCCGGAGCTGATGTAGAGGTAGCCATCCATGAAGGGGGAGAAGTCGGACGGCAGCGAACACTCCGACCACGGCTCCAGTCTGGGGAAATCTGTAAAGTGAAAAAAAGTCCGTAAACAACTTTTTCAAATACAACAATAAAATAAAAGATCGTTCGAAAATAAGACGTTGTAAGATTGGCCTGTGAAATAAATGAGTTCAATTAAACGCATGCAATCCCATTCTGCCTAAGGGCCCAGAATAAATGATCTAGATGTTCTCTGTCAAGATGACCAGTTCCATCACAACATGTCAACAACAACGCTATAGGAATGTGGGGCAGTTTCAGATAGACATAGTGGTAATCCCAGGTTATATCCCCGTCTTGTCCTTCAAACACAAAGCCGGGATTTATTCTCCATTATTGCAAAGTGTCCTTAAGCAAAACATTGCTCCAAACAGGTCCTTTACTGGTCCGTACTTTAAACGGACTCTGACCTTCCAATCTCAGTTTCACTTTTGAGAAGCAGCACAATATTATCTGTTTTCCCCACTTGCAGCATAAAATGTGATTATACATACTGCTATTTATTTCGTCAGGGCTTTGGTCAGTGTTTTTTAGAAGTCAAAGATAAGGTGTTCTTGGAAAATTTCAAAGCATAAAAAATCCATGTAGTGCATCAGCTAAAAAGCCTTTTACAGTCTGTCCTTGCTTCATCTTTGACCATTTTAATCGGATGCTTTTCCTGTGCTATTTTTTTCTCACTAGCTTCAGTAGCACCCAACATTCAACCTTATCATTCACAAAATTCAATTAGCTTCAATTCTGGGGTTCAATTTTCTGCCCGCGCCTTGGTAATATCTTACAGATCTTATCTTCTGTACCTCCACTGCTCTCATCAAGCAAGGTAAAATAACTTTAATTGAAACCACTTTTAATTGAGGCGAACCCCCCCTCCATCCCCCTTTTATGGACAGCACTGATGCATCTTATTAAAGCCACATATCTTTTGCACGAGTTCATTTAACAACATATAGCTTCTTCTTGACATACTAGTGTCAAACTCATTATCTGTTTTCATATGCTTTTTAATAAACTGAGTAAAAGCTAGGCATATGGGATCTGTGTCATTTGACATCACTATAATTATTTTATTGATTTCTCTAGTAATACGAAAATGCCGTAAAATCCCATAGAACCAATCAAGATACTACTTACTTTCAACAATGACTCTAATTTCAAGCTGCAAAGTGCTTTAATTTCAGATACTGCTACAGAACCTGGATTTTCCACAATTTATCTATAAAATCAATCTGTTTTTGGCTTTGGTGGTGGTTTGTGAGCAAGCACACCATTATGTAAGAACATTTTTGAAATAACATTATATGATGTATAATGTTTACCGCCATTTAGTTGAGTTTAACCAGGAAAATGATCACTAAATCCAGGTATAATTTCATTTATAATGCACATGATGATGAGTCAAAAGAAGTGACAATTAGTCTATATGGCATTTGAAACATCTGCTTTAAAAGTGCTAGAATGTGCCAATATCATCATCATGAATACACAGAATGTGACAGAATGTAATCAACAAACTGCAGAAGTATTTCACTCTTTTTGTTTTTTTTACCCACAGGCACTTGCAGCACTTTCTAGTTCTCCTAGGTCGCGAGAATGTAAATAAGCCGAGTGCCTTGATGCTGTATCAGTTGTAACAAGGCTCTCTGTGTGTGAGCCTTCTTAACAGTCCCCGCGGGGGCTCTAAAGCTGGACTCGGTAAAGATGGGGCTGGGGTGGTCTTTGGGGGCGGCAGTTGTGAAGTCTGGCCCGCGCTGATTGGCTCGGTCCCTGGTGGAGGGAGGTGACATGACAGAGAGCTCAATTAGCCATCTGGTCGCCCACGGCAACGGTCACTAAAGTGGTTTACCCGAGAAGCAGCGGACAGTGGGGGAATGGGGGGCGTTTGCTTTGTCATGAACTGGAAAACAAATAATAGAAAAAGTCAAATTAAAATTAAATGATGAGAATAGAAGAAGCTATTATGAAAAAAAAAGACACCAGATGATGTCAAATGTTTACTACAACAACTGTAGGGGAAAAAAAACTCTGAAACGCCAAACTCTGCAGCACCTCTTGACCTTCTGACCCTCTAACGTTCTTGTGTGGCATTTATATTTTAGTTCAAGACAACACTGAGAGGAACCAAAAAAAAAAAAACAACAGGAGGAAACATGCAGTGTTGTGGAATGAAGCACCACGATGAAACGATGAAACAACCTCTGATTCACTGTTTGTGTCTGGGCTGGTGAGTGTTGGTGGTGTTCATCTTTTTATTATCCACACAGAGAGCCTGCTGGATAAATTTTTAATGTTCTGCTAGATTCAGAGATTCAGAGATCCGAGGCGTTGGAGATGCTAGGGTGGCGACGGTAAAACTTCTTTGCCTCCAAATCCGCCGTGTGTCATTTAAGACGAAGCACAATGATGTCAATAGTAAGAGGCATTGCAGTTTAACTTGGTTTTACAATACAATAGCCTCTTGGATGGAGTGAACAGAGGCTATAAAACTCAATTTACATGTTTACATAGCTCTGTTTACAGTTTAGGCATTAGATGATGCTTTTATGCAGAGATTTACAGTGGAATAGCTGGCAAAGGCTCTGCATCTTAGAGGACCAACTGTTTAATGCAGATATAAATCGCAGCTTTAAAGCCAGTATTTGCACAATTTTATTAGACTGTACATAGTTTGTTTTAATAATTTAGAAATGTACAGAAGCTAAGACATTTTTTTTTCAGTAGGCTTAGAGTTTGGCTGATAGTTCATGTATTAGGGAGTACTGACCTAACAGCACAGGATTTACATGTTTTTCTTTTTCTTTTCTTTTTTATTTGGCCTGTAAGGGAATACACTTGACATAAAAAATGATAGATGAACCCCAAAATACACAACAAACTACAGCAGTGCAAGCCCCTGACTAAAAGGGATAGAGCCATCATTGAGGCTGCCTTCAGGGGTTCCTAAAAAGCGAGGAGACATTGCCTCAGAGAGCTGCCATTGGCTTTTTTAATGGAAATCCAGAATGGAGATATGCAAATGGCCGTGCTCCTGCGGTATCCCTGGGTGCCGGGGTGAGCAGGTGTAGGCGGGAGAACGAAATCCGCCGAGGCTAGTGTGCATGCTCTCATATACAGCGGGAGAAGGAGCTAATGAAGTGGCAATGCTCTGCCATCAGGACACAGTGGATGTCCTAACACTGGTGGATTGGAGTAACAAATGAGCCGCTGTGGAGCAAAGGGACAACGGCTGGGTTCAGGGAGAACTAGGCTGACAGTGTTGCTTTATACACCACGTCCAGGGGAATTGGAGATATATCTTTTTTTTTCTTTTTGTTTTTAAACTGAGCAAGTGATTCACAGCGTGAGGAGATGTATCGGCGATGTTTTGTCAAGCTACTACAATTTAAAACCACAGTCGTTAAGGGCGAGAATTGTTCAGTGTGTTTGACGGTTGTTTATTGCAGGCTTATTTCAGCCTCCAATCATGTCGGTAGCGGTGGAAAGGACTGTGTTTGTCGTCATTTCACTCACAGTATAAAAAGTGTCTGGTTTACAGCTCACTGTAGATGAATAGGGGCCTGAAGTGCAGCTTTGAAGTGGTGGGATAAAGCAGAACAAAGAGGAAAAGAACTTGGTATGAAGCCACTGCAGGTATGAACACAATGGCATGGCAGAACACACCGCTGCAAACAAATCAGGCACAGATGAGGTCGCAAGTCTATCCACACTGGCTTAATGTATTCAAACACTCCATTTTAGTGAATCAAAACAGACTGAAAAAAGATTGAATCCAACTGTATCAATCTGTAACAGGACGGTGATTTTCTAAAAGTCTCAAACAAGTGTGATGTCCTCAATATTGGCTGCTGTGTGGCTGCTTTTATTCGTCTCTATCTTCCCTCTGTCAACACCAGGCTGTACTGTAGGGAGGGTGTCATGTGGGTATTCAATTGTTCCCATTTTCTGCAAGACACAAAGCTGCACATAACTGAAAAGTTCAATTTCTGTTTAATCAAAAATTTCACAAGTCTTTCAGCAAACCCAGGGGGCACATGCACAGCGTCTTGCACAACTTTGTGACAAAACAATGTGTCCATCAGTTGCAAAATGTCAAAGAGGGATTTTCAATTTTCTGGTACAGGGTCATTTTAGGACAGCACAAGAGTGAACTTCACAGAAGGTTCATGAGTGATTACTTTTAGATATGTGCCATTATATTTTACTGGACTTCTAAACCCTGCAAAAGAAAAATAATGGCTCAGAGTATCGACGTAATCTTCAGCCATTTGGTTTGAAGTAAAAGTCACATGGGAGCTGTTATTTTATGGAGTCTTGAACAACTATGCTGTCACCTGCACTGTTTTGCACCAAATTACACCTACTTTTCAATATACATATATAGTGTGTACATAATGACCGCCTAAAGGGCCATGGTAAAAGAAAATCTTGCTTTTACCATGTGACAGAGAGCACCAGCTCAAAGGCAGTGCTGTGCATCCACACCAGTCACATGAATTTAGTAGCATTAAACACATGTTACATAGACACAGCATAGACCTACACTTGTACAAGTATACACAAGGGCAAAGGCTGAATGAAGTAATGCACCTGCTGTCTTCTGACATGCTGTGACTCATGTCATGATATCTGATGTAGGTCCCAGAGGGTGGTCATAGACTTACAAAGACCTGCTGCCTCAAACTGTAGATGTCAGTCCCATAGGCTCTGCCCGCTATGCTACCAGCAAGTACTACAAATCAGTGTGGCATTTAGACTTTTAGAAAATGTTATTGGTCTGAAACTATCTATATCTATATATAAACAACACCCCTCACTAAAACTGTGTATTCATTCCACACATGTCTATCAGCACACCTTCAAGTAATGGCTATTGCCATGGCGACCAGGTGACCCACGGCAAGAACTAAACTCCCCAACAGGCTTGGTGCCTGCAAATTTGCACAGATGCAGCACATACATTATGTAAAATACACTTCCTGTCAAAGTCTCCCCCAGACCAAGCCACAGCCTCCTTTAATCTGATACATTTTTATCATCAGCCCTGTACCGAAACAAAACACAGTCACCATAAGGAAGCAGCAAAAAACAGTGCCTGCAATGCCAGGAACATGAGGTGCAGTACAAAGAAATGTACAAAGAGAGAGAAAGACAAACAGAAGGAGAGAAAAGAATAACTCAAAACTCACGAGCTAAAACTTTGTGGGTTTTCTGCCTTCATTTCCTTTTCATGGCAATGGAAACAGAAAAACTCCCTCTGTGCTTCTAAAAACATGGCAGCACAACAGTCAGAATGGGTTTTAAACATGATTGGCTTGTTTAAATAAAGTTATCATTTTAAAGACAATGGTATGAAAATACTATGACAAGCTGCCAGCTGGAAATTTTTACTTGGTTCAAAGGGAACATTAAACTCAAGGCTATTGTATTACAGATTTATTTTTGTGTAGGCGCTTCTTTTCCAGGTCTGACTAAGATAATAAACGACCTGTCCACTTTTATAGAGGCTGTCTGTGACCAAGCACCATACCCAGGCTGAGCCCTGGCCATCGGTATGTTTAGATGGTTCCCCTGTCCTCATTAAATAAACAGCCATGCAAAGATGTGCATAAGGTCAACTTTACTCTGAATGTATGCAAAAGGATGGTGCTGTACTTTGAAAAACAACAAATCAAAGAACAGAAAAGATTGAAAAAGTATGCTGTGGAGAAAGTGAGCCATTTGCCTGCTTACCAGACAGTTTGTTTTGATGAAGGAACTCCATCTGTAGCTTTTGTCCAGCGCGTTGGGCCAAAAGGTATGGGGTTGAGTAGGTGGGATCCCCTGTGGCGCACATCACATCTGCCCCACTGAACACCAGTGTCATTGTTTGCAGCACATCAGGCACGACCACAGCCGAACACAGAGCCTGGACAAACAAAAGATGGCACTTATAAAACATGCTGATTTATATCACACATTTAATACTAGACCCAAATATTTTGACACCTTTTTAATCACAGCAGACAATGAATGAGCCTGTAAACTTTGAGATATAATGACTTGTTTCTGTGCTGAACAATTAAAAAATAAATTAGAAGGGAAGTAAAGCCACAATATAAAAAAATACACTTCATACAATCTTCCAATTAAAAATATGCAGTGTTTCTTAAAAAAAAAACTTGCCCTTATAACAATAAAAAGGGAATAACATCTTTAACTAACAAAGTAAAATAAGCTATGAATATATGGGTACTGGATTGAAATTCTTGTGCATGTGTTTTTCCAGTCCTTAACAAAAAGCGTCCCTCTTGTGGCCCATGGAAAAAGCTGCTTAAGGCACTTGGCCTCAGCAATCAGTCATAGAGGCTGCTGAGAGGCCTCTAGGGCAGATAGCATTAAATTCTGCTTCCATAAATACATCTTGTTGAGGATGAGATGCTCCTTTAATGGCAGCAAAACACCTTAGCTCACTATTCAAAGCGTCTCGCCAAGCAGACATTCTTTGTTAAAACGATTCACCTGTTTCACCCTGTAAACAAGTTCAGAGAGAACAAGATAAAAGACAGACAAGAATATAGCCTGACCGAGGAAAATATTTTCTCCTTCTGTCTGTCTCTTCCCATCAGTCCAGTCAATTGATGTGACATTGTGCACGATGACCCACAACAAAGTAGATCAACAGAGGAGTCGAGTGGCAAATAGCGGAATTTCAACGAGCAACCCCGTCTTTCATCGGACTTGGACCGGGTCCGTAAGCTGCATCGATCTGCCGCAAACAAGCCGGATCTGTCTGAAAATGAGGCGTGTTCTCATACACACACGAAGTAGTTGTCAATAAGTCCACACACAAAAGACACACATTTAAGCATGTGTTTTTGTTCAGGAGCACTGAACAAATATGGAAACGTAGATTTTCCACACACTGCCTTTGTATTTAGTACCTCATTCAACCTCTCACATACAAGATGGGGTCAGATTAACCTGGCCTTATTCTGTATCGTCTCTGGAAATGACCTCCGGTGTCATAGCAATTACTGCCGCCACTAGAGGGTTCCCTGAGTGTGTATGTGAGACAGAACCGGCGCGTGTAATGATATAAGAAGGTCCTTTGACACCCCCTCTCTAGGTCAGGTGGCCTGTGGAGACACTGTGGAGGTCACTGGGATATGAGCTTCTAATGGGGAACATGGGACTGAGAACGGGAGCAGGGTAGAGAGAGGGCATGGAAAGCACACAAAGATACACCTTAACTGCATACACATACACCACCGACATTATATTAGCGGGCATATTGAAACAGTCAGTTATAAATCACTGACAGTTTTTATTTCATTACTCCAAATGACACTTTAAAGTGATTTACTAGATCTGTTGAGTGAGTTTCATGACCCCTGGGCTCATAACACCTATTAAAATGTCATTGTAGGATTTCAAAAATGCATGAATATCAATGAGGAATTGTCTTTGTTACAGAGACTATTCCCAAAGGAAGTAGTTTTATATAGCATTTTTCACATTCATACATTTGTGGACTAATTAATTGTGAGAGAAATCTCAACAGCTTGTCAAATATGATTAGGTCTACTGGCTTTGTTTATGTTAAAATACTATTTTTACTTTAAATAAAGCACACATAGCTCACACATTTGTTGAGAGTGTAGAATGGCTTCATGACACATTGATCCCTATCATCTCTTCCAAGCCCATTTATGAAAAAAAAAGAGCAGACAGAAAGAACGCAAACACTAGTACTTCTCTAGCTCACAAAAATACGTCTTCACTGTCCAGGAGCTTTTAGATGGCTACCTTTTTTCATGCATCTCTGCTTCTGTCACTTCCTACGCCGCAGAAAAAGTCACAATAACAGCAGATTCACACATCTGACCGCACAGAGCAGCTCACATGTTCACACACATGTCCATGACACACGTCCAAACACACACCCAAAGCCAGAAAAGCCGCAATAAAACCAACCCAAGCGTTTCTGTTGTGGATCCTAATCCACTTTTCCACTTAGCCAGCTTCTATATCTCAACCTCACTTTCTCTCTTTCCCACTCCAGTCCTCTCTCCTCTTTATTCAGGAAAACAATACAAGCCGAGTTGATCTGCGTAAATGCTGACGCAGGTGGAAACTTGGCTGTTTTGAGGCTCAGTGTGTGCTTTTAAACCCTCTTTTTAGAGTGAGCCAAAAAGAGGCGTGTTTTTGAGGCAGCAATAAACCCTAACCACAAACGGACAGAGAAGGCCCCTGTGTCAATCTGCTTACACATGAAATCAATAAGACCTTCCCTTTGGTATCTTCTGACTTATAGTCAGTCCTGCAGACTGTCAAAAGGTCAGGGCCATGTGGACTTTCAAGGCTTTAGCAGATTTAGCTAATGGAGTTTGTCATGTACCAAGTGCAGAAAAAGTTATGTTAGGTACCTACTCAAAAAGAAGTGCTTGGTGAACTCAAACTGCACTTTGCTCCATCACATTATTAAGTTAAAGTAAAGTACAAAGAGCAATCCAGAACAGATTGGACAGGGGTACATTAGGGTAAAAAAAATATACCATTCAAAAAATGGCTTTGACAAGGACAGCGTCCAAAGAGCTAATGGGATATTTTGATCTGAGCCTGCAAATTCACCATTTATCCTGTTCCAAATCCTTTTTCCAAAGCTTTTTGACCTTTGCTCTGGAGTCTTTATTAAATTTATACCTGGTTGAGCTCCTCCAGGTCATCAAAGTCCTCCAAAACCCTGCAGTATTTCCTCTCCCTGTACTTTCTGCGAATGAAGGTGGCGCGCTGCTCAGCCGAAGCGCCGCTATAGAGCTCCTCCTCCGTCGGGAGATTAGCCGCCCAAAACCTGTTGGCGTTCTTGTTCCCCACCTCCAAGAAGAGCTGTGGGGGTAAAGTGAATACACAGGTGGCTTACAGACAGGTAAGAATAATTTGTACCAATTTGTAGGATTAGTAATGACTCCTACCTCCACTAGCTCATTACTCCAGATACTGCTGTCCAATTTCAAGCTGCGCACTTTGGAAATACTGGGTCCAAGGGAACGGTGTTGTCCTGAAAAACAAGGAGACTCATCTTTTAATACGCTAATGTAATTTAGTTTAGATATATTCAAAATGAATAGCCCTTGGGTTAAACATTTCTCAAAGGTTCATGGAGAAAAACTGAAATTAAGAAGTACATATGTGCACAGACATCTCCTTAGTGTATGAGCAAACACTCTCTAAATGCCAGTGATAGAATAAATAATAAAGCAGCAGGCAGTTATGAGACGGAGAAACAGAGCATGACTGCGAGCTCATTCTCACTCACAACAGACGTATTTAGTCCCCTCAGCTCTCCTAATTGGAAATGAAAGCACAGAACGAGGCCCATTAATTGCTAATGAATCATGAGTAATTCATTGTGTTTGTTGGTCGGCCTGTTTATTTGGGTGAACAGGGGCTGCTAGGGTTGCTTATGGCCCGAGACGGAGCAAACATGTTTAATGTATAAGACAGAGCCATTCGGTATATATGAATGTAAATGACTGTCCTGTATGTGTAATGGCAGATGGTTTCTGATTTACATTTGCTCTGATTTCATCACAGCCTCCTTTTCAGAAGAATGCAGTTCACTTGTGCGACTCTAATCCCACAAATTAATTCATATTATACGCCACCTAAGAAAGCCTTTGACTACTGACGTTACCTTTTATTTACTCTGTATTTCAAGGACTACTGCTGACACTTGATTTAAACTGTATCAGAACTTGCCACTATAGTCTCTTCACTGCTATATGTTTGGAGCTTTTATCCTTTATTTTCATAATACTCCAGTGGCTCTCCATGCCTTCCAGTGAAGTCCCTCACAAGGACACTAGTCAAACTGGAGTCTCTGGATATTTTTAACATCACAAACAATTTGAGTGAAATTAGGGATAAACTGCAGAGACCAAATAAAACAGTTTAACTACTTACTTACTTACCAGATTTGATTTTGAGTCTGTTGTGGCCAAGCTGTATGTCATTTTAAATACATTCCTATGGACATGTCCATTTTGACCTATATTTTCCTCTGCATGACTGTCCATACACAAAAAGAGCTTCTGGCTGTGATGCTGTAGGTGACACTATAAATAGAAGGGATTCCCTTTCACCCACTAGTGATATAATGGTGCAAGGAAATCGCAGTAAAATGTCAGCTCCTGATGGATAATAGGATGTTTAAATCAACTACTCTAATCCCAAAAGTAAAAGAGGAAGAGACAGAAATTCAGCATGTGAGAGCACATTTGCCACTTGGCTAGACAGTCTAAGGAGGCAGATTCTGTCACTTCTGCCCGTGAACAAGTGAAAAATATTTCACTCCTGCTGTTTGCTGCAGTGCTACAGCCACACTCCATCCACTGAGCCATACAGCTCCACAGGACCATTTTCACTTGTGTAAAGGTAATGAAGCTGAAAAAGTGTGGATGTGCACGTGCCACTGGGTTCACACTAAGAACTTCACATATAAATAGCCTGTTGTAAATGTCTTCATCTTTCTGCCAGCCCAAAACAACACACTAAAGGGCACTGCTATCACAGGGGCTTGCACTAAAAACTGCCAAACTCGAGGAATTCAACCCCAATTAAAAACTTTCACATTGACTCTAGTGACGGCACACGGGGCACTCTCCAGACCTCAGTCCAGCCCATATGACTACATGACGAGTGAGAAGTAAAGCCTTGGCGTTGAAGGAAGCATGTTGTGTCGCCATGGCAACTGTTTCCAGCAGATGTCTCTACTTAGATTCTGTCTTGAGGAAGTTTTATTGCTTTTACATTAGGAGTCAGAGGTCTTGCTGTAAGACTAGTCTGTCCAGGGGTGTCTCTGTCTTAAGAAGCAATAGGTTCGTTTTACACAACAAGTAATAATCTTTTTCAAAATCTAATGGATGCCAACAGTTGATCAAGACAAAACACTGCAATACTCAAGAGTCAAGCTAAAGACTATTAAAACTCATTCTGTCTTGGACGAAAAAGAGGAAAGCCTATCTTAGATCATTTTCACCATTAGCCTTCTCATTACTTCCTTCCTCTTCTTCTTGTTCAGCATTTCTCTTTATGGTCCATGACATGATAGTGCTAATTAAAAGCCTGAGCAGTCATTGGTATTCTAAATGGACCACCGCCTAATTTAAGGAGCGCAGAATGCGAGGACAGCTTCCTCGTTGCAGATATTCACTGTCTCCCTCTCACCCTGTGTCGACAAAATGTAATATTAAACACCCCACCAAATGAAATCATTTAAGGCTGTTTGAAAAAGGATGTCTGATATCTGATGCGTACCAATTACATGGACTTTGGAGAGGTGAGGTGAAGAATCACATTACAGCTCCAGGAGACATCTCAGGCCTGGAGAAAAGGGAAGATCGGAGAGAGCGAGAGGAGGAAATGTGTAGCAGCATGTAAAAAAGGATCTACACCAAGCACACATCTGTCGGCATCAAGCGTGTCCGCTGCTTCTCTCTAATCACGTTTAGCGGGTCAAGAAGCTGTTTGGGATCCCCCAAGTTCTTGCCCGTAGCCTAATCTTTGTTGTCATTTCATCTGAGCCATCCAGCATTGCCAAATAGATTAGAGAGAGTCCAGGGGCCAGATGCCAACTCCCATAAGTAGCTTATCACCTGAGATCTTATTCCAAAAGTGCCTCTGGGTCGGAGTACATAGTCACACAGGCGCAAACCACCACCAACGTGCAGCACACATACAGATTATTAATGGCACTGCTACACATATGCAGTTTATTTCATGTGTCACGTGTCTAGTAATGTACAACAGAACTGAGATGGGATAAGACCACAAGATTAATTAAATGTAGGTGAAAAATACAGCATCACATCCTCTTTTTTTCGACAGTGCTCTTCTGGACTCCATGACTCAAATCCTTCATGTAGTTAAGGCCGCTGGGAGAACAACTAGCTCCAACTGTGAGGAATTTTCAAAAAATCCCAGATTGACTTATGATGTGAAGTTGCATTGACCTGTTGCTCGCTTCGATTGAGACAAGGCTGTGTGTGGGCAGGCGTTGTGAGCAACAGGTGAAAGTTCAATAGTGAACTGTATCAGTGTGTAGGCCGCTGCTCTTTACCTGCGCACTTCTTACAGACGACCACGCCCAGGTTGACGGACGCCCACTCCGGCTGCGGGGCTCGACAGTCGGCGCAGCTCCTGTTGGCCTCGTTGAACCAGATCTTCTCCGCCACTTCATAGTCGGAGAGTGTCTCGGCGATCGATTCTTGGACCGCTTCAATCCACTCCTCCTTCTCCCGCTCTGACTCGGCTGTGAAGCTGCAACAATTGATTTTCACCACACACACACACACGCACACACACGCACGCAAACGACAAATGCCTCACTGTTATTGATTTAATTTGAGAGAGCAATTAAACAGCATAGGAGAGCTTGGCAGGGTTATGAAGGGGCACAGTATTCGGAGCAGTTTTGGGGAGGTGTACTTTGAAGTGTGATTGCAATAAACTTGATGAAATTGATAGAGGGTTGGGTCCTGGGTGGCGGGCCAGGTAAATCAATCTGTCTCTTCTTGCACCACCAAAATCTATAGTAAGTGCTAATGCAAGCTACTTTTTCGGGGTATTATTTCTATATTAGACACATAAAAGTTGAGAAATGGTGATAGAAAAAGGCTATTAACATAATCCCCTTACAGCCTCAATAGACATCGGGAAAATCATCACTTTAGTTCTATCAGGATTTTTGGTATGCAGATAAAATATAGAGTTGTGATTAATCATTAATGTGGTACAACAAGCTAAATATACATCTGCTTATACATCTGTTCTAGCAATTAATTTACATTTAAAAAATGTCATTAAATTAAATTAAATGTTTGGAAACTGAGCAAAGAACTGAAGAACTCCAGGAAAACTCTATGACACCTTCTGCCAAAGGGAACACATACAGTGGTGGAAAAAAAGCTTTTGGACATCCCATGCATTTGTAAAATTGCATTAAGAATCACTCTTAGGAGTTCAAGTGCATTTCTTTTAAGTTGACACGGCTCTTTTCCTTCATTGCCCTGTCTCACTTATTAAAGAGTGAGGAGTTTTTTTAACCCAACAAATGGCGTATGTGTCCGTTACAAGCTAATGAGCACTGAGACACCTTGCAGGGGCAGACAGCAAGAGTTGCTGATGGAGAAGATGATGTTTTAAGTGCATTCTGTGCTTTGCATGCTGTGAACGTCTAGAATTAGCAAACTAAGTGAAATTTAACAAGCTATTTAGTGAGCAAGCAAAAGACAAGTGAGACAGACTGATCGACAGAGGTATAAAATTTGGAGCAAAAAAAGGTAGACTGAGGAAAGCACTTAGCTAGAAGTAATGGGACCACCAGTCTCCATGGCAACCTGAAGACCGGTGTAAAGTAAGTCTGAAAATAAGTGGGAGAAGACAAGGGTAGTGGGGGGAGGAGGGGCAGTGTTTGCCTGAAGCTGAGGATGTGCAGAGCGGCCCAACCTGGCCGAGATCAATAGGTTGATTGGGTTCAGCTGTTCTGTGCCCACCAGCCCCTGCCCAGGGCCCGTCTAAAGAGATGACTGCTCACATCGTCTGCAAGACTTCAACACAGCCCCAATACCACAGAGGGACAAGGGAAGGTGGCGGGCAGGGCCAAAGTGGAGCGAACGTTCCTAAGTCACAAAGTCTTAAAGGGTAGTCTGGTCTCACATGTGGCTGCAACATTGACTGTAGCTACAAGGACAGCACCTGAACCTGTTTTAGATGGCATGAAATGTGTCAATCACAACTGATCAATCATGCACAGTCTTTAGTATGTTTTGTTTAGAATATTTTTACATGAACAACTCAAAAATACTGACATATATAATCCCCCAAATACAAAGACATAATACATACACAACCTTGCCTTTGAGTAGTTTTATTAAAAAGAATTTTCTGCTGAAGGTAAAATGTATCTAACTGTCCAAGTTTGAAAAGACAAACAAACCAACAACAAGATGAACAGAGATTTTCTTTAGTTTGCCCTTGAGCTAGGCATTTATCTGCAGCTTTACTTTAGCAGGAGTGCTTTCTGATCAAAAGTACAAAGTTTTACTTTTCTCTGACTTGTGTGTCTTTGCTGGTTCTGCCACTGACTCTTTGCTTTCTATCTTCTCATAAAGCCTGCTATTGTGTCTACCACAGCGGACCTAAAGCTCTGTCCATTTAATGGCAGCAAAACAATAGAAAAGCCAAAGTGAGTCTCCACAGCTTAAAGTGATTAGATGAGTTCTCACTAATCCCCACCTTGAGCAGGTAGGAGAACGCTCCCAGAGCTACCAATCGATTTGCCACACACACAGCCAGCCACAGCAATCGCCTCATCAAAACAATTCAGGGGACTTGAGCTCATTTTAATTCAACTTCTTTTTTGTTCCACACAAAATGGCAATTACGCTCTGCGTATTAACGAAGCTGCCAAACAGTGGGACCATTAAGGCAGCTGACACAAACAGATCGATGGGACATACAACAGACAGGTAGAGGGATGAGGGGGAAAATCTTTACACGAAGCAACTTGCAAAAAGGAAAGGGAGAAAAGAAGAACAAAATAGTAAACAAGCGCAAACAAACAAACAAGTGGGGTATTGTCCAGGCAGCTGTGACAGTTGTATTCTAAATGGGCCATTACAGCACAAACAAGCAATGTGCTCATCGATTGTAGACCCAGAGGGACGGCCGACACCTGAAAGGCTCGGCGAGGCGCAGATATCTGCACAGAGCTCCTGGGGGAGCCTCAATAAAAAGCTCTAATTGATAATTAGTGATGTCTGCACAGCGCCCTGTTCACACGTAGCATGCAGTCTGCTCTGACCAGGAGGTCTGAGTGTACACCGAGAAATAACGGGAACTCAACAGAGACCCGTCTTCTCATTAGAGTTACTTATTAGTTTCACAATGTGGATCTTACATATCTAGTAATTCTTACTATTTCTCATTACTTCTGTCATTACTTTGTAGAGTATTAGAGTATGACTAAAAACAAACACGGCTGGTACAGAAGTAATGCAAGGTTGAAGATTGTGCCCCTTTAAAAACTGTACTGCGGTACTTTAAGTCCTCAAATACTTTATAAATAGTATTTGTAGACAGCAAAACACATGTACAACCACTTTATTTTGGAGTCACATCAGTCTGTAAGACAAACATGACCACAATGCAGTTAGTGACCTGGCCTGTGTTTGTGAAGGACTTTCTTTACAGTTTATCACTGGATAAGACCACTTACACTGGGATATGAATAGAATGGGATATTACTACAGTATGATTACAAAATGGATATTTAGGTAAAATCTCAACCTGTTGTATTCAAGGACACATTACTTCACTTAACATTGAGAGGATGAAAAATGTCAACACTACTTTAGGAAGAAAAGCTGTAAAATCAGAAAGAATACACTTCAACCTTTGACACGACTGAAAAGACACATCAGACATCTCGCTTTGAGTGTCACAAAAGAAGTAAGAGGCAATGGCAAACTGAGCCTCAGAAGCTAAAACACTATTCAGATGGTGTGATGAACACATACCAAAAGTTCTTGAATGGTGTGTTTATCTCAAAGCCTCTGCGGTCCGTGTCTCCGATATGGGCAGCAGTCAGTTCCACTTCAGCAATAGCCAGGCCAGCTTTATAGTCCTGGACAGTCAAGCAGAAACATACAGTGCAATGAAATCATCAAGTTCATTTGCATTGTGAGAAATCCAGGCAGTATATTTCACTGATTGCTGCTCCATTTCTTTGGTATTTAATTCAGATGGTGTTAAGAAAGGGGCTGCTTTTTCTCATAATGGTCAAACTGATCACTTTGCTCCTATGAGGCCAAGCTAAATTGGTGTCTGACGTTTGTGTTACTGTGGCAGACAGGCAGAGCGGCTTTAGCTAATGTTTGGACATGGGTGGCATAACGGTACTCTACAAAAGGCAAAAGATGCATCTGAGGGATCAAAACCAGCCCGAGCTCTCAGCTTCAATGTTTTCTGAAGTCCATTTCTGAAATCGGGGTTAGAGGCAGTTTTCATAAGCACCAATGTAACTATGCATCACAACTCAGCCCACCCTGCTCCCACTAGCCCTCAGTACTCTTTGCAGTTTAGACCATTTTCATCGCCTAAAGCTTGGAGAAAAGTTACAGGGAGACAGACCAAGTGCACCTACACCCACACCCACACATATAAGCACCACATCAAAACATGCACAAAATTAGGAACAGAAAAACACACTTCACTGCTGAGGTATACAGACAAGCTGGAAAATGAGAGTCTAATTGGGTGGGCAAAAGAATAAGGCGGAAAATGAGAAAGAAAGCATATCCATCCTGCTCCAGCATGTAAGTGCACTGACAGGTACTTGTTAAAACAGGAAATGATCGTATGCAATTGTCTAAGTCAAAATGTGCGTGTGAGGAAGTTGCCAGGACTAAATAGGATCAGGGCCAAAACAGTGTGCCAGCTATAGAGCATGTGTGTTTCCAGGCTTCTTCAAGAGAAAAAAAATCCACTCTAATTACACCAAACCAAAAAACTGAATTAACATCATGTATGTTGATGAAACACTTTACATTGCCTCACAGCACACAGACGGCTGTGGATGCAAGTGGGAGTGGGCGTCACTGTGTCTGTCTCCAAAATCTAATTAGCTACAAACTTCTTCTGTAGCCAAATGTTGCGGATAACAAACAAGGAAGGACACACTTCAATGTTTTCATGTTTTGTTCTCACCCTGATCTCTCAGTATTGCATGGCCAGGTTCAATTGGAGCTAAAGTTCTCAAAATCTTCATTTGGCCATGATTAGCCCCAATTAGTCTACTTCAAACTCATTTTAAGGCGTGTGATGAAAAATTTAGATCATTATTCTCCATTACCAGCGGTACTGCAGAATGATAAGGCGAATCTGCTGAGACCGCAAACTGAAAACTGGGAAGAAGACAGTAAAGGAAGTGCAATGTTAAATAGTTTGGGTAATTAAGACAAACTAAGCTCAGTGGACAGTGAGTACACGGACATCACCTGAGGAAAGAAGATGTGCTGTGGGGCTGTACTGTCCTTGAGTTTAGAAAAGTAGGGCTGTATAATATTTAAAATCCCACCATTGTTATAGCAAAATGTTAAGTACACTTACACTGTAAAAGACAGCTTTGGGTGTCATTATATCTCGTCAATTAGATGAAGCCTGACTATAATGCCTGTGGTTCAGAATCAGAAGGACAAGTCATATGGTCATTGCAAAGTTCAAGGTAAATCTAAAATGTTTATTCCCTGAATCTAAATGTGAGTTTTGGAAATACATGACCCTATAATAAAAGCCTAATTTAATCCGATTCGAATCTGACTAACCACTCTGCTCAGAAAAACACAACTGTGATTTGCACCGCGTGAAGAACTTTTACATTTCCAAGAAGTGTTTCACAGCAGCATGTGATGGGTTTCGAAGGCTAGAAATCTGTAAGTGCACCTCCGAACACGTCTGGATATCCGTGTGTGTGCTGAGAGGGCAAAGCAGTCACCTAAACCTAATGACCCTCATCCCTCTCAGGCAGCCAATTAGAGCGCAGGGTGTTAGCGGCCGTCCAGCCCTCGCCACTCGTTACCTACCCAATATGAGCCGTGGCCTTCTGCCCCTTCCAATTAATTCACCGAGGATGGAGGGAAGTCAAGATGGAGACACGCAGGCAGGGAAAGGAAGGAGAAGGCACAAGAGGTAAAAATAACTCACCCAATTACAACAGCCGAGGGCTAGGTGGCAATAACAGTGTTTATGGGGAAAGTGGGGGGAGGACCTTTGGTGAATGTTCTGGTGCAAGTTTGATTTTATAAAATGATGTCGGTCCATACAAAACATTAAATAGTTAAGGATTACTAAAAATATCTTCTAGAACAAAAAGCTAACCTCTACCTGTAAGTGCTAAGCAGAGGCGCACTCTGATCATTCTAGTCATGCATCCAATTAAAATTTCTTTCAGAGCGTTCCAACCATGCATTGTGTGAGTCAGTCACTCCAAGGTGCTTTGGTCTGAAAGGAGCCAGACAGTAGAGGCGGCCTCTACTTCTATCTCCAGTTCCAGCCACTTAAGCTGTGCTAAAAGCCTGCAGTGCCAGAGTTTCTCGCAGAAGGGTAGGTGACTCTAAAGTGCACATTTTCAATACAGACAACAGACGTGATCATTTTATACATACAACACGGGCCAAGGAAAGTCGGAGCGCTGATGATAGAGCATTTAAAAAGAAATATACTTCAGTAAATGGAGACTTTAAAGAATGTAGAAGTTCGGTTGTGTGGTGAAATGTCAGTGTCAACGATGGCCACTAGATGATAGCTGCACACAATCCAGTCAAGTTCAGAAACTCTTGATGGAGACAAAGTGTCAGTCATATTATTTACTCCTGTTACAAAGAGTACTTTTGCTAAATCAGAGTGGAAATTTTGGATATAAAGATCACTGAAGTATAGTAAGAATGCACTCTTTAAACAGTGAAAGTGAAAGAAAGCCATCCTTGGTGGATTTACTAGAATTTTGCTCTGGAAAAAAAAGACCTAGTAGCTAAATGAGGAAGTGGGAGTAATTAAATCCACATTCTGAATAAAGGGGAGATATTTGGGAAACCCTTTAACCAGTCATCTTGCTGCCAGGGCCACACTCTATCCTATAAAAGATGTATGAGAAGTTTAGTTTGAAAATAGTGAGTTACTTTGTTTGTACCGTTTTTGCCTGTGCAGCTGAAGGCAGGGAGATCAATCTCGGAGCAAACGCCAGCGTGTGAGAGGCTGTAGCACCAAGCAGCCGTCACACTCGGTGCACTCTCTGGCTTTCTTTACCTTGGTGCTTAAATGACCTTAAACACAGCTCCATCACGGGCCTTACGGGCTGTGAGAAATGAGCTGGGGTTGCTGGAGGAGGAGCTGGGAGGATGATGTTTCCAATAGCTCGTTCATCTTGTTAGATTAAATACTTCACTTCACTGAACTTGAACGGGCCAGTGGTCTACGTCTCTCCCTGCACTCTTGCTCTCTATAACTATTCCTTTTTCTTATACCGCCAACGCCATATAACCTCAACCCCAAAGTGATCCGACCGCTTCTATCTTTCCCTTCTTTCTGTTGCTTACTGTGAATGGCATTTCTCGCCTCTCTCTGGAAAAAAGCTCCACCGCCGCTGCTGCATTTATGTCAGGGATTTAGCTTGTAAGCTGAAATAATACAATTAATTTGTTCACTCTCTGATTCTCTCTTTCCCCCCATTTCTCCCGCTGTCTCAGATCAAGGAAGTGGAAATGTGCTGACATGGAGTGATACCCAAAAGAGAATTCTAACAAAGATGTTTGTTCACGCTAATGAAGAAAATAATGAAAGGCAAACAACAAAACTACGAGAGCGAGCGAAACCAAATGAGAGCGGGGGATGGATGGAAATGAGTTGGATGTGTGTAGCATGATCAAATATGCACGTAAATACTGTATGTGTGAGGCACTTTAAGAAAGAGTATCAGCGCTCAGAGGTATCCTTCCATCTCAGATAGGGGATCTGGCTGCCGGGACAGGAGTAGGCAGAGAACGCCGACGATCAGGACTTAATTGGATTGACATCAAAAAAGAGACTTAAGAGAAAGTACAAGAAAGGGAAAAGTTATCTTCTTTCTAGCTAGCAGGAAATGTAAGCTCATTTATCAAAAGGGTGTATTAGCTGGGTAGAAAGTATTTTACTGCTCTATAACTAGAATTTAAAAGACTCTTAGGTCCCTCCAAATCCATATTTATCCCCGAAGGCATAATGTGTATTCTTGCTAATGATTCAGACTTATTAGTTATTATAAATAGTTGTAATATGAAGCTATTTGAATCTTACAAAATAACAGATAACATGTGCCCTGCTCATTGATTAACTTTTGATGAATAGTCAATAGTCACTTTAACTGTAATTTCACAATAACTGGATTTCAGCACTAATGAGTTAAAGAAATAAGGCCATTACTGTTTTGGGGGTGAAACAAATACCCATTCCTATTCAGAAAAAGAAAAACAGATTAAATGTTTTTGTCTTAGTGTTCTCTCAAAATATAATCAGCATTTTTGAATAAATTTCGTCTCTCGTTTTACTGTTGAGTCTTTAAAATGGAAAACTTGACTGCAGTAACCTGGCACACTCCTAACATTGTGACACCTGACTCCCGCTGACAGCTCAAGCTCAATCAGACCAAACTGATCCAAGATTTGGGTTTCACCATCTACACAATGAGACAGCGCTGACAGCTGTCGATAGACGCCACACCCGTATTAGGACAGATGCTCAATATTACATTTGATGAATTTTTACTGGCGGCAAGTCGGTGATGGTGTCAATTTTCTTTCTCTTCAACACTCTTGTTTCCTTCTTAAAACAATTCAGTGAATCATTAGGCCAACAGATCTGTAAGTTAGGTCTGTTGTGAAGTTGCTTATAGATTTAAAAACTAATAATAAACTAATAAACTAATTAAGAATGAAAAGAGGCTAGGTGAGAAAGTACAAGCACTCTTAATGCTGAAAAGTCTGTAGAGATGCTTCCCTACAGGGTTTGATTATCAAAGGGGCAAAGCAGGTAACCTCTCTGCAGGCATATATTGTTTTTCAGTTGTCATTTTCAAGTGCTAATGAATATTAATCCCTTAAACAGAAAATTAAGTCCATTATACCTGGTGTGTCTATCAGTCTGATATAGTAGAAGAAGACTTCCTGGTTAAATGAAGTGGATATAATGAGATAATCATTAACATCTGTCATCTGGGGGTCAAGCTCAATGTTCTGTCTGAAGCTACGTTTTTGTCGAGCCTTTTTATTTAGCCATTAGTGTAAAAACTCAAAGCTTTAATAATAACTCCCTGTGGCTACTCAGTACATTTAGCTCAGATGTGTTCATTTATTTTTTTCAACAGAGATTTAAAAAAAGCAAAGTCCACTCAACATTATATCTCTTCACACATTCGGTGGATATTTACCGCCGTAATACGCATTCCTGAATACAACCACGCGTTATCTGCTTCAACTCGGCTGTGATTATCATCTTCCCCTTTCAAACAGGAAGCTGTCATCCTGCAGAGAGGAAGTCCCACCAGTGTTGGAAGTACCTGTTCTGTTTTGCAGAGCCTGACTTTGCTGCCCGCCAGGGACACCAGCACTCTGCCTTTGTAACCGCGCAGCTCCAGTAAGCCGTGCTTGTTTGTGGAAGTGGGGTGGGAGAGGCTGCCGGCGCGCTTCTGGGAGCCGCAGGCGGGGGGGCGCGTGGCCGTCTGAAGAGTTTCCATCCACTCCTGGCGCTCCCCTGCGAACACACGTGTGAAAGTGAGAGACAGACAGACAGAAAGAAAAAGGAGATATGGTGCGTGTGGAAACAAGTGTGAGAACAAGAGGGACTGAGGAAGCAGCAGAGACGGGGCAGAACTCCTTTGAATTTCCAACTTAATTCATCATTTTTGCATCTCTTCTGTAGGAACTACTGGCCCAATGGCTGCTGTACATCCAGTGCATACTGATACTGAAATATCAAATAGAAAAGTAATTGAGAAACAGAGCACAGCACACTATTGGTGAAGTCTTCCTCAAGAAAACAAATAAAGCTAAGAAGAGATAGAGATTGTTGCTTCTCTGCTTCTCTCTGCCTGAAGCAAAATGTGGCAAGGATGAATTAAGTGAGAGACAGGATTAAATTATAATATTTTGAACATTTACATTTGCCTCATCCTAAAATTTAATGGAGGAAAGTGACAGAGTGAGTCTCAGTTTTAACAATACACACAGGGTTATTGCAGCATGATGTGTGTCCTTGACTCGACATTGTCAATATGGACTCTATTTCACCTCGAATGACAGCTTTGCTCAATGACTCAGATGAAGTGAAATAGATAGTTTTCCAATGGGGGTTTACAAAGGATGTACACTTCGAGGGCCTTCTAAGATGTCTTCCCTCTACAACTTTTGAAAACGAACATAAAAGGGGACACGGAGCCGAAGCTGTAAAGCCCATTCCCCCACCACCCGAGACATCGTGTTATCAAAGCCAGACAAGTGGAAACACAAGAAATACCAAAGGATTGTAAACACACAAGAACCAAAAGCACAGGCAGCAGCACCACAAGAACACAGTGGTGCCCATTGTAAAAAAAAAAAAAAAAAGGCTCACTCACAAATAGAAAAATAAATAAAACATATATGCTTTCAGATGGAGGACATAAAAGACATTATATCTCTCGTAGTAAATACACTTTAATTCAAAACCTGTTTGGATCCATCAACTTACCATCAGAAAAGGGCCACTGTGCAACAAGAGTACGCACACCATTTAAGGAAATGCATTTTTGAATAAAGCGAGATGGAGAGTCTGATTATGATTGCGTTACAAGTTTGTTTCCAAAATCTGTTTTTATTCAAATGTTTAAACTGGACTTAAAAATGAAATATAACGCTGGCTCCTGTAATCACCGCCTTGCTTCCTTTTGTCATTTGTTATTAAACTTTTTATGCACCAGCAGCTCCAGACAGACGAATCATCAAGTCACCAAAATCAATGGAACTATTAGTTATGAAGAAAAAGAAAGCATTAGGAAATGTTTGTGGGAGACTAACAAATTAGAGTGTTGAAACATGCCACATTTAAAGTACTGAGAAGAAATGTGACTGTGAGTATTATTTCTCCCCCTTTTCGCAGAATATAAAGAACTTAGTTACCCATATAATGTCCTGGTGTTATTTCAAAAACTGCTTTGTGTATCTGCTACTTGCCTAGAGCCCTTAGAGTGACCTTCATTGTAAGGGTAAGTCCTCACTGTGAAACAACAGATGGATGAAAACATTTTTAGTTGAGTTGTCAATCATTCTCCGGCCGCACATTGTCTTAACCTGACCTTAATAAAGCCCCTGACCCTCTGACTCTGTGGTTGTCCTTACAGCTGACGTGGCTCTCCTTGACCTCGACAACATTTCCACGACAGAAGAAAAGTTCCTCCTTCTCCTTCGGCAGACTACCCTCGCGCTAACCCCTCGAGCGCCCAAATTCTGTATCCGCTTGTCTGGTCCCAAACTCAGCCCCTGGACAGGCTACCCCTCGCACTCTTATGAATTCACAAAGAGCGGACATCAATAATGAATGGGCTGCTCAATTATTGACGGCTCTTTACATCACTGAGCTTTACTGTTCGGTTCCCACCCTGCTTTCTGAGTACCATTACCTGTCCTGCGCTCACTTATTTGCCTTTTCATTTATTCAAGGCCTTCCTCTCTCCTCCTCGCCTCAGCTGTCAATCAGAAGGCAGGAGTTAGGGACACAGCGAGGAAGCTGGTGGGAGGATTGAGGATGAGAAACTTGAGAGAAGACAGTGGTATGCATATGCCCGTGAGTGCAACTGTTTGAGTGCTGCCTGAGCGTGGCTTGCATATGTTTCAGGGCATGTTTTTGTTTTTTTGTGATTTTTTTTTTCCCCGCACACAGTACGCATGAACCTGCAGCGAGCTCGCCAAAA
Organism: Rhyacichthys aspro; assembly: GCA_036850595.1. NCBI lineage: Eukaryota > Metazoa > Chordata > Actinopteri > Gobiiformes > Rhyacichthyidae > Rhyacichthys > Rhyacichthys aspro. The sequence goes on along the minus strand of CM072165.1, from coordinate 8,773,723 downwards.
TTATTTTTACTCTGCGTGGAAACATGCAAACAGTCCGCCACCTCTGCGCGCTCATGAAAAGAACGCGTCGCCGCTGAAAACAGCCGAATAGAGCCTTATCCCTTGTTAAGAGATATAAGTATAGCCGTGTATTTGAAAGACTATTCCACTCGACGTGTAGAGAGACAGGAAGAGAGGCGGCTAATCCTCATTGAAAGTGGATGAGATGAGAGCCAGGTCCACTCAGCGCTCTGCAGAGATCTTAGAGGTCGCCCACACAGTCTCCATCAACAGGAATAAAAAAAAAAAAAGACAAAGACAAAACATACAATTCGGCACGGCACAGTGGGATTCTGGCCATTTACTTTTTGTTCGTATTTAGCATGCTTTAAAATAAGGCAGGTCTTTTTTTTCAGCCTGCACATCACATTCAGCATTATCCAATTATACTTCATGACACTTCATCAGCATTTTATCATGAAAGAGGGATCTGACAAGTACTAGACACTTCACCGCCTCTGAGGATTATTTTAGCATCTCTCGGCTAATTGCTAATATCTCTCAGCATATGGCCCTGGCGCTGTGGCCTGTGACTTTACTGTGTCTGTTTACTTTTAATTGCCCTCATCAGCTTTGATTCTGCCAGACACAAAAGGCAGTAGATTTTCAGAGTTATTGATCTGTTAAACCCACTCATTGCTGCTTGCCAAGTACAAAACTCTTGCACAAAACACACCAGCACGTTACACAGCAACATTCGAGCAGTGATAGAAAACAGACTGACTTGTGAAGATAAATTGCTAACTTCTACCGCAAAAACTAGTTTCGAACGTGAAATCATGGACAGACTGTGTGCTGTCTTAATACCAGCCCTGTGAGTCAGTCCACTATTTCCAGGTAAAGTGTGTTGCAAATTTGTATGTCATCCTTGGTTTGTATTTTGCCCTTCACTCTCAGTTGGCCCAGTTCCCGCTATTTTGTTGTCCATTACTCTTTCTCGACATCCCCTGGCCTGTCATCTTAAACAGAGCTAACACGTGTTAAGAGCCGACTTGTGGCAGGGCTATCACCGAAGCACCGGAATACAAATCAATTTTTTAACAATAAATCTCGGCTTCTTCTTTGTAAGGGGCTTGTCATTCTCCTCCGCTCGTCTCCCTTTCCGTCCCGACTGCTCTTCGTCACTTTTCCACCATTTCGCACCGGAGTCTAGTACAGCTGCTCGCCGCGTCACTCCCTTTGCTTCTTTCCCCCCTCTCCTCCCTGTCTGCCTTCCTTCCTCCTTCCATCTCTGGAGCTGACAGTACCTGAGGGGAGAGGCCACCTGCGGACCGTGTGGAGAATGAGCCGACAGCTGTGTGCACACTCTCTCCGGTGGCCTTCAATTATTCACTTGCCCACCCCTCCTGTACCCATCTTCGCGCTCTGCCCTTTTCATCCCCCCTCCTCCCCTCCATCTTTTCCTATACCTCTCGCTTGCTTCTTCACACCCAGATTGCGTGTCTGCCTCTCTTGCTCCAGCCGCTCCCATAATTCCTCTGTTTAATCCCATTCTTCCCTTGTTCCTCTTTCCCTCTAACATCACTCCATCATTTTCTCTCCTTAACTCCACTTCTCTACTGCCTCTCATCCCCTCTGTCTGCCCGGTCTCTCTCTTTCTCCTGTGTTTCCCCAAAGATTGATGACTCTCCGCACTGAGGCGAGTGGGCCTGTTTAAAGATGCATGAGGTGATGAGGCCAACTTTTCTGCTCCATCTCTCTGTCTCTCCATCCAAACATCTTATGTGACGGCGGCGCCACCTCAGCGACAGGTTCCCGCAGATTCCATTCCCGTCAGAGGCCGCCTCACAATAAGACAAGCCTCATCCCTGTGTTGTATGTTGAACGGCGAGAGGGACGGTGTGAAAAATTATGCAAGTGATGACCTGCGACTCCTTGACAGACCAAAAGAAGGAAGCCAGTCATCGGAATGATTCACTGAAACCGAGAGAAGGGGGAAGATTGCTGCTTCTCAGAAGTCTGTAGTTTGCAAACAGATTTTTATGGTGTACTGCTTTCAGCTTTCCTTGAAGCACGTGGAAAAAAAGGAAAGCTAAAAGGATAACTAATTCAACTCCAATTTGACTGCAAGCAACACAAATACTTGGTAAAAGGCTTGTCACACCACAGTAAAGGCTAAAGTGCAACTACTGACATAAACAGTTAAAAAGCAGAATGCTCATATTTTCCTCTACCATTAATAAACATATACTGTAGGTCAGTGCCCATGACCCTGGCTCATATCTGAATGAATAAGACTATCTCCCTTTTCACAGCTGTAACCCGTACCTTTATACCTGAGCATCTTTCATATGAACAGATAAAAAAGATCTGCTGAACAAACTTTAAGTCTTTGGCCTGACCTGACACCTCCACGTCACCAGCCATTAAAAAGAGGCTGAACTTCTCAGTAGTAATAAGCAGATCTTCAATACAAAGACGAACAAGTGGTCTTTTCCTGGCTCGATACGTCAATAACCTGGATTGAAGACTCATCATTCCAGTCAATAATGATCTTTATATTCTGCCGTGTAGTAAAAAACTCGCATTAGCATCGTGAGTCAGAGGTCCTCGGTGCTATAATTATACAAAACTCAATCACTCAGGTCCCACTCGTTCACAAGAATAAAAAGGGCGGTGAGCGTCCGACCCTGTCACGCGACCCTTGATTAGTGAATGAGCAGTTTGACCCGAGCGGGCTAATAGACCGCTATCAAGCAAGCCGGAGGAAAAAAGTGGGGAGAGGCGCTTTCTGCTCTCATTAAAGCGGACACGGGGCAACTCTTCAAGCTGAGGATAAGAAGGGACGCTCGCTATGCTGGCTGTGATTGAGGAGTGAACAAAAACTGAAGGGAGACAATTACATGGAAGGTTACTGCCAAGGTTAATGTTTTGCTTGGTGAGATAAGGCTGACAACATTAAAGTTTGGAGCAGGAGTCGGGACATGTTTGGCTAATATCAGAGAGTCGACTGGTCCTGGGTGGCTAATACACCTTTAAACAAGTTCTCATATCCAGATTATATTACTAGTGGTCTCTGATTAGTGAAGAGCACATGTAAGATAATTGTCAAGTCTCCCATTGGTGTACAGTGGGGTTGGGATCAGGTAAAGGGCCTTAATAGAGTTCATCATTATATGCATGTAAAGCCTGCAATACTAATGAAAACAATTAAGCAAAGGAATGTTTCATGCTGCAGTATTTAAAACTACATTGGTGTCCAGTCATTTATTCCTGCATGCTACCAGCAAAACTTTCTCTTCTAACTACTTTGCCAATCATTGCCAATATTGATATTGTCTGGACTAAGTTTCCTACAGAGAAAAAGGGAGGTAAAAATGAAAGATGAAGAGCATGAAAAACAAAGGCAGGCGAGCAGAAGGAGTAGCTGGAGAGAAAAACAAGGCTTGACGGGCAGACGGACGGACACAGCAGCACACTGACAAGAGGAAAGATCAGAGTGAGGAGCTGATGACTACAAAACATCCAGTGGAACTAAACTGTACAGCGGTCGTACCTTCTCTGTCGGCTCGGAAGATGAAGGTACGGAAGGAGGTGATCACTTCAAACTTGTTGTCTCCCAGTCCTCGCACCTGTCGGATGGCGCTGGCCAGGATCATACCTTTGGAGTACATCTCCTAGAAATAGAAACAATATCTTAGTACAAGTTGGCAGACCTTTACAGTGTCATTTATTTTAATAACGTTATTAAAATGTTCTTTATCCCTGGAAAAAAGAATCTGTAGATCCTCAACTTCATGTTCAGTTTCAATGTGCCCAGACAACAGCTATAACTCACTAATACAGCATTAAATACATTTGCAGTAATATCTCTAATTCAATTTAGAAAATGACACATAGCTCAGGGACAAGAAGTATTTGAATCTAAAGTTTATTTTTTATATATTAAGTATATTTTTATATAAAGGTACACAGAAGAGGAAAAACACACAATTTAAGATTTAAGATGAATCCGACAACATTGAGAATGTATAAAGAATGAATAGCACCATGTACCCATGCAGAAATAACACAAAGAGTGTTGTCATTTGGGTGTTAAAACAAATGTACAAGCTAAAAACAAACTTTTCAAATATTTTAAAAGGACAATCCGCTGCAGTGAGGATTCCGACACAGCACAGGAAGTGCTTGTTGGGAACAGTGGGAATTGGCTGTGTGTGTTGTTTTATTACCCCTGATGTTTTCCCCAGCAGTTCTAGGGGAGACATCCAAATAAGGAGGATGTTGCACTAGAGGTTTCATGACCCTCTTACAGTCTCCCTCGACAATGGCAATTAAAGTACTGGGTCATTTGCAGTGGGTAAAAGAGAAATAAAGGGCAAAACAGCAAACCTTTATGCAATAACTAGTTAAGTGGCGATAAATTAAGTCAACTAAACAAAAAAATCAAGAATACAAGAGAAGTGACCTCGGTACTGTTCAAATAAGGCATGAACATCTCCAAGTGTAATATTGTTGCAAGGGACTGAACTGAAAAGCAGCACATTATGCATCTGTGGTGTGCTGAAAGTCACTGGGCTGTGAAAAAAGTGCAGATCTCTGCCAACATTGCATTATTCATGACAATAATGTCATTATCATCGCAAAGTGTAAAAAACAGACTTTTCTCTGTGTGGCTCTGCATTGGACTTGACCTGAATTCTGATTGTGTGTTGTTGTAGGCACAATGCCATGGTGGCGGGTGGTGATTGCCATTATACCGTGCTCTCTACTGTACGAACGCCTCCATGTCTGACTGGGAAGCAGAGGAAAGGGAGATGAATATATATAAAGTAAAAGAGTGATGAACTTACGACTGGCTCTCGTCGTTTATAATTAAGCTACTGACCTTGCCATCGACAAAAGCCTATTTCTAGAGAATATACGGCCAAAAATACCAGTCAGTTAGAGAGTGTGGGGAGGATGGAGGGATTGTGTAATAGAAAAAGAGAAAAATTGGGTTTGTGTGAAAGGCCAAGGAGAGGACTGAGAGAAAAGAAAATGGGAAGACAGTTGAAATACAATGAAAAGATACAAACAGACAAAGAGGGAGTAGGCAGTGGAAAATTCTGAAACATATAGATGAGGAGCAAGGTGGAGGAGGAGGTGCCCATGAGGGTCAGCGAGGGGTCTTTCTCATATTAGAGTAGGATGTTAACAATGGCAAGAAGCGCTCAACCTAATTACTGACAGCCGTGCTATGCATTCTTCTCCCCAGGAGCTTCACACCAATATCTGCCGCTAAATTTAGACAGAAGTTAACGGAAGGTGAGGATGGTGTGCGGGAGCCTGGATGAATTAGCTTTGTGTCGGTGTGCTGATAATTATACCCTAGTATGGGTTAACGGTAATTAATTGTTTTAATTCTAGTTTTGGGGTCACGCAGGAGAGAGTTGTTTAATTGCAAGTTTGTGCATCTGTAAATACTGCAATGGTGGAGTCAGAAGAGCTATGGAGAAACAACACGCTCTGTGCTAACACTGAATCAGATACAACTGATGTTTATAGACTGGTCTCAAGAGGATGTGCTGCCAAGAAAGCAATGAGGCCTAACTATCTCTCTTTCTCCAATAAGCCCCACACCTGACTCATCCCCTGTGCCAACGCCTCTCCCTCATTTCCCCTCACGCTGACCTCCTCCTTTGGCCTCCACCTGCTCCCACAGCACCAGCCTCACACCCACGTCCTCTTCTGTCATTGTGAATTTTCAACATTTGTCAAAGTGTATTGTTTTTCTGCGCTGTGTCACTTTGCAGTCTCTTTAAACTGGCTGTCCTGTGTGGATAACAGTCTCTCATTTCTTTTGAAAAAAAATAAAAAATACAGCCCAGTAAACTTCAGGAAACAATTAAGGCAGCGCAATTGAGCTAAAGCCTACAATAATAGAGGCATCGTGTAGAGAAAGCAGGGAGGAGGGTAAAAAGGGTGGAGAGAGTTTTACCACCAGCATGAAGTTAAGATTCTGGCATTTGTACTGTGGCCTACTTTCAATGGAGGCACAAGGACACCAAGTGGTCAGAGTGAAAACTGCACTGAGGCGATAAGCAGTCAGTGAGTGGACCGAAGAACATTATGAAAGCTCTCTTAGGTTGAGTTATTTATAATCAGGATATTAAAGGATGACAGTTATGAAAGAAAGAAAGAATCCTTCGAAACTACAAAAACTTTTAACACTCAAAATCACCATAACACAACATGATTCTGAATGTGAAATTTTGAAATCTTTGTTTTGTACCAGTGCATAATTTTTTATTTAGTAGTAGTATTTATATTACTATACAAATCAACACTTTCAGAGAAGTCTCAGGTGAGATAGTGACTAATAGTCCATGAATTATCTTAAATTCACTGAATGGGACAAGAAGCCGAATATTGCCTTTGGAAATTATTTCAGATAGACGGTAGTAAAGTACACTTTGCATGCGTCCCTTGATTAAATAATTTTAATTAAATATTTGAAATATGTGTTGCATATTAAATAAATAAAAAAAAATTTAAATAAAAAAGATGTCAAAGTTTTTTGCTTCTCAAGTTCATATCTGTAGGTTGCCCTGAAGCATAACTGCAATGTGTGAGCAATTATTTACCTGCTACTCCAGTTGTGGCCCTGGAGGGTTAGGTCTTACCCCAGGTTACAACAAATGTTTCATAAAAAAACATAAATGTATTATAATTTCCATTATGAAACATACAGGAACACAGTGTTTCTTTTGAAAGGTACTTAAGTCTACACAGTCCCATTGTTGAAAATGAATAAAAGGTAAGACGTGTAAAAGAAAGGCTTCTTTTCAAAAAGCCACTCTGGGTGCTAGAGTACATATCAGAGGGGGGTCTCGTGGGAGACACAAGAGGCTGTAAGCACAGGAGCTTTAGAAAGAAAGAGGTTTCCAGTGGCAGACAGACACAAAGGGAGGTAGACGGACATAGTGAAGGCTGATCCCACAACCTAAAACCTCATCTCCTCTCTGGCCTCCTATCCAGTCTCCACCTCTCCTCTGCGTACTCTCTCATCTCTTCATCCCTCCGAGCCTTCTCCAACCTCCAGACAGGCTTTGGGCTGTTTTTTTACAAACACACACACATATGCAGACACCCATGACACCACAAAGAATACATCTCAGAGCAGGAGCATTCTCCAGAGTCAAACCCAGTGTTGACGAAATCAGCCGAAAGGGGAGATTGATGAGCCGGAGTGGATAGAGTGCTGCAGAGAGGGAGAAGTGAGACTGGGGATCATGCTACTCTCCCACGCCACCTCCGCTGCCCCAGTGATGACATCACCGCGGCCAGAGACCTTCATGCTGGGACTGTGATTAAGTACGATTAGGTCTGTCTGGGGCTGACAGATCCCAAGGGATTTTCAGCTGCAAAAGAGATTTTAGGGTGTTGAAAGCTGAAGAAACAGAGTGAGGATGGGAACAGTTTATTGCGCAGGTGTCATTGTCAAGAACTAGAGAGGACTGAATACATTGTTAATAAATGATTAACAGTGTAATATGAAAAAACAAGAATAAAAAAGATTTTGGGCAATAACATTTTTAAAAAGTTGAAAAAATGTGTAAAGTAAAACCTTGACAAAAGAAGACTCATATCTGGGTACGGAATGATTTTGGTATTCATAATGTGTTGGATAATTATGTCAATGCTTTTCATCCAACAAATCACTAAAAACCTAAAAAGACGACCAGAAATATCATGCCAGTTAAGATTTGGACACTTCCTCAGCAACACTATATACTAACAAAACATAAGAGAACAAGTGACCAGCGCATAAATCAATTTCTACCATAGTGATATTGCTGCATGTCCATGAAAATCTCTCACTTGCACCCACCCTGTGGAGGTAGCAGTAGGTGCTACAAGGCCTCAGCTGGCCACACAAAGCAGGGATGACAGAGAGATTGCAGTCGACCTTTCCACTCACCCAAAACATGATGAAGCCCTGTGCTTTCTCAAAGGGGAGAGTCACATTGTCTGGATGACTTCTAAAAGTCTAAACAACAGTCTATGTCACGTATACACACACACACACATAAAGGCAAACTTTCATCTTCCAAAAACTGCCATGCCTCCGCAGACAGTGACACAAAGTAAAAGTGCTGACTCGCTGGCCTCCCCGCCGATTCCCACTCTGCTGGCGACAGAGCGTGTCCTGATAAATAAAGCGGCAAAGCAATGCAAAGAGAAAACGAGGGGAAAGAGAGGGAGCGAGAGCACGGCAGGCTATAATTAGTAAGTGATTAACGAGCAAGCATCAGACAGGTCCCACATCATTGATTGTGATGTTGTGCAGAGCTGCTGCAGCAAAAACGAGCTGGCCCAGGGAGGGGGCACCCGGGTCAGCGTTCACAAACACACACACACAGTCAAATGTGTTGTTGGAAGCTATAGAACAGTCATTAGCAACAACACAGGGGTAAGGCACATTATGGCAGGTTAGGACCTCAGAGAACACTGAATTATAGAGTTGAAAGTCTCTTTAAAAGGACACAGTTTAACTGAAAAACAAAACATGTACTTAACCATGAGACAGGCTTTGTATCGGTCTCCATTAATGCACTAAAGTTTTCTTTTTTAGTGGTAAACAAGAAAGGGGTAACAATTTGCTCAAAACTGTGACATTTGCTTCTTAGAATACAAATGAGTGGTTAACAGCAGAAAGCTCCTGACGTTTGTGTAAATAGTTAATTAGAAACAATTAGTGTTTATAAGTCCTTTTATAATCAAATCAGGGGTTATTTACTCAAAAAATGCATAGAAATATTCCAATTGTGAATTCAGATTTCCAAACAGGAGCTTGTGAAAAACACTGTCCAAGCCACACAGGTGGAGGTTAAAAGCTGTAATGCTTGCATCTTTATCTGCACCCTCCCCAGTTTTGCGCTGCTCCTTACCTTGCCTCTCTCTCTCTCTCTCTGATGACGAGGCAGGCATCGCTAAGCGAAATTTCAAACTTAACTGTCAGAGCAAAGGAGGATGAAGAGGGGAACATGTAGAAGAGAGCGGGAGAAATGCTGAGGGAGGCAAAAAGAGAGCAGTCTTTCCTTTCCTTCTAGCTTTCCTTCTGGTCAGGTGCCAACATCAATGTACTTTAGAGTATGGCTGGGCGGGTACAGAGAGTGCTGGCTCGTCATGCGTGCCGTTATGTCGCTCTGTCCTTGCCCCCATTCTTCACACTGCCAAGCTAATGATGATGACAAAGGGAAGGAGGAGGGAGGTACATAAAGAAGACAAGGATCTGACTTCCCAAGAGTGCTTGTGCAGGCTTTGGGTGCGTTTATGGGAGTGGACTGTGAACTATACAATATACTGTACCATGAACAGTTCTGTAGTGCACTTACCTTTTCATTGTTATAGTAGGCCAGCCACTCGCCATCAAATCTCACCCACCTCCTTTGAAAAACACATTTTCTGCAAAGAAAAGGAAATGCTCTTTGTAAACTCCACACACTCGTACAGTTTCGAGCGACCAGTAAAGCATACAGGTCTGAAATGAGGAGGTACTCGTATTTCATCCAGAGTGCCACTTATTCATTAACATCAAGAGTTGTACCAACATCTGTCTATTAGCATAAACAAAACAAATGGCCACTTTCAATTTAAATATTCATCAGCTGAGGGCTCTTTGCCAAAGCTATCAAAACAGGTGGAGAAGGAGAATATAAAAGGAATGACAACTGGACTCAGTGACCCGTTTCTGCATTGTTAAACGATGACAAACAAGACAAAAATAACTCAAGAAAATAGTTTCCTGAAAAAGCTATAGTAAGCCAAGTGTTTCAATAATTACAGCCTATAATACGTAAGGCCAGGGTCTGTTCAAGTGCAACGAACTTGTGGACCTCTTGTTTGAGAAGTTTGTAGTGTCAACGTAAAATGGACCTAAATCATATCTTTCTCTTTTCAGACTGACTGTAACCTACCCCTGAGGTGACAGTTTGTCCAGCCAACCAGCTTTAAACACTTCATGTTTGGGTGCTCCATAGAAACAGGCATAGGGAGAGATATCCGGCAGGACAGTTTTGCTCGCACCACTCCGGACATCTGCATGCTGTGAGTAAAGGTCACATTCCACTACGACCATGGACCCATCCTGAGGAACCGGAGCAGAAGTGGCTTCACCGCTCCCTGCCGGACTTTTGTCGATAATGGCTCTCCCGAAGATGCTGGCGCACTCTTCAACTGTTGAATAGTCATCTGTGTCTGGGTCATGGATAGTGGGAAGAGGAGGAAGCTCTTTGTCTTTGGACTCTTTTGGCTTTTTTCTATGACAACAAAGGTGACATTAAAGAAATATTAACACAAGGGTAGAATTAGTTTTATTTTCAATTCAAACACCCAAACATACCTTAGTTTCTTTGGTTTTTTCTTGTCCTTTAAACCCTTTTGCGCACCTTCTTTTTCACCTTGGTCCTAGAAAGCAGAGAGGAGATTAGCATCAGATGAGACGAGAAGTGTCCATCTTCCAGTCAGACACTTATCATGTTGGTGCACTAAGCTATGTTAACTTTACTGGCTGGGTGACATTTCTATTAACCTCAGGGGGCAAAGTGAAACAAGCACATTTCCTACTCCGCTGTGTGTCCATGGCGACCGCATTAACACCAAGGAGGAAGTTTGGTGTGCACAGAGAGCCTGATAGCGTTGAAGATGTGAGAAATGTCTGTTCCTTTTTGGTAAGCTGCTACTCACAGTCCACTGGTGGGAGTGTGTGCTGCCTTACCGGAGTGCTTTCAGAGTTGTTGTACAGAAACGTTTCTCCGTAGGGAACTATAGGCGTCAAGGTTCTTTGAAGTGGAGCTGTAAAGGACACAGAAACAACACAATAGTGGTTTTATGACGACACTGAAACTCGAAGTGCGTGACGTGGAAGTAAGAAGCTAAACAGGATTTTTACTCTTAAATTTAAACCACTGTAATGTTTAGCTGCCTTTGATTAAAACAACTTTGTGGATAAATGTGCCAAGCCTTGATCCATGCAAGCAGTAAACCAATTAAATGTTATTTTAGCATGCCTATCTTTTTTTTCACGGCCAACTGGGAATATGATCCTTCTCAGTCTGATTCAAACACACAAGTCTGTGCCAAGGCCATTTCTCTGTCTTAGCTCCTGCGGGGACCGTGGTCGGTGGTCGGCGGGAGCAGAGAAGAAGAGCGGAGAGGCTCTGGCCAGACACTATTAGTCTGGAGACCCGCGGCCACCCTGCGTGGGCTACTGGCTGTCACAGTGAAAAATGACACCGCCCTCTCCTGAGGATTGCGAGGGCCAGAAGACACTGCCATGAGGCGAAGCACACACGCACACAGACGGTGGTGGAAACGCTCATGAAGACAGCGGCTCACAAAGATCGAAACACTTTCAGACAGGAATAGCTGCCTCAGACAAATTATATCAAAAAGACAGACTGCCAAAGATACAGAAGAACTTAAATTCAAACTGAAGAAAACGTCATCTTTTTAATAGATAATCGCATATGTTCAAACAACGCAGGTCATTACAAAAGGGCGTAGAGTGCATGTGCTAGTCTGTGTGAGCTATAAGAAGAGGTCGGTTTACCACATGATGAAATTGCTAGAACACAGCGGCTCTCACTATAGACAGGCATACTGGCCAGATAGCAACCATCAATCATCATCTATCAGTCGACCTTCAGGCCATGGACAATTCTCTCCGAGGACCCCTGGACACTACGCTACTACTCAATTCCTGTCCAGTTGCTTCCATTCTTCCTTCTCTGGCTTCGTCTGCTGCTTTGGTCTTGTTTTCCTCAGTCGACCACAGAGTTTCTTTATCTGCTCCTAGCCAGACTCTCATAGCATAGAAAGCCACAGAGATGCAGACATGAGCCAGGAGTTACCGGGAAGATTGATTATGTTCTGAATGAAGTCTCCCTTCTTTTACGTAAGGGTGTTAGAGGTCAGTTTGTTATTACCACTTGTCTTTGTCATCCCTACACTGAGACACACAACACCTGCACCAACAGAATTTCAATTAATCACCACACGATTTGTCATTTCACCCACCCGTTCCCTCAACTCACTGGACTGAGGACAATACAAAGTGACAAATGAAAAAATGGGATGATACTGAATACTGTTGTTGACCTTGTGACAGAAACAGCACTGTGTACAACAAATACGTGCCGTGAAAGTTTTCATTTATAAAACGGCATATACATACACTGAACATGCCAGAAGATAGTAAAGCATATAAGCACTTAAAAGCTTCAGTGTGTATTAAGAGGCATTATCATATAAGGATGCATATAAGAGAAATGCCTCCAAGAGTACAGTTGCAAGTGAGTAATTTAAACTGTTTTGATGGGATAAAAGAGTGTTGTAGTAATGAACTTCATGAAAGTGTTAACGCCTCTTCTCTAAGAGGTGTTAATGTGTTAATTAAAATTCTGTGTCACTTGTAACAAGTGAATTCATCTGTGTTTCAGTGAGACTACGCTGCATGGGTTTTGGATCCCATCTCAGAATAAACTCTTCAAATATGCTCAGTAAAAACGATATGTCAAATAACTCCTTTCTACCTCTCACTGTGAAGAGAGATTTAGCTTGCTAGTCAAGCTCCTCGTTCCCAGTTGTGGGACTGACTTGGCTCCCTCTTTTCCGCCGTCTCTCAGCCTGTTTTGCATCCTTCTCCTCTTCCTTCCTCCCTGCCCGCTTCACTGTCTTGCCTTTCTCTCGTCTTCTGTATTTTTTTTTACTCCAGTTCTTGTTCCACACAGACTAAAAGTTGGAAAAACAGGGCCTACCGAGAGACTGCTGCAGCAAAGGTACAACGAAACGAACTGAGGGGAAGCCAAAAAAAGAGCGTTAAGGGAGATTACGAGTAAAAACACTGTAGATATAGAGCAGACAGCAAAAGATGTCACAATATGCTCAATTATGTGCCTGAAGCAGTTGCACTCATTTGTAACAGTTATAATTAATTAAGACTAAAACGCCTCTTAAGTGAGTTGCCAATTATGTTCTACGATGAAACTGAAATAAAATCAATCAATTCTACTAAATTTGGCTGAGAGTGAAATTAAAGGTATTTGTTCAAGTTATAAGACAAGGCTGTATGTTAGAAAAGTTTAACAACTTTTATAAAAAAAATAAAATAAAATAAAAAAAAAAACTTTGTGGAGCCAGGCGACAGCATTACACACCAAGGTCTTGCCGAGGGACAAGATGTGAGAGCGTATATATTCCCTGTGAGGTGTGCGCTTGAAACGGAGCACGCCGTTTCCCACGACACCTCTGCCGAACAACCCAACCCCACCCACGCTCAACCCTCATCTCCGCTCCCCTCTTTCATCCGGGCAAACAACAGCACCGCCGCTGACTCTACTGCCAAATGAAATATTCATGGCGGAGATGAAGCGGAAGCAGCTGAAAGACTGTGTGTACCTTTCTGTATGCCGTTTGCACCGGTGGGACCTTCGGAGACGGTTAGGTGTTCAGGACTCGTCGCCTGCGTCAGAGGTGCGCTCCTGAGGAGGAAGACGAGGCGGTGGGTTAGAGTCGCACGTACAGACCATCAGAATGGAGATATGGAGCTCTCAAATAGTTTCAAGGTTTAAAAGTTCAAAAGAGTTCAACTAAGTAATGTATAAGTTGTAACGCATCATGTAGTTTTCAGTGATATGCTTTAAAGATGTCTTACTCTAACTCTATGAATAATTCTAGAAAGCCTGGCAAAGACAAACTGTGTCTTGTGCTCAATGTCCTACTGTACCTGTCCTGTAGAAGAGTAGGAAGTATGACAAGACTTGGGATTTCAGGAACAGGGCGGTGCCTCAGGCGATAGGACCGGGTTGGGCGCGGACCTTTAGGCACTGTAATACCAGGCTGTGGCTCATAAATGGAATTCTCTACCATTTTAAATTCCTCGTGATCTCCTGACAGTGGATGGCTCACTTCAGCAGGACAGGGGGTGGACTCGGTAATGAGGAGCGCGGGGTTGTCTGAGGACACTTCCCAGTCTGATGGCATTTCAGAGATGGACAAAGACTCACTGCTACTGCCAGACGAGGAGGGGGCACGGGGAGCAAAACAGATGCCGATGTTTTGGGGATGTCGAGGCGCTGGCTGTGGAGGTTCGAGTAATCTTTCTTCCACCTGAGTCTCTATTCCTAGTCCTGCACCTGGCGGCAAAGTTTGACTCCCCTCTAAATCATACTCCCTCTTTTCTTTCAGCTGGGGATGCTGACAGGAAGCAGCCCTCTTTTTATCCTTAAAGATGTGTCTCGGATTCGGCACAGGCTTCCTCCGTCGCCGTCCGTTTGCATCCCCTTCATCTTCCTCATCGCTCGGCGGCATCACACCGAGCGCTTCCAAACTGCAGAGGATGCGCCGGCGGTGACCTGTGGGAAACACTCCCAGCTCCAAGAGACACTCATCTGTGAGGTCCTTGCAGTCTTCTAGAGTTCGGTAGCCTCCCTGCTCTAAGCACGAGGAATACTGAGGGAGATGGAGCATGGAGAGCCATTTGAGGATCTCCTGGTTGGACTCGGACATGATGCTCTGGCCCTGATACTGTCACATGATCTGTGGACACAAAAACAAACAACACTGTCAATATATGTAGGGCTGAGCTTTTAATATTAGTTTCATTTTAATCTTGAATTGGTGTGTAGATACATCATTATTAAAATATCTGTCCAAAATTTAACAACAATGAAATTAGACACATTGTATGAGGAGCTAAAGGTTCAATTTTTGCAACACAAGTCTTAAATAAAACAGCAGTAAACAATAAGCAGTGTGAGGAAACAACAGGCCAATGCTATATGTACTCTGCCACTGAAGTGCACACAATTTGGTCTCTAATGCTCGATGTTTAAAGCAAATGTCAAGCTGACTAACATCTTTTTGTCACTCTGCAGATTTTATATACCCCCTCTTTCTGTCTAGAAACATATAATAACCTAGCTTTTATCAAAATGGGCCCTTTTTCTGTTGCTAATGAATAGTTACACCAATTCTCTATATGTCACAGACAAATTTTTATACTAAAAGGCTGAGAATAGACATCCTCTACATCTTTTCTACCAACTTCTCCATCCTACAAGTGTTACTTCTGCTTTAAATCAACAGTTTTCTGGTGTGTGCAAGTACATTCTAGGTATTTCTTTCCAAGTGGTAGAACTCAAGAAGCAAGAACAGAAACTGACATTTAAAGACAACATATTTTGTAAATGTGTGACTTACAGTACAATGTAGTACCTCTTCCCTTTTATTTGATCAATAGCCATGCAAACAAACTGCAGTTCTAAAATAAAGAATTTGCTATGTGTGTTCAATATGTGTTTAGCAAGTTTGAACACATCACACCAACACTGTTCCAGCCCTAGCAGCACACACAGGCAAATAAAAAGTCCTAGGCACATGACACTATTGAATTCTCACTGCAGAGGTCTATACAATCTATCTGACTGGCCCAGCTCTGTATGGCCGTGTTGACATGCAGGGACCTGTATTGGCTAACATCCAGCACTGACACACATCGATGCCTACTACCACTTTTGACCTAGCTGGTTCCACATTTCTGCTTTTCAACACATAAAAACACAGACAAAGCAGTGCACACAGGCTCTGCAAACATTATTAAGGGCTGGTGTAGGTGTTTTGATCCACAGCTTCTACCCAGTGCGGAAGCCCACAGAGTGTGTGGAGATCAATAGAGAGTCAGAAGAGAACTGCACTCTATAAACAGCTTAGGCACATGGGCAATGGAATAGAAAAAGTGCTGTTGTCTGGACATGGGATAAAGACAACACATGCCTTGAATACAGTAATTAAACACACAGTTATAAATTGACAACAGGTTATATGCTTTACAATGCTCAGTAAATGTTCTGTTGCTGTCAGTATATAAGTGTAATAGGTGTGTGCTTCCCGCCCAGCAGAAGAAGGCAGTGTGTTCTCAGCACCAGGTCAGGTATGGTTTTACAGCAGAGTGAGTCACTCAATGCACGCCCAGGCAAACACACATGCACCTTCTTCATACTTGTGCACATCCCACAGCCAAGCAGCTCTGAACAAAGTCCAATTTCTGTCCCCTTCCTGGTTTGACAGGCGGGCACGTTTGCAAGACACTCTTAATTCATTAACGCGTGTGGACTTTATGAATTAGTTTGAGCTAAAAGCAGCTAACAGTGCAAAAGCCCACACCTGATGCTAAAGTCATGATTTTGAAAAATGTGTTAAATGCAACTTACGGTTAGCAAGACGCTTCTCCTTCACTTTCAATTCCTTACAAACAATCTAACCGCTCGCAAGACGCAACAAAACAACCTAAAATCTCTGAATGTGGTCAAATAATCTCACTTAAGCTAGTTTATTTGAGACACGCGCTCACTTTGTGTAAATAAACACAGCGGCTGAGGTGACGCACATGACGTAACACGTTGCGGTGCGTCAGGTAACTTACAAAACTTACCCACCGGGTTCAAAAAAGTTAGGAAAGCCAGCGCATCAGCATCTTTTCGATTCACTCGCACTGTCCTTTCTGTATCTGTTCTCCAGTGACTGTTTGACTTCTCGCAGCGTGGTTTCACACTCGTCAGTTTCCGTTCTGAGTGTGAACGCAACACCACGCCCACTTTAGCCCAAGGCCAAAATCACTAGTAAAATAATCCGGATCAGAGAATGATACATTATACATTAGGAATTCAGAGTTGTTCACCATGTAAACCAACATTCAGACAGCCACAGTGTGTTGACAAAGAAATTCACCAACTGCTCTGAGCACAGATTCTTCCAGTGAAGCCTGTTTCCACTATAAAATGTGTGCTCGCAAGTGATAAGCAGCACAGAACAGCGAAGTGGAGGCACTTGTGATGTTTTGCTGGGAGTACTTGCATGTCCCAGCTTGATCCTGCGGCCCCCAGGCTACGCATTCAAAACAGACAGGAATGCAGCAGGCTGCCTGGCACACGTAATGAAGCGAGTCCTGAGGAAAAATGAACACATTTTCTCTCATTATTTCCGTCTATCATTATTTATTTATTGTGTGATTGATCAGCATGCAGTGCAAGACTGATTTAATGGTTTGCTGTGTCAGATGTGAGACCTGAGTTTTGATTTGACAGTGATGTGCAGATGCAAGAGTTTGTGAGCCTAAGTTAATAGAGCTGTTGTTTGTTTTTATCTTAAATGTTGAAACTTGAAAAGAATGTGGTACAACGGGCAAGTTTGAATCAGTGTGCTGTCTCAATAAGGTCCCTTCTGCACAAGGTCATCTCTGAGTGATAGGGAGTACTGCATAGAAACAGCCACATGATGGCGACAGAGTGCAGCAGTGCATTGGCTTGTAGGCTATAGAAACTAAGATCCAGTGCATTTACACAAATTCCACTGTGACAAAAGCACAGTTGCAAATAAAATGTGCAACGCAGGTGTTCCTTTTAAAGCACCATACCGCCTGGCTTGGCATTGTGTGTTTGTCTACTGTGTGCCTACAGTGCACAAAATTACAAAATCCCATCTAGATTTAAACACAGTTTATCTCAATTCATGGTCATAGTATACCGTACATAAATGGTGCAGTTAGAAAAACTAATTTTAATATTTACTCTGCCAGTTTTGCTTCGCCACCAAACCTTTTCACAGAACACAGATACAGACACAATTTTTAGCTTTGTGACCTTACACCACTGCCACGTCTTAAAACCGCAACATCCTCCTCAACTTAAACACCATAAACCTCCCCATGAAATGCATTTGTTTTCATTCTGGACCAACTGCCAGCTATTTTTTGGCTTAGAATGCAAACTTCTTCACCGTGTGTGTGCACAGCAGCAGTAAAATGACTGACAGAAGAATAGAAAGAGGGATGAGACGTCTGGAGGACAGCACTTTGTCTTACTGTGAATCTTTGTGCTTTTGTGCCACCCTGCCACGCCTCCAGAGGTCGCCTTGGCAACGTGTTTTACTGCTGGCAGGCGTAGAAATACAGCACTGGCTCCTGTAAACTGGGAAATGCACATGAATATCCAAGGAGGACACAATGAGGGGCTTCAAATTGAACTAAGAACCTAAGCTTTTAGTTCAAGATGGAGGAACAGCTAATTGAAAGCATGGATGAAGCCTTTCACACTAGTCTAGTCAATATGTTGTCTGAATGTATGTGTGGGCTAGAAGCTGTCAAACACTCTGAGGATCCTCATAAAAGAACCGTGGGTGGGAGAGGATGCATGGAACTGGGGAGAGGAGGGGGAGCCGAGGATGGGAGTCACAGCCGAGGGGAGATTCAGATGGAGGGAGACGTGATCGAGAGAGGGAAAGTCTCTGCCGATGAGGAGAAAGTTTGGAAGAGGACAGTTCTGGAAAGCTTGAGAAAACTGAGTCTGTACTATTCAGACAGAGTGACAGCATGGAGGGAAGTTGTCAGAAAGTGGGAGTGTAGTTCCTGCAAGTCGCCACCAGAGGGAAGTAATCAACAACATCCTACGTTAGCAGGTATGTGGACTCATTTTATCTGATTTTTTTTTTCTTTTAGCTGTGAAAAATGGTTTAAACCTCAAATATTATATTGGAAAAAGCTATCATTTCTGAAAAAACAGGGTTTATTATGACTTTTACTGTTTATTATACATAAAGGTATGAAAAACAAAACAAAAAAATTGCTTTTTGCCTTATATTTTATCTTTGTGTTTTAGATCCTGCTGTTGATTCCTTAAAGGATATTTTCCAGAGTGTCGGGGAGGACATAAAGGTCATTATGGACAAACTGAATACAATCATAACCCGACTGAATGAAGAAATTCTAATATTATGTTCAGAACAGCCCTCCAATGTTGACTCAGAGGCTCAGGAAACGAGACGGTCACTAACACCATCACCACCAGAGGACTTTCACTTGAACTCCTCTGATCCCTCTACAGTTGACAACGAAGATGATGGAAGTTATTCAAGACAACTGGACCTCCATGTATCTCCGCACACTGATCAAATATTAGACCCAGAGGTCAAAGGTCAACATAGTGATAGTGACTGTGGGCGCCTGGAGAAAGAGACAAATGTTGAAGGGAATGACAAGGACACTGGCAAAAAAGATAGGGCAAACTTAAATTGGATGACTGTTGGGTAAGTTTTCACTTATAAACTACTTGATATCGAGACTACTACTAAATATAATTGCAGCACAGTGATTCATTATAAGCAATAAAACTATTGTTGTTCCATTTTTAGTCTTACGGGCCAACTGGGCAGTGGTCACTCATCCATACCAGACGCGTGCTACATCAGAGCCCCCCTGGGAGTGCACCAAAGCCTGAAATGTGAGGTGGTAGAAGCCATAAGCTGCCTCATGGTGACGGGCTCAGAAGAACTGGTCAGCAGAGTGATCCGAGTCATAGTCCAAGATGGTGCCCGTGTGCCGTTTCCTATCACCGTGCTCGTGCCCTTTTATGCTCGCTACCGTGGCAACTACAGAGATATAGCCGTCAAGGTAGTGGATGCGGAGAAGAGGGTCAGCTACATCAGTCCGGTGACAAGAGATGCCAACTATAGCGGACAGAGGGTAATTTTATTGTTATGTAGTATTCAGTCTATATCCTTGTGCAGTGAAATTAGAATAGTGTATATTTACTGCTACTTATCCTATCTGTACTATGCTTCTGAAAACTGAAAAGACAAATGCATGTTCTAAGGCAGTGGTGTCAAACTCAAAGTGGTGAGGGGCCACGAAAGTTCATAAGAATCCTTTCAGGGGCTGAAGATGGCTTTAATTCAATTTTGAAAATTAGATTTCATCTTCATTTGAGTCTTACAAAAGTTATCACACAAGCAATCATTTCCTCCTTTCATGGAAACTGGTTTTAGATGGATTTGAACAGGTTTTATGAAGATTTGAACAGGTTTTAGTCAGATTTCAACAGGTTTTAGATGGATTTGAACAGGTTTTCAATATATTTCAACAGATTTTATTATTTTTATCTTTGTAGCACAAATCAAATCAATCGAAAACATGTTAAATTTTAATGAATAAAACCTAGTGCCAAACAACCACCTTCTAAATGTATTGAAGGGCCACATAAAACATTGCAAAGGGCTGCATTAGGCCCTTAAAAAGGCTGCATTGGGGAAAACTGCTAACACGGGGAAATATTGATGCTGTTAATTGATATAGTTTAATTTAGTTTTTGCAATGGCCCAACTTTTCTCACATGCAATATGACATAGTTAAAATAGAAAATGTAGTGCTATGTATCTATGCAGGGTCTATATATAGGTGAGCACATACAGCAGACAAAGAAGCTGAAACTGTCAAACTCTGCACTGGCACAAAATAACAACTCCAAAACAAAAACTTTCTAGGGAATAGTATGGCTGCATTGAAAAGCCAATGCTCATGTAATTATCAGTGTTACAGCCTTTTCAACACTGTTTTTTTTTTTAAATCTTACCAGGGTTCATTTGCGGAGGTAAAGGTGTACTCCCTAGGCCTCTTTGCTGTTGTCTCCTGTCTGAAAAGAGAAAACTACACTGTGCTCAGAAGGGGTTTGTCACTTAAACTCTCGATGGATCCTCGAATCTGTCTCAATTATCTCCCAGGATCCTTCTCTGCTCCTGTAATGGCACAGGCAATGGTAAGACGGTCAGAATGATTGTTATCGCATTAGTGAAAGACAAGACAAGAACATAATCTAAGTCAAATTTCCTTGTAAATGCAAGATGTCTAATTTGAAAGTTAAATTGGGCAAGATTTGGAAATGTTCCAAAAGAAGTCAACAAACAGAGATGCAGAAAACAAGCTACTTAAAATTCACAGGCTTGAGCTTTCACAGATGTTTTGTGAAGTGAAAAAAGCTCAACAGCTGCAGCCAATATCTGTGTTGACTTCTGAGTCCAGTCAGCTGTGAACTAACTTCACCGCAGCAGTTTGTTGCTTGATCCAGCGTCAAAAACGGCAACAGCTCCCACTCGGCTCGGCTCTTTTGATGTAATGGCACGCTGTGGGCAAACAAAACTATTCTCATATCACACATCCACTCAGTCCCAACTAAATAACTCACAGCAGATGTTTTTGTGTGCGTCTTAGATCCAGCCGTTAGATGCCGTCCTTCTGGCTGCTGTCAAGTCCAGGAGTGAAGACTATCGCTCAGTGGTTTCTACCAGTCCTATAATGTACCTTACACATCCATCAAGTCAACCCTTGAGAAGAATGCTCACCGTTACACTTCCATGTCCCCCAAATCCCCAAAAGAAATTAAGGCAAACAGAAGAAAAAGTACACTGTCATATTCAACCGATCAGTGCTTCTTCTTCTTCTTCTTTATGGGATTCTACCAACAGAATAAGGTCAGTAAGATCTGCAGTACAATAAAAAGCCACAAAACCACTTAGAGTAAAGCATATTAATTTAGTGACATGACGTACAGTATGTTAGTACTTTTACAGTCATTCTGAAAATCTAAACCACATAAGCAGAGTTGTGTGGTCTTGTGATTGTGTTGCATGTACAGCGGCACAGAAAGCACACTGTATATACTTCCTGATAATGTAATCATAACACAATTCTGACCTACGACGCCAATTAAGTCATAAACATTGGAGCTTTGACCAAATGAGTGCTTTAAGCAAACTGTTTAAAGCGTGTTTTTGCATGCTTTGTCTTTCTTACTGTTGCCAGAGATAGAAGGTAGAGGATTTGCAGTACCCTAAACTGACCACCAGGGGGCAATAACAAACCACAAATAAATGACACCAATCCATGCTGGTTTAAACAGTGAGAATATTTGCTTTATGTTTCCTTTAGGATGCTCAGGAGCAGTTTGAAGTCTACTAAAGAGATGTACAGTGAGATTCTGGTTCTTCTGGGCTTTAAGGACAAACAGTGGAGCGTCCTTGAGAAGGTCCCCGTCAGGAACCAGCAAAAGGGACTGGTGTCTTTTGAACTGGCAGAGAACTTTGACAGGTTTGAATTCATGTTATATTAGAGACTTCTTCTTGTTTATATGAAAGACTTCTCCCTCAACCACGTAGCGCTGCAAGGAAAAACATCTTTGTTGTCTATATTGAATTGTAAAGTTCCCAAAAAGTTACTGCAGGGAAGAAATAGTGGGAGATAATATTGTAGTCTGGCCTTGTTAGGAGATTTCCCCATAGTGGTCTTGACTTGCAAGGAACTAGATAGAACCTCAGGGTAAAAATACAGTTGATCAGATATAGAAGCTGGATTAAGTCTCTGTACCTGTGTAAAGAAGTAGTCTTTTATCAGAAAACATGGATTAAAACTCTTTATTTGTCTACAAACATACATAATTAAAGCAACTACAAGTGACTACTTATTAAAATGCTCATGTCATGTGATGTTGCAGCTTTAAGCCCGTATAAATCAGAAGAAAAACAGCAATATGAGGCAGGTAAACCCAAACCAAGAGCGCACACACTGCTGACAATCCAAGCGTCATTGCTGAAGGATAACGAGTTCTTTCTTTAGATCTGTTGTGATTCTGTCCCTGGCGTTCACCCACGAGCAGATAAATCTACAAAAATAGTGCAGTCCACTTTAAAAAGAAGACCTTGCGAGAAACCAAGATTTGAATAAGTTCCTCTCTCTTACCGCATCTCCTCGGGTGTGTGCTTCAGTGCTGAACTCCACCAGCCACTGTAGCCAATTTGAAGGAATAAAGCTTTTCACTTTCCGGCCGTCGCCTCCCATAGACAAAGCGAGAACACTCAGCTGGCAGCTCACACCGAATAGCACGATGTAATAAATCCTACGTATAGAGCCACACGGTAGAGCGCTCAGGCTGCACAGATGGGAAAAATAATATCTATATTGTGTTGAGTGTACCTTTTTGCTGGAATACAGTGAGTTGAGTTCAGATTTGTTGTCTTCTCAGGGGCATCAGGCAACCCCGATATTGACATTAAAACATAAGCTGGCTGCTGAGTCTGTCTTGCTTTATTAAGTAGACTGTTGAGACTGGAACACATATAGAAGAAGTCAATTCTGATGCAATGGAGAGAATGTTTTTTGTTTTGTTTTTTAACAATAGCATACCTTTGGGTAAAGTAGAGCCTTTTCTGTTTTCGTTTTGCCCCGGAGTTCGCCTTTAAATAAACCACCTGGTTGAGAATCATGTGTTAGAATACAAAATGGTATCAAGAAGTATTTTCTTACAGTATAGGCTTGGTGTTTGAGGCGGATGAGCCCAAACAGCGTGTTGTACAGTGTCATCAGGTTAGCCGGGCGCTGGACTGTGCACAAAGCGGCGTCCAAACACTGACCTCCAGCAGTGACCGTCATCAGGAGTCCTCCGATCACGTAAAGCAGGAAGTACACATTGTCCCTTGTTTAGTCAGAAAAACACAATCATAAAAAGCCAGTATACTTAGCTTTTAAAATGACTCTCACTACTTACTTGTGGACAGTTAATTCCGGGGGTAACTTCAGCATATGGCAACTTCTCACCACCTTCCATATAGCCTCCGTTTGAAGTTGTGTTTCATCTACTAGTAGTACACATGTTCTCGTGATCAGAAGTGAAAAGTAGAACGTCAATAGTCAGCTTTACTTTACATAAGGGCTTAAGGGGAAGGCAGCATGGATAAAGGGGGTCTAAATGCCTTGAATTCCATGGTAGAGCACTTCTTAATGCTGTTTTAACATAATCCTACTACATAATCATCTACTAAACCGTAATAGCCAATAGGAATATAACTTTTATCCAGCACAAGTCGATATCATTTCTAGAAATTACCTTCTTTACACATTGTAAATTGTTAAGTGTCTCTTTGATCATTCCCTTCCCAAGTTGTAACACTCTAAATCACCAGAATAATGAAATATAGTATATTCAGGTCATATTCCTACTGATAACAAGCTCATCTTTTCCCCTTTGTGCAGCAGTCAAATTCTTAACTTTTTGCCCGTCTCTCCCATTCTTGCAGACTCTTAGTGGTCCGTCTCCTCTCCTCTCTAAGTCCTTGCCATCTCGTCTCCTTGGCCGAGGAGCTGGAGGAAGCGGTGTACTGCCACACAGTCACCGTCGTCCTCCAAAGCCCGAAGGACGACCCTCGCGCCGGGCTGGTCGCCCTCGTGCCGAGCAAAGACCTCCCTTGGGAACTGTCCAAACTGAAAGCCCAAGGGTACGGCAGCCCCCCGGACACCTCCTTAGAGATTACGATGTGTGAAGGAGACCAACTTCTGCTGAGGTTTAGGGGAAACATCACCTCTGTAGGTAAAGCGCATCGTTTAATTCACACGTGGAATGGACGGATGTGAAATCTTAAAAGGCTGCATATATTTGCTCTGGTCAGAATGGGTTTGTCTTTTCACACACATCACACGCTGTGCAATAAAATGGATAAATAACAGGTTTGTACAGGCAGCCGCCACAAAAGGATGTTTGTTCTCAGGCATGTTTGCTCTGACCTTCTCCCTCTCATCGTATTGATTTTTGTTCTAGGTGTATTGTCTGAAAGAGGGTCATCTGTATGCTGCAAACACACAGAGCATTCTATAGCAAAAGAGAAAAAAAAATGAATGTCAGTGTCCCTTAAGATAATGGCAATGACATTCAAGCTCAATTCTCCTGGGTTTGTTCATAGACAACAGTATGTCCCTGCAGGGCTACCGTAAGACATTTGTAGTGCCTTCCGAAGGTTTGACACTTCTGCCATGTCTAAACTCATTGTGTTTCCAAAGGGGCCCGTGACAACCCAAACGAAACCCCTCCGGAGCGGATCACCTTCCACAGTCAGCGCAGGAACCATCTCTTAATACGTCTCACAGAAGTGGACCCGTTTGGGAACCACAGCTCCGGTCACTACAAGGGGACGGCCATGTTCTATAAGGTCCACAGAGGTCAGCTGGACTGGTCGGGTGACGGTACGGTCTTCGTAGACGTGAAGCTTTTAGGAGATCCCATCTGTAAGCTGCCTCTCACTTTGCCTAAGGTACAAGGGTGCTTTTTTTGTGTTAATAATTGTGAGTATTAAGTTAAGATGTGTTCAGAATTTTTTTTCGATTTCAGAAGGTGCGGAATATTAATTGTCCGGTCGCATCTCAAGTGAAGTTATGTGAAGGAACAAGTAGGTGCAGTCCTTTTTTATACCTTTCCTTTGATATCTAATCACAGTTTTTCCTGATTACAGCTTTGCAATACAGTTTTAAAGTATTGATATTGAGAAAATATTGCTTTAGACAATTTTTATACACGTACTTTTTGTTGGCATGTCATGTAACCCAAAGCTTAAAATTGTGTCTTTGTTGAAAAATCATATACTTTGGTTTATGATACAATACACTGTAGTCTCATCACCGCCATCTGTCCATCTTTTCCAGCTCATTCCCTTTCCGACTCTCTTCTGATCTGGCTGTCCGGGCAACTTTCCGAGGAGGATGTATCCCTGCTGATTCTCTCCCTGCGTCTCCGTCGTAGCGCGGCTCAGCTGGTGAAGCTCCGAGCGGGGAACAGTCTGTCGGCCCAGGCCTTCCATGTTTTGGCCATGTGGAGGAGAGGTCTGCCCGCTACCCCGCACCAGCCCAACGTCAATCATCTGGCCAACTGCTTAGCCAAGAGCGGCAGACCGGACCTGGCCAGGGAAATGCTGCTACGACAGGCTGCTGCCACCAGACAGGCCTCAGAGGAGTAAAGACACAGAAAATGAATTATATGTAATTGCTGGTTATAATAAGAGGTGAATAATGTATTGACAGGTTTATGTTTGAGCCACAAGGGGTCACTAGTGGACTGTGTAATACTGCACTGTCTTCTGTAGACGCTGTTGGTATGTAACCAAGCATTTTTCTATGTAGTTGAACTGAAAGTGATAAAGGCACTCAGTGAGTCTATAGTGTAGTTTACATTAACAATAGATTTTTTAGTATTTTAGGATGGAAAATAATGTGATACTCCAATATATTGTCTTATTTATAGCTTTTGACATGTATTTCCTCAGGTTGTTGTGTATAAAATGTATTGTCTTTTCATGACAAAGCCATGGTCATCACTGCCACATTGTTTTAAATCCCTATCTCCTCAGATGGGTGCATGATTTACACGAGCAGTCAGCCGTCGATCTGCTGTGTGTAAACAATCAGTGACACGGAGCTGTGACCTCTTTTCAGATGTTGACACCGACTACATTTTAAAGACCTGACAGCGTCAAACTTAATATTGATGCATTGTGTCTACAGTCATTACGCATAGTTTTTATGTCTGTTGGTCTATTTAAGTGATTATTTTTATCCTGTAGGCTCATGGGTAAATGTATACTTCACTATGTTAAGACATGGCTGTTTTTTGTTTTGTTTTTTTGTTTTTTTAGATGCATTTTAAGTTTATGTTTTGTTTTTTGGTATTTTTTATAACATACTCCCCTAATAATGTTAATATACTGATCATTACATTAAGGTGATGATGTGATGTAAATGTGATGATGACTCTGTTGCTTTGTGCACTTCCCATACTGTATACTGTAAGGATAAGAATATTAAAACTAGACTGATCAGGTTTTGTTGTGCATTGAAACTCCAACATAATTAATGTAAGCTTGTTTAACAGCTTTACACTATTATTTTTGATATTTTGAACCCCTTGAAGAGAAACCATGGCAAACTGTGACATAGCTTATTATTAAACCCACCTCTTGGCAGATGAGGCTCTTTTAAGACACCTCACCTGACTTTGTTTTTCCATGTGCCTTCCAAACCTGGCTCTCCAGCTGCGTGACATTCTGAGCGCCCTAAGCCGAGGCTGAGGGTAGAAGGGGTGGGTGTGCGGGCGACTCCCTGCGGAGACCGCCCAACGCTGCGAGTGGGAGGGCAGTTAATGAAGTATGAAACAGTACCAGGTGGAGCTGATGCATTAAACAGGACGATGTGTCACTCACTGACAAAAACTATTCAATAACTCTCCCCTGCCTGCCCTTTCACTTGTTCCTCAGCCCACACTCCTGCTTAATAAAGTTCTCTTTCTAAACGCTTCACCGTCCGTCTTTCTGCTGTCACGAGCTGGAGGGTTTTGTGCCTCAAGTGTGTGCACCAAAGGGGGCATCATTAGCCTGGCATAAGGCCATCAAACACACGCACACACACTCAGGGTCTCGCTAAAGGTAAATGTCACAGAAAGAGCTCCCACGGTGCGAGGAAATCGTTTCTTCTCTCATTTTATCTTCCCCCTCTACATTATTGAAAAGGCCACGCAGCAAGGCACCCTGGGAGGTTGCCCATCGTCCAGAGGGGAAGGATACGGCGGGCTGATGAGGTGGAGAATTCCCACAGAGCAGCAGGAGTAAAAAGAATCCTGATTAAAACCCTCATATGTTTCATCATTCATTTCATCATCCGGAAACTTTCTGCTTCTCGGGCAGGAATCCTCGGCGCCTTGATCAGCGCGGTGGTTGTGTTCACACTCTGAGCTGTCAAGGTAGAAACAGTGCGATGTTATTAAGATTCAGAGGCAGCCATGAATGACCATATGCACTGTGCCATCTCCTCTGCAGAGATACCAACCCACGGGACCGACTTTATGGAACGAGCACTAATACTTTGTTTAACTTGAAAGGCTTCAGTTTCCTGCACACAGATTGTCTGCAGAGCACTGAAGTGGAGCGACATCAAAATTAGTGATGAGTATCTATTATTAATTAGCTGTATGGAGGATTGTTTCTGTCTTTTGATTATATATTTATCACCCAAATAGCTATATAATCATTTCAATCTCAGCTCAATCTAAATTAAATAAAACTTAATCTAACAACATGTACGTTTTCTTTGTTCGGGATTTAGAAAGGACTGTAGTGCAACTGCTACGCTGCAAACACATGGGGCTCTAACACTTCCCCCTCACAGACACAGTGCTGTTGTAAACAAGCACAGGGATACAGTCTAATACATACACAACTGCTATCTTTATCCTTATAGCATTACAGCCTGTTTTTTGCTGCAGAATGTGGATTATTCCTGTAATGTCATGCCTATTCAACTCAACCATGTTTTCTACATAGTGAAAGACCTCACTTTGAAAACATTAAAATGACTTCCATAGTTTAAGATGGATGCGTGTATCAGCAGTGGGGAAGCTGCTAACATCTCAGCTACAATTACATCAGCCAGCTGTGAGATGTATTAGATGTGTCACAACAGTGAGCATCGCTACTGTCTCATGAGATAGGCAAGCCATGTTAATGTGCAGAGTTTCATGTGTGTCTCACTGCCACCCAGTATTAGTATCTGACAAACTGGGCTTTGGACTGTGTCAGGAACCCGTCAAACTGATCTTTAAGCTAAATAAGTTCCGTTTATATATGGTGACATGCCTTCAGATTGGACTTTCCCTGTCTTTCTGAGTCATTGGTCAGAAGCACCACAGGTGATATGGATCAGTGTGCAGTGGTGAACCTTGTGATGAGTAAAAAATAGATGGCTCTAGTGTAGCTGCCTGTTCATACAAAACCAAGGATGGATCAAATCTCAGGGGTGATGGTCTGACTCACACTGCGGCCCTGACTCGATAACCGTGTGTGTGTGTGGGAAAAAGAAACACACACCCCTCCAGCATCAAGTGGACAGTTGATGCTCTAGAGTCAGTATCATGACAGTTTCAGTCACATTTAACCACATTTCATGAAAAAACAGTGCTGCTGTCAGGATCACACTAATCAAGACCAAGTTTTGACCAAGACCTGAGTTCACCACGACCAAGATAAGACGAAGATCAGTGCATGATATAAGAAGTTGATGGATTAGACCATAAAAAACACACTTCACAGAAAGGGCAGAAGGCACTCACTCAACAATCAAATGACTAACAGCTTCACAATAACAAGCTGCAGTGGTTTCCTCGGACCGTATCAAATAAAAATGGAATTGTCTTTGTAAACTGAAGAGCCTCGCCGTGAATTCTGACCACAGTCTTGGTGTAACTTGGGAAATGACACCTGTCAAATAACAATAGCCCGGCCATCTTGCTCCAAATATGAGGTAATTGAAAACTACTCATGCAGCGGCTCGACCTGGGACTTCCCTTTAAAGAACATTGTTATGGAATTTGTGCAATGGCAAGCTCGATGGAAGCCATTCTCAAAGATTAGCAAGGGCTTGGTCAAAAGAATCAGCGCTTTCGATTGGTGCCAACCTGCGAGAGCCAAATTGTAGCACGGGCTGCTGCTGACTTTGTTTTTAATACGATGCTGGCAAAGCGGGGAACGCCATTAATTTAAGCACACAATACAGTAAGTGGCGTGGTTCGAATCTTGCCACGGTGTGCAGCTTTTTCTCATCTCTCGCTTGAGTGTATTAGCAACACATTTACAGTGATAAACTTGGATTTTTTGTTCCTTTCCATTTCAAAGACATGGTTTGATGTTTGATGATAACTTCCTGAGCTGTGTTGGTTGTGTTCTCTTCAGAAATCCCCCTCTAAGACAGTGTGATATGATGTGCAAAACAACAAGGTGAAAAAAGGCCCGGGATGATGGAAGGACGTAGAGGGAGCAGCAGCAGGGGTCAAGAGGTGTTACGGGAGTGATGGAAGACGGGAAAACAGCAGAGATGAGAGGCTAGGGGGTAAGAGAAGGTGTGACGGGAGGAATGGGAAAGGAAGTTGTAGCGGCAGTGGGTCCACTCATGTGTGAAACCGAACTGACATATGGACATATTATCACAGATCAGATGGCAGGGGAGACAGAGAGGCACGGTTTACCTCAAATACGCCCTGAAAAATAAACTAATAAAGAGAGATGACAGGGTAGATTTTACTCTCACGGCTCTCTTTTTGGTCAAATGTTCAGACTGAATTCATCTTTTTAAATTGACATTCTTTGCTTTGTAGTGTTTCATCACAGACGGCAAGGAGGACTGCGTTTGCTCCTGGGATCAACCCTGACATCTATTTCTAAAGCCAGGTGAGACTGTCACATAAAAATAAGAGAAGAGAGAGCAGCTGAGTTCTTGAGAAATGTCTCCACGGACAAAAATGTTCTTCCTTTTCATATGTGCCCTGTATAAGTTGGACCAACTGGCTGAACTAGACCTGATGTTATGGTGAAAAATGGAAATGTATCCTCCATTTCATATTTCAGAAAATAGTATTGTAACAATAACTGCATTGCCAATTCTCTAAGGCATTCTTTATTCTTATGTGTTATGTGTGAAACTAAACCATTACGCAAGCCCAAGCAATGCACATTTTCACCTTTTAACCCTGAAAGAAAACAGTCAAAAATAAAGTGTTGAGTGCAAAGAGCAACACAACAAACAATTAAATGCAAAAAGAGGTAATGTTATATTATCACACAAAGATCTGGAGTAAAGACAACACCACTGATCTGAACTGACCTTTGACCCCTTGGATACAGCGAGTGTTGTGCTTGCATCACTTTAAAACCATGATAAAATAAGAACTAAACTATCTTGTCAGGTTTAAGGAAAGAGTGTCATCCAGAGACTACAGTAGAAGGATGATATATTGTATTCTGAGACAGAGGCTGCATGTTTAATATCAGTCCTGTATAGTTTTTATGAAGTTGACCCCAGGGGCCATCTGCGTACACAATGCACCTTGTTAAAGCAGGAGACAAACGACAATAAAGGAGAACACTAGAGCAGACCAAGATGAATATGCCACACTCCCAGCAGACAATCATTTATAGGGCTTTGCACAAATGACTAAAGGCAATAACATGGCCTCCTCCTGGTCACAGCACAATATACCCTCAACAAAAGCTTGACCATGCCGCACAGTACATAGTGTATTCTTTTTACAATGTGAGATTGCATGCATCTAGATCTAGACCTAAGAAGAAGCTGATTATTTCGCAGCAATAGAAAGCAAACCATTCAAAGTCCTGGGTTCACCGTGTTCATCCCAGGCCACTAGTTTCATGTAGGCCTTTATATTACATGGACATCTTGTTATTCTCTGAGCTCGGAGCCCAGAGACTGTCTGGATGGCTGACCTCTCCTCACCCTGTGATCTTTACTCCTTGGCTGGCGGACTGTGTGGGGGGTTCCAAAGACAGGATGAAACGTGGCTGATAATATTCATAGCAAGGGTGGCAGCCAGGAACATGCATGAAATACTGTATATGCTTCTATTTTGGCCTCAAAGGCTTTTGTGTGAAGGGTGAAACTTGATTTTTCTCTCCCCAGTAGAATAAATACATAAAATGAGGATCTTGTGAATCTGGCAGATGTTAAAGTTTTCCATTACTTTCACTTACCGTGTTTGAGTCACTCTTTGTTTTTATACATTTGTAAATACATTTTGATGACTGGTATTCACTGTATATAGTGATGGCGAGATGAAGCTTCTTGAAGCCTTGCAGCCAAATGGTTCACAAAAAGGTTAATTTCTCAAGGCTTCATGTGCACACAAACCCCCTGCTGGTCAAAGACTGTTAGACAGCCAGATATATTAACAATATGTAACGCACTCAATAGGCTGTTGTCCTATAACAGTGCAGCCATGGGAATGGCTGCCAAGTAAAAGAAAATCAGTTCATCTTGATAAATGTACCTAATGTACAGTATCGTTCATGTAAAACTTTGACAAATAAATGAAACAAACAACATTCTAGATTTGTTGTTGGTGCGCCAATGGGACTCGACCTTCCCATCTCCTGCACTCAAGCTAAGAGTACTAACCGCGCCACCACAGAATAGATAACAGATTTTACCAGGTGCAACATGGCAATACAATGGAATGTAATATTACTTGGCAAATTATCAGTAAATCATTTGGCTTATGTTTGAATAACTCATAATGACAGGGGCACATCTGTTGTTGCAGTGTTTCAACAAGGTAAGGGGCGCTTAGAATGTGCTTGTGCAACAGGTTCATAAATTGCGCTACTACTCGAAGTCTCGAACCACTTCCTGAACCAGCGAGGCTTCAGGAAGTGTCCTAAACGACACAAGCGTCGATACGCGCGTCACTAAACATGTCCAAGATTACTCAACACACGCTCCGAAGCCTCGGCACGGTACAGCCCATCACTAATTTTTGCACTTTTTGGGCTGTTTTGCACTTTGGACACTGGCACTATAAATACCATCTGAACACGCATTTCCGACTTTGCCTGGGTCATGCCACAGCATGTATAATATGGATAATGTCTATCACTGTGGTGGCTGGAGTCCCAAAGCGTTACAAATGGCTTTGTAACCCTTTCCAGACTGATAGATGTCAATTCCTTTGTTTGTCATCTCTTTCTGAATTTCTTTGGATCGCGGCATAATGTCTTGATTTTTGAGATCTTTTGGCCTACTTCACTTTGTCAGACAGGTTCTATTTAATTAGATTTTATGAAAGCTGAGTTCATTTTCACTAGCCTTACCCAGGCCTGATTACTGCTAGACCTGTTGAATCAAGAAATCACTTAATATATAAAATCATCACTTAAAAACGGCATTTTGTGTTTACTTAAGTTGTCTTTGATTAATATTTAGATTTGTTTGATGATCTGTAACAGTTAAGTGTGACAAATGTGCAAAAAAATAGCAAATACTTTTTCTGCCCTGGTTAACTATTTGTATTCCTACTAAATGAGCCGCTGTTGAGTCGTTCAGATAAATGGGGACATTTGGGCAAGAAAATGACAATAATGAAGCAGAACAGTAGGCTAATGTTTATGGATGTAGCAATTAGCAACATGCTCATTAGTTTGGCGAACGTGATGGATGTCGAGCGAGCCGCTACATGAGTAAATGCCACAGGCTATCGCACAGCTAGTCATAACCTACTCAGCCTTATCACCACTTCATATTCAGGTGAGCAACCATTTTTACTTTCGTTTTTATTAATATCTCATTTTCATCTGCGTGGCTGCAGGTAAGGATTTAGTGAGAATTAGAGGCTTAGCTTTTCATGAATTGTGTTTTTTAATCACTTACGTCTTAGCATTGAAATGGCAAGGCAAAATTAACACAGAGAATAATTGGATGGAAAAAAAACCAAAAAGAGAATGATTAGAGAAAGACAATATCCTCTAACTTTGAATAGCTGTTTCTATGGAGCTAGACAAAAGCGAGCACTATTTATTTGGACTCTGATAAATTTGCTTCCTAGAAAATTTATTCAGAAATGACCTCGATATCAGCCTTGTACTTGATAACCCCTGAATCAGAACATCTCAAACTCCATTCACGCAGCCACTCCAAAAAAATAGTCCGAATTTCGCACAACTGGAGCGTTTAAATGGATACAGGGCATTTAATTCAGACGGATGAACAAGTTAACTAGCTTGACTGAGAAAAGGGATGTTTACTGAGCGTCTTCTATAAGCGCTTACATACGTGGCTGTCCAGTATGTACAGTGGATGTCGGGTTTGCTCATGTGCACCCAATCAGGCAAATATTATAAGGCGGTAGATCTGTGAATTCTATGAGCGCCGGGGCCGGAGTTGTTTGTGCACAAGAGACGGATTGAAAGCAAATTCCTGTATATTTATAAATAAATGGCTCCTGCTCTCTGCCAGCGCCATTTGGCATCACTCAAACAGCTGTCAGCTTCAGCCAAAGTGTTTCAGCTGACTGATCCTCAAACTGGGCCAATAAGTTCCCCCACAAATCCCCACACATGGACACTCTGGGCATATTGCAGCATCTATCTCGACACATCACTCTTTATCTCAAACTCTTTCTAAGCAAGCAGTCCGTCTTCTTCTTAAAAGTTTCCGTTTCCGCTTGTAAAAGTCGCTATAGGCAGAATGTTATGAATATATTGCACGTTTGACTGATTTTTGAAAGCACATATGGACATGCATGAGTCTTCGTCTGTTAGACAAGAAGCACGGCCATATGACATCGCCTCTGGTCCCCACCCCCTGCCCTCCAACTACCCCCCAAGGACAGCCAGCCCATTAGTGTAATTAACTAGAGAAGGGGCTGATGGGATGGAGGGAAATGGAAAGGAAATGGAAGGAAGACGGAGGTATGAGAGACAGAGAAAGCTGCAGACGGAGGTTAGGTTTTGGTGGGTGTTGGTGTCGACGCGAGGGGCCTTTTTTTATGCCGAGGCAGCAAGTGGGTGGGGGCCGCTGCCTTCCCCCTTTTGCCCGACGTTAATCCCTGAGTGACTTTCACTGCATACAGTAAGCAGCACAGCGCAGGCCAGAGCCCCCACAAATTAATCTAGCAAAGAGCCTGGGATGTGGCCGCAGTGAACTAACCCCCCACCGCCACCTCCACCACCTCCACCGCCAACACCTCCCCCGCCCCGAGCGCCTGTTAAGGAATGGAGAGAGAGAAAAGGGTGAAAGATAAGCAGTCGCAGTATTGTCCAGTGAACAGGGGAAAAGTGTGGAGGATGGAAGGGACGGATGAGGGTGGTGAGTCGGGGTGGCGATAAGAACGGAATAGAGGGCTGGGGACTATTTAAAGCTCGGTGAAGAATAACGGCATGCCCTCGCTGCAGTGACATCACTCAGAGACCTGGTGATGTCACTAAATGTGAGCTGTCATTTTCCTTTCAGTCCACCGCTGGCTTGTTTAGTCAGAGGTAGTGCGACACATCCAACTAGATCAGCATAGGTTTGAAGTACTGATGTCTTAGGCCAATGAGAGATGTACAAATACCCCAAAAAATCCTTAGGTGAGAGAAATAGATAGTAGTAGAGTATGTTTTCATGACAACTCACTGTTAAAATATCTATCCACACGGCGATAACAACCATATAGTGAGTTTTAATTGTTTTAGCACCATCATACACTGTTTGGGTTGGCTATATGTTCACCATTATGCTTTCTCCGATAGACTACAGTTTAATCCTCTCCTCTGCTGCGTCTGCCTTCAGGGTGTCCAGGCAGAACCATCTCTTTTTTTATATTTCTTTTTCCTCCGGTTTGTTTATCCGACTGTACCTGCAGCCCTGGAAAAATCATCCAAAACTAATTGATTGGAATGGAGCTGTATAGAGATAGAAGATAGAGATTCAAGAACACCAATTTCCAATCTTCTCATCACTTCCTCCTTCTAGGACTCTAATTCCTCTTCTGGCACAAGTCCTTCCTCTCATCCCGCTTCCAATATCTTCCCCATTTTTTGCCCTCCAATCGCCTCGTCTATCTTGATCAGAGGCAGCTGCTAGTCTTCCTTAAGGGAGGCAGAGTAACCAAGCGCCATACGGTCGACCAAAGAGCGATGATGAATGGCGATAATACTAAACAATCTCCCCAATATCCTCTTTCATTTAGTAAGCTGCCCCCGAGGCCAGCAGACTCTTATGAGCTCAGTACTATAGCGCTCAGCCTCGGGCCCCCGCAAACCTCCCCTAGAGTGGGCTTGATTGACCTGATACCTCGTGAGGATGCCAGGCGCTTCCTC
Organism: Rhyacichthys aspro; assembly: GCA_036850595.1. Classification (NCBI taxonomy): domain Eukaryota; kingdom Metazoa; phylum Chordata; class Actinopteri; order Gobiiformes; family Rhyacichthyidae; genus Rhyacichthys; species Rhyacichthys aspro. The sequence continues at coordinate 8,738,422 of CM072165.1, read as the reverse complement.
TCATTTGCCGTTCGCGTGCTCATTTTGGACGGAGCTGATTGCTGGAGGGCGAGGGTGTTTGTTTTGATCAGGCCGTGTGTAGGATTGCTATGAACAGAGGAGAATAAATCAGTTAAAAAGACTATACCACATTTAGAACCCACATGTAGAGGAACAACAGTGTTTAACTTAAAGGTGCCATATATAGGTTGGTGGTGACACTGGAGACAGTTACAGTTCCATTACGGTAGCCTTGCAGGGACATGCTGTTGCCCAGGAATAAATCCTGTGGGAAAAGATTCGATTTTGAGTTTGCTTTTGAAATTCAGAAAATAAACATTTAGTTATTATTATGAAGTTATATTTTCTAAGCTTCTACGCACGGTTGTGTGTTCAAATAAAGAGAGGAGCTTTAAATGTGTATTTTTTGAATGCAAAGAGTTTGAAAATGTACGTTTGACTGATGTGTTTGTGGTTCAAGTGTAAACCTTCAAAAAAAAAAAAAGATTGATTAGGTAATCGTTCTTTCTGAAGAATGTTAAGAGCATAATTTGGAAACTGTGCAATCACAGAATCCACTGCCTTTAAGTAACCATGACATTTTGGCTTTTTGTTTTGTGGGATTAAAAAAAAAAAAGCTGTTAAGTACTTCAGCTGTTTTTATTTGTTACACTGTGAATAGGTTGAATAGGCACACTCATTAAAAAGGCGTACAAAATAACCCAAGGGCAAAAGAAGAAATATTTCCATACTGGCCCAAATGAATATGTAATTTGCCTTATGTCTTCACAACAGCACAGTCACGAGTACTGCAGTTTAAGCTGAATCACATTCAGGCTTTTCATTTATGATTTAAAAAGGTGTAAATGATGTCCTTTAGCTCTGTGAATAAGTGCTGTTGTTTTTTTCCAAAACATCCTGCCCTCAACAATATCATATTTAATTGTTGGAAAAATATAGATTTCTCCTCTCAATGGTGTTCCCACTGAAACCCTGAGGTAACTGCAAAGACTCTCTGGGTTTAGTTTTGACACCTGTCGATGGCTTTGCACAATAACCAAGGCCCAGGTGTCAACAGTTCCATTCGAGCCTCCCTAGTGGGCATTTGAGACTAATTATTACAGCCTCAAAAGTGTCTCTACAGAGGCGATTAGTGACCACTGACACCACTCACAGTTTTTGGTCTATCTGGGTCGAAAGGTTGCAGGGTCTGGATCAAATAATTTTAAACTGCATAATATTCAAGTACAACGGTAGAAGCCTGTTTGGAATAAGCAGAAGCACTCCGGTGATATAGAAACTGGGGAGAAAAAAATAGCGTTGAAGTCATAAAAGTGATGTTTTCTGTGCTCAAATTGGCTCCAATGGTGTTCACCTTCACAGGTCATTGAGCATGCTCTGTGCAAGTGTGGGCAGCTGAGGCCAAAAGGTGATGCGCTTCTCTGTTCTCTCAGCGCCCATGTGTCTGTTCACATCCAACGAGATGTCTCTGCAAAGCTGTCTGAATTTGATTATTTAACTTGGCTTGTGGTTCAGATTTAAGAAATAAAAATGGTGTGTGTGGAAGAGAAGAAAACCAAACAGTGGGAGAAAGAAAGCAACGTAATTTGCTGGTTGCTTTGCTAATTGAGCTACCACAGCACTTCTGGAGAGGCTGGCTGGCAAGGAGATTGGATGGTCTGATATGGACGCACGCTCTCTCTCACACACACACACACACACACACACACACACACACACATACACATACAGACAGAAGGGAAAAAACACACACACAAACACAAACTGGAAAGGCCTCAGACAAGCTTTCATCTGGTGTTTTCTCTGGCAAATTCGATTAAGTTCTGCACAAGCAAAACAGAGGAGATGGTGGCATAGTCTTAAAAGCTTTGCAAAAGGCTGCACTACTTCATGGAGCGCTGCTGGTTTATTAGCCCACAAGGACAACTTCTGTTACTAACATTTCCATCACTTATTTAACTTTATGCATTTTAAATACAGTTACAGTACATGCAGGTACAGCATACAGTATTTGATTTTGTATGTGCAGTTTCTATGCAAATGTAGCAGGAATTAGCCAGATATTAAGACCACTAAAGTGTAAGAGAGAGAGGAGCAGGAGAGACCTCATGCTTCCAGCAAATAAATCTCTGTATTGTTGTTATTAATCCTGTGTCAAACAGGAAAGCTCAACTGAGGCGAACGGGCGCTTTCCGTCGCAGCTTTGCATCTCAATGCTGATTTTTTTTTTACCCCTACACACACAGTGCTCTTCAGATTAGCACATCATTTAGGATTTTTAATGACGCCCTGTGGCTCTACCATACTTTTTATGATGACGAGGCACACATTTTATTCCCAGAATAGACCACAGTTTGGTCCACTTGTCGTTATAGTGTAACTAAAAAGACATAATAGCCAAAGTTGTTGTTGCCATTAACATTACTGCTTTCAGTTATCTTTCATTCGGGAATCCCAGATTGTTATTGTTTTTATTAAGAAATAAACAACTCATATACATTTTCTAAGGATGTATTTTCTTGCAAGCACTTGCAGGAATAGCCCAAAACACTAATTAACTCAGTGGCTATAACAGGCCAGTTAGAACCTCGAAAGCAAGGCTCCCACACATTGGCAAAGCTTAATCTCAGACTTAATTCCTCCAGTTGAACAAATTGCTTGTCCAATGGCTTTTTTATATGAGCAGATTAGCAAACAGTCAATGAGGCAGTGCACTATTAGCGACAACAATGTGCTGTGTGTTGCATGATTGCAGGACATTAGGTTGGAAAACAGTTCATGAAGTAATTAACACATGCAGCAGTTCATTTATGTACCTGGACTTGGATATTCAATACTGGTTGGTGCAAAAAAAATGGCTGATAAAGTGTTCCTTAGCAGTATCACAATATTACTGAGTTCTAAACAGCCAATTTGCTCTCTTTTCAAGTGTTTATGACTGTTTTAGCCAAGATAATGACCCTCAAAAAACAACAGCAGCAGTTATGTCAATAGCCTTTTATTCATTGCTTTATACATTTAAGCTAATGTGCATCATTACCTTTACCCGCTGGGTTATGGCATTTGACTATCTCTGCATCATTTGGGGGAAATAATTTGAGTTTAACAAAGCCCGTGGGCCTTCTCAGACTGCATTTGTGTTGACAGCAGGGCCTTAAGGCTTGCCGTGGAAGTATTTCCCCTGAGGACACTGGCAAACAGGAATGCTAACAAGGCAGGCCAGCACTAACAGAATCTCCCCACATAAATAGCCATGTCTGACTGGATTTCTGCACCAACTTTATAAAAACAATGTTTGGATTGTTGAGGAAACACAGAAAGAACCTGTTCATTTTGAAATTGCTCATTTGTTTGATATACAGAAGACATTTAGTGCAGACTCCAGGCATGAGCAGTGGTTTGGGGGCAGCTGTCCACTGCTTGCACTAATAAAATAGAAAGGAGCTGAAGGCTGCCTTGTGCTAAATCAGAACTGTACATTTTCTCCAGTAATACAAACAAGCACTGTCTAATCATAGATTCTTGTTGCCATGACGGGTGAAGTGCAACTACACAGTGCCTTTCAGCGTTTAACAAGTGTAAACAAGTTAGATTGGCACATGTCAAGAGTCAGATGCCTGTTGTGTGGTGCTTATACACAAAGCAGTGAAGCAACAGTAATAGTACAAGGACAAACTTCAGCTTATAGCTATTATTACAATATTTGTTTCTAATAAAAATGACACCAGTTGTTTGTTCAGATAAAAAAAATGTTTTCCATTTATTTTTATTTCTCTTTGGAAAGTATCATCCAAAGTAGTCTTCACATGTAACAGGTTTTTCTTCTTTGAATAGACAGACTATGATGTCTTTCCGGTGACAAATCCTTGAGCTGCTGACAGTAAGTAACAGAAGAACGTGGCAGCACCCACTGTGTTTTACTGAAAACGGAGACATTTACTGCAGCTGCTCACTGCTGGAAGGCATCATCCACATAAAGCTAACTAATCTCAAACAAAAACCTTCATTAGGGACTACTTTTCTGTGGATGGAAGAGCTTCAATGAAGTCAGCCCTTTATTTCTTGATGCACTGATTTTTAAGTCACATGTGCAGTTTAGAAGAGGATGAATTACATTGACTTTTATTGTGTGAATCCAGAGTAGCAGTAAAGACACTGAACGTTGACTGTGTCTACAGTAATGTTTATCTTAAATGGTTATGTACCACTGTGGTCTGAGATCATAAGGTTTCTACACTAAATCACTTTCTATTCTGGACTGAACTTTGGCAAGATGGCTGCCAAACAAACCCATGGGAACCATTAGGGCCTTGTGTTCAAAGTCAAAGAGATTGAGGATGCTTTGTTGGACACATAAAAGAGGAAGGGAGTGGTATGAGATGCCCTCTTTAGGCTCCACTTATCAACAGAACAGCCTTGTGAGCTTTAAGGCTCTGTTTGTCATAGGCTACTGCTTTAGGCTCCAGTGTCCGCTAAATGACTCATAACAGTCATCAATCAGTATGTTGTGTTGTGTTGTTGCACAAACAGGACTAAATGAACGCTCTAAACCTGAATGACTTAATTGCTTTTGCATTGATCACAAATGTTTCTAAAGCAGCTGGTGCCTATAGTCTGGTTGTGCTAATTTCCCTCAAAACAAAGGTCATCAGTCTAATATTTTTTTCCGAAACAGTAAGAAAAGCCCTTCAAACAAAACAAGCCACCGAGACATGATTCCCTGTCAATGGTAACAGTGTAAAGAGGGCTTGTAAAGGTTATGCTTACATTGGAGAGAGGAGCATTAGTGGGCAGATTTAACCCAATTGGATTGGATTCCAGTTAGTGTGACTGATAGTTGCACATGAGAGCTGCCTGTGTGTTGTGCGGGCAAAGCTAGAGAACAAAGCTCTGCTGCATGGGCTAATTTAGCTCCTGTTTGGGTCAGTCACCCACACATGTGCTTGTAGTGTCCCCGAGTAGATCATCCCCCTTTCCCTGTGTTCAAGGGGAATGTGCTGTAGCTCAGTGGACCTAGACGTCATTATCAGTGTTACATTTGTGTTTTATTATGCATACGGCCTCATGAGAGCGAACATGTGTCATTGAATGTTTGCACAGCGCGTATGGAGCAAAGTCACAGCGCAGAATTACCGCAGATATATTGGCTTTTCCTGAAGAATCCCCAGTGATCAAGCCCAATTCAGCAGCCCTGCCCTAATAAGCTCAGCACATCAAGGCTTTTCTCCTCCTCTGCCTCGCTCATACCCTTCCTCTTCTCTGCTGCCTTTCCCTTTGACTGCCACCCATTAGCCCAGCCACGGCGCACAATAGAACTCAATCACATCTGGCAATTTAAATTAGCCCTATTTTGTCAGTCTCGCATGTTTCAAAAAACACCTCTCAGTCGAACGGACCGGGCTAGATTATTTTGGCTCCCGTTTTGGATGTGTGCATGTGCGGGGTGTCATTATTTCCGAGCGCTACTGAGGGCATAAGAAAAGGGAACAAAGAGAATGGAGACCGGTAATGACAGGGCCACACTCATTAGGCTTTCTGAAGATATTATAAGAGAATTCCAGCACTATTCTCTCTGGGGCAATTAGTTTTGCATATTCACTTTACGTATTGTGATGTGCATATACATGAAGATCCAGTGAATAAGGCAGCTTGTCAATTACCAAACCAACCGCCGCCGCTTTCTTTGCTCACTTTTTTTTCCAGTTTTTGTCAGTGCAAGTGAGCTAAATGCCACCAAAACTCTAGCCTAATTAGGAAATTGGAGAAACTTTTTTTAAACTCTTGTGATGTCCAAAACTATCACTTACTTTAAGGGAATTCATGCAACATTTATGTGTGGGAAAGTGAGTGGGAAAAATGCAAATGCACATCTTAGAACAAGACTTTGAGAATGTTAAATTAGCTCATGTAAATACAACATGAATGCAGCGATAAGTTACAAACCGCTACTTAGATCCTTTGGCAGCAATGCTACAAGATAAACACGTCCGTTTTAACAAGCCTCCCGCAAAGAAAACTGCTCTAGTAATAAAGCTAGCCACACAGACACTCCGCTACAGTGCACACCAACCTAAAATAGATCCACACATATCCTCACGCGGTGTATACCTCGGAGCAGAATATTGTAATCAGACTTTATTTTATTCTCACGACCACACACAGGCAAACATATAGACACCCGCGCAGGGGCCCTTTCTTAAAGAGAAAAGCCTGGCAGACAGCTGAGAGCCTTGGACCTCGGTGTGACGGATTGGGAGTGCATACGAGTCTGATGGCACCGACGCCTCTAACCCAGGGACGAATAAATCACTGCGGAGAAGAGAAAGAGAGGCAGGGAAGGAAGATAAAGAAGTCTGGCTGAGAAGAACAACACTGCTCCATGTGCCAAAGAAATCAATTCAGCTAATGCGCTGTTTGCATTAAAGACGGTCACGTGATTTAGCCGTTATGTAACACAAATGTTGGGTTTATTACATGTTATTACTTGATGCATGTTCTTATACTGTTGTACTTGGACTTATTCGCCATACACCTAGAGCACACATGTCAAACTCAAGGTCTGGGGGCCAAATGCGGCCCTTTGCGATGTTTTATTTGGCCCTTCAATACATTTAGAAAGTGGTTTGTTTGTTTTTTAGGGAGCACTTTGCACATTAAACAAAAAAAAAACGTTAAACTATTCTAAAGATATGTTATATGGAAGAATGCCACTCCATAAAGAGACAGATGACACCTAACAGGGGAAACCACATTTTAAGGGACAAAAATGGGGCTTGAAATGAGCACATAGAAATGAATTCATAGACAATCAAAGGAGAAATTGAATGTTGAAAACAAACTGATGCGATAAAGACTCGAAAAGATGAAAGCTTACATTCAAACCACATTGTAACTGTAAAATATTATAAAATTTTCCGCCCCGAAATGATTCTTATTCACTATCTCGGCCCTTCACCACTTTGAGTTTGACACCACTGACCTAAAGCATGCTTTGACTTGACGAAATATTGAGTGATGTCTAATAACATGACCTTTATGGCATACATTGCAGAACTAGTGAGTCCACACACCTCCATTTACAGTAAACCACCAGCTTATGAGATCGCCATGGCAACAAATACCAGCAATTGAGGAGATATTTACCTCAGCGATGTCACAAGTGCGCAAATAAACATAAAAATATTCTTTCTGTTGCCATATTAGTAATATTTCAGTATACACATAGGGTTATTTTGTGCTTATGTGTTCGCGGTGGTGTTTCCAAGCCTTTTTAATGTATGCAAATGAGAACTCGCAGCTAGCACTCCAGCGTGCAAGGTGGTAGTGATGCTCTGTTAGTCACCACCCACCATTAAGCATTAAAGATGATGATAGCTGTAATGTGCACTATGAGATCCAGTAATCACACCATGCTGTGAGCTGTATTGTGGAGCGCAGTGTCATCTAGGTATCTTCAGCATTAATGGACGCTGTTACTCAGTCGTTCAGAATCGGTTTAGAATCAATTATTTTACCAGTGTTTTCCTAACGCTCACACAATCAATAACACTGCAACAAACTGTCTGATATACTCTGTCTATAACTGACATGAGAGTTATTGAAATATTGGTGAACCGGCCTGTGTTCAGTTCCACTGGATCCATTGGTCCATGTTTACTGTATGACACAGGGCAAAGGTTACTTGCAGGCTTTTATCCGTTGGTTCAAGTGTTATTTTATCCAGCATGTAACTGTAGGTTGTGAGAAGACAGCTCAAATATGTGTGTAATTATATATTTTGAACACATCATACATTGATTGTACCAGATTTTTTTTTTCCTTGTTTTTGTGTATTTTCAATGGTGAATATGTCTTTTTACACAGCAATACTGCTCAAAAAAGAAAAGCATCAACAGACAAAAAGGAAGGCATCGTAAAACGCCGATAAATATTGTCAATTCAATCATGTAAAAACTGGTCTGGTTTTATTTTTTTTATTAAATAGAAGCAGGAGAGGTCCCTAGGCTGCTTTTGGGAGTGAGTGGCTTCTGAGACAGGGACAAAGAAAGAAAATCAGGTAGTGGAGCTTTAACACTGCATATAAACTCGTCATTCAAAACGACACGTTGTAAAAGTAAGCACCAGCCATTCCAAAGTTGTTTTTGTGAGGGTTTTCTAATCAGCTGACTGCAAGGCCGGATCCCCAAAGTAGTACAACGCACTTTTTGGGTCACTTCGGTCCCCTTTTTTGTAATGGAAACATCAGTGCCCAGCTAAGATAATTCATTTTTCTTGCAAACACTACAGCAGTAAATGTCGGATTATTTGGTAATCCACTTGTTTGACAGAGACTGACACGAGTCCTGAAATCATATCAATCATGATGGGTTTTCGAATGTCCAACCGGTTTGTGAATACAGCTGACATCTTGTTTACAACCTCTGTTTTGGCGAATGAAGCCACCGACGGCTAATTACATTTGTGTTTATTTTGGGAGGCGGACGATGTTGTCTTTCATCAAATAAATCTCATTTCCAGCTCTTTCCTCTATACTTTATGCCACGCGAGTTGATTAAGCAGCGTTCCGAGCAGCTGGGGAGCGGCAGCGTATACCGGAGTGATAAAATCCCTTCAGGTGGAACTCTGTCAACACCTGCCATCTCCGCTCGGCTCTCAGCGGTCGCAGGCGCTGTACCAGTCTGGGCGGGGAGAGGAACAGCGAGTGTACACAGCGGTGGGCCCAAAACAGCTCTTTGTGCCGTCTGCTGCGCCCCGGCCAGCTGCGTGTCAAGGACAGGTCGTGGATGAGTGTGTCTTTTGGGGACTGTGAGAGGAACGAATATCAGGGTAAAGCAGGGTGTGTGTGATTCATAAGGAGCAGATGGTACTCCACGTGTTCGATCGGCTCCACGCTCCTTGTCAATACAACTAATCAGAACCAGAGAGCAGCCATTTAAAATTGTTATGTCCACATCTTTTAAACATGCTTTTTTCTTTTCTTTTTTTTTTGTCATGCAACCAGCTGCCTTGAGCACAAACAGATGATATGAAAGACAAAGGCAGGCTCTAAAAACAGCCATGGCTCCAGACAGAGGGAGAGTAGACATGGACCGATGACTAAAGTGGCTGTGAACTGCAAAATGCCATGTTTGCTTGTAGTGTGACATATTTACCCAAAAGTACTATGTCCACAGCAAGTAGTATGCCATTTCCAACCCAGCCTGATGAAGCACCACTTCCATTTCCCATCATCCCCTTCGCCGCTGTTTCCTTCAGTCGTCAGTGTTTGGAGAGCAAGTCTTTTCGTGTATTGTCGTCTTTGTGAAGGCCTGCTTTCCCCACACCCTTCAATAAATGATGGTCTCTTTCTCCTCCAGACACTAACAACTGCATGTATATAAATGGAAATGAGGCTAGGCGAGCTTTTTATGGCTCTTTATGATATATTAATATTTATGCCCCTGCCAACCACGATAACGATAGCATTTGAATTTAGCGCTCGCAATTAACAGTTTCCAGCTGCTGCTCTTGGGGTTTGTGCGGATGGCTTGTGCATGAGTATGAGTGCTCAGTGAGAGAGGGCATGAGAGGGGAAGTTAAATGTTCCATTTAAATGTTATGTCACGAACTAAAGGGCAGATTGAATCAATCTTGTTGAAGCACAATTAGAATTTCCTAACGATCCCGCTATAAACATGATGCCGCCGCGTAGATACACTACAAAGACAACGACCCCAGTGAACAGCCCTGATAACAATCCTTTTATAGCGCTTTGGGATCACCCTATTAATATAATGTTATCACAAAGCAGCAGACTGATTAGTAATGTTTAATACATATCATTCATCTTAATGGCACACATGTTTTCTTTTTCTACAGACACTTTGCAGGATTGTTGTCCATTTATATCCTCCTCAACTTCTATTTTTATGGCCCACGCTTCCTTATATTTTTGCACGCAGTCGACTTAAAATAGACGTTAAATATAGCTCTTATTTATGTCACCCAGTCAAAAGCCGAGAGCGTACCCTCGGCTGATGTCGTGGGGCTTTCCTCTGAGCCGTGCACAGTGTGTGCGGTGCGTGCGTCATCCGCTCGGCGACATCAACAGAGATGGTCTTAGTCATTGCTGCCAGACATTGAGGGGACAAAAAGGACAGAGCATGACAGCGCCCATGACTCACTCGTGCATATCTGCTCAGCAGCAACTGGGAGCGTACAGACATGAGTGATGACATTGGTGGAGGCAGCCCTGTGGGGCGAACGGTAAACATGGTCTACCTGCGTTTGTGAAATTATCTTCGTGCTATTGTTGCTGTTATATAAGATTTGGAAAAGCAATGTGCAGGATTTGTTAGCTTTAAATCTTGCTAATGGTATGTGTAATTATTGGACTGGAAAAGACAGTGAAATGTGAAATGATGTTCCCTTCAAAGCTTTGCAAAGACAAAAGCGGCAGATCAATGGTGACAGGGCAAACAGCGAGCAAGGACAAGCTGGTACGTTCAGACGGACAGTGGCTCCGACTCAGGGCATTACCATAATCAATGGAAACACTTTTTCAAGTTCTATCTGTCTGCCAGTCTGCTGCTGGTAAAAAAAATAATGAAGCAGTTTGGTGTTTTAACAAAAAAGTGGAGTTTGACACACAGTGGCTTTTTATTTTGTCCGACTGTGCCACCCTCAGCTCCTCTTTGAATGCTGCACGGCTGCATTCATCAGCACTAATGAGCTGCTACAGAACCCCAAACTTGACATATCTTTGTGACTGCTATTCCTATAATATCTAAGCATAATAAGAGCCCGGGCTGCAGGCGAGAGTGGAGAGACATCCAGTGAGCCGGCCGAGCGGACCAACTAGCTGCTCATTAGCGAAGAGGTCCGGTTATCTTCTCTGACAAGTCTGAGATGTCCAACCTCACTCTAGCACAGCATCATTCTGGAGATTTCTCAGCTCAGGGCCACACGAGCCACACAGAAACATGAATATTTAACCAAACATCCCTCTGACAGTTACATTATTCCTCCGTATTTTTATTATGCTTGAATCCTGGCATACTGTATGACTTAAAAGTGTTATCTGTATTCCCAGAAAGGAAGATATTTGGACTAACAAGGTTCTGTGTGTCCTTTTATTAGCACAAAAGGCAGACATACCAAATATTTGGAGTCCAGAAAACGGCTGTGACGGCATGCACCCGTACACCTGCTTTCTCATTCTCTGCACCTGTCAAGTTGCATCTCTTCTCTCGCCTCGCTGTGATATGTAGTTGTATTCAAGGGGAACAATACAACACAAGCAGAAACGGGCAGACGGTATCCTGTATACTGAAGAAGAACTGGATGACTGACCATCCCTTCTGCCCTGACAACATTTCAAATTCCACCAGTGTCCGTGCTAATCCACTCAGAGGATGTAACAGCTAATAAAGCATCTACTACTGATATTACAATAATCAGACTAATATGGAGGAGTATATGACTAAAAAACCCTTATTTAATCCTCCATTCTTTGTTTTGTTTTGTGATATGTGTCAAAATTGTGATTGAATTCATTTCTAGCTTCAGTCCAACACAACAGACGACACATAACATAAAACCAACATGGCAGCTATGTGTATTATATATAGAGTCTAATATTTTCTATCTATTGGTTTATGTAACTGCAAAAAGCAGCATAATTACCTGTCTCTTCATTTTTTTATGTTGTATCAGACAGTTTAATTAGTGTGAGAAAACTGTAACAATGGAGTTCTTTACAATAAAAAGCAGAAAACCTATAGATGTGTATGTTTTTTCCCCCCTTTCATTCAAGATAGGGTTGATTATTTATTTTCCATTCAGGCCTCTGAGATAAAAATGGATGGGCTCTGACACTGATGTATGAGCAGCCCATTGAGGGGGAAAAAAAATCCACTCTGCTGATCCTCGGAATCCAAACGAAGCTAATAGGCAAAAATCCGATCGAAAGTGATTAAAACGAAATGAAAAATACCCAGGATGAGAAACCCGCACTGGTCATCGGTGCAAAGCGCTAACTCAGGGCACAGTTGTCAGGGAAGGATGAGTGACGTGGAAAGTGCAGCGGAATTCACTCTCATTTGCTAATTGAGGAGATAATGTAAATCATTCCCAGAGTGAGTGGGCTAAACAGGCCTTTAAAAATCAATGGGAATTACAAAGCGCCTACTATGGGTGCTGCTGGAGGAATGAATCAGCGTCTCAGAGGCACACCTAATCCCAGGGTTTGCTTTGTTCGTCTTTTTAACAGAGATCACGTTAACAGTGCAATGGCTCAACAATGAACCGTAGTTAACTAAAAAGTACAAAGCTTTCTGAATAACGTCACATGAAAAAAAAAAAGTTAAAGTGACACTTCCTTTTATGACTCATGGTAAACACATTGCCCCCAAGATCACATGATCACACAGGACTCATATGTTAAAATTGAGACATTAATATAATTAAGGATTTTAAAAGATGAGAATGATCAGCCCACATTCAATCTTGCCAATCACAGCTCACTTCTGGTAAAAAGGAGCGCTCCCATTGGTCGATACCGATGTCAACAATGAAGGACCAAGGAAATAAACCAAGGAAATGTGGTTTCGTTGCAAAACACATCTTATTTTACAGCAAAACAGGTCAAAAAAGATAAAAATAGAGAAATGGGGAGCAAATTAAACATGGATAAATGTTGGCAATGCTTCGATGCAATGTTTAAGTAGGCAGAGATAATTACAAGATCGCTACATTCAACTCCAAAGCTAAAAGGTAAGCACTGAACTTCGATTTTATGTAACATGTTAGTATTTTGTGGAGGAAAACTGGTTCAGTTTTGCTTTATTTTTTTTAAATAAAAGAAGCAGGAAAGTTCACCATGTTGCTGTTGAAAAACTAAATCAGATACTTCAGCTTCAAGGTTGGGACCATAGAGTGTAGATGATGCCTTGTTTGCTTGTTTGCCATTGTAACAGCCATTAATTAAACAGGTTATTCACAAACAGTCATGGAGCTGTTAAATAAAACAGCTATGACTATTGTCAGCTCTCATAATGAATTGAAGCATGACAATCATAGCCAGGGTGAATTGCCGACCTGAGGACAAACCCGAACAAAAGCAGCGTTAATTGCTTTCGAAATACCTAAACCTTAAAAAAAAAGACAAAAAAAAAAAAAAAGAAAGAAAAATCCTTCAAGGCTGTTCACAGAAAACACCATCTTTCATTTTCCCCAAACAAATCGATACAGAATGCTAGTCTGATGTTATAGTCAAAAGGTCTGTGCTGTGATTGTATCGGAGAGTGGGAGGGGGAAGCCCTAATGAGAAAGAGGGAGGAAGGCTTCTGAGATCATTTAATCATTGTTCCTTATACATCCACTTATCATGCCACAGCAAAACTAACCCTAATGGCTTGGCTGTGCTGGGCAGGATATTATTTCATACATGTGGGAATTAAATGAATGCATGGCAGAGTTTTCCGTCTCTGTGAATCTGCTGGGCTTAAAATATAGCATTTGTTGATGAATAGAAAGACTCTAATAAACCTGAGATGGACGCTGTGATTTCTCGTCTCGTTACAAGCGGCATCTGAGCACGTCGAAATGGCACGGACGCACACAGAACAGTTGTCAGGCTCTCCCCAGTGACGGGTTTAGATGAAGGTCACTCGTTGTTTCTTTAGCGCTGTCATTATCTGACAGCGGAGGGAGGGACAGATAAGAGGTCGCTGATAATAAATGTTTTCCCATGATTGGAAATAATCTCGACAAGAGGCTCTCCAAACGGTCTAGAAAGGTCCGTCGGCGTCACAGGATGGAGCCTGACAAGGTTTCTGGATGACATGGACACACCGAGAAAATAAGTTCATATGGACTGCTATATTTAGTTTAATTTAAGAAAAAAACAATGAGGTGTTCCCAGTCATAATGAACTTTCATTTAGGCTTGAAAATTTAAGATCTTAAACTTCCAAAATAAGTACTGTTGTACCAAAGAGGCCTGGAAGTCCTGAAAGTCAGCACTTTAAACTCACTCATCGATTTGTTTTATATGCAATTGTTCTCGAATACAAAGAACAATCAATAAAAAATACTAAAAATACCTTTAATTTGGTCCGCTTCAAGTTTGCAAAGTTTTTCAGAGGACTGTTTTGGATTCCGAATGTTTAGACGAGACTAGATAGAGGTCACGCTCCTCTCATTGTGCAGCATGCATCATTGTTTCCATTCGTCTTCGCAGGTGCATATTGTTAGTCCGTTCTGATTCCTCCTGTTTGTGTGCTTTGCATTTCCGAACGACGATTATCTTTCCTTTGCAGCGTAACAAAGAATGTTTCCCGTGAAATAATGGATGAAGGAGCTGCAGAAGGGAGCTTTGTGAAAACTTTTGGGGAGAAGGTGGCACTCAGAACTTCAAGTATAATTCAAGTAAAAAGATATTAGCCATTAATATTAAGGTATCAAATGTTTTTAGGATATTATGTGATTACCTTGCACATTATTTCTGCTGTACTGCTGTAGAAACATAAAATTGTAGTTTAAAAATGGCAAATGTTGGATGTCTGCTAACTAGGGACTATAAAAATTATTCAAAGCCTAAAGCAATACAGGTGAGCAGGGAGATAAGACACCTTTGTCCGACAAAATTCAGGTTTCAGGTTTTTAACAACTCTATAAACTATAAAATGTCCAAATTCCAACCACATGCACACATATAGAGTGTATACCATGAGTTTGGGAGGGTTCATTATTTGATAGGATCAAACCCTCTTCTTGATATCACTGGGAAATCTGCATAATTAAGTCTTTATCTACAGCGTGATGGAAAGACAAGGTTGTGCTAACTGACACTCACATCGAGAAGGTGTACAGCGCCTACATTTACATTCACACGTTTTTATGCTAGAAAGTTTGGATTCTTTTTACTTTCAGTGGAATCATTTTGGTCTGTAGTGGGGTCATTCATCTGTGTTTATTTTCTAATCAAAAGGCTGATTCACAATCAATACTTCCTCATTGTGGTCCAGACATAACAAAGAATACAGGTGAATAGCTAGTGGTTATGTAAAAGATAAAGGTTAAAGCAAACCCATTCAAGTCTCTGAATTCAACTGTGCACTAGAATAAAACGGGAATTTACAGTCCTGAACTCAATAGAGGTAGTGCTGGCTTTGCAGTCACCTTGGAGCCTCATTCGTCCAGTGGGGACAATTGAGCAGAGAAACAAAAGAAGTGCAGGTGCTAACGGCGGCCCGGCTTCACAGATGCTCACCTTTGTCCGTCCTCTGGTCGTTCGGCACATCTCGACGACGTGGACGAGCGGCAGCGGCGGCTCCGTGGCACAGGTGTGGGTCATTAGAGGTGATTATCAAACCCCTCGCTGCCCACTGCACACTTTTCAAAGTGTCGCCCAAACAAAAGAAGCTTGTCAAAGGCACAGAGCAGCTTCACAGCGAGAGGGAAGATGAATGATTCATTAAAGGGACAAAGACGAGTAAAAGGTTTAGGTGTAATGTATTTTGATAACTGTAGGTTGGTCTATTAATCCTTTTGGTGGAAAATCATGCACAGTTTCAAAGAAAGGGTCAAGATTAAGTTAAGCTGGATCAATGGCCTGTAGTGTGCATGTTTATCAAGGTTTGTGGGGAGAAACTGGAGTACCAGGAGAAAACCCACCCAAGCACAGGGAGAGCTGAAGGGCCCCTGCCCGTGACAGTGCTAACCCCTTTGCCTCCGTGCCTTCCTACAAAACTTGCAAACAGTTTGGAAACACATTAGGATCAAAAGTCGTAGCTGTTGGCTCAAGTGCTTCAGCAGCTTACATCAGCGTGTCAGTGTAGCATACCTTTTTACCTGGATTGTAATAACGCTGTCTTGGCGCCTGACAGTGCTAATTACTAAGCTTTGTTCTGACAAGGTGGCTGGCACGGTGGGTGGTTTTGTGCGGATTGGGCTGGAGATGGTGTTGTTTGTTGCATATTGAGAGGTATGTTTGAGGTTGTTTGATTGTGCCCTTTTGTTGTGTCCCACTGGGTTAATTCTGCCAACAATCAACATCATTGTTGCACCTTACTGTGGTCTAATTCTGCTCACAGCTGACATCATTGTTTCCATGTGTTTTTTCACATTTATTTAATGCATTTGATTTGATCATGTGACATACCTTTAGCTAATTATGCTAAACATCACTGGCTTTGAGTAAAACACCATTTTATAGTGGTGTCTAAATGTCACAATATGTTACAAAAATGTAAAAATAAAAACTTTCCATTTGCATACAGTAGGCCTTCTTCCATACACGTTGGCATCATGTGATTAAAGACAACTGAGAGAAAACAAAAACACTAGGGCTATAGTGACTGAGGGAAAATGGAAGGGTTTTGACACTGTTTTATAGCTATAGCATTACATTCATTTTTGTATTTAATACTGTTCCACTTCTTTTCTCAAACATTTTCATTTCCCTTTGCAGAAAAAGTGTGTCATGTGTGCCTTATTACCATTACATGTGCTGTGTGGCAGTTTTAACAACGGTTCCATATCAGTGGTCTTTATAAATGTGCTCACTGTAGGATGAAAATAATAACGTTCTTTCACGTGTCCGACTAGGACGGGCAACGGCGCTCGTTTTGTTTGAAAGAGTCTGTCTTTACTAATACTAAGTAGAAGCTGGGACACTAAATTCACCCCTTTTACCGTTTTCATTGTCATATTCCTATTGTTACCATCCGAAAGCCTTCCACAATACAAATTAATTCAAGCGAGCCAGCCTTTTATTATCCACAGCTCAAGCGGTGTGTTTTACTTTCCATTGTGTTTGCTTTATAATTAGATAGAGGAATGACATCTTCAGTTTGTTCCCTTAAAATAAAAATGTGTTGAGACAGCTGAAGCGGTTTGTCACGGTAAAATATTCATGTTGACAAACCACAGAGCTCATTTAGAAATCTGAAATCATAATAAAATATCCATTAAGACAACCTTTACTTTACAATCGGGTGACAAAAATAACAATGTATTGAGCAGGAAAATAGCATGGCAATATTTACAATACTCACGTTACTGTAATTGAGTATAATTTAAACCATGCAATCAACTTCACTACTTTTGAAAGCGTATCATGTTACTGAGGAGTGTCGAAGGCTTTTCACATTATGCATACAAATAGGCCACAACCAGTAATATGTTAGGCTATCCATTTGTTATCCTATACTGGTGTCAAGCAGAGATCGGGATGCCTGCCAGAAATTTACCCAGCATTCATTTGCGTTTTATTAGCCAATAGTTTACCATTATGCCTACTAAGCCAATGAAAACTTCAAGATATTACCGACCAGAGAGTTTAAAGAAAAATCGAGAACAGAAGGAAGAGTTTTGGAATACATTAAGCCAAATTATGGAGTCGGAGCCTGAGCAAAGCGTCGAAACAACTGAAGATGACCAGATGGAGGAAGAGGAAAGTCTATGGCCGCACCTCGAGGGTATTTTTATGTACATCAGACGAAAGGAAGACAGTTCGAAAATGCGCTGCAAACTTTGCTTGACGCCTACCATCATAATGGCCCCCAAAAAAACACCTTATGGTAAGCTTTCCATTTTATTCCATTCTAACCAACCACATTAAAAAGTAATCTGAGTAGTTTTTGTAATTTTTTTTGTAATTGAGTACAATTTTAACCTTGTAACTGTACTTTTACGTGAGTACAGAATTCAGTACTCTTTCCACCACTGGTCATGACAACACACCAACACAGTCAAGGGCTAACGCGACACCTGAACACACCTCATCTGCATTCAAGAGTTTGCTAACGCTCTGTTTTATACGTGAGCACGCCGGCTGTTTCACAGACTCATTTAAATCCAATTAAATTAAAACAGGGGATCCAGGGCTCTCACCGCGGCACAGAAACACACAAACGGCACACGTTTAATGAGCCGCGGAGATTGTCCCTGCTCTTCTGCGAGATGATGCTTCCTCTCACTCTCGGTGTAGTACGTCTGAGGATTACGGACTCATTTGGTGTTTTTCCAGTGCATCTCTATCGGGGAATGTCTGACTATATAAGGCGGACTTGTGAATTTGAAACAAGAGATTAATTGACATTGTGAAACTGGCGGAATTAATTTAGCGAGAAGATACAATATCAAAGCTCAACTTGCACTAATGTTTCCCCTCACTCTTTCAAACTCACTTCTTACCAACTCTTTGAAGTGAGAAATGATGAGTTCAGGCGGAAATTGGTGAAAATGGGTGAGCGGAGGGTCCCGAAAGAGGCCAACGCATGTCACACCGAAGCCATTATTTTTGCAAACAAGAAAGCGCGCACCTCTCTCGGCTCAACTGCGATAAACAAGTTGTGGTAAATTGATGCAATGAGTCTGAGACGTGGCGAGAAAACACGCTGCGAGGTGTGAAAGATGAAAGGGAAAACGTAGAAGAAACAAGGCGACACATTAACAAGGAGCATTTGCAGCAATTTCAAGCTGGATTTCGTAACAATCTCTCCATTTCTCTTCTTTGTTTACTCCCTCCTGTGCCAGTGCCGCCGCCAAGTCATCGGAAACAGTTGATTTGAGCTGACAGCTTTGTTACTTACAACCACTCATTAGGTGTCGGGCTGTCTGCATATTTGAATATTTTAGTGCATTGTCAATTGAAGATAAAACATAACAAGGGATAACAATACAAGGTAAAACATGAACAGAAATCCTGCCTTAGAAGTGATCGGGACATTCTTTTACATTTGCAAGTATTAAACAGTAATAGATTTACAATAAAACGGTCTCCTTCAACAAACACTAACCTCCATGAGTCTGGACTTGGTCTAGACTGGACTAACTCTGCCTCCTTCACCAAACACTGACCTCCATGAGTCTGGACTTGGTCTCAGACTGGACTAACGCCTAATTTACACTGACTGCAGAACAGATACGTCCTGGACCGCTAGGAATAGCCGTGGGCGCACGGCCCTCGGGTTCAGCTTTCCGGGTTTTAGTTGAAGAAATAACGCGCCCGGGGTATTAGACACGTTCATAGGAGTCCAAAACCAATATGATATTCCAACTTTTATAAGGACAAACCAGAAGGGGCAGGAGGAAAAGTGCGGGAAAGGTTTTTACAGACCTCTCGGGGCCCGGCGTGGTTTGGCCGTCAGTCGAGCTGATGGGCCTGTGTACCAAGTGTAAATGAGGCGTAACTCTGCCTCCTTCACCAAACACTAACCTCCATGAGTCTGGACTTGGTCTCAGACTGGACTAACTCTGCCTCCTTCACCAAACACTAACCTCCATGAGTCTGGACTTGGTCTAAGACTGGACTAACTCTGCCTCCTTCACCAAACACTAACCTCCATGAGTCTGGACCTGGTCTAAGACTGGACTAACTCTGCCTCCTTCACCAAACACTAACCTCCATGAGTCTGGACCTGGTCTAAGACTGGACTAACTCTGCCTCCTTCACCAAACACTAACCTCCATGAGTCTGGACCTGGTCTAAGACTGGACTAACTCTGTCTCCTTCACCAAACACTGACCTCCATGAGTCTGGACTTGGTCTAAGACTGGACTAACTCTGCCTCCTTCACCAAACACTAACCTCCATGAGTCTGGACTTGGTCTAAGACTGGACTAACTCTGCCTCCTTCACCAAACACTGACCTCCATGAGTCTGGACTTGGTCTAAGACTGGACTAACTCTGCCTCCTTCACCAAACACTAACCTCCATGAGTCTGGACTTGGTCTAAGACTGGACTAACTCTGCCTCCTTCACCAAACACTAACCTCCATGAGTCTGGACTTGGTCTAAGACTTGACTAACTCTGCCTCCTTCACCAAACACTAACCTCCATGAGTCTGGACTTGGTCTAAGACTAGACTAACTCTGTCTCCTTCACCAAACACTAACCTCCAAGAGTCTGGACTAGGTCTAAAACTGGACTAACTGTGCTTCCTTCACCAAACACTAACCTCCATGAGTCTGGACTTGGTCTAAAACTAGACTAACTATACCTCCTTCACCAAACCTCCCTGAGTCCCTTGAACTGTTTAGATTTTATAACTGTTCCCTTCCATCCATTGCAGTTTCTTGTAGACTTGTTCTAGTCTTGATTTGGTCTTGATCAGGTCTCACTCTTGATTCGGCCTCGATAGCAACAGGTTTTGGTCTCGTCTTGGTCCTGATGTGCTCTGGTCTCAAACATGACTTGGTCTACAACACTACCATCAGTCATACTAAAACATAGGACGAACAATCTTTCCTAAAGCTGTATATTTCTTTCACAGCTACAAAGATAGCCTCCAGACACACTGCTTGCATGCATAAGTGTAAACCCGACCTGTTTTCCTAATGAGCGTTATAAATGGTTGTAAATAAATCACATGATAAATGCAACCCACGCAGCGAGCAATAAACAATCTATGTTAATTCCTTCTCTCCACAGGTGTCTACAACGCCATTTGCAAACAATGCAAGACTCCATGCTGACTTCCACTCGTGTGCACACAAATCACCTCTCTCCATTCACGGCTTCACAGGGATGCACCCAAACACTGCCCACACTCTGCAGCCCTCTTGCATTTCCACGCGAGGGATTCCCCCGACGTGTACGCATGAGCGGGCATTTGCATAATACCCCAATGCACACTGCTTCATATGCAGAAACACTGACCACAGCATCAGAGGAGATTTATTAACACAAGCGGACAGGAGGGGAGAGGTCTGTCTTGCTAAAGGGGCTAATGACCTCATGTGTGGCCAGCAGCCGACATCACTGATAACATCCACACATGGATTCTTCTGAGGACACATAGCCGCTGCCGGGGGCTCGTCCTTTCCTGCCCTCTCCAGTGCAGTTCTCGTTGATGTAAAGCTTTCATTTCATTCAGTTTCGCCCCGATTGGCTGCACTTTCCGTGGTCCAGAAACGCTAATATAACAACCACAGGAGTGAAGCCTGATACTTGTGATGCAAACTGAAACATCTCATATCACATGCTCACAAAAATTTGAAAACACATGCTCTTTTTGTCCTCTTTCCTGTCTTGTGCTGATTAGTTTAGAGGGTACAGTACAGTAGACGAGCTGCGTTTGTGTTTTTCATGAGCCGTAAAGTAGGGCAGACACAGCAGCCTGCCTCTGAGGCTGTGACTGTGTGTGTGTGACACCTCTGAAAGTGGATTTTCAACTAATACCCTTCAACTTACTTCCCCCACCACCTCTTGGCGCGTTTTATTTCTCTCCAGTTTCCAAGCCCGCCCCCCTACGTCATTCCTGGATACTTCTCCGTGTTCATTCCTTGCGCCGGATCCATTAGCTCTCCTGTAGCATTAAGCGCCACCAGCTAAAGGGCCCGGGATTGGCTGCAAGAGATATCCATTTCGAGATGTAAATAAATCTGTTACTTCCCTGACAGCACAATTCATTAGCTCTTGCGGCAATCTGCCTGTTCACGCAGAGTGCTTCAACACAGCGTGTGCATGTGTGCATGTGTGCGGTAAAAAACGGGAGGGAAGGGGGGTGGTGTGAGGAAAAATGTGTCAGCTTTCTCTTCGGAGGTTTGGGTGTGATTAGAGGAGGGAAATGCTTTCAGAGGACAGAGCAGCATGTGAACAGGGGTTAACAGTGACTAACTGCGGTGTTGGCTCCTCTGTTACCTCATCGCTGGCTCTTGCTGCTTGTAATTCATTTAATTAAAATGTGTTTTTGCTGTCATATTTTTGCTGAGGTCTAAAGGAATAGGATATATTATAATACAGTAAACCACGTGACATCCAAATACACGGACTGTGTCCAAATCAACACATGAATCACTGTATAGTGCAGTATATAGTGATTACTCCATTTTGTAGTGGTGTCCAAATGTCTTGTACTGCACTCAGAGTTTCCCACAAAAGTAGTGAACAGTGATGGTCACTAGACAATCAAAATAGACCATAATGCTTTGCAAAATGGAGGAGAGCAGCGCGACTGTGACATGTTATTTAACTGTACACAACAGGTTTGAGGTTTGTGGAATCGTATTTAGTTGTAAATTGTGATTAATAAACCATTATGGTGTAAAATCATTAATGTTAGCTGAACCTGAGCTTATACAGACACATGAAGCATATAAGAGTTGCTATAATCCACTTTGTTTTTGTCAATAATGGGACAAAGCTTGTTGAATAAAACGTAGGCACTTTATTATTAATATTTATATCACTGATGTCTTGCCAGAGTGTATTACAAAAGTCCATTATCAGCAGAGTTCAGCTGTAATTTTTTTCATGTGACTTTTGGCAACAGAAAACATGCGTGTAGTGTCTGAAACCATTTACTAATTGAGTGCACTATATAGTCCACTATCTAGTGCAGCACTGCTAGTGATTGAGGGGTTGGGGACTAGGGAGTGGCTTAGGACACAGCCATAGTAATGTTGTTTTGATCACTTTTGCTGTTAAAATGGAGCTAAATAAATGCACACAGGAGACAACCAGTGCATGCAACAGACATCACTCATAAACCAGTCATGTTTGCGAGTAATTCTATGTTCTATATTTGAGAAACATCATTATCATCATCTCTTTTAGTCACAGTAACACGGACAGTCTCCTCCGAATGACACCACCTTCTTCCACGAGGCCTTCACTGAATGTCTTGAAGACTATGGAAATAATGTGAATCACACACTATGACCTTCACACTGACGAGTTCTCCACCTAATTGCGGAGCGACATTTTAAGACAGTGCTCTTTACTGCCATCACCAAGGCTGCTCTTGACACATAAGAGTGGACCCATCATATTCTTTTATTCCAAGTATGAATAGTTGCAGCATGCATCACAATCAACAAGTGTGCATTAAATATTCTCCAAAGGCAATGTTCATAGAAATGATTATTGACAAATTCACACTGGGGACAGATTTTTAAAGTACTGTATTTGAATGTAGCCCTATGTGACTCGTTGGGTCACGGCGAGTACATTATCACCTTGTAATGAGCTTAGAGGCATTATTCTGCTATTGATCCCTTAACACTACAGTTGCATTTTAATGTGGGAGTCCTTTAAAAGCAGTGACAAGGTGGTGTAAGATATAAGATGTGCATATACAGGAAGAAGTGTGTCCTGTTTTGATGTCTTTTTTTGCTTTAGTAGTGAACACCTTGATGGAGTGCACTTTGCAACTGTTTCTTCAGATTTTGGTGTCAAACATTTTCCAGGTTACAAACAATTAACACCAACAACATCACCAAGGATTGTGTACGAGGCAGTGTGTTTGATATTTTGGCTTAACCTTAAAATCATAGCTTGACCACCCACATCAATTCTTTTTCATTCCATACAAAGAATTAGTCTGGTCTCTGTGGATTTGTGTAAGAATCCTAAGAGGTAGTACCAACAAGCCTGCCTTTTTAAATAAATGGTAGTCACTGATTTGATTAGATTTTCTACTGAGTAAAAATAGCTCTAAAGGAATCCCAGACTTTTTAATTTGGTTCAAAACCAAATCTTCAGTTGTGAAAGCACCAGCGGACTGTGGTTCAGACTAAAAACTGCTCTTTGGTCCAGCAAAAAGAGGTGGTCTCGGTCCGGACCAAATTAAACCAAAGTCCAGTTCATTTGCTCAGACTTTTGGACCAAATGCAGGAAGTGACGGCCAAATAAACACACAAAGAAGAGCAAACAGATGAGACGAAAGGGGAAAATGGATATCAATTGAGTTTAAAATACATCAAAAGCAGCAACAAAAGTTTACAATGGCTGTATTTTTCTTGCTACGCTGCAGCAGATGCCTTCTTTGAAGCCGATGGTTTACTTTGAGCAATTCAAAACACGTCTTAAACAGTGCATTTGAAGTTTATGCTGTCTGTATTAATTCTATATTAATACTAACATGTCTCAATAGGCCCTATTCCAGTCTGATTAATGTGTTCCTCTGTTTAAACTGTAAAATGAGTGAACTCAGGAGACAACACATTCACCACAGTAAAAGAAGAGTTTGGGAGGTCCATCCTCCGTTGTCATGACGACAGTAATCACAGCGTCAGGGATGTAGTGTGAAAGCCAAATTTACAGAAACTAACGAATACCATTTTTGAGTTTTATATTAAATAAATACCCAAAGATTCTTCAATGTGAATAGGTATTGCTGGCCAGGATTTTTAAATAGAGCTGCTTGAAAAAAAATCAGTTGAATTTGCCTTGAAAACTAAGGTATAATGACAACCTACATCATCTATAACGAGATGTGACACATTTTATTTGTGCCACATGTTTCCTTATCACTTAGTACAGCTTGTATATAGGAACATGCAGTCTGCACTAAACCTTCAACGTTTAAAAATAGGACCTCAGGCGGTTTGCAGAACATTTATCTTCCTGCATTTGAGCAAAAATCATAACTCAACAACATGAAGAATTATAGACCAACAGCAGGTCCCCGCATGTTTACCGATTTAAGTCGCCTTAAGACTGTGTTTGTCAAATGCTATCTGAAGCAGTCATTGTGCTGCGTTGGCTTTTGCCCTCAATGCCATCCCCATGCGCCGCTTTGGCAAACAAATACAGAAGGAGACATTTGCTCGTGTGACATGCATAGCCGTGCATAAAACCCCTCCGAAGGTGTATCCACACTTTCCACAGAGACACTGTAGGGAACGGCAAATTAGCAAGGCAGCACAAAAGAGAGAATGGAGCTTTTGTGTGTGTGTGTGTGTGTGTGTGTGTGTGTGTGTGTGTGTGAGAGTCTGGTAATGGCGGAAAGGACAGAGAGAAAACTAATTAGCGCAGCACTTTAAGCATCACGGGCCACAGACTGCTGCGAGTGGGGACTGCCACAGACAATCCCAGTCAATTTTCCCACTCAGCGGAGAGAGCTCTGACATTGTGTTTTATCTCAGCGGGCCTCTTCACTCATGTCAAGAGCCAGAGAGAGAAAGACAGATAGGGGACAGGAGGTGAGGATGGTGGGGCCGGAGAGAGACGAAAAAGATGGAGGATTAAAATGGGGAAGAGTAACGGCGCGATGGGGAGTCTTAGGCTTAGGAGTAAAATCCAAAAAAAGGACAAAAGTATAGACAGAGAAAAGAACAAAAAGCAGGAAAGTTGCCTTTAATTAGATGTGCACAACTTGTGATTTTAAACGCAACATCACAAAGATATTGCTCTTCCACTAAAAATGGCGTTCTGCATGACTCGCAGATGGAGAAACTATTTCTGAATAAATAAACACTTCTCCCCGCTCTGAAGCCACCGAGCATTAAATAATGACTAGTGGCATGTTAGTCCTGCCCTGCAAGCCCTATGTATGTGCTCTCTAATCTGAATAAATCATTGTATGTGAGAGCCTTTGCACTGCAACACCTCTATTTTTATGGTCTTTTTACCATTAGCATTGGCACACAAAGCCGCATCTACTGCTACACCTAATGCAATATGCAGCAGACCACCATTCAGGCCTTATACGGAAAGTTACGTTTGGATGTGTGAACAGTAAAGCAGTCCGTGTCATAATGCTGTTGCTATTGTATTTTGTAATGGCAAAGCTTATTATTTGTTGATGTGCTTTTAGAAAATGGGTGCTGGTCCGGGATAGAGTAATGAAAATGTACTCATATGATCACAGCGGGGAACAATACATCAGAAAAAGTGTAACTGGAGTTTGTTTGATTTGCTAAAGCTGTGTTTATTTACAAATATGGCTCTTTCAATTCATGGGAACATCCTCCAAGACGTCCATTCATTTAAACGATGCTGTTAAAACGGAAATAAAATCCAACCATTGTTTAATGATCTCAATTTCATGGGCTGTAACAGTGTCTCTCCTCGCTCTCTTTTCATTCAGCGCTAATCGTGGCACGCAGCCTGTTCGGTGATTGCTCAGCCGGCGAGTGGAAGAGACTTAAGCAAAAACAAGAGTGTTGGAGCATTGTTTTTTTGTTGTTGTTGTTGTTTGGCTTTTTTTTTTTTTGCAATCCTTTCCCTTCCCACCACGCTCCTCCACACACAATCACCAAATCTGTGGGAATTCATTAGCCGGCTGCTAATTTATTGCACTCTGTTGTCGGCGCAGTAATAATTAGCAGTTGGGGATTGTTTATGAAGGCTTCGTCAGTGGAGTGGAAAGTGAGCCGTGTGGAGAGCAGAGAGTGGGGTAAAGACCAAAAAAAATCGAGTTTTAGTTTATTTCAGACTTGGCGGCCGACGGTCAGACGATTGATATTTGTGGAGGATTTTAGTTTGAGAACTTGTGGGATTCTCAGCCGTCAGCCATCATTATCTCTGTATACCTTTAACCTGTGCGCGCATCGCAGGGCAGCTCCACACATCGTGAATCGAGCAAATAAAAAAAAATAAAAACTAAATCAAAGACTGCTCAGAAGGAGGCAGTGTGGTGTGATCTCAGGCCAGAGAGCCTCATGTACATGTGTGTGAAATCAATACCTAGTTACAGACAGATAAGCCCCACGTCAGCCTCTGGGTCTTCAGCCCGAGGGACCCGTGCACATACAGAATAAGATAGAGGTGGGAGAAGCTTTGATTTGAGCTTTTAACCACAACATAAAAGTCTAAACCAGCTTCTGGCAGATACAAAGAGGAGGGAAGGCAGTGGACAGCGCTCCTATCAGAAACGAATGAAATCACACGACACAAAAGACACAGAGACAGAAATGACAGATAAGGAATTGGAGCGACAAGGACAAAAAGACACAGCAGAAAATATGCAGACTGAGGAGAAACGGCAAAATGCGAATTGATGGCCTTTTGTCATGGTCGTCCTGTTGCGTAAGTGACAATGTCGTCCAAACTTGTTGTGATTTCCCGAATCCTCCTCATCCTGGCGGTACGTGGAGGTGAACCTCTTGCAGCTGCTGGAGTTTCCCATGCCCTGTAGCGTTCACCTCCGTTTTTATTAGACTTTTTTATTAGTATCTCCGAGAAAGTGCGGAGCCGGATAAAGAGACGGCGAAGGAAAGACAAAGATTCCTCCGGGCGTCGACTGTGCTGCGCTACACAGATTGTCAAGGTGTAAATTGGAAATGAAACTGTGATTTGACGTTGATTAAAAACTTCAACCTTGGCTTCGGAGCTACAACCCAGAGCTGTTTAATGAAAGTAACAGCATTCCAACAGACTTCATCACTCGAGATGTAATCATTCCATAGAGTTATGTTCCAGTATTGACGGCCTATTCATGTTTTGGAATTTTCTATAAAGTCAGACCAGCCGCAGAGTTGTTAATCCCATTTCACAGATCAGCCTATAGCCCTAAAAATGAAGAAATATGATAAGTCTCCTAAAACACAATTTATTGGATTGTCCTTTCATCCCTTACTGGACTTTTCCAAATAAAAAGCGGCTTTAAAATATCATTCGTCAACAAAACCCTTTTGATTTTGCCCAGCTAACCAAAGCCACAGAGAGATGAAGAAGCAATGGATCAGAAAGGTTTTTTTTTTTTTTTTATGCTTTGCTCAGAGTTTTATTGATTGCAGTTTCCTTTCTATCTCCCGCTTTTCTTCCCTTCTCACTCTCCTCCACTGAATTTCACCAAACCGCTGTAATCACAGGCAATTTGCAGGGCGCCTCACAGCTGGACTTTTGCCCGCTGCTAACAGAGTGGAGTTGGTCGGCCGCTGTGTACAGATACATGCAAGTCGGAGCATTAAAAAAAGGTGTATTTCAGAGGGAATAGGTACCATCACGGATTTTAGCGAATCGGATGGGGTCCTATGAGGGAGGGAGATTTTTTAGAGATTGGTGATTACCTGTGGGGGTCCCTCAACTTAAATTGAGTTGGGGCATAGACACACAAGGATACAGTGTGAGAGTGTCAAGCCCAAAGCTGCTGTCACCGTCAGTCTCAATCCACAGTCCATATTTGAGGAGCTCAGTGCAATTTTCTCATTATGTTGTTAAATCAAAAATAATAGGAATAAATAAGTACCAATGATATTTTACACGACATGTTCAAATTTAAATGCAAAACTAACCCTATGAGGAGATAAATAAATGAATAATAGACTAAGTGACGCTACTTTCCAACGCAAATGTGGACGTCTTACTTCAGCACCTTCTGGAAATGACCACGGCGCACTTCCGAGAAACTGCTTGCCTTTCCTCTGTGCAAGCTGCCAGTGCGGGTTTTTCTTTTCTTTCTTTTTTTCCTTCAAAATGACTCTGTCCGACAGCAGCCCGGAAAATCCGCTGACATTGGATGTGAGGGGAGGAAGTCCGCGCAGCCCCGGTTCCATTTTATATGAGGCGGGGAGCATTGCTGGCTGCGGTCGAAAGTACATCCCATGTCGTGCAATTTCCCGCCCCTGACATTCCAATTTGGCTGGGCAAATTGGGAATGAAATCCACAATAAATGACATATTGCGGCATGTAATATCGTGTAATTATGTAATGATCATTGAGAGGACATGGGTTATTAGGCTTTTTATTGTCACGGATGTTGTTAAGCCACGGGCAAAACATGACTGCCTCCCATTTATTCTCATTTGTTTGGTTTGTACCCTGTAATAACCATAGCTTTTCCTCCTCTTGCAGATTACCATTTTTTTTGTTTTTTTTGTGGTTTTTTTCTAAAATGGGTAGATAGTAGTGAAGAAACACCACACACACTACAGGTGCCTTATGTAATCAATATGTATTTTTGTACCACCTAAATATTGGACCACTTGCTAATGTTCTCTGCCCACTCACTGACAGCACACACATGTTTAGTGCATATAAATACCCCTCAAAAAGCTTACAAAGCCCACTTATTTACATATATACTGTAAAATAAAGCTACCTACACAGCACCCAGCCATTTTCTTGCACACAATGGGCAATTACATTCTACTCCATGGAAACATCAATATCTCTGACAGCTGATAGGTGCGATAATCATATCAGGACAGCTCGCTGCTTCTTTCAATGGACTCAGTAATCACTTGGAAATGAGGAGTCGTCGCACAGAAGCATGGCCGATACAATCCAGACTAACACCATTTCTTTTAAAAAACTCCAAGGTCGATAAAAGGAGAAGAGAACAAGTGATGAATGGAAAAGGTTGACATTTGGTTTCACACATTCCAGTCCCGAGTCCCTCAGCAGTCACTGGGAATGTGACTTTTCCACTCCCACTAACGGTTACCCCCCAGAGATGACAAGGGCGCCCCACACTTAAAGGCGGTGATGAAATATTATTATCGCTTGGGGGTTGTTGGTCTTTCAGACTGTGGGAAAAAATACCAGTGGGAGCTGTAGGACATTTTGTCGTATAGGCTTAAAAGTTCAAAGGTTGTCACTGAAGAGAAATGAATGGTTCGGTGTTGGTTCAAGCCTACATGGATGACATTTGTTTTTAGAGGACGCTACATAAGGACTCATGTCCACAAAAAAGATACTAAGTATGACTCAAATCTGTTACTGAGGTGTCCTTTTATTCTCCAAGATGAAAGCCTCTATATGAAAGGGATTGAGTCCCTGTAAGACAGTGGTGTCAAACTCAAAGTGGTGAGGGGCCGCAATAGTAAATAAGAAACATTTCAGGGGCCGAAGAACTGTGACAGACCTGTTCAAATCCACTGCATGCATCTAAAACCTGTTCAAATCCAACTGAAACCTGTTCAAATCCAACTGATACCTGTTCAAATCCATCTAAAACCTGTTCATATCCAACAAAAACCTGTTTTAGTCCATATAAAACCTGTTCCAATCCAACTAAAGCCATTCAAATCCAACTACAACCTGTTCAAATGCAACTAAAATATGTTCAAGTTCACATAAAACCTGATCAAGCCCAACAAAAACCTGTTCAAGTCCATATAAAACCTGTTCCAATCCAACTAAAACCTGTTCCAATACACCTAAAACCTACATACATACATATCTTCAGAATAGTTTAGTGCCCTTTGTAAAGTCCCAAAAATATTAATGTATTGAAGGGCCACATAAAACATTGCAATGGGCCGCATTTCGCCCTGGGGCCTTGAGTTTGACATGTGTGCTATAAGAAGAGAAGTGTGTGCAAAACAACACCACACATATCGCACCCAAGCCAGCCATGAAGCATATATGATATCTTTGGATATGTCGATTTCAGCGGTCAAGGCAAGAGAAAAAGGGCTTTGAGACATTTTTAGAAACAGGCACCATGGATGTTTACATTAGTCAACTCCTTCTCACAAAGTGCCTTCCAAGAATGCATAAATTCTCGCATTTTTTAGTCTCCAAAGCTTTATTTAACTCCACTACTCCACCCAGACACCACAAAGCAAATCCAACACACATACACACCCTGATCTGATTTATCACCAAGCTATTTTTAGACGCCCACAGATCTTCATTTTGTATCAGCCTCACACTCAAATGAGACTCAAGTGAAAGATTGGAACCATTTTTTTATGAACCCCGGACCAGTGTCAATAATTACATTGCATCGGCGTGGTAACCTGAGAAAGCTCGTGTCTCTAATGCATCTTAGAATAGAATTTAGATCAAGGAGAAAGCTGTTAGGTACAGTCCCATCAATCGGAGCAAATACTCTGTTTTTCCTTGTTTTTCTGTTCTCTACAGGTGTGTGTGGGGGAGGTTCAGAGAGTGACATGCTTCTCAACATCTAACGGGGTGAGCGCGGAGGGCTCATGACAGGTTGCAGCGGTCACGGTTTATTTGACAGCGGCTCCTCCACCATCCTGTCAAATGACTGAACGCTCAGAATGATGGCTGACGTTGCTGCACAAAGAACAATGCCACTGTGATTTGCGCCAAACACTGTCCATTCCAATTTGAGGAGTTTTCAAGAGTGTTTTTAAGATGATTGTTAGGTCACTGTTGTGGCCTGTCAAAAATATCCGTAGACACAACCTCCATCATGATTAAAAGAATGGATAGATAATGATAATGACATGACAGGACAATGTAAACATTTACAGCCCTTGTAAAAAACAAAAGCGACAACTTAATTACTCCGTGACCTATTGAAACTAGTTTATGGTGCGTAATAGCTCAGTGAAGTGAGGCTGCTCGCATTGTATTCAAACAATAATTAGCTTAATGATGCCGAAAATGGTGCCATATTTCTATTTATAAAAATCCATGCCTTAAACTCGCTCAAACTTTCCGCACTAAGCCGCGTGCCAAACAGTGGCTGTCTGTATGCTAATGTGTTTGCCCCAGTGCCTCCGCTCACCTCCGAGAAGAGAGGCCAGCTCGAGATGTGTTAAGCAACTCATGATTGAATTTGAATATTTAACCAGCTTCCATTAAAATGCTGATTAATTTGAGGGCCCTCTAGAAGTTGCTGGAGCATGAAAAAGGAAAATGAGGAGGGAGTGGGTAGAGGGGTGTTTAAAGATTATGTCCACTCTTCTTTCTCTGTGGTATTTTAGAACTAACTTTGGACAATAAAAGATTATGTGCAGGGGTGTAATTCATCCTTTTTATTCAGTTACTATCTGGCGAGTAGGTGAGTACCAGGACATGGTTTTTGACCTGGTCTTTTATATTAATAGGACCATACTGAGTACACACTGACCTAGGACAATTAAACTGTGAAAATATGAGAAAATATTATAATGCAACGTGCTACAATTAGGCTACCTTGTCTTCTTCATTTTTATCTGCTCATTTCAGCTGACATCAGATTTATTTCAGCCTCTGTTAGGCTTTGAAATGAAATGAATATTTTGTTTTTGGTATTGATGTTTCACATTAGCATTTTATTACGGCCTTTATCAAGTTGTGTAAAACTCTTCCTTTGACTTTATTCTGAATATCAGCAGGCATCACTCTCACATTTGATTGAACATCATCTAAAGAGAAAGACCTGATGCCTAAAAGATGACCCCTCTTCTCTCTGTGTCCGCTAAAGTTTTTCTTTTTTGTGCCACTTAAAGTAAAAGATACGGGTAATTACAAGCAAGTTTACTTTTTACATTTTTACATTTCACTTTACACTTTTTTTTCAACAAATGTGAGATATTAATCGTGTCGACCGCATTTAACTAAACTAATCTCCTCGGTCACTTTGTTTTCATAGAGCTGGCCTTATGTGAACAAGAGGTCAATCCGCAACAGAATCGGCAAAAGCATTTTGTGTAAAAGGCCACATGAAGTGTTCACATTTCAATCAAAAGGTTTGAAGCAGACTGAAGGGTCTGATGATGGGTTTTGGAATGTACTGTCTCTAATACAAATGAACTGCATTAACTGAGCAACCACACAGACATTTTAACCATACCAAACAGAACAAATATCTCTTTTTTTAAGATCTGACCAAGTAAAAGTGTGTTAGATTTCTGCACAAATATGAGACCATTAAAAAGAAAAAAAGATGAGTAACCCTCAAATCTTTCTTTTGATCTTACCAGTATGAAAGGAAAACTGCTAAGGTTAAAGATTGCTAATGGATGTGACTTCCCACTGGAAACCCTGCAATAAAATGATAAGAGGATAAGTGTGACCCCTAAGAGGGCCACCGTTGTTGACAACAAACACAGATACCGAAGCAGCATCATATTTTTAATCTCTATCAGCAAACATATCCGTCTTTTTTTTTTTGGTATCTATATTGCTTTCAAAATGAAAAATGCTTTTTTTTCTGCTTTTCAGCATTGTTCTCTGAGATTAGAATGAACAGGGCTTACAGCAGAACCCAAATTATTCTAAAGTGCCTCTTCTTTTAGATTGCTCAAGGGCACGTTTACGATACTTTCACTTCCTCCCACTTGTGTTTTATACATATTCCGTTAGCAGAATGAGCAACATTCAAGTCACAAGCTTACCCCTGACCTTTAAGCTTCTATTGCAGACGGTAAAAAGCAATGTGGGCTTTGATATGCAAGCCGTGACCTCCCCTCACACCACCTGCCAATCATACGGTGCATTACAACCGACAGATGTTCACTCAGTGGCTCGGATGGCTAGTGGCGCGTACAGATGTTACCTTAAGCCCTGGAGATGGCTTTGAGTGGCAGGTCCAGATGTTTGAAACAGTTTAAGAGCTAATCAGCCGGATACATACTATTGCAGGTAGTCACTGTATACAGTCGCCTGGGGAACTTGATTACTCACATACAATTGAGCAAATAAAATATTGATGTTCGACAGTACCATAACATCACAGATGAGTTCACCTCACCAACCGACCGATACAAAATATTCAGCACAAACAGCTTGTACACTAAAGGTTCACTTTGAAGAGATACCTAAGGCACCATGCCGTTCTCCGCAAAGAAGACACGTTGTCATGGCAACGGGCTGAAGCGGAGGCTAATGGCCTTCTTATCAATTCAATCCAAATGACTCTCAGGCAAACAACGGCTGATTCCTGAACCTCACACTACACACAGGAGGAGGCTGGCTCACTGCTTTAGTCCTTGAGACGTACACAAACGTTTTATTGAATGGCACTATACACAGCACCTAAGCGAGAATAAAATAAATGCGATTCCATCATACTAACTGCCTTTTTAACATATGTTCCAGATGCGTACATACAAACACACTCCATCAGTTTGACAAGTCCATGAGGACATTTCACTTTCAGCTCTATCTACTGGACACACACACACACACACACAGGTCCCAGTGGAATCCATCTTCATTTGCTGTGTTTGAGAGCAGCCCTGAGAATCAACTCTGCCCTGCGCCATAACTCATCCTCGTCTGTCCAGATGCTCCTCACTGGTCCTCTCTGCTGTCTGACCAAGGGAGCAACATTTCCCAGCAACGGCAGCTGAAGCCCCGTTTACAAGCTTAGTTATTTCCCCTTGGTCATAATGAATTAGAACGTGTTAGCATGTGCATTACCATTAGCTTTATTGTTCTGCTGTGCTATCATTAATTACTGTTATGGAAACTATTATAGATAAAGTTTTAATGCTTTGACATGTGTAAATATGGGGGCCGATTCAGATAAACTCAACATAAACCAGCGAAGCAAAATATCACAAAAGCCTATGTAGCTAGTGATGCCGAGCTTTGGAAATTTCTGTTAAAAGCAACAGAAAGCAGTCTCGATAGAATGAATCTAATCTGTATAGGCTAGCATAAGAGTTTAGCAGCAGAGGCTAACTTGGACAAATACAAAGAACGTATTAAAGTATATGAGTACTTGAAAATAATAAGGATTGAATTCAACAAAACAAAAATACAGACTTATTTTGTGTTTTATTTATTTATTTCTGTGGTAAAAGGGTGCCAGATATCATGGAGCCAGCCCTCATTTCTCTCTTGGTCCACTGTTTTATAGTGTCCACAGTGAGCTTGCACATGCAGGTGTTTCTGTGTCTAATTAAAACTTTGGCAGACGACAAAGCACAACAGTGGAATTCCATTTGTAAGACAATTAAATTTTCAAGCTGTGCACCCATTATTTCTTCCCCAAACGGTACAAGAAGCTGGAATTAAGTAGGCACCGTAAACAGTAGACCTGAGGCAAATTTTAGATGGAGATTATTAGTTTGGAAGCCAAGAAGAGTGGGCAATGATTTGCTGGGGGACTTGCAAACTAAGCTAAGCTAAAGCTAGACCGGTCTTCACTAAGCCGTCTGGTAATAAGAGACTTTGTAGAGAGTAATCTGACAGCGTGCCAGAGCGGGAAGCGGCGCTATCCTACGGGAGCTCATTAGCTTAGCATTCTGCCTCGGTGGTCCTGCCTTGAATGAATGGGAGCACAAAGACAGAGAAACTGATTGCGCAACACCACACAGTTGTTTCTTCTTTCTACCCTCCACGGTTTTTCATATAGCTCTGCACGTCCTTCCTATGCCATCTTTTCATTGACTTCATCTCAAGTGAGTAGTAGTACATTTTACTCGGAAATTGTTCCAGCCCGTACTTTTGCATTCGTTAGACACAGTCGCTAAGGAGCTGTCAGTTGGCTCTTGCACAAAACTACCTGGCACTGACCAAAGCACTCACCTTCCCTTCACTTTTCTTTTTAGGGCAACAGAAACAAAAGTTCTCCAGAGAAGTATTTCCTTTTTGTCAAAGCTTTTGTACACCACCTTCCCCTCTTACAATTAGCTCTCCGTGCTGACAGCCGTAGGGACATTTATATCTCCATTGTGCAAGCGGAAAGCTCTGCTATCCGACAAAAAGCCATGTGAGCCAACAAGTCAAGGATTCCTGTTAAAAGATGAGCGAAGAGGTGAAAACCGGCTTCTCGTGGGAGATGGAGGCCGTGCCATGACTCAGTGGTTAGCGCTTTGACAGCAGAAAAGCCAGCCACCTGTAGAACCTGATATATGGACTTTAATTGGAGGCTTTTTAACTGAGACGTCAACTCCGTGAGGTGGGTTATTAACACAGGGCTGTCTTAATTATAGTAATGCAACCTCTATGAAAATCGAGTCTGACTCTACATTAGAGCTAAATGTTTCCAACGTATTCAGCAGCATGGCTTTCAAAATGGTGTTTCCTGCTAATCTTTACAGCACATTGTATATAATAAGGGGAAGTAAAAAATGAAAGCATTTGACATCCGTTTTATGAGCTCTCTGAATGCACACCTTCATTATTTAGCAGTTCTTGGAGTTCAATGAAAGCGATCAAAGCCCTCACGCCTCTACAGCATGGATTTTTTTGCGTTCCAGGAAGGAAAGTTGTCACTGCATCCCTCACATAAAAAAACAGTGCTTTTGATCATTCACAATCACAGGATGGCATGCATTATTCTGTCGCAGTCACACACACACACATATATCACAGCTGCTGCAGCAGGCAGCTAGATTATTTATCAAGACATTTGCCATTTGTGAGTCACTTTAACGTGTGCCGAGGGGAATGGCCAAGCAATGTGTGACAAAATGCACACAGATATATATGCCAACAAGGACATTTTTCACAAGGCTATTGTGCTATAACCGAATATGTGTTAAAGCTTATTGGTGTATACAGTGAGAATATGTTACATCTCAATGTATAAACTAAATCCGGAGAACAGAACCAGCCAGGATCAGCAGGAGGCACATCCAAGGATCAGAGCTCAATCCTCTTCGCCATACTCCACATGCATCTCTGCCTTTCCTTTAAAGCTGCCGGATGTAACTCACACTGAGAAGAAGGCAAACACAAATTTGTCAAAGAAGAGGAGGAGAAGAGAAAGACGAGAAGAAGGCTTTCTGACAGTGTTGAAACCCAAGTACAGTGGAGGGACCCACACCCCAGAGGCAAGGATATCTTTGAAGTGTTGTTACATCAAAGCAAACCCCTCTTCCATACTCATTTTTAATCTCTCTCAATCCCCGCAAGTCATAATTTTGTCTTTAGCGAATAAAGAGGATGACTGACGTACACTTTCTCAAGGCTTTGTCAATTTGGGGCACAGAGTAGGTGCATAAGTCAGCCACCTGAGGTCTACTACTGTGTGAAATGTTTTGATGAGTTGGGCTTTGTCGGGAGATGGGATTTTTTTTTCCAGTAGCCACAACAATAAGACCTTGAGTATGTTTGCTCTTCAATTAATTTGAGCTGTTTGTGATTTACTTTCTGTAAAAGATTCTTGCAAGACCCCGCACAAACACCAAAAAAACCCTGCTAACGATCAAAATGGTAAACCTATAATATTCGCTAGTGACATGGTTGAATTTTGCAATAATATTTTTACAGCATCATGATGCATAGGCTAGCCGCAATAATCTAAACATTAGAGTTAGGTTTGCAATAGTACTTTAGCTTTCTGACTTTAGCAATGTAGTGCAGATTTAAGGACATTGTGGGAATTGCAAAGATATGAATCATATAAAATAATTGTGTTTTTCTCTCTCATAGCTGCTGGAAGCTAACATGTAAATGCAAGCGGAGTTCTGGCTAGTCAAAGGTCGAACTTGAACCGCTACCTGCAAAAAGAAATGAGAGAACTCTACTGAGATTCTAGCAGCCGGCAGGAATAATGATACACAAGATTTCTTACATTTCGTTCGCAGGGGTGTAGAATAAAGCTCCTCAAACGCCCGTAGCGGTAAATTGCATGCACTGTGATTCTTGTTATTACGACCTATGACACTCATTTGAATTCATGAAGGTCTCGTATCATTCTGAAGCTCTACGCGCGGTCGGGGCACACAGACGTGAGCGGTGTTGTTTACAAAGGGGTAAAAAAACAACAAAAAAACGATGAGCTGAACATGGAGAGACATAACCACACACATGACCACATAGGACCACCTCCTGAGCGACTGTCCGTGAGCTGAATTCATATCACCAGGTTGAGTCTCTAAGGTTTTTACAACTTCTATCAGTGCATATATCCCTATTTTAAAAGATTATTAAAATGCTATTCCAACACACAAACCGTAGTGCTATTGCATTTCCATCGGTTTCATGACAGACGTGGTTGAACATAGAGAAAATTCAAAAGCAGCTGTCATACAAGGATGTGAAGCCAGAATGAGGTATAATCAGATGTCACTTTTTCAACCATATGCACAGAGACTCTCAGTTTTGCCATTAAGCGACATTCCCACATGTCTGAGGTTAAAGATTCTGCTTCATTTTATTTCCGTTGTGCTCGAGCACTGAGATCCTACTGTGAATCACGTTTAAAAAGCATAATGTGAATGTATCGGAAATCACCATCAGTCAAAACCTAGTTACGTTGCCTGGATGAAGCTACATCAGAGCATTCCTTTTATCCCGACAATAGAGTATTTGATGTATACAGGATTGCTTATGCGAACGGATTACCATCTTCACTCGCATACAGAATGTGTTTTATGGCCTTTTTATGTCATTCTTTTGCCTTTGTGCTTCTCTTCCTACATAAACCAAGCACAACATCCCCCATTCCCTTTACATAATATCGTTTGTGCACATATTACAAGCTATGAGGACAAATAAACCAAACCTTTTTCGCCATCTGACATGACTAATTATCTCCAGATGGCGGGTCATATTTCTGAACCTGACGTGGTATTAATCCCGGCAGACGTGAACGCAGAGTTAGTAGGATACCCATCATCGGCGTGACTATAGGTTATGGCCAAGCCGTTGTCACCGTTCTGCTCCATAGATTTCACTTCAGTTAAACTGGGTTGTTCCTTTTTTTTCCCCGTACAGATGAATATTCAAAGAAATGTCAGGGAGAGTGCTGAATCTTTTTTTAGACTGTTCCATAAAGCATGTGTCAGAGTGTTGGAATGATATGCATGATATTTTCTCTATTTGAATTGTCAGTTTTTATTTGTGTGCACATTTTAACCTCTTGATCCAATATTAATTCTTTCTTGTCAACCCGCTTTTTGGTTGCGTTTTAATCAAACCATCCCAATACCCCGCTCTTGCGTGACTGCGATCCTAAAGTATTCACATTGGTGCCCTTATTGAATATGACATGTTAAAGCATCCGTATTTCTGCTGCCATTTTGCATATAAATTATGCAACACAGGACAAACGTATTCCTCCCCGAGCTGTTGAGGAGGTCGACACTGCAGAGAACATAAACTGTCATGTGGCTACAAGCTAATCTGACGTTTGCGTGGCTATTTTCCAAAAAGTTCAAACCAAAATAGAAAGCACCCATTCTTTTATATTCAATTTAGAATAATCCATGTTTTTTGAAGCTAAAAGTACAAAGGTTAATCAAAAACTGAAACTGTTTGCAGTTCCACTAGACATGTGGCCATTACTGTCATCCACACATTTTGAAGCCTGACAGTTTGAATTGAGGAGTGTGGAAAACGCAGCTACATTTTACATTATTCATGCTACATTTCCTGGCGGTTGTCACACAGGCTCTTTTGTCTAGTTTGACTGTAAGTTTCACACTAACGCAAAATCTAGGGAGACCATGTGTCTCTTTTTAATGGGGACTGTCCCACTGTCACAGACCCTGCCCCACGTCCTAACAGATATTTGTAAAAATACTAAAATGTCCCAGTTTCGAACAGTCCCTATTGTCCCCATTTGAACAAACACCAATCATTTGCACGAACCTTACAACAATTTTCCATAGACCTTTGTCACTGGCAATAATTCATTTGGCTTTTGATGTTTTTTACCCATAAACAGCCTTTATAGTCAACCTGAGGCTGTGGCTTCAATGGGAATATGTGCCGCTATAATGTGCTTAGGTTATGATGTGAAAAGGTCATGTTTTGTTTGAAGATTGGGGCCTGCACCTCTAACAAAATAACATTGTGACCACTTGCACAAAGTAGCATTGATAGCTTAATTGTATTCATCTATTTAAAAGGTACAGCACCTTGTCGTGTGGTCCAGTAATGTGCATGTACAGGAAATCCCGAGGAATAAATGTATGAGTCAATTAAAGCAGGTCATATATAGGAAATGAGTCATTAGTCAGGTTCAGAATTGCAAGAGTAAGTTATTCTACAACCGTGACCTCATTTCACTTCATCTCATGATTTTACAGTGATGCTGACTTTAGACACAGCTCTTTAACACTGCACATTTATCCTACGAGCCACAAGTTACATGACAAAAACATATTAATACATTATTGCTTTGGGCTAGTGTTGGAACTAGCGCTAAAGGTCTTGATGGAGGACCAAGAACAAAGCTCGTTGATGAGTTTACACTGGACTTAGACTGTTCCCAATTATTTTTGGATAAAAATCTAGCATAAAAGACTACTCCATTAATCCCACACTAGATTTGCTCTGGATATTTATGTGTTTACGCCTGTACCACAGTCTCCAGCTTCACCCACTTGAAAGGAAAAAAAAAAAATCCCACGGAGATCCAATTCGAGTACACAGCAAAGGTCACAGTGGGAGCCCAAACAAAACCGCTAATTGGCAAGCGATGAAAAGTGCTATGGTTGCCGTTGTGATAAATAACCGTAAACAGCTCTGCGTGGAAGAAGATCCCGAGATGCATCCCATCCTCCCGTTGACCATGCGTCCACAGAACGTCTCGGCCGACGTGTCGAGGTGGAGGCTTCACACTGTTTCTCCGCGAGAGTAGGAGTGTGTGTTGTGTAAAAGTCTGCTTGATTTTGGCTCCAGTTTGTCAATATTATACATTTCTGGCACTAGTTGGTGATCATGGTCCTTTTCAGAGACTGTGTTAGATAAATGTGTTAATAAATAGATTCTTTGCATTGCATAGAGGAAATGTGGTCATACATATCCTGCATACATTTCATTTTAGAACAAACAACAGACAGAAATAAACTTGTGTGTAGTACGCTAGCTGCAGAGGGTCCTGTTATTCTGGGTGTATTTTGATCATGCTGCCTGGGATTTGCACAAACACCAAGACAAAGATGTTTGTTTTGTTGGGTATTTGCCTTCGAAATAGTGTCACTGACATCTGCCTTTCAGACCGGGTTGTTTGTAATGGCTCCAAACAGAAAAACTGAGGTTTCCCGTCACCTTTTAATCCTGTGTATTGTTGAGCAAAGACTGTTTTGTAAAGCTCTGATTGGAAGTGTGTTTTGGCTAATATCGGGATTAAGTCTGAGTCCCTTTAAGCCATGCATCGGCAGGTTTTATTTAGTTGTAGCCCCGGCATCTCCTGGGTTCTGATATGAGAGTAGTGTTATCAGATGTGTGAAGGTAAACACTGTCAGGAGGCAGTGTGGGGGAGGACAGAGACATTCATAGAAAATGCCTCATGCACACAGCGGAGAGGACCTTTTATTTAGTTGTAATCAAAGCAGCAAGGGCTTCACTGATTTATCGATTGTGTTGATTTTTCACTCATGAATAAACCCAGTGATTTGCAAGGTGCCAAAGTTAATCTACTTTGCATACATAAATTGCTAAGCAGCATCTGTTCCCCTTTACAAGCTTGAAATTGAAGTCAGGAAATCAGGAAATCACCTTTATTCACACACCACTGATAGACCTGAACATGTAAAGGACATTATAAGATTTTTTTTTCCTTTGTCGAAAAAATGATTAGCTTCCTCTATATGGCCTTGAATTTAAAAGAAACATCATTAAAGGGATATTCCAGATTAATGCATGAATAGCATTGGCAAAAGAATACTAAGATGGAATAGTTAATTATGGGCCTACTTCATTAAAATATGCACAATGTTGCACAGCTTGGGTTTATGTCCAGTTCTACCCAGAATCTAACACAAGTGGTCTATTTAGCTACAGTTATGCAACCCTACTTCAAAAAATACATTTAAATCTATGCAACAAAAGTCATCTCATCTCTCCAGTAAGAAATATGGATCAATAGTGATATTTTCTGATGAGGCTGGGCTGTCCTTTTGAACATGAACGCTGTAGGAGTTAAATTAGGCACGGTCATAGTGCACGATCACACGAGAATGAGTTCCCACAAGAGGGCCGTGATTGAAGGACACGCTCACGGAAATGTCAAACATCGTCGGTCCCTTGTCTATATCCAATCACTCATCCATTTCTGTTGAGAGTTCCCAGCAACAAGCAAGGGTTTGCTCACTGCCCTTGATCTCTCTGAAAGGATCCCATTCAAAGTCCAATTAACGGGTTAATATGGTGGTACCAAAAGGGAGCAAACAGAAATAGATGTTCCCAACTGTCTTCCTCAACTCCCACTCCCTTCTTGATGTTCCAGCTGTTTTGCAGACACAGCCATCCATCACCAGCCATTTCTGAAGATGTGTTTGTGTGCAATCAGTGTGAGCAAAATGAACAGCCAGA
The DNA here is from genome assembly GCA_036850595.1 of Rhyacichthys aspro. Lineage (NCBI taxonomy): Eukaryota > Metazoa > Chordata > Actinopteri > Gobiiformes > Rhyacichthyidae > Rhyacichthys > Rhyacichthys aspro. The sequence goes on along the minus strand of CM072165.1, from coordinate 8,696,860 downwards.
CGTATCTGTTAGGATCTGTCCTACGTGCATCCCAAGTGACACATCAAATCTTGTCACCATGGCGATTCACGTGAGTTTGTGAGAGGTCCATGGTTTGGGGGGATGGGAAAAGTATTGCCTGTAAAAATGATTACTAGGCAGATGCACAGACAGGCGGAAGAACATGCCAGAAATGATCTTCACAGACATTTCAACAGCACCCCAAACATCACATCCCATCATGTCATCGAGAAGGTGTAAAGTGCATCCTTCACACAAGACTGTACTGAATTAATCCAGTACAGGTGCACTCGTGATTAACTGACTGGGGATTACGAGAGAGAGCGGAACAATCAAGTAAAGAAAGGTCATAACACTGTTGGGAACGAGGCTGCGGTCCCCTGTGCTCCGCTCGAGCTTTCCGGAGTTTAAATTTTGTTCTGGTGTGTGCTCTCGCCCCTGCAGGCTGCCTTAAATGGGTCGGTTTGAGGCGGCAGAGCCCTAGAAATTGTCTTCGAGACCTGCAGCAGAACAGTAAGTCAGCTTGTGCCTAATTATTAATCTTATGTTAATGGTGTGTTCACTTTGGCATTCTGTGCTCCCTCGACTTTCATTTGAAAATTATCGCTTATGCTGTGTAATTGTTGCCTGAATGTAGAGAAAGAATAGTGAAATTGTAGGCTGTTGCAAGGTTTTCCAGCATACAGAATAGCCATTATCAGTGCTTTTGATACAGACTAGTATGCATTAAAAGGGACTTTTAGTGGTGGTAGGCTGCATGGCTTTTATATGCTAATTAGAATACTAAAGGAAAGATGAAAGTTGCTGCACAGTGAAGCATTATGTGAAACTATACGTTATGCAAGCACGGTCATTTTAATATATCGGACACAACAGAGCTGATCTTTTATACGGTCATAACTTAAAGGCATGAGGCTGAACTTAAGGTTTTTGGACGGCGGACACTCTTCATCACATTCAGAGAAAATGCTTGCTGCTACTGCTCAACACTGAGACTGAGGGGGAAAAATATATGGTTCAGCGTTTCCCCTCACAAGAACAGCACAGTAATCAATTCCGTTTAGTACAAATCCAATGCACTTAAACTTCCAGCACGAATAACCAGAGGCTGCAGAGCAGAGGTACATTTATCGATAAAGCAATTAATTCAAAGCCCTCCTCCTCCTTCTCCTTCTGCTTCTGGCTGCTGCTCCAGGCTCTTACTTAATCCGTGGCAAAGGACACTCACAGGTAACGTTACAGAAAGCAACAGTAATATTTCCCGAAAAGATTAATCATTTAATTGCTATTTAAATGTGACTAATTAATCCTATTGGAAAGCACGCACCGTCAGTTGAAACTATCTTACTTATTTTGGCTAGCCCAACAGATAAGCTAGCAAAGTGTCCGAAAACATACAAATACAGACATTAGCAACACATTAGCAACAGTAAGTTAACTTTACTGTTTTCGGTTCAGAGGCTTTTTTGTTCGTCAGTTGAAAGTTGGTGGGTCATTTTCGAGATACTGCTGCTGACTTTGTGGTCTTTTATTTTTTATTAGGGTTTTAGCCAGCACTTGTCTGTCCAGTGGATCCGTAAAGCGCTCAAATAGAAGCATAAATGGATGAAAGGAGCATCTCTTTGGTCCAGTGTGACCTCAGTGAAGTTAGATGAAAGGAGCCAGAGCACGAGGAGAGGAAGACAGCAAACTTTCAACGTTAAAGCGCCTTTTCAACTGAGACGATTTAAGTGAGTGTTAATGCTGTTTAAACAACTTCAACACTAGTATGTTTTGCTGATAAAGGGTGACTTAAATCAGTTTTGTGTTTAGGCTTTAAATCTCGTAGCTTAATGTGTTTCTATTTGGAGTGTCATTTCGTTGAAGGTTTTATTTTGAAGCTGCCAGCCGGTAGTGGCTTTTTCGTTTTGTCAGACTTCACGCTCCTCTCAGCTCAGAGCTCAGTCGGCTCGTAGAGACAGCAGGATGCCAAAAGGAGCACTCCGACCCACGGCGTCCGTTTTTCCGTCTCCCGGCGTCGTCTCTCAGCCACGGCGACTCTGATGGGCGTTTTTACTCTTCTCTTACCGTCCACCACGCTCGGATATTTTCGGAAGCCACGAAATGAAGCGAATGAATGTGAGCAACAAGAAGTGTCCTGTTGTTGTGCCTGTCTCCAGCATCACTAGTAGTCAAGTCTTCTCTGTGGATGCGGTGATTCTTAAGTGTCTGTTTCTAAAGGATTTCATGTAGAGTTAAGTAGTGGACTACCCAACTTTTCCCAATTTTTGTTGTGTTTTTGAGGTTTTCCGTCTTTGAAACAAAGCTTTCAGGACCAACTCCGGAAAACCAGCGACACCTGCACCTGGCGGAATAACCACTCTTAGCGGTTATTCGCATTTACAAGCATCTTCTCTGGGGTGGGAATACGACTGATGCTTGCCTTGCTCGTCTATACCGAGTTGTGTATCGTCTCGTTCTGTTTGTTTGTTCCACAGTGGCATGAAAATTCATGAATGCACCCAAGGACATGCTCACAAATTACGCATGCACCATGACGGTAGTAGGCTGTGCGTAATATCCTACTATTATATGGCTATAGTTCATGAATGCAGTAACAATCACATCTAGTGTCACTTTATTGTTTTGAGAAGATTTGGTAGATCCATCTTAACTTGACTTGGGTTTTTGTGCGTAACATGGGCGTTAGAAGCTTGGCAATGATGCATGTTGTTGCGTTAAACAAGGCAAAACAATGCTACGTTTTTTCAGATTTGACTCAGAAATCCATATTACATTTAAAACTTCCATTAGGGCAATTTGGAACAATGAATGAAATTTTCCTAAAGTAGTGGTAAATATAAAAAAGGAGCAACATTTGCCATAATTAACGTCCCATGTGCGTGGATGGATCCAGGGGAATCTGTGCGCACACATGCACGTCTGTCCATGTGCCACTGTGCGCGCTAACATGCCCCTTTTTTGTGTGTATGTGTGTGTAGCCACGCTGGAAGTCGCCCCCCACCATGTGGCCGTCGGGAGTGGGGAGCAGACAGCCGTGTCCGCGGGAGTCGGCTCTGCGCAGGGCGGCGATCAGCGGGAACATCCTCGCGCTGCCGCCGCACCACGTGCCCACCGGTCGCAGTGTCCGAGTCTTCATTTGTGCCAATCCAGACGGTAAGCGTTCAAGTCCCTGTGCTCTGTTTTAAAGAGTGAGACTAAGCTGACAGAGTTAACGATTTGGGAAATGGCCCTACTGTAAAGTGTGATACACAACCAGGGGCTATAAAAACACCAGTGTCTTTTTAAGTGAAGCCTACTGTTTAAAGCGGGCGTCTTGGTGTCAAAGACAAGTGTGGGTCTAAAGCCCAAATCCAGCTGTTATCGATATAGTCCAGTAATACAAACCACTAGACATCCATATACATGTCAGTACTGTATGGAACTGCCTTGAATGTTTGCAGTGTCTTAGTCTGAACAAAAATCAAATAAAAAAGACACACAAACAAAATTGCTTGATCTAAGGCCACACAAATGCACAAATGTTGCAGCTTTTGTTCATGTTGGATGACAGACTGAAAGCTGTAAGTCATAAAGTCCTCTGAAAAAATCTTGCTCTTTGATAAAGCATTCATTCATTTTTGCATTATCATCATCCATTTGTTTTCTGAAACTGATTATTTAGATAAATGATCTTAAATATAACATTTGATAACACTTGCATCAGTGACTGTTCAGTATCACATATTATTGCAAGCAGTTACATTTAGAATCCATTGATCTTATTGAAAACACAGCAAAAAGGTGATTAATTGGTGTAACTCGTCCAAACAACAGATTGCAATCAACACGGGGTGCATGGTGTGAGCAGAGAGCCAGGCAGTTGGGTCGTGAGGGAGACACCCAGTTGCTGCTCTGTATTTGAATATGCCCTCTGGGCAAGGGGTAAAAATAGGCTCGCTAAACTGGAGTAAACAAGGCTAGGGAACTGAAGTAGGCAACGAAAGACGACAAAAGCAACAGATAGAGGGTAATAGCAGGACTGAAAAGCTTCAAAAGGTTACTGTTGTTCATAAATCACTGTCAGTTTGAAAGCAAATTGATATGGTCCAAAAACTGAATGACCTCAGATTATTACACTGTAATGCCCTGAAGATTACACGGTGAAAAGTCTCGCATTGTTTAGCCACCTGTAGCTGACTCAGTCATTCAGACAATCCCTGCCGTAGCGGGACTTCAACGCATCCCATCTAAACATGGATGGAAAAAACGACGAGGGGGCTATTTCTACTTCCTTTCACACCATCGGCATAAATGGAAAGACACACATCTCAGCTTGAGTTTGAATACAGCTAATTATAGACTGCTCTTCCCAGAGAAGCAAAGTATCTACAGCCACATCTCTTAGCAATAGAGAAGTCCTACTTTAAGGCAGTGTGACCCCAACAGTTGGTCAGGCTGCTGGGTTGAGTTGCCACAAAAAATCTGGTTGTTTTATCCCAACTCTTCTATTGTACTATGTTAAATATGACCCTGGTTTGCCCTCATTCATGCTGCACAAGGCGTTCACTAGAGGGGGCTGTCCATGCACTTTCTTAATGGCATTCACCTCTTCTGTAGAGTAGGGTCAGACAATCAATAACGTGGGCCAAACACATGCGCTTCACATTAAGACAGTGTCAATTCCTATTAGGATAACCTTTCTTTGCTTTAGCGTGAACATAAGCTGTTTTCCCACTTTGAGGACAGTTTAAATTTGTGTGTAAGTGTATGAATGGAACTTGAAGTGAATCCTTTTTGGGGATACATCTTTTGTGTCCTGACAAACTCGGCAGGAAAATAGCTATTACAATATACCAAAAGGTTATGGCGCCATTTGTAACGGCGAAGACTCGAGGCTGAGTATCTCGGGTGATAATCACACCGTCAGAGCACTTTTTTATTCTGTCGGCGCCTCTCCGTGTTGATATACAGCACGGGGACTTTTATGTGCACTTGGCTGTATTGTTGGGGCCGCTGAATATACTGACCTCACCATCTTAAATCATCCAGCACTGCGACATGCGACGACTGCTGTATTCAGCTCCTATTGTTGTGTTTGTTTGTCATACATTATTAAAAAAGTCATTGTGACGGTACAAGGATGCTACACCTGACAGCATCCCTCAGCGGAGCCACTATATTAGGTGTTTGTAAGCAAAAACAACTAATATAAGTGGATTTACATTCTCCTTTTAATGATAATAATTAATCACTTGAGTTTTTTTGGCTGAGGTGATTCTCTCTGTGTGGTCAATCAATTAAAATCCTTGCCGTCTGTTCTTGCCAGTAGCCAGAAAGCAGTAGCAGGAACATGATTTATCCTTGTGTGTTTGTGCGAGCTCTTCAGTGCATTGCGCCTCATCCTGTCAGTATGTGGAGATCTATATAAGCATATGAAGACAACTCCATTACCTCAGGGGGCTCTGGCACCGGCCGCGCACTATAGGTGGCTATTTGTATGCAAGCTATCACTTAAGCTGTTTAAAGTTGATAAAGGCACGAGGCCCAGGGGGATGCAGTGCGTGAAATTGTCTCCAATGCGGCGTCATCAAGGCGGCAATATGTCACGACTATAGAGACTGCTAATTATATTACCCTGTGATTATTGCAAGTGTTTTCACTTTTGTCGGCCTAGCTTGAAGCTTAGATCCTTTCCTCAAACATCAGCTCTTAGTGACCCAATATTCAGCACTTGCCCTTGTGCAAGTGCCAAAACTCCCAAGGCGCTCAAAGCTTTTTAGAAAATATTTCACCAGGGAGCGACAGCACAAGATAGCACATTGCTAGATTCACCTGAATGGAATTACACAGTGATTATCCACTTGTAACCAACATAATTAACCTTTAGGAAACTAGTGTACGCAGCAAATGTTTATCACTAGGGGAATATCACTTTGTATGAACACCAATGCCCTGCTGAGAAAGTGGTTTACGGCAAAATATCATAATTATATGCATTTGTGTCTTTATTTATAGATGTGACATATGGTGATAGCTTTCAACAGCAAACAAAATTCAGACCTTTTCCAGACCTGCCAGTATTATAAGCCAGAAAGAAAAACATACTGCACGCAAGAATTTGCTTTTCCATAAAATGACAGTTGCTGACATTAAAAAGCAATCGTGAGGATAACGCAATAAAATGTAGCAGCTTTGAGATGCTGAGTAACACGGATGCAATTACCAGTGTAACCGGGAAAGTAAACAGGCTCAATAAACAGAGGGAAAGAGGCTCTTTTGCGTCAGATAACAAAGTTATGTCACTCTTGACAACGATGCCTCTGCTTATTTATTATCAAAGGATTTCGTATGTCAGTTTATATGCAGGAAGGCAGGAAAAGTAAATCTTCAATCTCATATTTAAACTGCAATCTATCATACATCTCTAGTGCTACAGCCCTAAATTCTGTAACAGATGGAGCCTTTTATAATTAGGCTAGGAACCCAAAAACAACCAGATGAAGTCCTAGTCCTTTTTAGTTCATCATTGCAATGTCGCCCTATTGTCATACATCATATTCTTACATGACACTAGTCTGGTTGCCTTCTTCTCTCCTATAGAGCTAATGATTCATGAGCTTGACAAATTAACCCTCAAGGCTTTCTTTAATTGGACCTTGAAATGTGTCCTATATGTAAAAGTGCATATATGTGTAATACATGAATAAGGAAGCTCTACTAGTGTCTTTAGAGGCAACAGCTGGTAAGACAGATGTTTCCCGCTGAACCCTGAACATTGTACATTTTCACGAGTAGCTTCCACTAGTTGTTTGTGTGTTGTTCCTTGCATATAGGTGACACAAGTTCATCTTTAATCTCCCATCTGGTGCATTTTTAGCATCTTTACATGTCTTTTTCTTTTATTTTGTAGCTAACAGCGGCTGATTGCTCCACAATAAGCGTGATCCTCGGCTGTCTTGTCTATGATACTCAGAGACCGGTAGGGTCTGCCTTTGCCGAGGAAACGCAGGAACATCTGGCCTTTATGGATGGCTGAGTTACACAGACTCGCTTTGCCTTTAGCTTCTTCCAGGTCATTCCATATTGATTTGCTCACTGCAGTGTGGGCTGGCATCAGCGCATGCACATTAGACATGAACTTTTGGAGCAATATCTCTGGATATTACTTTTAAAAATTAAAGTCACACATGTTCACATTCAAGAACCGGGACTCATACTAGAGTTCACACTTTTCTGAAGGTGTGTGTGACCTTTTTACAATGCACTACAAGTCTACAGTGGTCAGTTAATAGGAACTTGAGACTTTCCATGTTTTCAGGTTATGTTTTAGTGGCTTGGCGTAGACACACGGATGAAACTACTGCTAAATTTCCCCAAACTAATTCTCACTAAACACCAAAGTGTCTTCACCTTGGGTCAGATTCACAAACAGAGTTACACACGTGCTGCTGCGGTGTTCAGGTCGGTGTGGATGACCACTGTGTCCCAACATTGTTCCATTTAGGACGACACTTGTACTGTGAACTCGGCCCTTTCTCTCGTCGGTAATCAGACATCTGTAATCGCGTGCTCCTGCTCTAATCGCATACAGAGTGGGAGTGGAGAGGCAGGCGGCAGCGGCGGTGCTTGATGAGAGAGGGCGCAGTGATTGCTTGTTGATGAGACTCGGAGAAGGCGGCAGCAGTCGAATGGTAAAGTATATGCGTGAATGAAGGGCCAGCACAGGCGCAGTGTCACTATAATAAACTTTACAGTGTTGGAATACATCTGGCGCTGCATAATGACATACTTAGTTGAGTGTTTTGTTTTGCTGCAAATACAGTAGTTTGTTTTCGAGGCTTTTTAAAGTGATGGTATTTTTATTTTGGAACCTAAAGCAAATGGACACATCAAAAATCCACACACAAGAAGCAGCAACATACGGCTACGTTCTGTTCGTCTGGCCACCAGTGAGTGGAAGGATGAGGAAGGATGAAGACAAAAAGTGAGATGACGTGATGTATCTGAAGAGAAAGACAGATCGCTCAGTGTCATTGAAACGAACAGATTGAAAAATTGGAGGGAAAGAAGCAAAGGCAACATCCAGTCTTTGTTCTTTAAATGTGGGTGTGTATAAAACAGACACATTCACACATCACGCCATTACTCATCAACATCCCACAAAAAAGAAGCAAGCAACACTGTCTCGCAAGGTCACACCGAGACAGAACTTGTTGCTTCATCATAAACAGCTATTTTTACACTGACGGTTTGGCCAGTGTCAGGGTAAGACATTACACAGTTATTGCATTTCCTGATGGGATAAGATGAGCGCTCCAGTGATGCAGCAAGCGCCATTTATTTCATTTGCATACCATTAGAGCAGTTCAGTTTTGATGTGACATTTTCACTCCGTGGGCGCATACATGTACGGTCGCGGCCCAAAGCCCTACTAAAGATAGACCAGAGGAAGATACGTCACACCAAATTTGCGAGCTCTTCCACTCAAGCTGTCACAATGCTGGTGGTGAAAGGATACACGTGCATCGAGCAATCTCCATCGAAGCTTGTCAGGCATCTGCAGCCTTCAGAAAAAAGGAAGGGCATGTCCAAAGAAATCCTAGTAACCATTTGGAAGACAGTAGAGTGGAAAGTGGGGCACAACAACAAGCCGTGGGCAGTAGGGCTGTCCAATATGATCACTGCCTTGTAGAGCTACAAGCATGTTCCTGAACAGTGTGTCAGCACCAGCTCTAAAGTAACAAAAAATGGGCTTTGTGATGGAACATTACAACCGGGAGTGATAAAAAGTGGTCTGAGAGAAACTTGGTAACATACAGAGTATATAATTACTGTCTCTTCCATAAAGATTTTATGCCTCTCCAAATGTCCAGTTATAATGCTAACTGCTCACTGTGGCTCTAAAGTGAGCACCAGAGGGTCTCATTAGAGCCAGACACTGAGTTAGCTTACTGTTTTTAGACCAATTTGCCTCAGAGTCAAGGAGCAAGGCTTTATTTGTGTTTGAGAATAAGAACTCTTAATTCCAATTCGTTACTAACATTATTGTTATTAACCTCAATGTCAGCTGCTGCTAAACAAGAATAACAATCAGCAGCTGGCAGTGGGAAATGTGCATAAGCTCTGATAACCTCAAATTGTATTGTTTGACAAAATAAAAACTCCATCTGCGGTTTTCAAAGACTAATTGTTGAATTAAATGCTGCACATTGTCGGTCAGACTCTTTTTGTGTGTGCATAAATGATGCTGTAATGTTCATTAGTGAATACATCAACACAGAAATAGCAGGTTAGCGTCAGCATAATATGGGTGAAGTCTAGGTTAGTACACCAAGATGTATTACAGAGGGAATATACTTTTGTCCTAGTTTTTCCTCTAAATAAGGTAGAAAAAGGTCACAGCTGGCAGTTGTGTAACTTATCGGGCATCTTCTCTCTTTCTGTGGTTTCAGACACAGAGGCGGAAAGGAACGCACTCAAAGAGCACGTCTACCCAAAACTGCGAGACTTCTGCCGGGAGAACTATGGCATTGAATTCCAGGTAAATGGCTTCTGTCATTCTTAATGCCCTTATCCATTTCATTTTTCTACTACTACTACTACTCTCTGGAGATCTTTAACTTCCAGAACTAGTTTTGCCAGTGTTACTAGGTCCCCACAACACTGCATGTTGGCTTCAGCAGCATCTTGAGGGACCCCCAAAGCAGCATGCTGAGGCCCCAGTGTCCTTAAGCACACAGAAGGCAGTGCAGATAAGGCCTGTGTGAGTGAAGGCTGGCACAAATGTAGCTGTGGAGAAGCACATGATGCGATGGTTTCCTTTGTTGTCGGCCAATAGCTGCATTTTGCCTGTGGTGTCCTCTGATCGAGATGATTTGCATTGCAAATCAACATCAGTGTACATGGACAGATTAGTATCAGAGGATTGTTTGTCGAACAAATCCGGAAGTTGCCCGGAGTCAGTGGGAGATTTCTGCCATAGATTGTTCTTGGAAGGATTTGAGGGGCTTTGTTTTTGATGAGGAACGTGTGACCCCTGATTTGTGTAGTCAACTGCAGTCAGTGGGGAGTCCAGGAACAGAGTTACACGCTTCAAAGGCTCATTATTATCTCAAAGCATCTGCCACAAAATGGCTCATGAACATGTGTATCCAAGAATTATCTCTATTCTAACATATTTTGAAATGAATAACAAAACCTGTAGAAACACTGCAAAATGAAATGAAAAAAGTTGTAAAAAGATCTGCCTACAACAACAAAATCAGACTTTTATAATTGTTATGTGCATAACCTACGTGGTTTCTTAAGGCAAAATACATTATACCAAGGGCAACAACACTATTGATGTGATTATTCAGTGTTTTAAATTCATGCAAATGACATTGGTCATCAGTCACTTGATTTTGACTGCACATGGTTTCATGTCAGAATAAATTATAGCATTGAAGGGAAAGTCTATAGCTTCTTGCATCTCTCACCACTTAAGTGTTGATTCCAATATTGCAATACCTACAATACTGGAAATATTGGATGCATCATTAAATACAAGTCTCCATCAAACAGATTGGAAAATGGAAGAAAATAAGACTGTGCTGGAATGAGCGATGCCAGTGTAAAATAATTCACGAGAAGCCTGGCAGAGTGGCTTTTTGGCTGTATTTTCTGTGGCCACGTGCCTGTCTGGTGATTCAGCTCGCAGTGACGAAGCGTGAGCTGAAATGATTATGCAGAAGGCCTGGAAGTTAATACTATGACTCACTTACTCAGCTCTCCCTCCTCCTCTTTCTCAAGATGAGGCCCCTACTCTTCTTCATCCTCACCCACGCCATGTGAGAGCTGGCACCTTCGCCAAAACTGCTCACTGGAGCTTCACAACCATCATCCGTTCTTGTGGTGTTTTTTTGCTCAGTTTACTTTATCCAGCTGTAACGTGTGTCGACTTTTTACTTGCGTTTATTTTTAGCGTTGATTTTTAATTCATGTGTGATGCCGCCTCCCGCTCTGTCTCTCACACACATCCGCTGGCACACACTGACACACATATGCCAGGCTGATGAAACCCCCCACTCCTCTCACTCTAACTAGAAGACTGCTTTAATAGGATGGAGAGGGATCACAGGAGACTGAGGGCAGGATAGAAAGAGGAAGAGGGCACAGATACCCAGCCCAGGGGCCGAGGGCAGCGTCCTCATTCAGTCAGACAGCAGCAGCAGGGGTAGCACTACAAGGCAGGTTTTCTTTTTACATTTTCTCTGTATGTTTCTCTTCAGTACAATTGTTTTATTTATTATTTGCAACAATATTTACAAAAGGATCATTTGTAGAAGAACAGTAGCAGTGCCAAAGATAGATTACTGAATGATATGCACAATGATGGTCCTCTGTATTATTGCTTTTACTTTAAGGTATTGCTTGGAGTATGAAAAGTAGCCCTTCTTCAGCTGAAGGTGCTATGTTAACAATGTGAGACATACACAAACCGGCAACCCTTCACTCTCACATTCATTCATTAGGGGCAATTTAGATTCACCAATTCACCTATGTATTGCATGTTTCCAAAGAATCCAAAGTAGTGATAACGCTACTACTCTGCCACTGTGCAATGGCAGTAAAGAATTGTTTTAATGTAGGTGTTTTAATTATTTAACTCTCAAGCAGTACCAGTGGTCACTGAACGTGTTTTTTTTCACTCTGTACAAAGAATTAGTCTAGGGATTTTAAGGGGGCATTAGCAAAGGATGCAGAATGGCCTGGCTCTGGATTTAACTGGATAGACATAGAACCAATCAGATGAACAAAGCATCCCTTAAAGCCTTCCCAATTACAGTTGGTCAAGTAGTTTTTCTACCAGGTGGAAATGGCTGAGAAGGGAATAGATTCCAGACCATTTTTATCATAGTCAATCATAATTTTCTCTGCAAAGTGGATGGCTGTTACCTTGCACAGGAGCTGGATTCTTGTGAAATTTGTTTACAAACTCACAACAGATCATCTTGTACTGCTCCAAGTAAACTATCCGCATCTGACCGACTGGTGGGTTGGCCAATGATGAGGCAGTACTGACAGTTCTGGGCGTGTTTTAGGTTTGAAGATTCAGCCACAATCTCCTGTTACTAAAGCCACTTGTGTTGTTCTGATTGGATAAAACACAGATGATAAATCCAATCACCAGCCAAAACCTTTCTATGGAGGCCCTCCCAGATTTGGAACAGACAATTGACCAGGCAAAAAATACAGTCATATGGTACAAACAGTTAAAGACTGGTATAATACTGTGCAAAGGGAATCATGTCAGTATAATTTATGTAACATACCAGTGTATAAAGCATGCAGGGAACAGTTCAGTAATAGTCTCTTCAGTCTAAGCTCACAAATGGATTCAAATGATTGCACACAACAATGCGAGATAGCGGTGGTGAATATATGAATCTCTTTGGACTAGTGTGGGCTAAGGCGTAGTCACGGCTTGCCTTCATCTGTAACCACCAGAGGCTATTACTTAGAAAAGTAAAAACCCTCCCACACATCTCTCCTGTCGGCCATATTGGTGTAAAAGTCATTGCTCGGCACATCAGTCACCGCGTATCAGTGTCACTAATCTACTTCCAACTTCCAACGCACAACGTGTGGGAGACGGCAATTGGCCCAGCGCTGACAGGGAACGGGAAGGCTCTCAAGTCAGGTTCTGTAGGTTTGTATTGGGTTTGTGGAGGTGATCGGGAGAAGCATGGTAATTAAAAGCTAAATGAAGACATTAGTCATATCTGTGCGCTGTGTGCCTGCGCGGGGAGGATGCTCTGATTGAATTAACCCTCACATTCACTTCGATGGAGGATGGAGAAAATGGAAGATGGATGAAAAAGGCGGAACAGAGTGAAAGCATGTGTACTGAAATAGCCACAGATAAGCATTTGAACTGGAGACTTTGCTTTTCTCTTAGAAGAAAGAACTCCCGTGGGACTAATTTGGCCGCTTTCACTGTTTTCTCATGCCGTTTTCTTTTCTATAATGCCAACCTTCATCTTCGCTGTGCCTCTCTATTTGATTACTTTCCCCACTCCTCCCCATAAACTACAGTAAGTGGGGGGCTGCAGTTTGATTACGTAAGAGCCGAAGCAGCTCGCGCTAAGCTGCTTTCTAATGCCCTTGGAAGGCATTTGCCCATAGCAGGTCAAGTGTAGGAGAAGCCTTTTTTCATATTTATTGAATGTTAGAATATTAGACGTTGGATAATGCCCAAGACGCCCAAGAAGAAAGGGCATGAAATCAGGCAGAAAAAAAACACCATCAACAGAAATCCTCAGAGGGGAAAGACAACGGCAAAAATAGATACAGTGCCAACATTAATATATCTTAAGCTGTGGACTGCAGGAGTATTTATCAGAGATATGCAGTTGATCTAAAAAAGAAAACATAACAAGACTTATATGGGCTCGAGGGTGTGAAGTCTAAGTGAAAAGTACGTGTTTAATAAAAGCAACTGGAGCCGGCTGTTAAATATTGCAGAGATTCGTGACACATTTCTGACTGTCAGGAATGGAGGCTGTGGCATATGCTACGTCAGTGCGAATCAGTCGTGAGTAGACTGGAGACGACAACGGGACAGTGAATGGAGAGGGTGGCCCGCTGCCAAAGACCGAGAGAAACAGACCGAGGGAAGGGTATAACACAAAATGAGAACTATGGCGGGGTGATAAATAAACAAACCGTGTGCCATGTTTTGAATTTGAAGTACTCTCAGATGAGAACACAGTTTAGGGAAGTTTATATTTTAAGTAGGTGTCATATTCCATCTGCTACTTGAAAACAGCGGTTTAAGTTGTCCTGAAATGTTGCCTGACCTGAATTTCACCTCTCATCTTTTTTTTTTTTTTTGGGCGACTTGTGGACAGCGCATGAGTGACAACCATTGGAACAGATTGTCACAGCTGTGGCCTGGAAATGTTGCTTATAACGAACGGTGTTGAGTGTTTGGGACTGTTTGTCGGTACGTGATGGCCAGAGAGTTTGGCAACCGTGGAGAGGTCGGCAAGGCTTCGTCCTGCTCGTGGAAGGAAGGGGATGGAGATGATTTAAGACTGTGAAATGCAAGATGGTGTGAGCTAATGGAGGCTGGGATTTGAAATGTTCAGACAGAGAGTCGAAGTGTGAGATCAGTGAAGACAACCGGACATTTTTCAAAAGTCTCCATATTTGTCTGTTTAGGGAAAAAAATACAAACTAAAACAGGATTTGCAGCATTTTAAAATTCTCTGTTTATGTTTTCCTGAGCAGTGTGGACACTTACACAGTAAAAGTTAAGCTTCTTAAATTCTTGTATGTTCATAGGCTAATGAATGGTGTTTGTAATAGTAAAAATGTTATGCAAGCTTTTAAAATAATGAATCTAACATGTTAGCCTGGAAATGAAATGGTTTCTTTTGCATTGACACTTTCCTTCAGTCGAAATCCTGTTGTAACAATTTATCTATAACTGAATACTTTCTATATTTTTTCAATGCATTCGAAGAATATTTTTATAATGTTGCTTAATGTTACTTTAAACACATATTGTAGGTGTGCAAAAGCTTCAAGGCTAGATTTCATAAGGCGTCATACTTGTGATTCATTTCCAACGTTTTCCATAAAGGCTACTTGCTACTCAAGGTGCCTCACCACTTCTCGCACAGCTTTCAAACATCACGGCAACCAAATGTTACACAATGTCAGAATATTCCTATTTTACACTATAATTCACACCCAACTTACATTTACGCTTGCTATTTAAACCTGCTTTGAACAGTGGGATTTCATTTTTTGAAGGATTATTTGGTACGAAAATGTCAGATTTTGTTACGAAACTTTTTCCTAGCATGTTGTAAAACCTTGCGCGACGTCTCCTGAGCCTGAAGCCTTTCCATCATTGCAACCGGACAGCTGCTTTTACCCGGTCAACAGCCGTAAATGTTAGAGTACACCGGATTGATCGCTAATGAAAATATATGTGTTGTATCCCCAGTTTGCGGCGAGGATATAAGAAGAAAAATGTGGCTCGCTGACAGCTGTCTCCCTGCGCGCTGATCCAGCCGCTCGCAGGTGCACAGCAACAATCACACAGATGAGGCGAGGTGTAGCCCGGGCCCTCCTGCTGCACTCGCCAATAATGGGATGAGACCAATATCTCCCCAGCTGTCAGCGTAAACATCCCACACTCTCAATTTAAGCGACGAGAGGTTATATGAGGCTGCCAGTCACTGCGAAAGTGTCAGTCATTTGGGCGGGCTAAAACGGTTTGAGCTAGCAGGTCTGACGGGACGAAGGAAGACCTGGGCTTTCAAATCGCTTTGCTTCATCCTCGGCGCTTCCTCGTACTTTTTAGTCCTTGCTGGAAAGCAGCGGGGAATCTGACGAGCGCAATCGATAACTAGGCGAGTGAATGAGGAGAAGAATACCCAATGATGAGGCGTTTTAAGGGACTACAACCTGGATTCTCCGAGCAGTATCTTATTTTAAGCCACAGGCCCTATCCAGCAGGCTGAAATCTATCTCCGACACACAAAGCTGCTGGCGGGAGGCTTGCTGTCCTTAAAGATAAGCCAATGCCAGCAGCTCTAGCTTGGACACGCACTCTCCTTTTTTTTCTTTAACTCAGGCGTTTCTTCTCCTATTCTCCAACACTTCGGTGGGAGATCCCCCCTGTGGCGTGTTTACGGTTCAGATTGTCTGGACTGCCAACACTTGTGACAAATGTGTTGAGGAAGACCCCCTCCTTCTGTGTGTATGGGTGTGTGTCCATGCTCTTTTCTCCCTGTTGGGCTTGAATACTGTTACAAAGCAGGTACTTTTATGGTCCTCAATCTTCTATGCTTTGTTAAATTGTACATTTGTTGCTAGGCTTCCTTTAAGATGCTTTCTCTCAAATTTCCTGCAAATTTGGGAATTGTTTTTCTCTGTCTGTTGGCAAAACATGGAAAGACATGCGTGAATAAGTTTAAGAAAAGGTGTGTAGCTTTTGGCGGCAATTGGTGGTTATACTTAAGTTAAACATAAGTATCTATTACACTAAACACATTTAACTGTATCCTGTTTTCTTTCCCAGGTGGTGGACCTGTATTGGGGGGTAGATCCCGAGGAGTGGGACAGTCCAGAGCTGCAGCGGCTCAGAATGAAGCTCTTAGAGGAATGCCTAAAGACCTCAGCGGGGCCTTGTTTTGTGGTAAGCACTGAAGATGGGATAATTTAACAACACTGATCAATATCAGGACGGGTCAGTTGTTTTGTAATCGTATTTTTATGTGCAATATCTAAACTAGTCTAGTCAGGTCATTAGCATTCATCTTCTACTGCTTATCACTTATTACTGAAGCCTATGCCCACTGACTTTCTTTTCGGTCTCATTACACTCCCATATGACAATATAAGACTGAATTGTTCCCCGGCTAATGTGCATTTTCATCCAATAACAGTGTGAAACTTGATAAGACTGAAATCTGTTTTATTATTGCAGAACTGTCCTGCCATAGCTGCTTTAGAAGCTTGTGTTAACAATAGAAAATCCATAGACTATACATAAATGGATTATGTAGAACCAGACTGTCGTAGTTATGCCTGACACTTTAGTCATCTTTGTAGATAATTTTAGGCCGCATAAAACAAAAAAGACCCAAGAGGAAGGGGAACGAAAGGAGACAGGGATGAAAAAAGAGGAAGACTGGGAAGAGAAATTGATTGTGAATTATTCAAATGGAACGGATCAGTTTTTAGAGGTTGAAATTGAGGTGAGAGATCACAGAGAGGAGTAATGCATTATGGGCAGGACGGGAGCGCTGGTCTCAGGGGAAAGTAAATCTCCGTTTCACAGACTGGAGTTGTGTCCTCTGCTGTCTTGCATGCATCGCTTCACTCATTCCCCAAGTTGCAACTCAGACGAACAAGCAAACAAACCTTACTAGAAATGTGTTGCTTAATGAGCCTGATATGTGCTGCGTGTGGAGTCCCTACACAAATGGTACAGATTCAGCTCAGTTTTAACATTTTATCACTAAACATGCAAGCTCTCAGGCAAGCCTACATCTTACTTCAACACTATGAACAAGTATGACTTCTCTTAGGCCAATTAAATACAACCCTGAGAATATAATGCTACATCCACAGTAACACATTGACACAACCCACTTTAGCACTTAAGCTAACATAGCATAAAAGTTAGCTCCATCCTCTAGCATGAACCAAAAGCAAAAAGCTGAAACCCACACAAACAAGCAGCCCTTACCTTAGTGTCATGAAGGAAAAGTCCCTTTGTTGGAGCCGTGACGTCACATGCAAAAAAAAAAAAAGACTAACAGTGTAGTTTCCTTTAAGTTTGGGCAGCAGCAGAATAAATTGCAAGTAACTGTAGCAGTAGAAATCCTTGGGCTGTGAGCTGACATCTTGAATAGCCCGCCTTCTCAAAAGGGTATGTTTGATATATGATACAGCGAGGTGAATTTGTCATGTGACACTTCCAAAAGCACATTACAATACTCCAGCTGAATTGCTACTGCTTCATCCTTATTCTTAACAATAAAGCCTTTAATGCTTTTTGAGGAACAGTTTGTTCTCTAATGTACATTCGGCTTAAAGTAAATGGTCCAATTTAAGGTGAATTGAAGTGACTTTCTCCTTTTGTGCTGCTGTTTGGGTTTGTTTGTACACAGCCGCTGTGATTTCATTCATTCCCATCAGCCTTGGTGCCCTGTGGTCCCACTGTAATTTCACCATCTTAACCCTGCCTGACCCTCCAAACGGCACCGAGCAACGCACACACACATCGCCAGGTACACAGGCTTGTTGTTCGTTCTCGTTGTCCCCATATTGCTCTCAAACACATACCCACACAGCCCCATACAAACAGAGCATCTTTACCTAAGGCGCTTTTCCTTGACATGAAATGGAGTATCAGTTGGGGTCTACTCTAGCCTCGGCTGGTACAGACTCTTTACAACCTTCTACAAACCCACGCAACTCCACAGCGAGTCCTCCCCATCTGGCGGGTTTTAATCTTTAATGGCATATTCCGCCGCTCGTCTGCCTGTGTTCAAAGTAGCAATATATACTGAGGATCCCCACGGCGGCTCCGTTCAGACTTGTCAGAGCCAGATGTTAGCTTTCCCCGTGGCCTGGCTCCCCCGTCGCCACCGAGACCACTCGGCCTTGTTTCTGGGACTACACTAGCTCTGAACGGCGACGGTGGTTCCTTTGATCAGGGACTCGGATCCACATTTATGACAGTTCTGGGTTGCCTTGGCCATCTCCAGAGTACTGTTGTTTATTTTTACAGTGTGCCAGACCTAGATTTATCTGTAAAGGCAGGAAAATGTCAGCAGAATTTGGGGTTTGTAGCTTGTTTGTTCTGCACTACATTCAGTAGGTTGTAGGCCATTTGTACAAAGATGGGAGGATTTCTCTCTATTGTTAGCAAAGAATTAGTCTGGTCTCTGTGGAAGCTGGATTTCCAGGGGGCAGTAGCAAAGCAGAAGAAACCTTTGGTAACACTTTAGAATAACTCACACTTTTAAGCAATAGTTGAGTATTTGTAACAACTTAATTAATCCAACATTAATTAATCTAACATTAATAACACTATTATGTTTTAAACATTGTTATAAATGTTTTAGTCTTAACATAAAAACCCATGTATAATTATACATGTAAATGATATTTCAGTGTCTATAAATAGTTTATTTATTAATTACTTGTTAATTGCACATCTATTAATGCTTAACTATTGTTTTATTGTGTGAGTTATTATAAAGCGTACAAACCACTTTTTTTTAAGACTCAAAAGAACAGGCAACCAATTAGAGCAATGAAGCAAAATAAGGCCCACCCATTTTGGATAAATAGTTACAATTGGAGAGAAAGTTGCTATGAAGGGAATGAATGAATGAATTTCACAGTATGGCTGGCCAGGTTAGTTTTAGTAAAATAAATGTTATTGTAGGGCTTATTGTGACATTAATCCACCTACTCAGACTTACAGAAAGTTCTAAACACTTGTTCATGTACAGAACCCACGCATCACCCAAGACTGCATCCATATCACAAAGATCCAAAGAGAAGCTGCAATGGTGGTCCACAGCCCACAACAATCGTCAGAGAGGCATCAGAGGGAGGACGACAAGAAAGAATGACAGGCCAAGATTACATCTGCACTTATTACTGCGCTAAATGAGAACCGTCAAGCCGTGATGTGCCTCCATCACAGTGAAGGATGAGATAAAAAAGGAGGAGTAAAGGGGATGGAAGGCTCGGGAATAGCAGGTTTCTGTAGAAGCGCTAAAAAGATTGGCTTTGACATGCATTGTTTTGCGCAGATTACGTAATACTACATTCACCTCCTGAATTAATTGGCCTTAACACCATTCTTTGTTTGTGAGTTTTCTGTGTAGGAGCGTCTAAGTCTATAGCCTGACAGTCAATTGGTTTAACCAGCTTTATACCAGCTATGTCCTTCTGTCTTTATGAGCGAGGATCAATGGTGGCAAGTGTGTTTTTAAAGGCCACAGCTCAATACAAGACAGGTGGCAGTGCTGCGTTGTTAAAGACACGCATACACACAACACACCTGGCTGAAGGGGGGCTTTTCTCTAACCTGTCGATGCTATAAAGCTGGTTTCCATGGAGATAGTAAGGGGTTGGCATGGTGATGGTGTCAATGACCCAGAGATTAAGCATGACAATGAGCCATGACAGTTTTTTTCCCCCCGTCTTCCGCTCCTCTCAAACAGTCTCGGGTTCCCTCGTGTAAAAAAAAAAAAATCAGTCAAAGTTGGTAAATGCCTTAAGGACATGTATCGGCGTATCAAGACGCAGTGGCTCATCCAGTTGAACAGCTTTCTTCTGTTCTACTCTGACCGCAGAGCAGGTTCATGGGGTGTAAGGAGATAGTTGTGGATACTGTAGATACTTATTTTCTTTTTGCTTCCCTGCCATTCAGTGAGCATGATGTAACTGCTAATTTGACATGCGATACTAGCTAATATCTTCAGTGGAAATTCACAAACATACCAGCACACTTCTAAATCTCTGTCTTTTTGTCTCTCTGTCTTAAGGTAAAGTTGTTTTTAGACAAAACAACACGATATCAGACAATTTTGGAAGTTTTCATCACTTTTTTTGCATTGCAGTCTATGGGGAATAGCCAATGGAAAGTTTGATATAGCCTACAGTTACATATTGACATAAGTGCCCCAAGCAGTATTTGATTGCACCTACTTATATCAATATAGCTACAAAAATATGGAATCTGACTCCAAAGAGGGCATTACACTGCAACTCTAACTTTTTCTTTACGGTGCTAAAGCTTACATTGCAAATATCCCAACTGTCGACTCCATACTCCAGTGACTGATTGACTGCGCGAGTGATTGATTTGTTGATTCATACTGTAGCCGTGTAAAATATATTTAGACGGCTCTCCCAGCTGGCTCATCAAATAAAGTGCACTTAGCCCGAGTATGAAACAGCTTCCAAGGATGAAAACCCCGAGGAGGGAGGGAGGAGAAGACAGAAAAGAATGCATTTTGTGTAGTGTATGTGGTTTGCTATTGTCCCAAGTGTTAGCCTGTGACTCTTGTACCTCACCGTGTTTAGCAAAGTGGTAGAAAAGCTTTTGGTCTCGGACACACTGATGCACGCGGGAAAAGTTGGAGGCTGTGAGAGTCCATGCTGTAATCCACTTAAAGATGGCCTCGTTCCAGACCTGTTCTGCAGCTAAGACAGGGGCACTAAACCCACCAGGCAAATGGTTGGGCATATTTTGCAGCTTGGCATCGGTAAGTGTAGGTCACCGGTCGCAACAGATGGAGCGGCGTGAAAACGTGAACGGTAGAAATGTCAGTGTGTATTTGTGCCATGTTTGTTAGTAAGTAATAAAAAATACTAATGACAGATGTAGAATTTAACATCTAAACTATGTCTTGTGTTTGAGTAATAAAATATTTAGTGTATTTAGTGAAAAAAGTCTGTTAAGGTATTACGCACAAGTCCCCACACACGCAGCCATCTTTTCCGCTCCATTCATCCTTCAGCGTGGCGAGCTGACGGAGACTTTGTCAGCAACTTGGAGGCCGACTGTTCTTTCTTTTCTGCTCTACATGCCTCCTCATGAGCACTAGTGGAGCTCAACCAAAGCATTCATTCTCTAGTGACACTACAGCAGCATGAGTCAGAGGCTAACCCAGAGTGGACCGACTTGTTGGGCAATAAAGAGTTGAAGAGTCTATCCACAGCTTTCGACAGCTAATGAGCCGTTTACTGGTGCTATATGTGGATCTAATCTTAGCATCCCACATCTGTCAAGGTGTGAAACTGGTTTGGAACTTCCCTACACATTACATTACATTTCTGGTACATAAGCAGAACGTGTTATTTTTAAAACGGCACATTTTCTACAAAGCGTTCTGAGCTTAATCCTTTTTCTGTCACTGGAAATGTTTCAGGCTCGATTCCAGCTTGTGACCTTTTCCATCAATCACAACTAAATATAGTGAGCAACATGCCCTACTTTACTATTAAACGCTTGATTTTGGCAGGAAGTGAGTGTGGAGAGAGACACACAAGGGGAATCCCTTCCCGTCTCTGTTTGAGCAGACTAGTGTTTAGTGATTTGTTACCTAACCTATTTTTTATTTCACAGCACCTTATTGTTATTCAATTTCAGAAAGTTAGCAGCATCACATACAAAGTCAAAATATCTTGACTGAAAAATAAAAGATTCACAGTCTCCATTACCTTTCAAAACGGTTTATAAAAAAGTTATTTTCTTGTGTTATTTTAGATCCAAAAGGTCAAAGATCATGATGCAGACATTACAGCTTTACAGTAACATTAGTTTAATCACCTAAAGCTTATTGTAACAGGAATCATCTGTGAAAAAATGACACCTTAAGATGTGATCTTTTGCATTCATTCATTTTCTACCACTTAGTCCTGTTTGGGGTCGCGGGTGGCTGGAGCCTATCCCAGCAGCTTTGGGCGTGGTACACCCTGGACAGTGGCCAGTTTGTCGCAGGGCTGACATGAGATCACGTGACAAGACATGATCTTGACTTTATAATCAAGGATTTTAATAGATGATTCGCCCACAACGTGATTTTGGCCGATCACAACTCACTTCCGGTAAAAAAGGAGCACTCCCATTGGTAGACACTGATGTCAACAACGAAGGACCAAGGAACTAAACCAAGGAAATGGATTATTCCGTTGCAAAATACGCCTTATTTTACAGATCAAAGAAAATAGAGAAACAAGCTACAAATTAAACATGGATAAATGTTGGCTATGCTTCTACTGGTCTGGTTTTACCTACACTACTGTTGGGGTGTGAGAATGGGATGGCAAAAACTAAATCAGGTGCTTTAAAACTGGCTCTACATTTAGAAACTGATGATAATAATAATCATCAAATAAACTACATTATTGGTTCAGTATAGGACTTTTTTGGGACTTTTTTTGATAGAGACAGTAGATCAACCGGAAACAGACTGGGAGAGAGGGGAAGGCTATTAAGCATATGACCCAAGCAAGAATTGAACCTGGGTCTTTCAAGTGTATGCTTTGCACTTTATCAGCTAAGAAACTGAGGGGTATTGGTTTTCTACCTTGACTTAACCATGCGAAGGAGTCAGGAATCATTTGGTCTCTTAAAAAACCCTTACTGAAATACTCACTTACTGTAGTTTATACATTTGGATCCAAGTGCACAATCCAACCTTGAAATGACACTCCTTCAAAACAACTGATCCACGATAAACCCTTTCTGCAGAACGAACCTTTCCTTCCACATTTGTGCAGCACAGTCACAAAAGTGAATTTAAATGAAGGGACCACGGGCGTTTGTGGCTTCTGAGAGTGGGCCGTCCTACTGACCATGCCACATGCCATCATCCGATTCGGCTTGTTCTCTGCATCTGTTCCCACTGCGAATGCCAAGGGAACGAGGAGTCCAACATGGAGCGGCTTTGAAGCGTCATTGCCGTGAGCGCACCAACGTCGTTTTCCTGCTCAACGGAGCTGGCAGTCATTTGGCTCGTCCCTCACTCGCTTCACGTCTCGAGCCCGAGGCCTTAGCCGCATGCGAATGACGACACATGGAATAAAGATCAGCTGGTCATGTATCGGAGGGCTTTTCCTTCCCCATTATTCTGCAAATGGGACTGATAAAATACATCAGGAAATGGCCCTGATCATTTCCGGTGGTATTGAATCGGCTGTCAGTCAAAACCGTGCAGATAGCAGCCAGGAGGAAGGATGAAGACTCGCTCGGGCTTACAGTAGATATGCCATGTGTGGAGTGGGAGATAATAGTCAGATGAAAAGGCCACATTTCATTTGATGACGCCTAATTATGCCACTACAGTGTTGAGTGCTGTGCTTCCTGTGTAAAAAGATGGCTGAAGCAGATATGTTTGGTATCGAAGGCCGGTGTTGACGTTCGTGAAGTAGTCAAGATAAAGCACGAAATGCACATTTAAATTGAATTACACAGTCTTGGATGTCATTTTTTAAAGACACATATTCAGGCATTTAATTAATGCAGCGATTTCTTTTCATTTAAAACAGCCCCATCTGTTCTATAGAGGAAGAAAAGCTGCTCAGATTTTTATGCGGCTAATTACGGAACAAAAAAGGAAATTTGGCCAAGCTTGTAGAACAGCAATTCAAGCATGTGTGTGCAGCAGCAGAACAAATCAGCCTTTCTTTATAAAACAAATCATGATGACTAGAGCGGAATATTTCACATTAACTGATGCTCCTTGTTAATATACCTCTGACCGATAAAACTATAAATGCTCATGTCTTAATTAGGGCTAAGGCCAAATTGCATACCTTCTTTAATGCACTCATTTCAAAAGCATAATGTGAGAGAAAAGGGTTTCTCCAGTCAACACTGCACTGCATTTAGTGGGAATGCACTTTTGCAAATTAGGACACAGGATTCATTTCCATATTACATCAGAACCATGCACCGAGATCCATGGTTTTATTTTTGGCTCTTTAGATACTGCTTCATTATTCAACTCTATTTACAGTACATACAGTGCAAGGCAGATGGTCTTTTCATTGAATAAGCAGATTTCCCCACAAGATTTCACCTATAAGAAATGTTACAACACGATGCAGTCAGTGGGTGCATGATTTCTCCTTTAATCCGAGCACATGTGGCTTTGTTGTAACCCAATTTTGATATTACAGCTGAATCCTTAATGTCTTTTCATGGGTTATCAGGTGTATTACAGTAGTGCTTGTAGCTTTGAAATGGCCTTAAATAAGTCGCCGTGTGCATCATTGCCTCCGCTATTCACCGAGCATCAATGATCCAATAAATGGAGGTCTTAAACTGCTCATGATTCTCTTCTCACCTTCCTTGTCCTTTACCCTTCCCTTCTCCCTTCCTTCCTTCCTTCCTTCCCCCTCAGGGTCTGGTGGGGGAGAAATACGGCAGCATCCGTGTGCCAGGGGAGGTGGAATCAGCCGAGTTCGAGATGATCTTGGATGCAGCTGTGGAGGCGGGGCTGGACACACACATCTTGGAGGAGTGGTACTGCAGGGACGAAAACTCCGTGCCACCCGCATACTACCTCAAACCCAAAGCCCAAATGCTTAAGAACTACCAGAACTCTGTAAGTCCTACTGAGGGGGATTTTGTTGTCTGTCTCCCTCTGTTATGTATATCGCCAGCTTCACTTCCTGACTGCAGGGCTGGAGCGCTGTTGATAAAAGCCTCTTGTCCTTGTGCTGGGTGGTTTTATGAATTCAGTACTCCACAAGGAACATATTTGGTATGCACATAGAGAAAAGACGGCTCTCAGACTACTTGGATTCCTTTTCTTTTGTTTTGTTTCACTCGCATTTATTCGGTAGAAGAAGAGTGACCATGTGTCTAAACTGTAAATTCAGACCTTCCTCTTCCTGCCCCTGTTCTGTTCAGATGGAATCGAGCAGTGTGACCAAAACGAAGAACGACAAGGCCTGGAGGAATGTGTCGGAAGAGATCAAGAGGATCTTCCGGACGGCAGTGCTGCAGCTTCAAGAAAAGGGGACCATGAAGAGTGCTCAGGCCAAGAAATTCCTTTGCTCTGGTTAGTTTCAGCTCCACCTTTAACGGATATAATACAGATATAATACTAACACAATAGAGAGCCTTAAAAAGTTAGACGTATATAGACGGCTAATTGGACTTTTATTTGTGTTGTTTACAACAGTAGAGACGCAATCACAACGTGTCACATGAAACTTGCTAAGTGACAGTGATTGATTGATCACATTGTCTGCTCACCTCACTAATCCAAGCTCATTTCTTTCCCCTCTTATAGTCACCTTTAAATGTTTTGCATGTACACCTATTTAGCTTCTACAAATACTTAATGCATGCACAATTTCTACTGGATTTATTTCCAGAAGTAGTCTTTCTATTTGCATTTTTAGACATAGTCTTTAATGATAATAAAGCAGCAGTTTTCATAGGAAGTATCTGCTTTTTGATAGTTTGATTCAGATTTGGAGCAGCTCTCAATGGTGATCTCTGGGCTTTAAGCAGTGCTTGGCTGTAGCATAAAAAAAAAGTTGTGCTGTCTCTTGGAAGTCCCAACTTTCCCTGCTCTTTGCTCTCTCCCAGCTAATTAGCAGGCTGCCATGTGCACAAAACTACACAAGAGAGGCTGGCTGAATTTCAGTCAGCTGGCTCTTTGTGGGAGAGCCTATGATACAGTTCAGTAATGCTGGCTTATGTGATTTTATCAATTTTGTTTCTTCTTAAATAAGGCTCGGGAGGAATCTGACTAATCGGAGGCTAAAAAGCTCTTCAGCTGCAAGAGTCCCGACATCCTTTTGATGGCTATCTTTACGCACCAGGCTTTAATCAGCTGCTTGGATTAAGACTTTAATGTAAAAAGAAGCCCTTGCGTTAATTTGATAATGCTGTCATTTGTTGTCAACATCTACAGCTATGGTTTCTGAAAAACATAGATAGTCTTTATTGTGTTTTTGTACATTACAATAAACAAAATATATTTTAGGTGAAAGGAATGTCAGCATATTGACATGATTGTAGATAAATACTATTTGTTGTTACTCAAGACATCACACTACAGAATGGGGTAATTACCGGTAAACAATCAAACAATTCTGCCTAACCAGTACTCCTTTAGGATTTTAGTAGCACATATTCATTCAATATGTTCATGAATACATATGAGAAAAACTGGTTCTCAGATTTAACTAAAATAAAACTTTCTTCTCATTCCAGCCTTGGAAGATGAGTTAGATTTTGCCCTTGGGAAACAAACCCCTGCCTTTCTCAGGAAATGTGTTTGCTACATTCGTAAGATTTCCAACTTCGACCGGTTCGCCAAACTCCCTGAGATGGCCAAGTACATGGACATTGTGGTCAGCGGCGACCGCATCATGCGCAACCAGGAAGCATATGAACGCCTTCTGAAAGTACGAGACGAATTCATCCCCACGGTGGTGGCCGCTTCTAACCTCCGCGTTTATTCTTCTGTCACTCACTGCGACATGAAGCTGGGCTATTCTCAAGAGGTGGAGAGCCACTACGTCGAAGGTCTGTGTAAACAGTTCTACGAGGACATGGTTGATATTATCCAAGCCACAGTCCAGCAGAACTTTGACACAGAAACGGACCCGCTGTATGACGAGCTCCTGCAGCACCTCTCCCTTTGTAAAACTTACGCCGCGCTCTACGAATACCCGAGTGAAACACTGGATTATGTACAAGAAAACCTGCTGCCATCTAAAGGCAGCAGAATGAGCCCGATGGTGGTGTATGGAGGGCCGTGCACTGGTAAAACACTGCTGATGGCTGAGGTGGCCAAACAGGTGAGAGAAATCAGTATATTTGACCACACTCAAGACTCTTTCTCTGTCCAGGCTGAATATGTATCTTTCCTTGTGCAACACTGTGATCAACTGTTCATCCATTTAATCAAAGGCTTTCATGACCATTAGTTCTTCTGCCATGACTGTCCTTCACCATGCCTTTAATTTTTCAAAAGATATAAAGAGAAGGATAATGCAAAGGAGATTGTGGGAGATCTTTTACTTGCAACCTTTTAAGTTAAGCTCATTACACTGAGGTCTTCTAAGGTGTCAGTGGATATTACTAAAGACAGGCACAGAAGAGATTCACAGTGCAAATTACTGAGCATTTAAAGTTATAAAATTATAATGCCATGCCATAATAAAATGGAAAAGACTCTATTGAAATATATAATTGGATTTTGAGTGTGTATTAGCTGCTGTAACACATAGTTTTACACATACTTTTTCTATATCCAAGGCTTCTGAATTGGATTATATATTTTTTTTTAAATACTTGCCAGTGTCGTGGTTCAATCTCAAATTTTTGTTTCTTGAATGTTATTTTATTAATTATATGACACATTACAGATCACATGTCCCAGTTTGTCATTGTCAAACATCACACACTCACCTGCCTGTCTTTAATATTAATAATGCTGTTGTGCATTCATGTCTCTTGAAATTATAATAAGGTCATTTAGTAAATTATTGAGGTACATTATTTTCTGTTGTAGCAGTGCCCAGAGAGAAAGGCTTCAACTAAATAAAATATTTGTTATTATATATTAATACCACCAAGACTGTTTCAGGGCCTTAAAAATGAAAATACTGAGTATTTTTTCCATGTTCAATAAGAGCCAGAGAGGTTCTGCAAAGGACACAAGTGCTGCTTAAATAAAACCTTTGGTCTTCAGTGTGCTACCCTCAACTATTATTTAAATAGATTCATTTGAGGTTGAGCTTTGATCATTATTGTTTTGTGACTGTTTTTATTTAATCAATGTGTGTGAAATATCCAAGCACAAACAAATAAGTGTCTGTCTCTGTTTTCAGGCATATTCATGGCTTCAAAAAGAGATGGGCCCTGAAACTGACCCAGTGGTGATTGTTCGTTTCATTGGTTCCACACAGCCGTCCACTGACCTTCGGACACTCCTTCAGAGTATCTGTGAACAGATTGCATTAAACTACCGCTGCCTGATTCACTTTTTGCCTAACAAGATCCAGGAGATGAGGGAGCTCTTCATCAACCTTCTTGGAGAATCTTCATTTCACAGACCATTGGTCATAGTTCTTGATTCCCTCGAGCAACTATCAGATGCTGATGAAGCCCGCAAGCTGTGGTGGCTTCCCATACACTTGCCTAGGACAGTCCGCATTGTGGTCTCAACATTGCCCAATAAACATGGCATCTTGCAAAAGCTCAGAAACCTTATCCATGATGACAGATATTATGCTGAATTGATTCAGAGGGATCGTAAAGTCTGCAGCCAAACATTAAAGCAGCAGTTGCTGAGGGTTAAGAGAAAGGTTACCTCAGGCCAACAAATTTATGTCAATGAGGCGCTTGCCAAGTGTACATTACCCATGTTTGTAAATCTTATCTACAGGGAAGTTGTCCACTGGCGGTCTCACAAAGATGTTGATGACCGCTCGCTGTGCTCTACAGTGCATGAAAGCATAGAACAGCTTTTCTACTCAGTGGAGAATAAACTGGGCCAACGGTTTGTCTTCAGAGCTTTGGGTTATATCACCATGGCCAAAGCTGGGTTAACTGAGGTGGAGCTAGAGGATATTCTGTCCCTAGATAACATAGTTCTTGGGGATGTCATTGTGGCAACTTACCTTAAAAACCCTTTGAGGATTTCTTACGACTTAGTTGCAAAGCTCAAAGAGGAGCTAGAGGGATACCTGGTGGAACGACAAGTACGAAATGTCACCCTAATGGTCTGGGCCAATAGGCACCTCCACCTCATTGCTCAGAAGTTGTATCTAAGTAATGAGGAGGATGTCCACCAAATGCACAGTCTCTTGGCAGAGTATTTTCTGGGGGCATGGTCTGGGGGTAGAAAGAAAATCTTTACTTACGATAACAACCACTTCACTTCCCTCAACATATCTCATCACAAAAACCCCCACCATCAGCAGTCTCATGAAAAAGCCTCCTCTGATAAGTACTCCTATGACAGGCAGACCCCTGAGCAGCCTTGGGTCTTTCAGTGCAACCTTTTGGAGCCTGATATCTTCTTTGTGAACCACAGAAAGATGACAGAACTGGTGTATCACCTGACCCGAAGTGGGAGGACTGATGATCTCATGTTCGGTGTCATCATGAACTTCAGCTGGCTGTACACAATGATTAAGATTGGCCAGTTTGAAAAGGCCTTAACTGATATTGACCTAGCCTACAGCTACACCCAAGAAAAAGAATTGAAATTCTTAGCCACCACTCTCCGTAGTATCAAGGTTAAGGTGCTAAAGAACCCAGCGTCGCTCTCTGCAGAGCTACAGCAGAGGCTTCTCCCAGTCGTCACCTCCCTGCCTAAGCTCAGACACCTCCTGTTGGAGTGTGACAAAGATGGTCCAAAGTACTGCTCCATTGTGCCTCTACACTCCTCTATGGACGTAACTTATAGTCCAGAGAGGCTTCCTCTCTGCTCCAGCTACATGCAGATTGTGGAAATCTTGCCCACTCTAGCCCCAAACATAGTCCTTGTAGCCTTGGAAGATGGGTCTGTTAGCACATGGGATGTTGAGAGCAGACAGTTACTACGACAGATCGACACAGCCAGATCTGTTGTACTAGGGATTAGGCTAACATCTGATGAGAAATACCTGGTTGTGGCCACAACCAAAAACACGCTGCTTATTTATGATAATCACAAGTCCTGCCTTTTATCCGAGGTTGAGATTAAAGGGTCAAAGCATGGTGGTGTCACTGGTGGAGTGGCCTTCATCAATGGTTTTACTTTGTCCACCCATCATGCTCTGGCCTGGTTGGAGGCTAGTAAAGATGTTAATGTGATTGACCTGCTCTATGGTTGGCCTCTCTATCAGTTTCATTGCTGGTATGAAGTGACATGTGTCCAATGCTCTCCTGACGGAATGTATGCCTTTTGTGGCCAATACCTGAACACTGCATCAATCTTTCATCTTGGGAACGGGGACAAATTGGCCACTATAACATCTGAATTTTCTGGTGGCTTTGTTAAATCAATTCTGGTTCTAGACACCCTAAATCAAATGGTCATGATTGACAATGAAGGCAGTTTGTCAGTGTGGAACACCAAAGAGATAACCAACCCACGGCTTATGGAAGATTATGATTGCAGAGGGGACGAAAGTGAAGTAGTAGGCATAGAGTTATCTGAAGACCAGAGGTCGATTCTTATTTGCAAGGCTAGAAGTATTGAGGTTCTGGACACAAAGGTCTGGAAAATGGTGGAGAAGTTCAAAGCCAAACGAACAGAACGTTTTGTCGCTGCTGTACTCTCTAAGAATGGACAAAGCATCGTGGCATCCATGGAGAACACATCCTCCATCTTTGTATGGAGGAGGGACAGCGGACAATGCATGGCTAGCCTCATTGAAATCTCAGGGGCAATTGTCAAACTCATTAAATCAGTTCACCACAATCTGCTCCTCTCTGTTGCCAGCAGTGGAGTCCTATCTGTTTGGGATATTGACATTATTACAGCCATGTCCAACATCGACAAAACAGGGAAGAAAATTCAGTCTTTCCTGCTGTCTGGCAGAGAGGACTATGTGTTTACTATGGATGGTTCTGAGGCTGTCCACAAGTGGAACTTTAGCACAGGCTTCATTGAGACAGTCTTCAAGCATGAGGGCATAGTGGAAAACTGTGTCTTAACCTCCTCAGGGGACCTCATGGTAACATCCGATGACAAGTCAAGCCAATACATCTGGCAAACCACTACTGGAGAAAACATTTTCCGCATCAATGGACAGAGAATATCACAGCTGCTTATCACCCACAACGACCAGTTTGTGGTGTCCCTCTGTGAGCAGAACGCCTCTAGAGTCTGGAGGCTTGCTACTGGGCACAAAGTTTGCAACATTTTAGTTACCCTCCAGAATGCATTAATCACCACAGCCAACACATTTCTGGTGGGGACTTCAAAAAACAAGCTTCTTGCTGTAAGCTTGTGGTCAGGCAGTGTGTCTAAGAAATTCATATGTGATGACGGTATAACCATTGTCAACTTCAAGCTCATTCCGGACTGCCCCGACTGTGTGGTGTTTATCACTTCCACAGAAACAGTCTTTATTTGGAGTGTTGCAGATGAGTCCATCTGCAGGCGGGTGCAGTTGCCAGCCAACTTCCTCAAAAATCTTGAAGACTTCCAAATATCACCCAATGGAAAACTAGGGATTGTGTCAAAGGGTGACGAAAACATCAATGTCCTCGACCTTCACAGTGGGAAGTTAAGGCTTGTCCATGCAGCCGGAATCATTTGGCGGCAGAAATTGTCAAGAGATGGGCGCTATCTTGTTTATGTCTGTTTCCGTAACTGTGAAGAAGATGACGAAGCTGGCGTTGTGTCCAACTTGATTGTGATGCGCCTTGCCGATGGCAAAAGTATTGGCACATGTTCCCTCTACAAGACCCCCACCTTCTTGTCTCTCTCCCAACGGGCATTAAACATCATTATTGGTTTTGAGGATGGCAGTATTGGCACTTACACTGTGGTGGACCGTGTGGATGCTGCCCTGAAAATAAAAATTGCCACTTCAAACAGCAGACAAATAGTCAACAATGCTTCACAGAAGGTACGCCCAAAATGTGGGAACCATTCCTTTAAGACTGTTGCAGACTGCATTTGGAGGGAGTCGACTGAGGTCTTCTCTAGGGACAGCCCTATAAACGTATCTGACTCTGGGGAAGGGGAGTCTACCACCCCAACAAAAAAGACTGAACTGCTGCAGTGATTGGTGGAGAACCAAGAAGTGGGTGGGGTTAAGTGAAATATAGATAAAAGTTTGAATCTCTGGGGTTGCAGTTGATTCTTGTTTACAGCCACGTGATTCAGCTGCAGATGTCAGCCCTTTGGGTAATTAATGGGCCGACCAATTTAGCGCTGCACTCAAATGATCTTATTACTTACTTCCAACCTATGATACAGTTTGTTTTACACATGAAGACTGTTAGAAAAAAAACTGTGTCTTGAAAAGAAGAAAAAATGTAAATTATGTGCATTATTAGTTTACCATATTATGTGCTTTTGCATTTGAAGAACAAAGTCATTATTTGTGATCAATTATTTTTGGAGCCATTCCACGTCTTTGAGGCTATGTTTACACTGGACATATAAGTGGCACAGGTCATGCTGCATTTTTGTGAGAAATATAAAGAATGTTGCTCTAAGAAAGTGAAAACTCTGAATGGTCTGATCACACTTTGCTACAAATCAATCTGGTTGCACTGTCATGAACAAATCAGACCAGATCTGTTCCACTTCTGAGGCTGGAGTGAACATGGCCTATGACACTTTATTGTATTCATTGTTTATTTACATTGTGCACATTAAGCCATAAACTATATTTATGTTAGTATTAACATCAGTCAGTACTGTACAAAAAAGAACCTATGAACATATGTACATATCTCTTTTTGGCTGCTGCAATTTGTGCAACTCCTTAAAAATGTTACGTTGTGCTTAATGCAATCAAAGTGAGTGCCTGGAATTTAAAATGTTTATTATGTGCATACAAGATTTATTAAAATGCAGGGAATTTGTAAACAAAGTGTACACACAGTTACATATTTGCATTAATATAACCCGAAATCCAGTGAACAATGTAAGAGATTGATGGCTTTGCTCTCTGAAGTGATAGTAATGGATAAATGAAGATATTTCTGTGAACGGTTTACTTGTGTGTGAAATTACCTGCAGTTTCATCAATGTCTGTGCTGCTCGTTTTTAAGGGAAAACCACTATGAGCATACAGTGTAGCATAGCACCATACACTTTCACGCCTTAAACAGTGTACTTGCTTTAGGTTTAGTGGAGTTTGTTACTATTGTTCTAGTAGAAAATGACAGAGAACTTGGCCATGTGAATATATTTAGAGGTTTAGACGGAAAGTGAAAGCACTTTATGTGTGGTTTGTGTGAAAATCTTAAGATTTATTATTAGGACAAATTGTATAAATTGTTTTAAGTGACCTAGATACATCCTAAACAGGTATTGGACTTGCCTACAAACACAAAGGGCATCCACGTACTTGCAAGCTACAGTTAACTTTCTTAATTGCTATAGTCTCTCTTGGGCATGGTCTGCAGGCAGTCTGCTAACAGCTTATAAGATCTGGTTTGCTGACAATCTGAAAGAATAAATGTATGAGGGGTACTTTGCAGGTACTGGGATAGCTTTGGTAAACATGTCTGTCTTAACCCAAAAGTTAGTTTCTGTTCAAGCTCAGATCAAATGAATTTGCCTGGCATGATATAAAAAAACTAAAACAAAACAAATGGCACCATTTTCACATTTTCATATACTTTTTAAGGGCTATTACATCTTTTTGTATGTTTACTAGTTTTGAACTATTGAGACAATGGCCCTTGGATAGTGTCAAAAACTGGGTAGCAGCACCAAGCTTTAAAATACTTTATTTTCTTTCAAGTTGAGGCTTTCTCAATGAAAATTCTATCTTGTAATTGCCAAAGTTCTGATTATGGTTTGTTTTAGTTGTTTTGAAGGCTTGTACTGTAATGATGTAACGAGTTACCAAATTGTTTCAGTGTTATACTGTGATTATGTTTATGATAGAGAAATGTGCTATCTTTGCTAAAAGTTTAAAAAGAGTCCTCTTATAATCTATTGGAATGCCAGTTTTAAGAGTATATTTGAATGTGTCCATATGGAAGCCAGTACATGGTATTATTGTATGTTAAGTAACTTGAATGACTTTTAATAACTTACATGTTTGCAACTCATAGTTGACATACTGGTAATGAATGTTTCTATTGTATTCTTTGTATTGTCAGAGCTGACTTTACCTGTTTAGAGATTTATATTTTCATAAATGTTGTACTTACATTTTGTTACAGAGTTGTTTAACTGGAATTCAAGCAGAAAAGAAAATTATGTCTGAAGCAATATGAATCTAGTGTGTATGCATTGTTTGTATGGAACATTTTAATGTAATAAAATGGTTCACTTTTTGCCTCAGCTCAGCTGCTGCCAACTTTTCTCATAATTAGAGGTTGCTATAGACTTTGCAATCATGTTTCCTCTTTTAGACCTCAGCATGTTTCATAAGGAGCCTTTGATTTTATAGAAAACTATGCTCTATGTGAGTAATGTTTTGATTGGATCCCCAATCCAACCTTGCAAATATCACTTATACTGTACAGCATGCTCGGAAACAGGTAGTGTAATTGATGGTTTCCAAGTTTTGCAACACTGAGAGACCTAGAGAACACAAAGCAGAACAGAGTTGTTAAATGATTTGATAGGCCAGTAATTGCCCCTCTGTGTTTGATGTAGGATGCCAGACAAGCGTGGTGAATATTTCTCCAACACTGGCTGACATTGTCATCATAATTAGGTAAGGCATGAGCAGGGCACCTGTACAGTGCCCTGCGCAGGGGAACACACAAACACACAAGTACGTAAAGTAAACACAAGCAGGAGTTATGATTGACCAATAAAAGCCTGTTGCTTTAGGCTAGAATTTTAATTTCCCAACGGTGTCACTCCAAGCCAGTCTGTGTGTATTTGACTTTGTGTGTGCGTGTGTGTGTGCTGTCTCCACGGCAACATCAGGTCCACAGTAGTGACGGCTTTGGCCACGCCTCTCATTGTAATGATGGTGAGCTCATGTCTGTTGGCTATTGGGGCTGCTGCTTCCAGTCCTTATGACAACAAGGGCTTGACTATCGCTAGCACATTCCACCTGCAGCACCGCACAGCCATATAATTACAGCAGTTGTTTGCAGAACAGGAGGCCTCCACAGGTCACACAGTGGGTATTTATGTCCCACTGTAGGAAAAGTATGACAGAGCCTCATATTTACCTGGCACTAAAATAGCTACTGCAATGTCAGAGGCATTTATGAGCCAGGGCACTCCTTTTGTCATCATGTTTTTTTCAGATCTAACCTGTGTTTACCGCCAGATCATTTTACTTCCTGGTTGGCATGATAAAGCAGGCATAACTATATACTAAAATTATCTTGCATAGTATCAGCTCTTTAAAAATCCTTTGATTCCTTGGTTGTTTGAGTAGACTGTGTTTGACTAACTAAAAGCCTTACACCATACAGAATGTTTACACAGTGAAATCACCCCAATTTCATCCTGCTCAAAGATAAAGCTGAAAATTTATGAAGTGATCAGACTCTGTCTTTGTCTAAGAGGTGAGTTATCCCAAATCCTATCACCAAAAGCTTTTAAACTGCTCATTCCTCTTTTTTATCTTGTTCTTTCTGCACATTTCCTTGTTGCCTCCTTGACGCAGATCCCAGTAGAAAAAGATAACTACCAACAAGCCATGACCTAATTCCTCTGAAGCATGCTGGGAACTGAGACCATGATATGTGTAGACTTCTTCCCACACTTTTGCTCGAGTTGGATTTCAGGTGAAAATGTAAGATGTTTGAAGTGGCTGTGTTGGGGTATTTCTTATCTAATAGCACACAGCGATTAAATAAATTAAACAAGGAAATGAAATGTACAGCAATTAAATTGAGCTATTTATTAAAATAAGCTGTTTTTCCCTTAAAATTTAATACCACATTGAGCAAACCTTACAAAGTGCATTATGCTAAGAAAAAAATTTGGTTAACATTTTAAGAGCCCCTAAGGCCTCAGCAGCCTAACATTTTTTTTTTCCTTTTATGTATTTGCCCCTTATGTAATTTTAAAAAAAGCAAATACCTGTGCAGCTTCATTCGCGACAAACCAAAGTCCATTTCTGAGGACAGATGCGTCACTCCTGAAGCTCAACAATGAGAACATTCAGCGGTGTTTGACAACAGATTAGAGTTCCTTGTGTCGGTATGGGGAGCTAACAAAGTCACAATGGAGAAGATCATCATCGTTTGGTCATGCACACCCAAGATAAAGATTCAAATCATTTCCTGAGGTTTTTTTTTTCCAAGAAGAAGGGTCAAATGTTAAGAAGTTCGCACGTTTCCTAATCTGTAAATAACACTTGATGAAGGAACCTGATGCCAATGCCAATCATCTTCCTGATTTGGTGATCGATAAGTGTCATGGCCCGCCCCCTTGTACTTCCTACTGTTGGGGCTAAATAGTTTCAGCCCTGGGCAAAAAACAAAGATGGACAAAGGAATTGGTAAAAAAGCAACAACAAGTCAAATAGAAACTTTTTTAGTCTATGTAACTTATTCATGTTACCTATATCTCAAAGATCTGTAATAAAAATACAAATAAAACAGCTGAAGAGGAGTGCAATCCAAAATATATTGTGTTTACTGAGCACCACCAGCCGTATCTTTCAATGAGTCTAGAAACCCTAGTTTGCATATGACATGTCACATTGTTGTCCTGTTTTGTGTGTTTGCCAGAAACAATTCTGTCAGGTGCATCCACAGCGGACCCCATCTCTGGTGTGTTTTTTCATATTCTTTGTATTTTCACAACTCTATAAAAAATAATTCACATCTTGGTGGAAATGTGTGCAAACCCACACCTATAAATAGCTCTTCGAACAAAGCAGTTACTGGATGATCTTTTCCTGTTGAACCTGTTCAAGCAAACATACATACAAATACAGGATTCTGGGTTTTGACCCCCGCTAAGATAAACTACTGCTCCTTGTGCATCTATAAACACTGAAACCTGTTTTTCAATTGCAGCTTTAATGAGAACTGAAAAAAATGACATCTGTTCACTTCCTTCCTCAACCCAATTTCTTAATTCCTTAAACCTGATGCCAAGTTATATTTTAAGCTATTATTTAAATATCTCATCACTTGGTGCATGTACAGGGAATTTAAAAGCTTATCAAGGCAATGAAACTCTCTTACAATACAAATTATTATTAAAAGTGTGTAGAGCAGAGTATTTTGTAGCTTTGTAATATGTTTTATAACACTTGGGTCAGATATCCTGGCTCTTTCCTCTACTTTTTTAATTCAGTTATAGTTAGTTTCAAATAGCCTTGGTTTTGGGAGGGGCTCTTACTCTAATCGCATCCAAGTCATATGACCAACAGGGTAACTCTCTCTGAAGAGGCAGGTCAGGTAAGTGAAGCTACTTTAGGGCTCTAAATGGAAAACAGGAAGTTAGCTGTATTAAAACCACAAATAACAATCATTATCATTGTAAATGTCTGATATATATATATATTTTTCTCCCTTTCTTTTGCTTTTCCCTATGTAACAGAGCACATAGGCCTAAAGTATTAGAAATTTCTTAAAAGTAAGGTCAACGTCTTCTTCTTGAATGCTTTACTTTGAAAGGCGAGACAGGAAGCGCCTAAGCTAGACGCTGTTAGCTTGATGTGGTCCAGTAGTTTCTCGGGCAAAGTAAGCATCAGCAGACTGCCGTTCAAACAGGAGACATGGGACTGCGGAGTCACGGAGGGGGGGAAACTCTTCTCAGCGACTCGCCAAAACAACTAGGAAGTTCATTCTAGCTTAAAAACTCTCTAACGGACCCTTTTACTTAAAAATGCTGCTGTAATTTCTACTTTAAAACGGACCGGAAGAGAACGTAAATGACAACAGAAGTTATCCGTGCATTTTTGATACCTAGGGCAAAGTGCCACACCTTCGCTTAGCTCCACAGGTAAGTTAAAAACAGCGTTTTGCTACTATAATCTTTCTTTATAGTAACACGTTTTGTAAATGATTTGTATTAGATATGAAAGTTTTGCGTGCGTTAATAAAACACTGGGCCACGGCGTCGACGGATAAGAGCAACAGGTGAATGTGCTTGTGTTAGCCATATGGCGACAGAGAACAAAAGTACAGGTTATTCTGGAGATTATAGTCAAACAAATCAAGTTAAATAGTCTTCTAGCTCTGTAGGCGTTTGTTTTTATGTATAAGCTAGTAACAGTGTTGTTGTGTGTGCACCTGTTGCACTAAAAGCTTTTTAATTTTGTTAAAGCTTTGAAGAATAGGAATAAAATAGACTAATAATATGATTGTTTCAAAATACCCATGTAAGACTGAAAATAATGTAAAATAGATAAGCCTACTTTATTTACATTTATTTCAGTGAAGTCCTACTCAACTGCAGTTTTATTCACCTGGTAGCCAAAAACACATAGACTACACACAAGTACACACAGGGCGCTGGCTGCTACCTGCAGTGAATACTGTCTCCACATTTCCTTGTGTCCTACTGTAAATGCAATAAACAGCATTTAAAACAAGGAAAAAAAATCTATTCTGGACACAGCCCGTGGGGTTAATGGTTACAGAGATGTCTGCCAGTGGGATGTTTGCTCTTTCCTGGGACCAAGTGGAGGAGTGGTCTTGAATTGGTTAACCAGGTCTCCTGTATATGGCCTTGGGCTGTGTTTGCACACACAACACATACTTTCTGAATTCAGAGGTTGTTCAAATGGCACACAGACCCTCTGTCTGACATGTCGGCCAAACACCTCCAGTATGTTGTAACAATGATGCTTAGCTGTGGTTTTCTTGCCTTTGTGGCGGACTCCACCGGGATGGCAGGCTGCCTCTTCAACAAAACAAGCCATTAAAAGTGTATGCAAATATTGTTTGCTCAAGGTCTAGTCTGCCCTGCACCGGGTGCTTGTGTGGGATGACAAGACCTGGAACAGGATGTAAACATGTTGGACCTGCATGTTTTTATTGACTACATTATGGTCAGGAAATGTCATGGTACAAGAGTTTAAGTAAATGATGTGCAATTTGTTGTCGGTTTATGTGAGCCATGAGTAATGGATCTCAATTGAGACTGAACTAGTTGTATGTTTTATCCAAAGGAAAACAAATACCAGCAAATATAAGGGTCAATTTGTAGCTTAGTAGTTGTGCAACATGCTACTAGTAAACATCCAATTAATCAGCTAGCATGTTCAGTTTTATTTGGTAGTAACTGTTTAAAAGTCAAACACATCTGCGATACAATAGAAAATATAACTAGGATTTACTTTAAGCTAAACAGAGTATGGTGTACTTTTAAACACAACACCAAAAAGTACAGCCAAACTGAAAACAATTATTAGCACTGATATTAGAAATATGTGATTTAGCTAGGCTCCAATTTCTCAAGTCATCTTACTCAGAGGTTTAATGTTTCTGTTCTGTTATTTTAGGAAGCCTATAACAGTGTAGTAAATGTATGATTAACTTCTCATTTAAACTCCACTCTTCCTGGTCAAGTAAACTTGTTTACTTGTCTAAGCGCTAAGGATGGATGCATGTGAGGGAAAAAACAACAGCTTGTCTGTGAAGGATAGGGGAGTGCTGTTGATAAGCATGGACTTTTTGGTAATAGAGGGGAGAAGAGACATGTTTCCATTGAGAGAATACAGAGATATAGTCACAAGGCATTGGGGTCTGGCTGGAGGACCCCGGCGGCCTGGATTTATCCCGCAGCCCTTCAGTTGGACACCCCTGATATAGAACCATATCTGAAGAGAAGTCACGTTGACACAGTACTGAAAGGCATAAATGATGAGAATTAACTCTGTCTTCAGCGTGTGACTGTCCCTTGACAAGGCCAGATTTGCCGTAAATTGGTTGCCGCGACAACTCACCATGCTCACCATGGATACACCTGCCCTAATCACACCTGGGCTATTCAAATCAGCCGTCGCCGCATTAAAAGCTCCAAGGTCGGCTGGTTGAGAAGCGTTTCTTTTTCCAACTCCAATCCACATGGTCATTCTGAGAGACAGCTTATTGTTGGGTAATATTAGCCGTTAAGAGAAGTTTATGTGAATCAGAAATGACAATAACATCACTTTACGTAGCTCTTTTACAGGAAATGTTCCTGTTATCAGGTGTTGAAGGTTATCTCATCTACTGTTTGTGCAACGTATTCAAATTGGAGAAGGCAGTGGGTGACAGACGCGTTTTTTAAAAATATTGTAATGACATTTACGGCGGGTTTTTAAATGCCTCTGAGCTGATAAATTGAACACCTTATCGAATGTGGCAAGTCTTATAATTGAGAAATGGCTTTGACTAATACTTCAAATTGCGACGTCTGCTCTAAGTTTACACAATGAAATTCTTGGCAGCACATTCTTACATTAGCAAAGGAGAAATTCCCGCCATATTTCCGTCAGCCTTGGTTCCGAGCAGATGTGACAAAACACATCTCAACTGGGAAAACAAAATGCACAGAACAAACAGAGACAGTGAGATGGATGTCAGACCAGTTAGCCCACTTTTCCATCACCACACCCAAGTTACCCTCATGAACCTGATCTCCCTTCTCACTGTCCCATCACTCCAAAAACAAAAAACAAAAAAAAAACCTCACCACTACTGGAAAGGAAATAAATTCTGGCTGCTGTAACTTGCCAACGATCAGGTTTAAAGACAACCTGTTTTGTTGGAAAGCTCTTCAGAAGTGTGGTTCCTAATCCTCACCTCAGGCGTCATCTTCCCAATTGCGCATTCATTACAGTCAGGACAACAAGGGAAACATGACAAGATCTTCAGCTAATGCTCTTTTTGGACCTGTATTTACCGTTACAGCGTAAGTATGAATAGTGTGTAGACCAGCAACTCAAACCCACAGTTAGTAGTGACATGACGCTGGATAGATTTCACTCGGCCAAGGGCGCAACAAAAACAGCTGGTGTCAAATGTGCAAGGAAGGCTAACTGAAGGAGGAGACGCTCAAGAGTCTGTTTAGTTTAGTTTTTTTCAGCTGCAAATAGAAACGACACATTGGCTCCCCAGGATTCATTTGTCATCTTGTCCTTACATTCAGCCTGTATGTCACTTAGGGTTAACTTGAAAACGGTCACTCCATTTGTCCACAACACAATAACTCAAGTTAAACTACATAATCTATTAAGCATTTTGCAAATATCTAAATGTAATCTTTACCATGTGATTTGATTTTTTTTCCCCGCCCAAAGCAGTCATTTAGAAATAGCCGTGGCTGTCAGCTGAAAGGGCTTCCACTGAATTCACTTTTAGAAGACATTCGACTGCAATCTCACTTTTATTGCACCTGTTTCTCCAAGATGAAATGTTTCAATTTCCTCTGAAGAAAACTCACAAAGTGGAAAAATGGTAGCCCAGCCAGGTGCCAGCTCTGAAATCTCTCTCCAGTTCAGTAATCGTCCTCCAATCAGTGATGCTACCACAACTATATCTGTATATATATATATAATATTGAATGACACAGGCAGCAGATTAAGGAGTGTTATTGCCAGCCAACAATGGCCAATATCTGAATGACTGATAGTCATTTGATGCACAGACTGAATTCTTGATCTGATTATGGCTTTGGAAAGTCTCCAGGCAAACGACATGATTGGTCATTAGGATGTTCTGATCAGAGTCTTTGCTGCTATTGGTTGCTGGAAAACCTGTGAGATGACTGTGCAAGAAAGTGTTTGTAATCCAATGGCCTCCTTAACATCTCTTAGTAGTATTTCAACAGGTTTTGATTCAGGCGGCTTGTATTTGTATTGGAGTTCTGAAGTTATATTTTAGCTTGAAAAGGCTTAAAAAATAGACATGTCATTGCTGAATTGTTTATAATGAATGTCTTTATTGAGTACGCATTGTTTACTACAAGTTCATTCAATAGAGGCACAGAAGGGCTTAGTTAATGCACATTTTCTGGTTTTCACTGGACTATTGGTGTTTTGCCTGGGGTTGGCTGTGGTTAGTCATTGCACAGTATCTACACACATGGACTTTTCCATTGAGTCATGTAGGTCATATAGTTGTGGTGACAGTTTTAGGCCAGTTCTAGAAGAAATGGGTGTGTAGCCCACAGCAGTTTCCTGGTTTACCACTTCTCCGGGTGTATCTAGAGCTATTTACTCTGCAAACAGTGTGTGGCAAAGATGACATGTGTAAGTAGACGGGCCAGAGCCTGAACATACATGTATCGTTATCCTTTAACGACAACACACATGAGGCTTGCCTTATCAGCCCAGTGATTCACTAGTTACTCATGACTCCCTGATGTTGCTTGAAGGAACACAGACTGAGACGGTAGTGTGTCATCTCCCTGCAGCTTTAGTTCCCCTCTGACTGTTTGTGCTGACCAATAGCACAATGGCAAGCCTCAGGCAGGTAACACTTCAATCACATTGTCAGCATTCAGTCAACCTCGAACTACTTTTGCCTTGCAAATTGGCCTTCCATCTCTATCTCTCTCTTCCAATGCAAAACTGTCTTTTTCCGACCCAGTCAGTCAGACCATTGAATACGTCAGGTGTCAGCTGAGAGTTGATATTTCAGAATAATACATTTCAGATTCCCTTTGATGACACTTTCCCTTTTCAGTTTTGTTTATACTACTACTTGTAATGAAACACTTTAACATGACGTTGTGTTTAGACGGGCAAAAGTACAGTTGGGACAATAATAGCATGCATCAACATTACTAATGCATGTTTTGGACACTCAAGCAAGTCTTATCACTCATTTAGTTATTGCCAAAAATAAACAGCATCACTGTGTGTCTGACAAAACACAAACGTGTTCCTGCTTTCACTTTTTCCAAAACTGATTCTCATGATTTGACGCGAGAGGCTGAGTCATGAGACTGACTTTAGGGCTAAATATTCTCTTAAAGGTCAGCCTCACTTCTGACAGGACAGGGTGTCCTAATGCTTAATTTAGCTGAAGATAAAATCCACCATGTGCTCAATAGTCACATTTGTTGTTGAAAATTATCACTTCAGTAAATCCTTATACTAAGCCTTTATAATATTTAAAAGCCCTAATCACATTGTAAACCATCGTCAAGAAGTGCAGTCTTATCTGCAGGTTGTTCTATTTAATCAATTTGCTGTATTTAAGCTTAAACCAACATGTTTTCTAGATGTAGCATCTTGTGTATAAGATACAAGTTTCACCTTGTTGTCATTGAGACTCTGTGGTCTGACCTAGACTTGAGCCATTACTTCATTTCCGACTGTCACAGTGCTCGATGATCCGTGCTCTGTTGCAAAAACACTTGGCAAGGACAAATTCAACTGTAACGTCAATAATTTGAGTCAGAGTGTTATGTCACGAGGTTTTATGGTGTGACTGTTTATTTTCCAGTACCGATAAAAGCTCCTCAAATGAATGGGCCTACAAATCGGCAAGAAAGCAGAAGACACGTGAAATATGAAATTTACATATTGCTCAAGGGAAAAAACAAATAGCTCCACCAGCTCAAACAGAAGGAGTGGAGAAATCAGCATATCCAGAACATAGAAGCACGAGCAAATTGAGAACAGAGAGCTGCAGCTTGTCAGATTAATATTGACCTGCCTGACTAGTAATTGTTAGAATCAGCCGATAGTGACTTGTGCCCGGGCCGATATGCCGCTCCATTAATGTGATAGTTCGCGCTGCCCGCTGGGAAATTACCTCCTC
This sequence comes from Rhyacichthys aspro, assembly GCA_036850595.1. Taxonomy (NCBI): domain Eukaryota; kingdom Metazoa; phylum Chordata; class Actinopteri; order Gobiiformes; family Rhyacichthyidae; genus Rhyacichthys; species Rhyacichthys aspro. The sequence continues at coordinate 8,653,500 of CM072165.1, read as the reverse complement.
TGCCTCTACCCTCCAGGAAGATAAGGGACACTTCAGTCGGTTTGTCGCTTGCCAGTGCAACAGTGTGTGAAACAGGGTCCTCTATTTAAAGCACAGCCTGTCCAAGCAGCGGGACACTCTGAATTACACTTGGCAGCCCCCGACCCTCCTGCTCCTCGCACTGGAGCCGGTAAATGTGCCGTAAGGGTCCAGGTGGAGCCGCGAATGACTGCGTCGCGGGGATTCCTTCAGAAGAAAATGAAGGACTCTTAGATGAAATGATGCTTATGGGGTTTAGTGCGCGTCCAACATGGCTGGCTGTGTGTCTGCCGGTGACTACTCCCACCCCTCAGCTCAGGATGCTTTTTCTGTCACGGCGCACAGTGGCAGACCTGGAGGGGGATAATTAGATGCCTGGGGATAACCAAGTCATGCCTAGTTGCTTTTGCACAAATAACGCAGCCTTTCATGTAGAAAATGTGACCAGGCCTCGATGCTACAGGGCTCGCAGATTGGATTGATGGCCTTTTAATGACTCCGGACTTATTACAGAATACTACAGTCATGTTTTTTGTTGTTTACTTGTTTAATCAATGCTTCGACGAGGTTTGGAGTCTCTAGGTCCCGTGTGCATTTGACAAACTGGTCCCCCAAGCAAAGCCCACCTGGAGCCATTACCTCGTTCCCTGATGAAATATGAAGAAACTGTACATATCACACAGCTCTTACATCATGTTATTAGATGTAGGACAACATAGTAAAAGCTGTACATTTTGAGGGGAATTCTTATTTAGCCGGGATTCTGACCAATCAGGGCTGGCTTGGGCACAAAAGGATGGAACAAAAGGAACAATTAGTAGAATCTCACAAAATGCCCCTAAAAACATAGCTTCATTAAAATCAGAATTAAAAAAACTCAGATCACTGCAAAAAAGTGAGAAGAAGCTGGACCTGCAATCATTCTTTCACCTGTTTCTTTTTGTCAGCACCTATTTGTAGTAAGTCTCTCATAAGCTGTTGCCTAAACTCTACAGATTGGTATTTATGGGATTTGTTGACATATTTACACCCGCATCATTTCTAAGTCTAGACTCATTGCATCACGTTTGTCATTCTGCATGCTTGTTAGTGTTGAGTAACCTCACTCTAAACATACACTGAGTAATTTTCTTGTCAGTAGCACTTCTGTTTAGAGTTGTTACTCCAGATCGAAGTCCTGCAGTGTTCAGAAAGTTGAGTCCAAGAGTCTTGTCCCAGGGCAGCACATCCTTCTTTTTATTCCACAAAGAGACATTGTGTCCTCTACCTCTGTCCCTCGCAGACGATTCCATTCAAGACTCGCTGATTAATTATTTACCCAGGCAATGAAATGCCAAAGCCTGGAGAAACACACCACCAGGAGAGGAAAGGTCACTGCTATCCTCAATATATATACACATCCATACAACACACACACACACAGCAGTGATGGATGGCAATAACATCTTTATCTGCGCTTCAGCCGTTTTCATCCTCGTGTCCAAGCACCATGGAGACCAAGGGCAAAAGCAAAACTTGACTGATGAGGGGAATCTTCAGAAAAAGCCCTCATTTAGAAACCGCTCACATGTCAGAAGGGGCTGAACTGCGGGATCAATAGCAGTCTGTCAAAGTGTGGATGTACCATTATCGTACACACCACTAACCTTTCCCTCCAAACGTCAGAGGAAATGTTACCTGTGACAATATGATGCCACGTTATAGCAGTTTTGTCACAGGGGAGTCGTTGGTGATGTAGATGAGAATGGTGCTGGTGTAAAAGGTTAATTGGTGTGTTAATGTCTTCCGCAGGTCCCGACACAGCTGGCCAAATGGGGTGCCAATGCTGCCGGATGATAAAAAGGTGAGTAGGTCCCAGTACGCTCTCCTTGTTTATTTCTTATGACTCTCGTTTTCGTAAACCTGTGCTTGCATTGTAACCACAGTTCTCTGAGTAATGGAGAAATTGCTTACAGGCATCGTTGAAAATTTAAAACTTATAATAATATCAGGAAATGACCAATAGCTAAGTTGAACTGAAGTGTATGAGAAAAAGAAATATAAGGCTCTGCACTAACTTCTGCTCGTCACATTGGTGCAAGTCACTTTAAAATGTAGTTGTATCACAATTTCATTTTAGAAGTGTGAATGCCTGTCAAATAAAACTTCATAATATGATCAAATGCGATTCAGTCAGCTCTTTGCAGTATCGATGCAATTATTCATATTGTGATAACATATTAGTGATATATTGTGCAGCCATCTTCTGTATGATGAGACAATACAGTTTATTAATTGCTTTAGTATAGTAGGCTGTCAAAAAGAGCATTCAGATTTGGAAATATATTGAGATTGTTTATTTGATGGAAAACTAACTACATTTTGGCTTCACCTTAGTTTGCTACATATCACTTACATTTACTTTTTCCACACTAAGCAATGTAAAACTCCACTGATGTAAATGCGTCCTTGTCCAAATAGTGATTTCGTGTCCATTCTGATGCAGATAGTGAAGGGTCCTTTTATAATACGGCTGCACTGTGAGGCTCACGCGGCCCTTTGTACAAACCAGGAGTCAATATGCCAATAGCCATCACCCCTGGTTACTGTATTCCTCTGCTGGACCGTCCACTCATTAAAAGCCAACACAGAGTTGCTGTGATTTCCGAGGTGAGCGCGGAGACAGCGGCGGGCAGGAAAACGAGTTTTTGATTGCGGATTAATAAAAGGCCACACTGTGATTCACATACCAGAGTCGTAATCCCTCCCAGCACCACATTTTTTTCCCACGTCAAAGACACGCATGTGAACGCTTGTGACACCATCACATACCTCCTTAATTGTGTGGAGTGTCACATTTCTGGGCTTAGCAGTGTTTGGGGTTTGGCAGGGTGGGCTGGTGGGTTACTGGGTCAACACTGCACACTTAGTATCACATTCCCCACACATGCTAATGCTGCTTTATGCCACAGACACTGGCACTTGTTTTTCCCTAGCATTTTCTTCAAGGCTTTGTTTTAAGTAGAAAGTACTTCAAGGCAAAAAACTAAAATTGATCTAAAATGCCATTGATTGAACCAACACATATTGGTGAAGATTAGAGTCTGGGCTTGTTTCAGGCCAGTTCTGCTTCTAGAGAAAAACAAATGACTTACATGCACAGCTTTCTATTTGAGCAGTGATCACAAGATAGGACCCTATCCTTTATTCTCTTATTTTCTTTTATTTCTCAAATTAGAAGCACTTTCAACTTCTGGGCTACATCACAGCTATCTGACAGTTTCATTCACTTTCATGCACAAAAATACCTCAGAAAACCACAGTCACACATAAAGTCCACATGTATCTCTGCTTTACATTACAAAACACGTTGTAGTGTTCGCTGTAGTACGCTGTTAAGTTTTAACATGCACCAGGTGTGTCCTTCTTACGTAACTGTACAAAGTGTGATTAAAGTGATTAAACTACTTTAAACACACCACTGTAAGTTACAGTAAATAACACCTGAGGATTTGCGTATATTTTTTGCAGGAAGTACATCACTGTACACAACATGAGTGTTAGGGGTTTTCCAAAGAGGAAAAAAAGAGGAACTCCTTAGATTCTACTGCACCATCTTTATGCAAAAGGCCTGTTTTGTTAATAAAATACACAACTGGTGCCATTTTTTCTCTTTAATCACAAACAGTCGCCTTAAAAGGCAACTACAAGTTTTGCCATTTTTTTACAAATAGCTTCAAAGAGAGGGTGTAGTCTTAGTTTATTTTCTCACACAGCCTTAGTCCAGTTTATTTATATTCAGTTTGCCTGATATGAAACCTTGAAATTTCACATTGGCAGCACCAAAGAAATGGAAAACATTCATTTTCTCAGCTTTCCTCTGTGTGCTGTGTTGGATAGAAGCCCAAGAGTGAATTGTGTGACTCAGTAGGAGAGAAAGCAAGCCATTATTGAGCCAATCAATATGAGTAGAAGTTATCTTGTTAATTCTCAGGTCGTGTGTTCTGGTTAAGGTAGAGAGAAGGAGCTCAAACAGAGAAGTCAAGAGCAAAAGGCCAGTGAATTAGAGGTGTAGCTACCAGACGGCGAGGCAGAGGATGGAGGAGAAAACAAATGAACTCACAAAGCAGATGGGTGTGAGGAACCCAGAGCAATCGCAGCAGGCGACGTCTGACAGCCTCATACACCGGCCGAGAGACAGAAAGCAAAAAACAAAGCCCCCTGCCAACACTGCCTCATAGCTGTCAAGTGTGTTTGAGAGCTGCTAAAGCTTGTCAGACAATCCAGGTATCACAGAGGCACAGCAGCCCAATAAATAAGGCTTATGAATCGACATCTAGGTATGAATAAAAACAAGAAATTATCAACAGAATACAGGGCAAAACAGAATCCTGGAAAACCTGGACATTTTTAATTTTTCTATTTTTGAAATATCCTTATGACTTTTAGTTTTGTTTGAGGCTGACCCTAAACCCTTTTGAGTTTTGACCCTCTGAGGCTGCTGTAGTTTGTCAGTAGAGTTTAAACTGAAGCAAAGAGAAATAGTGAGTAGGACAAGTATTAGCACAGCTTTAGCAGGGAAAGTAAATGTCTGGGTTACAGTAACAGTGGCATTTTACAAAGGGGCACTGACTGCACAATGCCTTGTTCCCGCCAATGCTGGGTGTGCGAGGGTGTTTTTATTGATTCACACAAGGAACATCTGACTCCTGGAGCCCAGACGGACTAAAATAGTCTGTCTGTCGCCGGGAAATAAAGCTGTGAAAGTTGACTCTGTCTACGGCTGTTGATGGAAAGACACTGAATTTACTTTGCTTTGTTTGGTTGTTCCTTTAGTTTTTAACCATCACTTATAATTTAACACCGAACGGTATGAATTTTAAAATTCAAACCAGCAATAACTGAGAAGCAAAACTGTTACGCCATAATTAACACTGTTTCTGTTTTCCAGCTACATTTATGACCCCACGGTGGCAGTGGATGGCAGGAAGAGTGACCCCGCAGGCAGCTCCCTCTACCAGCCCCATTACCTCTCAGGAGGGCCACCCAGAGGTGAGCAACGCGGCGGCCACAAGCAAAAACAGGGCATCCACAACCCGGGCTTCAGCAAGTCCAACGATAGCACTCTTAAACTGGAAGTGGACAATAACCATGTGAACCACAGGCTGCATTCGGTGCCTTCCAAAGAGGTGCACAGGCAGGCGAGCGCACCGCCAGCAGAGGGCTCCCTGTACATCATCCAGCCCGAAGCACCGGGGCCACGATGGATAATGCAGGACAGAGAGCCGAGCCAGGTGCCCGTATATCCGGAGATACAGGACTATGGGAACCAGAGGGACTATAATGAGCGGGGTCACCAGGCAGTGAGGAACGGCTGGAGCGGGTCGATCTCCGAGTGCAGGACGGGCTGCGAAAGCCTGTCCGCCGACGAGATAGACGAAGGAGTGGGAGGGACGCCCGAGTACCCCTGTGACACTGGAGACGAGGGGAGCGTCCTGTCGGTGGACATCCACACCAGCACCACCAGCCTGTCCTCGGTCGACACCAAGGACGACCACAGGCCGCCAAAGACTCCAGAACTGTCCACTGTCGAGAGCGGGATTTTGGTGACCAAGAGCGAAGATGAGGAGGATGAGCCCCGAAACGAGGCGGAGGAAGTGGAGAGTGTGACGGACTCAATGGTAGCAGAGGCTCTCGCTGCTCTGGAGGCCGCCACCGCTGGAGAGGACTTTGAATGAGGCCTCACGTAGTTTTATTTTATGACTAAGGAATGAACAGTTGCTGCTTGACCCGATGTGTACAGGAAAAGTACTTCAAAGTCTAGAACAATAGCATCAGGCCAGTACTTTATTCCTTTACATTTATTAGTGTCTGACACCGCTATTCTTTGACAATAAGAAATCCACCTCAGGCATCATTGGATTTTTTTTATTATACAGCTATAGCTAAACAGATTCTGACTAGATTTAATGTAACTTGAAAGGTGTTCAATACCACACAAAGACTTTGACACAGTTCTGAACAACACTCTTGTGTTGTGCTTAGAAAGAAGGATAAAAGTAAAATGAAGGAACTCTGTTTACAAAAAGTGAATCCAGATTTATGTTTGAACTTTGATTTTTAGTGGTCACAGAGACAGATGATAGCGTCTGCCTTGTGAAGAAGATAACATTTCTAACGCTGCAAGGATTGTGTAAGCCCCAAGTAAAGAGACCTTACTGTCTAGACTGTGAATACTGCCTGCAGCCATATCAGCCGCTAGTCTCTTTGAATAGTGTTTGACACTCCACAGTGCTGATGCGCTTGTATGTGATCATTCACTGCTTTGCCATGTCAGTACTGCCTTCACAGAGGAATTAGCCCTAACGTCTGAAGATAGCATGTAGCTAACCATTGGCCTACTGAGTTGATATTTTCCAAAAATCCAGTGCTTGCCATAGCTTGCTCACTCTTTCTCTGAGCAGGAAAAGGAAAGGTCATTGTTGCATTTTTTACATGCTACCCATGTTTGTGTCCATGTTGTCTTGTTATTTATAAAAAACCCTCATCTTGCATTCTTTTGATTTGTTAAAAGGAGATAAACATTTTTCTGAAGCAAGAGAGCGTTATTTAAAGCATATCCAATTATTCAATTTATGTATCAACATTTGTTTCTTCAGAATGAACATATACTCATGCTCGTAGGCTCACCTTTTACCACACTGATTGTGTAAATTTGTATAATTGCGTGCACAATTTAGCATGTGTTGCTTCCAGCCACGAGGTCAACTATGCAAGCTATAAATCAACTTTACCAAAGGACACAATGAAAAGTGGCGACCTGAGCATTTTATTGAAAAGTGAAGTTTTGACCTTCGCTGACCTTAAAATCTAACAAGACCAGCTAAGGTCAAACCACTGGTAAATGAACCGCTGTGGGGCCATCAATTCACCCAGTAGCTCTGTAATTTTTTTTATTTTATAGGTCAGGCTTTGTGTTCTGTGTCTGGCCTGTGACATTAGTTCAATCCTGGAGCCTGCCCTTGTGCCTAATCATGAACTAATTGAGGCTGGAAGGTGCGGAGAAAAGATATTTCTAGAAACGCTAAATAAGCTGTTATGACGTTCCACTGTGACTGGCTCTGCAGTCATAGTTTGCCTGCCAAATCATTTCTACATATATTTGTTTTGTAAAATAAAATGATGTACTTTAAAGTAACACTTTGGGCTTTGTTTCTTATAAAGCATGTGGTTTTCTTGTTTACACGCTTGTATTTCTAAATGAATGCGCTCACTGTGGGACTTGGATGTTTAAATCTCAGAAGGGCTGCAGTTAGAGCCTCAACAGGCAGAGCTTGGGGCCCCAGTTCGCGGCTAATGAACACCTTAGGGCTTTCTCTGGAGCCTAACACACTTAACACAACCTTGGAAACTTGAACACCATGCGTGACTGATAAGCCTGAATCTCTGACTTTGCACCTAAGTCATTCATTTTGAAGCAGGAGGTGGAACGCAGCCCAATATAAAACCCTTTCTCGAACATTTATCTATGCTTCTAGTCCACCCCTTTCTATCTCCATCCCTGTGCACTTCTGTGTGGCTGTAATTGCTCGCTGTGGCTGTCTCAATTATAGTGGAGTCTTCTCAAGCATGAAACCTGCTTCTCTTTTTAGACTTTTTCACATAAATGTTGAGATATCCAGCAAAACACTTGGAATTTCTTGCCTGTACCTGCAGCTTTTCTTTAACACTGAAGCGTATTGAGTTTCAAACATCAGCGATACCACATGAAACTGATACTCAGCAGTTTTGTCACATGCTACATGATGTCACACAATGGGACCTGCCTCTGGGCCAGTTTAAGGCCAGTGTGTGCCTTTGGTCTAGTGCAAGCTTTAAAGAAAATTCCACTAAAAACATAGTGTCATACGAGTGAAACAGATTTAGAAGCATTTATTTATAAAGAAGTGCAGCTGGTGTGAAGACTGGAGTCACACCTGCAGCTGAAGCGCTGTGATTGTCTTGTACAACACAGGAACATTTCAGGACCTGCTGCTGCGTTCCACATTAATCAATTCAGTGAGTCATCTTTTCATCAATGTGTTGAAATAAGAGAAAGAGCTCGCAGTGTGCGTCACAGCACTATGTTGATCCTTTTGAACTTAGGATAGAAAGGCACTGCAGCTGGGGCTAGGCTGCGGTCAAGACCACATCAAGACCAAGACTTTTGGTGACTGAGACTGAGTCAAGACCAACATGGACACAGGGCAAGACTGAGTCATCCTACAGAGATTAAGATAGACTTAAGTTAGAGATTAGTTAACAAGTAACTGATCTAAGATGTATTTGACAAACATATTAAGTGTTTGCTTGAAGGAGGAAGAAATGACTTAAACTTAAATCAGGATAACTTCAGACTTTGATATTACAAATACTGTTTGATGCAACAGGGGAAAATCTAAATGCTGACATTTGTACTGTTCCTTTGGTCAACAACTCGTGGCTTTCAACACTTTTTTCTGCCACTTGCATATCTTCTCAAAGCAGCTCATCCTGTGTTTTAAGGGATTATTTTTAGCAGCCTTGACATTTGTCAGTAGTTTCAGCTCCCTTTGAAAGGACCCCACACCCAGATCACAATGCAACAAGAAAAACAAAACCCTAATCTGGGCCTGTGCAAAGCAAAGCTTCCACTCTTTAAACCCTCATCAAGGCAAATGTTTGACAAAGGGAAAGCCAGGAGCATATAATGACATCAAATAGAATACACCTGTGTTTTTCCAAGCAAAGGCTCATGGGATGTGTGTTGCATAATTACAGCACCCATAATGAAAACATGTATGATGCTTTTGAGATATTCTACACCTTCAAAACTGAATCAGACAAGCAAAAAAGCTCTGATATGAAATTGTGTTGTATTTTAAGAGAAATATGTGTTTTGGGTCATTTTGCTGGTTTGATAATGAACTCAAATTAACTGTTAGCTTAATGAGCTAGTTTTGGGTTTCCTCTTCTTCTGCTGTATTTCGTTAGCTGTACTTCACTGTTGTCGACCATGACTCAGTGTTCCACCGAATCCACCTAACCTGCCTTTAGATGACAGCACAAACTAATATTGTCACAAAGTAAATCAAAATAGAAAATTGTAAGTCAGATTCCTTCATAATGTTTTATTGGGTCCATTAGGGAGCGAGATGCACAGTCCCTGAGGAGGGTGTGCTCAGTTCATATGTTTGTTTTTCTTAAGGCTTTTGTTTGGCTTAGTGATGTCACACCTCATTGTAGCACATAGACACAGACTATACACTTCTTTCTCTCAGAGGCACAGGAACTGAATTTAACCAGGTTTTTTAAACGTGCCATCTGCCCACCTGAATTGTCTTCTGCACACTTCTGGCTCAACAACCTTCTGAATGTTGCTTTGTCCATAAAATTCATTAAATCCAAGCCATCCATCACGATGACATTAAATGGAATATTTCACCTTTAAATGTCTGAGCCAATAGCAAAACCCAAACTGGAACTTGTCCAACCTCCCTGGAAATGTGCTAATGTTTCACTCGGGTTAATTCATTAACTCCCATTCAATTCTTTTCCCAAAGCTGGTTGACGTATAAACAGTCATTTCAGCTCCGGTGAGGCGAGAGGGAAAGAAAAGCAGGCGATGGAAGGTTAGAGAAGGTCAGTGTGTTTGCTGTTCAAAAGAGTTAAACAGTGACTTCTCTTCCTGGTCCCAGATGATTCCTGAAAATCCCTCTTTGCCCCGTGAGCCTAGAGCCTCAAAGCACTGGCAGCTAACCAGAGACAAAGATAAGATGTAGGGCATTTAGCCTGGCATTGGCACGAGAACTCTGTCGCCAGGAGGCCTGAATTATTCAGTGCTCCTGATAAATTTAGAGCGTTTGAACTCATGCATGAAAAGCGCTTTATTATAATCTATAGCATTGGTGTGTTATTTTCCTTGAGTGTTACACAGCAATGCTCAGTGGAAGAGCTAAGGTAAACACATGTACACAAGTCAATATTTGCACCAGGTCCTCGTCAAGCGCGTCGTTCTGACAGGTTTAGCACCTCCAAAGCCAATCCTGTTCCAATGTGTGTTTAGAAAAGGCAGGTCCGTTCTTCAAGGGCGGGGTGTGTTAGAAGGGTTTTCTTTCCCATTGCATGTAAACGCATCGCAGCCCTGTCAACACTGTGAAAGGCAATCCTCCCTCTGGCGCCGTCAAGTGACACCACAGAAGCAGGGTTAATCACACACAATACTGTAAGTAACACTGCAGTAAAAACATATACATGTGTGTTAGTAATGCCATATTTCGTCAAGAGATGCTGGAAAAAAAGTGTCGACAACAGCAGGTCTCGTCCTCTTACATCCATCTCTGTCTTGTCTCCATTATGTGGGAATAATATGACAGAGAGCTGGAGGTCACTGGACTCCCAATTCAACGTGAATAAGACAAATCATCTTTTCATTACAGGTTGAGCAGGAAGGAGGTGGGTGTCAAGAGGAGAAGGAAATGAGGACGAATACAAGATGACAACCAATCTCTGAAAAAATATTAGAGACACACCTGTTGCATAAAAACAGAAATTTGTAACGCGCTTCAACGTCCATTCTTTATTTCCATTTAACATTTGTTTCAACAATAAAAACTCTCCCTTATAAAGTATCAAAACATTCTATATTAAAACGAAATGACATTTACAAAAAACAAGCCACAATTTTGACAAAAAAAAAAAAAATTCATCTCACAAAGAGGCTATATTGCCTTTGTCTTTTTTTGTTTTTTTGTCAAACAGACAACAGAGGTAGAAACTTATGAGAACCGCACAAAATAGAACATTTTTGGCGCTGGATACATTTCTTTGTCAGTTTATGAGAGAGAAAGTTGTCAGAGGTGTTGTACACAAAACGCATGGTGTTTTGAAATAATATGTCGGGCACATTTAAATTCTGAGCGTTCTGACAATAAAATTCTTACAAGATATGCTCTATATAAAAAATCATATATGTTTCTGTGACTTTTTGTTTGTGTGACTTATTCATAAGGTTCCAATGCCGTTTTTGTATCATGTGAGCAGGAATGGACAAGGTTGAGTCTCTCTCTTACATTCTCACAGTTTGAAAAGAAACACACACAAAAATAAAAAGCCATACTCTCTTAATGAGTTGATTCCTGACACTGTAAACAGTTTGCTGATGCCCTTACGGTACAACACTGTCACGCAGCTTACAGATTTAACAAGAAAAATAATTGTAATGGAACCAATTGTACGGTCTGTGCACGTGAGATCTCAAAACTGATGAATATACAGGCAGCTTATGATAAAATATTTGTAGACGAATTAATTAAATGCAACCTTTAATCAGATTAGTTTCCATTTAGCACAGACGAGACGTAAAAACAGGTAAAAGAAATGTGTCTTCGGTGCTTCTATCAGTCTATATACAGGATCAGAGCTTAGATTTAGATTCAGTTAAAGCTTTTAAAAACAGTATCTGCTTTGTTTATTCAAATTCAAGCTTAATTAAAAGAGGCTGGGATTTTGGATACAATTTGGTGCATATCTTTGGACTTTGACATTAAAAAAGAGATTAGATAAACAAGAACATCTCTAAAATGAGCAATTAGCAGCTAATAAGCGATACACTGGGTTTTGTTAAGGCAGTAGTTGGTGGATACGAAAAGCGGGGCGGCACGATCGGTCACGCTCAGGCCGTGGATGATTTGTCACCGGCGACACACGTGGTGTTGTGCGGTGTTAGCAGATTAGCTCTCGTCCACCCTTTTTAAACACTGGAATAAGAAACGCGCCGACATGGAAGCGTGCCCGGTGAGCGCTCTGACATAACGTTCACGCCTCTCGGGCTACGATGACTGCGGCGGGCTTTCTTGTTATCACATTTAAGGGTGTTCTTCCTGACTGTGCGAGCATTTAATCGTGTGCCTCCTCCTCCTCCTCCTCCTCGTGGCTTGATCCGAAACCGCTCCCGCTTGTTTTGCAATTCTCATGTAAAAAACCCATTTGATACCAACACATATGTACATTACACACTCTATCGGTCTCTATTTTACTGAATTAAAAGCCATCTGGACCAGTTGAAATTACGTGCCCTGCGTAAGGCACTTTTTGTGTATCCTGGATAAAATCTGTGCAATGTGTGTCACAAAAACACACTGTACTTCCCCTTTTCTCGAGCAACACTTGTTATCCACGTCTTCCTCATCAGCTCATCCTGGAAGAATGCACGGATAGATATTTCTCTTCCTGCGCCGGTGCTCAGGGTGTATTTTGAAAAGTGTCCTTTGGAAAGCTGCACAACGACAAAACAAATATAAGACAGATATTAAAAAACAGGAGGAACAGTTCATTTTATTTAGTTTTTACCTGGATTATGACTTGTCTTTAGCCACGTAGTCTGTCTGGGACTAGAAGAGGAAAGAAAGATTTATGACAGAATTAATGAGTCAATAATGTTCATTACAGGTGCAAGGATATCTAAAGGCTTTATTTATTTTATGGGCAGAGGCCATTTTTCATTCTTCCACAGTCGATATAAGAAAGTCAATATGTGAGTATTAAGTTACAGCGGTTCCCGAGCTCTAAAAGGAATCATATTATCCGAGCTATATCAGCATTCATCTTAGGATTCTGAAGGATTATAGTGAATATTACAGTGAGTTTTATCAATTCTATCTTTACTGTGACTATTAACCATGAAAATGACTGAAACCGAGAAGGATCTAGTGCAAAATCCTACAGGAAAGTGAAAATAATTTTAGATATTAGTGGGTTTTGAGAGAGATGGAAATGTGGAAGTGTATTTCTGTATTCATATGGTGAACACAGCTGCAGTGCACACGCTGCTGTAAACAATACATTAAACACAGTGGGGACATGATCACCTGAGGCGCAGTAATCTCATAAAGCACAGTTTCTGTCATGTAAATTGAAAGTACAAGCTAGAGGTGGGTCTCGGCTATTTTGTATGCAAGTCCTATTCAATAAGTAATAATTCAATCAATTGAGCTGTCACCCTTAAACCTTTTCATCACACTTTTTCAAGCATTGAAATCTGAAACAGGGACAATTTCAGTAAAGAATAGACAACATTTTCTGTCCGTTTATATGTTGTGCTGTTTAAATTTTTATAGCTCTCAATGTTGATATATGGCTCTAATATTCTGCGTTTTGTACATTTTGTGCTGAAACTAAATGAGTTTCTCTTGTGGCTTAAAATAAAAGTGTTTTTGCCCATCTTTGTCAGATTTCATGTGAAAGCAGAATTAATCTTACAAATCTAAACACATGTTGGTTTCGGTTTAGTTTCGTGAAGGCATCCGTCATTTTTATAAAGTACATTAAGCTTGGAGCTGTTATGTCTAGGATCCAAATTTTTTTCACTTCTATTTTATTATTTATCTGGAAGTGACATGAATGACACTGAGTACATAATTTAAGCAGGCTCCGGAGCCCCATGTGGACCTTATTTGGACACTCATACATCACTCTGAATACATAAGAAGCTGCCAGCTGGAAAGAGACCAAACATAAAAGGAAAGACTGATTACGTGTTGATGTTTCCAGGACACAGACCTGTTGGGACTCTGATGTGGTCCGGCTCTTTGGCTCCACCTCTGTGGGTGACGTGGGTGTAGAATCTGTTACCAGCAGGGTCCTCCTCGCCGGTTTATCACAGACCGGTTTCGTTACACGGAACCTGACCGAGAGGACAAAACAAGTTCAAAACAAGTTCAGACTTTTTTTGCTCTGGAAACTGAGCTCATTAAAACTAACTTGGGTCTTCATGTGTGGAAGGAAGAAAGAGTTTATCAAAGTTAAGGAACTAAAAAGGCACTCTTTTCTAGAAGAACTTTGCTCGTTTTGGAGTGTGTGTATGTTTTTATAAAAAGCCACATTTAGGAAAAGCATTTTAACAGAAATTTTGTGGCAATATTAAATGATTTACTTATAGTTAAAACTTGTTAGGTTGCTTATTTCTGTGCTACAGCTGGTATTTTCTATTATTTCTACATAAATATACAACTCTTCAACCAACACAAAACATCTCCACGCACTAGCAACACATGTAGTCTGAATCTTTAATTAAATCAGCAAATGATTACTTGTATCCAGGTCATGTTGACCCTTAGCGGACGCCGCTATTCATCTGGGTGTGTAAATGAAAAGAAGCCTCTCTGCATCCCAATCACCTCTCAGCAGGACATTAAGGATGAGGAGAACGATGCTCTTCTGCTCCACTGGTGGACTGAGAAATCATCTCTTTACTTCAAAAGCCAGGACAACCTTATCTTAACTGTGCTGGCTTTAATTTCAAATTTCAATTTCAAAACTACCTTCTGTGTCACAAAAAACTAATGTCATAATGGCATGTACATTGCTAATGTATATGGTTGTGTGAGTAATTTGATTACTGCATGCTATAGAGGAGGGTGCCCCTAGTGGATGAACGTCATCTCTGTGACTAACCAGAGCCATTGTCCAGAGTGTACCCGCTTCAGGCCCAAGCTGCTGGGATAGGCTCTAGCCACCTTCAACCCCAATGGGACTAAGTGGTAGAAGACGATTTTTTTTTTTTTCTTTTTCAGAAACTAAACAGACAATCCAAGATTATTTGCAAAGCAGGATCTGGATATGATTAGAGCTTGTAAGCTTATAACATACAGCTCTATTTAAAATCTGTGCCATCTGTTGAAACCCCAATTAGTGCAGGCTTCTCTTCTGTCCCCATCTCATTTCCAGTCACTATCACTGGATTCTAACAAGTTAAGCTAAAAAATCTGAAAAAAATGTTTTTTTAATCCTGCAGCTAAAAAGTCCAGTGAGACTGGTGCATGTGTTGCAATGATGATGAAACCCTTTGTATCCTGCACCGAGCAGACGTCAAGCCAAACACAGTCATGAAGTCTCATTAGCTACTTTTTTCAGAAGGTTTTGCCCCGTGGTGACAGCCCACCAATTAAAGATAATAAGAACTGATTAATTTAACAAAGGTTGGAGGAGCTTTACTGGTTTCCAACATCAGCTACTAATATGTCCCACAAAAAATAGCTCTGGACTTATTTCAGTCATGAATCTGCCTTGTGCCTTTCTTTTGTGAGAACTTCTCTTATGTCCTTTTGGCGTGGCTTGTTGCCAAGGTGCAGTGCCTCTACGACACAGGTTAAGCACTGAAGCTTACACAAAATCTCCACACACATCCCGCCCCGCAGCTTGTATTTTCCTTCCCTTACTGTTCTGCCGTGTGTGTTCCAGGTCACTAGTCCTCTGTCAAAGTGCGCCATGGAGTTAGCCAAAGTAATTAAGAGTGGATTTGTCATCCAGGGTTAAAGTTTGATATTAAATGAAGTGTGTGTAGGAATACTTGATTTGGCTCTGAGGCAAACTTAATAACTTCTAACAAAAGGGAATTTCTAGGATGAGCTGTTCTGCCTTTTCTTGGCACGCGCTCGTACACACCTGCCCACAGCCAGCACCGTGACCTCTCCACAGTGGCTCCGTCTCTGCTCTGCCTTACGGGCTGAAGGTTTCCTCATGAGCGGCCATTTTTTCTGGCTACAGCGCGTGCAGATGTTCTTGTGGCCGCCCGGGCCTCCGATGGTGTGCAGGTGGTTGCAGGTGTGTTTCGGAGCGCCCAGAGGAGCCCCGGGCGAAACAGGAGTCAGCGGAGGAGTGGCGGTGGCAGGGGAGGTGGGGGTAAGAGGAGGCCTAAGGAAGGGAAAGCAGATCAGGTCATCGAAATGATCCTTAATGCGACACAATAATTACGCGGTGAGTGTGTAATTAGTGAAGCTGCTCGAGAATGTGCCCCTTTTATTATCCATAAAGCACAAGAAAAAGAATGTAACTGAGCCAAAAAAGCTATAACTCCACAAGTCAGAAGAAATGAACCAAGAAACCTTTCATAGGTCAGCACCATCACGTCTTACAAAAACTACATTTTTCGCTTGTCAATTCTTTGGAGCTTTGAAAAGTGAGACCTTTCGCTGCGAAGTACTGACCTACATTCAGCCCAAAACATTTTCATTTCGAGGCGAGAAGTTAAGCCGACTGGATTCCACGGCGCTCCGTTTATCACAGCCTATCCCGGCAGGAAAGGCACGTTCGTATTTCATATTTCATCTTTCATATTTCATCAGGACGAAAATAATTACCGACAAGCTCTTTGAGAACAATCGAGCTGAATTATAATGTTTAAAGTTATGATGGAAGCAAATTTCTGTACGAACAGGCAGCAGATGAACTAATGGGACGCCTGATCAGTGGAGAATAACAGAGGCTTGATTGAATTCCATATCTTTAAACATGTTTTTTTAAGTAAAGCTGCAATGTGTTTGTTTTTTCTCATTATCAGGCAGGAAGCGTGTGTTCATTGTGCATGTTTGATGACTCTAGGGAGAATGCAGTCTTGTTGATACCATACAATACAAGCCCTACTACAAATACCCTCCCTAGATTTTATTAGTCCGGTGTGCTATTCTTGTTTCCCGTTTAATGCATGCACCGAGCACCACAGCAAATCTCTAGTACTGTCAAAGAAAAAAAGCTTTTAGTAAAGAATTTTAATGAACTCCCGAGAAAGCAGTGAAAGAAGAAGAAGAGGCACTACAGAGGGGCAGATGAGTGGTAAATGGTGGAGGACCGGCTGAATCTGGAGAGGCAGATACTGTAGCTCACCCTGGCCTCACTACCTCACTACTGCCCCTTATAGTGTCTCCTATTCCTCTTCATCAGTCTTTCTCTCTCCCCCCGAAGTGTCCCATAAATTACCCCCCTCCAATACCCCTCTTCGCCTCTATTCCACTATCTCTAAGTGATCCACTGGCAGCCTGCCCGACCTGGATGAGAGAAACCGTGGAGAATAACCGAGGGACTCCTAGCAAACTGAAATGAACACAAAAAATGGCAGGAAGTGGCACACAAAAGCGAGGGCTATAGACAGGAGATTTGGAAGGGGAACTGAAGACACATGAAAGTGACTCTAGGGAAATGATTTCAGCTGATTCTCCTTCTCCTGAGCAGCACTGTGACTGAGCAGAATACCTTTTCCCCGGCTGAGGCAACACTTCCGCTATTTATCCTCGCCGCTTCTTCTTAACAAAGGTGAACATCTCCCCTGTCTTTATCTCCCGCTTTGACTCAGTGAACAATACGCATCGGGATGAAGAGAAGATGACAGAGGGACACGGGGAGAAAAGCAAAACAACCACTCGATTCCCTTCCACTTCTCTCCTGTCAGTCCGATTCTCTTTCCCTTATCTGAGTGGACGAGCGCTGGCTGCTACACTGTTCAATAAACGCTGCACAGGTGACCACTTGCACGGAAAGTGTTATCTGAGACGGCGTTAAGCGTGATACATGGCCATTTCCACATGACAAAGTGGTCACCTTGGGTTTCTGATACGCTGATGACTTTCTCTCGTGTATTACAGTATCGTGTTAACAAACAGAAGTACGGAGAATTTAAAAACGGTAAACTAGGTGAGATAAAATACTTGGTGGACATCTTTCACAGCCCAAAATGGTGACTAAATTAAGTTTGTGTATCACTTACTTGGGCCTGTACTGCAAAAAAATCATTTCTGCACAAGAATCTAGTTAAATGTTTATAGAAATCACCATATTTATGCAATAGGTTTAAAAAAGAAACAAGGGCAGCAAACTGTGGAGTTAAAAGTGAAGTTGTCATTAACATCTGCGGATTCTGGCTTCAGATTTATTAAGAACTGATGCCAGCAGCGACTGAGAGAGATATTCTTAAATAATGCCTCAATGCTGCAATATGGGGCACTGTGGCATTTTGGGAATAGTCCCCAGCTGCCTGCTCCCAATCAAGCTCTGCCAATCTGGAAGCCTATCAGAGGTAAAATGTGGCCTGATTGCCTTGTCCATTCATTTCCCGCTGTGTTCAATCACTGCTGTGCTGACATGACTTGGCTGTAAGAGAGACTTCTGGTGCCATCTGGTGGTTCACAACTACAGTGCAGCAATTTTTGAATTCATTTCAAAATTGGACAAGGAAAAGAAAAGAGCCGTTTGAGATAAGATTTAAAGGGAAACTTACCCGTCTGAATCAATGCTGTTTTCATGAATCATGGCTTTCAAGGCGTCGGAGTTGGCTGAAACAGAAAGAGAGAAAAAGTCTGATTGAGGAGCACAAAAAAGAGGGGGAGATAAAAGTATTGTGGGAATTAGCAATGAGAACGCTTCAGTGACTTCAAAAGCAAAGCGCTTATTGAAAGATGGTGGCTAAAGATTACTTCTTAAAACAATTTAATGGCACATCAGAAGGACTTTTTCAATTTCTCCAACAAACGTCAGCATCCACACAATGCCAACAGCTCACATGCACATTTGCATAATTTCTTCTCTCTGGGCAGATTTCCTTAAGACCAGGCCCTGATGCATTCACTGACTTAAAAAAAAAGATGTGCACTCACTGTATACTCACATTGAAATTTTCACATACCTCGGGAAATGGGGCCAAAGTACAGCGAAACACAGATGACTCATGAAGGTGCGCGCCAGAGTCGTACTCTATGATTACATGTAACCAGCCTTATCATCCTCATACCATCTGGCACCACGGGCCTTTTTATGAAAGCACCCAGGATGACAGCTAGTTATTTTTAGCGCAGAGGGCTGATTTTAGTCATGCTTTTTTTTTTTTTTTCCCTGAGAGGCTTCCCCTTCACGCCTGAGTCACTTACTTAATAAATATATCAAAATCATAAGCGAGAAAATGCTATGTTTTCAGGGTTATTACTAATCCTGTGGAAAGGTAACATGAAATTACTTTATCTATATTAGAATTGATGCAATATACTGTACTTCAAAGTTGTTGCACTTTTTCAAGCCCACAAAATAGTGCAGTGAGCATATCATTAATATGTATTATGTATAGATATTATAAATAAAAACACTTTTGGCCACACATTTTTGTGTCTGTCCCAGTGAATTACTCTATGATTACCTCTAGATGGCACTCTTTCCTTTCTTCAGGACTCTTCAAATCATTCAGCACAACATACCCATGTGCAGCTGTGATCCAAAATTAATAATGACCTTCTTTTCCAAAGCCCTTGAATCTGAACTTCCAGTAAAACTCTCATTCATACGCAAACCTGCCCTACAGAACACTTCCTGGATAATGTGTGAAAATGTTCTTAGAAACACAGCGTAAGAGATGCAGATAAAAGAGAAAGTAATAAGAGCAAAGACACAGAGCACAGGTGGAAATGTAGCTTTCAGTTGAGCGCGTTGTACCTTCATTTTTCATAATGTAGTGGACGATCTGTCCGACGGTGTCATTGTTTTCACTCATGGTGTCATTCATCTCTGCAGAGAACAGAAAGATACACAGTTAAAACTACAGCACTTATGACTACATCTATGCTACAAAAGTGTGACAATAAAAATGGCTCCAACACTGACAAATAAAGCTTGTGAATGAAAACGTTTAGGAAGAAGGGCTAGTGGTCAAGTGTAATTGTGCAAGCATTATTTAGCACACACCCCTGTGAGGCACTTCCTACGGTTTCCTGTTGATTGGAGTGCTTCTTATATTACACACTGCATTTTCACACCAGCGTCTTTTAGTCCACACCAAACAGACTAACGAAGCTGGCATTAAAAAGAGCATAAAAACTCAACCCAAAAGCCAATCCGAGCAAATCCAAGCTGAGACCAATGAAACCTGATCACATGAAACGTAAGAACGAATCGACTGAGCTGTTTGTTTTTTTCCGTCTCTTTTGTTTCTACATGCGTAAAAGGGATGGGCCTGCTGACAAGACAAAGACAGACAAGTAAAAGGGAATTCTCAATTGCATTACAGGAAAGTCCTTTTTCAATATAGGAATTACTACAAGTGGAATGATAAATAACAGGTTTCAGAGAAGGGCAGAGGTTATATTATTTCCAAAGGTCAGGACTATTAAGGCTATAAGCTAACCTGGACTATACTGTACTTAAGAGATAAACACCAGTACAGACTCCCCCTGCAGTACAATGTAAACAGCTAATAGTTTCCATTGCACTGCAGCATGTGTGGTATAGCCCTGGTTCAGATTCACCGTCATTACAACCACAGAAAGTTGAAAAAAAACAACCATCGTTTCATTTCCCCACTTCCTGAACATTAGAGTGTCATTCAGAGACATGATAATGATAATCTAAGCTGTCCTCACCTCAGATAACACACCCCTAGTTGTGTCACACCACGGGTTACAACGACAGATTACTTCCTGAGTGCTATTCTCTGAAAAAACTGAAATTACGAGGAAAGTCAACGTCCCGTGATAAGACTGTATCTATATTCTTATCGCCGTGACGGGCAAACAGAGGTGGGTTGGGAATGTGTTATGTGCCCGACAGTAAACATGAGAAGGTGGGCGACTATGAGCAATGCGCACATGACAACTGACCCCTCAAAATCACATGAGTATGACAGGAAAATTGAAAATAAAACGGTGATTCATTTGTAAAGCGATGCGAAAGATATCACCTCACACTTTTACGGCTGCACGTGAATATCTGACTCTATGATACTTAAATGAAACTTGAAACTTTAAATGAATCGGTGTTGACTTAGTGACTTAAGTAGAGTAATAACCTTGTGAGTGTCTCTAAAAATAGAAACTTGCCAGGCCCATATTGTTTCCCATTCAAAAAATAATGAGAAAATTAGTTCTTTGTTGTATGACTAATTATAGCACAGCCAATTGTCACATTACCGCAAGCCAGGTATGACTAACTGGTGTGACGGACATTTTTCTCATCTACAGCTAGCTGCAAAGACACAGCTTAATTGGTCACATATTTTTCAGCTGCATATAGTAACATCTGGTTATGAAATGGGTTTAGTTGATGTTACCAAACAAGTCTGAGCAGGGGTGCCCAAACCTTTTTCCTCAGCAGGCCAAAATGAAAAGGTTTTTTTTTAAATGCCTTTTGTCTGTGTGCCACAGCATCCATTTTGTTCTGACGAGGTGAGTTGGTAACTTGCAAACTTAAGGTGTTTGACCTAAACTTGTGCTGTTTTACCAAGACCTTTTTAAAAAAATCCATCAAAAGAGGACTAGTTGTGGACTTATAAAGTGTACAAATGATCACACATGCACAAACCTACATGAATTGTCTAATAGTTCCCCGAGTTTTCTTTTTAAGACCCTTTAATCGTCGAAGTTAATGTCAGCACCAGGGTAGACTGTTTGTGGGATATATACTGTACACCCATTGGCTCTTCTTCAGTGAAATACACCATTTACAATAGGTAAATAAGCTCAACTGTCATTGAAATTTAAAGCAGTAGTCATTCTGCAATTTCAGTCACAAAACATGGCGACCATTTTTTTTTTCAACACAACACTTCAGCCACATATGCTGAACATTTTCTTACCTATTGTAATTAATGTACAAACAAACACCCAAACTGTAAGGCAGCATCACAGAACTTAAACTAAATTATTAAGTCAAACCGTTTTCATTCAAAAATCCCATTTGAACATGCACTGTGAACATATTTGAAACATACAGTTGAGCAAAATAAAATGTTTCAGTCATAATGACTTCAAGAATGCATTTTAATACACAGTGTAAGTTCTATTACTTCCTGCTTCTGCCCTGAAGGAAATGTTTTTGCATGTTTTCTTTTTTAACTAAAAATGTTGCATAACGGCTTACAACATATATCAACTGAATCATTTTTTAAGTGAACTCATCATCTTTGTGGAATGGCCGATTCAGCCAAAAACTACACACGGCACCTCTTAATCTTCTGTTTATCACTGATTAGTTTCCAGGTCCTATTAACTACCAATAACCTCCATAACCGTCTCCTAAAGCTACATGTTGTATCCTTGACCCTTCCTACCTCCCATCTCCGGATCTTTTTCCAGCTCATCATGTTCCTCCGCCTCGACCTGGCCCTGAGCTTCAGTGGTGCAGCGGTAGCCCTTCCTCTTTAACACGTGGCAGATGACCACTCCGAGCAGCCCCAGGAGGAAAAACGCCGGCACTAGGGCAAACGCTGTGAAGTCATGCTGGTTGCTGTTTCCCGCTCCAGTCTCGTTCTTACCAGTCCCTGCGGCATTCTCCACTAAAAAAAAACAAAAAACAGAACATAAAACAAGTGAATGTCATGTTTTTGTAAGACTGTAGTTACATGGCAAACCCATATCCACAGCTACAGTCTGGGGTTAGATTTGAAACCAAGCCTGAGCAGCTGAGGGATTTTTAAATGCCTTCAGCTGCAACATGACCGAGCTTTCCTGGATGAATCGAGTATGCGCTTGCCTTTGCAGTCTAATTGCTTAATCTGGTGCGAGATGTCACCCATTTTATGGCCAGTAGGATCAATTCAGTGTCAGAAGAAGGGAAGCTTTCATGAGTGTATCAGGAAACAGCTTGAAAGAGAAATGCATGCAAAAGTGGGGTATTTTAGAGATAAGCGAAAAACATCAGAAAGAATAGGATTGTTTGAAGTGGCCATAAACATAATCACTTTACCAGTTCCATCTCCCATTACACCTATTTACAAAAGCCAGACTTTGGACCCAGCAGGTGCCACTTGACACTAGGGAGATAAGTTCAGAGCAGACACTAGCTTCATACAAAGAGGAACCCTGTGCCTTTATTCCGCTTCATTGTGCCACATCAAAGCTACAAATATGAAACACGGGACATTGTTATTGTGCAGCAATGTGGTCACAGCTGAATAAACTCTGCCCCCAGGGAGAAAAGCATAATGAACAGCAAACTTAAATGAAGGAAAAAAAACTTTTAATTGATGGAGATAGTAAGTTCTGCAACTCTTATAACTCAAAACAGAAAAAAACAGTCACTAGTTTAATATGGTACCAAACTGAGCATCAAGGCTTTTACTACTGATAAATTCTGGAAATAAACTGTGACCACTTGTAAGCTTTTTCTTCTGGAAAGGTGCCCAAAACTCACGTTCTGTCAATATTTCAAAATCGTATGGAATTTCCATTCACAGCTATTCATTTCAAAAACCAATATGTGTGAGGTCACAGTTCAAAGGGCAGACTCGAGAAAAGCTCCCGGTGAACCATGTGACACATTCCATTACAACGCAACACACAAGAGGCCCTTTGTCCGTTATCATAACAATGAGCGGCAAGGAAGCAGTCAGCAAGAGACAGAAGAGTAGGGGTCTAAAAAAAACCTCAATAACATATAATTGAATCAAAGCTTATGGCTCTAAAAAAACAAAACAGAGAGGGACTTTCTGTGCGAGTGCATATGCCCAACAGTGTGTCTCCTGACGCAGGGATTGTGCTCTCTCATTGTCTCTGGTGCGTCAGGCTGAATAGACTGAGATAGACCATTGTCTAGTCACTGACCTCCCAGTGACCAGCCCTGTGTTTAAACAGAGAATGAATTTAGTGTAGTAAAGTGAAATCTGATTGGGTCAGTCTGTCCTTGTATTAAAAAAACCCCAACATCAGCCATTTTAAAGATTGAAGCAAGTACATCTCAAATCCAACTTAACATTTTTACTGCCTTGTGCTTTAAACAAAGTAGGCCCAAAACAGCTGGGTGCTTTCCAAAAACCCAAAGTACTCCTGTCCAGTGTCAAATTATCTGAAGCTGAAATGTATTTCAGAGTTAGCTCCAACTTGATAAAAGGGCTTTACCGTCCCGCTAGTGTAATTTCCTGCAGTTTTAAAGGATTGAGCCTCAGCGTACATCTGTCCGCCTGAAGGTTATTGACGTCTCCGCAGCCCTTTTTCACCAAATGATGTCAAATCAATTTTCTGTAAAAAACGCAAGAGGGGTAATGATTCGTTCAGAAATACTGTGGTTTGCAAGTATGTGGCCTAAGTCTTCTTGCACTTTGCCCAACATTTTCATACCAGTTTTTCTTCTTATAAACAACCAAAACTCCACCTAAACTCAGTTGTCTACGGTCCAACTTCCCACAGTCAGCACAGATGTGTTAAGACACCATTGGTGACCAGTGCCGATGACCAGAGCACCATGTATTAATGACAAAGGTCGGGTCAAAAAACAAGGATGTGGTTGTTCCTTCTTGCTGAAAACCTCCATGAGACAGGGGTATGTTGAAAGGTTAAGTACTGTGTTTGAAACCTTTTTGATACTGGGGGGGAAATCTCAGAAATGCTCTATGTTTTATCAAAGACTGACCTTCCAGACGTTCTACAATCTAATCCATAGCTTGGTGTAACTGCATTATCATCTTCCTCAGGGAAATGGAAAATGTTGGTCCTCTTCTCATTCCCCATTAGTTTGGCCACAGCTCTTATTCTGTAACCACAACTGTCTGAAATAGGCACAGTGAATAAACATGGCACACAACCATTGTTCTAACACTGTTCAACTCATAAACGACTGATGTAATTATGAACTGTATGGTATTTAGTCTTCTTATGTCTTCTTAGAAATGACAGAAAACACTATTACTATCAACTCAGTCCTGCAGTAAAAGGGTTAAATGTCCATCCGTTCAAATCTGACCATCTGTCATTTCTTCATTGTAAAACTCATTATCACTCCGTATTAGGCCAAGGCTCACAGGAAATCTAAAGTCTTTATATCTGGTGTTAAACTTCTTAATTATCACAATCTAACCCCAGTCACATTAGAAATCACAACATTCACCTAAGGACATGATTGTCACAACTATGCACTGATTCAAGTTACATCTGCCATGTTTCCTGCTCGACTTTGCAGACACAAACATTTTCTGACTTTCTGTTTGGCTCTATTTTCTGTCTGTAGATGTGGTGTACATTCAATTACGCACCAGAAGTCAATGCACATGGAAGCTGCAGAAACCACTGTGGTCTCTGCTTTAGTTCTTAAGAGCTCCTGTATGTGTAAGAGGATAGGCAGCTGGAAGGAGACAGTATGCAGTATGCAATGTTTTAGACGTGGCATTTATTGCGGCTGAGACATGCATCCTGGACCAGTCAATAAAGGAGTGCGTTATCTCTGGATATGAAACAATAATAGTCTACATCATCATCAGAAGCAGGACTCCCTAATTGATGACAGATTTGTTCCAGTTCATTATTGCGCTTTACATATTTTCTACCTTTACGCTTAGAGTCATGTTCCAGTGATTTACAGCTCTTCTTTAAAATGCAAAAGTTGGTTTTAGATATGCTCGCCTGGTGTTTCTAAGTGTTATTGGAGCTCCAATTCCACTCTTAACGCTTGCTACTACTTGGAAAATATCAGGACTTCAGGGTATGAAACATGGAGCCTAGTCCTCTAGATCATCAATCTGCTGCAGCGCTTCTCATCCAAAGTGGAAAAAATAATGCAAACTTACGCGACACGATGGTGGGGTTGGCCATGAAGAGACAGGACCTCCGCGATAGCCACTGGTGTTTGGGACAGTCCGCCGCTAGATGGTCGCCAACTGTGGTCAAACTAAAGTTAAAAAGGAGGGACCTTGCGTTTCCTGATTCCCAAACACAGGACCCGCCCTGCTTTTCGAAGAAGAGCAGACTCCGACAGAAGGCGGGACCACAAGATGATTAAAAGTCATGAACTTCCGCATTCGTAATTTGGACTTTTTTGCCCCAGTGCTACTTTGTTAAAGATACCTCAGTCATTTCTAGCACAAAATAATTCCTTCTTTTTTTGAGAAAATTAGAATAAACACACAACTCAGCTTGGAGTGCCCTTATGTATTCGTCTACTCTTGTTTAAGTGTTTTTGTTGTGTGTGTTGTAATAATAGACGAAGAAGTCATCCGTTAATGACCTTTATTTTCTTTCTTTTTCTTCAGCTTTTTATATAACAAGATTTTCGTGATTGTATTCCTGCAAAGAACGTTAAATATCACATAGAAAATGTACTTTTTAAAAAGAAGTCCTTATCGGCTCATGTGCAGCTTGAGGCTCCATTATGGATTAATACAAAGTCTATGCAATGCTGCCATCTAGTGGTCACTTCCATATTAAGAAATCTGAACATTGTAAACATTTTTGCAACACTATTTGCAAAAAAAAAAAAAAAATGTGTATGTAAAAGCCTATTGGGTCCCAAAGTCTGCATATGTTGTATACAATCCAACTTTGTGAAGATGAGTGAGGTCAGTTACATACTGAGCGAAGTGCAAACATTTTAAAACGTCACTGAAGTCAGCATATTTTGGTTCTTCTATTTTGTTAACACCTCGCATTATCTTTATATCGTTGCCCCCAAAATATATATATATATATATATATATTTTTTTTTTTTTTTTTACTTGCCCCTGAAAAAATTATAAAAAATTTTTTGTAGGACTCTCAAAAAAAAAAAGTTTTGAGTTGCCCAAGACTTTTTTTTTACTTGCCCCTCATAAAAGATTTTTTTTTAGTTGCCCCCCCCAAAAATATATATTTTAAATAAATAGAAATTGATCATTTTTGTGAGCACGTGTGTCTGGATTAATCTTACCAAATATAGAGCGTTTTGGATGAAATCCCTTGGAGGAGATACATTTTGAATGAGGGGTGCAATTTAGTTGGTGGCATGCTCCAGCCAAAATGGCGGACTTCCATTTGGGTTTTGGCCGTAATACAATTTTTTGTTTGCCTTGAAACAGCCTATGTATCTACCAAGTTTCTTTTTTTCTGCGCTTTCGGTTTCCATAGGTCAAATGTATTTTGATTTTCCAGAGGTCGCCACTGAGTCATTTTTTTTTCACATTTTTTCTTGCGGACTTAACATAAATGAATTTTTCTTGTCTTGAAATTCAAGTTCCTTGACTTTTAGTGCATGTTCAGGGGGCGAAATTTTCGCTCAAAGAGCAGAAAAAAGCGGAATAATAATAATAATAAATTTTAATATGCCCTCCTGCTCGAGCCTAATTATCATCGTATTCAGACATTAGTCTAAAATGCGTTTGATATGAACACATATTTTTAGCTCAATATCAGTGGGATACGGGTCACGGTCATTCACACATGTGGCCCGTGCTTTGGCCTACATCTGCTGTGTTTACAGCCCATCAGTAGCCACCCCTTCAGCCGCGTGCTTTTGGAGAACATGTGACGTCAGGGGGCAGCGAGCACGTTGAGAAGTGCATGCAAGACTCTCTGTGGAGCCGTAAATATCAAAATAAAGGCTGAGCGAAATATGAAAAACATATACAGAGTGTTGAGCGGCTGTCTCATTCAGGGAGCGTTAAGTGATAGGACATGGATAAGAACATAAATAAGAAAATATTAGATGTTACATGGAAACTGACTACCTGTTTTAACCTGACTGCATTTGTAATTTGGGCTATTGTTGTGTGTTAAAACTAGTCTGTAATGTCCTTTTGTCGTTGTTATTGTGCCTGTAGTGTTTTTTTGTGTGATTGTAAACATGGGCAAGCTAACACAAGGTAAGGTGAGGTTAACTGAGGTTTTATATTTCTGAAACTTGATCTCCACACACTGCAGGTCTTTGCGCCTTTATTCAAGGTATTATGTGCGGCCAGTGCAGCATCAGTGTGGGCACGGCTACGCCCTCATGTTCTCCTCTGTTTAGAAGTGAACTCAGCGCCAGTCACTCTGCAACGTGACCACCGAGCCCCGTGCAGCTCCTGGCAGCCAATCACAGCAATTCTGGGCGGGCACTGGGCGGGCACTGGGCGGGGTCTCGGTCTCGTAGTGGCCAATCACAGCGGCTGATTAATAATGACTTGCCAGACCATGCACACGCACGTGTGTCCCTGCGTGTAAACTACTGCTGAGGGGAGGAACAAAATGTCTAGAGAACATATAGCGACGGCTAAGCACAGATCGTCGATTCCTCCGGAGTTAATGCTCGTTATTCTATATTTTAGAGTACCTCGCGTACTATAATAATATAATACCTAAGCGTTTGTTTTCGTGTTGAAGCATTTCTACGGTAAGCTGTTGTTTTTTTGGTTTCGATGTTTTGTCTGTAACTGTTGCTTTATATGTAGCATGTTAGCATGTTGCTTGTGCTAATACTGCTCCCGTGTTCAGTGTTAACTGTATGCATTGTTGGCTATAACCGATATGGTGCTTAATATCTGTGTTATGTGTTATTTATAATGCTGACCATACGCAGATGAAACTTGTAGCTGCTCCCTTTTAACCCTTTGGATGTCTGAGTAGCCTACATGGTCCCACCGTCTTAGTACAGTGCATAGCGATTACTTAGTGTCCGATATTACATTAAATGTGACAGCAGTACAGTAGGCTTGTTAAAGATCTAAAGATTTTTCCAGACAGTTTGATAAAAATTGTCAGTTTTGTTTTTTGAGGGTGGACATTGCATGTGGACGTTGCACAATGTATTAACTGGGCTGCAAAATGCCACTCTCTGATAGGTGCATACAGTTCAGCCGACGACCACCCAACCAACTCCACATCAAGACCATCTACTAACACTACACTGCTAAAATGTCACTGCATGAAAAATGGATCACGCACACTGTTTGTTAGATACCATGAAACACTTCACCAAGATATGAGTATTCTGTTGCACTGCAGGGTTTGAAAAATGTTTTATTTTTAGGAGTATCTGCAGATTTAAATCAAGCACTAGGTCTGCACACTTCTTAACACTATTGAAAGAGATAACCTACTTATCAGCAACACAGCTTTGATTTTCTCCTAGTATTACAAGAAGCGATGAGGTCACATACCCACATCTTCTTTAACTTTTCTCGTTAGGGGCCATTATGGCTGTTGTGAGTCTGATGATTTTTGTGAGAAGCTTGCTATCTGCTCCGTTTTTATTGTGATGGGAGGTATCAAAAAATGAACAACAGAAATAGTGGGAATCTCGTCAAATCTGGGATCTGCACCAGAGATTGAGTCAACACAGCCGCCGGAGACATGACAAGTAAAGAGTCTACCATTTCTCCCTCACAGCAATATCCAGAGGGAAAATGAGTGATTCACCAGCAGTTGTTGTTTTGGTAAATAAAGGACCATGCAGATTAGGCTACAACACCTCAGCACCGCAGCATTTCTATTTTGGGTTCAGGTTCAACAGACCAGATCATATAAAGTCATAGCCTGAATCCTATTTCCACTTCTTCCTTCACCCACCAAAATAATAAAAACAATTAGATGAGAGTGAGAGGAAGACGGAGAAAAAAAAGGGGATTCAATAATAAATAGCAACATTAAGGGTACTGTCTTCCCACATGATGCTTGAAAATAGCCAAGTTGTGTCTGTTTCAAGTGCCTTGAGTGCTTCTTATTTGTGCTATTTGGACTGAGTTTCAGTTGACGTGTGCCAAGACTCACTTATGACTCTACATTTGCTGTTGAAGGAGGTTAACCAGGAAGCAATACTCTTTTAAATTAGATCCCCAGACTTCTTTTAAAAGTTTGTAGATCACAAACTTGACACCAGACCAATGGAAGTTTGTTAGTTTTGTGAAATGAAACTGAATGAAACACACTGATTATTTTTTGTTATAATCAGAACATCATCACAGAAACCAGAGCAGTTAATTTTAAATCTTATGACACAATTATTCTCACATTTGGAATCATCCGGTGGTGTTACTTATGTCTAAATGAGTTTTCAAAACTCTTGCTGACACATTCTAAAGATGTGGTCGCTAAAGTTGGGTTCAGCCTCCACACCTAGTTGTGTTACATCATATGCGATGTTTAGATCGTGAACCTTACCTAGATCATGTGGAGTTTTGATTTTTTATGGACAAGTGTGGAAACACTTCCGTTTAGTTGTAACAGATGCCACTAATCATGGTGATGTAGTAGTTAGTTCAGCCTTAACAATAAACATCTGTCTGTTCCAGTAAGCGTATTGCCTTTATACAGATGATCTAACGATTCACAGAGGTGTGACAAATTGTGTAAATCATTTGCCTTGTAGGTACATGTTCTGAATACTTTAATGAGGTTAGACAAATGTGGGGCTTTCCTTGTGTGGCTAACACAGTTCATTTGAAAAGTGTCACAGTTTCAGTAAGCTTCAGTTGTTTGGGGAATTTGCATTGGTTTGTTCTTTATGACTGATTTAGTAGGCTGTATAAAAAGGTGGCCACAAAGATGTGTGTTATTGTATATTATATGCAGACTATTCTTAGTCCTGTGGTCGCCAGTGTGAACACGTAGTACTCGTTGTAAAGTCATGCAGAGCGCGTGCAGATGAATGCGTCTCTTATCTTATTAATGCATGAGATGTACAACAAACAGACACTGGTCTGAGTTCAGCTGCTCTCATCTACCACCACAGACAGCAGTAACAGGATAAAAACGAGTCTGAGCTGAGAACAGCGTCTGGCGTAGCGTCTGTGTGCGGACCTCTGTCACAGGCGTCCAACCTCCGCGCTGTCATTGGTCCAGCGCGCCGACCAATCAGCGCCCAGTGCCGCTTGCGGAAAACACAGCCGCGTACACGTGCCGTGTGTACACAGTAAAGCAGCGCGGCACAGAGCTGCGGTACATGCTGTCTATACACTAGACATGACAGTACCAGCACTCTGCGTTCACGCCACGGACGCGCCTATGGGTGAGAAAGACTGCACACTAATAATATTAATACTGAATTATATAACGATAGATGTAGTTGAGGCTTTAGCGGGACTGACGCTTCATTGAGACTAGGAGAAGTTTTCACATGTTTATGCATGGAGCCACGCCACACCTTCCTCCATCTTTTATCTGCAAAGTCGTGTCTTTTGTTTGTAGCTCATCGCAGGTGACATTTTTAAATGTACAGCGCGTTCTTTGATATTGCTGCTTATGTTTGATCATGTGTAAGCTGCAGTGATGGAGGTACATGCATACTGTACATGCAGTTCATTGTGACTGGCATACAGTAGATAATGCTAGATGGAAATTTGCCTTTTTACATTACATGGGGTAAGAAAAGTGGAGCCTACAACTTAAAAACTGGTATAGTCAGCGACAGTAGCTTCCCTTTTTAAATTAGTGAAAGCTATATAATAACTTTATTATGTTTTCTCACAGTTTAAAAAAGGACTCTCTTTCACTGGAGAGAAGAGGTGGTGCAAATTCAATCTACTGTGCATTACTCTGAGCAGACAGTTGCCTATAAGTCTAGTGACGCTGACTGCTTCATTTCTCGGTAGATTATGTGTTAAAAGTAGTCCTTGTGCAGCTAGTACAAACATGAAAGATTTGTTCTTAAAGCTGTGTGAGTGTTGTTAACAAGGATAGGTGCTGCTATTTTTTTCCTATGTCATGTATAGCTTGGCCAGATTTCCTTTGTGATGATTCCAATTTATAGAAGCCATCATTTATTTAGCATGTACTGCACTTCTTTGCCGTTATACAGGAATGTCATGTGTTAACAGTAGTGCAACCCATGGTGCCTGCACCTCCCACTTTGATCTAAAAAGGGTGTAGACTGCTACATGCAGTCTCTAATCACACTGAAACACACTGGGGTTGCAGTTAACCTTCTTTCACATTAAATAATTCCCCTAGTTTTGATATCTATAAACTAGCTGGTGCTGAGCTCTAGAACAATGACACAATACATGTAAAATCTGAGATGCTCTGGAGAATAGCTTAGTTTTGTAGGTAACTGTTTTCATGTCACTCCTCACATTCAGTTATCACCTCCACAAAGGCAGAAGCGGTATGTAAAAGTGCACCCACTTAAGAACTACACTGAAGGTTTTTTTTAACATTCAAAAAGCAATTGCGTATTGTTTCTCATACCTCTATCTTGCATAATCAAAGCTTGGTCACTCTTGCTGAGTGCATTTCCTGCGAGTAATTTCTGAAGGTGGGCGGCAAGTGGCTCATTGGTGGTTGCCTCACAGGCTCATGTTCAAGGGTGACCTGGTCAGCGTAGGCCTTTCTTCTGGGGAGCTGGCATGTTTGTCCCCGTGTCTGTGTGGTTTAGCCTAATGATCCAGTATACACCCACATCCCAGACACATGTGCCAGTAGAAATTAGACTGGTCTCTTCTTTACAATATTTTATAATTTCAAAATTGCTCTTTCGGATAATAAAAACGGATGTAACATGAAATAAAAAGTTCTAACATTTGCAACAAAAATTATTTGTCTTGTCACCAAAAGCATGCTTTGATTAATGTCTAAACAGAAAATGCATTGATACTGCTTTAGGATTTGGGTGGGTGGGCTGTAACTGCACATCTAGGTATTCTAGTAGCCTTAGCACACTTTAGCAGCAGCAGTAGCATCACCTCCACCCACCGCCTTGTGTCTCTGCCATCGCCCATGGAAGTATGCATGGATGCCAGCCATTCCCCATGACACCCACTCGTTCCCTGTTTGCATATACCCAGATCATGATAGCTCCTTCCCCCGCCCCATTCGGCCTCAAATGCACACAGTTTGTCATGTGCAAGTGTGCAGCATCCATCTGGCCAAACATAATGCTCATTATTATTCATTTTCAGCCAGAATCACATGAGTCTGTGCTTTGTTTTCATTTTCAGTTATTGTGTAATAAGTGGCATCTATCCTTATCCTTTCACACCTGTTACCCTCCTGAACCTCAGCTGTATTGGGCTCTTGCGTCATGACGCAAAGCTGAGGTAACTCTGTACATTGATAGCACAGTTCCACCTATTCTGCTTTAAAGTATGATTACACGCCAGGTAAAGAGGGTTGTAGGACGGATGGATCCATAAAACGAAAGTAATGACGACTGAGGAAGAGCCCATGTTGTCTTCTCATTGCTTTGTCAGGGCTTAAAGGATTACAGGGCGTCTCCCTCCTCGAAATAAATAGCACTAGACTTCAACTTGCGTAGGTGGACGCTACATATAAACTTCTATTCTGAAACAAGCCCCATTTGATGATGCTGATGTGTGTTGATCCCTCTCTCCACTATCTGTTTTGTCTGTCCTCCAGGTAAAAGGGGACTAAGCTATGACGACTGACAAGTGTTCCTTGTACTTTTGGCATTAGCACACCTGGTCTATATTCAGAGGCATGTATACGCACTGCTTGCATGTAAATAGAATCTGAAAGTAGGGTTGTTTAGTAGATTTCCAGAGTAAAAGTCTAAAAGGGACTTGTGCATGATAAAATTTTGCAACATTCAAAACATTTCATGGCCAATCCCAACTGTATTGAAGGGCAACATGATAAAGTGATAAGCATGTCATTTCTTATTTGTTTTCTGCAGTCCTTGAGCGATACCAGCAAGACCATGACTAGAATATTACTTCCTATCACTTATACTCTTTTTCTTTTTTTTTCTCTCTTCATTTCAGGTGGCCTTTAACACCTAGAGCAGCCTGGAAGAAGCAAGAAGATCACATACAGAGTGAAGGGACTGTCTTTTTTTTCTTGCACCAGGCCTGTTTTTCTCACTCTCTCGCACAATTTCTCATCCCATCTGTTGGAGCACTTATGCCAAGGCTGTTTCATAAGCCAAACCATATCTGGTCTGCAGGACTTTGAGTGACACTTTCAAGCTCCAAAAGCACTTGTTGATTCTTGGTTATTTGCAAGAATCTCATTAATGACAGGATTTACATCCAAATCTCTTTTTCATGCAATATTGCCAAGGCAGACAATGGTTTTCTCTCCTTAGTTACTCACCATTCAACCAACAACTATGATTCATCCAAGTATACAGAGTAGTCCTACTTAACTTGGAGCAGTTTGTTTCATTTGCCTTGGCTGACACGTGAAGTTATCTCAGCCTCATCCTACTCTAGTATGAGTTATGACAACTCTAAATCAACGTCCGGCGGCAGCCCTCGGGGACGAGTTGCAAGGGCCGAAGACAAAGACACTGACCTTGAAGCTGATTCTGAAAAGCTAGATTCC
The DNA here is from genome assembly GCA_036850595.1 of Rhyacichthys aspro. Classification (NCBI taxonomy): domain Eukaryota; kingdom Metazoa; phylum Chordata; class Actinopteri; order Gobiiformes; family Rhyacichthyidae; genus Rhyacichthys; species Rhyacichthys aspro. The sequence continues at coordinate 8,619,739 of CM072165.1, read as the reverse complement.
CCTAAAAACAGTCAGTCTAGTGCCAATGTCGCAACGCAGGAGCAGGGAAATGGATCTGGAGGTGGCGCATCTTCTCCCAGCGGTGGTTCCAGATCTGGGGGCTCATCCGGCGGCCAGAGGGGCACTAACTCTGACGATATGGACGGACTGTCCAGTGGGAATGACTCTGGGGAGAGGGAAAGTGAGGGTGGGATGGAAAGGGAGAACGGGTCTCGCGGGCGCCAGTCAACACGCAGTTCCCACAGCTCGTCCAATGGGAAGGATTCGGGCTTGATGCTTGAAACTACAGAGAGCAACAAAAGGTACAATACTCACAAATCCTGTGCGTTAAAACATTTGAAATTAATTCAGTGTCTTTCAAGGTTTAACTTTAATGTTAAAAGATTGTCTTGAATGTGCAGTAAGGCCACAAATCTAGTCCATTACATAACAGACCTAAAATGCTTTCTTATGGTATGTTAAATCATAAAACATATAATTGCTAAAATGACTGGGTAAATAGGGCACTAAATTTAGTATGGTGTTGCGCAATCCAGTGCTTTAAAAACTGTTGAGACACAAACAGTGTCAGTGCCAGCAGCTACAGTGATTTACCTTGCAGGTAAACTTGTGTGTGTTAGTTTAGTGAATGTACATGAGCAGTTCAGTGAAGCTTGTCAAACACAGATGGAGAGCTGTAAGGGCATCCTTCTCACACATCAACTTGTGTCAGGATGCCTAGTGTTGAAAATAATATTATTGCCACTTGATTTTCTGTTGCACATGCTTGTGCACATGCTTTATGTGACTCAGTGGCATGGACATCAGTCGTGTGGGCACAGCATTTCTCATCTTAAACCTTCTTCTCACAGCTCCAACTCCCAGAGTCTTTCGCCTCCCAGTGGCTCATTGGCCTACAGCATGTTGTCGAATGGCTCTGAGCACGATCCTCCCTCCACATCAGGCTGCAGCAGCGACCAGTCAGCCCGACTTCAGACTCAGAAAGAGCTCATGAAGGCCATCAAGGAGCTCAAGCTCCGCCTTCCAGCTGAGCGCAAGGCCAGCCACTCGAGCACGCTAAATGCCCTCAAATATGCACTACAGTGTGTCAGACAAGTCAGAGGTAAGAGTCACTTCTGTTTCTGATTTTTCCTTTTTGCTCTTGATATATGTTTAAGTGTGATATGTTTGCCTCCTATGTCTACAGCTAACAAAGAGTATTACCATCAGTGGAGTGTAGAAGAGTGCCACGGCTGCAGCCTGGACCTGTCCACCTTCACCATAGAGGAGCTTGATAATATCACCTCAGAATACACGCTCAAAAACACTGTAAGTTGTATAAACTACTGCAGGGAAATTTCTCTTAGATTAGATTTAATTTCTTCAGGAATTTAATGCAGTTAATCATATATGGAATTGAATTTTTTACTCTGTGATATTATATCAAATGTAACAGAAAGGAAACAAGGTTGTAAATTATACTTTTAGGCTATTTATTCATGGGCTTCAGACAAATTTTTAAGCCACTTGAATTAATCTTTATTTAGATTATTATTGAATACTGCTTCTTGAAAATGCAAAGAGTTTTATGTAACGGACAACCTCAGATGCGTTTGAGTACCCCTTGTTACCAGGTAACAGTGGATACCATGGAGATTCCTAACTGCTTAAAAAGGTTATGAATAATGCTTTTTTATTTTTCATGTTGTTCTCCAGGACACATTCTCAATGGCAGTGTCATTCCTCTCGGGGAAAGTAGTGTACGTATCACCTCAGGGTTCTTCGCTGCTGCGTTGTAAGCCTGAATGTCTCCAGGGAACTCTGTTTTCAGAACTTTTGGCTCCACAGGACATCAGCACTTTCTACAGCAGCACAGCACCCTGTCGCCTGCCTCTGTGGGCTTCATGCATCGGCTCTGGTAAGGCCTCAGAATAACAATTATCCAGTCAGAAGACTTTATGATTCATTTTGATGTAATTTGCTGAGCCTCTTGACTTGTATCCTTCCAGCGTCTCCTCCTATCGACTGCACACAAGAGAAGTCCATGTTCTGTCGCATCAACGCTGACCGAACACAAGGTGGTGAGATTCGCTACTACCCTTTCCGCCTCACACCATACCAGCTCACCATCAGAGATTCAGATGATGCTGAACCACAACCCTGCTGCCTGCTTATCGCAGAGAGGGTTCACTCTGGATATGAAGGTATGAGTTGATGCCACACTCCCCTGTGCTCCAACTGAAAGCTTTGTCATGCCTTTTTTGTTAGTTTTGCTGGATGAAAGTAACAGAGTAGGCCAGATAAACATGAATAATACGTCCATGGTCTTTTACAGCTGATAAATCAGACACAAATTGATATGAAAACATGCAGAGTTTCAAGTAAATCCTACAATATAAGTTATAATTTTGAATAATTTTTATTCTGAGTACAACTCCACAATATCTTTATTGTTGTGGCTCTGCCCAAGTGATATTTTTATGTTATCAACTTGTTTTCACAGTCAGAGATCACAGTTGCACTTATGTGGGAAAAAGCCACTATTACAGATAGTGAATTATCATAGGTGGATACTTCAGTAGTCCATTTCCATATAATTAATGTCTCTTCTACATTAGTCATTAAATAACTTAAACTATGTAAACACTGAGAATGTGTTCTGTGTTGACTTGAAAACTGATAAATGCTGGATGTAGGTGTAGTGTGTGTGAAAAAAAGAAGGTGTGTGTTTGCCAGGCAGTGACAGACAGCACTGATTTATTGACTGCTATAGTCTAATAAATATGAATAATGCATAATCCTTATGGCAGATTATTCAATGTGTTTGAATTGCAAATAAATGTAATGATTCATATAGTCTCATTCCGCCTGTGGTTTTCATCTGTTGTGTCCTGGCAGCTCCTCGTATCCCTCCAGACAAGAGGATCTTCACCACCAGTCACAGTCCCAGCTGCCTCTTTCAGGAAGTCGACGAAAGGTCAGTTACCCAGCATTCTTTGCGGTGGTCACTGCTGTGCCGCAGTCTGGCTCAAATATCTTGATAATGTGGATAAATATGATCAGAATTCAAACAATGAGATTAGCACAGGCCATATCTACATTTGTCTTGTGATACGACACGTAGCACACAGTCCAGGTTTGGGTTTGCAAATGTTTTGACTCAAGTGTTATTTAGTGTGTTGGAGGAAAAGCTACTGTAAATATTTATACTGAAGCATGTACATGTGCTTGTTTGCAGGGCGGTACCGTTGCTTGGATACCTGCCACAGGACTTAGTGGGAACCCCCATCCTGCTTTATATCCATCCTGAGGATAGGCCCATGATGGTGGCTATTCATGAGAAGAGTAAGTCATTTCATTTGTGCCACATTCTGCTATTACGATACATATACAGTGTATGTCTGTCATGAAACCATCAATCATCTTGTGTTACAATTTTTTTGTAGAAGTTCTCTTTCCTATCATAGATTTGGGCAAAAATTTAGTTTATTAATATAAATCTCTTAATTGTGTATAATTATTATTTTTTATATTCACATTTATCTATTGTGTTCTTTAGTCTTTCAGTTTGCAGGGCAACCATTTGATTATTCGCCACTGAGGATGTGCGCTCGCAGTGGAGAGTATCTAACCCTTGACACCAGCTGGTCTTCCTTTGTCAACCCCTGGAGTCGGAAGGTGGCATTCATTGTAGGCCGCCACAAAGTCCGAACGTAAGTCCAAACACTGAACCTAATGCCTCGCAGAGATAGACGTTATTAGTCAACAGGCTGCATAAATGTCCGTCTCTCTGTGGTTCTTTAGGAGCCCTCTGAATGAAGACGTGTTCACCATGCCGCAGGGCTGCGATAGTCGGGTCACTACTCCTGACGTCGTCCAGCTGAGCGAGCAGATCCACCGGCTCCTGGTTCAGCCGGTTCACAGTGGCAGCTCTCAGGGCTACAGTTCACTGGGGTCAAGTGGTTCCCGCGGGTCCCACCGGTCACACCAACAGCACCTTAGTGCCTCGGCCACATCATCTAGTGACAGTAACAGCCCTGCCATGGACGAGGCTGCTGCTGCGGTGGCACTGCACAAACCAGTGAGTCATTTTGCGAGCATCTGGTGAACAATGCAAATAGCTATTGTGCCTTCAGCTTGTACTGTACTTTCACTCAAATGCAGACCATACTTCTGTATATCACCTGCTGAGGCAATGTTTAATTCTTTTTCAGATGACTTTCCAGCAGATCTGTAAAGACGTTCACACGGTCAAGACCAATGGGCAGCAAGTTTTTATTGAGTCACGAAACAGGCCACCGCCAAGAAAAAACACAACCCCTGGTAATTACACTTTGGCAGCACACATTTTGGTTTCTGGTAAAAATGAATTTGAAATATACTTTTCAGAACAGAGGGTAAGATAGTTTCAGCTAAACATTGTATTTCCTCCTCAACTAGGCATGGCAAGTAGCCTCAGAGCAATCAGCAGCGACCCAGTCAGAGAACTCATCGCTGATATGACCAAACCTCCCAAAACCATGGTCCCTGCCCCTCTGGTACAGAAGGAGCCCACCACTGGCTACTCGTATCAGCAGATAAACTGTCTGGACAGCATCATAAGGTACTTGGACAGTCACTCCCAATGGCATTTTAGTGCAAGTCTTCAATCAGCTAACGTCATTCTTGTTTATACAGGTACTTGGAGAGCTGTAATATTCCCAACACAGTTAAAAGAAAGTGCGGCTCTTCCTCCTGCACCGCCTCCTCCACTTCTGATGATGATAAACAGCAAGAGGCCAATGGCACCAATAAAGGTACCAGATCCATACCAGCCACTAGTATTAATATATTTTAAATTCATATAGTTTTACATTTCCTTAATTTTGCATTGATTTATCAGTTTGCATTTAGAAACTTCTATATGCTATATTTTTGTTGCCATGTTCCTTGTAGGTGGTTCGGTAGGTCTGGTAGGGGAGCCGTCCTCTCTTCCTCCGCTGACGTTGGCCACAAAGGCAGAGAGTGTAGCATCAGTTACGTCGCAGTGTAGCTTCAGCAGCACCATTGTCCATGTTGGAGACAAAAAACCTCCTGAATCTGGTGGGCATCGTTATTCAGTCTACTTTAAAAACTTTCAAAGTAAACTTGAGTATTCTAAAAATATGTATGTTAAACAAATGTTGATATTGATGCTGTTGTCAGGTAAGTCTCAAAAATAGAATTTGTATGCTGCATACAGTGCCCTAACTGGCATGGAGAGAGTAAGACCACATGAAAGAAAAAAATAAAGGGATAAGTACCGCTCCATAAATGCAGCAGCGATAACAGAACAAGCATCTGACCAACCAGTGGTCACTTAGAGGGAGGTGTGTTAAGTGTCATCATTAAACAAAACATTTAAAAAGCTTTAGATGCACTTTAATACAGTATATATTTTGTTTTAGAATTGGGAACAAAATAAGAGGAACAAAATAACTCTTCAATTACAATTCTTCAATTACAGATATTGTCATGGAGGAGGCTCCTACTACTCCAACTCTGGTTGCTCCAAACACTACACCAACACCCCCTGCCAGTGTTTCTACACCTCTCAGCAACACCATCACTCCTCCACCACCACCACCGCCCCCTCCTCCTCCTCCACCACCCCTCTCTCAGGCCACTCAGTCAGAAAGGGACACCTGCAGAAGCAGCAGCGGAGGCCGCTTAGGTCTCACTAAGGAGGTGCTGTCTGCCCACACCCAGCAGGAGGAGCAGGCCTTTCTGGATCGCTTCAAGGATCTCAGCAAACTGCGGGTGTTTGATCAGACCACGTCCTCCACTCCTCACTGTCACACCCCGGCAGCCAACCCTCTGTCAAGAGGTAACCTGAGCCCACCACATAGATACACTTGTATTAAACAAATAAACAATTAGGACTTTAACCCAAACATGGACAGTCAAATCTCCAGCAGTAATTGTCTTATTTTGTCTTTGTTAATTAGGTGTACGTTGTTCCCGTGACTACCCGGCTGCAGGGAGCAGTCACCGTCGTGGCCGTGGGGGTAAGAGATTAAAACACCAAGAGCCATCAGAACGGCACAGCTCTATGGCGAGCCGCAGAGACCCCAGAACCAGCACCAACTCTATGCCCCTGAACATGCCCCTAGGTCCACCCACTACCTCATCTTCCTGGCCATCTGTGGGCTCACAGGCCAGCATTCCCTCTGCCCCGTTTCCCCCCGGTATGCTTCCAGTCTACCCCATCTACCCTCCGCTAACGCAGGGTCTACCTGTCCCAGATCCGACACGATTCCCCCCAACCCAGATGGTTCCACCAATGATGGCTTTCGTCCTGCCAAACTACATGTTCCCTCAAATGGGAGCGCCCATGTCCCAGCCAGGGGCCACCTCCGGACACTTTTTCAACCCAAACTTTGGGTATCCATGCCCTAATCCAGCTACTGGTCCAAGCGTTGTTTCCAACCCCGTTCCCATTCCTGGCACAGGCGCCCCATCTCGTAGCAGTACACCCCAGTCCTACAACCATACACCAGCTGAACGTGAGGGTGCAGAGTCCCCCTTGTTCCAATCCCGATGCTCCTCTCCCCTAAACCTGCTGCAGCTGGAAGAGTCACCAAGTAACAGGCTAGAGGTTGCCACAGCGCTGGCAGGGTCACAGCAAGCCACACCTTCTGCACAAGGAGGGGCCACAGGAGGACAGAGCTCAGCCAATCAGAGTGCTGACGATACCTCCAAGGAGAATGAAAATGTAAGACATTTGAAGACGTCAGAATTACATGAGTTATCAGTCTGAAATGTTTAAGCTAAAAACAAAAACATTCATTTTGAATAAAACTTGTAAAATGCAAAACTTTGATTGTGAATGTCTTTTCCTCTGTCAGGGTGAAACCAATGAGTCCAACCATGATGCCATGTCCACCTCCAGTGACCTGCTTGATCTGCTGCTTCAAGAAGACTCTCGCTCAGGAACAGGCTCGGCTGCCTCTGGATCAGGCTCCTCGGGGACAAGGTCTTCTGGCTCGGGCTCAGGGTCCAACGGCTGCAGCTCCTCTGGCACCGGTTGCACCAGTCAGTAATATTTCTTATCATTAACAAAGACAAAGAACAAATCCTAAAAAACCTTCTTATCACAATATATAACATTGCTATCATTTGTCTGTAGGCAGCAGTCAAGGCAGCCACACCAGCAAATACTTTGGAAGCATTGACTCCTCAGAAAACGATCACTCTCGCAAACAGCCAGCAGGGGGCAGCGCTGGAGGAGATGGTGGAGAGGAGCAGTTTATTAAGTGTGTTTTGCAAGACCCCATTTGGCTGCTCATGGCCAACACAGACGACAAGGTCATGATGACCTACCAGCTGCCTGTCAGGTACGACAGTTGAGTGGGCCCCACTAAAAGAACCATGCAATGGAGCGACAAATCTAATAGACCCCAAAAATCATCAGTGTTAGGATGTTTAGAATCACCTAAACAACAGCTTTTGTTTTTTTCTTCAAAATGTTATTGGTAACAGATGCCAGTAGCACAAGAATAAGAGAAAATCAATGTGTTTTTCAGCATCTGAAATGACAAAAAATATTCTTTGGTCCAATTTTGCAAAGACAGATTTTTCAATTAGAGGATAGAAACTTTAATAATTTTGTAATTCTTTCTACAAATATGAGGCCAGCAGGTAAACAGTGACTCATCATGTGTGTGTGTACATCTCAGGGACAGGGAGACGGTGCTGCGTGAAGACCGTGAGGCTCTGAAGAACATGCAGAAACAGCAGCCACGCTTCACAGAGGAGCAGAAAAGGGAACTGAGCCAAGTGCATCCTTGGATTCGCACAGGGCGCCTGCCCCGGGCCATCAACATCTCTGTAAGTAGAAAAACTTACTCTGCTGATTCACATGTCTGATTCAAATGTGAGTGATTAGTTTTTGTGTTTTCCAGGCGTGCACAGGCTGCAAGTCTCCCCCCTCTGTGCCCCCCACTGAGCCGTTTGATGTGGAGATTCACGAAATGGAGCTGTGCAATGTGCTTAAGCCTGAGGAATGTGATGCTGGGAAGGGGAAGGAAAATCAGTCAGAGACAGCCATGGATGAAGTACACCAAGAAGAGGATGAGGACGAGGATGAGGACAGTGAGGAGAAAGCAGTTAAATCTCTTGACTTAACAGAGGAGCAGAGGACCACCTCTGACGCTAGTGAAGAGAAAACAGGGGCTTCTTCAGTGTCTCACATGGCTCTATAAGTACAAGAACACAATGAACACCTGTCAGACTCATATGCCGACGAATATGCATGTTCCAGGCCTAAAACATCTTTACAAGGGATGTCAAACTGAGCCGTAGTTGGACATTTTCAGTGCATATTTGTTAAAAACTGCCGTCTACTGTTTGACAGACCGGCCATTTTGAAAGACTGCATATGAAATGCCTTGAAAACCACAAGACATGCACACTCAGTTTTGGAGACTGAATTAGTACTTTTCTTCATCTGTTCTTGTAGACTTGGCATATTTATTTAAACTGTAAATAAAAGGGGACTAACAGTGAATGTGTTACTAAAAAAAGGCACCTTCACACTAAATGTTCTCCTCGATATCTTTCTCACATTCATGGTTCAGCTTTCAAGAAAGCTCTGTGACTTTCTGCTCTTGTTGAATGTTGTCCCAGGTGACTGGGATATTGTTCTGTTTTTATAAGGAACACTTTGCCCCAAGTTAAGAAAGCACCTGACAAAATGTACAGTGAAAATCCTTCTGACTTTATTTTGTACAAGTGTGTGTCTATTTTTATACTTTCGTCCACTGCAAATAGAAATGCCATTTGTCCCACAAAGAGTGGTGTTATATAATTTTGCGTCAGAAAAAAACAATCATCTGTAGAGAGAACTGTGTTCTTGTTGCTGCTTGGCGTACTGTACAGTTATGGAGGTGAGCAAATCTCCAGGACTTGGAGATTGGACTTTTATTGGAACGGGCATTAGCTTGTTATCGTGTGATCCCTCCTCAGTGATAAATAAACATTTCCTCTCATCACAGTGACAGTATTTTCAACACCACCCAAGGAGCTATGAAGAGTTTAGTGGACATTTTTTGTTTCCAATGCTTTCTCTAAGTGGATTTTAAAGAACTGCAACTCTTAAATGTCTGGGGCTTTTTGAGAGCATTTTCCACCTTTTTCCTTAGTCTTTTCCGCTCTTTGTGGCTCTGTTCTGTTCATGTGAGCTCCTTCGCTTTATGGCATCAGTGGTGTCTGCAAATGTTGAATAATATTTTTGTGAAATTATTTGTACAAAAAAACACAATAAAATGACCGAAAGACCTTATTGTGAAGCTTAAAGTCTTTTTTTTTGTTTGACTGAGCCGATAGTTTTATGATTACATCTCTTTGAGTCTATTTCTGTTGGGTGTTTTGCAACAGTTGGCGTGGAAACACAAAGCGAGCGGATCTGGGCAGCTGCCTCTCTGCAGAACCGCACTCTCTTTCTGTTCAACTGTGGTTTTTTGCCCAGAGTGGTCACCGCAGCTTAAAAAAGACAAAGACATGCCTAGCTGTACACAAAACAATAAAGGCGACTTTGTTTTAATTTGTGATTATAGATATCACAACAATGATCTTTATGTGCGTTGGCCTTTTATCCTGGGCTGTTTTAAACCTCTTTGTGTGCAACCTGCTTGAATAATTTCCCACAAATCTCCTCACAGCATCTTAACTACTTCCTTTAATTCCACTAAAAATGCTCTATTCTAGTAACTCTTATGTTCCATTAGTGTAAAACGAAAACACAGCACGTCCTGACTGTATGGACTGTACATTCACTGATATTGGCATCGTACGGTGTAATTAACCTGCCTCAAACACACCATTACTGCCACCTCCCTCGTCTTCCCTCCCCCTTTTTTCGACCTCTGCATCTCTCCACGCCTCTCTTCGGCTTCTCCCTCCTTCTTTCCTTCTCCTTCTCCCGTCTTTCCTAACTTCAGAGGGCAGCAGGATGGAGGTCAGGGTGTGGGACGTGTGCTTGCTTGTCATTTTGACCCTGGGGTGGACTAGAGCACAGAGTCAGACCAATACCAGTGCCAGGTAAGGTGTGTGGGAGCGGGATTTGAACTTCTGTCTAAATGCCTCGACTCTTAAGGGCCATGTCCATTTTGGGCATTTCTACATCCTACATGTGCACATGTGGCAGCCCTTTTGCCAACCCAGATTAACCATGGTGTGTTTTCCTTTTTTTCTTCTTCAGTCTGGTTACTGGTTACACTAGAAATTAAGAGGTCGCAGTGTTGAAAAAATGTGGTTGGAATCACATAAACACAGAAAATGAATGTATACTAACGTGATGTAGTGATTTAGGAGTCTATTGACTGACTCTTCCACCCATCCCCATTTATTCCAGTAGTGTTTCAGTTAGCTAAAGCATAGCGTCATTGCACCCTGAGTGTAAATTGAACATGACAGACAAACAAATGCCTGTGGGCTTTCCGATTCCAGGGGAGGGCCTTGAAGGGACTATTATGGCCATATGTGGCCTTTGCATTCCAGAGTAGCCTGCATAAAAAGTGAAAAACAAAACTGCAATCTAAACAATAATTTACGGTGAGAGGAACACAGCAGTGAAATGTATTTGTATTTTGAATTTAAACAAGTCAATTGAGCAACAAACATGAGGAAATTATCAGACGAAAGTAACCGACATTTCAATTTCAAGAAGTCAAGGGGAGGTGGTGCTGCAAAATTAAAAGTTAAGGCTGGTTGTGCTTTGATCTGTTTGTCTGAGAGTGTGTGAGTGGGTGTGTGTCACCAGGCGCCATGTGTGAGCGGCTACTTTCTTGTGGCACACTGTAAGTAGAAAAGTCCCAGCACTTTGCTGTATGTGTGACTTTTTAGGTTTACTTTGAGCAAGTTATGAAAAAGCAGAAGCCAAGTTCATACCGACGGGCCGAACAGAGACCGACTGTGCCACTGTGGTTTCAGCGTGTATGTCCAACTGCACGAGCGCAGGGCCCCTCATTACTCTGTATAGTTGCATAAGCAAGTTGAATATTCATGCCTTCACCAGAGAGCCCTGTGGACTAACTCTCACTTTCCTTTAGCCCGGTTTTTCATTGTGGAGGACACTTGGTGATTGACTCGGGCATCGTGGCCAGCGAGGGCTTTCCCAGTCACTACAAACCCAACAGCAAATGCACCTGGTACATCACTGTGAGTCATTAATGAACGACACCTCAAGCTAAAACATACTGAATATACTGACAAATTACACATGTGTGATCCAAGTTTATTAAGATTTTTAGCACAGAAACAACCCAAATGCATAAAAGAACTAAGCTCACATTTTTCCTGTTCCCTAACTCGTCCCCCATCCCAGGTCCCCGAGGGTCACGTGGTCATGCTGTCCTTCCGCCTCTTCGACCTGGAAGCGGACCCCACCTGTCGCTATGACTACCTGGACGTGTACAACGGTCACACCCGCCTGGTGCAGAAGCTGGGGCGTTTTTGCGGGACGTTCCGACCCGGAGCCCTCATCTCCACCTCCAACACCATGATGCTGGAGATGGTGTCGGACGATGCCACGGCCGGACGAGGGTTCCTGGCTTATTTCAGCGCTGGGAAGCCCCACGTGGAAGGTACAAATGGAAAAAGAGGATACTGGTTTAAATATGTCAGATGGATCATTTAGGGCAGTGGTGAGGGGCCACAATAGTAAATAAGAATCATTTCAGGGGCCGAAGCCAACTAAAACCTGTTAAATCCAACTAAAATGTGTTCAAATCCAACCGAAACCTGTTCAAATCAAACAAAATCCTATTTAAATCCATCTAAAACCTGTTTAAGTCCATATAAAATCTCTTCAAATTCAGCCAAAACCTATTGTTTCCTATTCTCTATCTCTATATGTTTACAATAGTTTAGTGCCTTTTGTAAAGCCCCAAAATATTACCTATTATATGTACTGAAGGGCCATATAAAACATGGAAAAGGGTTTCATTTTATAAAATTACATAAGACATTTCATTTTATAAAATTGCATAAGACATTGGGGAAGTGTGGAATTGCATTGTGATGCTAAAATAACACAATATGGGCTGTAGGCACAGGACGAGAGCCGGGTTAAAGGTACTATGATGGTTTTAAGACTCTGATGATCACAATATTGAAACCAGTGATACTGTAATATTCAAATGTATTAACATGAACTGATGAGAAAAGAGCATAAAGTGCCATAAAGATACATTTACAAAAGAGCTACTTTAAAAGAATTATTAATGCTGTCAATATATTCAATAAAACAAAGTCCTTCTACTATCACCTGTCAGCTGATGTGTCCAAATAAACAGACCATTGGAGTTAATTTCTTATTTCCTATTCCCACAGAGAACCAGTTCTGTGGAGGACGCCTCATCAAAGCACAAGGCTCTGTGAAGACACCCAACTGGCCCAACTCAGATTACCCAGCAGGCATCAGCTGTTCCTGGCACATCTCTGTGGAGCCCAGCAATGTCAGACACAGTCATAGTATATATGTAGAAGATATTACTTACTTAAGAGTTAGGTTAGCGCCCTTCTGTTGCATTTCTTACCTGGCTTTTGTGTAGGTCAGGTGTATTGACTGAGGTTTAAAGCCCCTTTACCGTACAGAGCAGTAAAAGGGGCCCATCCCCGGGAAAACTGGAGGCAAATTTCAAAATGAAAGCGTTCATTGAGAGCCAGAGGTGTGTTCGTGTGTGCCAAGAGATTGAACGTAAGGAAAGAGGAAAGGAGGCAGGAGCAGTGAGTGACTAAATGCCCCTCTTTATTTCAAAAGCCAGGCCCCTTTTCTGCTTTCAAATCCACCTCAGTCGCCACTGTACAAAATTTCAGTGAGTCAGTTTGTGTTTTTTTGTTCTTTTTTTTGCAGGTGATTGAGGTAAAGTTTGAGAAGCTGGATTTGGAGCCTGATACGTACTGTCGGTATGATTATGTGGCCTTGTTTAATGGCGGTGAAAGGGATGACTCGAGGCGGATTGGTAAATTCTGTGGAGATACAGTACCAGGGTGAGAATACAAGCTGAATGAATGAGTTTAAAGCCAATGTCTAAGTTAAAATCAACCTGTTTTTTTTTTAACAGAACAATCGTGACCAATGGAAACCAGCTCCTTGTCCAGTTTGTCTCTGATCTCAGCGTGACGTCCGACGGCTTCATGGCCCACTATTCCAGCGTCCCCCGAGGGTCCAGGACCCCCACGGCTGGAGGAGACTTCATCTTCCGCCCTCAAACCAGCTCAACGCCCAAACCCACGTCGAAGCCGAGTAAACCCGCCAAACCGACTCCAAAACCGAAGCCGGCCCTTAAACCCACCACGAAACCGCTCAAACCCAAGGTGACACGACCGCTTAAACCTCCACCTCGCAAACCCACTCCAAAACCTGCACTCAAGCCTACTCCCAAACCCAAACCAGCCAGACCCACACCTTCTGTGAAAAAGCCTACACCTAAACCTGGAGTGAAAACTACATCTAAATTTAAGGTCATTAAACCGACGATGAAACCGAGCACTAAGGTTAAACCCACACGAAAGCCCGCCCCTACATCCAAGCCCACTCGAAAACCATCCTCTAAACCTGTCAAACCTACACCTAAGCCTAAGATTGGACTTAAACCCACAGCTAAACCAAAGTTTAAGCCAAAGGTGACCCCGAAACCTGGGCTTAGCAAGACAGTGACAAAGAAGCCAGCTGTAAGCAAGAAACGTGAGTAGAATGACTCTTTTAATAGACTCTGGCAACAGTGATTTGTTCATTTTTACACGACTGTATTTCCTACAGCTTTACCCCTGAACCCTCTGTGCACACAAAACTGTAAGCGGACAGGAACACTTCAGTCCAGCTACTGCCCACATGACTTCGGTGAGCCACAGCTGTCTTATAAATATGTCTTCAATTGCTTTTCTTTTTATAATACCTCTGTGTCTGTGTAATTAGTTATCACAGGGAAGGTTATATCTGTGACTTTGGGTCCAAGAGGCTCTGCGACAGTTGACGTCTCCCTCATTAAAGCCTATAAAACGGGAAAACTGAACATCTCCAAGTCAGGGCCAGTCACGTCAGTCACACTACAGTCCACCTGCAAGAGATGCCCCGGGATAACGAAGGGTAACTGTCTTTTTTGGTTTTCTATGTGATTTCTTGGCTTAATATTCAAAGTGTTTTGCTTTTGTTCGTGTCCAGGTTTAAATTACGTCTTAATGGGAAAAGTCAACGCACAGGGCAATGGCCAGTTGACCCCATCGAGCTTCACTCTCCTCTACAAACCCATTCACGCCAAAGCACTGGCCAATCTCTCTCGTAAACAGTGCTGACCGATCGGAAAGCCATTTCTTCAGAGAGGAATGTAATGAGAGACCAAGTATGACGCAATTTACTGCACAACCTTTAGAAACATTTATGAATGCATTCAACCATATGATATTTTGTATGTAAATTATTATATTGTGATTTTAAAGTCAATAAACCACACAGTGCTGGTGATCTCAAGCACATCTCATTTAATTTAGGCAGGTTTTAGTTGGATTTGGACAGGTTTTGGTTGGATCTGAACAGGTTTTAGTCTGATTTGAAAAGGTTAAGTCAGATTTCAACAGGTTTTAGTTGGATTTGAAAAGGTTTTAGTGAGATTTGAACATGTTTAGTTGGATTTGAACAAGTTTTGTTGGATTTAAACAGGTTTTAGATGGTTTTAGTTTGCTTTGGACAGGTTTTAGTTGAATTTGAACAGGTTTTAGCTGGATTTCAACAGGGTTAAGATGGATTTCAACAGGCTTTTAGATGAATTTGAACAGATTTTTATCTTTGTGGCAAAAGCCAAATCCATCTAAAACATGTTCAAATCCAATTAAAACCTAGTGCCAGAAATATCACCTTCTAAATGTAATCATTACACATCCATGAATGTAATGAAGGGCCACATAAAACATTACAAAGGGCCACATTTGGCCTCCAGGCCTTGAGTTTGACATGTGTGATATAGGGAAAATTAAAAGACATAAAGAATACATTGATATAGAAAACACAATGACAGCTCATGGCTCAACATGTGACACAGTCTTACAGTCTTGTCGTTGCATCATGATGAACAGAGGTGTTATGAGGACCTCTAGTGGCCTTTACACAGAAGAACAAACAATGTCTTAACAAATGTATCACGTGTCATATTTTTTTATGTATCACTGTGTAATAAATTGCTCATTGTAAGTCCTCAGCCAAATGTAGTGAAGATAGAGGAGGCCTTTATCTTAAATCGGACAACTTTCGTTCATTAATGTACAAACACAGGCAAGATTAAGATTTACATCAACATGATTTGTGTGTTACGCTTCAAACATAGCTTTCGTAGAGATTAGAGTGGATCAAGTGTTAATAAACGGTATACAATGCAGCTGATTTACAATAGACTCAGCATCGAGTAAAACATTAGAATGAACTAAACAGTGCATATATAATAATTATTAGAGTATGCTTGTATCTCTTGATACTAAAGTGACTCAACGGCACATCAGCTATTGTTGCATTCAGCAAAAAAGATGGCAGCTTAAGTAAACTTCTGATCTGGTAAGAAAGTGTAAAATATACATCTTAAAAGAGACACATGTGTCACTTGAAAAATGTTGGTGAACAAGTAAGACTCCTTGATGTGTCTGCTTCTTGTGCAAGAGAAACATAACCTGAGCATGAGTCGCATTCAGTCTCCTTTATGTTTGTTGACAAATGCCTTCTAGTTGTCATCGGGGTCGGCCCTGCCGCACAAGAAGAAGCAGAGAAGGACGCAGCAGCCACCGACCAGAAACAGTCCCAGCAGTATGTAGACCAGTGTGGTGGTCCAGAAGGCAAACAGGTACACTGTCTTATGGCAGTAAATGTCGATGGTAGTTTCATTCTTGACATAAATGGGTTCGTAGATCCTGTAGATCCACACATTACCTGGAGAGAATGGAGATGTTTAAAGATGATAAATGACTATAGGCTGGGTGTAAAGCTGTGTGAACTCACCTGCAATGAACCAACAGAAAATGAAGAAAGATGTGAGAGAGTTCCAGGCTGTGCAGATGCGGTTGAGCGGGTTGGTGGTCCCGTCTTTGGGCTCTTGTGCGCAGGGCAAACAAGACAGCAGAGCCAGCATCAGGCCAAACACCCCCAGGACCACCAGATAAATGGGGATGTAGGGTTCCCGGGGGCACTCCTCCAGGTACACTGCACCTGTAAAGGAAAAAAAACTAAAGGTCACATCATTTTCACTTTTTAAATGATCTCTGGAAAATACATCTACTTACCAATAGCTATTTGAGCTATAGGCATGATGCAAGCAAAGACTTTGCTACATCCTGAAAAATAATTGATGTACAAAGTGTTTATGGGAAGAAAAGGAGGCAAATGCAAATGGGATCAAATGACAGCACAGTTGAATTGTCAGCATACCTAGTATAGGTGTTGGGGGTTGAGGAGGGTTGCGGATGCGGCTTACTAAAGCGTTGCCTGACATAATTGGTCACAAGGGTGCACCCACTGAGACACAAGCACATGCAAAACAACCAAAAGTATGATCTATTGAAATATGACACAAAGTGTAAATAAAAAATATCAAGCATGCATTAATGTATTAAGTTCAGGCAGACAATATGAAGATACATTTCAGACTGTCATGTGACGGTTCTAGTTGGATTTGAATAGGTTTTAGATGGATTTGTACAGGTTTTAGTGGGATTTCAACAGGTTTCATTTGAAATTGAACAGACTTCACTGCATTCAGACAATATGAAGATACATTTCCCTAAATTATACATTTCAGACTGTCACGTGACTGCTCAGATGTAATCGTGGGTCACCAGGTCACTTGATTTTACCAGAGCTTCCCAATTTTGAACAAATGAAAATAACCTCAAAAATCATCATAATTGATATATTTTTAAAGTTTTGCCTCGTACAACTGACAGTGTCGAGTCAGGTCACTCTATTTGTAATCTGACATGTCTGAATACGCACGAGAGCAGTCTGTAAAATGCAGAGACGAATGACAGCATTCCCTACCAAGCCAGTTTGACCAATCTTACAGGAAGAACATCAAGGAGGACTTACCTGGAGTATTACGCTTCAAAACACAACAACAACTTTAGTAACTGGGCATTTTAAGCAAATCACTGCAGCAAATTCATGTTCCCACTAAAAACACGCAACGCTATCAGGGCGTGTGGAAAAAACCGCAGCAAAAACTTTTATATTTGAGTTAGAACAAATACTGCGCGTCCTGTCCCGGTAACTCACTAGTAAGCTCTGCTCCAAACTTGGCCACTGATTAAATAATGTTTGTAACGTTACAGAAAACGCAAAGGAGACTGTATCTTCAGTTTACTCGCTGTTTTGACGCCGTTTCGTCTTACCTCAGTTGGGAGTTTCCAACAAGCTTCTGTTAAAGCTGCAGCTGCGCCTCTGCTCGCTGCCTCTGTGACAAGTCGCGCCGCGCCTACACAGACGCCACAGACAAAAGCGCGCACGGGGGAGAGGTCACGTGGTCTGCTGACAGCGAAGGTAAAGGAGTGGTCAGTGGTCCAGCAGTGGTCAAGGGTCATGTCTCATTAGCATATAAAGTAGAGTGGGGAGCTAATAACTGCTATGGTAGTGTTTATTAATGACAGTTTTTGTAAGACAGAAAAAATAAATTAAAAAATTGCTTTGTGGTCACACCATCATCTCTGATCTGGCTTAAAATCTGAAAAAAAAAACTGAATGAGTCCTATTTAGTGCTTGTTTACTCTATTTAAATGTACTGCAGTTGGTATTTTTGCCATAAATGTTATTCCTGTATAAAATTTGTTGAGAAATAAAATGGATTCCTCTCGTATGAATGTTGTATACTAGAGCAACTACTTTTACTACAACTACTTTACAATCAGTAATGGTAGGTGGTACTTGAAGAGCAGCATATTTTACTCAGTGTACTCATTGTGCAAATATGACAGTCACTGAGCTGTGGAAATTACATTCATTCTGCACATTTTTAGTAGTTCTTTTTTTTTCATTTCTGGAAAAAAAATGTATACATATAACACTTTCTTTTAACTTTACAGGTTTTAACTAGAACGTGTCAAATCTAAGGAGTTAACATAGTATAGGTTTTGTCACTGTAGGGACTTGCAACTGTCCCATTTAGCAAAAGTAACGTTAAAGCTTGCCATAGCTTTAAATTGCAATTTTATAGATTAAAAAAGAACATATTTTATTAGTCATGTTCAGTTTAGTTTGTCCTTTTTCCTCTCTGTGTACTTGTACTGTGAAATTAGTCAAATGAATATGAAATGAATACAACTAAATATTAACTGTGTTGATGTTACAAAACCACATAATAGCCCTCGAGAATATGCACATTGAGCAGGTAAATGACTGAAACTAATGCTGCCATTGTTTAAATCAGTGTTTTATCTGCATTTGTACCATTCACATTCAAACTGAGGTATGAGCTCCATCTTTTGTCTTTTAGAGCATTCCTGTCTGTCAAGCCACAAAACAAGTATTCAGTTCGAGCAAGTGTAACTCACCGAGACAAAAGCTCCAGTAAAACACAAAACCAAAGTATACCATGTCGATTTTTATTAACAAACGTATTAAGAGTAGAAATTGTACAAATCACAATCATTTAATTACACCAAAGACTGCCGTATGGGTGCAGTTACAGTACTAGTTTACACACATCTGATAGACTTTGGCAGGTGATCAGAGAAAGTCCCCGTGTTGCTCCGACCAGCAGATGAAGACAAACCACCGGGACAATGTGAGGCAGTCACAGGTCTGTCAGGCAGTCGCTGGACGACGTCTCAACGTAAACGGAAGATCTGGATAAACCCGACCGACCTCCTCGTAGATCGATGACGTGGCTCCGGCCCCTCTCGGACTCGGACGTCTGCAGCCGGACCCCGCCCAGCATGGAGTCCCACAGCAAGCCTCTCCTCCAAAACTACACAAAGGTTAGACAGAGACATCAACAAGGTCTGTTTGTTGAAGCGTTTTGTTTAAAAGTGTGACAGACCTCAATAGAGATGTGAGCGCTGGGGTATCTCCTGTAGAAAATGGCTCTGAGGTTGAACTCTGGGTTTCCTTCGGCCTTAAAGACTCGAGTCCTGATGGTGTCATTCTCACAGCGCACTACGGCGTACACATCTGGAGCTAAGAGAAGAAATCACACAAAAAAAAAAAACTTCAAAATGTGACCAAAAGACAGACATAGTTCACTCTACAGTTGTTCAGAGCACCTTTCTGTTTAAGGACGGAGAGGCCTGACACTCGGCGCAGATGCACTGTGGTCACTACTGTGGGCTGAGGTAGAAAACACTGGAAGGCAGAAGGTGCTGGCAAGTCTTCTCTGAGTTCCCTTTTTCAGAATAAAACACAGACATGCACAATAAGTTGTATGTATACCTGTATGTATAAAATATGTGTGAAAAAGCCAACTCTTTTTTAGCCTAATTCTGTTTTAGTGGCTACTTTTTTTCATCTTCTTCTTCTTCTTTACCCTTTACAATGTTTAATGTGGCCCTGCAATACATTTAGTAGGTGATGTTTCTGGCACTAGGTTTTAATTGGATTTGAACAGGTTTTAGATGGATTTGATTTTTGTTGAAACCTGTTGAAATCCAACTACCTTTTCAAATCTGACTAAGCTTGTTCAAATCTGACTATAACCTAAACTAATCAATCTAAAATGTTTTTAAATCCAACTAAACCTGTTCAAATCCATCTAAAACCCTTTCAAATCCATCTAAAACCTGTTCAGATCCATCTAAAACCTGTTTGAATCCACCTAAAACCTGTTCAAATCCAACTAAAACCAGTTTTCAGACAAGGAGGAAATTATGTTGAAAATTTTTTTAAAATAACTTTTGTAAGACTCAAATGAAGATGAAATCTCACATTCAACATTTAATAAAAGTTTCCAAATGCAACCATCTTCAGCCCCTGAAAGGATTCTTATTAATCATTTTTACACCACTGCTCTATACAAATCCTAGTCAAAGCTCTTGTTCAGTCTTTCTGTAAACGTAATGCTGTAACATAATCACCAAAGAAATAAATCCAATTTCCATCTCTCTGGGAAGCTTCCTCCACAGATGATGAGAAAAAAAAATGTGTGAGAAATAAACACTTGACTTTTTGATGCTTTACTTTCACACCTGAGCTGAATATGAGAATGGGAGAACAGTCGTAGCAGGAAACGACCGGTGGCTCCCGGCAGGAAGGTGGTTGGCAGGACGACGTAACGACCGGGACCGAACGTGGCTCTGAGTGTGACGCTGCGGGAGTCCATGTAGACCGAGCTCGCCGCCTGCTCCACCACACACTGCACCCGGCTGCAGCGGTTCACCTCCACCTGAGGAAAAGACCCCAGACCAAACACTGATAACGTTATACTCTTTTATGTGTTTTGTTGGTTGATGTTTCTACCTTGAGCACTTCAAATCCAATGGGCAGGTTCTCTCCATCTCCATGTTTTCTGTGTATCCTCCTGTCCTCCTGCTGCAGACAGATCAGCACCTCCTCCTCTTTGCCCCTCACTTCAAACATAAACTAACAGCAACAAAGGAATATTAAACTTTACGTTAATCATCAAGGAGGAAAGCCTCTAAAATGGGTTTACCTGTGGATTGTGCAGGAACGTGTCTCTGTGGTTGATGCATCCTCCACACCGACTTCTTTTATCCATCTGTGCTTCCCAAACTCTACTCAGCTGTGATCTGTATTTTTTGTCGGTCATTGTTGGTACAGCCTGGTCTTTCCCACTCTGGCGGCCTTGCCCCCCGTCCCGCTGGATCTCCCCAAGCCGTGCCTCTTTGCAGTTTCCCCTCTGCTGTTTGGCCACTCTGGGTTTTAGAGAGTGCCTTCTTTGAGGGGCACCGGGCAGAGGAGCTGCAGGAGCAGAAGGTGCTGGGGTCCACTCTCCGTAGCAGCACACTTCCCTCCAGTGCGAACGAGGCCATAACAGAGCCTTCTCCACCAGACGACACACAACCACATCTGTGAAGTAGTGGCAGAAGTCTTCAAGATCCATCCTGTCAAACAGAAGTAACACTGGGTTAATTTTGTTAATCCATTAAAAGCGCATTCTGTTGAATTTTGTAGTGTACAGAACCAATGGTATATTATTACAACTAAATAATAATTGCTGTATTGGAGTGTATTTTAATTTGTTAGATACAAGTGTTTCAGGAGGTATCTATGGAAGAGGATTAGGGCCATTGTAAAAAAATATATATATTTTTTTTTAGGGTTGTGCCCTGAGATTAAAGTCAATAATATCAGATTGCTCTCATTTGTTTTCTTAGATAAACCTCTAAAATAGGCCCATCTACTGACGCTGTGGCGGCAGCATGAAAGAAAGAGTGTATTTAAAATGAATTTTCTGAAACCTTTGGGCAACTCAATAAAAACATTTTTAGGGAGCAACTCAAAAAAAAAAATATATATATATATTTTATTTCATTTTCTTAATTCTGACTTTAATCTCAGAACTCAACCTAACTCAACCCTCAATTTTTATTTATTTTTTGTTTTTTATTTATTTACTGTGGCCCTAATCCTCTTCTGTCGGTATCCAACCTCAATGTCCAACATGAAAGAAGTGCTAATATTCAGTAGTTGACCAATTGTAGTTGATTGGTGCCATCTGTTGGTCAAATAAAATATTGCACATATTTTCTCAAAAAACGATGAAGAATATGTATTGTACATAACCCTGCCCCAAGCTGCTTTATATTCACTTCATACAAACTTTTATAATGGACTTAATATCATAGGTATCTCACATGTATTTTATCTACTGTTATGAACCAAAATGGCATCTCTGAAATAAAGACAGAAAAGAGGCAGTTACCAGAACTCTCCAATATCTCGAATAGCAAGACCCATCTTCTCTCGGTCTGTCCGACTCATCTGCTGCCACTGCTGAGACCTACGGGGGGCGTTCAAGGACAAGAAAGTCTTATGGTCAACACACTGGAAAGGACCTGAAAATACAATCACTTCTGGAAACCTATTTTATCCCCTTTTGTCCTTTTGAGAGTTCTGTAATGTGAATGGCAGCTGTCCCTTTGTCTGATGACTACGAGATTGTAAAAATCCTCCCTTAAGTGTCATAAAATGTTACTGGTAATGGAAGCAAATGTCCAAAACAGTTACAGAGATGTTGTGAAATTTAAAAGTTGAATGTCGCCAGGCTTTTACATTCCTAGTGCTATTGTGAAATGCATGTTGAATTGAGAAGTGAGACATGTGGCAAAGAGTCCTCACCCCTGGCTCCAAGCTCCTGTCCAGTCTGTTGTCCCCCAGGGGTTCCTCATGCGCAGCATCAGGAGTCGGGACATACAGTCTGTGTTCACCTTCTCACTCGGACGCACCTTCTTCACTGCTGTGACCCCATAAGCGTGTCCTCTCACCAGGCCACACTCTAACACCGACTCCACCATCTCACCCTCTGCTGGCTAAAATCCCATCCAGTTAGAAAAGTGGATGAATGCATGTAATGTTTCATAATAATACTGCCATTACCCGTATGAAGCAAGTGATCAAGGCTTTCCTCTCATGGGCTTTGGCCAGTGTCTGGAAGAGCAGCCTCCTCTGGTCACAGTGCTGACTGAGAGCCTCACGATCCAGACTGAGGGGCTCCGAAACCCCCCCAGTGAAATCAATCAGGGCCTCTGTGGTGTTTCCTCCCTCAAGAGCCTCATAGCAGCCATTTAGCCTTAGGAAACCAGGAAAAGCAAGATTAACTGAATGATTTATTGATTCAGTTATACCAAAGTTATAACCAATGGATATGTGTCCCAGTTCACACTGATAAAATGGGATATGGGATAGCTTACACCTAGACTTCTGATTTGTGGCCTTTGGATTTTCGCTAAACCAAAGGGGCTTGGCTTGAAATGATTCCTCCTGAGCTTGTTTCAGGCAAAAGGAAACTTGAGTTGAGTAAATACAGTGCCATGAAAAAGTATTTCCTCCCCTTCCTGATTTCTTATTGTTTTGCATATTTGTCACACTTAAATGTTTCAAATCATCAAACAAATTTAAAACAGAAAATGCTGTTTTAAGCGTTGATTTGATTTATTATGGAAAAAAGCTATCCAAATCTTGTAAACATAAAACGGCATTTTGTGTTTGAGTTATCTTTGTCTAATGTTTAAATTAGTTTGATGATCTGAAACAGTTAAGTGAGACAGACGCAAGAAAAATGAGAAATCAGGAAGGGGGCAAATACTTTTTTATGGCACTGTATGAGCTGAGTGTGTTGCAGAAAACGATGGTACTTAAAAGTTATAACTTCTTTCATCTTTGGGCAGGAGAAGGATGTTAAAAAACGACCAACATGTATACCATAATTGTGAATAGCTCTAAGAGAAGAGGGACACAACCCACTCACTTGGCATAGGCCTTCTCCAACAGAGCACTCCAAAATTCTCGAGGTGTGGCAGAGCGACAGAAGAGCAGAACTCCATCTGCGCTCACCGGCAAACGATCGTCCACCACAACATCCAACCAGCGGCCGAGACGCCAGAAACGAAAATGAAAGATTCCTGCGTACAGATCAGGCCGCTTTGGGTTCCACTCCTGTCCCACGTGATCCGGAATCACCTGCAGAGACATGATCACAAATATGAAGAAGGCACACTGTGAAAGAACATACACAATCTGATCAATACCTTTTTCCAAAGAGATGGTTCAGATGCCAGACAGGAAATGGCAGCGACCATCCAGCAGTTACCCAGACTGCCTTGGTGCAAGTCCCGAGTGCTGATGCCATCGACAAACAGACGAGGGTCCTTGCATATCTCCTTAAGAGGAATAAAAGGTAATAATAATGGTTAAAGACTGGTTTTATGAAGGCTGTGAGCTGATTCGGGCCGAGTGTCAGAGTCCTGCTGAGGAGACAGATCCTCTCTGCTGGACCTGGGCAGGTAACAGAAGAAGTGCTGCTAGTAACACTCTCTCTGATACACACATGAGAGGAGTATGAGGAGATGGCCCACAGAGGGGTCATAGCCTCTTCGACTCAACTCAAAACTTGAAATGAATCTTCTACTGATCATATCGAGTTCGTGACAAGTGCAGATGAAAGATGAAACTTCTGCTGAGACGGCCACACACATGGGAAGTAATGTGTTTGCTATCTAACTCTGACATCAGTTCACATTAAAAATACAGAAGCAGAGCACTGATGCTTTATAATCAGATCAGAATTACGTTCACCTTTCACTAAAAGAGTGTAACCTACAACTGAGCAAGACAAAAAACAATACAGCTACAGGTGCAATGACTGTTTCTGTCGATTAAGTACAGGACGTGAATGATATAATTGGTTTCATTCACATTATCAGTACTTTTATGCACTAAATGTTTGGTTTAATAGTCCACTCAATAACCTTCATGTTAACCTCACCCCTCTGGTACAGTGCACTACCATAAAAAGGTCTTTTGTAGCTGCAGTAATCACCTTCCCATTTAGACACCAATCACTACACTGGGCTAAAAACACTTGTGCGATTTAAAATAACATTAGCTTTTTCTGAGCTCTACTGTATATATAAACACACAAGGGCGGCAGTCGTTGGGCAGCGGGCAACACTCTAAGGTTTCACCGCCTGACGACTCTCTTTTAATAGAAAACTTGAAAACAATGAATGATCTCGGATTGAAGATGTGTCAGTTACTAAACGCAGAGGAGTCTTACCCTCGGCCTCTTCCACGTCAGTCCCGGTGGTGGCTCCCTCTTAAAGAACAGAGACTGGGCTGTGGCGGGGAACAGAGGGTCCTTAAACAGAGCCCCTCGCCGCTGACAGGCCCGCTTCAGTTTGTGAAAGCTCTGGTCCTGGTAATTGATCACTCGCTCAGGCATCCTAATCAACCCCCCGAGAGACCTGAGGGAGGGACGGAGGAGTGACAACCAAAAAGTCATTGACGCCTTCATTTTCTCCAGACTAGACCACTGTAACTCTCTCCGGTCTGGACTTAAACCCACATTTTTAAGATTTTACTGATCACTTTTAAAGCTCGTTTAGGCCTAGAAACAAGTTACTGTTCTCTTTATTGAGTTTTTATGAATACAAACAAACATCCCTGTAATGGAAGTGAAAAAGAAAGATTATCTACAGCAACAGATAAAGACTGACAAGT
Organism: Rhyacichthys aspro; assembly: GCA_036850595.1. Lineage (NCBI taxonomy): Eukaryota > Metazoa > Chordata > Actinopteri > Gobiiformes > Rhyacichthyidae > Rhyacichthys > Rhyacichthys aspro. The sequence continues at coordinate 8,594,595 of CM072165.1, read as the reverse complement.
AATTGTATGAAAGAGAAACAAATAAAATAATTATAGGATCAGTATCATCTTTGAAACCACTTCTTAAAACCAGTTTTTATAGCTTTTTTCTATGATATTTATCACCGTATTTATTTTGTATCTATTATATCTATGGTATTTATTATTTATTTTTATTATAGTGATGTCATCTTTTGAAGCATACCCCAACTTTTAAGTCAATTATTCAAATTTTTATATGTTGTTTTCCTCACAATTTACCTTTTAAATCTATATCTTGTTGTAATCTTGTTATGCTGTTTTATTGTTTTACTGTACATGTTGTTTTTATTGTTACCCTCTTTGTAAATCATGTTCTTAACAGTGCTATATAAATAAAGATTAGTATTATTATTATTATTTTGCTCCTGTTGAAAATAGAAACACAGCAGAACTATCTTGCACAGGTTTTATAGGACATGCTGTAACCCAGATCGGACCCCCGCCCGGTCAGTGAGGGGCTACGGCAACGGTACTGTTTTAGTCATCAGTGATTCGAACTGGACCCTGACTCGGCAGCTCATGTGTAGCTCTTGAGTATCAATGTTAGTGATTCTGCGTTAGTGAGGTACATCAGGTGTCTCTCGGGGGTCATCCAAGGGCCCCCTGAGCTTAAGGGGAAGAGGAAACCTTGAAGGTGCCTGGAGATGCCACATGGGTCAGTGTTATCAAAGCCAGGTTTTAGTTTTCTTGTATCAGATTTAGAGTTAGACTGACCTAAACAGATGAGATAAACACCACACTCTCGCCTCAATAGCATTCTTTTATATATCTATTTATGATATTATAACTTTAATAACACTGTTAGTTATGCATTTCTGAGCTTCCTACACTCGGATCACACTTTGCTATTAGTTATAAGGTAAAAAAATGACTGCTTTTACCTTTTAAAATCAGTTGTAGAAGTTTACCAGTTCAGACAGGAGACGCAGAACCATGTCCTCCGTTGGTCATTTGGGAAATCCTGTTTTTAGAAAGAAACAAACCTCATTTAAACAACTAAAACAAGCACACGTGACTTCCCTAACTGATATGGATGTGATGCTCCAGGATAAACAGCCAGACTTGAGTCCTCTTGTTTCCCTGACACCACGTCTTATCAGCTCACGGTGTACATGACGGTGCTGAAGACTGTGTGTTTAGCCTTAGTCTATGTGTGTGTGTGTCCCATGTGCATAGAGCCGTGACATACAGGGCAGGGTGTCACTAGCGGGGCAGAGTGCATGTGTAATTTTATCCCATCTCCCACAGACAATGGAGATACAGTCAACACACTTGGTGACATAACAACAATAGACTGGAAAGGGCCATTTAAACACCTGCAATTACTTTAAACACACACACGCATCAATATAGATTTAGAATTGATCACAAATTGAATAGCCGTGTGATGATTCTGTAGATTCAAAAGATTCAACATCTAGATTAAGACAAGAACAATTCTCATTTATAAAAAAAGCGAATGACTTGCAATAAAACAAATGCTGAATTATGATTGTTAAAAAAAAAAGATGTTAGTTTAGGATGTGCTACCAATGTGTGTATGATTTCCAGAAGAGTGCATGCTACTTACTGCTGCTTATGGTCCTCTTCTGGGTGACTCTGCACATTTTGTCCTCGTCTCCTTTCTCGTGTCTCTCTCTCTTCATGCCAGTTCTCATTTTAAAACATGTCCTACGCTTTGTGTCTTGCCTGGGATTCTCTTCTCCCGTCTGCGCTTTATGCTCTCCACTCGCGAAGACTCTCGAGTATCTGTTGCTGTCCAGAGAGTGGGTTGCCCCTGACACTTGAGAAAGCATGTGGCAGCCGGCGTCTTCCATTTTAACCGCTTCACTGCCGAATAGCGTCATTACTGTCCCCTGGGTGAAGAAAGAGCCATGTACGGTTCATAAAAAGTTCACTGTGATCAAAAATAGTGGGATTATTCTTGAAACAATAGGATAGAGTAAAAATAATTGTAAAATGTAGCTTTATTTGTTGCTTACATAAAATAGTGTTTCATTTAAAAGGTCTGTACATAATGCATTGAGGTTAAAAGGTCATTTGTACAATAGTAGTGTACAATAGGAGCATGGCATTCATTATCCCAACATATAAAATGTTTAAAAAGTGCAACAGTTTTCCTCTGGCAGTACCAAACATGTGTGTAAATGTGCAAAAGCCACCAGAAATACTGTGTAGCTGCTTTTGTCTAAATTTACATGTAACTCTTTGGCGATATTCATTATAATCCCTTTTTAAAAGATTAACCCAAGTTCATTTTGAGGTTTCGGTGTTGTCTTGTATTCCAGTATATCTCCTCAAAGCTCCGATGCGTCATGCGTTTTTTCCTCTGTTGTGCTGTCGCGGGCTTCCCCTTCTGCCTCAGTGCCTCCTTTAGCACCCATGTCTCCTTTCCACACCTCTTTGAGACATTCTGATGAAGGCAAAGAGAAGGTTAAGTAAAACTCCACTGCTAGAGATTGATTTCAACTGCGTTATTTTAATCTGGGGTGTTTATAGCTTTTTTGATTCTGTTTTTGGTGCAGACTGTTGCCATAAATAGTTCACAAATCCATCACACTTTTCCACGCGGTCTGTCTCTCTCACCTTGGTCTGAATTCTTGAGGACGTGGTTCTGACAGAGGAAGTTCTCCAGCCTCTTGTCCTGATGATGGAAGTACCAGTCCTCCACAATGTCCTCGTACTTCTCCAGCATTGTCTCGCACTGAACGATACAAATGCAAATAACTGTGTTAGCTCCAAAAATAAATATTAAGACTGTGTTGCAAGCAAGTTTAGCAATAGACACACCTGTTTTTTCATGTCTGTCACCTCCACAGAGGGCTCGTCCCACAATTCAAGAGGGATGCCCAAATCTACTTTTACACCTTTGTGCACAAGGTTTTTCAGTGTCGTCATCGTCTGACTGGTACCCTGAAGTAAACACACCAACAAACAGGGAGCAATCATGTTATAATTATTTTGACTTCTGTATCAATAGGTTAACAGTATAATAATTTACCTTTGCATATCGAAGGCTGCCAGGCCGCTCTGCGTGAATGTTATACTGCAGGATACCATCACAAATGTTATCTAGTGCCTCTGTCAGCCGGGTTTCCCTGAAGTCAGACCAAACATTTGGGAATACAAAAATACAATAATAACAATAAGAATAATAAAAGAAACCGCTCAAAGTAAAAAACCAACCTGGCCAGAACAAAAATTAAATTGACACTATTCAAATACAGGATAAACTAAAATAGACTACACATGTCAATTAAAAACTATGCTAAAAACAAATTAAACTTAAATTGACTATGCAGAGTCAAAAGTCAATATGTTTTTTTATGGAAGGAACAGAGTAAAATGAATGCTCTCAGAATCAGCCAATAAAGCTATTGTTTTTGGACACTGTTTAACATTTGACCCAAAGATTTAGTGAATTTTTTTCACTCTTCACACACTTACGAGGTGTTGTATATAATTTTTCTCCTCCGTTTTCCTGTGTCTAGCACTTCTCCGAGCTCCAGGACCTCTTTGGAGCGTCCACTTTTCTCCAGAGCGTCCTGCAGCTCAACTGTGAGAAACTTACAAACTAACACACAAAACATACATTAGAGTGACAAAAACCTTAAAAGCAATAAATGCATCGGCTGCATGTCTTGTCAGTGTGCACGGAAATCTATAATGGACTCTTAAAACTTACAACACCTACTTCATCACTTCTAAGAGATTTACATTTTTATTTTTAGCCTGCTGAATTGTCTTACCTTCGCATTTATTCGGCAGTCTCTCGTCTTCGCCTGATGAACCCAGACCACAGATCCAAAACAAAAGAAAAATAACTATTTTCATTCTTCCAACTCTATTAAACAAACCCAGACTCGAAACAAATTGATATGATTTTTACTGCAGCCACATCGGCATAGTGAGCTTTCTGGTTGAGCGCATGCGCAGCTTGACCCAGGGGTGACTAGTGGATGCCAGAGTTAAATTTCAGGGCCATGTCTGCAACAGAGAGCATTCAAGTTTTGAATTTGACTTCATATCTGTCTGTGGTGCATTATTTATTTAAAATCCATGATCCAATCATGTGAAGAATGTCAAAGTATTATAAGCTTTAGGTTTAAAGATATGAGGATATAAATGTTTATAATGTATTTACTTGTAACTGAACATTTCTTTTGCAGTATCAGGAAAACACAGTTGTTCTTCTAGTTTCTTTTATTTTAAAATAATAAAAACAGGAAATAAATACACTGACAATGTACAAGACTTTTGTCATTTCATTAAAAATACACTATACACTTTACATTAACAGTAATGATTTTTGGGAGTGAAGACAAATGGTTAACTTCACATTGCCTTTAACCTTATCCTTTCTCTGTCGAAGGGTACACAAAAGCACAATCATTTTTTAATTATTTTAATTATAGCTTTAATTTAATAAATATATCACACATTTAAAATATTTTTCTTTACCTTTAGTATAACCATGTCACTTACTATGAAATATAAAAAAGCACAAAAAAAAGGATCAAAAGAATGCACATACAAAATGTGCTTAAATACATGTCTATCTTTAATACATATCTTTTGTTTGAATTCTCTTTACAAGATTTCAACTTTGTGACAAATGGACTATTTTTGCATCTTGTACCTAGAAGCAATAAAACAAATAAAAAAAAAAGTTTAGTGTGTGAAATTCCTAAAATGAGTTGTATAAACACTTAAATACGTATCTTTTGTTCTTTTCGCTCTTATCCTCTTTGTTCCTCATTTCTGTTCTTCGTCTATATTTACTACTGCTTCTCTTTTGTCTCTAAACTTTTTGAGGAGGCAAAATTTTAAAAAGTAAGTCAATCTATAATGAAATTTTAAACGCCTTAAACAATCTTAGGTAACCAATACCCACCTGTATTGTCTTTCTTTCAGGTTCTTTTTTCTTTTTTTTACCCATACCTTTTGCGCACACTTTTTCTTCAGCTTTTCTCTTTTCAGCTTTTTCATCTGCCCATCTCTGTCTGAATAAAGGAGTAAACATTTTACTGCTGCTGCCAAAATTAGGCTAATATCTAAAAAGGGTTTCCAGTTTCCAGTTGGTGTAAAATTGAAAAATCATGTATCATCCCCTAGAAGTAATAAGAAGAAATAATGACATCTTTGGTTCAGACAAATGCAGTTTAACAAATCAAAAATTAACATGAATTATAACATCATTAATCAATACATATCTTTTGTTTGTTTTCCTTTTTCTAATCCATTTCACTTTGGTTTATTTATCTCATCATTTTTCTTCTTATTCTCTACTTTTTGTCAACTCATTATACTACAGTCTTCTTCCCAGAAAAAAAAATCATCCCTGAAAGCATAAAGAACAAATGAGTTTCAGGAGATTATATCTATTTGAATTACCAAAAAATTATTTAAACATTTGAATACATGATAAAATACATATCTTTTGTTTTGTTTCTTCTTTCTTATTCTCTTTTTTTGCATCCCATCTCTTTTATTCTTCCTTTTGTGGCTTCATTACTGTGCTTTTCCTCATTTTTCCCATATTTTCCATTTTTATCTCTATAAGAAATAGTGACAGTAAAATAAACAAATGCACCATTCTCTGAGTCTACAGTAATATTTTACCTTTAGTGTGAATCTGATGACTCCTGATTAATACTATTTTTATTTCCACCTTTCTTTATACTTTCTTTCCTCTCCTTCATGTCTCTTGTATGTGCTTTCATTCTCAATGCTGTCCCTGTTCAGTGGATTTACTGTCGTCTTGTCGATTCAAAACCTCTAAGACTATATTTACTGCTGGATCTCTTTTGCCTGTCACCTTTTTGAAGAAGCAAAAGATAAAAAATGTCAAGTGAAACTGTAAAGAAAAGCTGAAGGTGTTAATCAAATGTAGGTAATAAACACTCACCTGTTACATGCTTACTTATTTGTAGACGGCATTTCCTTTTTAATCTATTCTGACATTATCTTACTAGTAATAGTAAGATTTTTTTTTTTTAACAAACACAAGCAAATAGGAAACTAAGCAGGTTACTAAACATAATGTAAAACATTTACAATTTTAAAACTTTTTTTTTCTTTTTTTTTTTTTTCACACCACAAAACCACCACCAGAAACACTTATTCTAACTAAAACATACTTTTTTTTTTTTTTTTTTTTTTTTTACAAATAAACACAAACAAGAAAACAAACTAAACAGGTTACTAAACTTATTCTAAAAGTTTGAATTTTTTTTCTGTTTTGTTTTTTTTTTTTCACACCACAGAACCACCACCAAACACTTATTCTAACTAAAAACACAACCTATTTTACAACAAAACATATAAACATAAAGTTATATACAGTTTCATACTTAACCCAGGTTTCTGCCCCTCAGGAGTTGCCTCCGTGGTTCAGTGACTCAAACCAAACCTCAAAAGAAACAGAGAGAGCGCATCAGTTCTCAAAAAGAGTAAAAGTGTTTCTCTGGTGGAAGTGGCCTTTGCGGTTCATCTGACCTTTTCCAGTGTTTCCAGTCGAGCGCCCGCTCCCTCTCCCAGTCCTCCATCCTCTTCACCCAGTCCGGCTTGGGTCCAGGAAACAGGGGGACCGGCTCCTGGGGTCTGGGAGGTGTGGCAGGGGTGGGGGGTGCCCTGGGGGGAGCAGAGGAGACCACAGGGTTAGTGCTGGGAACACTGGGAGGAGACGCAAAGTCATCTAGAGCAAAGGAGGCAGGAAGCACAGAGAAACTCAGCTTAGGGCCCTTTGCAGGAGGAGGAGAGAGAGCAGTGGAGCGAGGGCGAAAAGAGGAGGAGCAGGAGGATGAGGAGCTAGAGCTACAGCTAAGCCTAGGGCCCTTAGCAGGAGCACGAGAGAGAGCAGTGGAGCGAGGAGGTTTGCAGAAGGATGAAGAGGTAGAGCTAAGCTTGGGGATCCGAGGAAGAGACTTAGAGAGATGAGAGGAGCGAGGGGGAAGAGAGAGAGAGGAGGAGGAGCTAGGGCCAGAGCTGGAGCCAGAGCTAAGCTTAGGGACCTTAGCAGGAGGAGGAGAGAGGTCAGGAGAGAGAGGGCGGCGAGAGGAGGAGCAGGAGGATGAGGAGCTAGAGCTAGGTTTACAGATCCTAGCATTAGACTTAGCAAGGTGAGAGGAGCGAGGAGGGCGATAGAGAGAGGAGGAGGAGCTAGAGCTGGAGCCAGAGATAGAACTAGAGCTAAGCTTAGGGAACTTAGCAGGAGGAGGACAGAGGTCAGGAGAGCGAGGGCGGCGAGAGGAGGTGCGGGGAGGAGGTGAGCCACAGGATGAGGAGCTAGAGCTAAGGATACGAATCCTACCACGAGACTTAGAGAAATGAGAGGAGCGAGGTGGAAGAGAGGAGGAGGAGGAGGAGTCAGAACCAGAGCTAGACCCAGAGTCAGAGCAAGAGCAAGAGCTAGAGCAAAAGCAAGAGTCAGAGTCAGAGCTAGAGCATGAGCTGGAGGAGGAGGAGGAGGAGGAGGAGGAGGAGAGTGTGTGGGTGAACTTAGGGGCAGATGCAGGGGTCCTGCGTGGGCTGCCGGGTCCGTCCGGGTTTGGAGCCAGGACAGCGGTCCAGGTGAAGCCCTGTGTCTCCTGTGGAGAGACAGACAAAAAGGCAGAATTAGAGGGGCCTGTGGAGGGGGCGGGTGGAGAGGTAACAGTGGGTGTGGGAGGTGTGGGCAGCCTGCGCAGGAGGAGCACGTCGGGGCACCCGGGCCTCGTCGTCCAGGAGCAGCGCTGGGCCATCAGTGAACAGAGATCTGTAAAGAGACAGACATCTGTCAACATACTGCTCTATGTCATAATTACATCATTATTCCAGCCATAAACAGGACGTCATCAAAAATCACATTTTCAAACTAAAGTCTACTTTTAACATATAAAGGTACAATGGACACTAGCGCATTATTGGCACAAAGTGTCTTTCCTAAATATTCACAAGGTAAACACTGAAATGCACCCGTTCTAAAGAAGCAGTAAAACACAAATTGTGTTACTATTGAAGTGCTAAAGTGTATTTCAGTTCTTACTTTCTTATTGTTTAATGTCTATATGACTTGTACAGCACTTGAGAACACAACTGAGGTTGTTTTAAATGTGCTTTTCTTTCCACACCGGGACAGATATACAGAGTATTGTTTTCAATTTCGTTCATGTTTCAACATTAATATTAATTTGTTAAGACTTATTTCACGGATATTCCCAATTATATTAAAAGCTAAAATACAATCAAAATGTAAACATCACTGATTCATTTAAGCCTCAGTGGTTCATTGATTACACAATAAACCAACAAACTTTTGACTCATCTGAAAACCTGGCCAATGTTTTAGTAAAGTTTTGCTCTTTTAATTGATAATTCTGTATTGTAGGCCTATCAAGTAATGGTTGCTTATTTATCAGACATGTCCTAAATAAAGACGCAGAGAAAAAACGGACACATTTCTTTGATAAACTTACCGTAAAACATTATTTAAATATAGATAAATGTAGCTATGTAGGGCTGTGTAGTTTTAATGGTAAAACCCTTAGGAAACAACGCGAACATGGAAAATGTAAAAGTCTCACGTTTTCTCCCAAAAAGGTCTGGTAGTCCTGGTCAGTGGGTGGTCAGTAGAAGTCTTGGTAGAAAAAGTCCGCAGTTAAAGTCTCCTTTTTGAAGAAGTCGTCGAGTGAAAGTCAAATTTTGCGCTTTTTCTCACAGCCAGAAGTTTGCAAATTTTGCAATGACGCGTTTGCGCTGAAAAGATGCACTTGGCAACCAGCACCCGCACGTGCTTACGTCAGCACGTGCGCCGCTGTACTTTATTCAACGTGATTTATGATTACGTCGTTCTTTTAAAATATAAATTTCATACAGATAATATGGACATCGTGTAAAGTGTTGAAATACGGTTTATTATCACGTCGTGTGTTAACCTGATTAGTTTTATTATTAGCTAAAGTGTCAAAATGAATTGAAAGAAAGTTAAAGTTTTAAAATTGGAAGAGCGCCTAGATCCAGCGGTAAATGTGGGTCTTGTCCGCTGTCTCGGCTGTAAATACTGCCATCTTGTGGTGTCACGTGGCCAAACTTCGCCTTTCCACCTGTAGCTAACATAAATCATTCATTCTGCAAAAGCAGGAAACTCGTCCCTTAAAAACTCATTTTACGTAAGATAGTAACTCTGTTAATACACAGATGTACACTTTGACCTCAAACTTAGATTACTCTTCAACATTAATCAAATAACATTTCTTTTGATTAGCGTTAGTAGGGCTAGACTTTGGGCTTAGATTGTTGGATGATTGTTAGCTCTTGATGAATTGTTTATGGCTTATATGTATTCTAAAATGTATGTATGTTTGTGGATTTGTGTGGTTATTGCTATTGATGTATTGTAAGCATTTTTAGTGGTTATTGTTATTGATGAATTGATTTATTTCATTTGTACAAATATTTTAAGTTATGATGAACTTGGGCTAAAATGTCTTTTTAGGGAATAGCTTGGCAATGAATAGTAACAATTATACTATGTATTTTAAGTATGAATTAATGTTAATTTTGTATTCTGAAATGCTTTATTGTTGTACTCACCTGCCCAGAGATGGCAGATGGAAAGTAGCTTGTAGCTAAATCTGATACGAAGCATATTTTTTCTTTGTGAGATTAATGTATTTGTACGTGGTCTCTGACAAATAAAGACTAAACTAATTATTTGTCAACTTTCAACAGTCTTAATATGAAGAATAGTAAATTATTATCAGAATCAGCTTTATTTCCAGGTTAGTGAAAAGGATTTCACAGTACTAGGAATCAGTTTTGACATGTTGGTGCTAAACACAAAACAGGAACAATAAAAGTTACACAAGAAATTACAAAAAAAAAACAAACGAACAAGATAAATACTTAACACACATACATCATGTAGATGCACAATGTATGTACACAGAAGTGCAAATGACAGATGCAAAAAAAGTCCAGAAGAGTGTGTTTAAGGCGTCACATGGATAAAGTGACAAGTGACAGATAAAGTGTGTGGGGTTATTGGGAGGAGGAGGGGGTCTCTGGAGCTTATTGTTCATGAGTCCAACATCAGAGGGGAAGAAGCTGTTCCTATGGTGACAGGTTCTGGTCTGAATGGACTGAAGCCTCCTTCCAGACGAGAGTGTGTGTCCGGGGTGAGAAGGGTCCGCTGCGGTCCTGTCTGCCCCTCACCAGTGTCTCCTGGAGGCGTACAGGTCCTGGAGAGACAGGAGGCTGCAGCCAATCACCCTCTTTACTCAGCGTTCAATACACTGCAGTCTTTGTCTTTCCCGTCGCTGCTATTTGCATTGTATCATAAAGTAATGTCGAGTCTTTTGATGAGCAGAATCAAAACCTGAGGAGTCGTCTCCATCTTCCATCTCTAAATTAAGAAGATGAAAAGACACATTTTGTTAAGATAAATTCAATGATTTGCTCATGTAGATCACAATCACAAAAACACAACATTGTACTTACCATAAAGCAGTTTGGCTCTTGTTGTTTTCAAGCAAGCTCCAAAAATGATGTATCTTCCCCTAGAAGCCTAAAAAAGAAATGTTTTTCATTGTTTTCAAGAATAAAACTTTGCGCTATTTGCTCTCTTCTCTGAGTCTATAATTTACCTTTAGTGTGAGTCTGATGACTCCTCCCCCTCCTCCGCTCCATCGCTCCACTTTCTTCATTAAACAGAACCACTTCACTGTAAGACGAAAGAGATCTTGAGTTAGACTGACCTGTTTACTTCACATTTGTCTGTTCATGAGCCTGATTAATACTATTATTACTTCCACCTTTCTTTATACTTTCTTTCCTCTCCTTCATGTCTCTTGTATGTGCTTTCATTCTCAATGCTGTCCCTGTTCAGTGGATTTACTGTCGTCTTGTCGATTCAAAACCTCTAAGACTATATTTACTGCTGGATCTCTTTTGTCTGTCACCTATTTGAAGAAGCAAAAGAAAAAAAATGTCAAGTGAAACTGTAAAGAAAAGCTGAAGATGTTAATCAAATGTAGGTAATAAACACTCACCTGTTACATGCTTACTTATTTGCAGACGGCATTTCCTTTTGAATCTATTGTGACATTATCTTACTAGTAATAGTAAGATTTTTTTATTTTTTTTTAACAAACACAAGCAAATAGCAAACTAAGCAGGTTACTAAACATAATGTAAAACATTTACAATTTTAAAACTTTTTTTTTCTTTTTTTTTTTTTTTTCACACCACAAAACCACCACCAGAAAACACCAAACACTTATTCTAACTAAAACATACTTTTTTGTTGTTGTTTTTTTTTTTTTTTTTTTACAAATAAACACAAACAAGAAAACAAACTAAACAGGTTACTAAACTTATTCTAAAAGTTAGAATTTTTTTTAGTTTTTTTGTTTTTTTTCACACCACAAAACCACCACCAAACACTTATTCTAACTAAAAACACAACCTATTTTACAACAAAACGTATAAACATAAAGTTATATACAGTTTCATACTTAACCCAGGTTTCTGCCCCTCAGGAGTTGCCCCTGTGGTTCAGTGACTCAAACCAAACCTCAAAAGAAACAGAGAGAGTGCATCAGTTCTCAAAAAGAGTAAAAGTGTTTCTCTGGTGGAAGTGGCCTTTGCGGTTCATCTGACCTTTTCCAGTGTTTCCAGTCGAGCGCCCGCTCCCTCTCCCAGTCCTCCATCCTCTTCACCCAGTCCGGCTTGGGTCCAGGAAACAGGGGGACCGGCTCCTGGGGTCTGGGAGGTGTGGCAGGGGTGGGGGGTGCCCTGGGGGGAGCAGAGGAGACCACAGGATTAGTGCTGGGAACACTGGGAGGAGACGCAAAGTCATCTAGAGCAAAGGAGGCAGGAAGCACAGAGAAACTCAGCTTAGGGCCCTTTGCAGGAGGAGGAGAGAGAGCAGTGGAGCGAGGGCGGAGAGAGGAGGAGCAGGAGGATGAGGAGCTAGAGCTACAGCTAAGCCTAGGGCCCTTAGCAGGAGCACGAGAGAGAGCAGTGGAGCGAGGAGGTTTGCAGAAGGATGAAGAGGTAGAGCTAAGCTTGGGGATCCGAGGAAGAGACTTAGAGAGATGAGAGGAGCGAGGGGGAAGAGAGAGAGAGGAGGAGGAGCTAGGGCCAGAGCTGGAGCCAGAGCTAAGTTTAGGAACCTTAGCAGGAGGAGGAGAGAGGTCAGGAGAGAGAGGGCGGCGAGAGGAGGAGCAGGAGGATGAGGAGGTAGAGCTAGGTTTACAGATCCTAGCATTAGACTTAGCAAGGTGAGAGGAGCGAGGAGGGCGATAGAGAGAGGAGGAGGAGCTAGAGCTGGAGCCAGAGATAGAACTAGAGCTAAGCTTAGGGAACTTAGCAGGAGGAGGACAGAGGTCAGGAGAGCGAGGGCGGCGAGAGGAGGTGCGGGGAGGAGGTGAGCCACAGGATGAGGAGCTAGAGCTAAGGATACGAATCCTACCACGAGACTTAGAGAAATGAGAGGAGCGAGGTGGAAGAGAGGAGGAGGAGGAGGAGTCAGAACCAGAGCTAGACCCAGAGTCAGAGCAAGAGCAAGAGCTAGAGCAAAAGCAAGAGTCAGAGTCAGAGCTAGAGCATGAGCTTGAGGAGGAGGAGGAGGAGGAGAGTGTGTGGGTGAACTTAGGGGCAGATGCAGGGGTCCTGCGTGGGCTGCTGGGTCCGTCCGGGTTTGGAGCCAGGACAGCGGTCCAGGTGAAGTCCTGTGTCTCCTGTGGAGAGACAGACAAAAAAGCAGAGTTAGAGGGGCCTGTGGAGGAGGCGGGTGGAGAGGTAACAGTGGGTGTGGGAGGTGTGGGCAGCCTGCGCAGGAGGAGCACGTCGGGGCACCCGGGCCTCGTCGTCCAGGAGCAGCGCTGGGCCATCAGTGAACAGAGATCTGTGAAGAGACAGACATCTGTCAAAATACTGCTCTATGTCATAATTACATCATTATTCCAGCCATAAACAGGACGTCATCAAAAATCACATTTTCAAACTAAAGTCTACTTTTAACATATAAAGGTACAATGGACACTAGCGCATTATTGGCACAAAGTGTCTTTCATAAATATTCACAAGGTAAACACTGAAATGCACCCGTTCTAAAGAAGCAGTAAAACACAAATTGTGTTACTATTGAAGTGTATTTCAGTTCTTACTTTTTTATTGTTTAATGTCTATATGACTTACAGCACTTGAGAACACAACTGAGGTTGTTTTAAATGTGCTTTTCTTTCCACACCGGGACAGATATACAGAGTATTGTTTTCAATTTCGTTCATGTTTCAACATTAATATTAATTTGTTAAGACTTATTTCACGGATATTCCCAATTATATTAAAAGCTAAAATACAATCAAAATGTAAACATCACTGATTCATTTAAGCCTCAGTGGTTCATTGATTACACAATAAACCAACAAACTTTTGACTCATCTGAAAACCTGGCCAATGTTTTAGTAAAGTTTTGCTCTTTTAATTGATAATTCTGTATTGTAGGCCTATCAAGTAATGGTTGCTTACTTATCAGACATGTCCTAAATAAAGACGCAGAGAAAAAACGGACACATTTCTTTGATAAACTTACCGTAAAACATTATTTAAATATAGATAAATGTAGCTATGTAGGGCTGTGTAGTTTTAATGGTAAAACCCTTAGGAAACAACTCGAACATGGAAAATGTAAAAGTCTCACGTTTTCTCCCAAAAAGGTCTGGTAGTCCTGGTCAGTGGGTGGTCAGTAGAAGTCTTGGTAGAAAAAGTCCGCAGTTAAAGTCTCCTTTTTGAAGAAGTCGTCGAGTGAAAGTCAAATTTTGCGCTTTTTCTCACAGCCAGAAGTTTGCAAATTTTGCAATGACGCGTTTGCGCTGAAAAGATGCACTTGGCAACCAGCACCCGCACGTGCTTACGTCAGCACGTGCACGGCCGCACAGTCATTCACTTGTGATGGATAATATTTTTGATGGGTTCAAATATAAACAGCCTCCATATCAAGTAAAGGGAATACGTGTGGTAAATGAACCTATTGACAAGGCTAAGCTGTATCATGAAGTGGAAGTATTACCATTATAAGCCCGACAGTCAGTCACAACAGTGCCATTACAGGCTGGTATAGCAGCCTAATAGTATAGTAATTTAGTGGTGGGACATTCGCTGTGAGAAGGCAGCCACCTTGTGGTTTTACATGCTCATGCTTGACTTTCCACCTGAAGCTGATGGAGTGGGCCACAGCGCTTTGTCCAAACTGCGCTCTTCTGTCAACCTTTGCGGCACAAAATGGATAGCAAGTCATTTGTTGATGCAACGACCGCAGAAATGACAAGCAAGTTAAATATATGCTATTTAAGTCAAAACGGTTTATTTACTGGTAGCATTGGGCCTCTCTGAGCTTTATATGTGAATATTTACAGCCCCTCATTCTACTACACAGCTGTGCAGACAGTTTGACCTATAGTCTAATGTCATTTATTTCTCAAGGTCAACACTGTTTATAAAGTCCTACTTCCATTTTAATTTTCCAAATAAAAGCTACTAACTGATCACAATCACAATTGGTGGTCCATTTATTTATAATCAGCCTATGCATACAGCAATTAAGTGTGTTCAGTTATGAAGACTTAACAAAATTACTAGTTGAAAGGCAGCAATACTGAAGCAATATCTGATAACGAAAGATTACTTCTTACAGATGTTTTATAGTCTCCCAGCTTGACAGCGTCAGTATTTGAACTTGAACTTTTTCTTTTGTTCCGCAGCCACATGAGGGCGCTCTGGAGCAACGCAAGCTCCGACAAGGATGAGGCTGCAAGTTCACGCAAAACAATGTGACTGATTTCTCAAGCTTACCATCAAGAACAGGGACAAGCTTTCTTCAATAGCACAGACCACCCCAGCTCTGCAGATACTCCACTAACTCTGAATGGTCCTGTTGTGCATCACCTTCACCAGTCACATCAGAACTTTTCACACATATTTTACATGCAAGGTATATTTAAATAGGTCTTACAGTAATGAACGAATTTATTTATTTGCACTTAGCATATGAACAATCAGTGTAGTTTAGTTACCTATTTTCAATTTCTTTAAGCTTGTTCTGTAATTTTAAAGTAACACAATGATCTGCTGGTATTACTCTTTAAAGTATTCCCTGTACGCATATATGAAGGGCATGTTTAAGCAATTTAAGGCTGCTCAAGTCAAGATAAAAGACAAAAGAAAAAAAATGAGTGTTGCAAAAGTTTGGCCCGACTTAAACCATGAAAACAGTAAGTCCTTCAGGTCGCAAGGACACTCTTAACCCGTTGCATCTGGAACATATCTCTACTGACTGTTGACAATAGTGGAAAAGGAACAGGTATAGAAAAAGCAGAAGACAAACACTGTTCCCATTTCACCATGGTCTTCACATCTTCTGAAGGTTACTTCTTGAAAGGCAACAGGTTAAATCTGTTTTAAGGCATTCAGCCAACTGTCTGCTCTCCATTGCCATCCAACACCTGTCAACACTCATGCCGAAGAAAAAATGTACAAAAACAATAACATTAGCTTTGGATTCATGGCAACAATAGTCATTTTCCACTTCCACTTTTTGCCAAATATGTTTTAGAGCCAAACTGTGAAACATCTTTTTTACTAGTCAAGCTTTCCAACAAGAACATAGTGCAGGAAATGTGCAGATCTGATCTTCTGGGTCAACGTCTGAAGCTTGTGGAATGGCCCGAGTCAGGTCACGTCCAAAATGTGTCCGTCGTTTCCTCCCTGGGCCTACTGTAGAAGACTCTGCACTGGAGAAGGTCAGAAGGCTGGTAACTTGATCCCCTTGAAGCTCTGCTCGTGTGTAAGGGAAGGGATCAATGCAAGGAATGGAAGGGACATGTGAGCTACATCTCCGAGTTAATAGAGGATTGTGTTACATGGACGTGAAATGCATGACAAATCAGGTAAAAAGCTGAAAAGAAACATCCAGTCGGTCTCTTTTGGCTTCTGCAAACAAAAACAAACACAGTGTCGATAAAATAACCTGCATTGTACAATTAAAAAACTGTGTGCTCCTATTCTGTCATGGTGGCTTAACGTTGACTTTTATAATTACGCCTACATGTTGTTTATTATGATTCACGTCTCTTAGCACAGAGGTCGCTGCAGGGTGTAAGATCTGGCAGAGTATAGCACCTGTCAGATCAGACCACCTTATGAGTTTCGTAAACCAGTTTTATATCTAGTGTTTCTGTTATTAATTAGTATTTTTCATTTTGCTTCCACCTCCCGCTCGCACTCAAATCTCTTGTGAGTCCGTGTTTGTGCTGCCAGAGTGCACTACTGAGGGGTAAACGTGCTATTTCACCCCTCGATTTGCTTTATTGCGCTTGTCATGCGTCCAGCAATAGCATATCTAAGCTGCACTGTAACTACTTAACACACAAATTTGCTCTTGTACGCGCGCACACACATTTGAAGCACACCTGGGGAAACATTCCTCGGGGGAAGTCATCAATCAGTTTTATGGCTTTCTCTGGGAAACTTTCCTCCGCTCCAATCAAGCGTCTTCCCCGCTTCCCTCCTCGACCCACCTCGATTCTCTCCCGCTCTCGTCTATATTTCCATCTGTATCAGTTTTGCCTCACATCTGAGAACGATCCACCTCAGCCAATTAGCTTCAACCATTTTTCCTATTTTGCAGGAGGGATAATTGGAGAAACTCTGGGGTGAAATCTTCGCCCTGGACGATACAAGATAAGACTACTCCAACTGGTTGTCCTTTGTGCCCTCAATTTGCCCGTCAGTGGTAATAAAGCTGAGGTGGAAGATCTGTACAGTGAGGCAAACGCTGTTTACCGGCAATGAAATGATCAATTCAACCAGACCACTTCACAAAGAGAGGGTTTAAAAATGCCTGGAAGCAGATCAGGAAAAGGTTTTCTCAATTATGCTAATATCTGCATAGTTTGGTCTTTTCCCAATTATGCTAATATCTGCATAGTTTAGTCTTTTTTCTCGCAAGAGTCTATTAGCTGGAATTTTATTTTATTAAAACTGAAGTGGAACAATATGTTGGAAAAATCAATTCCTTTTAATTGGAGAGGCATGTGGATAATTAGTAATTATTATATTGATATGAGAGCTAAGTTCCATCTACCCTTTGTAACTTAAAAAGCCTGAAACTCCTTACAGCAATAATGATACATTTATTGAGACTAGCCCATCTTTTACAGAAAATGTGTGCCTAGTTTGACAGATACTGCATAAGTGTGAATTTTGGGGAATGCTCCCATCTCAGGAGAATACATATCTCGCCAAAACATGTCACATCAACACAATTACATTACAGCTATGATATTTATAAAACAATACAAGCCCCATCAAAAAGTGATTCTCAACACGTTTCTTTCTGCTTTTCCTTCATTAAAGAAGTGTAGCATTAGAGATGTAAATCCAGCTGTATTGCCTCATGTTTCCTGGAATTCCCTATTTCAACATTTTAATTGCATTTTACCCAAAAAAAGCCTTTTGTCCCTTTATTTGTGTCATTCTTCTGCCTTTTTAGGTTTGTTTGTCATGGTCCTGACCGTTTCCTGTGGCTACTATTTTTAGATGGACATGAACAATCACAAATATTCTTCCTAAATTTTGTGGCAACCCATATTTGTAACCCACACTAGTCTAGCCTTCAACAGTTAAACCTTGTTGCTCCTTTTTTCAAGTGCCCAATTTTCCTGTTTCCAACACAACAACATGTCCAAACAGCTTGTACAAAGTTGATATAATTCGACCTGGATGGTTTAGTTTGAACGCTAGCATGAATCAACTTGGCAGAGGTGCGCAGTAAGGTGGGAGCAGTCGGTTGAGTTACTATAAGAAGACGCACCTCCCATCACTCATTAGCCTCCCTGCTGTCCTTCAGGGCTCCTCTCGTGCTGCAGCCGGCGTGTTGCCCCGTCTCGGCCGCTCTGGCCCTGGTGCTGTTGCTCCTCTTCCCTCTCACACACAGGACGCGCTGGAGCGGGACACTTGGTGCACTGCTCTTTGTGGTAAAGACAGACCTTCGGGGCAGAATACGAAGGAGAGTCACTGGGATGCACATGGTGAGCACTTTTACTTTATACTTCAAGGCATGTTGTGTGGTACAGCGTCATGGCGAGTTTTTATTTGTTTAACTGCTGGAAATACGCGCGGAGATTACGCACACGAGGACGCGTTAATTGTGGTTCAGTTAAATTAAAGGCTGAAGCTAAGTGGCTCGCAAAAAGTTATTAGCAAACAACTTTGAAAACTTGGTCTTATTGGGGCTTTTACAAGGACTTACTTTCCAAAACAGAGCCAAACACTGAGGATTTAAAACGCAGAAAATGTGTTAAACGCAAACTGTCTCCTAAATAGGAAGGTTTTTGAATAGATTTTTATACATTTACATTAACGCTAAACAACTAAGCATAAGTGTGAATTGTCCCAAGATTGCAGTTTTTTCTATAATTTTCTATTAATTAGACATTACTACTCTCTGTCATATGCTTTCGTTTAGCTACACATCTGTTTGAATTCTCTGTTTTAAATCAAATACAACAGTAAATACCAAAAGCGAAATTATAAACATAACATGATTGTTAATTGCTCCAAAATTGATCTTCAACATGCAGAACACATGCAGGTGTAATTAGGAAGAGCTTAATGTGGCTGTCTGCAGTAAAAGATGCTGATCAGATTGAGATAAGCGAACTACACAAATATTATTGTTTCAGATAAAGGTAATCGACTGCAGCTAATTTGTGCGGAACAAGTGCAATTAGCTTTGCGGAATTAAAGCAATTAGACTTACTATTAGCGCTTGCCAAAGTAATCGTTCGAAGTATGACAAACATTTAAGTTTAATGAACCATGTCGACGGAATGATTATCCCCAAGTCCCTAAATGCATCATGTCTGTAACTGCAGGCTGTTTGACCGTTGTCTGCGATGCATTACTTTCCTTAAATTCCCAAATGAAAACATAATTTCCTTAAATAACATGGGCAGAGTCAATTAAAATGTTACTGTGGAACATTTTCACCAGGTTTTCACAGTAAACGTACCTGAAAAATCCATCTCAAACTCTTCCTGAGCCGTTTCTCCATAGGATTTGAGGTAAATTTCACTGTAGGTCCTGTTGTGTTAACGTTGTATTTGACTATTTATTTCAACAAACAGCGCATCGAGGTAGCGTAGAGTCTTATTTAGGGCCCGAAAGAAAAAATAATTTAAAGCATTAATTTTTAGAATAAGCCTAATACTGTGCTACTAACATTAGCTTAGGTTGTGTCCGAGCACGTGCCTAAGGTCCTAAACTGTGGCCTACCACCTTTGCCTGCGTGAGTCTACAAATATATCAATATAAATACAAATATAATTTTATAAATATATTTTAACTACTTTATTAATTTTTGGCACTTAGAAATGGGGTCAAACACCGTGACTTGCATCTACTTTTTAAAACTACTACGTTTTCATTCAGCTGGCCATGTAGGACCTATGCTATGCTAGTGTGTGCTTTAAGGAGACACAAAAATAATTAGCACATGGTATACTGGTGTAAAAATCTGATATAATAATAAATGAGCAGTGTCTCTTGTTTATTTTGGGGCTGGTATGATGGCACAGTTTTTGTTTTCATCCGACCACCTGTTACTCATTATTAACCTGCTGTAGCCTATGACACTGAGTGGATTTAATTGACACACAATTACAACCAGGGGCCCTAATTTGATTTCCATCATTCCAGAGGTTGTCTTTGGCGTGACTGAAACATGGAAGCGTCATGATTTCATTCCCATCTGTTTTTTAATATTAACATGTGAAGTCGGAGCCTCTGCAGAAAGGGTCTTGCCAACTTGTATAAAAGGCTAGGAAGGGGGAGAATTGACAGGAAATTCAACTTTAAATATCAAGTTGGTAACATGTGCTTTTTTAATCAGTGATGAAGTAAGCTGGGATTGTGGGTCAGTGCAAGGGGACAGTTGGCCCCAGGAGGCCCATGCACAGGCTCTGGATTGGCAGTTTGTTGGAGGTGCAAACTTGAAGGACAGAGGCCTTTAGCTAAAGATACAAGCAGTGATAATCCATTTTGTGCTGTCTGTTGCTTTCACCTCCTGGGCTCCCCCACTAAAATTAGATTATTACACCTAAAACAGAACTCTTGGAATCTGCTCCGTGTGGAATAACACATGGGTTTCAACTGCGCAGGAAGGAATCCAGTTTGGGAATACAGATCCACATGCATAGCCTCTGTCTTCTCACCCAGGGCAAGTCAGGGTTGTATTTCTGACTGGCTGAGGACAATTGCAAATTAACAAAGGTGCCAGCGTGGTAACATATGCCAACAGGTGCCACAGTTCGGCTTCAAACGCATAGGCTATAGCAGCAAGCTTATATAATTGATCACGTTTATTCAAAGGCTCCGTGTCTCGAAGCTGGAAGAGCTCAGTTGTAGAACCCTGGGAAATCTTTACAGCAGCTTTTGTCTCAATAAAGCACTGTTTTAAACAGTACAGTGTGTTATGAAACAATCACAAACCAGCAGCGCAATCTGAGTTCAACATCTTCTCCTTGTCTTGCCCTGCTGGCCCAAGTTGCTGCGCATGACGAGGAATGTTAAAACGTGTGAGACAGGCCAAATCCAGCTCATCTGCTCACCAGAACAGGCCTAGCACCCTAAAGTGTGAACAGGCATAAGCAAGTTAACAGGTAGCCAGAGACCATCACACACAGCCACAGAGCTTTCCACTCTTTATTGCAAGCATCCTGCTGTGTTTCTCATTTCCTGTCTTAGATTGTATAAAAATAAAGATCTACAAATCCTGAAATGTGAGTTGACACAGGATATTAGCACTGTAGCAATGTAAAAAAACACAGTGGTAAACCAAAAACAAACTAATAAAAGACCTGGCAGAAAGCCTATTCGCCTTTTTCTCACCTTCTTTAACCCACCTTTTTTTTTATCTCCCTATAAATTCCCATTTCAAAACCACTTCCCAATAAGATGTTCATATCATTTTACATAAGCTTTTATTGTTCTTCAATGAACCACAAAATATTGTTTTTTTTTCCTCCTCATTACAATAAAGCTCCACTGGCATTGTTTAATTGCAACACAAAAACCAAATGGGAATTTATTCTAGAAAAAATTCCTCCGGCATTGTGTGTATGCTTAAGCTGCACTTTTCTCATTTCGACTATGCTGTAAACATGCCCCCAGGTTGTCAGCGAGTACTTTTCCTGCCCCATGCCAGCCAGGCATAGCTGCTTCAAAAGATCACCCACTGGAGATGTTGATCTCATCATGCCGCTATTCAGTTCCTAAGCTCTTTGAAAGACAGATATTAAAAACTTAGCTTCATCAAATGGTACTTGCTGACATATTGTATTAATCTGAAAGATGTATGTTTTAGACTGACGTGAATTTATTGCAGAAATAGCTCATCAAAGGGGAATATCATTCATCATCTTCACCATAACTTTTCGTGTGTGATCGAAATCATCCTAGAAAAAAAAAGCATTGAAGCATGTCTGATGAGATGTGGAGGCTGTTGATAGTTTCGGAGGAAGAAAGTAAGTCTGCATTTGGCCTTGTGGGGCACATTAAGACCCTCAGGGGCCTTTATCAGATAAGCATCCATTTATCAGAGCAGTTGTAATGGGCCACTGTTTAATTAATTGTCTTGTAATGTGACAAAGACAAGAGCAAGTGCATGTTGTGGGAATGTTAAACAACCAGCCAACCTTCCACATGCTTCTCAACTCTCAGTCCTCAGCCTTAAACCCCTTCCTGTCTACTCTCACTGAGCCATTCTCATCCAGAATAAATTCTTTAGTATCCTCTCGGCGCTCGTCCACTTCCCTGAATCCTCAGTAACCCTTACCCCGGGCACGATCCCTTTTTATGCAGTGCCTTCAACCCATTCGTTCCACTCCAAGATACAGACACCTTATAAAACCAGAGCCCTAATTAATCATCTGGATGGACTTATAGGCTTTATGTTTTATCAGTGCACTCAGATTCCCTGGAGGCATGTCTCAACATGTCAGGAATGACCAGCCAACACTTTCTGGCCCTCAGGAATGTAGCTTGGTGGCACCGGGTCACTGTTAGAACAATCTAGTCTCCATGCTTGCAGTGTTTCGAACAACATTGCACAATATGCCCAATCTCCCTCTTTGTTCCACACCTGTGTTGTTTGGTCTACTTTTTTGGCATGTGTTTAGGTTCATAAGCAGGTTGCTCCAAGATAGCACAGGGAATGGCATGGCCGCCTCAGAGCTGTGTGGTCCCAGAGGGAGAGCCTCAGATTTCGGCCGTTGGCTAATTGAGCGAGATGACGAGGCCGCTGAGGCTCTCGGCCCTGTCCTCTCCTATGGGCTTGGTTTATGCAGCCCTGCTGACTTCGCTGTCAGTGTCAAACGCTTGTTAGGGCATCATCAATCTCAGAGCAGTTAAGAATATTCCCAGAACAGAATGAAGGGGGCAGGTGATAGATGAGCAGACAGATAGAAGAGCACAGGGAAAGTTGTTTAAACTGAGGGTGGAGGGTAATTGCTGTTGGAAAAATGACTGTCGGCTTGAAAAGAAAGCAAACAAGACTGACTTAAGTTAAGGGTGCTGGCTGTAACTGTAACTTTTTTTTAATGAAAAAAGAAAACACATATGACAAAATAGCTTGTTGGGAATGTGCTTCTGGGCCTGGCGAGAGCTGCAGAAATAATAAATCACTTGTGCAAAGGAAAGATGCATTGTTCCATTTGTCCACATGCCAGAATTAACACTTGGCTATCAAATCTTGACAGAAGAATAAATTAGAGTCATCACCAGTCGTATGAGACAGGAAGGGATTTGTTCAAGCTGCCGGCGTACAAGTCTGCGTTCGTCTTTGCCGCGGAAGTATTCAAGCCGGGGCTCAGAGCAAACACACATTTTTGATCTATAAATCACTTGCTCGTATCCTCAGAACTAATCTGTAACTTCTTGCCTGTCCTCCCAATCGTCTTTTTCTCATAACCTCCTTTTTGCTCAATAACACTTCTCACTGCTCGGGCTCTGGCCCCTCGCTTGCCTGCAGGAGTAACCCAGTGATTTGAAGAGGAAAACCATAAACATGATGAATGTGGTCGCGCTCACGGTTTAGGGCTCAGCTGTCGCTTATGTTTTTTGTCATGTTAGACAGAGCCTCTGGGTTTGTGCCCTTCTTCACCCATACTTATCAAAAAGGGTTGAAAGACTTCAAACTGTCAAGGAGTTCAGTAACAGTGAAGGCAGAAGATTTTGTTTTTACAAGATCAGCTCTTTATTAGTATGTACTGAAATCCAGTAAGGAACCTTTGAGTTGAGGCCAGAGTTGTGTGTTTTCAATAAAGGCACAGGTGGTCCATCTCAGATTTCTCTTTGGCATTAAATATAAGTCATATATATCAATCTTTTTTTTTTTTCATTATCGCACTCTCTTCTTTTTTTTTTTGCAGGCTCGATGACATGATGTTCCCACCCTTCTCCCTCCCCACCTCTCTTGTCCCTGTTTTCCTACAACTCCTCTTCTTCCTCCCTCCCTCGCTTGTTTCTTCCACTCTTTCTCACGTCCCACTGAGCTGGACCTCGCCCCATGACCCCTGCTACCACACTGACGGCCGTCCTCGCCACTGCCTGTCGGAGTTCATCAACGCCGCCTATGGAGTAGCAGTAGACGCCAGCCGCACAGGGCATGACTATGACAACAACATTACCTCTCTGACGGACCTTCACAACCCTCATAATCTGACATGTTGGGTGGCCCCTAAAGCGTTAGATTCCAAAGAGTGGGTCCTGACTCTTCCTCTGGGACGTCGCTTTGAGATCACCTACATAAGTTTGCAGTTTTGCCATCAAGGAGAACCGTCGGACTCCATCTCCATCTCCATACACAAGTCGATGGATTTTGGCCGCACCTGGAGGCCCATGCAGCATTATTCAAGTGACTGTCCTGGGGAATTCGGACTGCCCTCTCAGACTGCAGCCCAGACGAGGCATCAAGAGACAGAGCCTCTATGTTCTGACCCTCGTCCGCTACAAAGGCAACGAGGCGGGATGGTGTTGGCATTTTCAGCTCTGGATGGACGGCCTTCTTCTCCTGATTTTGACTACAGCCCCACCCTTCAAGACTGGGTGACAGCTACTGATATACGTATTGTCTTCCATCAGGTATCCAGAGAAGACAAAGGAGGAAGTTTTGAAGTCAGTAAAGGCCCACCACGCTGGCATGACGGAGATGAGGAGAACAGGAGAACTGGTATTTTGAGGTGGAGACCTGGTAACAAAGTAGATAAAATGAACACAGAAAACACACTGGTGTTTTTTGACAGTGACACAAAAAGCCCTGAGATTCAGACTAGAAACAAAGAGGATAAAATAGACAAACATGGCAGAAAGGGTCAGGACAAAGATGGACACAATGTGACCAGTAAGGAAAGCAGGGATAGTTTTGAAATGCATATGCTAACCTCACCTAAAAGAGGCGGAAAAGGCAAAGGCCGTGGTCGCAAGAAAGACAACAATCTTTGGCAGCCGTGCCCCAACAAAGACTGTGATTGGATAGTTGAGGGGCGGGGCAGGGGCAATAAAGGCCGTGAACTGAGAAAAAGACGGAACAATAACATCACAAGACCAAGTGTCAGAAATCTTCAAATGGCCCATCTCTCCACTTTGGCAGAAGTGCTCAGAGCTCCTCTGGCTCTGTCTGACTTACAGGTTGGAGGCAGATGTAAATGCAATGGACACGCTTCCAAGTGTCGCCGTGACGACACAGGCCGGGCAGTGTGTGTGTGTGAGCATCACACAGCAGGACCAGACTGTGATGTGTGTGAGGACTTCTTCTTTGACAGGCCTTGGCACAGGGCCACGCCCACTCATCCAAATCCTTGTGTTGGTGAGTCCAGTGTCATGGTGATCAGGAAACTAAATATCTGTTTTCTGTTATTTCAAAAAGACAAAATATGCAAGATTTCCATTGAAAATAAATGTAATCTCTCTCATTCTCTCAGAACACACCTATGTCCCATGTCCTAATTAACGTGGAGGAATGTAATCTGAAAGCCAACTGCCTCTTTCATCATTTTAATTCTTTGTTTACATGTGAGAGATGTTTTTGAGTGTGTCATTCTCACACACAAAAGGAAATACAGTCAAACTAAATAACTGGTGTAACTGGTGACTGTAAAGTGACTTGAGCTCACTTAAAGCCAGAATAAACTTGAATTTAACTTTTACTTCTACACAAAAAGAGAGGATGAGCAGTGGGCCCAGGTTTGTTTGGAAATCAGTCCTGCATATTGTGGCTTTAAATTGGCAATTTGATTTGGATGAATTATTATATAACTTGTTTGAAGATCTGGTATGAAGATCTCTTCATTTTCAGCTTGTGAGTGTAATGGCCACTCAAGCAAATGCCGCTTCAGCATGGAAGTGTTTCAACAGTCGGGACGAAAAAGTGGAGGCGTTTGCCAAAAGTGTCGCCACCACACGGCCGGGCGCCACTGCCAGTACTGCCAGAATGGATACACCCGAGATCACACCAAGCCACTGAATCACCGCAGAGCCTGTCAACGTATGTGTTTGTTTGTTTTTTCTCCTTGATAATGTAAAAAAAAAGGTCAAAAAGGTAGTTTGTCTGGGTGTTTATGGGTCGTCACACTGAAAGCAGACAGCTATTCCTGTTAGGAATACGGTATGTACACAGTGAGCATACAACCCCCGCTGAGCTGACACCTGTAGCCCATCATTACCACGGGTTGGCCTCTGCCGTGACTCCTGACCTTTGACTGGTCACATGTCCTAAGTGACTGTGACACTGTGGCATGCCAGTCTGGAAGCTCAACCATGGGCCTAATATATCCTAAGTTAATGGGTTTCCTTTGGGCTTGACACATGTGGAGGGATGACAAAGTGCGGCTGAACACGGGCAATGGATGTTTGATCAATTTTATACCTCAACTTTTCAGTGTTCAAAACTCATTCTCATCGCAACAGCCTTTAATTCATGGATGCCATATTTTACAGAGTGACCCTTTAAGAGCCAATGAATCACCAGAGCTGTCGGCTTGTTTGGACTGGTTGTGAGGATTTGTTTAAACGTTGCTGGAGAGTGAACAGAGCTGCTGAATAGGGGCTTCCTCTTGATCTGTGTTATTTCATTGGGTCTAGCGTTGTGATAGCAAAGGATTTGCAATACAAACAGTCAAAACCAGGCAGTGATCATTAAGCTGCATCACAGCTAGATTTTTGTTCAGTGGCTTGAATTATTAGTTAAAATGGGTTTTGTATTAAATGTTAAAAATCAGTGTTCTGAGAATATGTGCTATTTTGTGCAGACACTATTACTGAAATCTGCCAAAACATTATCGTTATGTGAACCGAATAGCTTCTTATGTCCTGTGTCATCCAAGGTCTTGCTCAAGGACACTTCCTTGGAACACAGTTTCTGTCATGAAGGATTACACCTGTGTTTCTTTTACTGATTTATGGCCTCACCATAATATTTTGCTGTTTCTGGTAATAAATCAATATTAAAATGTTTCATATTATCTACTAAATCGAAGTAAAATCAGTTCACTTTAGGTAATACAGCCGTTAGGAGTGTTAACAATGTTTTCAATTTTCTGAAGGAAAACATATTAATCATGACCACAGCTACACAGGCCTAAACAGCTGGATCAAATAAAAGCCTTTATTTCTGCAACAACTATAAAATACTTTTATACTTGCTCACTGCTCACTGGCCCAAACAACACATTTTGTTTATCATAGAGAAGGACTTAGATTCAAACACGTTGCAATGTATTTGAATTGTATTAATTTGATAAAAGTTTACCGATCTTTATTAATTACTCTTAAGCACTAACCGAGATAGAAACACCATAATTCACCACCTCTTTTCTCTCTCAGCGTGTCAGTGCCATCCTTTGGGGGCAGTGGGCCGGTGGTGTAACCAGACTTCAGGTCAGTGTCTTTGTCGAGAAGGAGTGACGGGCCTTCGATGTAACCGATGTGCTCCCGGATACAAACAGGGCAGGTCTCCTCTCCGGCCCTGCATAAGTAAGTGATTTTATAGAACCCAAACCCCTTGTGTTTGACTGTTCTGTGTTTTTGTTGGGGCTCAGCTCACTCAGGGTAACAACTGGTCACAACAGTGGAAGGTGATCTCTGTTTTTTCTAATTAAAAATACAAAAGAAACATACTTCTTGGATGTATGCCACTCCACAGTTTTAACAAAGTGACCTCTTGAGATTCTTTTTCAATGTCCATTTGCTTGTGGCCTAAATGGATTAAACTCCTAATCAAGTGCATTAAGCCTTTATCAAATAGTAGCTTTTGGGTGCACCCCGTCTGGACTAAATTGGCTTTATCTTGTAGCTTGTCCCCACTCTATCATCCCTAGAGACGGTTTCCATAGCAGCGTTAACATGAGCCGACCACCACAGGGAAACCTCATATCCATCTGATCTGGGCTCAGTGTCAGATCAAGAGT
Source organism: Rhyacichthys aspro (assembly GCA_036850595.1). NCBI lineage: Eukaryota > Metazoa > Chordata > Actinopteri > Gobiiformes > Rhyacichthyidae > Rhyacichthys > Rhyacichthys aspro. The sequence continues at coordinate 8,567,065 of CM072165.1, read as the reverse complement.
ATTGTCGCTACTTGTATCTCCGCAGAAAACCTCCACGAGCCACCACGAGCGTTAATCCACGTGCGCTGCCCGCCTAATCGCACAAGTGCCAACAACCACACAGGCCTAAGCCCCAATCAGGTGACATCGGGAGCCAGCGGCAGCAAGCCTCCCACCTGTCGCCCAGCTCCGAACCCCTCCTCCATCCCAGTCCTAGACCCATAACTCTCCCAGTGAAAGGAGCGAGTGAAAGAAAACCTTGTTTGTTTTTACTGCCAGACCATCTCGGGCTAAGTATAGCATCCCTAACCCCTCCACACACACAAACTGTCCCACCGACACCTCGCATCCTGCTCCCCTCTCATCAAACACAGCAAAAGGCACGCAGCGGCCTGGCAAAACTAAAGTTAGCATCGTGAACATTTATCTTCACCTTCAACAGCACGGCAAGTGAACAAAATCAAGTGTTTGGAAAAAACTGGTGGAGAAAGGCTGTCTCAATTGTGAAATAGTGTCTTGAATTCATGCTAAATAGGCCATTGGTAAACACTGCACCTTTAGAGAAACAGCCATACGGCCAATTATTAGAAAGACTACACAGCAGATTTGTTACTCTTTTGGGATGTCAGTGGCGTTACAAAGCCCCCCCACACACTGTTTCTTTCATTTCAACATCCCAGATGAGCTGTACAATGAAACACCACATCACAGCTTCCTGTCCTTTGAAGGAGGGGGACAGTCAGCTGGTCGGGAGTGTAGAGTGTCACTGGCCCCGTTTTTGTCAGTGAGGAAAGGACGCGGGACCGGTTTGAGCTGATAATATATGACTTCATGTCACACAAACTCTTTTACAAGACGTCTGGATAATGTATGTTTGAACCAGGAAGTGGTTCAGTTTCCACTCTCAGACTAAAACTTTATTAGCTTCTGTGTAATGTTTAAGGTAAAAGCGTCCAGCAAGTAATGCACGACCTTGTTAAAGCTTCCAAAAAAGAAAAAGTTTGTGTATGCAAGTGTTCCAAAGCCATAAAAGGGCCACACACGCGCTGAGGTTTTGACAGTCTTCTACCGGGGCATGCCTTACGCACCATGAAGGCACTTCGGCATAGCACAAATAACAGGAGAGAAGCAACCTGCTGAAGCTCTGTCACCTGTCTCACTGTCGGTTTGTGTCTGCAGGAATTCAAGAGGTCGCGCCGACACCAGTGTACCAGCCACAGTACAGCATAGGTAAGATTCACAGATCAACAAGTTCATTTAGATTTTCACACAAAATGTTTACCTCATTTAGTTTCTTGCACAGGGATTTGTTTACAGGATTATTTTTTTCTGTTACAATGTCCGAATGTTCAACCAAGCCAAGTGTTCTGGTATCCATTCTGATTAGAGGATATCCAGATACTTTCTTTCAACCTACTTTAGTTTAGTATTACTATATATATATGTATATATTTATGCTTTTAAAAGTCTCTCCTTTCAAGTGAAAAATGATGCTTCTGTATTGTTGCTTCTATGTTTTTATTCCCTTCATGCCTTCAGTGTGTAGCAGCAGTAGCTAACCACTCCCTCCTAGTGGCAACTCAAGGAATGTCCCACCTGCTGAAGTTAGGGTCATCTGTTAGCAACAGGATACTGTGATGACAAATACAAGCGGCCATATTGTAATTAGGGGAAAAGACATGTGCTGATATGCCGACTATGAAATCATGCCCGTTCATTTAGTGCATTCTCTCTCTCTCCATCTGATTGTGTGTCACAGCGGAGGAGTGTGTCTCATACTGCCAGCCCTCTCAGCTTAAAGTCAGGATGAATTTGGAGACCTATTGTCTCAAGGACTATGGTGGGTGTGAGCTTTTATTTATAAACCTTTTTAAAGCCTAGTGCATGTCCTTTTTCACATTTATTCTGATTATTATTTATACTATTATTTTAAAAATCAGCAACAGCACCAGAAAACTTTATGTTTATATGTTTTTTGTCCAAACTCTTACAGTGCTGAAGGTGCATGTGAGAGGGATGGAGCGTTCAGGGCCCTGGTGGCAGTTCTCAATCTCAGTGCAGACAGTCTTCCGTGCAGGGTCTGCCTCCCGTGTTCGCAGGGGCTCTCAGTCGCTGTGGGTGCCGGACCGTGACCTGAGCTGCGGCTGTCCTGCGCTCCATGTGGGTCGGACGTTCCTCCTGATCGGCTCCGAGGAGGGAGAGCGGGGCTGGGGGCCAGAGGAGAGCCGACTGGTGGCCGACCGCTCCACTCTCGCCCTTCAGTGGCGAGAACACTGGAACCCCAAACTCAGGGGCTTCCGGGGGCAGGACAAGAGGGGGCGCTGCCCGCCAAAATCAGCCAGCAACAGCCAGCAGCACAGTGAGCATGCAAAGCAACAGACTGAGTATATCCCCCCTCACCTGCTCACCGACTCAGAGACAGAGACTCACACTAAACACTTTGAGAAAGTGGACAACGCTCCCAGCTCAGTGGAGACACACACACAGGACCCTTCACCCTCCACTCCCACTCTGGTCTGTTCCACCCAAGGGCCTCTATAGCAGAATAGATACACACATATATATTTATACTTCACTGAAAACACTTTGCAAAAAGATCATGTTGAAACAGATTGTGCAAGTACAAACACACTCACATTTATGTGCCTTCATTTAAATGTGGGTTAACTTTTTAATCATGCAAATTGAAAGGTTCTACTTAAAACACTGATGTAAATTTTTGATATTTCCCACACAGTACTTAGCCATAAAATATGGTTTAAATTTTAAAAGAGGAAAAAACAATTGGTTTAGAATAAATCAGTAAATTCTGATTCTAATTGTCCCTTGAAATTATGGGAAAGGAGTAAATTTATCCAGTTTTTAATGAGCATAATCTTTTCTAAATTAACATTTACATTTTGTTTGTTAAAAACTTTTGATAAGCAAATAAGAATTTTTTTATGAAACGATATCAATATAATTTTACTCTATTTATTTAAATCAGTGTTAGTTAAACTCCATGTGGTCAAACCCATATTTTGTGCCAGATTGTTTTTCTTTTACAGTTCCAACAAATGCTATTTGTGAAAACTGACACTATCGACAGTCCACTCCACACAGACCAATTTAACCTCCACTTTCTTTTCTAACCGTACAGGAATCCTTCGATAGGGATCTGAAAAGCTTTAGATCCTGTTCCATTTGGTAGATGTGGCGTCACTGCCCATGGGAAATGAGGGGTACATTAAAACAGATGGACGAGCTCCTATTTGTGCAGCAGCCATGTTGTTTTGGTAGCTGTGCTGTTGGTGATTGGCTCTGACGAAACCCGAGATTGAAAATAAAGAGAGAAAAATAGACCCGCTGACTGATGAGCCCCTCTGTGGAATTGAACATTGGGTATGCTCAGGTTCTGTGTTTCTACCTTCATGAGGTCCAACACAGCCTTTTTAGAAACATTATACTTTCTTTCTCTTTGTTTATATTGGTCTTTTGTGCTCTATTTATTTTTAATAAAACAGAACCATGGAAAGATTTGCTTTATGTAACACGTGTGTATCTTTTGAGTGAATTTCATTTCATGGCTCGAGTTTTTTTTCCATGTTGTTCTGTGTTTGGCAGGTTCAGTATTATGTTGTTGTTTTAAGATAACATTAGCTAGATTTTAACACTGTCAGAACAGAGCAGAAAATACTCGAGTTGATGACAGGTTTGGCTGGGATTCACAGCACAAAACTATGATACGGATAGAGCATGGATCCAGGCAATTACCAGTGACTTATGTGTTGATAGAAGTGCTAGTATTCATTACTTATGGATTACAAAAAGCTATTTTTTGTTCAAAATATTCCAGATGAACTGTAATAATGACAGATTTTACTTCATTGCTCCAACACCAACAATACTAAAGTCAACCAGAGTCCATTTCAACTGCACTAGAGGCTTGCCGCTCACATCCACTCACTTCAGTGTGTCTGAGGGGACAGGGTGAGGGGGGTAGGGCCAAGTTGTGTGTGAAGCACAAGCAGAGTCATGTCTTGAGGCTCAGAATCTTCGAGGCACCTGCTGCCCTGTCACAGGAAGCACCTGTCAGCGGTCGTCTCTTCAGTGCGGCTTCTGTCGACATGCAGGTTTGATCCTGAAACACACACTTACACAGACACTAACAGACAACTTAAGCCCACAAAAGTGAGGGGGGTCATTGTCTGTAGTTCTAGTGCTGTTAAACCGACAACACACTTTTCTGTCGCACCATGGAGTCGGCCTGGCCTACTGTTTGGGTCACTTATAGAAATTGAGGATCAGCTTTTTCTGGCTGGGTGTATTTGAGAGTGCGTGGCATTATGTTTACAACCTGCCGGGGGTACTTTTTACGAGTGGTGAGTCCCTCTGTTGTGCAGCCAGAGTCAAAGTTCAACAAGACCTCTTGCAAACTCACCTTTTCTCTATCTTTATTCAGTTTTTTTCTTAGATGGTAATTTATTCACCAATTTCTCAAGTCTACTGCTTTAAAACTCCCAACTTTAAAATCCCAATGCTCAAGTCCAAGTTCATCCTTGCGCTGTTTTTCACTGCACACTCTTGGGGCTTCTGTTAACCTGAGAGCCAGAGGGTCAATCCTTGTGATCCTGGGCCTGCATGCCTTCCATACAGACACGCCGCCAACACCGCAACCTGACTCCCAGTGAGATTAGAGCTAATCAAGCATGGCACTGCTGCGAGCTGCAACACCCCGGCTCACACACATAGGTACAGCTGCACTAAGCTAAAGTAAGTTCTTTTTTTTCTTAAACTCTTCAAACTACAACAAATGCCAACAGACCTAAAATGATGTTGCTAAACTTTTGCTGTAAAGGGATTAGTTTGATGTTTAAATGCCACAATGGTGCAGTTTACATCCTTAAGAAACTCAAATATTCTCTACAAAGAACATGGGGCCAAGTTTAATATTTCCCACTCGCTCCAGGTGTCACCAGTCATTTAGTCCAGTCTTAGGCCACAAATGTCTGGGAAGTCTTAGATGTTCCTTCGCTGTGTCCTTTTTGTAGTCTGCAACGGGAAGCCTTTTTTCTTTGTAGTCATCAGGCGGAACCTCATTGTGGCAGCCGCTGCTTTAGAACTCACATGATTTATGACAGAAGACGGAGACTTCACCCTTTTTAGCACTTGTCCTGGATGTTATGGCGTCGATACAGGGCCTATTCTATTAGAGTTATATTAGTGGCGGAGCTGGACTCGAGCTGGATTAGCGATCAAAAGGCTGAGGGGAGTTTTGGGGGTGAAAGGTTGGGGGTAACACTAACCCAGTCTGCCCAGGTGGTGCACTTGAAAACAGTCCCGTGTGTGGTGGCGTGGTTGGGTACACGGGCAGAATGTGTGTGTTTTGGTTTCCAACATGGTGAAAGTGCAAGACTTTATGGGCTGTACATTTTGTGTTGAACTCTAGCTAGTTGGATCTGAACCGTAACTGATTGGATTTCAAGCTTTGGGAAATGAACTTTGACCTTTTACAACATCTGCAGCCCTGACATCTTTGCATCATTTTACCAAATGAATGGGCAATAATTCCATCTGTTTAGAAACTCTTTTAACTATTAAAAAGAAAACACAAGTTATTATGAGTAAAAGTTTAAAAAAAAGAGAGTTAAGAGCATTTATGAATTTTCATCAATAAATATATTCTAGCTTGAGTTTTAGTTTAGATATCTTCCAGATACTCTATGAATTTCCAGCCACAACACTGATGGTGGTCTCAAAAGTGGGTGGTCTCTTCTTCAGCATCTGTGTCATGTGGCAGACAAATCTGGGCTTCAGGGAGAGAGCTGCACTGCAGGTAGCAGAAAACCACTTGGACCTAAACACACAGTTCGCACATATTGTGTCAAGTTCAGTGTAACATCTGTTTTTCTTTTGCATTTCACATAAGAAATGTATTGTACTGAAAATACAAACTGTTTAGACAGCCAGAAACCGATTTAATAATCAAGTCTATTGTCTATAATATCTGCTTTATGCTCTGTACACACCTGTACAACCACCTCTTGAGAGATGTCAACACTGAGGCCATCACTCCTCACACCTGCCACTGGAGGGCGTAAGAGGCTCGGGCCAAACACTGTTGCCAGGTTGAACGGAGACATTTTGTTGATGTCTTCTCTCTCTGACACTCTGAAATAGAACAAAAATGCGGAAAAAGCAGAGCATAAAGACAGTTTTCAGTTTTAAACTTAAGTCTTGAGAGGTGTTGTTTGAATCAGACCGTCTGAGGTGGTGCAGGAGGTAGAGGAAGGTGTTGCGATTGGCATCAGGACAGGACTGTAGCACTGACAGCAGTGAGGTGAGCTGTTCCTTTAAGTCATGGATTTCTAAGGGGGCGAGAAAATCCACACATAAATGAGCTTCAAGTGACCATTTTCAGTGTTAAAGCCACACTATGTTGCTTTTTACCATTAAATACACAGTCTTAAAAGCTCCTCCAACATGAAAAAGGAAGAATAATCAACTTTAATAGATACAGTGCAGCCAGTTTACCTAATAATGTACTATATGTAAGTCTGAGTGATAGGGCATGCTCCCACGAGATGGGCCTTGCACAGTTCTTTATACAGTATATATTAATGAGCTCCAGTGTACCAGTCCAATGATAATTTGAGGAAGGGTAGTTGCACTCTGTTATTTCATTTATTTTCTAACAAATCCAGGAAACATACTAAGTATAGTTTTAATACATACTGTCACAACATATTATGAGATGTTTGTGTGAAACTCATTTACCCATTTATAAATCTAATAATAAAACAATATGAATAAACAATAAAATACATGAAGGTATGTTTGATGTCTTACCAAGAATCTGGGTCAGTCTCTGAAACAGCACAGCTGGAATAAGAGGTTCTGGCAACTCTCTAAAGTAAAGCTTCAGGACACCTGACACTGCATTGACCTCTGCACTCCTGAGTTTGGTGACGGCTTCACACAGATCTGAGAACAGCCAATAAAAGCACAAACATAACAGGAAAAACTTCACTGGGTAAATATTCCTAAACACATAGCCCAAAAAGCTTACTGCTATCAAACACAGATTTGAGCGCCTTGATGTCACGGGTGGTTCCTGAAACCCTGTAGATCCCAACTTCGTCCATCCCTCTTCTTTCTACTTCCTCTACACAACATCTCACCACATGGGGAACCAGCACTCCCTCCTGTCTGACCAAAACAAACAATTTCAGTAAAATCTTACAAATATTGTGGGATTTCTCAGAGGAAATGCTTCATATTTTACGATTACTACGACTTACTGGGCCAGGGTTTGCATCAGGACACCAAAAACGGGCCGTTGCTGCTGCGGCAAGGGGTTTGGAGGGTCAGGCGGGTGAGGGGTGTACTTTAGAGACAGATTCAAGTCGGCACAGCCAAGATTCAGAGTCTGTCTTCTCCATCTGTTACTGAGACTTTCAGGATACAACTGATAACACAAATGTGGTCAGACATTGCATGAATTATTATTGATTCAAAGCATATCTATGGGATTCAAGTACCGTGACACATGTCCTTCCCAGCACTGTTTCGTCGCGTGTGTCGGACTGAGCCACACACATCACCCTCATGTTCCTCGCCCCATCCACCTGGAAAGACAGCTCCTGTTCGAAACAAAAGGGTGATTTTGAAACTGACTAAAACATGGATTAAGTGTAGATTTTATTGCTGCTGATCATGTTTAAAGGATTTACATTTTGGTAATCTGTGGGGAGATCCGATGCTGTCTAGACAATTTACAAATGTGTGTAGCAGATTCTACAGAGCACACTCTATGCAGTTTTACACACAGTAGTTTAAAGGCTGCAATATTGCTCAATAATGCACAACAAATTAAAAATATCTCAAAGCGTTAAACTCTTTTCAGGGGGCTACTTTAACCTTCTTTGGTCCACAATTTTTCCCGTACCTGCTCCCATTGTGGGTTCAAAGTACGGACTGAAGAGTGTGTCTGTGCTTGCTTTTCATAGAAGTCAAATCCATCCACTTCCACACAAACATACGCACCTAAAAATGCAAAACAAAAAGTGTCTTCCATTCACACAGCATTTAAAAGGAAAACTTTTCAACTCATGCAGGTAAAATGTTCAAATCAAACACTAACAAGCTGGTTGTTGCAGACCACTGGCTGAGTGGATCACCAAACCCAAAGTCCCGCATAATCCCTCCTTCTCTGTGGACAGCATAAAAAGATCATAAAGTAACATAAGTGTTGGATATCAGATACAGGATGTGACTCCTTAGAGAGAGGGAATCTAGGTGAGTACCGCTGCTGGTGCTGTGTCGGGGCGGCTGCTGGGTCATTCTCAGTTTTGCACAGGCACCGGTGAGAGTGAGCAGGTCTGGAGGGACCGTCTCTATGTCTACAAAAGGGGAACCACAATATGTCACAGAATAGTTTTACTCTGGCTTCTTACTAATGCACAAAATAAATGCTAAAAAAAAAAAGAAGAAAGAAATCTTATCAAATTAACTATACAATACCAAACACCACACATTGTTAGAGATTCTTACAATCATATGAGAATCAAAATCTCTCTATTGCCAGATTATACCATTAGTTGACTTACTCTCTTTGGTGAGTTTGTCAATGGCCTCCTTCCATTCTTCAAGCTCATACAACGAGGACAGCAGAGTGTGACTCTACAGTGAACGGAAGTGGACATTAGTTGATTTGGAGGAAAAATAAAAACTCTTCTAAGATGACTGTGTTGTATACAGCACCTTCCCACTAAGGCTCTGTAGTTCAAGTCTATTCACAGGTGCATGTGTGAGCAGCATCAGCTCCATTTGCTCCTGTTTCTTCGAGCTACGAGCCCTGGACCCCTTCTGCACCACAATCACACAAACCAAGTAATATTTTCTCATACATATAGTTTGCTGTTGTTTTGTCAGTGGAGACACACCTACCCCATGCTGCTGCAGCTGCTTATGGAGCATGTACATTTTAGTTCGTATGATGTGCAAACGGAGCTGTGCTTCAGACGATCGCTCATCTGAGAAGCAGCGCAACTTGAGACCAGTGAGAGGTAGATACCAACAAAACCTGTACTGGTCCTGCTTTCTGAGCAGACAACAGAAGTGTATTTGCATCATTTAATATTTAGCTATAACAAAAGCAAAGTGTCACATGTTTCCCACAGGCCCCTAGTCTTTTGGTTCTGGTTACCCTCTGGTTGCAGGTTTGAATCTGGTGCACAGCAGGAGGTCTGTGTACAGGAAGAGGTGACGCAGACTACGCTCTCCTTCGCTGTCGTCCACCACAAAGCCATCACGCATTAGCTGGCGTCTCTACAGTTAACACAGTATTGCATTTTTAGACAGTAAGAACATCTTCAACATGCCTAACTACTGGGTTTATGTCTCACCATGTCGTGAGTGAGTGTGACCTCTCGTCGACTCTGTGAACTCTCATTGACACCAGACAGAAAACCGCGAGACAATCTCAGGGCTTCTTGTAAGGCTGCGTAATCTTGGTGCTCTGCAGGTGTGGTCTTTAAGAGGTCCTTTATAATCACACAAAGGTCACAGGTCATGTTTCATTAGTGTCACCTTGAGATTAGAGCAGCAATAATGTGCTACAGTAGCCATAGGGGATGTTTTGTTATGTATATGCTTTAGCTCTTATAAAGTAAATTTTAGTTTCTCACATGTAACACCAGTGTCATCTTTGTGACTCTGTCCAAAGGCTTGTACAAGAGAGCTGCAAATAAAAGCACAAGTCACATTCCCATAGATTTATATACAGAAAAATAAAAACAATTATACCTTCAAATGTATAGTTGGTGCGAGTTTTGGGGGAACCATTATTGTTAGACATCATGCTCTGGAAGAGACAGAATGATAAGGACAAAAAGGGTCTGTACAGTGGGGGGCACTGGGGGTATGGGGGGTGCTGTACCTGGGCTAGAGTTCGGAAGCGAGGGTCAGCCTGGGTGCACTTCTGCACAACTTCAACAGCATCTTCATAGTTCTCAATGAAACCCCCATATATTCCAATCTGGTTAACCTACAGAGACCACCCAAAACTTCAAATCTGACTTATTTAATAATCTAAGTTAATACAATGACACCCACTTTTCAATTTTGCATTGTATAGATTTACAGAAAATATGCTGAATAGTCATATGCATTAGTTTGGGCTTTAAACCAAATAATATCCTCAGACATAAACAACTTACTACTTTCAGAAACAAGTCTCCAACAGTCAGCTCAAAGCCCTTGTGTCTTGTGTCTACTTCTCCACCATTGCTGCACTTAGTGTCTGGTTCCTGTGAAGGACTGGGATCTGTGTGGGAGGAAGCACTGAGTCGGGTCTTCAGGCCTAAATAGAAGCTCTGGTGCAAGTCTCTGAGCTCAGGGACCTGGTAGAACACCGTCTGAACCTGCTGACTGGACAAGACCGGCTGAGATGTCCCAGCTGAGGCCCGAAGAGCCTTCATGGGCTGTGAACAGTAACGGCAATTTAAGAAATGGTAAATGGTAAATGGCATGCATTTATATAGCCCTCCTCACGCACCCAAAGCACTTTACATCATGCTTCCATTCACCCCATTCACACACATTCACACCTGGGGCAGGTGGAGCGGCGGGCTGCCATGCACCAGGTGCTCAAGCCTTCTCCAACCACTACCAAACTCACCTCTACAATCAGACACATTCATACACCAGTGCTGCGGCACTGGAGGCAAAGTGGGTGAAGGGTCTTGCCCAAGGACACAACGACAGTAACAGGAGGGAGCGGGAATCAAACCACCAACCTTCCGGTTACTGGACACCCTGCTCTACCAACTGAGCCACTGCTCTCAGAAAAGTGAAGTGATGTAGGTGCCACATACAAGTTCCTGTGAGGGCTGTATTTAAAAATGTGAAAAGACTGAAATAGACCTAATGTTTCCTGTACATCTGACTCATTGCAACAAAGCACTCAATGTTTGAATGCAAAGACACATTTAACATGATTTTTTGTGTTTCCAAACCAGATGCACAGTTTCTGTTTCATTTTCACATCAACTTTAATAAGTAAAGAGGAATGGAGACTGTTCTTGGTAGCAGACTACCCTATTATTATGTCTCCTTTACTTACTTACAGAAGCTCACTTTATAGTCCTGAATAGTTGTTTAATAAATAAGTTATTCTTAAATGTTTGGAACTGTGTGACTGTGTTAGAAAAAGCTTTCAGACTCACAGTAGCCTTCTATGACACCTAAAAAGCAGAACTACATCTCTTGTGGTCAAACATTGCCGTTAACTATTTGTGGTTAAAAAAGGAAGCTAAGCTGGGCAGATAGTGTTGCTTGTTCTGCGCTCGCTACTGTCACACAAAACAGATAAGCTTGACAACATAAGAAAATGGAAAACATGAAACTACTTCAGCTGCTAACACGTTAAAACAAAAGCAAAAACAAACCGAGGGAGTAGATTGGAATACTACACTCTTATAATAAAAGCTACTTTTACCATTAGCAGTGTCTCCAATTCTCTGAGATACACCTCCTCACTGTCCAGGATGCCTTTGAGGACCACCAGCCTTCTCTCAAACATTTCCTCTTCACTCCACAGTGTCTGGAAAAGGCACATTAAACAATACATTTTACAGCACTTAAAGAAATAATGGGCATATAGTTCTTAACGTCTTGAGTGTTTTTCAGTATATTTCTCACTGGTGTGTCTGGCTCATTTTGAAGAGGAGAAAGGAGACTGGGAACAAGCTCCTCGTGGAAAACATCCTCCTCCAAAACATCCGGCTCTGCTTCCACTACAACTGAGAAACAGACAGAATGGAGTCAAGGACGAATTCATGCATTATTACAAACAAAGTATTTGAAAGGTCATTTAAAGATTTTACGACAGTATTTATACTTTTATACTTCTGACTTCAGCACCAAACATCTACCTAATTTGGAGATTGACAGGCGTCTAGGCCCGCTCCCTTGTATTCCCTACTATTAGGGCGAAATTTATTCAGCCCCGAAGTTAACTGTGATTCACTGTACTTTTGAGATCATGGAGGAAAAATGACAGCAAAAGCAGTATATTGTATGCATTTAAAATTAGCATTAAAGCATCAAACAATTGTTGTTAGCACCGTACAACAGTCGTCACAGCCAGAACCCTAAAAGAGATTGAAGTAAAAAAAGGGCTTAATCTTATGACAAACACAAAGAATGCTAATATTCTCAAATTGAAGCCAAATAACATATCAATAACATATGTTTACAGTTGTCAATACAATGGAGGGAAATAAGTCACAGTGCTTCTGTATAAGAGCTTCACTTGAAATCAAAAAGTCAGCCTGATATTTAGTTTGTATGAAACAGTGAAGTTGTGTAGTGTGAAGAATTGGTAGGTCTGCATCTAAAGAGTCTTGCATTGATGAGAAACTAAGATTTTGAGGTGCTCATTGGATACTAAGAGGAAGAAAACAGATCTCACATGACTTACTGGACACGTGTTGTGCCTGCAGATAATCCACAGCCTCCTGATAGACGTCCATCTCTCACGTCTTTGTCCTGACTGCAGAGGGTGAGCTCTAAAAAAGCAACAGGCAAAGTGAACACACACTTCCCTTTTCTGTTCAGAATTTAAAAAAAGAACAAAAACTGGGGAAAATTACATGTCACTTTCTGTCAAAGTAAAACTAATGAAAGACAACAGACACATGCCAATCCCACAGCTGCATCTGTTGTAAGTGTCAAACTGAATGTGGTGAGGGGCCGCCATTGTCACTAAAAATCTGGAGGGGCCGGACATGGTGACATTTGGAAGCTTTTATTAAATTTTGAATGTGAGATTTCATCTTCATTTGAGTCTTACAACAGTTATCTTTAACATTAATTTCCTGCTTTTATGGAAACTGGTTTTAGTTGGATTTGAACAGGTTTTAGATGGATTTGAACAGCTTTTTGTTGGATTTGAACAGGTTTTAGTTAAATTTGAACAGGTTTTAGATGGATTTGAACAGGTTTCAGTTGAATTTCAACAGGTTTTAAATGGATTTGAACAGGTTTTAGATAGATTTGAACAGGTTTTAGTTGAATTTCAACAGGTTTTAGATGGATTTGAACAGCTTAATTGGATTTATACAGGTTTTTGATGGAACAGATTTTATTTATCTTTGTGGCAAAAATCTAATTCACCCAAAACCTGTTCAAATCCAATTAAAACCTAGTGCCAGAAAATTCACCTACTAAATGTATTGAAGGGCCACATAAAAACATGGCAAATTTGGTCCCTTCTGTGACGCTAACTCTTAATTATTTAGCCTATATTTTTACATGTTAACAACGTAAATATTACTCGTGGTCCACAAAGCAGACTTTCTATGGCCTTTCAAGTAATCCGTCTTTTTATCTTAAATAAAACACTGCCCTCTAGAGACCAGCAGCTAATATTTTTCCCTTTAGATTTACATTTCTGATGGAAATTTAAACTGCTGAAGTTTCTGTACTTTTCTCTTCAGGCTGAAAAGGCATTGTAAAGGGGTCAGTTACAAAAGTGAAGTCTGAGGTTTTTACACACTTTCTGTTTCTAAAGAAAGATAACTGAAACTTATCAGACGGGGAGGGTCAAGAGTGCACTAAATTACAATGCACTCAATGCTCCACCTTGTTTGTTGCTCAGCATATGACTGGTTTGTACTGACGGTGGTAAACTTCTTACTCTGTGATAACTTCCTAAAAGGGGAGAGGGCTTTCTGGGATTTACAGTAACAGGAAAATGAAACAAATGTTTACGGCCTCAAGAAACAATCCAGGGCAGTTTCAAAGTGCAAGTGGAAGAAGTGGAAGGAGGCGCAGCTGGCCATAAAATGTAATAAAATAATAAAATAAAGTCCTAACTGGTAAAGATAATTTTGAAAGCTAATGATTGATTAAAACCTGATCAAGGGCATTTACAGAGCATGCAGTACAGGATTGGACTTGCTTAAATAAGGGGCGGCCTTTGTAGTTTATGATGCATGGCCTTCAGTTGATAAGCGACTATATTTAACATAAATATAACACCATGTAAATCATCCGAGATCTGCTCAGATGTGACATGTTACCTTCACAGAGTTGACTTCTGCAGATACGATAATCATGTGCAAAAACTAAACATTATATACCTATTTAGTTGCAGGAAAGGTTTTGTCTTTGGGGATATTCCTTAAATCAAGTGTGTGAAAATGGATATCAATTCTGCTACATCTGTTATGTGATGTTGAAATGTTGCCGATTTGGTCAAAATTGGTTGAATCTTGCTAATGAGATCAGTTTCAACAATTCAAAACTGTAATTCTAGGTATGGGAAGCAATAAAAGTCACTATACTGATGACGTTAGCAGCTGCCATTACAGTATCTATTTACATTTGACCGTGATTCAATAGAGCAGATAAGGACATATTATAAAATGTGCAATGGATCGTCTTATTTAGCCGTCTTCTATGTCTTTATTGTGTTTTGATTGCTTTTTCTTTTAGGCATTTTAAGTTATATTTTCCAAGCTGTTTGACCAGTCTAGAAATCCAACGTTTTGCTTCATTATCTACAGATAATATGTGCTTTTATGCCATAAAGTTATGTTTTTCATGTGCTCTTAGAGCTTACGCAAAGTCTATGCAAAATGTGGTCAAGCAGGCTCAGAAAAACACGGTAATGTGGCTTTTTCCAGGATCATTTGTTGTTTATGTTTAGTGTAAACCTTGTCTATTTATCTATAAGCTAAACAGTGTTTGGTTCATCTATGCTACAGTACCAGTCTTGAACCAAATAAAGAAACACAGTGGCCTTGATAGTGATACTGTAAGTGCATTTTATTCAAAAGTCAGACCTACTCCAAAAATCTAACCTGAGATTTAACAGTATCATAACATTTCATAAAACATTTCATAAGACATTTGTACTCTACCATTTAAACCACCCAGCAGGACTGTCTATTAGACATGTTAATTTGCTAAAATCATAGGACAGCAAAAAATGAATGTATTTTAGCATTAAACATTACACATTCAATGTAATGCTGTAAAAGAGCTAACAACTGGCCTTCTAGCTGTGGGGCATCTGAGTGGTGACAAATGTGGTGGTGGTGGTCGCCTGCCTGTTTCTGATCTTCAGCTCACGGTTCATCTGGCACCAGGCACAAGTGTAGCACCAGAGCACCTTACAACAGTCGTCACAGCCAGAACCCTAAAAGAGATTGAAGACAAAAAAGGGCTTAATCTTATGACAAACACAAAGAACAATAACCAAAACTTAAACAAAAGTTTCATTGAAGGAATAAACCACATCGAACTGAAACTATAATGTGAAACTGTTCATGTTACCTGCCTGCAACTATATTAAGTTTTTCATAAAATTAAAAAACATGTAAAGTTCATTTTTATCCTCAGGGTGCTCAAGTGTATTTGTTGGATAATTTTGTTTCCATACAACACAGAAAAAACTTTTGCCCACTGCCCCATTTTTTCCCAGCCAAAACTTACAGGAATGTTGTAGCGCTCTCTAATGTTGCCCCGAAGAATACATGAGACCACACAACAGAAGTCCAAAAGTGGCATCGCACAGCACCAGCCGTAATCTCCAGCTGTCTGACACTGGAGGCAGGGAAAGCACCAATAGCCACAGCAACCTTGAGAAGGAAGTGTGAAAATAAGTGACAAGGACTTGTCATTGGTCTAAATGTGCTTCTAGGACTTACAGCTCTCCATATCACTGCAGCAATCACAGATCCCAGTGCTCCAGTCTCCTGGAGCTTGAGAGGTGGTTCCCATTGTCACAACATGGCCTGGCTGCTGGTTAATGGCCATTTCTGCAGGACACAAGATAAATAAAACTGAGTAATATACAAGACATAGCTTCTAAGATTAGCATATCTGTTCATATGGCGCCAAGCTTGTCTTTGTCTTTAAAAAGTAAAAGGACATTCTAAAGAACAAAAAAACAAATCATGGATGTTGCAGTAAAAATTAAGTTTATCCTTTTATGTTGTCTTAAGTAGTCAAATTCGGACACGTTTGTTAAATCCCATTGAGTTAATCATTTAAACTATGGCTATATTAACGCACCTTAAAATGTATTAAACTTCTTATATAGTACACTATAATGCCCATTGTATAGTCATTGTTAAGATATTGAGTACAATAAAACAATAAATACATGAATAATTAAAAACATATTTATCTTTGGTCGGCTTAAGTTAGCTAACCTTGCTAAGTGCTATTAGCTAATTAACTATAACATAGTATCAACGGTAGGCTAATTGTTAGCCTTAGACAGCAGCTCATTTTTAGTTTGTACTTCTATTTACTAAGCTCAATTTTTCTGTGCGATTTAGATTATAACAAGCCACAAACCAATTTATTTTATAGTTATTAAAATGAATCGATTAATTGTGCTCAAGTTAAGGATCCAGTCTATGCTGAATTTACATTGCTCTTGTTGTTAATGCTTTCTTAAAGTCGCCAGATCTGAAAATAATTAAATGAAAAAGCAAGTACTATAAAATAAAAAAACAAAACGGTCCTTACCTTAGTTTGTTTCTTTTTTTTTTTTTTTTAGCTCGGTGAGAGGAACTGTCCCGCTGGATTGAGAAGGAACTACTCATGAGCGAGGCGTGCAGTTAATGTTTTATAAAGGCCATAAAGCCACAGCCCTCTATATTCACTTCCTGTGTGCAAATGTCACAAACTTTACATGATTCCTGTGATGATTTGCATTATGAGGAAACCTGGAAAATTGTAGTCTCTGCCGTCTTGCAGTTGTTAACAGGTATAACAGCTGTCTTTCCTTTTGCCAAACTTCAGAAATTGCTGGAGAATCATGGCCACATTTCAGAATAAGCAACTTACTCAATCACAGGTACACACACATTTACAGGTAAACAAAGGAGAACATGGGGGACGCCTACAACAGATTCAGCTCTACACTGGGTGGTTGTTCTACTATGGAGATATTAGTGTCCTTGGCAGACACATAGAAAACAAAAAAACATTTCACATTTCAACATTTGGTCATTCGCCTGCTTAACTTAAATAGCCTTAACTTACCGTCTATTTCAGATTTTTTTTACTGTAAACATTTTTTAAAAAGCTTTGAGAAGAAAAAGGCTATAGAGGATTTTTTTTAATACCTTACAATGAAATAAAAGAAAAATGGACAATGAATTGGAGAATTTCATATTGTGACTGCTCTAATCTCAGAGCATTTCCGATCATGTCATGTGCTTACCACACACTATGGAGGCGTATATCTCAGAGATATCATAAGATTTAATTATTAACCTCACCAGTACGTGAACGAGTCAATGTCTACAGTGTATGTCCTGTCTTATATATAATACCGTTAAATTTGTGAAGAAAACTGCGTGTTGAACTAGCGCCCCCGCGTGATATGAGGTTGTTATTGCAAATGAAAAAAACATTGGCAGTGAAGTGTTTGGCCTATAGGTGGCGCTACAGCAACGGCGGTAACGTGCGAGATTTATAAATTGATTTTTAAAATTAAATCATTATTTATACCCAAACTCGTTTTTATTGTATTTTAATGTAGGTGAGTCTTTATTTGATCTAAGTGTCCTCTTGAACTAAATCTCTAAAATTTAAATGAGTTCATCATTTTGGAGTTAAACTTTTATTATCCTAACTTTACTAGCCTTATGAAATGGAACGATTCAACCAGGCATAGACTGCAATTTATTTATCCACGGGCTATTTGCAGAGGTCACATGACATGTTGAGCGCTAAAGGGAGGGAAGAGGCAGTACGACTTGTGGCGCGAGGTGACTTTGTGGCTCAGTCTGAGTGCGCGCTGAGGAGGATCATGAGTTTCCTGTTCCTTACTGTGAATTGCTGTCATTATCGTTGTCCAACTACAGCTGAGTCCAGCTCTCCCTCTGGCCCCAGGTGAGGGATGTCCATGTCCGCCAACAACAGCACTGCCGCTGACGCAAGGGACTACACGTGCGTGCGCTTCTATGTGTCGGCGGTGTCCTTCTCGGTGCTGCTCTTCTTCAACCTCATCATTAACTGGACCATCCTCCGCGTCGAGCGGCTGCGGAACCACGCGCGCTTCGTGCTGGTATTTCATCTACTCCTGTCCGCGCTGCTGTACCTGGGCACGAGCTGTGTCTTCTACTTGCAGATCCACCTGGGCGCTCGGCCGTGGCGCTCCGTGTGCGTATCTATGCTCACGGTGCTGATCAGCAGCGCTTCCAACATCCTGCTGACGCTCACGGTGATGGCGCTGGACCGCTACTGTGCCGTGTGCCACCCCATGCGCTACACCGCCGCGTGCGCCTCCACCCTGTGGCCGTGGCTGCTGGGCGCGTGCACGTGGCTCATAGCGTTGATCATTCCTCTGAGCCTGCTCCAGCCTTCCATGCGCACCTCCAGCTCGCGCGGAGAGTGCGGCCAAGAACAGCTGCGTAAAGGCGACCTGCACAAGGTGCTCTTCCTCTCCGCGTGCACGCTGCTCATCCTCTACAGCTACGCCCGGATCCTGGTGGAGTCACGGCGCCTGGGGGTGTTAAACAGGCGCAACCGTACTGGCTGTAGGACTATAGCCCTGCACGGCACGCAACTGGCCGTGTACATTCTTCCCAACTTTGTCAGCTTCATCCTCACGATGCTTCATAAAAAGAAGCTGATCGGGTCGGACACCAAAGAACAGTCAGCTGTGGTCGTCTTCGCCTTCTTCAGCTTGGCGCAGTGTGTTGCGCCTATTGTTTACGGTTTGCGCAAAGAGGAGCTCCTGGAGGAGTTGAATTACAGGTTTCCCTGTTGTTCAAGACACTGTAAAAGAGTCCTGGGATGGACCGTGCACGTCAACTGGACCCCGGACAACAGAGCCAGGTAGCCCACAAGCCTATCTCTAATGCATTAACCTGACTTCACTGGTGTCTACCACTTTTTCAAATCTTGTTCATTCAGGAGAAGGAAAGGTTACTGATCTGTGTCCATTTTTACCCATCTTCCACATGATGGTGTCACTGTCCAAATGCACCTATAGAGCCTTCTGTGTGGAGTCTGCATGTTCTCCCTGTGTCTGGGTTGGTCTTCAGGCTCATTCTTCAGTCAGTATCATGACAAAGCTACTGGCTTAAGATCAGGACAGTGTTCCCGCTGCTCCTGACGGGTTGGACCAGCAGCACTGGATATGGATGGGTTACATTCAGAGAATAAATACCCCCATGGGGACAATTAAGTGTAATATAACTTAAACACTGTCATATAAGAGTGGAAAAATGAGTGTAGATACAGTATGTAGCCTAAAGATCATGCTTCTCAGGTGACAACACACTTTTTTCATGATGACTGACACTGGTATTCCACTTGGTTGAACCATTTTAATAGACACGTCTACACATGTGAATGTTAATCACGTCCTTTTAAATTTGAGACATTAGACCACTTAAAGAAGCTCAACTGTTTGTTTTTCAGCTGCAGGGAGCGGACACTGACGGCTCAGACAGTACTATCTCTAGAGACCCCAGAAGGGACCAAGCAGGAACAGCTGGACGAAACTGGCCCTGTGTCTGTCAGGAGTTCCTCACATGATTTACAATCATGTCAAGGTGGTACGGAGCAAACAGCGCAGTGTCTGGATTCTGAAATCTACTGAGGGAACACTGGGAATTCTGGAGAAACTTGTGAAAGACTCTTTTTTTCTTGAAGTTTCTGGCTGGTCCAGGAGTAAATCTAAATAATTTGTAAATGATTATAAAACGAAATGTAATTTAACAATGTAATATGCGTGCATGTGAACTGTGGTGGTCATTAAAATGCACTAAAAACATTTTTTTTTAAATATATATACTTCTTGTCGTTCTCTGAAATGAATGCTCCCAAAAAAGACAAGGAAGTTTAAAGAAGCAAATGAAGCCTATTAGAGAGAGCAGCCACTGAACTAACAGTTGATTAGAGGGGAATTCAACGTTTTAACCACAAGGCTTGTGACCTGCAGGCAAAGCACTCATCTCTGAATCTGACAGCTATAGTGGTGAAAGTGCAGGGAAATTCTTGTTTGCATTTCACAGCAGCACGTACTGTGCATCTGTTATGGTACAACTTACGGACAATCCAGCTAAGCACTTTGCCTCGGAAACGGGCTGCAGAAGTGAAACCAAAGATGCATTTCTCTTATAAAAAAAGAGCAGAAATAGGAAGTGAGTTTGTCAGAAAGAAGGTAGAAAAAATGGCTTGAATGTTTCACTAAGTTTAATATTTTTTTACAGGTTACAAAAAAAAAAAAGGAAAACAATCAGTGTAATTTTTCTTCACAGATAATGATGACATGTTTTAGACAGTGGAGATGGAAGGCAACAGATGTAACTTCAGGTAAAAGGCAGACACTGACTATAAATAAATTACCAACATATAAATGCAGTCTGCCTCAAAAAAGAAGAATGGTCAGTTGATTCTTTAACATAGATTAAAAACACAGCTTACAACATTTATGAGTTCACCCTCTATATACAGTCAGTCTGTGCTGCGAGAATTTACAACTCAAGCCTCGAAAACGGTAGGGAAGCAGACTGTAAGTGATGCCTGTAGCTCAGTTAAGAGCTTAGTCCTGAAATAGTCAGTCTGCACATGTGTCTGGGTAGCATTTCTGGTTTGTAAGGCAAAGATCGTGACAATCCTGTTACTGTGATGAGCACAGACAGAGCACTGAACATGCTGAAAGGCATTTTGTACATATAGACCAAGTGGTTTTATACACTGATATTTGATCTATTAAAATGTGTGAGTGTAGAAACTGAAATAAACACTGAATACATTTGCATTGATATTGTTGAGTTACTAACGTGGAGGTAAATATGCGTATTTAGGAGTAAAAAAAAAGGCTTAGTATTGAACAGTTGTCAGTGGTGAGCTTTGTTCAAAGATATACAATCATCTACAGCCCTCATTCACCAAAGACTTAAATTAAAACAATAAGAGTTAACAGCAAAGTTGATCACAATCCAGACCATTACATGGGAACAATTTTCCGCAGAACCAAATGTAATGTCAAATTTTTACATGCAAAATGAATGGTGTGCTATGGGCTATGGGCAAATGAAAGTCCTTGGCAGATCCTAACAGAGAGAAGGTGTTGGTGTGTTATGGTTAGAAACCCAGCGGGTGAGGAGAAACCACACCTCCATTGTCCACCATGGCTGCAGAGATAGCCTTCAGGTTCTTGAAGACTTGTTTGGACTCACTGGCGCGCAGGTTCTTGATATCTCTCAGAACCCTATCATGAGCCTGAAGGGTACAATACATAAAACATCACAATTCAACCTGAAATCGATGGTAAACTATCTTCCTTTTTAAACCTCAAGACAAGACTAGATGAATGTCACAGTTTCTCGGTTTCTCACCTCAATGCACCAGGTCTCACACAGCATCTTCTCGTGTTCAGCCGTGGCATGGCCCTGACTCAGAGAGCGGGATGCCCTGCAGAGGAAAAGGAAGTCAAGAATGTCACGTTAGGCAGTGTGGGAGGGAAGTACCGAATAAGATTAACCATGAGATCAAAATTGTGTAGGAGAGCATAAAGGCTGCACTTGTTTGTTCCAAATTGTGCGCACCTTGACAGCACCACCACCATGGCGTAGATGTCAATGGCGCAGTCGGCCACTCTCTTCAGCACAAACTGTTCGTCTGCAAAAAATGATCGAACTCAGTACACTCAGAATTAAGTTCTTAACGAGATTTCCTGCACTTAAAACTCACCGATGATCTTTTTGCCGTGTTTGATCAGCAGCTCTTCAACTACAGCACCGAACTGTTCGATGGCTTTTACAGTCTGACAGCAACAGATAGGGCAAAAAAAACTAAAACGTTAGCATGAGGGGTTTTAAGAGAAGGTCTATATAAGTGAGCCAAACATACAGTAACTCATACCAGGTCACCGCAGTGGGCCAACTCGGGATGCACTGTTCCCTGAAGAGTCAGACCTGTGCTCAAACCTGCCTTTCTGCAAAGACAACACAACGAGGGAACATTTAAACCATGCTCCTAATCCGTCATGTATAAGATAATATAAGTGCAACCTTTTGACTCGCTTGGTGATCTCTCCAGCAAAAAGGCCAGCATTGCCCAATGGGTTCTTCAGAGCTTTTTGTAAAGCCTTCAGCTGGTTGCCTGCATTCTGGGGGAAGCAAACAGGAAATGTGATTTGTTAAGGGTATTATCCCTTTAAGTGCACGTTTTACTCAACTCATGCTCAGGGAAATACCATGTGTGTAAAAATTTGCTGTGTTTCGATTTGGCCAATAAAAGAAGACACGTGATGCAAAGTAAACAGATCAGGTTACTGCATTAACTGTGGTGTGACTACAAGGAAGTCACCACCTTGAATATTTGTATAGCATTTAGCAATTAGAAAGCGCTTCCTCTCTTAGTGTTTTACCTGGAATCCATTCAGAGCCACAAAAAGTCTGAGGATGTCATTGGTTCCCTCAAAGATACGGAAAATCCTCAAATCCCTCATCACTCTTTCGATTCCAGAATCCTAAAAAACAATCAAGAGTCAGGATTGTGCTCTCAAAGAGGTTTAAGTTACAATTCAAGCCGTAAGAAATAAGATTTAGGGAAGCAGCATTAGTGCACAGCAAAACTGAAATATATTTAGAAACTGTTTACATTAATATTGGGTTGTGAGAGCCCCTGGTGCAGACAGGAAAAGGAACTAGACTTATTTCAAAACAGCTAAATTTTGCCTGTGCTAGACAATCTTGAAAATGAAACTGAGTCAGACGGTTCTGTGTTTTAGGATAAGTGATTAAACCATGCTAGATTCATGTTGCTTTACTGTGGGGCTGGTTACAAAATGTGTTTCTCATTGGTGGCCTAGATTTTCAGATTTATTTCAAGCAATTCAACTTTCTTTTTGTTTTTGTCACCCACACAGAAGCTGTGGTCATGCTGTAGAGTGGTTACAAAGTGTGACTGAATACCATGGTAACAGACAGAAGAGTTGGGCTGATAACTATGTAAGATGTTGTGAAGCAGTCTCTTAAGCAATAGATTTTACAGAAGAGGATGATACTAGAGGGATTACAGCATTTCAGAGTGTCAACTAAGTCTGGTGACAGGAAATAGAGATACAAGACAGATATATAAGGCTTTTCTGTTTGCTTTTTAAACCACAAAGAGTAAACATGGAAGACATCAGGACACCATTTAAACAAACAGACAGTTTTGGAGTCAGATCCTGGCAGAGATGCGGCTTTTTTATATTTACACTTCTGAATTTCCAGCCAACCAACTGCTTTAGTGTCAACACTTATTCACAACTGTTAAGTGTTTCTTACATAAGTTATTTTTAAGAACATGGCACAAGGAAATCCACACTGTAACAATGCATGGTGGTGAGCATAATGGGGGTCTTTAAAAACAGTGCTCACCTTCATGAAACCCATACCGCCCATAACCTGAATGCACTCATCAGTCACGGCCCATGCTGCTTCCTATAACAAAACAGAAAACACTATTGAAATCGTACATGCATCACAACATAATTATCTTGTTAATGGGAAGATCTGTTAAGTTCTTACAGAGGCAAATATCTTGCTGATGGCGGCTTCAATCTGGAACTCGGTTGCACCACTGTCCATGTTGCCACTGATCATATAGGCCATAGACTGCAAACAAGAGACTTCTGTCAACTTTGTTTGAGATGTAAGGGAGCACAAAGATGGCACAACACAATTCTTTGCTATAAACTGTGATGTTGCAAAGGAAATGGCAGCTTGTGTTCAAATTTAAATAATTAAGTCTTAAAGACACAACTCATACTAAAGTTTAAAGTGTATGGTTAATAATTTAAAGATAAAAATGTCTCTCTTACCTCTGTGACATACTGCAGCATTGCCATACGGGCCAGTTTTTCTTGGATGGCTCCATATGTGTGAATCTTGTTCCCAAACTGGTTTCTGTTTGCAGCATGGTCCACCTAAAGAAAAACAACACATTATACATTTTGAATGTTACTCAGCTTCAATCAGTGGCACCCATCAATCACCGTGTTTAAAGCTGCTTTTATTATGACCACAATAGTAAAGGCATACACTAAGACTGTTTACTACAAACAGAGCTGAACAGAACAGAAGAAAGACATATGAAGTGACTAGAAGTACTTTGTTTTAAATATATATATATATATATATATATATATATAATTTTATATGTTGGTTATAATGACTAGTAACCTACACCAGAGAGTTTCCCTTTCATGGTTAGTCAGTGTGACAGATCAGAATGAAACCCTCGCCCCACCACTTTAAATGATGTAAGGACCTAATGTTCTTAATGTAACGTGTGAAGTTGAAAAGAGAGATAAAAAGACAGCTAGTCGAGCCTGCCCTGGAGTGATGCAACACACGCGAGTAGACTACAGTGTTGGGGAATTTCCCACAAACTACAACAGAAGAACTCAAATGTACATAGCGTAAACAGTTGATTTAAGTCAGAGAAGCACTAGCAGTAGACACTTCCTCTCCAACTTCTGATTGATGTTTAGTGTTTACGTACAGCTTTGGTGATGGCACCCTTCATGGTGCCAGACAGAGCAGCAGCCATTCCAAAGCGACCATTGTTCAGGATGTTCATGGCGACTTTGAAGCCGCCGCCCACCTCTCCGAGCACACAATCGGCCGGGACACGGACGTTATCGAAGTAGACCTCGGCTGTGTTTGAAGCCTTGATACCCATCTTCTTCTCTGGAGGGCCACTGGGAAATGCCAAATAAGATTATGATAACATTAAGCGCCTGATCATTTTGTACATCATTTTGTATATAAAGACAACTGTGTTCTCACTGTGTCACTCCACCAAAGCTCCTCTCCACAATGAAGGCAGTGATCTTATCCTTCATCTCTCCAGTCTTTGGATCCTTCATGGGTGTCTTGGCAAACACTGTGAATATTTCAGCCAAACCACCATTGCTGCCAAGAGGGGGAAAAAAAGAGCATTACATTATGAGCTTGGTGCTTGTGTTGTAAAATGCTGCCTCCTTGTGGTATACATAAGTATTGTACAGCTGTGCACTCACCTGATCCAAATTTTGCTGCCATTCAGTGTGAAGTACTGTCCACAGGGAGACTGTACAGCAGTGGTTTTAATAGATGCTGCATCCGAGCCACTGGCCGGTTCAGTCAGACAAAAGGCTGCTATGTTCTCACCTTGAAAAACAAACATGTTCAACTATCTACACTGTCCATTAAGGGTCACTCACTGATATTTGTGATTTAACAAAACACATACTGGGCAACAGCTACATTTCACAACAAAAGAAAATGTTTCTTCTTTTACCGGTAGCTAATTTAGGCAAGTACTTCTCCTTCTGGGCTGCATTTCCAAACAGCAGAATTCCTTTGAAGCCGATGGACTGGTGGGCACCCAGCGTAATGCCAACACCAAGGTCATGACTGCCGACAATCTCCACAAGTCTGGCATACTGCAAAGTTTTGTGTTATCACACCAGACAACATAACTAAGGCATTGTGATTGTTGATTGGGCATACCTGTGTGTTCGAGAGGCCCAGGCCACCGTGGTCGACTGGCACCTGCAGGCCAAAGGCACCCATTTCTTTGAGACCCTCCATGGTGTTATCTTCCACCTTCTCCAAAACATCATTCTTGGCTGGGTCATTCACCTCCTGCGCAGGATACTCGGTCAATACAAGTGGCATACTGAGTCCAGGGGTAAAATTAATGACTTATGATTAGGGAAATAAAAAATTACTTCAAAGAATTTGGAGCAAGGTCCCACAAGTTCACGCAGAAACTCCTCCTGCTCTTCATTAAGAGCTAATGCACAGAAATGAAACTCAGTGATTGGCAATTCATTTCAGACATTTAATGACATATACTGTAGATTAACTTACCTGAAGGATAAGGAAACACTTGGGGAGTAGCAATTTGGCCTTTGAAAATATTCACAGCAAAGGACTTGGATTCCTGTAGGAAAAA
Organism: Rhyacichthys aspro; assembly: GCA_036850595.1. NCBI lineage: Eukaryota > Metazoa > Chordata > Actinopteri > Gobiiformes > Rhyacichthyidae > Rhyacichthys > Rhyacichthys aspro. The sequence goes on along the minus strand of CM072165.1, from coordinate 8,541,127 downwards.
AGTTTTTTTACAAAATCTGCTACAAAGATATACTGATAGATTTATAAGGTCTGAAGTAGGATTGGAAGGAAAACATACAGCAGCTGCAGTCTTTGTTTCCACTTTGGGGGCAGTATCAGCGCCTGCGACTGCTGCTGGTTTCTCCAACACCGCCTAAAGAAAGACAAAATGTACTGTATTTAATAGACAAGTATGTGGCAGGAAGATATCTTGTCTATGTTTACCATTTTAGGAAGAGTGTTAGACAAGAATTAAACTCTTAATGCAGTACTCTAAGCAGATAAAAATAAGAAGGGGTGGGGCTCAGTTCAGTAGGGTAAAGGACAAATCCAAGGGCATTTCAGGACAATGCTATCAAGAACAACCCAGTAACATGGATTGTAGTGTGTACACATTTAAACAAACTTCGCAATTTACAATTGATCCTTGTAAGAACCTTTGGATGAATGTTGACAACAATACAACAGCACTCTGACCCACTTATGGTGTCACCTTTATAGAAGTAACCCATGTGACCAGTGAACTTTACCCCACTTCCGGAGGGAGGAGGGAGTTATGTCACCAAGCATGTCTCTGTATTTTTATTTTGACACTCCGAAGTAATCATAACAAGACCTGCCAATCGTGTAACATCCCAACACAGACCATAATATTAAGTAACGAGTAGCTAATGAAAATGCAGGTAATGTTTGATTTAGTTACCTGGGCTGATTGGCTCGCGTAGAGACGGGCATTTTGGGCAGCGACCACAGCACCGACCTGAAGCTGACCTCTTTAAAGTCAAAGAGACCATAACAACAAGTTTAAACATTTTAATTCAACAAAAAGTCTCTTTACGTGGATCATAGGTTACAATAATTGCTCCGTATTGATTCCATTCTTACCCAGACAAAGCTGAAGGGTTTTTGATGATAGCACAGCACAATGCAGATGACTTGCTTACATTACGGAGCAGCATGGTTTTAAATGTTCTAAAATAAAAAGATAAAAATATTGAATCAATCACATACACAAACTACACGGATAAGCAAAAACGTGGATGTTTGAGTAACAGCTGACGCTAAAAGCAAACTGGTTACGCCGCCATGCTAAAGCTAGGTTTGTCTTGTGACGGAAATGTTTGTTAAAGATTTCTGACGTACGTAAAATGGCAATAATAAGATTAAGATTTTGTCCACCTAATCCAAAACTAGTTTCCTTTATCTCACCTGGACAATCTTGTGTATTACCAGGTCGCTGTCGTCTAAGAGAGTGTCCTATGACCCACTAACCCTGAATTTTCTTCTTCGAAGCCGGAGACGGTTTCCGGATGCCATACCGCAGTGCTTCATGGGAAATGTTGTTTTACATGCCCAACCCTTTCATAACCATGGATGTTCTAATAATACATCCACGTTCATAACCCAGTCGTCCTGACCTTTGTTTCACTTATAAAACGTGTTTTATGCCGTATTTATGTCTCACTCATCCTAACATTCTTCTTAAAGAAAGCCATTTGAACTGTATGTTTGTATCAAATTTATTGTCAAATACACAACCAAAAGTGTCAATATCAAATCAAACAATGTGACACTGACCATGTCGTTCTTTGAAATGTTTACTCTTCATTTAGCACCTTAAAAGTTCGGTTATACATGATTTATATAGACACTCATACAAAAATGAAATTGGTGAATAATGCGAGTCAGTAACATAGTCATTTGGATGGTTAATTAACATATACAATGCAAGTCTCAAAAAAGTACCACTGCGTGTTGCCTTTTCACCTACATGTACCGTTAATCCTCTACAGTCCCATACCGACAAACACTCTTCCCCAAGTTATTTGACCAATAGACTAGACAGTGATTACTAAACATGTATTCACCTTACTTTTTTGGAACTATTTTCTTTTCACATTAGAGCTTGTTCTGTACTTTATTTATATAGTAGTGGATATATACATACAATTTTGTTGTCAAAAATGATGCCTATGTACCAGGAGTGTAAAAAATCCTAAAATGTAAAGACTAAGGCACTCAACTCAACTTTTGCTGCCAACATCTGTCATTAAGTGTAGGTTCAGGATTGTATCTTTTTCAAGTACGCAGTGTACCCCATTAGAGTTCTCCTGTGGTCTGTTTTCTGGAAAGGCAGCTCTGAGATTAAAACTTTTTTGTTTTGTCGGCTAGTAAAATTAAAATAAACAGTGCTGAGTAGCTTTGACAGGCATTTAAAATACTGAAAAATCTGATGCTTATAAACTGATTTTAGAGAATATTGTAAAATAAGTTGCTCAAGTAGCCTTTTACTGAAAATAATTGCATTTTAAGTTTCCTTTTATTTTAACCCTGTTCTCACCAAATTTGTAACATTTTTTAACAAGTGCCCTAAACTCAATAGGCCCTTGTAATCTCAGGCAGCTACCACCAGATCGTTTAAGTATGTGGGAACTGTGCACTTCACATAAAGTAATTTTAAACAAGACAGAACGGCTACATGACATCCACAAAGAACTCGCTGGGGTTGCCCATGGCCAGGTGGAAAGACTGGCGGGATGCGGTCAGTTCTGGGGGTACGGAGCCCAGGTCACGTGTGGGTGGGGCGCCAGGAGGTCCCCCTGGGGTGGAGGATGGAGGAGGGGGTAGAGCTGGATGCATGGCGGCTGTGGGCAGCTGCTGTGCATGAGGAAGAGCGTGTGCGGTTGCCATGGCAGGGTGTGGGTGCTGGGGTACCATCATTACCATCATGGGGTTGTAAGGCAAGATGCCTGGTGGGTAGGGTGACATGTGGGGTGCCTGGGGCATGCGGTGGTGGTGTGAGGAGCGCTGTGAGGTGTGGCTGTGCTCACTGGGGGCAGCTGAACCGTGGCCCCGCCTCAGGCTGCTGCGCGTTGAGTATTCAGATTCACTGCCACTGCCTGAACGGGAGTCAGCGCCACCACCTTCTCCAACCCCTCCAGAAGGAGACTTCTCTCCTCCACCGATGGTGCTGCCAGGTCCTTTACTGGTGCGGCGGCGCTCTCCCTCACTTCTCGTTGACCCACTGCTTCGACTACCTGTGGTTAGAAGGAACAAGTAAAGAGACATTAAGTCCTTTACTCATCATGTCAACATTACTGTGACTTTGTGACTAAACATTTAGTCTACAATGTTCAAGCTTAGAATATAACATAATATAACATAATTTTTAACATTTTAATTATATAATTTACACAAATTCTAGTACTACTATAATATTTCAAAGTGGTGATAATTACAATAGGAATGTAATAGGAACTTTTCTAAAATACTTTCATTTAGCCTCAAATATTAGAAAAGAGAACTAGAGAGAGAACTCCTCCCGGTCACTGCCCACACTCACCTTCACTGTGCTGGCTGCCAGTGCTGCCTGGGGCGTAGCTATAGCTGGTGAGCTCGTGGTACGGTGGGGGCTGGCTGGAGTAGGGGTGTGTGGGGTAAGGCTGATAGGGGAAGGTGTGCATCATGGGCCAGGGGGAGGCCCCAGGGAGAGGCAGGGGAGCCAAGGTGTCCTGATCTGAGGCGCCGCTGGAGCCATCATTGTCGTTTAGGGACAGGTTGGCCATATCTATATGACATTAAGAACATTTTTACGTTATAGTTTGTACTAATTCAGCCATGTAATGGTTGAATGACTTTTAAGTTTGACTTTGTATGCCCACAAAATATAAATTATAGAATTAAAATTGATAACATTTAATTGGGTCATGGGAAAATGTTTAGTCACTTACAGTTCTCACAGTCACTCAAGTCTCCGAAGACATAGTAGCATTGTTCAGAGAAGGTAATCTTGTTGACGGTGTGTCGAATAAAGCCGGCCTTCAGCAGGTTGCTGGCATACTTCCTGGCTTCACGACGGTCCTGGAATCCCTCAATGTGGTGGAAAAGCCACTCCACTACATCTGACCCTATAATGATGGTATGAACTTTAATATGTACATCAGTGACTCAAAAGACAATACATGTTCCAAATTTGATGGGCTAATTTAGAAACATTTTGTAGTTTACATAATTACTCTTCATGATTCAGTCACAGGTGACTCCAATTTAACAGATGTTTTCAGTCAAAACAAGCTCTTGCACTAGTACTAGAGATTTTTTCACTGCAATAGGTCACACGGTTTCAATTCAGGGAACATAATGCCTGCCCTGTAGAGTTCTGAGCCACAAGAAAGATCACATGGGCAACGTTGACATGTTTTTTGAAATGTTTCTTACCCAGAAAAGCATTAGGAATAGTGATTTTCAGCCACATGCGATCCCTGACTTCCAGTCCAGATTCTGGAGAGGCCATTGCTTTGGCTACCGACGCCATGTCAGAGTGGAGCGATAAGTTGAAGTCATCAAATCCTGCAAGCAAAAACAATAGAGGGTTAGGTTTAGGAACATTTAAATATGACTTGCTTAAGGGTAAGCTAGAAGCATTGAAAACAGCAAAGCCAGGAAAGCAATGGACACCATTAACCATCTCATACAGACACACCAACAAAAGATAGACCAGGAAGATATCTGTGTCACTGTTGTTCATGGAAAAATAAACTCAGTCACTACAGGTTGACATAAAACTGTCTTATTATGAAGCTGAAAGAACATATAGCTCAGTGGGAGCAAAATGCAGAAAAAAACAGGTCTTACGCTCAGTCTCTGTGACAGAGGAGGATGAGGTGATGGTGCTGAGGGAAGAGCTGCCTGGGTAGGGGGGGTAGGCCCCGGTCATAGCCACGGAGTGACTGACCCACGCTGCTGGGTCAATGGGGCGGATTGGTTCATCTGTACATGTTGGGAAAACATTAGAATAATGTTATTATGCCTGGTATTATTGTGGGGAAGACAAAAAAAATAAAGAAAAATGTTCAATTACGTACTGCGTGGCAGAGTGAAGTAACCCTGAGGAGAGGGGTCCCAGCACTTGGCTACTGTGAGGATGATGGGCCTAAGAAATCGGACAAACACTCCATGAACTGTCATGAACTACAGTAAAATGTAAACTTTAAGTGGAATAATACTCACCCTGGTTTGTGAACAATCTCCCTCAGTACACGCACAGCATCATCATTACTCATGTTCTCAAAGTTAATATCGTTGACCTGGGATACACACAAGTAAATTAGGAAGGCTCCACAGGGTTAACGCAGAAAAACAATTACATGTACAGTAGAGGATAATCTGCTCTTACTTGCAGTAGCATGTCCCCAGGTTCTATGCGTCCGTCTGCTGCCACAGCTCCTCCCTTCATGATGGAGCCGATGTAGATGCCTCCATCTCCCCTTTCATTGCTCTGCCCAACAATGCTGATGCCCAGGAAGTTATATTTTTCTGTAGTACAGAAAGTATACAAAACATTGGCAAACTTAACAATTAAACTATTTAATGTCAAATGTTAGAAGTGTAACAATAGTTGACATACCCATATTAAGGGTAACAGTGATTATATTCAAGGACATTGTTGAGTCGGTCACACTGCTGAAAGAAGAAGCCTGAAAAAGCAGATGTGTTTCATTATATTATTAGGGCATTACAAAAATACACAACCCTGGCTTTATGTGGCAGGACAGATCTTAACATACCCTTTCTAAACGCGGAGGGCGTTGTTTCCGGCGTCTGCGGTGCCGTTTAAGAAGCCTAGAGGCTGTGCTCTGCTCTGTTGCACTGCTGAACCTACGAGATCAAGGGTAAATACAGTTTACCAAACAACCATAACCTTTCAACAGGCGTAAATTGTCTTTTTCTTCAAAAATTTGATTTTACCTGCTCATGGTGTCGTCATCGTCAGAGTCACAGAAGCTTGTGGTTTCTAGCTCGCTGCTCATCATTGTACTGGAGCTCTCGTATCCTGCAAGGTGGCGCTCCAGTCGGCTTTGACCATTCATACGAGGCCCTGTAAGGCAAAGCCAAAAAACAGGGGTTTACATGTTTGTTCTAGTCGGTGTTTACATTTTTCTGGATCACAAACATTCCTTAGGTCTTCTTTTTCTTTCATGATATCAAGATGCAAGCATTGGTTAGAAGTTGGGAACAAGCCAAATCATGTACAAGTATTTTTCTCAGCTCTTTTACTGACCGTGTTGATCCATGCTCTCCCTGTGTCGCGGCCTCTCTCTCCGAAATGAAACTACAGACTCCGTTTCAGTCTGGTCGTCCAATGTCTCCACGCTGCCAGTGGCATTGGGGCTAGAAATACAGGGGGAAAAAAGTATACACTGTGATGTAGATTTCTCAAAAGGCATTATTACTCAGAATGGTATTCCCTTATTCAGAGAAGCTCTAATTAATTAAAGAATTGCATTTACTTTCCAATATGAGAAACTGGGTCAGTGATCCAGTTCCAACTAGTTCATGAGGGGAAAAAACTCACTGTGACTGGAGACCTGACATTTAGTGGGGTTTGAATTTCTGTAATTCTAAAATAAATGCAAAAATCATAAGGATGAGCTTCTGTTGTCATAAGAAAGGAAATGTCCAAGTAGAAGAAAAGCAACGCCGCTATAATAGTATGTGTGTGAACTCCTGCTGACTCCTTGACCAAACAAAGTGCTCCAGACATCATATATCTTTAGACACAACGCTGATAAGGCCTTAAAATGATATATTTAAGTTGGCTTTGGACTTAAATTACTGGGATTGTTTCCTCCCACTTAACATGAACAGTGCAGCCAGTCAAAGATACGTACAAGACTGTGATTTCAGTTTGAAAACACTTGGATTTGGCAACTCAGTGCTTTCACACTCACAACTTTAATCTAATACTATGTCTAGGCTCTTACATAATCATCACCTGACTTCACATTTACCTTCTACTGAGCCTCTATAAGCTCCTTGTTTTCGTTTTTGAGCTTACAAGCCAAACAAGCCAGGATGTTAAACCTTCATAATATTACGAGGAGTTGATGTGCTCTTTCCTGTAAATTAGATAACACTGAAAATGTCTTGCTTGTTTGTAGTGCAATGCGAGTAGCTGTTAATAACAAGGGCAGCTCCAGCCAAGATCCAGTCTAAATGAGCTTAAGTTTTTCTCCTGTTCTTATAGTAACTTGATACAGGGAGTGTACGAGCCACGAAACATACATACGTTTTATTTGGAGTTTTAAAACTAATTCTGGTGCAGACTTTGGTTGTTTTAATGCATTTTACATGGGCACTATTTTGTTTAATTAGGTGCTTCTCTTACTGAAAGGAGGGTGGTCTGGAGTCTCCGATGCCCCCGGTTCTCTCTGCAGGTGGCGGAGGCAGTGGGGGTGGAGGGGGCGAAGGCTGGGAGGGAGCTTCCACAGGAGCAACCACTGCTACTGGTGTCTCTGCAGTCGGAGTGTCCGAAGACACCAACTTTAACAGAGAAACAATAAATAAAAATGAGAAATGGTATGAATTCAAGTGTTAGGAATTAAAAGAGAGTCCCATGAGTTGGGAGTGGGAAAGGGAGAGACATAAGAGGAGTGGAGGTTAGAGGGAGTAAAACGGCTAAAATGTCAATTACTGTGACACACAAACACTGTACTCTTTTCAGATGGACGTCTCAAGGGCAAATTGAAACACTATCCCACACTTAACCTGTCTTTCCTCATTATAGAACAAAGGTGCCCGCAAATGCACCCACACATACACAGTAACACACATCAACAATTAGGCTCAATGCAATTCGAGATCCAGTTACCTGAACCATAAAACACATACAGGGAGGGAAACAAAAACTAACAAAATATGAAAACAAAGCTTTTCACTATGGACGTCTGTGCAAAATATTCATTTCACATATGAGTCATCATTTAGCCCAGTGCCTTTTGGAAATCCACTGCATTCATCATTGTCTGTCAAAGTAATTCCCTCTACTGTCATCTACCCTCTACACGTCCCCACTAATGGCCCGGCGACTACGAAACACCGTCTTCTGGGATCCCTCCATCAGCCTTGGCATGCAGCTCACATATCAGTCCCTCTGGTGCGCTCGCTTTGTTCCCCCCTTTCTCTTTAAATGCCGTTTCTCGTTTTTATGCACTTAACAGATGCTCTCGGCCTCAAACCTGCTTATCTGGGCCAAGTCACCCTGTTTTTGTCTCTATTCAAATGCAACCTGCAGGGTGGGGCTCACTGGGCCTTTGGGAGAAATAGGAAGTAGGTGAACTGTACCTGGAGCTGACTGTAACAGGTAACGCTGTGCTGCTTACAGCTGCCGTATCAATTAACACAATGCAATTCTATCTACAGTGAGAAACTGTCCTTGTCCTTTGTTTGGTGAAGCATTTACTCTCACAGACTCCACCTCCTTCTTAATGATGTAATGGTGCTTAAACTTTCCCAAAACAGTGACTTTAGTTCCAATGACACTTTCTTCCAAATCTTAAATTGTTCTGATCTGGGGAATCTCAGTAACATCTGACTTTATTGCTTGATGGTATTAAATAAAACACTCCAAGGGGGCGTGTGGGCTTAAACAGGAAATTAAAAAGTAGTTCTTCCACATCATGAGAAAACTGCTTTGAGCATAATCTATACATTAAAAGTGATTTGTTGCAAGCTGGCAACTCTCACTTTCATAAAGAAAATACAGCGCAAGGTGATAAAAACTTACCCATGACACAACTCTCCCGTTAAAACATGGCAACTTGGCGGCGTCATCTGAGATTTCTTCTTTTACCACCCTGAAAAACATAAAGCCACAGTGAGATTTAGGAGGCATAAATTGTCTGTTGTTTATAATATTACAGCTCTGTGTGTGGTATCTGGATGGTACATCGAGTGAAATGACTGTTGCAAACCAGGGCTTTAGCCGACTCACACTCAAACTCAAGTGGAACTAAAAGGTTTACATTACGCACACAAAGCATGAAATATGTTGGGCGATTATAAAAACATAGAGGCCATACATCAAAAGTAAGGCTTCATTCAAGTAGATTAGGGGAATATGTTTTGACAAGCCAGCTCATTAGAATTATATCCATTACATGTGTTACAAGTTACAGAGGTGATCGGTTCATTGCCAAAGGCACACATTTAGTCCAAAACCAGCAGCGGATGAACACACTGTTTAGTGTTTGCACTTTTATTAACACATCAACTGGACTTTGTAAGCAGACAGTTAAGTTAAACAACTATGTAATTTTAATCTTTTAATGAAGTTTTGAGTAATGTATTAGTAGTTCAGGAGCCTGAAAGGTCACTCTAAAGATTTCTTGGGCCACACTTCTGGTGAATTACAAAACCTGGTCGTCATACAGCGCTCTGTAACTATAACAGCCTCATCCCCGTGGCTAAGGCGCCCCTATATTTGTCACAATAGCACACCATAAGCTGGGCAATTTTTATGCCCGCACTGTGGGTAATGTTATGGTGGTAATTTACCGGGAGGGACTACAGTTTAAGTGCAACATAGAGGACACTTCAAACTCTTGAGGGGTCGTCTTCTTTCGACTTCTTCCACCAGCCGCTTCCTCTTTTGCTTGTGAGAGTGGGCCAGGCTCCACTGGGCTTTCATAAGCAGCTGTTGAGAGCTGGTTTTGTGGGTGAGTGTTACATATGAGCGGATTGTTGTGGCCTCTGGTGGGGAGCAGTTGTAGGAAGCCGCGGCTTATTAGAGCTACTGCTGCAAGTTAGTTAACAAAAAACATTTACTGCTTCAAATTTATTACACATTTTCACCCTGCCACTTTAAGAGAACAGCAACAACCTTCGACTGTGAGAGTAATTGACTTTATTCCTCAGTCCTGCAATCAAATAAGCAACTCTAAAATCCTTCGATAATGCACAAACCAGTCCTCTCCCTGACTTCCCTTGCTTTTATAAAACCCCTGACACAGGCTTTCTGATAATCATTCCAACACTGTTACTCGACCAAAACAGAGCTGAATAACTCTCTCCACTTCCTTTCTGTATGCAGACACCCAGACACCAGCAAATGGCCCGAGTAGCCTGAAGTTCCCAGAGATCTCCTCCTCTCCTCCACGGGTCTCCCCCCACCATCGCCGCCGCCACACACACAGCGCGGCTCGACAGCTGGCCTCGTACCAGGGCAAATGAAAACACACACTATTACACACTGCTCTCCTGGGTCGAGAAGGGGAAAAAGGCTCCCCTACTTTGATTGGACAGCTGAGCCAGAGCTATGTTTGAAATTTTTCATCAGAACTCAGAGATATTCAAATGAAAAATACTGTGGGTTTCTGTAATATTCTCTTGCCAGCCTGAAATTGCTAGAACACAAACACTAAATGAATATCGTTGCAGGTTTGAATGGACTTCACCTAATATTGCCTTTTGGGTGAACACAAACAAGTCTCTAATGTGGAAGTTAACCATGAAATTGGGCCGATTGCCAGAGGTAAAGTAAGTTAGGTCAATTAATGCTGGCACACACTTTTTGAGGTTCTTAAAATAATCTTTTAACATTTTGAAATGGCAGTATTATGAGTATGTTACTAAATAACGACTGTTACATTTTGTGTATAATATAGGATCTATTATAACATAGTTGATGATTCAAAACTAGCTGCTGTGAAGAGTGCAAAAAGTTGAAATTTGTTTATGTTAAGCTAGTTTCTAAGTGTTTATGGCCAAAAAGTATGAAAAGCAGTGTCAATTCCCAAAGTGGCCATCTTTATTATTGGCAAAGGATTGTCACTGTGCAGTAAAAAAAAAAATCCTGCCTTTTTTTAAAAATTTGGGATTCCATGAGCTTTGCTTGGTTCGAGGGTTGTTTATCCAACTCTGGTCATTCTGGTGTGCTGCTGCTGTTGAAATGTGCTCAGCATCACCTCAGTACAAAACCCCAGGTGGCTCTAATACTATGCAGATCTGCACTCATGTAAATGGGAGTGTCATTCTGGCAAACAAAGCCCCCTTGCAGACACAAAAACACTGCCGATAGACGGCCTTGTGAAAGCATTATCTGTTGCTATTGTTTTTTAAAGTGCTTATTGGTTAAGACCCCAAGTCCAGACACTTCATTCAAGTGGTCATAGTCAAGTAGAAACATGAATGGTCAAGGTACAGGCAAACATAAAAGCAATAAATGTTCGTATTTGTCAAAGCTTTTCAAACTAATGTGTTCACAACATTTTGAGTGACAGCCATTGCTTGAAGCTTTGTAAAGGAAATAAAATACCATCTTTTCCTTTACAAGTGCTGTCGGACTTGACATTGTAGCCATGTTGGCAGAGGCTTCTCTGGTGCCATCCAAAAAGAGGGAAAAGAGGCAAATCGCCCAGCCTTAACACTCATCCAAGACTACAATGCACTTAACAGAAGCCCGAAGGGTCTCGCAGGGTGAATAAACCACAAACATGCATTCTCCTGCAAGAAAATGCACAGCAGCCTTGAAAAAAAAGTAGATTAATTGATAGGGAAGAGGAGACAGCTCTTTCTGGAGGAGTAGGCTGGGGTAAAAAGGGGGAGAGGAAGCAGGGAATGAAAGGATGGCTGGCAGGCCAAAGTGTTAAAGAGGGGAGACAAAACGCTGGCTTCAGTCCCACAAGAAAGAAAGGCGAGGATTTCACAAGATGATGGACTGAAGGAGGGAGGGAGGGATGAGGATTAGGGTAAAGAAAAGCAGCAGGGACAGGGAATGCCTCCCATTGTAATGATGATGTCTCCTAAGAAATGTCCCTGCCACATACCTTAATATTTATAGAAACACTTAAATATTATTCATCACCGGTCATGATCATTTGTAGATTAGGAATGAACTAGACTAGGTAAATCGTGTCTTTACTCGGTGTTTTCATGTTTGTTCTGCCCATAAGTTATTTCCTATGAGAAAAATACACATAGGTCGGTCACAAGACACAGCTGCATGACAACAAGCATGCATTCATTTAACTTGTGTATTTAGTAGCCTACTTAGCGTGCATTTTCAGTGGGGATCTACTCAGCCCAGTTAACCTAAGCAAACAGTGCCCCATTAGTTACATTATCGTTTTACATAATTAAACTTAGGTTAAGCACGTATATTTTACTTCGTTTTGTAGAGCTAAAGGCGTGAGTTGTCTTTTCACTGCGTTTTATGAATGCAACATACACAACGTCTTTCCTGCAAAAGAAAACTCAATGAAGCTCACCCAAAGTCCTGGTCCATTGACTTGAAAAAGAATTTGTAGTTTGGCTTGTTCAAAACTTGTTTAAAATCCAGCAACGTGATGTTTTCGGCAGCAATCGGTATCTTCACCAAATACGGCGTCTCCTCTTCGTCAATGTGATAAATTATTTTGGTTTCCGCCATCTCCACGGTCGCGTTTGTTACAAGTTACCAGAAGAAACACACTAAAAGGCGAGGTAGCGTTAACTTTGTTGGGTAGGGCTAGCGGCTAGGTGGCTAACGAGACGGCAGAGGTGAAACGATGATGGCCACTGAGATTTTCAGCCCGAGCCAGAGGACGTAAAGCGTAAAAACTCCGCTAAAACTTGCTATCCGACTTTCCTACACTAAAAAAATCGCGTAAACCCCAAACCGAGGGGCGAAAAACGACGGGCACGCTACATTCACACGACCTAACTACCGACAACTTTTCCCCCAACAAAAACATACAGAGGAGGGGGGTCTGAAAAGTTTTCACCACTTTTTGCGAGCCAACGCGGCGTGTGACGCAAGACGCAACCCCCCTTTTTACGTAGCCCCGTTCACGTCCCAGGAACATTATAGTTGGGAGGAATATTAAAACATTAATTATACATTCAGTGTTTGAAATGGAACGTTTCTTAGTATTTTATTTGTTTTATATTATGCAGCTATAAAATTAACCAACACGCAGAATACATTTTAAATACAACTAAATTTAAAATCTGTTTTTTTATTTTAAAAAAAACCCACAGTGTAAATTTACTTCTTTTTAGTCCAAAACTTGTAGTACTAGGTAGTATTTTGTAGTTTTTATGCAGTAACTAGGCATGCCATAATAAAATCTGGAAAAGTAGGCCACTGAATTTAATCTTCTTAGAAACAATCCTAATGAAATTACAAAAACTCTCCAACAACACCACATCTCTTAAAGGCTACTACTTGAGCAGAAATAAGCTTTTAACTTTAATTATTTATTATTCTGCTCAAGAGCAGGTAGACATATGAACCTAATAGCTTCATTAAGCACCTTATTTCATATTATTAGTTGCCAAAAGGACTTCTTTAGAATAAAACCCATTAGGAAAAGTGTCTGCTCAAACTAATTTGCTTATCCTATAAAATTTCTGCGATAAGAAACAAACATCCTTATCTTAGCAATTATTACCATCATGATAAAAAGGAACTCTTTAATTGTTTTTGATTTTAAGAGTATAAAGAAAGACAATGAATGCAACAACTTTTTTAACCATTGCAACTTTATTATTATTTCTAAATAACCACAATAGGCAAATATGTGTTTTAGAATCTAAATGCATTTTATTTGTTTATCCATTTGTGTCTAGTCTATAATGACTTACAGTAATTTAACTCCAGTTGGAAAAGGTTATCTCATAAACAATCTCATAATTTCACTAGTTTATTTCCAAGTTATCCACTAGAGGGAACTGTTTATCGCTATTCAGATGGTATAGTAGGTATGATATGTATTTTTAAAAACTACAGTCTTTATTGCAGAGTATATGATATACAATGAGATAAACCTATAGTTTCCTGTTGAAGAAATGAGGCCCAAATACCACACCAATCACACAGATGACCACAAACATGACCCAGAAGATAACAGCCAGTACCTGCACCCAGAACAGGGTCTTCCTGCTCTGCTCTATGACCTCCTCCTCACCCATGAGACCAGGGGCAGTCCCGTACGGCCTCTCAGGGTGCATCTGCTGCACTCTGAGGCTCACAGTGGGCAGGATGATGAAGCGTGCATCGCTGTTTTCACCTTCGAGGGACAACACCACTTTCTGGGTGACTGTGGCCAGGCGGGTCGCCACGGTGACAGGCAGTCTGAAGGGCATCGGGGGCAGCCCGGCAAGAATACGGGAACTGCAGGGCAGAGAGAGGGCATCTCCGGTCTCCAGGGATGTGAGGTGGCGGCAGAGTGGACAGGGGATGGCCGGTGGGCTGTGGGGGTCTCTAGACTCAAAAGGGCACAGCTGGATTCTCTGGAGACACTCTGTGCAGAAGACATGAAGACACTCCAGCATGCGGGGGCACTTGTTGTATGGGTTATACTCCTGGTAGCAGATGGGACACTCCACATCCATGTGCTCCCCAGGGGCAGAGAGTGCAGAGTCCCCAGGGTGGGGAGCTACAACAGCATTCCCTGTTAGTGTAGGAGGAGCCATGCTGTTTGTTTTGTTGGAAAAGATCTAAAACAGAAAAAAATGTATACAAGGTTTTAAGACTGTGAGAACTCCAAAGGGTTATGTGGCCTTTAAATGCCAGGATCTGCTCACGGCCCAGGGGATGCTGCTTTGGTTTTTTTTTTTTAGGTTTTTTTGTTTTATGAACAAATTCCACAGCTCATGAGTCATAGCATTCATCCATTTAACCACTCAGCCATCTACAATCTTACCCCCACAACTAACAAGACTCTGTCTAGTGTGTGCTGACCTGCTCGGCGCATGCTGAGCAGGAAGCAAGAGAATAAAACATACAATGTGCAGTAGAGCTGTGAAGAGAACCAATAAGTCACTACAACAACTTCACACATGTGTATTTTAGCTCTATAGTATAGATAATAAATAACAGAGAAAACAAAATGTCAACACAGAAGACACAATGAATACTTTTTACAAACACATAGTTACATTGACAAATAAATACTTCTGAATTACTTTTGTATTTTTGCTCAAAGCAGGTTGTTCCCACTCAGGGGGATTGTTGTTGCTTAGCAGATGGGGTCTCTGCTGTATTGGACTATGGCAACACACAACCCCAATCTTTGTGTAAACACATCAATCCAAATGAGGTTAATTAAATAGCCAAACTTTTGACTAAGGCTGGCCCAAGATATGATTAAATAAATATAGCCCCCTTGTATCTATCTAGGCCAGCAGAAGAGTGAGAGAGGAGCCTAATGAAACAGAGAGAGACTGGCAGCACTCCAACATCCTAACAACACAGATAGGAGATCCACTCACCCACTGTACACCACTTTGATCAGAGTACACTTTGAAGCCCACCTCCAACGGCGGTGCTTTCCCTCACATTACTCATACTTCTCATGTTGGTACAGATCTCATCCTGGCCCGAGTGTCGTCTTCCTCCTTTAACAACTTTCTATCTGAATGATCTCGTCTGGTAGCCTCCTGTTTTCCGCTCCGTCTCACCCGATTTCCCTCGTCTCTCTGTCGTCTCGGTTCCCCCTTGAGACATCTCTGTGGTTGGCTGAGCAGTAATTAAACCCCTGGTGATGTGAAGGTAACCAGGACGCACAACACAGAAAATGACATATTAAAGCGCCCTGATCCTGTCACTTCTGGCTGTACTTGCATATTATCCTATTAGACTTCCACTTGCTCAGCATGTTAGGGTTTGAATTATGAGACACTCCTGTAATTACTCTCACACTACAATTTTTCATTGTTTAGAAAAATGTTTCATATGTTGCACTAGAGCGTGTCAAAGAGAGCAGTTAATAGAAAAGACCTATTCCTTTTAAGTGTGAACAGGAATTGACTGAAAGGAAGATGCATAAGTCATTGCTTGGTATAATAATATCTTTGAAACCATTATGCCCCGTTAGGACTTGTCTGATGCTACACTAATAGATCCCATAGGATTATCTGAAATCACACCTTAGGTTTAGCAAAAAGGCTATATTAAATGACAAAAAAGAAATTTAGGATTAGCGGTATTGACTTCCTTCTTGGCAAGACCTCACAGTAGGGGATAGGTACCAGTGATTAGAGATCAAACTTACCATTCATTCTGAGTCTAAAGCCCCAGGCAGGTGCTACACATCTCCATCGTGTGACTGGTCCTCATCCCCACCTCAGACATTGACAATAGAGACATAGTTTCATGTAAATGGGCACATTATTAATACATTTCTAACATGTGGATAATTAAATGGCATTTTGAGCTACATATTGACATATAGAGTAAGGCCACAGTGTGAGTTTTTGTAGGAAAGGTATGATTGCTCCTCCCCAAACTGGAAAAACACAAAAATACCTTTAGGTGATTACCACTGGGCGAAACTGGTTGGATTCCAGGTGTGATGTGAACAACTTGTTCCATTAAAAATGAAAGATGTCTGTCAAAATGAAACCTATAATTAAATACTATTAACAGCTGCTATGACTCCAGGTAAATCATTAGCTAAAACTGAGTTGTGCCTTAGTATCTTTACATCGTGGGAAGAAACACAACAAAAGGTTAAAAATAAACTTGAAAATAAACAGGATGTATTCTTTAGGTAACAGACTATTCTTTCATATTACGGTAAAAAGGGTAAAACACTTCCTTTAGTAGTCTTAAAAGCTCCTCATTTAATCAAGCCTAAAATTAGATTTTGGCCAAAATGTCTTACTGTAAGCACAACACTGAAGGCAAAAACGGGAATAGCCATAAAAAGTTAACAAAAGACAATGGAGCACCCAACAAGACACAAACAAGAGCACTAACACACACGTACAGCACACAGGAGGCTTGTGATTGTTGGAAGGGAGCTAAGCGGAAATCACCATGAAAGGACTTAGGGCTGAGACAACTGATAGCAACAGACGAAGGAGGAGGAGGAGGAGGAGGAAGGTTACGTCACTGATGACACACACCTCCATAAACACAATGAGCAATGTCAGGACAAGTTCAAGGAGGACACGTTTCCATTTAATTTAGGATTAACTGTCATTTATATGAAAAACCATAACCTTTGGCATGGACCTGTTTGTATTTTAAGCTCCTTTAATATTTTAGATGTATCTGGATGTTGTTTTGCTTTCTTCATCTCCTACTTTTCAATCAAGAGGTTAGAAGAGTTAAAACAGACCCCCTACTGTAGCTGTCTGGGACTGTGAGTGAACTTATGACTCATTTCAAGTTATTAATGTTTCTTGTCCCCTCCATGGATAGCCACACAGCTGTGGGAAGTGGATAAAAACCCCTGTTACACCACGTGGACAGTCATGACTCATTGCTTTGTTTATTTGTCCAAACATAGGTTTATTAAACTGGCAACTGTCAGTCCCTCCCACGTAGCCTGCTTCCTCACACCCTCAGAGGGATATAAAGGTGGCAAGAGTCTTCAGAGTTCATTCAAACTTCGAGATAAATCACAGAGACACGGTCCACATCAGAAAGAGGGATGTATTCAGAGCTTGAGTGCGGAATTTGTTACCTGACGTACAACGGGGGACGGCGGTGTCCCCGGGAGCTCCACTGTAAACATACCTTCTGTGAGAGCTGCCTCCTGGCCCTGTCCCGTTCACTGACGCTGGAAGAGGCACACCAAGGGCCGGGCAGGTCGATAGTGTGCCCGCTGTGCCGGCACACCACTTCGATCTCCGGCGAGGCAAAGATAAGAGCGGAGTTAAGAGTAGACGAGGGCGCCATGGAGCGGCTTCTGGTGACGGGAGTCCTCCTGGAGCGGGACGAGGAGGAGGAGAAGGAGGAAGAGGAACCAGTGGAGGGCAGTCGAGCTCCAGTCGAAGAAGAAGGGACACACACTCAGGGCTTGACCGAAGACAGCGAGCCGACAGAGGGCTTTAACAGAAACAAGCTTCGTCGTACTTTAAAGAAAGTTTGGAAGAAAATCAACGGGAAGCATCCACAGACCGGAAGTGACGTTACAGGTTGGTGTTTTAGTTGTTAAAATAAATGATATAAATTTAATATAAAAATGTTATTAGCCTATCGAAATTATATTACGTTTATTTTTTGTGTTGCTTACATGATTTAATAAATTTAATAAATGTACGAAAACTAATAATCTTTTCTTTCTGATTCCTTGTTTCTGCAGATGTTTCCAGTGAAGATATGAGGAACTTCGCCTTGATGGCCTGCTACATGTTCTAAACTCTTTACAAACGACTCCCTGAATAATGTGATATGTATTTATTTATTCAATTGCCTTAACTTACTTAAATATTGACTAGTGCTGGCCACCAATACACTGACAATGACCAGTTTGTAGCTTAGGTAATAATCACTATTGCACTGAATGAGAGAAAGTACACATTGTTTGCTATGTTTCTATTATAATGTTCAATATTTATTTTTAATGAATGTATTTTAATAAATTTTATATTTAAATAAAAAAAAATGGCTCCTTGTTTTAACTGATAGTTGCATACTAGTGTTGACAAGACAAAGAATCAAACAAACAAAAAATCCTTACATGCTACAGGAAGTGTCCTACACAGGTGAACCCCATTGCCCCCAATCACTCAATCAGCTGCAGCAGAGTGTCATGTGACTAATTTGTCTGACACAGATTACCATCAGACAAAGTGTAATGTTACCTTTTAGGTGGGAAGCAAACCTGGGAGAAGTCATGTCAGGCTTTCTCATTTTCTTCTTGAGGTAAAAAAAAAAAGAAGACCGCTCATAAGATCTGAAACACAAAGAACCGATAACCTTTTTTCTTTGCAGACCCTCATTTGTCATTGTGTTGGCGTGTGCAGCTGTCGTGACATTTCTCAAGTGTTCAGATGCTGCGCTGGGTAAGATTTCAGCCACTAAATTCATCCAAGAAATTCCTAGGCTTCCATTGTTTAATAAAAGCAGCTTTAGTAAAATAAGTATCTATCTCCTTTTTTGGTTCTTAGCCAATCCCTCTCCAGCCCAAATAGAAAGTGGATCACAACCATACTTGAGGACATACAAGCGGTATAGTCTAGTGTCGTCTGAACCAGGAATTCAAACTGGGACTACTTCTGAAACGGCTCAGAGCTGGAAGGATTCTAAAAGGGATGCCTCGTCAGCCATTTATCATCAATCAAAACCTCTTCTTACAAAAGAGCGCTGGGGTTACAATCCAAATACCCCAGATAACAGGCCATACCATGTGGGAATAAGTCATAGAGGTCAAGACATGGGTGGAGGGAAGTCAGCAAGCAGCATTTTCACTAGTCTTGTAGAACCACAGTCATCTGGAGTGAATCCTTTTTTGCATAAACTGAGCCAAAACAGTGAGCCCTCTGGTTTGACACAAAATGTTAATACCCAAGCTGGATATTACCATAACATGCACCCGCCAATTGTTAGAAAATCATCTAATATACAACAGGAGAGGCCCTTCACTCAAAGTGCTTTCCATGTTTGGAAGCTCAATGATAATCAGAAATTATATGAACAAGACCAAATTCCCAGAAGTGGCTCTTTGACACTGTCTGAAAGCAGAAGTAAACATAAAGCTGTCTGGCAACCCCCTGATTATTCCCCTGTTTCATTCAGGACTGGCGGATATTGGAGTTCACTCCCTGTTTCTAAAGGGCATCACGGTGACAATAAAGAGACAAATGGGTTTGCTGGGGCCAGCCCGAGGGCTACATCGAGTGGGATTCAATCAAGCAAATTTCTCAGCTTTTTGAGTCAAAGCGCTCCTATTGCACCATCGCTCAGCAACAGCTTAGACTCAGCTGTTATTAAACCCAACCCAAGCCCAGAGAAACTGACATCATCCATCACACATTTCTCCCAGGGTGTGTTCTCACCGAGTGGCAATGAGAAATCCACTTACGGAAAAGTTCAGTCCTATCTCCTGAGGGATTCCCAGGCCTCAGATACAATCAAAGGACTAAAAGCTGTGTACTCAACCCAGAGTTCCCAAGTAAACCATGGAAATGTTCACAGCAGCCATGATTATGATCGGCAAACAGAATCAGATCCAACTTGGACCAAACCAAACTTGTTCAATGCTAATGCAAATATAACCCAGTTTGATTATCCTTCTTCAAGTATTTATAGAGCACAGGCCTCTTTGCAAACAAGAAAAGATGTGCTTACCATGAAAAGTTTTAGAGAAATCCAAGCTAATGGTGCAAGTAGCAGTGCTAAAGATTCTATTACTGGCCCAGTTAGTGCAGTCACTAGAGAGCTCTTGGATCCTGATGAAAATGCACAACCCACAAAAAGCTCTTATCCCTTTAATGGAGTTACAACTTGGCCATATTTGAAGAAAAACAGTCAGCCATCTACTGTTTCTCATAAAATGGGCCATTCTGAAGCGAGGGGATATAGATTTATGCGTCCATCTTTGTTGGGAAAGTACAGCTTTGGACAGAGAAAAGCATGGAGCACTTCACCACCAGAGGAGACTTTAAGAGACTCTTCTTCACTTTCTCCTGACCTTTTTGATGCCACTCCAACTCCTCCAAAGTCATCAACCTTTCAAGGAGTCCCTCTCATGCTACTTCAAAATAATGGTACAGAGAGAAATTCAGGTAGCAGGTATATAGGCTATAAAAGGCAACAAGGTCATGAAGGGTATAGATCTCGAGCACTAAGTGAAGGCAATTTTAATCAAGTGGAAAATGGCAAGGTTCTAGTTGGTGGCACCAGCGGCGTGACATCCACACAAGAACAAAATGAACCAAAGGGGAGTGAAGATGTTCAACCACTTGAAAAGTCAGCAGAGATCATAAAATTAGTCAAGCTGACAAGAGTCAAGCCTAAGTCCTACACATTGTTAGGATTTCACTCCAAAAATGTTGATGAATCTCTGAGCGATGATGTTAGAAATGCAACTATAGCCCGCCAGCCCAGACTCAAAGCCGTCACATATGATGATATCCTTGGAAGTGCATCATTCAGCAGTGTCATGCCTATAAGCACGGACACAGACCATTTAGATCATGAAACGGCTACCAACGAGCCAAACTGGACTGTAAACCTGATCAATGCAGGCAGGAGTCATGAAAACGGCACTGAAACTGAAGTGAATTCTGTTAGAGAGAGCAAGTTGGATTCTAGTACAGGAGAAGTGCAGAGTCAATTACAAATGTCAAATGTGACTGAAAGTGAAGCAAAGCCGAGCCTCCTTCGCGATCTTTCATCTGATACTGAAGAAAATCTGGATTTGAGTGAAAATTGGTCGGAGCTGGATTATCTACGCACATCCACTGGGAATGTCTCTTTCCAGTCTATAAATCTTAACCTAAAATAAAACCTAAAACAATTGAATTTAGTGTCATGGAATTTGTCTAGTGTCTGTCATGTTTTATTTTAATCTAAATTCCTTTGCAAAGCCTAGACATTTGACCTTTACTGTCCCAACTCGTCTGTGTACAGGGAATATATCCATAAATCATTTCTGCTCTCATAACATATTTCTAAAGTCGACCTTGTATCATGAGGAAATGATGACCTCTGCTCTTGTATAACTACGCTCTTGAGAGAAAATGAAACCAAAATCTGGGGAAAACCAACAACGTCAGGTTTGGTTTTTACCACTTGTGACTTGTTTACTGAGTGATTTGCATAATATGTTAAAATCAAAGTAGGAAAATGGATGGAAGGTCACACTTGAGGCTTTTTATAAACTGATTGTATTCCCATTCCTTGTGTCCTCATTCCCAGACTGAGGCCACTGAGTTTGTGCTGCTGACACACATTTTCCATCTTGAGCTTATATTGAGGTTTTTAGCATACTAGCCTCTGGGATAAATGGGAAACCAAAAGAGGACTTCTAGATCATGCCAAGCTATGAATAAGTATTCCGTAAAAACAAACGTGTGTGTGGTTTAGACTTGCAGCAGAAGGACAAACTGTAAAATCAAGCAGCCAAGGCAGGAATACACATTACTGATGCCAGAAAAGTGTGCAAATGATTATCCACAAGATGGCGCTGCTTGAGCATTTTACAGCACCCTACACGTGCATGACCTTAAGTACAAGATGTCACATGCTGCAGGATCCTGTGAACTTTAAGGCAAAAAGACAAAATGTACAACAGAATGACGATTCCTAAATGAAAACAGGAGCAACGGCGATAAACCCATTTCTACTACACATTCCATTTCGGGGTCACGGGGTGCACATTAAACCCAGATCACAGGCTGATTCACATGCCCTCACCCTTCACCTTTCCCCAGTCAGTCACCTTAATACCCACTACATGCTTGTTCCCAATCTTCAGCAATGGCAGGGCCCCAAAGAAGCGGGACGTGCCAGTCAAAGCTTAGCACATTGTACGCTGGATTAGCCCCACTGTGACCACATGGACTAATGCTGCTACCTGTGGGAATATTCTGAAGCATCCAAAAAAAAGAGAGACAAAAAAAGACCCTCATCATCATGTAAAGGGAGATTTGTTTGGTGGTGTCATGTTAGGACAGGTCGGCTTCTTCAAAAACGTGCTTCTATTCTGCGGTTCTTTTTGTGTCGTGGGGGAGTGTTAGTGCATCTGCTGCACACACTCCCTTCTTTTTGTGAAGTGTGTAGAATATTCTGAATGTGTGTGGTGTGGTGTTGTCTTGCAAGCAGGCCCTCCCTCCCTCTTCCTCCTACAGCTAGGGGAATTCTGTACCATGTGTCTGTGGTTTTCAGGGAGCTCTCAAGGAAAACAGAGGCCTCAGAGTGGCCCCCACCACTAACGCCAACACCAACCACTCCCCCCAAAATACACCCACCTCCTCCTCCTTCTTCTCCTTCTTCTTCTTCCCTTCTTGTTCTCGGACTCCCGCCATGTGGCATGTCTTTAACAATCTCTACCCTCCGTTTTCTCAGAGCAGCATTAAAGTGACGACGACTTTTGACAAATCCACAACTGAGGAGAAAGAGAAAAACTGAGAAGATTGTTTGGCTGAGTAAACTATTTGAAAGAGGGGGCAGCTCGAAGAAAGAGCTGGAACTACAATGAAAAACTCGACTGTGGCATCGGATTATTCACATTTACTATGGCTGCGTGTGTGTAAACTTATAATTTGGTCTGCAGTAGTTAACATTACATTATGGAAGCTCAAACTGGAAGCGAGTCCAGACTAATCCAGGGCTTTGCTGGCTCAACTTTCAGTAAATCTACCTAAAGTAAAACACCTGTAGTATTACTTATGTGGTTTAATATGGGAAAACAGTGAAATGTCTCAAATACTTGGGATATGGTCCAAGCTTACAGTACTCCACGGTTTTCTTCAGTCAAAGCTAAGCGTGAATTATAGGAAGGAAGTCATTTAGGAAGCATGGAAAATGCCCTACATTACCATTCCCACATTTGCTAAGGGAGCAAGCAAAAGCTATTTCCATCCTACAATCAGCAATCTTCCTGTGGTCTATTGTACACCATGGAGGAAGTCATAAAGGCTAGGAAGACTTCCTGTATTGTTGCCAACATGCTCTTGTACAGTGTGCTCCCGAAGGCCCGGATCTGAAATGTAAACATCATAAAAGAAGCCCTTTCACTGCTATCAGAGCAGCCAAGACACACTGCACTGAGCCTTTAGATACTAACAGATGTAGGGCATGTTGACATTGGGATTAGCTGATGTTTTCACGATGTAAGCTCAACTAATCAGTGAAACATATCTGTCCAACTTAGATGACCTTTTAAAAATGTCTCCAAGACCTGTTTCTGGTGGGAAAAATAGCTGACAAACCACTCAAACAAGTGCTTAAGTAAAGGTGTGCACAAATAAACACTTGTGAGCGTCTCTGCATCCAAGTGTATAATATATCATTTTAATGTTTTATCTTTCTTGCAAGAATGTCGTTGGATGTTTATAGACGATAATGACCCTCGTTCTGATCAGTAACTGACTCATAGTGCATTTAAGGAGAATAGTGCAAATGCTTCAAAAGTTCAAGGGTCAACCAAAGACAAGTCAAGAAGTTTGAGACTATGTTCTCAACAACAACAACAACAAAAAAACAGCAAAACTGACTTTGTACAGCTGCTGCTCTTCCACTAAAATGCACCTACTTTTCAATTCAAAAGGACACACCTTAAAATGTATTCCCGCCTGCTTTGATAAGGTTATTTTTTGCCACATGGAGTATCAGACACACTCCGACGCCTGCGCTCAGGGGGGAGCAGATGAGACCATACACTGACTGGCTTCCCAGACGCTACATGTTCACCTGTTGGCCCCCTGCCAGCCCACCTCCCTGCCTCTGAACCCACTGTCCTCTCCCCGGCCACAATTCACTCCGGACCCCCCTCCCGTCTTCACTTGGCCGTCACCACGACAACCAGATGGCAGCTGCGCCTCGTCGCCAGTTTCTTTAGAGCAATGCTGATGAAGTATTCACTATAGTCTCACGCTGAACTAGGACGGCTTTAACCAGTGTAACTGTATCTGTAGTAGACTTCCCATCGCCTCAGGGTGCATCACAAGGGAATATGCGTCACTGAAAACTATCATGTGTGTAGTGACATTTTGTATTTTGAGCAGATTTGTACGAGGGAAATGTTACTGTAGTGATGAGAGTGTAAACCAAATACAAAATAATTTAAAGGATGAGTCATTTTGTTTTTGTTTGTTTTTTTTTGCTGACCATGATAAAGCATTCCAGGCATGATTAGCAACAGTCGGCGTCAGTGCAACAATTTGAAGTAGGCCTTGAATTGAAACTCCCACGAGGAACACTTTGTAAGAGATGTAAGACAAGCGTTGAGGGAATAAGAGCAAAGTAAACACTAACAGGGTCAGACACGCCACAGTGCAGGTTTCAATTTCCCTTCAGGAGTGGGTGTGGGGGCTTCCTCTGCTCCTCTACAGGTGCAACCTCGCTTATTTTAACTGTGAGAATAAAGTGAGGGATTGAGCAGGTGCGAGGCAGCATTACTTTGGTGGATTCATGTCTAGTCATTTCTATAGTGGCTCTATCACTCCCCGTCGGTGTTAGATTACTTGCTGCCATCCCCAAACAGGACAGAGATGTAGATGATACAAAATCCCACACACATTGGCGCTTGTTTATTTCAGACGAGTTGAGTGAGACAAAAGGGAGGTCAGACAGCCTACAGTAAACACCAGTAAGTGATTACCTAAGGTGGAAACTTTCCAACGGAGTGCAAATGAGCTTATCAACAGCACTGTTAAATGTGACGGGAAGAAAGTCTGTGTGGATAATAATCAGGCCGTGTTCCTTTTTCCATATTACAGTGACATCTGTACTGTGGTCGTATTCTTCTTACAAACAAAGTCTGAGTCAAAAAAATAAAAGGTTGAGTGTGGCATGAGTCGTTTATGTCTGCGGGATCTCGTGCAGATGTTCACACTCAGACCCGGCTTGTAAATAGTGCTTTCCCCCCTCACTTCTTCCTCAGATCAGCGGTATGTTTTTTTTCAGTCACTATTTAATCATCCTCAATTACCTCATTACATCACTCAAATGGAAATAAAAGAAACCACTACAAGTGCTTGAGTTCGTTCGTTTAGTCACATGTTTTTTTCCAAGCAACAGAAGTAAAACTGTCTACATCAATGGCAAATCTTACAATAGTCCCATTCAGTACCATCCCTCAAGAAAACAAGAGATAAAATGATTTGAACACCGGCAGCACTTTATCTCCTCATTTTTATAAACATCTCTACGAATGCATTGAGTGAAATCATACAGCCACTTTGAACACGGTTGCCTGAGCTTGTGTGATGATATGTTACAATGAAGCGTCAAATTAAAATACAATTTATGTCCATTTTCATTTAAACAACTATAGACATAAGCATTTGTTTAGATGTTATAAATAAACAACATTTTCAAAAATATTCCATCTAATATTCATGTGCTTGTCTGCAAAAAGGAGCAAGACTGAGATCCGTGTGTTGAACTGAAAACCACTACCTTCCTCTCCATGTCTGTATTAGTAATTAGGTGCACCAAATATGCAGCTCCGAATAAAGCTGCATTGTTTTACACTAGTCCCCACGGGTCATGTGACCAGGAACTTCCTCAGGCAAGCAGACAAACACATGAGTACAACGAAGGACTACAGAGACATGTGAAAAAGTACTGTTGTCTTCACCGCGGCCTTCTCTTTCCATTCATGCATTTTTATCCAGTCCTCCAAATCGTACGGAAATTCAAGGTTAAAGCATACGCAAGTCTTCACAATGACCTTTATCACCACATCACATAAGCAGACTGTGAGGCAAGATATGTCACAGCTCTTCCCTCCCCTGCTACGAAAGAAAAACAGAGGACCGCAAAAGATTTTTTTTCAACAACAACAAAACAAAGCAGTATGTCCACACTTGAGAAGTGAAGGTTGCTTCTTGAGGTTGCAATCGGACAAAATAACCTCTCAAGTCTTTTTTTAACTTGTTTCTATTTGGCACGGACAACTCTGCGATAAAGTCCTCCAACAGAGCATTATTGGCCAAAACTCCTCAGATTAGGGCCACGGCTGTCGGTCAAGTCTTTACATAGGTCACACCGAACAAACATTTGTCATGAGAACTGTACATCACAAAATAGACAAAAAAATACACTTGATATATTCTGCTATGACAGCCCTATTAGTGCTAGCTGCTAAGACGGGGGCAGAGAGAGACAGACGGACGGACAGAGAGGACAGACAGGCACTTAAGTGCTGGTGCATAGCACAGATTCAAATAAGAGCCAAGCCGGAGACAGAAGGGAGGAAGAAGACGGGACCAACTCTCAGCACCTTCAATTCAATCAGTTAAACTAATTAAAATACCTTTAAAATGCTTAGTACCTTTTCTTTTAAAAATGAGAGCAAATTAGTTAAGTAATTAATTTCTACTGAGTGAATTGAACCAGCCAAGCCTTTACTTGTGCTATGGGTAGTGTGCTTAATGGTAAACAGACAAACGCTGGCCTCGGCAGAGCAAGCATTAACATGGCTATTGATAGGGTCTGTCCTGGGCTGTATGTACCGCATGTTGTTTAGCATCCTGAGACGAAGAGGATTAAGTGAGACACAAGAGTCTGGAGCTAATAGCGTTAATGGGATTGCTTGGCTCTATATCAGGGGTCTCACCCTGAGCTGCAGTCAGCAGGACAGTGAATTCACATGCTGGCATGACGCTGATACGCTAAGCGGACATAGCTTGCCTTAGCTCAATTACAAGCTATACCTAAAAGTGCCTTTTCTTTCTTTTTTTTCTCCAATGTATGGCGTATGGCTCTTTTATATTTTCAACAGAGGCAGTAAACAAATTGAGAAGTTAAAAAGGAGAAAACAAGCTCTATTGCGCAGAAGCTTACAGCTCAAATGCTAAGAAGCCACTAGACTGCTAGTACTCTTTCAAGTGAGAAGCTCACACCAGTGCTATCCAAATTTAATTCTTCAGCTGCTCTGTCTTTAATCTACACAAAACCAAAGCTTCAGTTAGTCAAGGCTAGTAAAGTAGAAGATTTTCTATAATGGCTACAATCTGAAAATGAGGCACTTTCTGAGCTGATATATATATAATTCTATATATTTTACAAACTAAATCTTGCCACCGTTGTACTCTTTATGATTATTTTCAATGAATAAACAAAACACTGAGCTCTATATTTTATGTACCATTCTGTGATTGGCTTTCACCCAAGGAATGAGAGCAGCAAATAGTTTTTGTTTTTTTTTGTTTTTGTTTTTTTTAATGTCATTTGGCACACATGCCTGTTGGTTTCTGTAACCAACAAGAAAAAAAGTCCATCAGTCTTTGTCAAAGTGCTCAGGGGCGTGTCCTTTTCCAGCTGCTCTCCTGTTCTGATTAGCTGTCCAATGGGAACAGGCGGGGCATTTGAAGCTCTTTGAGTTGTACCAGATTGTTTCCACAAGGACAACGGTGTGACATCAGCACTCTGGGGAAAAAGGAAAAGATTGGGTTAGATCTGTTGTAAACAATAACTCAGATATGCACAAGAAGTAAATATTATGACATGTATGTGCGATGTAGCGTGCTTATCTGGTTAATTATAAAATGTAATGTAACATATCAGTGTAGGCCTTTCATATTGGGAACACTGTGACCATTTAAGTACAACAGAAGTACACAATAAAGTTAAATAGGCTGGAAGAATGACAGATTTAGACAAGAAGAAAGCGATAAAAGGTAGCAGCGAGGGAGGAGGACCTAGTGAGGAGACCTGTCGCTGCAGGCACTTGAGTGTGTCTGCACAGGGAAAAGAGAACAGATTATGTAGTTTTCACTCTGAATTTGCTCAAGAGTCAGGTATTTGAAGAATGTCAATGATATAGTATAACAGAGTTCAAAAGCCACAGAAAGCATTTAGGTGTCAAACTCCAGGCCTGTTGAGCTTAAGTATAACAGTAAATTACAAACTTGTCTGCGTCGGTCACTTAGATAATAATTTGATGCAATGCCATTTTTAATAGCAGTGGTAGTTAATGGTTTATGATATGACATGGGAGCTGCTATCAAATAGTTTTAAAAAAGAAATCTTTATGAAGTCATGACATAATTTAAGATACACTTGCAACATTATCCAAAACCTTGCATGTTTTAAATAAACCTTGACTGGTTTTATTTGTGCTTAGTGTCTAGTGTGAAGTGCAATGAGCCTGGAACAATTTGGTTAGCTCTTTAATTCAGTGCCAACATTTAACATTGAGCTTGTCTGCATTTTACTGGAAGTAAATTAAAATGCACTCAGAGCCAGATCAGGACTAAATTAGTGTTAGTCTCCTGCCCTTTTAACTGGGTTACTTTTTGTCAGAAGTCATGACTCAGAGCAAAGGCACTCAGGTTGCTGCTGCCAAAACACACATCCAGTGAAGAGTACAAGCTTAAGAACGGTGTCTCTTTCCCTAAAATTTCCCTGCGTTGCTTGACTCTCTAATTGCACGAGGGTACTCTATATTTATGCCCCTCCCTCCCTCCTTTTCTCTCCAGTTTGTCTTCTTCCTGGTGCAGTGAGCTATATTTAGCCCCCCTCAGCACAGACGGTGCCCGCCAGCCGGCCAAGCTGTGACAACCAAAAGCTGAGAGAAGAACAGCGGTGCAGCCCATGTTCAGGAAGCCAGCTCCAAAACAGCAACACAAACAATTACACTGGCCACACAGCGTGACCTGAGGAGACAGGCTGCACATGCACCGCTGCTGAAATATCTTCACAAAACAAGACGATTGGAAGAAAGGGAAAAATACTATTATTATTCAGGTGATAATAATTATGACCTTTCCACAAACAGATATGTTGAAGAACACAGAGAACTCCAGGCTTCTTCATGCTAATGCACTTACTCGCATCTTCTACAACAGAGGAAATGTTTACTCCCCAGGCCACTTAATCAGATACTGATTCCTTATTTTTCCCGAGCATCCTCCCTTTGTGGTTTACCCATCCGTCTCACTGCAACTGGGAGCTAATCGATGCAATAATGACTGTGGTAGCAAGAGAGTGTGTTTCTCTTCCAGACTGTTTCAATCAAGAGGTTAGACGAGGCTATCTGCCTCCGCACTGGAGTCTGGCTCTAGTGTTGGCTGTAATTAGGAGAGTCTGGGTCTGTGTATTGTGATGTCTCAATAGAGCGCTGTCTAAAATTAAAAGCTGCCCTGTTCTCCACTCGTAAATCCAGTGTGACAGTCTGTCATTTTCACGCTGCCTGGCTTCCATTTGATACAAAGCTGGTGTGCAGCGCTGCGAGACATCCAGTCCACTGGTCACTCCTCCAGTGTCAGTAAAAGCTTTCCCTTTTTACTTACAGTAAAGAGCGCACATACATCTTTTAGTGATCAAATTGCTTAATCTTTGTCAGGGGTGTACTTCTGATTTAGGTTCAAACTATTTTCTTCTCAAGATTATTAAGGCATTAAAAAGGTCTGAATATCATACCAACTCCACAAAAGATTTTTCCTTCTAGCTGCCACTGCAACACAGTTATTACAATGATTATACTTCATCCTATTAAACCATCCATTTTGTGAGCTAGTAAGTGGGTATTAGATGCAATGGCGCAACATGAGCAGGCATTCAGCTTCATGACAGCTGCATACACAAGAGTGAGCGCTGCCAGCCTTAACTAACATGGTAACTCCTGTGTCACCTCATTTCATTTCTCCCATCGACGCCAGGAAGTCTGCCGGTTGTAAAGATATAATGTTGTCAATGACCACATAGTGTGTGTCTGATTTGTGAGTTGTAACTCTGGCACGGAGAAGGGTGACAGTTTGGTTGAAGGAAAGTGTATCTATGAGTATCAAACGCTTCCCTCTCGTGAGCTTCAGAAGTGGTTGTAAAGAGAGAGGGTTGCTTTTATGTGGATGAACCGGCTGCAATCAGAGCAACAAAAGAAATATGTTGAAATGTTGTATTAATTTATTTAATGGTGATTTTAAAAACTGTGGTTCACTGTAATAATGAGAAGAACAATGATCAGAATTTCTGCAAACTAGTGGCTTTTTCTTCCATTGTTTTGGAGATTAATGTAATAAAGACTTTTAAACTTGTCAGAACCTTCTATGGTTTAAAACTAAATAACAATAAGAGTTTTATCAAGTCACAGATGCACAAACAGACAGGAATTTGGCAGCTGTAATGGCCTGTAACTGCCATGAAATTAGAAATTAAGACAGACACAGCATTTTTGTACTCAAAGCTGACTCAAAGCCTTGTAGTTGTTTCCCTAAATCATAGGTAATCCCTTAATGCAACTAAAACAATAATCTCTCTAGTGCTCTCCACAGTATTAAGCACAGTGAGAACAGTAAACACAGCACAATTTCTCTTATTGCTCCTCTGTAAATTTCCATACATTACACTTTGCTCTTTGCTTTAGAGTGGGTTGTATGGGACTGAAAGAGGCGGGGTGCGGTGCATAGCTGCTCTGCATGCATATTGCTCTTTCACACAGGCCGTGTCCCACTTTTAACCCTGCGGCTGTCAATCAAAGCAAAAACAGCTTGGTACCATCTATTTATCTAGGCATGTGTGCAGTATATACAATATGAGAAGAAGGTGCACTTGAGAGGCACAATCGCAGATGAAAAGCGCATACACCCACATGTGCAAACATCCAAGTGACAAGGTGTTATGAAATCTCAAGAGGGTGAAGTGAAAAGAAAGCCATTTTCACATAACATGCTAAAAAAAAGTAATTAATGTGGCCATTTTTGTGATAGTGTTTTTAAATTAAATGAATCTGAGCCAAAAAGAATCCTCAAGGCTTTTTATTATGAGTTTTATTATGCAGCGCCACAGTGGGAAAGACTGAGTGGGAGTGATATGGTGAGGAGATGGAATGTGTGGGGACAGGAAGAACCAGGGCGCAGTGCTGAGTGCGGAAAAAAAATGGGTAAAAATGCGTCGGCTGCCCCACGTTGAGCTGCACATCCGAGTGTTTTCTGATGAGCCGCTGTGCATTTGTTTTCCTGTCACGGCACTGGGCAGCCGCGAAAGCTTTACATACCTGACTGTCAACACGTTGTAAACGCTAAAGCACTGAGGCTTCAGCAATTAGAACAATTATAAAGAGAGGGAGGTGGCAATTCTGCAGCCAAACAACTAAATTATGTGGATGCTTTTGAACAGCTCAAGTAAGAAAATGGTTTTATAGTAGATGGCTTATAAAAGGCAAGTTTTTCTTTGTTTTCCGGAAATGTAGTATACTGGATAACAGTCTGTGTAGAGAAGACATCATTACCTGAAGACTAGAGATTTGTATTAAAGAAGAAACAAGATTTTATAATAATAGATTTTAGACTAATATATTATAAAATATGGCTGTAAATACCTGTAAAAGCTGTCACTCTTGTGTTGCCATTAACAGTATCAATATGAGTATGAATCCGTCTACTTTGCAGTGTTTTTGAAGGTATTCCATCTCCTATTACCCAATATGGATCAAGAACACAAATTAAAAAATAAATACAATCCTAAGTGCAAAGAAAGTCACCTTTTATTTTGCTAAATAAGTCATAATTATGCAATATTCATGGTAAATTATACTAAAACAAAACTAGTGCTTCAAGACAACAATGTGCAGCTACTTGATTGCTTTCTGTATCTATTTGAGTGGTTGTAAATTGAGCTTCTGAACGTGGGCGCCCTTGTGTAACAGAAACTGGCTACTGTACTGAAATGTGACATGGGACGTCCTGTCCCTGGACAGAATACACACAGCTTAAGCCAAAAGGACCAAAGGGTTTTAGGGAATGTCATCTCATTCATTCTGACTCACACAAATACGCTGTCATTGTTTGTGACCACCGACCGCTGCTGTTGTTCCACCAGTTCAGCCACTTTCTGCCAAAGTAAAGGGTTTCCACAGAGCACACACACACAGGATTTTGACTGAAATGATATATGAAGTGATAGCGTAAGCAGGAGGGTAGTCAGTTTGGGGTAAAGCTCTTCCCAGAACACTAGAAGCAGCTCGCTCTGTTTCTCAGACGTGAGCAGACCGTTGAAACACAAGACGCCTTTGCACCAAAAAAGTTAGCCAATGCAAGCGCTGTTATGACATTTGTCTTGTCATTTTTACTGCACTGTTTCAGATCTACATACTTTAGATAACAGCCACAAGGACATTCTACTGTAAGGAATCTTACCAGAAGGATTTTCTGCATTTAAGGAGAAAATCATCTTTTCAACAAGAATTTATGCACTGGGACAATGATTTAACAGCTTTTAACTGCTCTGCATATTCAAGATGAAAATGATACGGTTGGTGTTTCACATTAGCACAGTTTGTCATTTCAATATTTTAAGTACAAGTGATTATGTGTCTTCTCTGAACCAACACCAAAGTCCAACCTTGCACGATAACTGTGACGGGGCTGACACTGTGCAGTCTGCATTTGGAAATCTTGTCCCGTGTGTTTAGAAACGGATGCCAACATGGCTTTCACAGTGTGTCTATGTGTGCGTGCATGCATCTCGAGCCCCCCCTCCAGTCTGATGATGAACTGTGTAATTATTAATAGAGGCGCCCTTGCCCACACGCCACGGCAGTGCAAACACTAACTGGAGGCTCCCCTCTTCATATTAAGTTAATCCACATTGCTTTAATAATGAAGCAGCAGTGCTACGAACAGGGGGTTGTGATGTATATATGAATATCATATGGATGTGCAAATAGTGAGACTGACAGCACAAGACTCCACAGAGGAGTTTAGATGTTGGTTACTGCAAGTGTCTGTGTGTGAAGCTCAGTGTGGGCAGACAGCTAGACTTGGCCAGCGTGCACCACAAATATTTATCTACGAACCTTCTGGAGGCTCTCCTAGCGACGCTTTTCACCTTTTTGTCGTCACCACAGGAGGAGAAAAATATCAGGAAAGAATCCTCCTCTGCTTCGACTCAAAGCTGGTTACTTTCAGCCAACTTGCCCCCCGCTCCTGCCCCTCGTCTGCTCAGTCTGAACATTTAGTCTGAATCGTGGACCGCTTGACTTCTCAAGTTAAGCCATTTATTAGAGGCTGGAGATAAAATATTGCATGGTTGAGGAAAACGGGGTATAAATAAGCATAAAGTAAAGGACTGAACGCCAGCAGAATGAGAATTTATTTTTTCTGGAAATGTCAAAAATCGAAAATCGAAAAAGAGCCCCAGCAACACTTAATTTACCACAGGAGGCAACAGAAAAAAACAAAAAACATGTGCTTCTGTATATGTTGAATGTGTACTGCTCCAACAAATTGCACAATACAATGCAACGAATAACCATGTGGCTGCAGTTGCTCTAAGTCCAGCTAAAACAAGAGGTTTATTTCTATAAGAACATTTTGTCCTTGGCATGAAAGGATAGGAACCTCTCTGCAACTGTAAACTGTACAATGTCACACCACACTGTACCATATGATCGAATTAAATAGAACCACTGCAATGCCTTTAATTTTTCCCAAATTAGTCAACACTGCAGGAGTCAAATGGCACAATTATAGAGCCCACTTATGTGCCACTTGTGAGTCAACCCTCCACACACTGCTTGGCAATAGGTTCATTCTTATCTAACAGCGGCTTGCACTTGCACATTAGTGGCTCCTAGGACCAGACGAAAGAATACACTGCCGCTTGCACACATGTTATTAACAAGGGAACAAATAAATACATGTTTTTTTTACTTGCAGTGACCTTCTCTGTGGCGCGTGAGTCAATCGGATCCCTGCGGACACGGGTGAAACCAGCGGCGGGGTGACGCATTATGTATGTTTCCATGTGATGTTTGTACGAGCGGCGCAACAGTGATTTATATTCAGATTGGCTCCCTAAAAAGCAACAAGAGCGGAGAGGCTCACGCTGTGGCTATACATGCAGATGAAGTTTGAAGGAAAAAAAAAAAACATACATTCAATATTAACTCTGTCACGTTCCTCTTAGGTGCCCTACATGACAAGTGCTCATGAATGCAAGCCGTTTCATTATAGCCCGACCACATGTTGCTCTTCTACTCCTCCACATCTAATTTCTGCTTGTTTGTTCTTGACCGGGTTAGGCTAATGAGCAAACAAGTCCATCGCGCATCTTTCATTTCCTCTCATCTGAGGCTGTTAAGATGCTCCGGTTGTGTTTTGTGACGCCTACAGCAGAGAGGAACATTGTGTTAATGGGAGTAACGGGTGTAATTGTGGATTCCTGAGATGTTCTACGGCTGCATTAAGAGAGATGATGGGAGGACAGGAGCAAAACAACAACGTATGTGGAATTATTTACGGCTTGTCACATGCCCAGTGAATGTGAGCTGAGGAATAAACAACCAATAAAACTTTAGATGATTATAAAAAATATCAAAAAAGGGCACTGAGACCAGAGCGATATTGACTTGATGTTTTTATAATTTGCTACTAAGCCTCAGTCATATTCTATATAGGTATATGGCTATATCTGGTCAATAACATGCAATTAGGGGCTTAACGTTGCATTTAGCCAGATTTTGTTGGACAGTGGATGGTTTCCGCCTCATTTAAATTTGGCACAGAAAAACGGCACATGACGCTTCAGTGGCAGAAAAACAAATCCTGGTAAACCGGGAGACTAGACTTGGAAATGACTTCCTGAATTCACATCAAGACGCATTTGCACCACCTACATGTGAAGAAAAAAAAATTAAAGACTCACGATTGGCAGTAATGAGGGATTTATAATTGTGAAGCTTGCCTTTTCCATTCATACACCATGAGACTACACCTCCACAATCCTACAGCGTTTGGCCCTCAGCTGATCAGGAGATAATGTAATCCCTGTTGCTGATGCGGCGGAATCGTCTCAGCCCCCTTTAGCCGGGTGACTAACGCTAGCCGCCTTATCCATCACATGAGAATGGGAATCACAATGACCTTTGAAGACCGTTTTTTAAATATATTTATATTTGCTAAAAGGATCAATTACTCATGTCCAAGTCATCTGAATATATTAGATCAGATAACAGAATTGCCAAAATGCAAAGCCAAAAATGCAAAGCCAGCCACAATCAGTGTTGATATTGTAGAGTCACTTTGAGGTAATGTCGCCTAATAATTTCAATTTCTTGTGGATGGAGTACATGTCATTAAAACAATGGGCTTTGATTCCTAAAGCATCAATTGTGCTTGATGGGAACACTATTTCCAGTGAGAAAATCTTGGTAACAGCACACATCCTGTGCCCAAAAGCAATTTAGGCAATTTAATAATGAAAAGTCTCCAAAGCACAGGAAGCTGTTAGTTGTACCGTTGAGGCCTGGTAGTGCTGCTGACGCTGGGGTGACGTCGAGGTGAGACAGCAGTCTAAAGGTTAATGACCGTTTTCAGGCCAATAACGGCAGCACTGAGCAAACATCTCGATTCGATCTGTGCTGATGAGTTACATAAGGCGGTCTGAGGGACTCTGTGTACCGTCTTATTTTTCGAGAATTTGGAGAAGGAACATGTTTCAGGGTAGATTTTATTTGTTATTGTTTGTTAAGTTGGCTAAACCCAATACGTTTGACTGTGTGAGGACCCTAGCTGTTGGTCTGTCAGGGTTAGGTAACTGAAATATGGGCCATGTGTGTTTAGGCTATAGGTTCCCCCCGGCACTTACTGTTATGCAATCTGTATGAAGTTGAAAGATGGCCCCTGTCGTCTCATGATCCCCATTGTTTCTAATATGAAACACCCAACATCCCAACTTGTATTTTGTATAAACCTTTTCCAGCCCTGTGTGGTAGGTAGATTTGGACACATTCATTTTTACTTTAGCTTGACACTACACAGTAAAAACCATCAACCTGTCTGACCACAATTATGTAATTACAGACACTGAAAGTGCACTACCGGAGTTCAATGACACCAAGGTCTGCTTATAGTTGGATTTCGCATACTAGCCAAGTCACAAGTGCAGTTTTCAGCAGACTATGGCCTCCATCTATTCATAACTTCACACATTTGTGCTTGGCCAATCACTTAATGATTTTTATAATCTAATTGTTTTTAATGATTTATTTTTTCACTGAAGCTGAAATATTTTTATATAGAAACAGAGCGCATCTCAAGCCAGCTAGGAGATCTGATCCAGTATGGAGTGATATGAGTTTAGCTCCATGTGACTGTCCCTTTTTGCTCCATAACTAAGTATCACCAATCTCTTGGTGGGACAGTAAGTAGCTATTCTACAGTCATCTGATCTGAAATGGTTTAATTGGGCCCAATTGAAACAGCCCAGTTGGATCAAGGTTTTACTGTCAAGACTGGCGAAGCAAAAAGGTTTGATGTCAGAGCCTCTGTGAATAACTTGACCCTCTCTGCTGGAGACTAAATGGATTCTCACCCTGTTGTTGCCGTCAACAGTTTAGCTGACCCTCAGACCAACTCTGACCTCTTCTCTGAGCTGTTAAAGCCTCCTTCACCTGACCCAAGTACAGCTGAAGCCGCAACGCAGCTATACTACTGCAAACACACAGATAATTATGAACTGAAAGCCAGAGCGGCCACATAAACAAACACTGTAACAGCCAGACACAAGTCCACACATACACCGGCTCCATGTGAGAAGCGGCTCGTTAGTAGACGCTAATCAGCTTAGCGCTCTCCAACGCCCACCGGCACTAAGCTCTTTACCGACAAACCCAGTTAGGAAAGAAGCAACTGAGCAGTGCCCTACGAACGGTCAGACGCACAGATCAAACTGGAGACGTGCTGACATCTAGACAATCACTTGGGGAGCAGTGACTGAAGCAACTGGCAAACATATAAAGAGGTGGGAAAAAAAAGGCACACATAAAAATGTTAAAGAGAAGTCTTCCTGGGAGAGAGGGTGCACAGAGGGAGGGTAAAAAAAATCAGACAAATAAGAAGTGTGTGAAAGGAGGGAAATGGTCCCTCCTCCTCCCGTGCACTCAGTAACCCCAGTGGGTTAGTGGGTGGCTGCATCGTTCTTTTCGGAGCTCCCCTGGCCCAGCATACATCCCATACCACAGTACAGCACAATCGACGCTCTGTAGCCACGATCAGGCTCGTCCAGGGGGCTGGCCCGCTGCCAAACACACACACACACACACACACACACACAAGAGGCATGTACATTCTCCAGTGAAGTACAAACAAGTCGATAAGGTCACAACTGCTTCTAATACTATTAACGCCAATCAGATATGACAAGGAAGTATTAAATACACACATGACATATAAACTACTGTGTGGTATATCATAGGACTATGTTTTAAAAATGAAAAACAAATAAACAAATAAAAAGTGTCATAAATGAGTGAGCACTGACTGTGGTCACAAGTCAGTTACTAAAAACTGTTATATTTTTTATGAGTACATAACCATAATATAATTAACTGATAGATAAGTGACTTCTAAATTTATCTTAACACATGCCAAATAAAACAAACTATCACAGCATTAAGTTATGTTCTCAATGCAGGATTATGCAATATAGTCAGTTGCATTCAGTTTACTAGGAGCCTCGCCTTAACTGCAAGGCTCATCTTAAAAAAACAGAAAAAAACATGCTGCAGAGCTTCTCAAAGCAAACATGGCATGTCAGTTATCGCAATCTTTCCTGTGATCTACTACACTCAATCGTGTCCTGTATGTTGTCTGATGGATGGCTTCAGCACTGATTACAACAAGTGCATTCATGCACTGAAACCCACTCACAACCCCGGCTCAATCTGAGACATGATTATGAGATGAAAAGAGAACGTCTGGTGTGAAAACACACAAAAAGGAGAGCACAAACAAAAAGTCCACATGGGCAACAAAAAGAAATAAGAGAAAAGACAGGAAGAGAGGAGGGGAAGAAAAAGAGTCTTAGAGAGGGGAGGAGAGGCATAGTGGGGCAATGCGCTTTGTGCAAAATTCAATGAGTAAAACAGTATTGACAAAAGAGACAGGAGGGGTGTGTGAGTGGTTGTAGTCTATGAAGCCTGGCGCCAGGTCAGAAAAGGTTACTTCGACCATTAGTTGAGCAGCTTTTGGCTCACGCTCATTTCCTGAAAGGTGACTGAATGAACTGTCTGGGCTTTTCCCATTCACAGCACTGTCCCAACATGGCAACAGTGTGCCTTGAGTAAAATAAAATAAAATTAATTATGACTGTTGTGCAACTAAAGAGCTGCCTGTCAAAAACAAAGTACACAGGTGTTGCAATCTAATGTTTTTTCTGTCACTTTCAATGATATGTTCAATGGCCTCATGCAAACACACACACAGACATACACATATTTAGTGTGTCCAGAGGCGCCTCTTTGACTGACCAAGCTGCCAATACAATTCATTCCCTGCCTCTGTGTGTGTGTGTGTGTGTGTGTGTGTGTATGTGCCAACTGCATGTGAATAAGGCACTAGTCAGTCAAAACATGACCAGAGTACTGAGCCATTAGCTGAGGTTTTACTACCTAATTACCATTTGTTTGGCCTGGCAGCTGATCAGAAACCCACACGAAAAGAGCAAAAGGGCCTCGCTTGCACTCCTGTTGAGGAGCCCTCGAGCAAAGCAACAGTGGAGGTTCAATTTCACCAATTAGCACATTTCATTGCATACAAGTAAGAGTATGACATAAACTTTAAACTCTTCTGCTACTGTCAATATATTCCACTAACCTAGAAGGTTAAAGTTTCAATCCAAACTGAATATTTAAATCTGTCTCTATCTGACATTTTGTAACACATCTATACTTTTTGTGTTAATTGTTTAGCTCTGACTTTGTCAAAGCACAGTAAGAAAAAGTATACGTGAGAGTACAAGTGATACCTACAAGGTTGGGAGTAGGATGTATGGAAGTTATCTGTTACCACCAGGTTTCCGGAAATTAGATCTCACCCTCTGTTAGCGTCTGGAATTACTGGAATTAAACACAACTGTCCCTCTGACACACACACACACACACACACACAAAACATGTCCCATCAGCTGATCTGCCTACATGTGACGCTCTTAAGAATGAAGCCACACTGGTCTGCCGGGCTCCAGCATTGACCTCTGACTCTTCACGCCATATCTTTACTTTTCTGCGTGTAACATTTAAACAAAAAGTACACGTAGTTGGAGATGCAAAAGTGCAGTCTGGTCAAGGCCTTGGGAAGATGAATGAACAAACAAACGTGATAATGCAGCGTGAGACGGACAGAAGGCGGCAGCGGGGGAGAGTAGAGAAAAGCGGATACAATTAATGAATCGGAGCTAGTCACCACGGCAACAAAAACATGACGCACACTTTCTGTTTGTGACCGTGAAGGCTACGATATCTGCTGCAAAAGTAACTAGTGTTTTCAGAAAAGCTAGTGCTATATGTATCAAGGACGACAGACTTCAAAGAAATAGGACAGTGATGGTGGCCTGTTACTCGGTTAAAAAAGTGCATAATAGAATAAGGGCAATGTATTTATGGTCAGCT
Source organism: Rhyacichthys aspro (assembly GCA_036850595.1). Classification (NCBI taxonomy): domain Eukaryota; kingdom Metazoa; phylum Chordata; class Actinopteri; order Gobiiformes; family Rhyacichthyidae; genus Rhyacichthys; species Rhyacichthys aspro. Next base: position 8,501,571 of record CM072165.1, on the reverse strand, counting down.
CATTACTTTTCTGTAAGGCACTTTCTGCTTTCATTCCTTTGTGTTTCCCACTTGACATCCATCTTCTACCCTAAACACAACTTTATTTATCCCACACCTGAGTGTTTTAACAACTTGATGAAAAGGCCTTTTAATGTAGTTCAAAATGAGTCACATAAAAGAAATATGAAAGCAAAAATGCAGGAATGATGGTAAATACTCCACTTACAACCTGTTACTCTTTTCATCCAGCTTTGATTAACAATATTTAAAAAAAAGTAACATCAGCATTTCTTCACGACTCAGAATCAAACCTTTTTTTCTGATTCTCAATGAAAGATTAGTCCTTGCAGGTGACATCTGAATCAACGCACAACCACTTTCATCAATACACTTCTTCTGCCAATAGCTTTAACTACTTATTGTACAGGCAAACATAAAACAGATCCACCTTAAAGAGCGCACCTTTTCTCTAAGGAGCTACATATCTCCCAAAGATAGAGCTGATTGATTGTATGCTATCTGCAGAGATTCTGTCATTCATCACTGTCAAACAGAACAGACTGTTTTATTGGAAGGAGTAGACAAAGATGGCCTTGTTTTCATTTTTCTGCCTGTACATGCCACACCTGGTTTGTTTGATGTTATTGTAAAGGGTTTGCGTAATGTTCAGAAGTAGAAATTATGACAAAGAACTAAGTTAATTTTTCACTCCTTTCATTACTACTCGTAACATTACTTGCAGGAGGTGGAAATATGACAACTCAAGGACTCTTTGCTTTACACTAATATTATATTTAGATATATTCCCATGGAGGACTGCAAAATGTATGACTAGTGATTTATGCTACAACTTTTCTTTACCATACCACTAAATGTTGGGGCTCTCAAAGCTGTGGGATTTGCAGCACAGCAAACAAAATTGATTTCATAACATTCATATAGGTAGACAGTTATGTGTTAAAATAAAACTTAAAATGGCATAGATCCATATCTGCATAAAGGTGGTACTTGGAAAGACAAAAATTTTCTGGGGTGGTTGTTGGTCTGAAGAGTGTGAGAACCATTGCTCTAGAGTGTTTCAATGCCTTCAATCCATTGGCCTTAGCAGCAGCAGTTTGCGAAACTACAGTTAGCTTGATAAACTATTACTGACATACATTTTCTGTGGTTATCTTTACACATGGTGTACACCTGCAAAGAGCCAATAAACCTACTTTTAACATGGACTGATTGCATGGTGACACACCCTGCATGTGGAAAGTTAGATGCTTGGGGTTTAAACACACACCCCTTAAAAACACCCTTTTCCAGGTGTGCATCTACACATTCAGTCAGTTAAGTAATGTTTCCACAAAAACATATCAAATTCCACTGAAAACACTATCACTTTCTTAGATCATTTTACAAGCCATCATAAAAGACGCAGCGTTGTGGGAACTTGACACAGCTGATTTCTGCAAAAAGTGGCCCAGTTTACAGCAGGCTGACCGCCCTGTGAGCAGCCGTGTGTGCAGCGGCTCGGTCACCCGTCACCGAGCTGCGCACCAGCCGATGAGCTGTGCATGTTTTGTATTCAATCCGGATTACTGCGCCAGCCGTGGGATTCACCTAATTGGACAGAAGCGGAGGTTTGTAATGAGTCTGTCCTGCTGCTGTGGAGTCTGCGGATGACCTCATCGCACAGCCTGCGCTTCAAGTCAGTGGGAAAGAACTCCTCATCTTTCGAGCACCAATAAACACAACGACCAAAACGCATGCAGACACGACCTTCAGCACTCCACTTAACCCAAACAGTGGAGAATTGTTGCTATGTACGCAGTGAGTTCGGTGACTCCCTGAAAACACCGCTCAAAACAAAACAAATCGGACTTCAGACAATTAAATGACCTTGAGTTAAACCCAAAAATGGCACTTTGCATGCTTCTCTGCATTTTCCCATGGGCTAAAGCTGTTGTATAATGTAGTTATTGGGCTAATGAATCAAAGCTGAGACTGCAGTTTGGAGAAAGCACGGCTAATGTCCATCTTATTTGGATTATGTAACGATAACGTGCAGAGGCTGCGTCTGTATGCATGTAGATATTAATGCATGAAACATAATGGAGGCTAATTAGAGGCTAATACCCAATTACTGCATCCTTCCAAGCTACCACCGTATCAACTGTTAATCTCACGCCATTTCACTCGAACATCTTCGGAGCTGCTGTCCATGTGTTCACCCTTTTATTTCTACATCTGTGAGCATTAAAACAGCACAGAAATTTGAAGTGAGCAGTGAGTCAGGGGGCTCTATGCAGCAAACTAGAGCTCTGCCTCAAGCACATGACACTAACACACTAAAGCACAACAGATAAACACAACTACACACAAACACACACACACAGACTGGGGTCATGTCCCATCCACGTGGTTGTGTTTTACGTAACACGACTAGTGCCGTTAGTCTAACCTAGTGTTGGCCTGGATTGTAAAAACTGGATTGTGGATGAAATTTAAAGGTTTTAATTTGTGACAGTTTTATTCTTGGTATTCATTGAAAATGTTCTTAAAGGGTCTCTGCTTTCCAAGATTGAAGCAGAAATGTTGTGGGTGTTCTAAGTGACTCCAGGTGACTTCCTTTTCGTGTTTACTCTTTCCACGGTCGGCATGCCATGGAAGTTTAAAAGGGGAGGTGGGAATGTGCCAACCTGCTGCAAACAGGCCAGAACACACCACAGTGTTCTAATACCTCTACAGGATACTCAACTGGAATACTAACATACTAACCCTGTTCTGGTTCAGGGATGAGTCTTTTAAAACTAGAACCAAATCAAACTTATCTGACATTAGTGTGCTTCAATGTTAAATACACAATACCAATTGATTAATACACTTAAATGCGTGGGTAATACAGAGAATATTTGTAATCGTCTTGCTGTTTTCACTGAGAAGAGTCTCGCTGGGACGTGATATGAAAGAGCCACAGGTTATTTTGAGACTGGCAAACACCATCCGCCAGATGGTGAAGAAATAAAATAACTGGTTGGTAAAGGACAGCTGGGACTGCACATAAGACAATCCTTTCACATGGTTTTCTTTCAGGGCACTGTGGGAGTGGTATCTGATTTCATTTAAATTAAAACATTTTGTCTCTGAGACATTGTAAACCAGTGCTCACTCTTTTCTGACGAAGGTCGCGCCAGTCCTTCAGAATGTGGGAAGTCGCACGCTGTCTCTGTTTTTTTTGGTTGAACTTGATGTTTGTAAAGGGCACGCATCTAAAATCAGACAGAAAAACTGCACATAGATGGATTTAACTGAAAAAAATATGTTTATCCTCTAAATCCAACAAGGTTATTTTTACACATTTCATATTACATAAGTGGTGTCCAATAGAATTGTTTTTGGCACATGTCCCACTACTGATGTTCACTTTTAGCTCTCAACACGCTCTGCCAAAACGAAGCACTCCTGAGACACACAGTTTCTATACAAGTTACAGCTTGTTGAAGGAAAAACCCTGTAATGAGTTAACTCGAGCTTTTATGCACTGCGTTTTTCACAGATTTTCACTAAATCTCTCTTTTCTCGACAAATAGAAACTATTTCAGCAGCACACAACTCTTTTCTTTAAAAGATTAAGTGACAAAAGAGTAGACACCAAAAGCGTTAGAATGAGAATCTGTGTGTAACAAAGGAGGACGTAGTGAACAGAAGGGAGGGAAGGAATTTCAAAAATCTGTCAGCTTTGATGTCACACAAGGACAGAAATGTGAAGAAAAGAAAAACGCAACAAAACAATGGCGTGGAGAAGATTCAAACCCAGTGATAGAGTCTATAGGAGGAGAAAAACAACACGGAGAAGACGCAAACTACAGAGTCAATCACAACAGAGTTTTAGGAGAGTTACTGGTCTTAGGACTCGGCCCCGCTGAGGCCCGTGAAACCCACCGCGACAAAAATACACGAACAAAAGAATCATTTATTGGAGGAGGAAAGAGGGGGAGGTTCAATGGAGGGATGAAAGGAGGGGGAACACTGTACACAGGCATTCGAGAGCAGTGTGAGTGAAACACTGGCCTCATCTCAACATTCACAGCCAACGTGTAACATTCCCCCCCACTCTGCCCGCCCCCGATGACGTACACAGCAGCCCGAGGCCATATGGTCCCACTGTGGAAGCCCCGAGCCTTTCTATTTAAAATACACTCCGTCAACACCGCATGCTTCAACCAACATAGCTATCATTTCGCAATAAAACCAAAACGACAATGAATGGACGAAGACAGACAGACAGTTCCTTTTCAATGTGTGGAATCTATAAAACCAACTGTTGAGCCGAGCTGTGCTACTCTTACCACAACATCCCATGATGAATTTTGCTAATGCCTTAAATTCTTTATTGAATCCAACTGTGGGAGTCAAACTAAGAGATGCTTGCCGCAGGAACCCCAGGAGCTTTATGCTTTTAACAAAACCTAGACTACAAAACATGTGGAAACAAGCAGGGCTACATAAACAACAAGGCTTGGCAGGAGGCATTCATCAGGAGCCCTACGTGGAAGCTTAAGTCCGACTACTAAGCGTTTTACTGTTCCGTATAAATCTACATCTCCGTTAAATGCTGCTCTATCGGCAAAATCTGCAAGAGTCCAGTTCTTTTTGAGCCAATTTCAAAACAGACAGTGGCAAGGAAAATGTTATTCTATGAGCAATCGTTTCACAGTGACCTAGTTGAGGCATTGTTTGGCAATGATGGACCCCCACAGCTAGAAAATTGCCCCATGCAGAATGAAAACATAAATACAATGAAAATTCATCATGTGGCTGCACATACCACAAACAAGAATACACACTTCAGTGGAACAGCATATACAATTCAAGACTATGAGCAGCAATCATATGCCCTATTATTTACATGTTTTTTATATTTTGAACAACAGCTACTGTACATTTAATCTTAATATTCTATTAAAAGGCCTTGAAATCAACATTTACAACACAACATTTAAATGGCATTTAGGTGTAAATGCGTCCCATTTATTTGCCCTCTAAGTAAAAGTCAATCAACAATGGGTGACCGGTCAATGAAAAAAGCTTGGAGAACTTGGAGCTGGATGTTAGTGGAGGGCTGAATGCTTCAATAGAAAGTCTGAAAGGTTTCTTCAGAGTATTATTGTAAGATGCCAGGAGAACAATGGCTCAACTGGACCAGAAGAGGTTTTTTGTTTGTCTAGAGCTGCATGTGACAGTGTCTTATATATTGACGAGCGAATCTGGAAAACCCAAAGCCCTAGCGTGTTGTATCTGGAAAAAAAAAAAAATCTTAAAAGGATCGATAGCTGTTTAGAGAATACAAATCATTGATATTCTAATAGGTTGTCTCATGTTTGACACTGAAACAAGCTCCACATAAAGAAATTTGCTCTGAATTACCCCCTGATCCATATCTATTATTATGGATTACACAGACAGCAAAATGGATTAGACTAGTGTTATTTTAATCTGGCGCCAGGTGAGGCTTCATTACAAACAGAACAAGAAACTGACTGGATTATACAGAAATTATTGTACTGCAGCTTTTTTTTTTTTATCTGAAAGATGTGAGAGACAGAAAGAGGACGCCGTGTGAGGAATAGCAGAAAGATATGAGGCAAAATAAAAGGAACCAAATTTAGCCATCTCTTACCTGTTCCCTCCTTGTTTCCGTTCTGATGCGTTCGCAGCTCCTCCGATTTGTAGAAGTCGATGCTCGCGTACGTGTTAAGATTGGAGCTGTTGTTGCCGCCTACTGCCGCCCCCACTCCCCCTACCCCTGAGCCTCCACTGAGCAAGGAAAAAAGACGGGACGGGGCCTGGCTACCTGAGGATCCATCCAGGCCCAAATGGGGACTCTCTTTGTTGGCCAAGTCTAAGTCGATATAGTTAAGGCCTTGCTCTGTGGTTGAGGTCTGGCTGTTTATGGGAAGGGGTTGTTGTCCAGAAAACTGAGAAGGGGTATCAGTTACAGCACCGTTGCCCCAAAGCATGCCGTCAAAGCCCAGGCGGCGGGCCACGGACTGGGCATGTTCGGGGAAAAGAGAGGCAGTGGAGGAAGAGGATGCGGACGTAGTAGTGGGGAGGGACGGGGGAGCCAGAAAGGTCTCCGAACAGTGTCGTCTTCGTCCTTGGGGGTCCGCCCTGATGACTTTGGCTCCGTGGTCTGGGTTGGGTCCTTTGACAAGAGGGAAGTCTAGACCACGGGACAAGACTGTGACAGAAGTATCAGTCCTGGTTGGGGAAGGAGCCTGAGGGGACATGCTGGATGAAGGAGCGTTGCTATTCAAGCTAAAGGCCATTTCTGTGTAGTCGCCGCAGGACGACGGGGACTCCGACTCGCTCACTGACGGGACGCTTTCTCTGCTTTTACGAACCGGAGTCTCGGCCACCTCCACCCTGTCTTCACGCAAACTGGCTGCTCCCTCGTGGCACGTTTTGGGGGTGTGAGCCAGAGTTGGAGGTGTAGGTGGGGTGTGGAAAGTAGGGAAGACTAGAGGGGTAACTGAGAGTGGTGAGGGTGAAGGGGAGGGGCCTAATTCCATGTTGACGTACTCAGAAGGAGCCGGTGGAGTAATCGGGGCAGATGGGCTACGGGGGAGCGGGACAAAGTTACCCAAGCAAGAAGTTGGTCTGTTCTGAGGGTGCTGGCTGCTTGAGCCATGAGGCAGGGATAAGCCATGCCTGAGACCCCTGCCTCGGCCTCCTCCGACTCGGACCTGGCTGCTTTTTTCACCCTTAAACTCAATGCTGACATACTCCCCAGGACTCTTGGGTTCTGGGGGAAGGGGGTTCTCTCTGACCCGAGGAAGAGTGTTGGCTTTTGATACATCAACAAACAAACTAACTGGTCTATTTTTAGTGTGGCCTCCTTGCTTGGGCAGCCCATTGGAACCCTGTTTCTGCTGTAGCTTCTTTGCATCTTTTGACTGAGATCCAGCAACCTTTTTACTAGCTCCCTGCGGGGGCCTGTCCTCACTCTCCCCAAGGCTTTCGCTGCTTGCCGAACTGGAGGAATACGAGGACGACGAGAGGGACAGGTGACGACCAGTGGCTGAATTGACAGTTGTTGCTTGCTCCTGACGTCCTCCCGCAGGCCGCCCGCCACCTATTCCCCTGCCTCCATTGGGCCGCCTGCCTCGTCCGGGTCCGTCATCAAAATGTCCCGAAGGATTATGTTTGTATGATCGAGGAAGAGAATAATATGAATACACCATTTTGGGTGTTTGTTGATGAGAACTGTTTTCCAAATGTCCAGTGTGATCAGGAGGAGGGCTACCATTAATAGAACGTGCACTGATAGGAGACATGTTCATATAGTCACTGCCTGCCCTGCTGTCCGCACTACCACTGCTCACCCAAGCCCCTCCAGAAAGCCCACCACGCTGGTCTGGAGAGCAACTGCTATTAGGTGACATTATCATATAGCCATCAGAGGTGGGTGGTCTGATTTGCTGTGGAGGGGATACACTGTTGTTAGGGGTCATGGCCATGTAATCGTCTGCAGGTTTTGAGTCCAATTCGGGGACCGACACAGCCATCGATTGGGACAAGGAAACCGGAGGCTGTGTAACACCAGGCAACATTGACATATAGCCATTGTCCACGCCTAAGTCTATACTCCCACCTCCTCCGGCATCAGTTTTGAACTCTCCAGCCACTTCCAAGTATCCACCCCCACCTGCAACTGATTGTCTCTGCATCGAAGAGGATGTCGATGTAAAAGATTCACGGCTAGTACTCCGAGACATGATGGCATAATCTGCAGATTCTTCATCCGTTGGCTCCTCGGCCCTGCGCTGTCGAGGAGCCAGTCTCTCAAGAGCCATAGGAGGCAAGGAGGCCCGCTTACTTAGCAACCTACGCTCAGCTTCACATTCCCGACTCGATGAACGACGCAAAACTCTTCTGGTCTGAGACTGGGAGCTGCTGCCTGGTGTTCCTGGTGCTGGCATGGGGCTATTAGTCAGACTTCCTTGATTAATGCTGCCACATTCACTGCCTCGTTGTCCCATTAGAATATAGTTGGCTCCCTCATCACCAAGGGACTGGCTACCCACACTTCCAATTGAGCTTCCTGGGAGACTGGGGGAGGGCAGAAGTGTGTGATCACCAGGACTAGAGCCGTACTCATCAGAAGAGCAATAGTCGCTGGGTGAGCCTGAGACAGACGCCCGATGACTGGGAACACGACTGTAGGCACCAGACCCAGGGCCTGGAGCAGAAGATGAAGCTACACCTCCAAATTCAGAGCCATGCCCTGAGCTAGAGGAGAGGTTTGGTGCTACGGATGGGGCTGGGGTTGAAATCGAGCGCATCAGCCCAAGAGGAGTTTTAGCAGCTGTGGTGGGGGCTGAACGGACCGACTTCGACCTGAGGATTGGGGTGGTGGAGCAGGATCCATTGGTGGATGGGCTGGAGCTTGGTCCTTGTAGAGGCATGGTCCCTGCTCCACTTTCCTCAGCTTTACCTCCATCACTGGCAGTACGAGATCTTGGGAAACTATGCCTAGGGGTCGGAGAAGCATTGGCACTGCTGGCCCCAGCTCCGCCTCCATTGGCCCCTCCAGGGGGTTCAGTTCGGGGCCGACGGGTGAAACCCACCTGGCTGGGAGGTGGGTTAGGGTGGTGGCGGCGTGAGGGAACACTGATTGGATTCGAGGCAGTGGCACCGCCTCCAGGGCCAGAGCTGGACTGAGACTTGCTACGTTGGCGAAACTCCTCGCTCAGTGCCTTCATTGCTTCCAACAGGGTCTCGTGCATGTTTTGGGCCACCACCGAGTCATCCACCTGTAAAGTAGATTTTTTTTTTTTTCAAATTGTGCAGTAAAGCATAATCTCAAAACAAAGAACAGTGTATCATTGAGGCTGTCTTTGAACTTTTTGATTAGGAGCTTTTTAAACATGAAGACTGGTGGGTGAAACTGTCAACATAAAGGGGCTCTTAATTACAGGCTTACCTGCATCCAGAACTCGCCTGGACCCGTCACAGCCGAGCGGCCCACTTCAACAAAAAAGAAGTTTTCTGAATGGCCACAACGTCGGACATTCATCAGCTGTAAAACTACAGCAGCAGCATCTGAGTTGAGCTTCACAAAGTTGACCGTCTTGTCAGTGAGGCAAAGGCGGTAGATCCCCACCAAATTCTTGGCCTGACCTAAGCCTTTGGGCCACACCTTTACTTGCCACACTTCTTTAAAAGCAGGTCCAGGATTGGGCACACCATAGTCCCCTGCTGCTCCACTTTCAGTGGGGTTCTTACCTAAAAATGAGAGAGCAGAAATAAAAAAGAATTTAAAGCTTTTCAGTGTAAGAAAGACAGGAAAAGATAGCTGTACAGGGAAAATGAATTGTTTTGTCATCTCAAACTGCTGCAGCAGCAATTCTATGACCTTCAGTGTAAATGGCCAAAGCGAAGCCCAGGTCAAAGAACCATTATTTACCTTTTTGTTGAGGGCAAGGTGCCATTATTATGTAAGCAGTGCCGATACTGAGCTTTTCAGAGATTTTTCAACTAGATTTGAACTCAAACTACACACGCAGCACCTTGTGACACAGGTTCATTCTACCTGCAGGCTTCATACCTGGGGTCTCATTCATCACCTGCACACAGACTTCCTGACACTGGTGTGGAAAAATGAAACCGTTGACAACTGATGCGCCTCACAAAGTGATGACTTGTGGAAACACTTGGACAATGCTTATTAGGTGAATATTCTGCTAAACCCAAGAGGCAGGAAACCAAAGAGCAAGCACTCAATAAAGCTCTTTAGAGACACTTTCTGGAGCCGCTAAACACAATAAAGCTTGTTAAACTAATAAAATTCTCTGTCTTTTGGGAGAGCACAAGCAGTCCATTCAGCCTTTGTATTAGGTGCCCTATTCAGACATTAGTAATTACTGAGCACAACAAAAAAGGTGTTTGTTCATCTAATCCTGCAATACTAGCCCTAGAAAGAAAGTTACAGGTTTACTTAACGACTTAACAGCATTTAGCCTGTTTTCAGTCACAATTACCAAAGATCTGATAAGGTAAATGTGCCTATTAAGTTAAAAATTACATTAATTCTATCAAGCTGTGGAGCTGACTGCCAAAAGTGAAATTGATTCCGATGATATCATACATTTACCTAAATGATCTCTTACTTTCTACTGACAGAGCCTAGTAATATAATAAAAGATCAGGGAGGATATGATCTCTGAGCAAACACCCTACACAGACTCTAAAAAAGACAGCACTTTTCCTCCCCTTTTCTATACATTTGATAGTATTCCCTCGAGATTTGTCAAGGTGGATATGTTTGAACATGACAACTATTCATCTAAAACAGAGTGTCATTTATCTTAATGAGAAGACTGAAGACTAAAATCTCTACGGCAGTAAATGGCTCACCTATTCATACCATGGGAACAGCATGTTCTTTGAGAAAGCAGTGCAGGCACCTGCCTTATTAGAATTCAATGTCTGTCATATTGAAATTTTGAGTTTTTAAGTGACAGGTCATATTAACACAGACCTTTTGTGGTGTTCCTAAAGGAGCCTGGACTGCAGACCAGTCAGGCTAATCACACGGCACAAATGCATGCCTCTATGTCCGCATGCATTGAACTTAACTTTCCCATGGCGGTTCTGGAATTCTTCATTGACAACCATATGCAGACAATAAGCCCAAGCATGCACAGTGGTTGTCATATTAGCCAAGCTTCCGTTGTGGCAAATACTTCCCTAAAACTTTACTTGTGATTGCAAAAGACAAAAACCTGACTTTAGTTTGCTTCCCCAAAACTGTCGAATTGCTGACTTGAAAGAGACTTAGGAATAGATGTTTTGTTGAGAGCCATGGAGGCTGTGGCTTAGTGGCTATGTGTGTGGAGGCACTCCTCCTATATTAGATGACTCATTCAAGGCCATGCTAAGCTTTTCGTGTGCTCCTTTTTTCTGTGCGAGAAGCTGTGTTTGCCTCCTCGATTTAGATTTACAACAGGAAGGGAAGGTTTGGGGATTTTTCGGTGTGGACTGAGGGAATGAGAGGGAGATTGCAGAGATATGAGAAAGCCATTAGAAGAAAGTTAACAGGGAGGGTTAAAAGAATCTGTAGTGGAGATACTGTTTTCTTTAAATAACTGCTTTTATCTCAGCTGGATTTTCATAGCAGCGCAGTATGTTTCTTTGCCATTTTTACTGGATCTTAAGAGAAGCAGAAGTGTGCTTTTTGTTTGAGCACACTATGTTCTTCAACCTACAGTGTGCCCTTAAAAGCACTCTAGGGCCTCTCAGGATAAGCTCTGAGGGGTTGTCCCTGAAGCCGATGGGGTGCACACTGACTTGCCCTATCGAACATGGCAAGCTTTCTTTGCGGTTACATAAAGCTAGGGCTGATCCTACGCAGACTGGTATAAATTATAGATTGCCACTGGCTGCTCTCAGGAGGACAGTCAAGTGAGCAGTGATGGCAGGAGCGTAGACAAAACCTTTCCTTTAATTTGCATCAAAAGGGTATGAAATAGTCACCTTCTCAGAACCCCTATAGGACCAAACAGAAGAACACAACCCTTAGCAGGTGATAAACTGAGGGCCGGAAGACAGATGCATATGAAAGCAGAAACACACCTGGAGGAAGTGAAGCTTGCTGGCTGAATAAGGGCGGCGCGAGCAAAACACTTTTAAGTCCACCTTGATCTAACCTTGACGACTTTTGCGTGCCTGGCCGTCGAGTTCGTACAAGGTGACTTTACTTTTTCATCCCAAAGTAACTGTACAGTATTTCCATTTTTTATAAATCTGAAAACAACTTACACTAGGCCCTTCTTTCCCCAGGCGCTGCTTGTTTACTCCACTTTTGCCACGACCACACGTCGCAGGTTTTACGTGCGGCTTGAGAATGGCAACCTCCGCGGCCAACACTGCTGTCTATTCATGCGTGAGTGTTTGCTGTGACTGTTCTACCTCCCTTGAGATCATAGACGGTGTATTAGGAGGGTCATAATCTTAACCAACTTTCTAAGATGGGATTTCAAATATGATTTAAGTTATATATGCTGAGTAGTGACCGCGTGGGTTTAAGGGGGTATACAGTAGGGATAAAGTGTTTACCCCTCAGGGTTCTAGATGCTTACTGTGATATTGACAGCTATTCGCTCAGTGACAGTCTGATTATTGTTATGGTTATCACACAAATCCTAAGAAAGTAGGTCTCCCATGGAGGTCTAGGGGGCTGATAATAGCTTACACACAGCAAGAAAAGAACGGGCGAGGGGGTGGGCTTTTGTTATTGAAGGACTGTGCCTCTTGGTAAGATTTTTTAAATTAAAAATCAAGTGTTAGGATTTTAGAAGGTCAAACATCATTAAAGTCTAAAGTTTTGCATGGCTAGACTTAATATTAACATTTATTGTGAAAAGCTAAGAGGGAAATAATACATATTCATTAAAAGATTTTGCAGCAGAATCTCACTTCTTAGTTGCAAATGCAGACTGTAAATCAGGAAAAGCTCCTCTGGCAATAAAGCTCTCACCAGGTTCTGTTTCATGTTTCTGGCCTCAATGCCCCGCGTGCTGTGTTGTGCTGTAATACCATTAACAGTGCACAGAAAATCTGAGGCTTAAAACACATTTTCTACCCCTATCTCTGCTACTGAGCTGGTACCACCCCCCCTCTGCCATTCCAGGTTACCAGCGAGGGCTGATAGCAGGCAGCTGTGGACCGCTGTGTCCGAGAATGAACCTGATAGCTGCCGTAATCTCTGGCTGCCATGTGTACCCGTTTAGTCTTCTCCAACTTCTCCACTTCCTATCACTTTATCCATCTCCAACATCTGCAAAGCTGCATCTGGGCCCACACTAGGGGACACAATGCTTCTAGCCTCCACCAGCATCCGCCTTAGGTTCATTTCACATGTGGTTCCTGTTATCCATAAGAATACAAAAGCACATGAAATTACTGCCGATGCTCCCGAGGTTTGCTATTGGTTTCCTGACAAAAGATCTCTGAAAGCCAGTTTAAGGAAACTAACTTTGAGGTGGCTGGTTAGTTTTAAAACACAATGTCCTTGCCTGTCTTCTGGCAGGAACACAAGGTTCTGGGGAAACAGAGCAGCTTCCCAGATTCTCACCCACAGTCTGCATGGAAATGTTTCTATTTCATTTTTTTTTTCAGATAAAAATCATGAGATTAAGTGACACAAGAAGAATAATCTGTGACAATAAAAGTATTGTCATCACGCTTTCAGTGCATGAATATACAGCTGATGATTCATCCATTTAGTAGTTTTCCCGACTAAATAAAACCATATGAAAATACCTCATAATATTTGTATCCATTTAAGCCAACATACCAAAACAAACTTTGTTCACTCAACGGTACATCCATCTAACTGTATGATTGTCTAAAAGTTAGAGGCTGCTTATAAAAACACATAAGAGCTATTAGAGACAGTGATGAAGTCTTTGTATCTGTGAATCACATCAATTCAGGTTATGCAAAGATGTATTTCATAATAACTAAACATCTTGCTTTCCCACGTGTGCTGCTTATAGCTCCCTTTAGATTCATCCCTTTACGTTAAATTAACATGCACAAGACACTCTGAAAGATTTGTGTGAATACTACAGTTGGATCATCTGATTTAATTTCTCCGAGGTATAAGAGCAGCTGTGCATTTAGACCGTGTAGGATGTTGTATTGCATCTCCCAAGAGAAGGAGGATACAGTTTAGCGCTCTAATGTAGTCCCTACAAAGCTTTTGAATCTCAACTCATGAACTTCCTGACCCCGCGACTGGAGCGGTAATAGCCAGAGATCAAACAGTCAGCAATCGATAGCAGCCGCTGTAAATGGTTCCCCCTGCATCTAAAGAGCCACCACTCAGTCACGTTCAACATATGGGTACTCATCCGCTAAATGGATCGTGCTGCCGCTGGCTTTGCTGTGCTGTCACTCAAAGCCAGGCTGCTAATTGACAGGCTGCTTCAGCGTTAAAGCAATAGCAGACTCGTATCCATTGTGTTTTACTGTAACTCTGATGCAACTTGTTACCACTGCACTGAAGACAATAGCTGGCCATCTGGTTGCACAAAATCACGGGTGTTAAATTATTTTTGGGAGGATTGAGGCTGATACAAACTAAAAAATGAAATACACAAGACCACTCGCAAGACTCTCCCCTTTGCACCTGTGTAGCATACAAACTCTTACTGTGTCACCAGCGGACGGACCTCGAGACAATAATTACTCGCTAATTAGGGAGATGAGCAGTGCTTAAGTGCGGCTTAACGTTTAATCGGTCGGCTTGGCTAGGCAACTGCTGAGATCCAGATCTCATTTGCCAGTGAGAGCAGCCAGACACTGGAGGATAAAAATATAAACACAAAGTTCAGAGAGCAGAACATGTACCTAATCGCAGGGTGATCTGTCTGCAGCTGAATATAAATAATGTCCAGACCAACATGTCACTGAGGTTTAGAGAAGAATCTAATTTCAAATGTACGAAATGGTTTAATTTATGGTGCTTTAAACATAGAAAAGGAAGATTGTATAACCGGTTTGTGGTAAGCATAATCCGCTTAATTACAGCTTTGACTTGAGCGGATACAATCAATTATTAAATCAACTGATGAAAAAATCTGCAATTAATCTTTATCACATAAATTATAATCTTTTTGCATCTAGGGTTTTGGAGTGTTGACAGTGGTTTATTTAAGAGAAATGACAACAGCCATTTATTTTATTGCTAATAGTTTATGGACATAATCCAACTGAAGCAACTGTAAGCTGCTGCATTAGTATCAAAAATATGAAAAAAGAAAGAGATAAAAAAGTGTAGTTTGACAGAAGACTGCGCTTTTTATCAATTACTGTGAATTATTGAGTGTTTAAAAGATTAAAGACTTATGAGCTCATTAGCAGTTTTAATCTTTACATGACTGTTGTGTCTGACCAAACCACAAGAATACAGTGTACAGTGACACCAAAAGATAAAGACAGCACTATCAACATTGACTAACTTTGCTCAGACAGCAAACATTGTTGTTTTTTATTATCCTTGACCTGATGAGGCAACTCTATAATAATAAAACGAGCTGCTGCCGTCAGACTGCTAGCTCTGAATGTTACATATGTGAATTTCAGGGTGTGTCCATTCCTAGCATAAGTCCAAAGTTGGACTCTAGCATATTCTTTTGTTGAGGTCAACAATTCCCAAGGTGTTGCCTGAACTGCAGAAAAGATTTCCTTGCAAACAATAATTGTGGCCGCGCCTCAACCTTTGGCTGAGGTTAAGCTTTTATACACTCGACTAACTCCTAATAGTAGCACAAATAGCTGCCCTCGAGCCTGATACTGCAGTCGCTGGCTGACAGGGTCTAACTGTACTCAGCTGAATAAATAACTATGATCTTAGTAGGACCATGTGTGGCTTTAGTAGACAGCAGCTTGGATTATTTCTCCTTCTCTGTACTCTTCCTATATGCTTCACTGTTCTGGGAGCTGTGTCAACTCAAAGCAATGTAATTACACCGAGCTTCAAACAGCGTCGAGCCAAAGAGTGCTGACTACTGACTGGTGGGAGGTGATACGAGCAGCTACACAGGTATCAAGTTGAAGGTGTGTCCTGTTGGAAACTATGCAAGACGCACCGTGCAGCATCTCGCACCCCCATTTAGTCTGCGGGCTGTAAATTCTTCCGTCTCCCCCACTGGGGCAAGCGGGGGACAAACACTCGACTGTATGGACACAAATGGATTAGTGATGCCGTGGGTAGAGCCTCAATCAGCGCTTGAAACTCTATGAGCTGCACATACCAAGGGATGCTTGTTACAGCAATGAATCCTGACACGCTAATAGATGTGTGTATATTTAGCCATTTTTGCAGCAATAGTTCCTGCAGTTCTGAAAACTTTCTGAGTACAAATGTATACGTCTGTCTCTGTGGCCTCATTTTCCCCCAACATACAACAGTGCGTACCACAAGAAAAGGGATGCCAGCGTGCAAGTTTACACAGCAGCCAGCCGCAGCCCTTTTGTCATTGTCAAAGTGGGAGATTTACACTAGAAACCCAACACTCGGAAACAACAAAAGAAGGCAACGGGCTGCTGACGGCGCGACATAACCGCCCTGTAATGTTAAAAATGAAACGGTGAATTCGCGTGGGTCGTCTTGGCTCGTCACCTGCTGAGTTTGCCCAGACGTCTGTACATATGATCTCAGGGAAATTTTTCTTTTTAGTCTAGAAACTCAGCATCTCAGCTCTAACATCTGTCCATTGACTTCGCCGCCTCTCGGAAACTCGTCAGATACTTGGGAAAAGTGGGATGTACACACCAAAACACACAGTCCCGGTTGTGTGAAAGCAGCGGGGGAAGCAGTGATGTTGACATGTTATTAAATCTAAGAGGTTGCACTTGAATCCTATAATGCACCCACTGGCAACAAGCAAGATCTGGGCGTTTAAAAGAAGCAAGAAGCGTAATTTACTTTAAAAGCTGACAGATCAGGCTCTGTTTTTGAATATTCTCACACAGTTGGATGTGGGTAACTAATTGACTTTAAATCTCTGATCAGCTTCTGGTCTGTTATTTGTTTTCTGTTTCTGATGCTGTAGTACATACACTGAGCGGGGTGGTGTGAGTTGGGTAGCAGTTTTTGTTTTGTTCTGTTATTGTGTTTTATGTTGTCCTGTTTTAATATTTAAAATGGGATGTGCAAGTTTCCTGTATGTTGTTCGGAACACAGTGTATTATAATTTAACAAACCTAATAAATATTTAAAAAAAATAGCTGACAGATCAACACAAAACAAAAAAAAAGTACTCTGTTGAGAGATCAGACAGAGTGGCCTGATTTTCTCTCCTTCCAGGTGTTGTGCGCGGGACCGCCTCGTTCCTAATCAGCTGCTTTATGTAACAGAGCAGAGGGTCATGTGTGGCAAGCACCTTGAACTCGTATATTCGTTTGTCGAGATTGCGTCATGAGTCCCTGGTGGCCTGTCTGCTCGTTTCACTGTGAGAGGCCGAACAGGTGATCTGGAGTTTGTGTTCACCAATTCTGCAACGACAGCTGTGTTTACGCAGCGGCCAATAGACACCATTTGACAAATTTGACATGGAACATATTCTTCTGGGGGGGTAGATGAGTCTATTTGCAAAGGCAAGCCACATTCTACATCGTTTGTGCTCGGACGCCTCCATAGGACACAGTGAGTTAATGCTGCATGAACTTCCAAAAAAGAGCTAAATTTGATGACATTTCAGCAGTCATACATCAAATTAAGACTAATTTTAAGAGAAAGGACATGTCCCTGTGATTTCATAAATGTGTAACTTATATATCCCACTTTATTACTACTTTAAAAGTAAAACTTTTATAACATCAAACTGTCTCTGGATTCCATTTGAGCCTGTTGCTTCATGAACAGCAACAAAAAGGGTTATGTACCAACAAATTTCAAAATAACACGGCTCAAACTCAAACATTGTTCACGAACTATAAGCCTTTATCATGACAGTCCCCAAATAAGAAACAATCAGAGACTCTGAAGCCGCTTTGAGTCATGCCTGGGATCAATGCTCCATGTGATATTGCAATGTCAGCAGAAAAAATGGCCAGTAAACAAGAATGCAGGGTGTGTTTGAGTGAAAAAAGTTGACACAGTTGGGGCTCACCGACAGTAACGAGTAAATAAGCAGTAAATAAGCAGTAAATAACAAGTTGTTGAAGGGTGACTGGGAACAAAATGTGTAAACTTCTGCAGAGAATTTCACAACAGAAGCAGTGAGACAAAATGCCCCCAAATAGTTTTTCCAACAGTAATAAATGTGCACCTATTTATAAAATCTATTTATAAAAGAATGCCTATGTAAACTTTGCTTGGCAGCCTGTAATGGTTTAAAATGATCCCACACACTAAAATGAGGCATGTCCTGATCTGCAGTGCGCCTCTGCTGCAAAAGCTGCTGATTGCCACGTTTCCCCTTCACACACACAGCTCCTGACAGAGTCCACTGTGCGTTACTAGGACTTTTTACTTGGACTTTTTACTCACTTTTGCACTGCAGCTCCACCATGGCCTGGTACCACTCGTCTTGGTCCGTCTCGTTCTCGGCGGCCACGGCGAAACTCTCCGCCCGCGTGTACAGCACTATCATGTGCTTGTTCTTGGAGTCGGCCCTCTTGTTGATGTTGAAGCACGTCTCCAGCGCCACGACTTTCTTCGGGACGGGTGCCTTGCCGCGGAATTTCTTCTCGCTCTCGTAATACTCGAGCCGGGCCGGGCCTCGCTCAGTGGCAGCGCGCAGGACGAAGTACCGACGGTGCATGGACTTCTGTTTTCGGAGGTAGCCGCTCTTCCTCACGTCCTCGCAGCTATGAGGTTCCCCCGCTTGGTTCTCCATGACAGCTTTCCAAAAACAAACCTCGTTACCAAGTCAGTTTGGAGTGTCTGTGGAAGTTTTAGCGCCGCTCCCCTCTCTCTCGTTGCCCCACATCAACGCAGGCATGGAGGGAGTGAGAGGGGAGGCAGAGGTCGGCTTTGGGGGGTCACTCCTGGTTCCAAGTCTTGCAGCTTCAACCCCAAACCCTAACTCCTCTCCTCTTGCTTGCTTGGCTCGTCGCTTCCACTGGCTGAGCTGCACAAGTTTGCAAGGCGCACACTCGGGGTGAGCACATGCGGCGCAAATCGACGCTGAGCTGCTACTCCCACAACTACTACAGCAACAAAACGCAACCCGGGGCGCTTTAATTCATCTCCTGCATCAACCGAAAACACAGTCCATCCTTCTGCACACCGCACACCGTCCTCCCGTCCCTCTCTGTCCTCCCCTAGTGCCTTGTTTGGCTCTGCTCGTGCTGCCGTAGTGTGGAGCAGGACTGTCACTCACTCAGTACTAGTACTCTGGAACACGGTGCGTTCAGGGGACACGGCAAAGCTCCGACCGCAGAGCTTCAGGGTTTCACACTTGCGTTTTGGTCCATTCTTTTCAACCAGAAAATACTTCAAATTAGCTTTATAACTGTAAAATGAGGTTCTTATTATTGATATCAAATATAGCTACACGCTTAAAAGTGCATTCTCCGTACAATTTTTTGAACCAATTATTAGAAATGATTGAAATCAAATTATTTTAGGGTTACTGTTTGCACTTTATGGCACCCTCGTAATTCTACACTGACCTTAACTGTGTGATAAAGGATGTTCCTATTGCTTTTTTCAATATTTAGTTTTGTAAAAGGTATCTGAAGTGGCTACAGTGTAGTGGCGTCCTACTTTTTCCCAGCATCTGAACGCAGCATCACTATGAGTGTGTAATATTTCAATGTTGTCGCTTCACTGAGCCCATCCTGTTCTATTTATTGCCAAAATCCCCTTCTGTCCACTTCCACTGTCTGCAGGGTCTGAGCAGCAATTTAATAAAAACAAACACAAGTATGCACATAAAGGCTTATGAGAAGAAGAAACAAATACTGAAGTATGCAGATTAAAATGGCTAATTGTGTCCTATTGTATATTGGTGATATGTGGCTGCTCAGTGTTAGATAAAGAGTGCGTTAATTGATAAGAAAAGCATGCCCAGACATGTTACTCCAGACTGAGAGGAGCAGTGTCACAATCTTTGGATCAAATCACAGAATAATCGATAAACGTATTAGAAGAAAAGACAATATGCATTTTCGGATTTTGCTAAATCTTTTAAACACATCTATAAATAGCCACGTGGATAGCAACAGACCAGCTCTATCTTGGTACACTTATGCAGTATGCATGTTGTTATGCAATGTGCATCCAAAAGTAACCTTCTGCACGAGGTCAGAAAAAACCATAATGCCAAGCGCCGCCTGCTGTTTGGAAATATACTGCAGCCATCTTGAAAATGAGACCCTAAAAAGAAATCCTATAAAAAAGAATGAGTGACGCCGTTTTAAGAAGCAACAAACTGATTTATGAACATGAATATAAAGATGCTGTTACATGAGTCTTTTTTGGCAAATTAAGGAGAACAATTCTCATCTCAATGTCAACCAAAAGGAACAGAAAAACGGGCATTTGGTCCGGTACATGACACAAAATGACTTTATACACATCTGGGTAATTCAGTATTTGCTTTTACATTCAGTAGCATCTCCTTTTAGCCCTCTAAGCGCATGCAGCCTGAGAGTTAAAAACACTTATTATCCTTCAAAGAAAGCCTGACTAAAACAAGTGACCAATGAGAACACGCTCCATACACGCAATACAGACAGAAAAGCCCGTCTCCATCTTCTTCACATGCATCATGAGGCTGTTAAAGCTGTGAGAGCCTACTCTAGAAACTTGCCGATGCCGCTTGGGAGTCTCGGCTCTCCTTACGTCGTAAACATTTCAACTGGTATATTACCAACTGGCTTTTCTCTTAGAGACAGTTATTTTAAAGCAGGAGACGTATTACTGTGGGCTGTTTTTTTTGCACTTTTTAAGCAGGAGATGAAAGCAAAGTAGCAGCAGCAGTGACATGTGTGTAATACAAGTGTATTTCTTGAAAAATTAGAGGCGTCATTTACACGTGACTCCCACAGAGCCCTGAGGTGGCATCTACTGGCACACAACACCTTTTGACATGTCACATACACAACAGGCCATCACTCTCCTATACACACACACTGATTTTAAGAGTTACATTGATGTTCTGCTTTTTTTCCTTACAAACAAACACGTAAACACAGACAGAAGGTAAAAGAGGGATGGGTCAGAGCCCTCCTTTCAAGGGCAAAAATACTCCAGAGGCTTTGAAATGGCAGCGACTCCTCATGTTCACTTCGACACCGGCTCCCAGAGACCAATGAGTGGGTGAAGAGAGGAGAAGGGGGGCAACTGGGCGCCAGGATCAGATGAAAGGGTTTTTAGACGTCCCTCGACTGGGGTAAACATTCCCCTGAAAGACACAAAAAAAGGAATGAGAATGAGCAGGAAAAAACTTCACTATACTTCCTATTAGGGCTGTGCAATTAATGGAATTTTCAAGTTTAGCTCCCAACAATCAAGAATCATGAAATCAAGAAAAAATTAATTACTTGTTTTCCACTAGATTGTAGAAGTGTTGCTGATCTTATTTATTTATCTTAACTATTATTTCTGTTTATTTTTTAAGCTATTTATTTATATGTTTGAATATATTATTTATTTTAAGAAGAATTCACTGTTTTGTTCAATAAATCCAACATATTTCCAAAGTCAATGAGTAATCATGTAAAATAATTGTGATTACAATATAAATTACCAAAATAATTGTGATTATGATTTTTTTCATAATCGAGCAGCCCTACTTACAATCGCTTTTCAGAAGAAGAGAAACTGGCAGAAAATACCAATTAAGCCCTCTTTATATACTCACTGTAAAAGGATTCACCGACATCGGCCGTGGAACTTTGGGTTGAGAGTCGGACGCAGAGAAGGAGGCAAAACCTAAATTACAGCAAAAAGGAAAAAAAAAAGAAAAGGCGGTCAAGTGAGGACGCAGATGAAATTTCAAGCCTGGAACGGGACACAACGCAGCGGCTCTTATATACGTTCTAGTTACGTAATTGGTATGCCCGTAGCGTCACTGTACACTGCTGAAATAATGATGTGCGTGAAGTGTGCCTGATCTGCAGCCAGTGCACATACAGTACTAGTCACAAGAGATGCGCGGGAGTGTGATGCAGAATCAAAAATGACCACCTATAGCTGTATTAATTCCAGTCCTGTACAGACATAGTGTACAAAATGCCGATAATGTGCTCAACAATGCACACACCTGCTGGAATTATGCAGAATTATGACATAATACATAATAGTATGCAATATGTATGTATGTATGTATGTATTTATATATCCGTAGCATTCAAGGTTGTACAATCTATGTTTTTGTTTTTTTGCAATGGCTCAAAAATAAATCAAAAAATCAAAAAATACTTAGAGATAAGACGATTATACTGAACATGGCGCATGAATTCTGAGTTTCAACATAAAGCAAAGCTACAAAAGCTCACCATTGGTTTCCAGGTTGCTGCCACACTCATGAAATGCATTCTGTGTGGCAGGAGCAGGGAAGGACGCAGAAGGAGGGAACACTGAGGTGGGCGAAGTGACAAATGCACTGGAGTCACCTGAAGATAAGATAAATCAACACAACATCAGCTCACATCCGAATAAGCTCATTACCAGACCAGAATATTAAGGAGTTTATATCTAGTGATGTTGTGTCCATGATACAGAGCCCACACTAACCACAAAAATGCATCTGTATGTAGATCTATAAATATATCTGTGATGTAACTGTAGTGTGTCTAACAAGGTTGCAAAAGAAAGTAGAAGAGTTACACAGGCTCTTGGGTCTCACCTCCTGAGGCGCTGCTGAAGGGGTTACTGGGGGAGAGGGCAATGGGCTGCTGGGAAGAGGAGCTAGAGCTGGAGCTGAATGGGTTGGGGAAATCTGAGACACACAGGGAGAGAAGGGGGGACAAGAGGGGTAGATAATTCACAGTGCGTGGGGTTAACAGGCTACATTCCTCGCTATTCAAACCAACACTGCTCTTAGCCACAGAGATGTTAATTAAAGTTGTTGTGTGGCGTTCAAGAAGAGGAGACTGATTATAAACACAGCCGTAGGATCAATGAGTGCGTGCCAGAGACTTACTTGCAAAGGTTTGGGAGCCGGAGACTGTATCGACACCAGGGGAACTGCAGTGGGGGTAAAAAACAGACAATCAATGAGAATGTGACCTTTAAAAGGGCTTTACTTTAAAAACCTGTCGTGTTCGACAAAAGGCAATCTGACAGGAATTAATTTTCTACCTGGCAGGAGTAGAGCTGGATGAGAGCCTGTTGCCAAAGATGGCGCTGTACTGCGGAGGGCCGCCAGGAGGGGGAGCTGTAGGCAAGCATTTCACACAAGAATATAGCATGACCTCAGGGCGCTAAAAGGAGCTTGTTTAAGACATCAAGTGCTACTATTATGTTGAAGTGTGAACACAAAGGAGCAGTGGAACTACTAATCTTGAGCAAGTAAGTCATCAGAGAACAAAAGCATCACAAACACCCTGAATAAAATACCGTCTTCATGTTGCTCTTGATATGAATCAAAGTGAGCCAGGGCAGAAAATCAATAACCTCCTTAATCTGCCAGACACAGAAGGTTGTGACGGTGAAGGTGGAAAACAACACGCTCATGAACTTGAAATCTCACATGAAACGTATTCATTAAACCAGATGTATATTAGACAAACACTGCTGATTATTTTCAGGCTGAAATAAACAAATCAACAAGGTCCCTTTGAGTCACACCATGTATGACCAGGAGCAAACACAATGAGCAGAATTCAGCTGTGGAAAGCCTTGGCATTTGCAATAAGGATGTTATGCAACCAAGCTGAGCAGGCCGTGACAATCAGTATCACACGTACTCTCCAACTCTCACTGCTTCTCTATCTTTTGTGTCTACTTGTGCCTGAGCCGGGACACTGTTTTAAGTTTTGCTGATAACTATGGATTTGTTAATTAGCAAAAAAATTACTTATTATTATTGATTATTTTACTCCAGAAATGTACAAAAATAAATCATTTTTGTACCTGGTTGTGTGGTTGATGGCGTGTCAGAGAAGACACTGTCCAGCTGGGACACAGCAGCGTACTTGTCCTGGCTGTTGGAGCTGCTGACTGGAGGTGTAGTCTGCCCTCCACTGCCAGGCTGTTGCTGCACCTGCTGGGACAGAGACTGAGGCAAAGGCTGTGTCTGAGAGTGGCTCAGGCCTCCGAAGTCCACACTGAGAGACTTGGGGAAAGCTCTGAAGGGTCCCGTGACCCCTGAGGCCGAGACTGTGCGACCTGAGGGAGAAGAAAAAAGACAGAGCAGCCTAAATGAAGCAACCAAGTGCAACTTTGACAAGTATGAAAAAATAATCTTCACGCTTGTCTTTGCAAATACTTTAGCAATATTTTAAAGTTCAAGTATTTACTTCCATATCTACCAAATAATCTTACATTAAGTACAGTAAATATGTCAAATATCAAATTGCATTCATGACATTGGTGTGAAAATGAAAAACATCAAAGCTGATAGCTGAACAACTTTCTATGCCAGAAAAGGATTTTAATAAGGATGGACAGAGTGAAAACGACTGCAGAGGCATATAATAATATTTTCTGTGGCAAATCATGTGTTTTAGCCATCGGCTCCAGAGCTACTGAGCAAACATTGTTATATCTATAACTGAAAACATTCATTTGTCATTCAACAGCATATACACCACCTTAATGTAAGCAAACTGTCTCATGCTGCAAATCATATATATATATTGCTTCCATGCAGGCTTTTGCATGTAAATTGATTACAGTGAAGCAAAAAAAACTCAGAAGCAATGCATTTTTATCAGAAATCTGCTAGTGCCAGGCATCCTACAAAGCAGGAAATTACAATTAACACCACTGCACGCTAGCAAGCTTTCCAAAAACATAAGCCATAATGCATGCTAGTATCAGCCATTAGTTTTAGCAAATATTGCTAAGCGGGAGAAAACCTGTTGAAAAGAGAAGCTTGTTTTTCTTTTCTGTCAGCTGACAAGGCAGCGCTAGAATCCAGGCCAGACCAGACTCGACCTGATACAGATTACATAAAGATACAATGTGGAGCATGCAACAGAGGAGCTGGTATGTGCATGCTTGAGGAATGTGGTCTACACTAAGTTGTGTTGAGCTATGACCTATCTTTGTGAGCATACCTTAACTTCCCTGAATATCTGGATGGGATGTGAATGTGTATATTGGGACTACAGCATGGCCTGCCCACACTGAGTTCAACTGCTTCGACAACAGCAAGGTGTGAAATCGTAGCAGACCTCTGCTGACGGGGGCAGCAGCTACAGCCTAAAAATAGAGTTACTTTAAACTTGGTCTCTTTCCTCTAAGGGAACATGACGAGTGAACCTCTCCTTGACCCTCCCATATCTTTAGATCTAGGTTTTGACGTAAATTCTGGCTAACACGAAAAATAAAAGTTTTTTTTACCTCTCTGTCTGCTCTATGAGTTTAATCCACATGAAAAGACGTATGATCAACTCAGTTCTTGCCATCTACTATAAATAATACAGCACGGAGAGAGCTTATTGATCTCAGCACACAATCAAATGCAGCAGTCAGTGCCAATTCTTACCTAAAGTGAAGTGGTTTTTGAAGGAGCTACTGG
The DNA here is from genome assembly GCA_036850595.1 of Rhyacichthys aspro. Taxonomy (NCBI): domain Eukaryota; kingdom Metazoa; phylum Chordata; class Actinopteri; order Gobiiformes; family Rhyacichthyidae; genus Rhyacichthys; species Rhyacichthys aspro. The sequence continues at coordinate 8,476,387 of CM072165.1, read as the reverse complement.
CTATGAGTTTAGGAAGGAGGAGAGAAAGAAGGATATGTTGAGAAGGAAGTGGGAAGAGAGAAGAAAGTGTCACTGGCGTCACATGAAACACTTGTCCATGCTGTCATCTTTGGTTTTGGTTCAGCATGTTGAAATTCTTGAAAAAGAGCACTTTCAGCTATAAATAATATGCATCTAAAGGGACTATATGTAATACCAGGCCTATTAAAACATTTTGTCATTGCTGCAAATACGCTGGGTTGATCCTTTGGGATTTATGTGAAATACTGCAACCTAGAATTGAGTCAAAATGACATATAGTCCCTTTAAATCATCTGTGAAAATCTCTAGGACATTCAAACAAAGACGTAATGAAAAAATGGCCTGTGGTGACACACCTGATGGTCGAGGGAGAGCGGGAAAAGAAGGTGCGTGACTCTGAGTTCCCAGCCCTGACGACAAAGAACCCGGACGCTGTCTTTCAATCCCGCACAGAGTGGGATCTAAAAGGGAGTGAAAAACAAGGGGATCGATTAGCTCCGTTTCCGAAATATCACTTCCTTTGATAAAAAGCACCTTCCGACCTTTGAGAGGGGGGTCTCTGAAGCTCTGGGAGCGCAGCGGCCGAGCAGTGAACACGTCCGTCCGCATGTCAGCCGGTGAGATGGTAGGGCCCCGATCCCATGAGGGCAACTGTGACTGAGACTGCAGCACATCGAATCAAAAGAAACAGGTAGGCAGCAGAAGGATGAGCACAAAGAGATAAGGGTGTGTCTCTCTCATGGTTTCTTAATAATTTATGACTATGCGCTTTGAAGTGAGGGCTACCTGGTCTTCTCACCGACCCACACATATCAGTCTGTGTCTCTCCCCTGCTGTTCAGAGGGAAATTCAGGTCTTGTCTTCACCTTGTATTACTCTCACTTCTCTTTTCTTTTGAACTACGTTTACTTTTTCAGTTCCCACCAACACCTAGTTCTCTGTTTCCTTTCTTTCGATTACGCTGTAAATTAGATAAATGTTTCATAACCAACTTACCAGTGGCCTGGGGGCTCTAGCATTGTGGGTTGGAGCCTGGCCTGCTAAAGGACCATGAGAAGGGGGCATGGCTGGGACTCCTGGACTCCAAGGACCCTCTACATCCCGGCGGTTTTTACTTTTGGAAAAGTGCCTGAAAGAGAATTTAAGGATTTCAAAGGTGCAATAAGCCTTAAAGTAATTGCTCACATAAATCAGAATCGAATATATATGAATCTGGAAATACTGAGACCACAAACTATTTTTTGAGATGCTTTACTGTTGTAGTAGAGTGGTTTAATCTGAGTATCCATGCATCTACGCACATAAAGCATGTTATACTGGATCTATGGCACAAATTGAGAGCGGTTTATTTAAAGGCTAGCAGTGTGATTGTTACGTTTTTCACACTTGCCAAATAAGGACAGATATTTTTGCACACAAAGCTGCTTTTAACCTCCTGAGTTGAATTCCCTATCGAAATTGTGGGTATACTTTTGAGAAAGAAACATCCCTCGTTGCTGTTAGGATTTATTTATGTCATGTTTATATAATGGTTTTGTCAGTGTGCGATGAATAACAGCAAAAGCCTCACCATTTCTTCTTCTCATATTTGTCTTGAAGGAATTCCTTAAACTTTTGAGAGTCCTTCTTGTCGGAGCAGCCGTCCGTCTTTGGGTCAAATATACACAACCACATCCTCCTCCCGACCTGGCCGACAGAGAGAGGACATGAGTCTGTGAATGAATAATTACTAGTGTTGCAGACAGACAAAACAACTCCAACTTAAATCAAAACCAGAGCCTACTGGACAAGGCCACGGGACATGAGCACAAACAGATTTTCTCATGAGCGATTCATCTCCGGTTTAAGAGTCAGAGTGGTATGTGTGCCAATAAATGAATCATGACTGGCCCGATCACTCTGGAGATGATGATGAGGAAAAGCCGGATGCCTCTTCTCATTTTACACAACATGCGAACAGAAAGCACCTATCTTATCTGTGATATAAGCACAGGAAGGACTGTTACCTACACACTACACAGGAAACAGATCGCGATTTGAGTTTGACAGCGATAAAAACAGTCCTTTCGTAAGCTTTTGTGAGTCGTATTCGTCCTACGGCCACAAAGACTCCTTGAACTGGTGACCACGAGTCTCATGTTGTTTCTCAAAACCGCAAAGTCCCAACTTAAAGCCATTTTCCAACTCAATGGAAGTATGCCTCTCACCTCATTGCCATGGTTTTGGAGGAATTCCACTTCCTGTTGCGAAAAGGTTGTCATGGAGATAGACTTGACTCTGTGGGGAGGGTTGAGGCCTCTCCTGGGACACACAGAAACAAGATGAGCAGTGAAATGTAGACACAAGAAAACACAAAAGAAGCAGGACTGACTGGGGTAGAGGGAACATCTGACATGTGGCTGTGATATTAAGGCCAGACTTGTTGTGCAAGGTGCCACAACAAATAATACGCCCCATTGTGACAGTGTGTTTTTTAGGTAACCTGCTATTTTCTTCCATGCCACTTAAAGTGATAGAGGTTTGTTTGTGAGGATTGTGCAATAAGGACCCAGTTTTGTGTCTTCCTTGGCTCGGACATGCAGAACATAATGTGACATATACACACATACACGCCCACACTGGAGAGGAGCCTAGAGAGAGAGAAACGGGGAGAAAGGTAGTGTCAAACCTGCACCACGGCGATATGTAACAGAGCTGGAAAATGACCAACTAGCGGTCTGTCGCTATTGAGGCTAAGAGAGAGAGAAAGACAGAGAAAAAATGGAAGTGAATGCGTAAATTAACACAAGCTGCTTCACTAGAGCTCCATGTATCATGTAAGGCACTCAATCTGTCAAAGGGTGGTGCATGGTGCAATCTCTGGCCTGATACTTTTACTTTGCTGCCCATACGTTTGTCTCCACTGATGCAGTAGCCGGAATTAAAGGTTAAGGGAAAGAGATGGCCCTTCATTTTTTTTATACTCACAGCATTCCGGAGCACGACGTGCACACGAAGCTGCCCACCGTGACGTCCGTATAAGTGACCCCGGGCTGGCTGCACTCGAAGCAGTGTTTGTTTACTCCAGACTGGGCCAGCTCTCGGACCTTACGTGAGCAAATCTCCTGGTTGTCCCGGTGCTTGCGGTTCGACATTTTTGACAGCTCCTGCGTGTCGGTCCGTGCGCGCGTACATGCATGAAGCCCCTTCGCCGCTGTCCTGCCCTCCCCCCGGTGTCCCCTCCTCTCCCCGTTTTTTACTACAAGCCGCACTTCTTCACGCCCGCATTGTGGAGACACGTTTCTGCTGGTGCACCTCCGACGAGAGAGCGACTACACACTGAGGAGCAGAGGCGCGTCAAGACGCACGGGATGGTGACCGGAAAAACATCACGGCTCTTGTTCAAAGTAAAAGCACAAAACAGGTGATCAATGAAAAATAGATCGTGGACCAATCATTTCTGTTTTTAATCGTGTCCTACAACCCCTGCTGACAGCATCAGCGTCTTTAATAGCTCAAGATATTTTTATTTGCTGTTGGATGCAATCGCTTCAAACAGTAATTGGCCAAAGGTAAAATAAAAACCCTTCTCTTAGCCTGAAATGAGATCCAGCATCCAGTAAGATTTTTAATTATCATGTGACCTGCTGCAAGAAAAGGTAAAATATAACCAGAATTGTCCAAAAAAAACAAACAAACCAAAAAACAAAAACAGACACTTAGAAATGGAAGAATGAAAATGCACATGCTGGGCTGGCAATGTTTCATCCACCCACAGTATGTTGCAAATAAACAATGTACTGTCTCTTTAAAAAAAACAAAATAAAACAGAAATGCTCGTTATAAGAAGAGAATCAGTGTGGGGCGGCTGACCAGTGAGTGGAATGGGATTACAGGGAGGATAGAGACTAAAAACACAATGGATCACAATGCATTTGACTGAGGGTGCAATAGGAGGTGTGTTGTGTTTCAAAATAAACTTAAACCCACTGGTGTACAGTAAAACTCAGTGATTTCACAAATCAACATAAATGGGTTGCCTTCGTTTATTCTGTGACGGAAGTGATGTGTTTCATCATATCTGACTTGACACTTGGACACATGCGCAGGGGATCTCCAATCAAAAACAAATAATGAACCTGTCCAGCCTCCACAGACAGACCACCTTGTTTTATTTTTTCAATTTTAGTTTTTCATTAGAGCGCAGAAGTCAAAGGCATACAAGAAGATTTTTTTTAATTATTGTAGCCATTTTCACCCAATACATTTCTATTATTTATATTTTTATTTTGACATGACATAGATGATGACATAGATTGCTGATATAGTCAAACCGGCGTCTCCTTGGAGTGGTTTGTTCCATGGGCTTTTCTTCAATCGCAAAAGGTCATTAGAAAGATCCTTGTCAATGGAGAAAATCTGTAGTTCACTGTTTATTGTGATTAAGCAACCTGGCAACAGCAAACAACGCCCTTTCCTTTTCCGTGACGTTTATTAAAATATATCTGACAAACTGAGTCACTAAATTATGCACAGGCAGATACAGTGAGATCAGTGAAGGGTTGGACTCTGGGATTGCCAATCTGGAAGTTCAGTGTTAACTCTTAGAGGTTAGTGTCAGCTCGTGGCACAGACGTGATACATAGTAGATTATATTGGTATTTCAAACTCCACCACCTGATTTTCTCTATGACATCCCTGTCTCAGATCAACTCGCCCCCAAAAGCAACCTAGGACCTTTTTCCTCCAGTAAACACTAATACATTTCATCAAACTGAAGTTTAGAGTTTAGCGTTAGCTTAGCTGCGACTTCAGCATCATAACGGCAATTATCTCTGCCTTGTTTAATATTACATAACATTGACAGTATTTATCAGCGTTTTGCGTTGCCTTTTCTCAGTTGATGCTTTTCTTTTTTGAGCTGTTTCTGTGTTAAAAGACATATTCAGCGCTGAAAATACACTTTATCGGCAGTTATTGTACTTCCTGGAACATTGACCAATGGGAGAACTCCTATTTTGAGCATGTGACTTTGCACGCATGTGATTGGTCAAGGTTTTCCATTCCTGAATAGAGGTTCTGATCTTGTTAAAATCCCTTATAAAAAAAGTAGATGGCATCATAAAGCTTGTTTTTTGTTTGTTTGTTTGTATTTTTTTACAATATACTGTTTGGGATTTAAACCATTTTCCTCAACTAGATAGATTAGGAAAAAATATAAATAAATAAAAAATAGAACAATTATCAGGGACAGTCTGCAAGAGAGATTTTGGGGTGAGTCATGCAGTGACCGGTAGTGACCAGCAGGTGGAGCCAGATACACCACCAGAACGAGAGATTTAAAATACATCTATAATAAAACACATAATGTAACTGTATTGAGTAAATAGTGGCATTATAATTTGTTTGTTTTTATTTTTGTTGAGTTATTTCCACAAAATAATGATGTTTGTGTATGTATTAGTGGAAAATAACTTTATAATCTGCCACATTACATTTGTTTTTATTTCATTTTCTTTATTTCTTTATTTACAGATACATTTCTTTTCTTTTTACATGAATATTACAGCTTTTCTCTCTAGTTGTATTTATACCCAGTGCATACAGTAGTCTCCCTCTAAAGCCAGTTGAGCTGCAGTAATTACACATCTCCACTCTGCTCTGAACCACAGGCCTGTGTGTGTGTGTCTGTGGTGATGATGACAAAGAGCAGATCTCTCATCTTAAGTTGCCCAACATGTTGAGAGGGTTTTGTTTTGCCTTTTGAGGACTGTAAATGGGCACAAGGGTTGTTTTACACATGGGCCTTGTGTGTTTTTCTTACACCTCACCTCTAACACAACTACACAAGGTTGCCAGACAAGAATACACACCCAGTTTGTCTTTGCATTCACTGAAACTCACGTTGAAAAGGATTGCTTCAGATCTTATCTGGGATGTCCCGTGATAATTATGGAGAATTAAAGTGATTTCATAAACTGAGACTATTTGGGATATCTATGTAACACTTTTTATTGTTCTCAGTAATGACACATTTCAAAATACTTTCCAACCACAATCAAGCACGAGTTCGAAACCCGGAAATAGAGATGGAAATTTAGGGGGCTGGTCTTTCTTCTACCCCGAGACACAGACAGAGGAGAGATACACTCCAGTCGGCACCCTGCGAGGCAACATCCCGCGAACAAAGTGCGATCTCATTTTGGAATACCACTTTCCCCTTCGGACTTTTTATTGAATAAAAGAAAACGCTGCGGCCAGCTTCATGTGGCAGTTTTTTAGCCGTTTACCCGAAGGTTTATGGGGTAAATCATGGTGATAACGCGACAGGTCCCCCCTGAGTGGATTGATACGGAGTGACACCACTTTGATTTGGATGACAGAGGGCAGATGAGCCTAAGAGACAGACGTGCCCCCAACAAAGACAAGTGGACCCAAATAACCAAGGAATATCAAGGATAAGCTTCCTGCGAGAGAGCAACCTGTTAGTCACTATGGAGAGTTAAAACAACTTCAAAAACAACTACTTTGAACAGGATTTAAAAAGTAAATTAGCGAGTGTGACCTGTGTAGCCGAAGGATGACGGTAAAGCTGGACTTTGAGGAGTGTTTAAAAGACTCCCCGCGCTTCAGGTAAGTGTCCCCTTGTAACCAATTAGTCACATGACAACACAGTGAATGGAAATGTGCCTATTATTCACATTTCAACAGCAAGGGGCTGCACGAAGGCTCAGGATAATATGTGATTGTTGTGCTGTTGCTTCCAAAACTCAGGGTTAATGGTGTACTTGGTGTTGTACACACTGTAATGTCACTCACTGTGTGAATGAATGTGGAGCTATTTGTTTTAAATGCATCTGTATAAGGTGTTGGCTCAACTACACCAGGCAATTTGTATTATTCCAAAAATGTGTAGGCCTGGGTTTCCTAGATTTTCTTTTGTATTCTGCTGCAGCTGCACAAGTGTGCAAAACCGCAAGTCGTTAGATTAGCAAAACCTTAACCTCTTAATATGTATAACATTAAAACACGATAAATATGAACATAGCATATGTCATGTATCTGGTAAATAACCACTAAAATAACATGTGTTTATTATGAATAAGTCAGACAGGGACATGATTTTATATGTTGTATTAACAGGTCCATTATTTATATGACTTTCCCTAAAGCAGCTAATCAAACTGTCAGTGTGGTGCTAAAGCACGTCAGACACTGAATCACTCTGTAGCCACACAGAATCAGCATCTGTTGAAATCTATAGGGAAGTTTAGCAAGAGGCTCAAGAATGAGTTTTAGGTTGCTGGGGTGTGTCTACGGCAGTAGTGGCTGCTGTCTGCTCCAGCTGATTTGGCATATTTTCACACTGAGCAGCCCAGACTTTACTGGGTCTGCGATGGAGGTGGAAAGTTTGAGCTGTGGCAGCTGCAGTGGTGATGTCTCGTGTCAAGAAGCGTGAAGGATGGAGGAAAGGGAAGGAGTGAGGAAGGAAGGGTCTGAGCACAGTCTGTCAAAAAGACAACACAAATAAATAGATAAACCTCTAGCCTACTGACAGTTTGGGACAAAATTGCTGCCTCCTGTTGCTAGGTAACGGGGGAACAGGAAGTAAGGCGAGATATGCAGAGGTGATCAGCAGAGGAGACAGGAAGTCAGTATTTCTGTGGGGAAACCGCGACCCAGCTTAAGTGTCTGCTTAATTTGTCTATAATATATAGACAATACATATATACATATATACAATATATGACCAAACCTCTGTCAAAAGAAGAAATTCAGCCGCAGCAGCAGCCTGCCCGAACACTTAATCTGAATTTGTCAGGTTTCAAAAGGACATGACCCCAAACATCTCACGAACAGCGACACAAACAGTTACTGTTTGAGATGGGCCTCTTGTATTCTCTCCTCTGTCCCCCTTTCTTCTCTGTCTCTCTGTACTGTCGGTAGAAAGCAGCGGAAACCACGTGCTCAGGCTGTTGGTGCAAGACGAGAGACAGAAAGAGATAAGAGTGTCACGCCAGAGACAAACAAAACAGAAATGGACATCACTTGTGATAAACTTGTAGTGCTTTATGAGACAACAAAACCTAAAATAAGTTTCAGTGCTCATTAAAACCACCAGTACTTTCCAAAGAGCCCACAGCTCAGTGTTTCCATGATACCTGCACATGGTAGCTGCAGCCACTATGTAATGACATTTCCTCTTAGCCTCGTTGAAAATGTAGCCAGTTCATTTATTATTTTTGCTTTTTAGCTCTACCCATAAGAAATATATTGCACTGATCACTTAATTGACTTTGTTTGTCCCCTGCAGAGCTGAAATCGAAGTGGTCCAAAATGATGTGAGCGAACTGGAGACTCGGTTAGACAAGGTAACATTATTGCCCCTACACATGCCCCTAGTGTGAGACTGGTGGTAAGTGAGAGGCGGTTCAGGTATTTTTAAGGTATTTTTCATCTGACAGTGAGCAGGAAGTAGCTGTGGGTGCTGCTTCCCCAACACTGTCTCATATAGATATTGTTGCATTGTGCAGCAAACTACTCTTCTGCAGAACCAATATAGCTATATAGAAGTTGTGGGATGTCTATTATCTATTGTTTAAAATAGCCAAAGTTGGACAGGGTGTTTCTGTTCCGTGACTGGAGTGAACAAGCAAAAATCACTTAATATTCTTTTGTATTATCACTCCCATAACGTACAGTAGCTGCAGCGAGACTAAAGATTTAACCCAAACTGGATGAACTGGGTTTAAGTCCTGAAGCTAAATTTTATTTTGTGCATCTGTCTGTTCAAGTCAGAGTATTGTTTCTTATGCAACAGTAACAGCATGGTGCAAATAAAGTAATAACTTGTATATGTATAAATAGCATTGGTAAATAATGATGAAAAATAGTTTATAAAGTTAAGTATGTATAGGTCTGTTATTTGATATGAATCAGTTCTGTAGTTGGTTCTGCTTTTCAGACGTGGAAAACCACACGCGATTGTAACCAGCATCACATTTTTCATTTTAAATTCAAGTCTTAGACGTCCACACCCTTCATCAGATTGTGGATTAAGAGATTAGGATATTTAGACATACCGGAAATAAACTACATGTCCACATGCACGCTCTGACCTATTCCTGTGATGCCGTGGATTAGAAGAGCTTTCAGACTCATAATCCATGTTTAAATCAGTAAGACTTCAACGCTGTTTCAATAAACTGTTTATAACATAACGCTTTCACACATCTGAATAAATTCGGATGAATGGAGGTCTAGCATTTTGGATGTTTTGATGCCTAAATAATAGACTTGACAAAACATGAAATATGAATGCCCAAATAAGAATTAGAAGCATGTATTTTTGATTTTTCTGTTGCATGTTTGTGTGGTGCAGCTTGTAAAGCAATGTCAGGCGATGCTAGAAGCAGGGAAGGTCTACTGCCAGACCAGCAAGAGCTTCGTCAATGGCCTCCGAGAGCTGGGTCACCACTGCTCCCGGGACAACCAGATGGAGGTCAGTACACTTTCACATACCACAACTTATAGACACGCTATATATACACCAACTTTCACACACTGATAACACGTCTTATGTGTTTGTTAGCAGTATTATTTACAGTGGGAATATTTACCATCCAGACACTTGATTTATTTTCTGATGTTTGTCCTGCAGGAATGTCTGGACACATTTTCCAGAAGGCTGTCTGACATTATCGAAGCCCAGGGGGTGAGAGTCTGCCTGTTTATCTGTCTTGTCTCGGCTTTTTAAGTCCTTGCACCTCGGTCCCCAACACTGCAGCCAAGATGCTTATCAGCTGCAGCTTGTGATAATGGCAAACAAACATGGCTGCAGCACACTAATGGCATTTATTTGTATCATTTTGACAAAAATTTAATCAGACCCTCCTTCTTCCAACTGCCTTTCTCTTTTAGGAAGTGATCGAGACCACACAGAAGTCGGTCAAATCCAAGCTGCAGACCTTTGTAAAAGAGTCAGTGCCGCTTCGATACTTCTGTTAAATCCACTTTGCTTTGTCTAATCAACTTTTTAAGCGCCCTTTACTCCATCGTTCCAATCTTCTCTTGTTCTTCTCTTTTCCTTGTGTTTTCTGAAGAGATGTTCGGCGGTTCAAAGATGTGCGTAAAGAGTTTGAACGCAGCAGCGAAGGCCTGGAAGGGGCACTAGCGAGGAATGCCCAAGCCCCGCGAGGGAAGCAGCACGAAGTGGAAGAGGCAAGCAACGCTCTACTCAACGCTCGGAGGACGTTTCGCTCGGAGGCTCTAGACTACGTCCTGGAGGTGAGGAACAATAATGTAGACAATAGTAAGGTTACTGTCACACTGGTTATATATTTTGCTGCTTTTTCCTGCAGTGTGTTTACAGCTTTGTCTCCAGGCCTCCCTCCAGCCTTGAGTTTGTGGCTTCTGGAGGCTTCGCTGTCCAATAGAAATAGCACTAGTTTCTATAACTGCTGCTTTCTTTTGTTTCAGATAAATGTCATAGAGGCCAAGAGGAAGACAGAAATCCTGATGGCAGTAAGTTCACATTGGTCTGTTTAAAGGCCATATCCCTATTTTTACTTACGCTTGTCCTTTATATTTTGTGGTTTGTGTCAGATGCTGTCACTGATGGACGCACAGGCCCAGTTCTTCCAGTACAGCCACCAGTCGCTTTCTGAGCTGGACGAGTATCGACGGAAACTCGGCGAGGAGGTAATGACTTGTCAAATATGGCCTCGTTTTTCATACTGTCATGTCATAAATCTCCTAGCAAGCCTGCACAAACTACTTTTGCTGCATGAAAGGCAAGAGAGCTTGGTGGCAGTAGGAATATGCGCATAACAAAAAAGTGAATGCAGTACCATAGTGAACAGTTTCCACACTTAGATTATGATCAATGAACAGTTCAAATATGCAGCAAAAACTTGTCAATGACTGTACAAGTTAAGGACAAAAAGACAAGTTGGCTGATGTGTTGCAGGGGCCTTGTTCTTGGTATTTTGTTTCTGGCAGAAGAGTGGAGCAGTCAGATGACATCACACTATCATTGTAACAGGAAAACGTTAGCAACAACAGGAAATATTTCACATGGCTGAGTGCTTTAGTGTGTCAGCGGGTGTGTGTCTCTGCTCTTGTACTTTTGAAAAAATATATACACATAAGCAAAACCAAAGTGTTTGATCAGGACTTTGACACAGTGAGTCAAAGGTCTTCCTGGTTTTTTGTGGGATATTAGAAATAAGGGACACTGACAGATTAGATTATTCTCTGTAGCGTATTTAGAACAGGATTCTGACACAGTTTTAACGCTTCCTAATGCATGTTTCCAAAAGACTAACTCAGCAGGATCATAACCTGCTCAGAACCTGCTGATTGCACCAGTTTCTCTGACAGTTGTTGTGACAAATGACTGCCAAAGAGAACCATTGAGAAAAACTTAAATAAAATCATTGCTGTAAGATTTTTATGAATTGAACACATTGCATTCACTTCAACATGACCTTTGCAGCACACACAGCTTGTCCTGAATTCTGCCAGAGAGAAGAGGGACATGGAGCAGAGACATGCTGCGATCAAGAAAAAGGTCATTCATTTAGTCCACTTAAAGCAAATTTATTTCCTGGTAAATATTTAACAGGTTTAAAATGTTTTCAGGATGTGTCCTATGATGACTCCATAATGGATTTCAATGCAGATGCAGCTAATGGAATAGCTATGGAGGGCTACCTATACAAGAGAGCCAGCAATGCCTTTAAGACCTGGAGCAGGTAGAACTTCACCCAGAATAACTCTCACTGCAGCAGCTGTTTGCTAAATTTGTCCTTTAAACACAAACCTAAAGATGAACTGTATTTTTGTTTTACTTTAGACGATGGTTTTCAATTCAAAAGAACCAGCTGGTGTATCAGAAAAAATTCAAGGTAAACCTACAATCATTTTGACATTAATACTTTTAAATCAGCAAATAAAAATGTCATACAACACTGTTCTGCATGTAAGAATACACAGAAAAAGCTAATTTTGTGCAGCACTACCAGCAAATACATTTATTAAGAAAAAAGTGACAGCACCAGTCTGTGTGTAATACATGCACAGTCTAAGCTGCACGTCCTTCCTCTGTGTCTGTCCCAGGACCAGCCTACCGTTGTGGTGGAAGACTTGCGCCTTTGCACCGTCAAGCACAGCTCTGAAAACGAGAGACGTTTCTGCTTTGAAGTGGTCTCCCCGTCAAAGTACGTGATTTTTTTTTTGTGCAGAAGCATTGTGCTATGAGTTTTTAGCACCGTGTGAGGATTAAACTGAGCTATAAGAAGAGAATGTGGGTGTTTCAATGTTTCCACCGAGAGAAGCAAATGAATTGTTTACTGTATTTGTGTGTAGGAGCTGTTTGTTGCAGGCCGACTCAGAGAGGCAGCAGCAGGCTTGGATTAGTGCCGTCCAAAACAGCATTGCCTCAGCTTTTCAAGAGCGTAGAGAAGATACACACAGCCCCGTGAGAACATACACCTACACACAATATACACACAATACACCTCATTGGACTCAACCATAATTCACTATATGCCTAATTCTATAATATATATATAATACAGACTTGAATCAAGGCCAGGGGTAAATATTTCACTGGCCTACAAATACATTTTGTTAGTCAGTAGATTTAGCCTCTTATCGTTAATGATTAAAGAAATAAAATGGCAATGATTCATGGAAAAAAGGAGATTTTACAACAGATTTTAATGATGCAATAATCTGATTTAAAAAAAAGACATAGAATACCAGAATTTATAATTAGGTTCAGAAAAATGTCATTATTATTTATAGTTACCTCACATTTTTGCCAAAGTCATCTACTGTGACGTCTCAGGTAGTTTTTAGGTGTATAAAACTTGTGTCTCATGCCTGTATTCGCATCCAGAGACAGCGCTGCAGCTCCGTGTCAATGAGCAGTTTGGGTGGAAACTGTGGAGCAGCGGATCAGGAGAACAGTGGCTGTAAGGCTCTGGAGGAGGTGCAGGCCATCCCGGGGAACCAACAATGCTGCGACTGTGGAGAGGCTAGTCCTGAGTGGGCTTCCATTAACCTCGGCATCACGCTTTGTATTGTGTGCTCTGGGATACACAGGTACAGTAAAACAAACACATATACACTTAGTCTTTAAACCTGAGAGTTAATTTTGTTTTGTTTTTTTTAAACAGGAGCCTTGGTGTCCATTTCTCCAAAGTCCGTTCTCTCACTCTTGACTCCTGGGAACCAGAGCTCATTAAGGTAATTATGTTTTTTTTATCTGTGTATCAGTTGGAGCACATATTGATTTAAATTAGGAAGAAAAAAAATGATGCATCATACTTTTAACCTAATAAGACTCTCTTTTCCTTCTTGTTAGTTGATGTGTGAATTAGGAAACACAGTAATCAACCGGATCTATGAAGCTCGAATTGATGAAATCACCATCAAGAAGCCACACTCCTCAAGTCCCAGGTACAAATACTGTCAAAACTAACCCATAACCTTTGAAATTTATATCATGAAATATGTTGTCTTGTCTCATCGTGACTTGAGTACTTGTAGCAAACAATACATTGCATTTTCTGTAAAACACGGCGTTATTTTTATGCACTTCCTCACTTACTGTCATGACATTGATAGGAAATGGCACGGCTTTGAACTGTCATGTCGAAATGTGTTTGAGGGCTTCAGGCTGCATGAAAAGAGTAAAGAGAGCTTACATTTTGGACCAAACTAAATGTGAACAAAGGCCCTTTACATTCTGTATTACATTCCTCTTGTTTTTTTTAATCAAATGATTTTATTAATATAGACTGAGGGTCTTAGGGACATGTGTTAAGAAATGCAAAGCAGGTTGTTGGGAGAACAAGAAGAGCCAGAAAGATAATGACAAACAACCGTGCATGAAAGCTTGCTCTATTCGTCCACCATAATATGTATCGAGATCATTTACAATACGTTTTTTTCCTGGTCTCCCTGTGCCTCAGAGGAGACAAAGAGTCATGGATCAAGTCCAAGTATGTCGAGAAGAAGTTCATACAAAAGTTGCCCGAGACGGGAAGGAACACCCCTCTAAGACGTTCCAGCGCCAGGAGGAACCGAGCCACCACAGTGGACCGGACGGGACCGAAACCGCCGCTCAAACCTAAGCCCAACCACAGAGCTACTCTGCCTCGGGTCACAGGTAAACAAGGACAGATGTGGACTCATGAGCTGCTGAAGTACAGAAAAGGGAAATGCACAATTCCCAAACACAGAAGTTGATAAGCCTGAGGGCCTACTCTACTTTATTTATGTGCACTGTTTGTGGCCGTCAACAGAGTGAACCAGTGTCTGTGTCTTTCTCACGCAAACTCAACAACTTCTTTTCTCTCGTTTTACTCAGGACTAAGCCCCAGTGACCTTGTCCCAAAGAACAACACAGGCGTTCACAAAGGTAAGATAAAAAAATACACAAGATCAACAAATACATTTTTCTAATGACAGCACAAACATTTATGTCAAATTACACCAATTAAGTATCATTTACCTGTAGATACAGAGGAAGAAGAAGAGGATCTGAGTGACCTTCACCCTGGGGCGCTGCTGTACAGATCGGCGGCACTGCAGAATTTCCCCGTCATGGCTGACGCTCTGGCTCATGGAGCTGATGTCAACTGGATCAACACAGCTGAGGAAAGCAGCACACCTCTCATTCAGGCTGTTTCTGCTGTAAGTGGCATCAACTATAAAGATAACACTGAAGTCAATGAACACACACACACACTTTTACTTCATTTTTACAATAGACGTGCACCATAACTTTGATGTGTGGCCAAAATCAAATCAGGTTTTTTTCCATTTAGAATGCTTTGGCAGCTTGTGAGTTCCTACTCCAAAATGGAGCCAATGTCAACCAGGTCGACAGCAACGGTAGAGGGCCTCTCCATCATGCCACCATCCTGGGACACACAGGGTAAACAACAACACTTTTATATTTTTTTCCAAAGCATTTAAAAACAGTTTTATATTGTAAGTGTTGTCCTCAGGTTGGTGTGTCTGTTCTTGAAACGTTGCGCCGACTACAATGCAAGAGACAAAAACCAGAAAGACCCCATAACTATTGCTGTGGACAACGCCAACGCTGACATTGTCACTCTGTAAGTAAATTTAAAAATAAAGCCACTGATGACTATTTAAGGGCAAATTTCTCAGTGCTGTGTTTTCTTTTATCAGACTGCGGATTGCCAAAATGAACAAGGAGATGCGGGAGATGGACGAAGCTTTCGGCCAATCAGGTCAATCAGCGGGGCAAGGATCAGGGGGGTCAGGAAGTGGACTGGGAAATACAAGGAAGAGCCTTCAAGCTATTAAGAACCATATTAGTGGTTGGGCTCTTGGGGGTCAAAACGATTAATGGAGAACCAGTTTTATAACCCTTGTTCACTAATGCAGTGCCTTTATCAAGGACATTTTGCACTTTGAATTATAAATCCTGCACTTTAAAAATTTAGAGTGATGCAGGGATTTTTTCCCATTTATGCTGGCATCATGTGTATATTGTAAAGTCAAGTGTGTTGTGTGAGTTCTTTGTACTGGACTGTCTTTTTCAGTCTAGCTGTGTAAGCTAAGTTCAATATTGGATTTGGTTCTCAAGGACAGTTTATAGAACTATTCTGTGAATAGTAACCCAGAGCTTCTACAGTGTTTCAGAAATGTATTGTGTTTATCTGTTGAGTCCAAGAGCTGTGTGCTGTAGCCCTTGAGCTTGAGGTTACCAGTGGGTTTTGTTTGCGTTTTGTTATTTGGCTTTTTCTCAAGCTGCAAAGTCCATTCTTTTGTGACTGTCTAGGCTTTTGTTAGCCTCTTGAGTAAGCTGGAAAGCATTTATAGTGCCAGTCTCGTCATGCTTTATGTCTGCTCAATTCACATTTCCACTGCTGGTCAGTGTATGTTGTGCTATTGGTATGTTATCATTGTGTCTTGATGTGCCTTCTGCTGCTGAGATGTCCAAAGGGCCTCAAATGCCAGTGCAGTGCCACCTACTGCCAAACAAGAGGTAAAGTGCATGTGCCTTGTCAAAGCATTTATTGAGCTGCATGCTTTTGCTTCAGGGCTTAAACTGTACAAAATAATGTGTCTTTAATGATACAGGGCTAGAATTATTTACTAAACCAAAACAAATAAAAGCAAGAAATAGTGGTTTTGGCTAAATATTTAGGTGTGTTTTGTTTACAGGTGATGAAACATACCATGACATCTTCAGAGACTTTTCCCACATGGCTTCAAACAACCCAGAGAAGCTCAAAAGACGCAGCGCAGACCCCAGATTCTAACTCCCAACAACAGTTTACTTACATACTCTGTCTTCATTGTAGCAAAAACCATGCTGGTATTCAATTCTCAGGCATGCTCAGAGACATTTTCCTTGGCTTTCAGCCACTTGTTCAGTCATAGCTCAGCTGGTGTTGACTTCAGAAAAGGCCGAGCACTACAAACAGTGAATTCTTTGTGTGAACACATCAGTGCAGAACAATTGTTTCCAACTGGAAACAGTGGAACAGCTTTGAGAGAAGTGTCTGTGTGTCAAGGGCAGCACTGTGACTCTGAAACAATTTCTGGATTAAACCTGATAAAGCTTCTTATAGCATATTGTTTTTACCATCCCTCTCTATTTGTGCTTGCTTGTGATATAAAACATATTTTTACATTCCATAAATGTTTGTAAATGTTTTTACAAATGTTCTGGGTATGAGGTACTGTAGTTTTGTTGCCTGTGAAAATAAACAACAATTCATAAGAAACATTTATAGTATTTTTACTTGTTGTAAAAGCTTGTCTAAAATAAGTTTCCAGCAGAGGGCGCCATGGCGAAGTATTTGACAAAAGGACTGCTAAACATTTTACGTCAAGCAGCTCATGAAACATTAAAAACACATCACACATTTACAAAAAACAAAATACAAAGTTTTTTTTATATCAGTCACAAAATATTGTTTTTTTTGTGTAAAGATTTCAAGATGTTTGAGCACTGTGTTTTACAGAGATGGAAACAGTTCCAGGCTCAGGGATGAGGTATATTCAGGTACTCATTATAACCAGTTTGGCCTTAACCTAATTCAGCCAGTTACCAGCAGGTCACTGTGACCGGTCATTGACTTAAAAATCAGCATCTATGTTGTACAACATGTTCACTGTGGTTTATGGTTTACAAAAAGTACAAAGGTCAGTCACACATATTGCTTCAGAAGAAATGCACCTGAGACTAGACTGAAAAAATAAGACTCTCATTCTCTACAAATTATATTTAAAAAAACGACAATAATTAAGACCACTTGGTGAATAAATGACCTGAAAATATGGGATTGTTTGGCTAAGTCCATTACACTGTGTAACACAATTGTTTTGTGTTTTGTATATCATATTACTATACTAATACACTACAGTACATTGTACTGATGTAAAATAATAACTGGCAAAGACCTGACCTTTCTAAATCAGCTAATACCAAATACTTCTATGGTAGTCAATGTTTTTGGAGAGAAGAAGGCAACAGAACAAATAATCTTAGATACAAATGTAGAGGACATTGATGTCCTGGTAGAGGTGAGGAACACAGATGTCTATATTGTATATTAATATTAACAAAGTACCAGGTACTTCATAAAACAAATGTCACATTGTAACAGTAGCCTTTTGGTAAACAAACTTATCCCAGATATGATGCAAAAAACAGTGATCATCACTGATGTTTTAAATAATAAAATGTCAACTGGGCTGGGACAGTCTTATGTTGAACTGTGTCCTGTAATTTCATCACTGTTCACCAAATCTGAAGGTGAAACATTTATTTGTGCAAGCTCTGAAGACAATCCTTTCTTATTGCTGTGAAGACAATGTCTAGGAAGAGGTGGAGGATCTGTGCAGGAGAAATAGTGAGGCAGAGTGGCCAGGGTCAAGGTGCCGAGAATGAGGAAGCAGCCTGCCACCACAAAGGAAGCAATGTAGTTCCCTGTGATGTCCCTGAGTAAGCCTTTGGACAAGAGAGTGGACAAGATCAAAAAGATGTCAGCTTTTAGGGCAAACTACATTTATACAACTACTTCAGATGTGAAATAAGAATGGACAGGAGAGATCAAAGTGACAAAAAAGCTTACTGTTGGTGAAAACAAATACAAAAGCCTACGAATAAGTAAAAGAACCTTGGTGACCTTTACTGCTTTCAGTAATGTTTGACTACTTTCAGGTTCTGTGGTTTAACTCGTGATGTAGGTCACAGTAAAACACAAGAACATTGTGCTTTATATGCTACATTAAGCAACACACAGAAGTAGACCTGTTTGTTGTGTTTTGTGTCAACTTGCTCCTACCTGACAGAGGTGTGCCCAAGAGTCCAGCTCCACTCTCAATCATCTGTAGCAGGCCAAGAGCTCCCATCATGCGCCCTACACCTACAATCATAGGCACCACAGAGAAAACCACTGATGTCAGTGCTCCTGAGCAGAAACCATAGAGCAGGCTGACTACCATCAGAGCAGGGTATGAAGCAGACAGAGAGCTCACTGGGAGCAGGACGATAGAAATTCCTGCAAGTGTGGTCCACAAACTCAGCAGATGGATAAGCCGGAAGTGACCCAAGTCTGAGAACCAGCCTGAAGCGACACGGCCCAAAATATCTGTAGCACCGGTGGCTGACATCACAAAAGCGGCCTGGTACTCGGAGAAGCCCACTTGGCGGCTGTGGGCTACAAGATGGAAGTACGGCACAAAATATCCTACATTTAGAAGACTGACAGCTGTAACATAAGTGAGATAAGGCCTCTCAAAAAGCACTGACAGCTCCAGGTAGGAGGACACTCTCTGTAGCAAGGAATGTGACGACTTGCTCTCTGAATCCATCTGGAATAAAGAAAACATGGATATAACCAGACATCTTCAAGCAATCCCAAGACCACACAAACAATTAAGAAACACAATTAATGAAAGATTCTCATCTCACCTTTGCTGAAGCCAGAGAACGTTTCTGTGGCTGAATAAGTGCCCCGCAGGGTATAATGTTGAGGCTAAGGCCACCTAATATGAGCAGGGCCCCACGCCACGCATACATTTCTACCAACAGCTGGAAAAGGGGGTTGAAAGCAAAAGAGGAAAGGCCAATGCTGGAGAAGCCTAGTCCCAATGCCAGAGTGCGTCGACGAGTAAAATTAGCCATCACTGTGGCAACCATCGGAGTGAAGACAAGCCCCCAGCCTAAACCTGTCCAACAGAGAAAGCAGTTCAAACTACACTCCAATACTTATATTTTTAAACTCTATTAAGGAGCAGAGTAATGACAAAATAAACATTACCTGAAATGACACCCATCGTGAGGTAGAGATGAATTAAACATGTAGCCTGAGATGCAAGTATTAGGCCAAGCCCAGCCAATAAGCCTCCAGTCATCACCACTATCCTGGCATCATAAGCATTACACAACGCTGCACCAAGTGGACCTGCACGCAAGCACACAAATCCCAAAGTAAAAAAGAATGATTTACCTACATGAAGTTAGTACAGCCTGTCAGACTAGACCATTTACAAATTAGCCACAATGACTTTTAAAAGTAAAACTCACTGAAGAACTGCTGTGCTGCCAATCCAGTGGAAGAGATCCAAGAAATGGCCTGAGCGCTCTCCTCAAAGTACTGCACAAACTCCACAAAAAAGATCCCCAAGCTGCGCATCAGGCCAAAGACCAAGCTTGTGCTGACAAAGAGGGCCCCAACTAGGACCCAGCCCCAGCCTCCTTCCGGGCCCTCGGGTAGATCGCTGTCGGCTTTCACCTTCACTTTTGTCATGGCTAAAATAAAACAAAATATCATAGAGAAAAACAAATGAGAAATGGAGATGGAGATTGTGAGTACTGGTGAGCTAAAGCTGAAGAAACAGGGACTTCTTTAGCAACAGTTCACAAGATCATTTCTGTGGTTGTCAATCGCCTTAATTATTAACCCTTACTAGCCAATAAGTGTTTATGTGACTAAGGTGCTGCACAAGTTGACCCTTCATTTGGAAACAAAAGGGCTAACTAGGTGAGAGGTGAATTTCCAATAACTGCAGACCCTTTGAGGTTCTAACCATTAAGAGTTAATAATACATAATACAATCATTTGTAATGTAAATGTAATTAAATGATAATTATTATTATATATGTAAATGATATGGAATGTTATATTTATTTAGTGAGATATGTATTGTCACAAAAGAGTTACATACATGTACATGGTGAGCTGGGTTATTCTTCCCTTTTATGTCAGGGACTCACTAGAATAACTGAGGCTATAGTATATTATTTTATAATTATCTTAGGGCTATGTTTATCTGGGAAAAGTTACACAGTGTTGGAATGGTTTGGAAATGTTTAACATCATCAGATACATAAACACACATTAAAAAAATAATAAATAAAACTATACTGATTGCCAAAGATGTCAGTTCAGTTACTAATATTGATGTTGATAGCTCACTGACGGCTCACTTTAGTAATGCAATAAGAATTACAAGAATTGCAGAGGGTTAGGGTTAGAGTTGCACCTGCCACTTTCTAAAATACACATAGTTTTAATCTTAAATGTTGCAAATATGAAATAAAAATCCAGACGCATCTAACAAAAACTTACAGAAACACACTTTACATTTTATAGTATTGTAATTGATCCGTAAACACGTTATTGCAACACTTCATAAAGGTTTCATACCTGCAAGTGGTTCCTGGTTGCTTATTCGAGTAGACTCATCATCCTGAACAAGAACCAGACTGACACCTGGTAAACCATGCAGAACTGGACAGGTAAGGAGGCGGGCACGAGCACTGGGAAAAGTGCCCGTGGCCTTTCGTCACAACGTCCAGGGCTGCATACTGCGCATGTGCAAACTGCAGCTGTAAGGAAAGAAAGAGCCAGACAAGAAAGACAAGAAAATTATTGGTTATTGGGTCATTACGGAATTAAAGACAGAAAAATTAGAGTTTAGTTTGTTTCAGTTTCTCCGACAGTTGGTAGTTGGACAGTTTTATAATGAAACTATAGCGGAGAACAAAATGAAACCATTCTGTTCGGTTCCTGGTTGGGAAATAAGGCGTATTATTATCGATAATGACCATCATTGTCGACCAATTTCCACAGGCATTTTTCCTTGTACAACTGAACTCTACTCACCTTTTTCAAGTTTTTCGGAGGCAGTACATGTCAAACAGCAGTCTCCCGGTTTATATTGTGGTAAACAGCGGCAAGGCACCCGCCAGTTTGGTAACACAGTAGACCACAGGGGGAAAAGTTCATGATCAACACAGGCACCACGCGCCTGCGCACTTTGGCGTGGGTCACAGCAGCTGTTTTTGTCATTGACCCTCATTTTTAAACCTTTTCCATTTATTCTGAATATCTCACCAGTGTATCAAATACCTCAAATAGAATAATGACTTGAGTTTTAAGGTGAATCTCCTCATCTGTGTCTAATTTAAGGCTTCTTTTGTCTTAATGTTGGCCAAGCTTGAAAGAGCCATACATTGCCATACAACCATAACACTGGATACAAGACCTGGGTCCTCACAGCCACTGGATCACCATGGATGTGTTGTAAAGCCTTGAAACCAGAGCTCATTTAAAAACGACTTTATTTAATTTTGCTAATTCATTTCACAGCAACTAGTCATGTGATGTTCAGCATATATTATGTATAAAACAAACTGTTCCCTAGCTCTTAAAACACGTTATATTCAGTGATCTGTGAAGATGTATAAGAAACAAACAACAATATAAACAGTTTTTTACCTTTTATTGCTGTCTTCTTTTTTTAGTTCCAACTGTCACATTGCTTTTTAATATGTTAGACTATTTTCTCACATGTAAAAGGCTAAATAAATGGGTCTTAGTTTGATTGTGGACTCTTTGTCATGCCTTTAACTTAATTTACACGTCTGTTTCTGACAAAAAATGTTGTTTCATATGGACTAAGCAGTGTCAGTTAATGGAAAGGTACATAGAGTACAGTTTAAGAAATCCTCGACAGAGGTTCAAAATGAGCGTTTTTCTCAAAGCCAGAAGTTTGCAAGTTTTGCAATGACGAAAAACTCGAAAATATGCACCTACAGCACCTACAGGTTACGTAGCTACGTCATCACGCTCACTGCTTATAACCAATACATGATATCTTCAATTATGGATCTCGACCGTCAATTTGAATATGTATAATATGGGCGTACATAAATATTACACACATATTATATTTAAATATATGATGTGATCCAATACTATAGTTAACCAGCCATAACCATACAGTCTACATGTCATCTACTTGTTGGCTAATAAAACAGACAGGTGCTAGCCTATGAGTCATTTCGGCTAACCATTTTAGATAAATACAAACTAGACAAAACAACCTGAAAACTAACAGAACACCATTGTTTACCATTTTCAAAAGCATTCACACATTTAATTTGTTTTTTTATTACAATATTTTTGAAGGTAGAAATAAAGAGAAGAAATGGCCTTTTGGCAACATCTTTTCCTAAAGCTAACACTAGGGGGAGACAAAGGGTATAAGTACGTTTATATGTACATTATATTGCCTTGTCCTTTTTGTGTAATTTATTTTTCCCTATAAAAAACATAAAACAGCAAAAAAAAGGCAACATTTGTGATAATTAGTAAGGAATTCCATAATATTTTTAACATGCCAGAATTAAGGCTACTTTCTGAAATTGCATACATGAAGAAACCCATTCTCTTTGAAACATGACATCTTATGGAGTCATTAGCTATATGACATGACAGCACAGGAGGGGGGCTAATATTAATACTCCACGTTTGTTTCATCAAGGAGGTGGATAATGGTTGGAAAGTCCCTACAAACTTCCAATATTTGTCTGCTGAGCACGGACAATAAGCTCCTCTACTTACAACTCTTCAGGGAGCAGGAAGAGGGGATGACAGAGGGTGGGAGAGTTCAGCAGGGCCCCTCCTCACCACAGGGTCCCCTCCACAGCCTCAGGAAGCAGCAGCAGGCTCACACGTGTGAACAGTAACGACAGTCTGTGTGCCACCTACCAGGACTCTGGAGGAAACAGGTGCCATACACATCATTGTTCCCACACCAAAAACAAGATAAAAACATGGCGGGACAGATTTGACTTTAAAGATGTGATTCATAGGTATAATAAGTGTGTTAATGAGAGGAAGGAAGTCCAGGAAGGGAAACAGTTGAACGAGGGAAGCATGGTAAAGACTACAGCTTGTGTTGCAGCTTAACTCATTAACAGTCAATATAAAGTGAAAAGACACAACAAAGCTTTAGTTAGAAAAAAAAAAGTTTAATTTAAAATGCAAAAAAATCTTTGTCCTGCAAATGAACTCAACAAATGGTTTCCAAATGCTTATAGGCTCTCATGTAATAGAATAAATGTATAAGTGAACTATGTCCTTTTACAAATATAAGCACACATATAGGTTTAAGAAAATAGCCCCAGGCTCTATTAAATAAACATTAAAAAGAATATTTAATCTTAACAAAGGTTAAGTGCTTCTTCAGACTTAAAACATTAGCAGTAGTCTTTCATCCTCCCAGAACACAATTAAAACACTTTCATAATCTAACTTTAAACAGTTCACCTACTTTCTGCCTTCAGTAATCTTTTCATGCCCCTCACTCTTCTTTCTAACACTTCACAGACCTTCAAAACACCTCCTTTACCTTTATTAACACAGAGTTTCTTACAAACCTCTCTTTCTAATAAACCTCTTCAAAGTAATATCAAGATTCAAACTTGAGGGTTTGTCCTGTGACAAATATATATTTTTAATATAGTCTTCATTTAAATCAATCAACTAGACTTTAAATTCATTTCACATTTGCTTTCATTCCTGCGATTCCTATATTGAACAAATTCAGTGATTGGGCTCAGAGCTCCTCAGCAGGCCTGCAAGAGAGCTTGGTAGGGCTCCGTCAGGATTTTATAGCGGATTTTAGTGTTGGTGATGGCCCCGTGTTTTTGCCGAAGATGAAGACGGAGCTGGCTTTTGTGGCGAAAATGGAGGTCACATTTCTCACACTAAGATAAAAGAGCCTA
The DNA here is from genome assembly GCA_036850595.1 of Rhyacichthys aspro. NCBI lineage: Eukaryota > Metazoa > Chordata > Actinopteri > Gobiiformes > Rhyacichthyidae > Rhyacichthys > Rhyacichthys aspro. The sequence goes on along the minus strand of CM072165.1, from coordinate 8,452,308 downwards.
TTAGACACATGCCACATAATTAAATATTACATTAAATGTACCGTAAAGCATCATGACTCACAGTGTATGGCTTTTCTCCAGTGTGAATGCGCAGGTGACTCTTCAGCGTCTGCAGGTGGCGGAAGCGGGTGCCACAGGTGTGACAGGGGTATGGCTTCTCCCCAGTATGGATCAGGACATGGGCCCTTAGATGGGCAACCTTACAATGAGACAAAACAAAGCCTTGAAATATGAGTTGAACGTTTAAAAATATGGATAACTACATTTGTAATATGTATTGATTTAAAATGCCCCGGTTGTACCTGAACAAACCTTGCCCCGCAGGTGTCACAGCGGTAAGGCTTCTCTCCAGAGTGGATGCGAGAGTGAGTCTTCAAATTGGCTGGACGGTTAAATTGGGCTCCACACACATTACAACGATATGGCTTATCACCTAAGAAAACAGAACTTATTATCAGTAAATGCATTGATATGGCAAAATCAGAGAGAAAGTTGGAAAATTCCTGTAGTATCATCACCTGAGCAGGCAGTCTTGGTTACTCCAGAGTTGCCAGAGTAACAGTATGGCACAAAGTATCTCTCTTTCTTGATTGAGGCCAGGTTCTGTTGGGCACCTTCTGGATTAATGGTGTATAGTTTTGATAAAATGGGTGAGACTGGAGAAGATGACAGAAAAAGGGAATGACAACTATATGCCTAAACATTTGCAGTAGATGTAAAAAAAACAAAAACAAAAAAGAGAGAGTTTCAGTGTGGTTTATGCCTACCTGCTCTCTCCTTTTGAGCTTTTAACACTGTTGGGTTGTTCATGGAGGCTGGTGATCCGAGGGGAGGGGCTCGGCCAGAACCCTCGTAGCAGGAGGCCCGCCCCTGTCTGATAAAGAAACATTTGGTTTGCACCTGATTAAGCTGTTTTCATTTTGAAACATCACTAGTTATTGTTGGAAGTTACCTATCAATCTGACCAGGCACTTCTCCAGGCCACGCCTCTGCTGGGGTTTGGGGTGTTGAGCCGGTCCTGTCGGAGGTAGGGGAAGTGTGGCTTTGGGGCTCTTCTGTATCCTCTTCTTTCACAGTAGCTGGAGTAAAAAGAGGATTGAGGATGATGTATTTATACTTTTTCCAGTTACAGGCTTTTGGGTCCAGTGTAGGTTTGGAATCATTCTGCAAATATAGACAAATAAGATTTATTTCTCTAATATACAATCAAATCACACACACGCTGAATGATTGTGTTCTCATTAATCTTCAAACTTGCCTCAAGGTTTTTGTTGCAGGTGTTGGATTCAGCTGGAGAGTTCGGTTGACAACTGGAGCGAGCTGGGCTGTCAGGGGACAGAGACAGGAGAGGGTCTGGCTCCCCTTTTAGCTCCTTTGACCCAGACAGGCCAGTTGGGAAAGCCCCTGGCTTGAGGGAGCCCCCACCCTCCACTGGGACCCTGTTGGAAAAAAGGAAGGAAATGCTGTAATGAGCTAAACCTTTTTGCAGACAAAAGAACAAAACAAACATACCACACTCATAAGCTTGTTTTAGCACTCAAACCCATCATTTACCTGTTTGGACCTGACATTGGGATCATAAGCTGCAGTGCTGCATTGGGCAAGTCCCCTTCTTTGGGGGTTACAGAGGTGACAGACACGTGGGAGTCCGGCTCCAGCTGATGGTGTCTGACACTCATACTTTCCCTGCTACAATATGAAAACTCAAGTCAGATATCTGCAACAATTCAAACTTGTCCATCATATTTTTAAATACTTTTTGATTGCTCACCAGTGTAGCTGCATGAATTCTCTGCAGGTTTCAGCCACGTGGTCCATCTGCAGGTAGGTTGCAACAGCAAGTACACCAGGGACAATGCTAGGTGTCAAAGGCAGCCGGGAGGTGTACATGAAGTCAAGCAGCAGGGAGACACTGGATGGGTCCAAAGTGTTGGGAAGAGACACAGAAAGGAGCTGGTCCCTGTTGCCACCATGAATCAATGCACGGCTGGAGTACAGTGAGTAGAAGAACCCACTGGAGAACAAGAACAACAACATCAGTCACCTCCTGCATCTGCACTAGTTTGTAGTCATTTTGGACTGTGCACTAACCTGCAGGCCACCAGCACAGCACAGTGTGCCCGGAGATGATGGCTGCCCACTACCAGAGTGGCATCCGTCAAAATGTTGCGTTGTCGGAGTTCATTAAGGTTCAGCAGCACGTCATTGGAGTGGCGTGTGAACTCTTTTACATATCCCTCAGCCCTGTATCCCTCCAGTAGGTCCATGATGCCCTTGGTGAGTGAGAAAGATGTCAAAAAATAAAAAAATTACCACTTTTTAACCCTTCTTGGTTATCCACAGAGAATATGAACTACAAGTGACTTTTTGGTGCCATACCTGGGCTTAACTGTAAAATAAATAAATGGAGTGTCCCAGACACTGTTAGGTGAGACCAGCTCCCTACTCGTACCTGCATAAAATACAAATTATAAATACAGTATATATACACTCATTTCATTAATAATTCTTCAATAAATATACATCAGAAACAGAAAACTAAACAACAAAACATCTTGCTTTAAATATTTGCAGCAAATAGCTCCAGTCCAACTTACCCCGACCAGCAGGGACGAGATGTAACGCTCACCAAACGGACTTCAAACCCTTTGTGTGGTCTACTACCAAAGACCAGACAGGCTCACCTTCAGTCTCCTGTGAGTCAGAGTGATACTGTGGGAGGGCTGCAGGAAGAGAACTCTTTATAATGTTGCGCAGGAAGCCCCTGTACAACCAGAGCGGCTTGTTTCCTCTTTCCTCAATGGCCCACGCGCACACTGGAAGCAGCAGAGGAAAGGCCCTGCCGTGGACTTTGGGCTCCAGGTATTTTTAGTGACCTATTAGTTTTTCTAAACCCCCATTGCTCCCAACAAACTAATGGCAGGAAGGCAAAGTGTGTTTCTGGGCCCTGTTGAAAAAATATATATTAAGACCCTTGGGGAGAACCTGCCTGGCTGGTCAGGGGCCACAAGAGAGAATAAGTGCTTTTCCTACACACCAGTCTGAGAGGAAGCAAGAGAAGTAACTGTTAGACTGACAATAGGCTATATTTATTAAATCTGAGCTGTTGCATTATTCCTTTAATAATTGTTATTGATTTTGTTACACCTCATGAGCACAGTGCACACAGTAATATACCTCAATAATGTATTATACTATAAACCAAACATTAGAATTAAAGCATGCACAAAGTTTTAACATCCAGTTTTTATAGTCTCGTTCTTTGTTTGATGACCCTAAGAACTATTTTTTTTTTTTTTACATCACACACCTTACACACCATACATCTACCTATTAAGTGGATTTATAAAAGTCCACAACATTAGCCGGAAGCTTCTGGCCTGCTGCCTGAGAGCAGAAGCAATGTGTTATAAGGATAAAAAGGAAGGAAGCAAGACAAAATCAATGGCTCTAGACGGGCGACACCTATTACTGGGTCTAAAAAACAACCTCCCTGACTGGGAGAAATGCAGCCGACAGATGTGCAGGAACTACACACACCCACATCAACACACACTTTTGAATGCATCCTGCAAAGCTGCACAGAGGTACGGATGAAAACGCCTGCGCAGGACATCCGTCAATAATAAAGTGAGCAGAAGACAAGGGCAGAGAAATGGATAGGGAAGAGGGGGGCGAGAAAAAAACCCAGGTCCAAGAGGTCACGATTAACTGAAAAACAGGCGGAAAGTTACTTCATCTTTTCACAAGTTTGGGTTCACTGAGAACAAGAGCGGGCAGCTGAGTGAGTCAAAAGTGAAAAATGACTGGGCTTCCTTCACATCAAAGTGTTTTAAAGAAGTAGAAGGAGAGGTCTCTTCAGAGTCTGAAAAGGACAATAAGGAGTAGGGAGAGGCTTATCATTTTTGCTGACACTGCAACCTGGACACAATACTTGCACTGTAATTTAATATAGTATTTTACACAATTTCAATAATTGAACATATCCATTCACACCAGAAGGAAGTAGATGCTCAGTTCCGCTGTGTAATTTTGCATCCAAATCTGTAAATACAATTTGCAGAAGTAAGATTTGTGCTTTATTTAGGAGGGCAATACTGCTTTTCTGAAATATTATTAGTCCAAAATGTGTTTCCTGAGTGGTCATTTGATTTTCATGATATATTTAAGATGTTTAGAATGGTTCTTTAAAAAAAAATCATTGGACATAAATGTTTGCTTGGTACGTGCGGAGTGTCTGTCCAAACCCTCTGTTTTTTGTTTGTTTGGATCTGAATAGCTCAATTATAACAGAAGAAATAAAAGCATGAAAGGAAAACGAGTGAAAAAACAGAGAGCGCAATGTAGGTCTCGGCTACTTCCAGGCATTGTGAGAGGAACGGATGAGGGGGGTGACCAAGGAAAAGTGAGAACATTACTAAACGGGTTCACCAATGGACGGAAGCCATTCAGTCTGTCCCGTTGGCAAGGCTGGGCACAGCAGCTCATAGTGACTTCCTGCATCTTACCCATCTGTCAGCGACCACTGGCGACTCAGTGCTTGGTTAATGATAAACACACAGCTGTTACTATTTAACAAATAAACAGAAAAGTTGGCATGTTGTTGTCTTATGACTGTGTTTTACATGTGGATGCCACTCGTCACAAGAGGATTCCCTTGTTATGTGGTTTCCTGGATGTTTGTATAGACCAGCATTGTTTATCTGATAATGTATGGGCTGTAGTTATGCTTTGACTTCAAATACCTGAGTTGGGGCCAAAGTGTTGATGGTTACTGCAACAATAACAGATGGGCCTAAACTGTCCCTTCCTGTGATTTCAGAGCACTGTGGACATATAAGGCAAACGGAGCTGCTGCACAGAGGAGCAGGGGCTGGAACGGGGGATATCCCAGAGAACATACTTTGTTCTCTATCCACCTTTTGGCAAAGAGGCATGTGGAAATGAAAACAAATTATGGACTTATAAAGCTCTTCCTTTGAAAGAGTGCCTTGGGAATGCACTTTCAGTGTGGTGCCGGTTGGTGTTGGAAAAATAACATGAGGGTGGAGGCCAAAGACAGTTGACCCACTTTTGATGAACCGCAAAATATTAAAGCAGGCCTTTGACCTGCACATTCAACTTCTTTCAGTTTGAAAAACAACCTGTACCAACACCATTAAAGCTGTGTATTCAGCGTAATGTCAGGCCAAGTTTAAACTTGGTGTAAAAGTGCCATAGATATATAGGCTTTTTAAGCACATAGAACAGCTCTAGTTTGTCTCTATGTTTTTGGATTTAGTGTGAGAAATAGTTCAATATATGGACTGCAGTATAACATGTTATATGCAGGATTAAATGTTGTATTTGACTGTTTTGTAATTTTGTTTTTAAATGTAGCCCTTTTTGAGTGTGCAGCCTTCAGTTACGCACAGCTCACAGGTTTGGGGTCAGGTTTGTAATACTTTCTCAAAGCACATAGCTATGACTTTAAAAAAGTAATGCATTGTTTATTTATTTACTTCACTGTATGTCTGTAATGGTTTTTACTTAACTGTATGGTCTTCAGTGCTGAACAATGCTGAACTATTTCTCACACTAAATGCTGTGGGATACTTTATAAAGCCATAGTCATTTGTTTTCAGCTTCAGTCTTTTTTTGTTTGTTGAGTTACAATGTTGTGCATTAAAAATGTACCCTCTGGCCTATTTCGACAAAAATCATTAGAAGCCAATAATAATAATCAGCTCAATTTAGTGCACGCCTGTGAAGACCCCCCACCGCGCTACACGCACGCGCAGGGTTCACGCGGAGGGCTACGTCACGCGCGGGGAACGCGGAGAGCAGCCGCTGCTGAAGGCCTCTGCTGCGGGACAAAGTGGGTTAACGAGGCTGAAGCTACACCACAGCTCCCCGGGTTCACTTTCACTGACCTTTTATTAACTGCACGGAGGCGTACACTCTGACTTTGTGCCGTGTTTCGGACGGTAGGTGCCGATTGTTTCATGGTTTCCTGCTCGGTTTGGTTGTTTTGTGGAAGTTAGCCCAGAGGCAAGCACGGGCTTTGCTCGAGTTCAAAACAGCCCAACAAACAAGTAAACTAGCCTGCTATTAAAATGAATTAGTGCGCATTAGCCCTCGTTACAGGCCAGAGCGTGAGTTTAGACAGCGGCATGTTTAGACAGAAAATAGGTCCTTCTCAGTTTGAAGAGAAATGGCAGGTTTAGTCATATTCGGAATGATCTGTGAATGGTGCTGTCAGGAAGTCTGACACAGCTACAATATGCGAATGATCATCTATGTTGTGGGTAAAAATTTGTCTCTGAGTGATCTATGTGCTTCGTATGACCACTTTCTGTTGTTCTTGATTTATAGATGAGTCCGAAAGGAAGCGGAGAGACACTGTAAAGGTACTGTAAATGGTGGGAAATGCTAACGTTTTGCTTGGACAGCGACAGACAGCTGCTCCTAAATGTTGTTAATTTGGCTTCTCCTACATTATAATCTTACAACATTACAATAAAATGTACAAAACACCAGCTGATCCTAACAAAATATTGCTACATGAAGCTACATTGGCGTCCAACATGGTGCGCTAACTCAGTCCTTCACAATAAAAGCGCACAGTACATTTGACACAATAACAGAGAGTGCTGCTCCTGCTAGTTATTTTATTTAAGAAAAACAGCCTTTAACATGGATTATGTTATTCTGCTGGTGTACAGTGGATAGGACATCAAATTGATATACTCCATAATCTGTGACTTATGCAATTGTTTTTTGCTTCACAAATTTTATGCAGCAGCTTCAGTTCTATCGAATATATATGATGATAATGGGCTTTTTGGTCTGATCACAAACTAACTCTGCAATTGGCTTTAAAACAAAGAGTGAGATTAATGTCCTGGTCCACCATCCTCGGATTTAAGTGTTTATTTATCCGGATTCTGCCATGAGGGGCTTAAAACAGGTCACATGTGTTGCAAATGATAAAATATCTGATAATGCACTATACATTTGACTGATATCTACTAGAAACTAAAAAATCTGGATTCTTGTACCTTCACAGCCAACAGCTAAAGTATCAAAACTTGAATTTACATGTCTGCGCTGACACAATTGTCTCTTCCATGTTATAATCCTCTTACAATAGGATTTATGGCGGCCACTCGTCCCACATAAAATCAGTCTGAGTGGTCTGTTAATTTCTCCACTCTAATTTGAAGCCAGACTGAACAAATGCTTTAACTAATGTCTATGGTAGAAACATCTCTCCTTGTGCATAGACTTCCTTGTTACAATCGTGGATACTAATGCATCAGTAGAGCAGCACTTTTTTGTGACCAAATTCGTATTGTTTTTTTATTATTAAGTAACAGAAAACATAACCAACAACAAAATGCAGGCTCCAAAATAGTAGCAATAGTAGTGTTTACACCTTGACTTCATCCACACAGCAGTAGTTAAGCACATACACATGTACAATGCATTCACACATAGTACTCCTTATGTCAACAATGCTTTGAGATCTTCCACCAGTCTAATGGTTTCCTCTTTGGCATGAGGCATACCTGCTGCAAAAAACAGCGCTTTATTTCACTAGTACAACTGAAAACATAATTCCTTTCTGCAGTGTATTGTGTAAACGAGCCTTAGTTCTAAACTTATCTAACTTTTAGTTTTGTTAGTTCTTAAGACTGAAGCCAGTAAATTGGATACAAATGTTTCCCTGACTAGATTCTTCCTTAAAGAAAGCTGTATTGTGTTGAAGGCCCAGAGGAATCAGCACATTGTCAACTCAGCTGTGTGCCCCAGTGTTGTTATTTATTCCATGGAGAGTACATAATATATTGTTATGAGCCAGGTGTTAACATGTACACAGACACATGTCATTACATAACATTTCCTGCCTTGTTTTGTCTCCATTTCATCATTCGTTGGTAAACAGGCGAAGACAATGAGCATTGTGGTGGTAACATCACATTAGCACCTGTTTATGTATCTGTATGGAGCCCTTTGAATGTTCATGACCCAAACTCACTTCAACTTGCTGCTGGAAATCCCCGAGTCATACTTGCCCCTCTTCCTGCTTTGCAATGAGAAGGCTATTGTTCGTTTGTGTCCCTGTTGCCATAGGAAACAACATCTGAAGCATCCTCTAGTTTCCAATGGTTACCTGCCCTGACACAAATACACAGTGCACGTACAGCCGTTGTCCTGTAAATATAAAGTCTTGGAACAATTTTCTGATTACTAATTACATATGTCATTTTAGTTTCGGGAGTTTGCTATGTCTGGTCCCACTTGGCTTCCACCGAGGACCGTGGACAGTCCTGATCGAGCCGTCCCCCAGATGTCCCACTCATCAGCATCTGCAATCTACCGTGCCCCCAATAAAAAGGGTGCTCCTGATTTTCGTCCAAAGTACAGCCCATATGATCAGAATGGAGGAGGTGGGGTAGCCACCAGGTACATAGCTACAGGACCCACGGGTAAGACCAAGATGCATCACTCACCTTAAACTGTAACATATAGTTTATTCAAGGTAAATGAATTGAAAATGGTATGTTATCTGTCTCTGATTTTTGTGAAATATGGTTTTGTCTTGCTTTAAAAAAAAATTACAAATTTAATTTAATGCATGTATAAATCATCCAAATAAGGTGGGCCCATCCATCATTCTTCCAATGATCATTATTACTCCCCTCCTCATGGTCCCAAAGAAGACCGTAACTGGAGCCCTCACAATTATGACTTAATGGTACGTTATATTTGACCATCTCAACTAAAATATGATGAACGCCTAAGGAATATACTAATCTTCTACTTCTGTTCTTTTTTTTAGCATCGTAGTCCGGAAAAACCATCGTATCATCACTCCAAAATCGATGCTGATATTGATTCTCTCACGAATATGTTGGCTGATCTAGACAGCCACCCACATGACTCCAGCACCCAAGTATGAAATCACGTTTACTAGCACTCTAAATGATTAACAGTTTTTACAGATTAACAGAGCTTGGTATGAGGAAAATGCATGTGAAAACACAAAGAAGTGATCGCTAAATTTTACATTCTTCTTCTGTTAATTAAAGGAGATGTAAATAGTTTTGTAAAAACTGACCTTATTACTCAAATCTTATTGCGTCTGTCTCTTTGCAGCTATATGACAATGTGCCTTACAACAAGTACCTCTCAGGTGATCACTACAAACCCACACACCACGGCGGAGCCCCTCCTCCCGGACGTCCCTCTGTGGGCTACCCCCCTCACCCCCAGAGTCAATACCATCCTGTTCCGCCTTACCCCAGCGAGCACTCGTCCTCTCATTACCCCACCGCGCACCAGCAGGACTACTACTCCCCCCCGTCCTCCTCCACCCCTAAACCCTACCCCCAGCCAGTGCCGGCCTCTTACACCACGGCCTCCACTCCTACAGGGCCCCGCTTTAGTGTCCAGGTCAAAACTGCACAGCCTGTCACATACTCCCAAACGGGGAGGCAGGCCGAGCAAGCTTACACCCCTCCTCCGCCGCGCCAACCTGCCTCCCGCCCACCACCACAAGCACAGACGCAGTCGCAGGGGTGGTACCCCCCACATCCGAACTCACAAGCTCAGGACATGCACTCTGAGACAGGATACGGCTCAGGAAGAGTCAACCAGGTGTCTTTGTCTAAAAGGGGGATGGACAACAGTCAAGCAGGACCAGGGGCTGTCCAAAGTCAACCCTATCAGAACAACAAGGTATAAATACAATCCTACTTCTAATCCACTCTAGCGCAGTCATCATGTGCCTTTAGATCACACCGTATTGAATATATTGAATATTTACTTTAATTTGGTTCAGTTTATATTTTCACACCTGCCCCATTATCAAAAAAAATAAATAAATTCTGTGTCATAAATTCTGCAAGCGCCACTCCTGAGGTATTTAAAATGTCAACTCACGTTTGAAAACTACATATGTCTTTGTCCAGCAGGGGGCAGCATTAACAAGGCCTGAAGAAGAGCTCGACCGTCTCACCAAGAAGTTGGTATATGACATGAACCATCCACCTGCAGAAGACTATTTTGGTACAGACCTGCTTAAGCAATAGTAGATGAGTGTTTATTTAATGTAACGTACGGTGGCTTACCCCTTTCTTCTTTTCAGGCCGCTGTGCTCGTTGTGGTGATAATGTTGTAGGCGATGGGAGCGGTTGCATCGCCATGGAGCAAGTGTTTCACGTGGAGTGTTTCACGTGCATCACCTGTCACGCTCGCCTCAGAGGGCAGCCCTTCTACGCCCTGGACAAGAAGAGTTACTGTGAGAGTTGTTACATTGTGAGTGTCTCCACATGGAAAGACATGTTGTAGATTTTAAAGAAGCACAGTACTTCTGTGATGTTGTAGTGAGCCTTACTTGTAGTTTGTGTTTTTAGAGTACACTAGAAAAATGTTCAAAGTGCTCCAAGCCCATCCTGGACCGGATCCTGCGAGCCATGGGGAAGGCCTACCATCCCCGATGTTTCACTTGTGTGGTGTGTAACTGCTGCTTGGATGGAGTGCCGTTTACTGTGGATGCCACCTCTCAGATTCACTGCATAGACGACTTCCACAGGTACAACTTTGTACAAGGAGAAATGTAAGAAAACAACACAACAACAGCAGGGTCCCACTCACTGTCATTTGTGCTCTTGTTCATGGACAGGAAGTATGCGCCTCGCTGCTCAGTGTGTAGTGAACCCATTATGCCTGAACCGGGCCAAGAGGAGACTGTTAGGATTGTGGCTCTGGACCGCAGCTTTCATGTGCACTGTTATGTCTGTGAGGTCAGTCTAGATTACAAGTATATTTCCATATCGAACCTCAGTATGTATTTGCTCATCACTAACTCTGAATGGTGTCTGTTTTTTAGGAATGTGGTCTCCTGCTGTCCTCTGAAGGAGAGGGGCGTGGCTGTTACCCACTGGATGGACACATCTTGTGTAAGAGCTGCAGTGCTAGGCGCATCCAGGACCTCTCAGCCAAAATCTCCACTGATTGCTAATTAAAACCATTTTTATTTCCCTGAGTTATCTATTATAGGGTATAGTGCCAGAAATATACAACTTAATTTTACTGAGAGAGAACATGTAACCCTCATTGAACTTGGCCCAAACAATCAAACAGGATTTTTCTCTGATGTGATTCATATTTATTGGACGTATCACTTTAGTTCCCCCTGTTGGCTCAAAAGTGGAACTTCATTTGTATTGGACAGATTGTCTTTGTTACTGATAGAACTAGGACTCGGTGGTGTACCCGCCACTTGTACTACATTTACTTCTTTATGGTACACAGCTGCACAATTTCCTGTTTTCAGATCATACTAGTACGACAGTGGCCTGACCTGCAGGCAGTTTGGGGTCCACTCACCCACTTCGGTACTGATTATCCAGCACACACGTTTTGACTGTCACTCTGAGAAAAGATGTTAATATAATATAGGAATATTTGAGAAGATAATTATTGATCTTAGTAAGACCTGTACAATTCAAAGCATCAAACTGCCTCATAAATCATTTAAATCAACTGTGACTGTACATAACAGGGTGGTTTATTTTTGGAAAGCATGTAGCCTTTAATGCTGTGATGTTTTGCAGTGAACATAAAACCAGAAATGTAGACAGAAGGAATGTGATTTACTCCAAAAATATTTTTCTTTAGCTTTTCTTTTGGTAGAATAAATCTTAACTCAGCGTCAACATTACATTGGTTTAGTCTGCAGGGTTTGTATTTTTAGGTTAGGATCATCCAAACTATTAATGAAATATACAAAAAATGTTTTGTTGTTGGTTGAAACTTGACTGTTTACGTTGAAGATGATGGTGCAATGAAGTCAAATGTGCTTTTTTCAGTTAAAAAGGAAAACAGGGTGTTACAAAGCCTGAGCATCCTTTTGTCTAAAGCTTGTGAAGAGTATTTTTTATGTGCCATTTTAGAGGAAAGAGACTCCTGCACATACTGATAATGTGAAACTAAATATTAACCAATGTACCACCACACTGGAGTATACCTGGTTACAATGACTGTCAATTTTTGATATTGATAAATTTACATCCTGTCTTTTTTTTCCTCCAAATTCAGTTATTTTTAATACAACTCTTCACGTATGGACTGAATCTTGTTCTCTTGAGCCGTCTTTCCGTCCTCTTTCCCTTCTTTGTAACTTTTAAAGGGCTATAAACGTTTAAGCCTTACCTCAAGGATGTCCACCGCTCTGATGGTTCATCATTGCGTTTTTGCCTCATATTTATCTCCTGAAATACCTGTAAATACTATACTATCAGTTTGTTATACAGCTAAACATTGCATCTGTGTCATTTAAAACTTTATCCTGCCAACGTTTGTCATAATCATGAGTTCATCCAGTGTCTTCACCATTTGAAATCTGTTGTAGAAATAGCTGTGAACTGGATCTTGAGCATTGCTTGTATTCTGATGTGGAGAAAGAATACAGACTGGAGTGCAGTTTGTAGTGATATAATAAAGTGACAAGTTAAACACCATGTTTATCTTTCATTTATTTAACTAAGACAGTGTGCCTCTTAAAACTTTACGCAGGGTACATCTCATTTAACATTAAATATCAAGCTTAATAGTACTGTGGCTAACACGATGTGAAAGTCTTCCAGAAAAAGTTGCGACAGCCAGCTTTGCGCTCTCTTTGAGTCAGAGGAAGGTGCCGCCTCATCACGGTCTCCCTGACTCCTAGCTGCTCCTCCAGCCTGGGCTGCAAGTTCCCTCCTTTGATTGCCATCAGCTCAGACAAAAACTCCACCAAGATTAAGTGAGTGAGATCCTAAACGAGTGCAGAAAGAAACAAGTCTACAAGCAAGAAGATAAATGTTCTCCAACAGCAGTAGGTTGATTGACAGTACATGCTATGTTTGATGAAGTGACTCACGTTGTCTTTGACCAACTCTCCTCTCAGTAGATCTCTATGTGGAGCACTGCTGACCTTCACCAGCAGCATGGACGATAAAACCACCAGGAGGATCTGCGCTTGCACCTGCAGCATCTCCACATCAAACTGCGCTAAAGTAGTAGTCCACAGACCCTGATGACCAAGCCAACAGCAATACACTGAGGCAAGCTGATAAATACTCTGCTTCATCTATAAACCCTCTTCATCGTCAAGTCAAGGAAAGAATGTGATTGGTCAAGAAGCATGAAGGAGGTGTGTGGAGGTGGTTGTGAGCATTAAGTGCATAATCTGTCATCAATGGCCATCATTAATGAAAGTGAGACAGTTTTGGACTTGAATAAGAATTCTGTTTTTTGTTTTTAAAGCTTAAGTTTAAAATTAAGTAATTCATAAATTGTCAAGTATAATTCTCTTATGGTTAGCAGGTGGCACTGTATGGAAACTGTGTGCCGGGCAACACTGACACAAAGTGACTCAAATGTTAATGAAGCGGCATGAACACTACCCTTTGAGTCATCTCAAAATGAGCAGCTAAGGTTGAAATGTCACCCATAGCAAGTGTCAGGACAAATCGGGACAGTCACATTCATGCAAGCCAAAACCCCAATTAATTTTGAACAGAAATAAGCCCAAAGCCCATTTTCACATAGACATCTGTTTAAAAAACAATATCCTACAATCAAGATGATTCCAAATATTATAAAGTGTAGTGACCTTTAGAGTAGTCTCCTTCTCCGCAGGACTCTTCCTAATCACGCTGATTAAACACTTTTAACTAATCACATTTGACTCCATGTAACATTTTCCAGGTGAATGTGCATGTTGTGATCTCAGGTATCCAGCTGTGTTGCCCTGAACAAAATGAAGGGCCCTAACACAGAGATGGTCACAAACCTCTACCGCCTGCACACCCGCTGCTGCTTGATATTAAATATGTGTCAGAGTCAATTAAACATCACCTAAGGCTACTCTTATAGATGTGTGCTGACCTGCTGCTTTAACACACAATATCACCACAGATTGCTTTATAGCAGATTAGGTCCAGTATTATGTCTAGATCATGGTCATAGCAGGTTGTAGCTACTTATTTAATTAGGAATTAATTTTTTAGGCTACATAATAAATTAGCACAAAGAAATTTAATGTGAAAAGGTGGAAGTGAGGTTCCATCAAGCTAATTTATCATCACTGGTTTCTTCAGTGACTGCAGTAACACATTTCAACCACTAAGGGTCACTGCAACCTGCTATATTCGCCATAAATCTTTAGCAATCAACTTAAAAACATACAAAAATAAACTTCAGAGATTAGTTGTTGGGGATAAGCAGTGAGGTTAGGCGATTTAATACTTTTAAGCCATCTTATCTAATTTAATGCTACAATGTACTTTTATTCAGGGGAATTCATCTTAGAAAGTATTAAAAGATACAGGAGACTTTAATGTAATTAGGTTGCATTTAATGAATTACTCGACATTTAAATCTCCTTTAAATGAGTCTGATTCAGGGTTGCATCTGTGTTGGATTTAGTAAATGGAGAAAATGGATGTAAACTATATAGATGTGTTCAATAATGTACAATCAGCCGTTAAGTTGTTAAGTTTATTTGGACTTTAAAACACATGTAATCAAACTGTAGCAGAATTATCTCCCACGTGGAAACGTTTATTAATATCTGTGAAGAGAAAGACAATTAGAAACTTGTTTTACATGGACATCATCAGTTTTAGGTACTGACCTTTCTTTTGGCTATTCCTAAAATAGCTTGACACTTTAACATAATGGGCAGAGGGCCAGTGAGCTGGTCGCATGGCAGAGAGCTTTGTGGTACGTCTGGTCACGGGCACAGTTGTGGTGGGATTCACTGTGGAACCTATAGTAAAAACGGACAGGAGTGATGGGGAATAATTTATTATATTTGTGTGTTATATAATAAGTTAAATTTGGGAAGCAGTGACGCGCTGACCTTTAGTGAAGTGAGCAGAGTGCAAAATGCGGCCGACTCCAGCCATTTCAGACTCAAATCTGTACACCGAGAAGAGGCGATAAAGCTCGGCTAGAGGATATGTGCACTGAACAGTCACGCTGAAAAGACAAGAGACATTACCTTAGGAGTTGGACAGGATAAAGATAAGGCATAAAATAAATCCAACACACCTGCCAGAATGAGCACTGTTTGATACCAGGTCTTTAACAGAGCTGGAAATCTCATTTGTATAAGTCACATAGTCCTTGTTAAGCTGGAGAAGAAAAAAAAAAAAAAAAAAAGTATATTCTGATAATTGTTACGGTTTAAGAACATTTTTTTTAGCTTAATTACCTCAACTCTAGTGCCACAGCTGTTAAGTGGAAAAGAGAAAAGCGCCTTGGTGTTGTCTGACTCTAGGGGTCCACAGTGTTTGTCAAAGAGGGAGGTTTTGGCCGGGCTTCCTCCATTTGCAATAACCTCCGATAGGTCTGCCACTACAGTCATCCTCCCATCAGATGAACACACTACAAAGAGTTCAGTTTAATTACATTCACTGGAATTAAAATGTTAAAGGAGAGCAACCACTACAGAGAAGAAGCAGCACCATAGTCTTTGTTCTCACCTATAATCTCTTTAGCAGGGAACAGACACGTCTTCACCGTTGAACTCTGGACCTCAGATGTTTTATGATCCCGCACAAGGATCTCAAAAGTGCCATTGAAACCTTTTAAAGTAATATCCTACGGAGCACAGAACATTTAGACAACAGAAAATACAGTTATCTTTAGAATATCAATTATACAAAATGTACCTCATATTCGTATCCTTGGCTGAATAGAGGCACATCCAGCTGCAGTGTCTTGCTGCTATTTCTCATGACATATCCTTGCTTTGATGCCAGATCTGAGGTCAGTGGATCCGAGCCGACAGTAATATCCCAGAGGACGTCCGAAGGCTTGTGGTCGAGTTTAAAGCTGATGCCATTGTCAGAACAGGTCGTGTCAAATAATGGAGGAGCTGTCATTTACAGGAAAATGCTTAGTTAAGCTCAGTATTATTGTTTGTTTAGGAAACTGTCACTTTATAATGTAACTTACAGACGTCTGTGAATGCTGTGACTGATGTCCGGTGATAATACGGATCACTCTTAGGCCTGACAGTTAGTGTAAATACTATGTCCAGCTTATGCTCCATGGCTGAGTGTTCTTGAGAGAACTACAGGACAGAAAATGGTGAAAACAAACAAAACAACCCAAATCCTCTTTCATATAAACTACACTCTTTACCATTTGGGTGACAGATGGGTCATCAAAGGGAACCTTCAGAGTGTAGCCATATGTTTGATTAAAATGGACGACTATTGCCACAGAGTAGGTGCTGGAATTTATAAAAGGTGCTTTAAAATTCTTCTCGTTGAGTTGAAGGGCAACTAACTCAACATCTTCAGGGACGTTTCCAAGGTACACTGTAAACATTCGCTCCACGAGGACAGTGCCTAAAATTGAGTCACATATTTATTGATTTACTTTTGACATTGTGTGTAGTATAAGGAGAAATAGGGCTTACGGTTTTCTGTAAAAATAGGTCTCTTTAATAGAGGCGAGGCTAGTTTCCTGTGAGTGCGGATTCTAGTCTCTGTGTTTTCCTGATCCTCTAAGAGCTGCTCCATGTAAAAATGGTAGGTGTAATGGTCGTAGAGGTCACCTGAGACAAAACTCTGCAAAGAAGTTTTAGGATAAAAAAATATTACCACTTACTACTAAATCATGAAATGACTGTATTGGATGTACTGGTTTTCATACTTTCCTGTAAGCTCCTTCTGCATTATACGGGATGCCAATTTGGACTCTGGTCGTGTAGTTTTTTATGCTGTAACCCTTTTTCTCTGCAGCATTTAGCTCCAAAAGTTTACCATCGAGTCCAAAGCTGAAGTTTGTTGTGTGAAAATCAGGGTACAGCATATCTGGACTCTCCCACATCATGTATCCTCCCTTGTCATATGGGGCTTGATCTGTATCCGTCACATAATAATGGCATTGTCAGACCAATCCACCAATATGTAAAGAATCATGTTTTAAGATACTGACACATATTACAGGCAGCAACAAGGTCAATGAGAAGAGCAAGCCAGCTTTGTCTAGAGAACAGAGTAGCATGGACCACCTCCACTGGGACGCCATCAATCTGCAGAGAGGCTCAGCTAATACCTTTCTCTCACATAAAATAATGAAGTGACAAATTTTCCAGCTCTGGTTTACCACAGTGCTGAGTGAGTGGGGTTGTCCGTACGCCGTTCTGAACACCAGCCTTCCCTCTGTCACGTCAAAAGTGTAGCCTTTTAAATGAGCTTCACTAAGGTTCATAGGCTTCATCTGGGTCTCCTCTTTTTCGAACACCACCTGCCAACTAGAGGCAGCAGCAGAACCATACACCTAAAGGAGGGGAGAGCCAATTAATTCTTCACAGACTGATTTCCTGGCAGGTTTAGTCATGCATTAGTGTACCGTTTGCACAGGAGCATCCCATCCTTCTCGCTTGGCCCCGAGTGGACACAACACATCACTGTTGACAGACACCTACACACAAAACAACAACTATAATACACCTTACAAAAATGACATGCTTGAACATATTGAAAGCAGCCTACTTCCATGTAGTTGACCTCACAGGTGACCTCTCTGGGGGACCACGGGAGAGAGGGAGAGCATATCTTGTTTAAAGCATAAGGGACTGCGCCTTCATCACGTTTGACAATCAGGTTAAAGCTGAATGTGAACAAGTTGTCGTTCTAAATGACATTATCAAAGAGTTAATATGAAAGTGGGGCACATAAATGCAGAACAGTGTATAAAAATAGATTCATACTTCGTTGGCAGTGTGACAGCTGAAGTAAGAGGCTCTCAGCTCTATAATGCCTCGTACAGGGAGAACACTGACAGTGTAGCCACACTGTGCTGCATAGTGCTCAGTGATGGAGAACACACCTGTACTGTCTGCAAAGAGAGAATTAATAGATAGCTATGGACGGACACAGAAAATAAGTGGATGTATCCGATTTTTTAAATGGTGAATCTGAGAACTTACCTACAGCCTCAAAATAAGGCTCCTGTCCAGTGAAGGAGAGATCCACAGCTATCATGACATAACGGTCACGACACTCCGCAAGATAAACGTCTGTATTAAAAAGAAGACTTCATGACAATCATACATAGGTTTCTGACAGACTTAAATAGTTCAAGTATTTCAGTTCTTACCCTCTGGAATAAATGCACATTTTGTAGTTTCCCATAAGACTATGCACGTGACCAAACTGCAAAACAAAAAACAAAGTTAAGCATGAACAAGTTCTTCCAAAACTCTATCCATCAGAACTTTTTACCTCGTCCAGAAACTATAATCCATAGCTCCTAATGTGCTGGCAGTGTCTAAAGCTAGTAGGGCTGCTAACAAACTACATCTGCTAAACAACACAAGCTAAAACAGACTAAATGCTCTGGATTTATTGGTCAAATGAAAACTGGTATGTATTTTTTCACCAGCCTTTATAATACCATCTTCTTTGACCAGCTAATCACATGACCTTTGTGCCTGATGCACACATGTGTAGCTCATGAGCAATCAAACCAAATCACTGATGTGTGTGGAGGAAAATTGGAGTCCAGCCTTTCATCAAGTGGACACTCAGTTACTCATAAAAGATGCAAAAGAACAGGAGTCTCCACATGCTTCCAGTTCAGACAGGATTGTTTAAAGTAGTGTACTAGGGCTTGTGTTGGTCAGCAGCTGTAGTTTTCTAGCTGAGAGGCTAGTTTTAGACACTGCTCCCACATCACTGGCCATGGCTTTTGCTTCCTACTTTAAGTGAGGTTTTTCAAAGTCAACCCAAGTCCTTAACATTTTTTAATCCGAAGCTGTAATGTTTTTTGTTTTCTTCCAGTGTGGTCTCACTCCTCGTGGCGTGTGCCGCTGCAGAATATCCTGATATCCCCCAAGGTATTTCAACATTTGTTTTTTAACATTTGTTTTAACGTTCATGTACATTTGTATGTTTTGTTATGTAGGAGTCCTCATGGTGTGTCATGATCGTTATTTCGTGGCCACTGTTGATCAGTCCTTTACTGGGAAGAATCCTCGTTTTGAAGCTGTCGGTGGGTGCACATCAGCAATGTCATCTTCATCATTAAATTCTTTTTCAAGTATGCACTTTGCCCTATCATCCAGATGGAACAGGCGTATACCCCATTACTGAGGAATATGCAGGCAAGTGTGGATACAGTGTCAGTTTTCTCTATTTAAAGAGCAATGTGCGGCTTCGAGCTTCTTACTTCAGCTGTCATACTGACAACAAGGTAAAGGCGTGCTATTTCTAGACCTTACTATAGAGAATTAAAAATAGTAATGAATCTACAATATGTTTTTTGTTTTTTTGAAGGATGGCAAAGTGTACAGATTTAGTTTTAATTTGATTGCACAACATAAAGGAAAAGAGGTCACATATGCACTGAACAAGACCTGTTCTCCCTCTCTCCCCTGGTCCCTCAGAGAGGTCACCTGTGAGGTCAACTACATGGAAGTAAGCTTCTTCATTTTGCTGTATACCCTTAAAGAGAATATTGATTTAGCATGTGAGCATACTAATGATATTCCTATAAACAGGTGTCTGTAAAAAGTGAAATCACCTGCCCCTCTGGAACAAAGAGAAATGACTGGGACAATCTTAAACTTGTATGTTTTTCTTCTGTGAATTTGACACATGCCATTGTCAAGTGTAGCTTTGAAAAAGGCATGTCCTCTTTTCCAGGCTCACAGTCCCACCTCTGCAGACTGGCAGGTTACGTTTCAGAAAGCTGGTGAGCAGTTGATGCCTATGAGCCTTAATGACGCTCGCGAGCAAGATTATGCATTTGACTTGACCGGTGGAAGGCTTGTTTTTCGAACGCCTTACGGACAACCTCACTCCGTCACCACTGTGGTAAATTTGGTCTCATACTCATCTTGAGCATCTTGTAGGTTGTAACTGAGTCTCTCTGCAGTTGGATGGTGTCCCAGTGGAGGTGGTCCATGCTACTCTGTTCTCCAGACAAAGCTGGCTCGTTCTCCTTGTTGACCTTGTGGCCGCCTGCTCAGTGTGTCAGTATCACTGTTGTAACGATTGCTCTTTCTCTTGCACGGTATATAAGCTTGTTCCTACTAAACAGATGAAGCCATATTTGAGGATGAGGGATACATGTCATGGGAGACTCCAGATGTGCTGTACCCTGGTCTTCACACAACAAACTTCAGCATTGGACTCAATGGAAAACTTCTGGCGCCAACAGTTGCAGAAAAGAAGGGTTACATAATGGAGAAATACAACAACACAGTAGAAATCAGCGTCCCTTATGATGCTGAAGGAGGCCATAGGAAGGTAGTGTTTTATGTACTGTCTGACTGAAGATTTTAATTTATTATTTGGATAAATATGTGCTTGTCTAATTACACTTTGCAGACGTTTGTGTCTGGAGACCTGTATGAGTTCTACACCTATGATTTTTATATGGAGCAAATATCAGTGGATGAAGATGATATAGAGACCAGACTTCGCTTTCACAGGACGATGAGCACTCCGTTACTCAAGCGGCCCGTTTTTGTTGAAAACCGTGAGTCTAAAACACCAATTGCAATTTATATATTTGTTTTAATGTCACGTTCTAAGAAGGCCTTTTAATTACAGGTACTGTTTTAGAGGAGCTCAATTTTACAATCTATCTTGGTGATATTCCTCAAGATGTAACACTGACTTCTGTCCAGCTCAATGGACACACATTTGAAGTCCCTTTAGGAAATGTCACCTTCTCTCTGGAAAAAGTTCTCCATTCAAACAAAACTCATGGCTACACATTGAAGGTGCCTTTTGACGATCCATCCATCATTCAACAGGTAAAAACTGTTTTTAACTCTTTTATATATACATAATTTTTTCCCTAATGTGTGTGTGTATATATACTTGAATTATTATTTATTTTCTCAGTTCTCTAAAGCGGAAATTCAATTTAACCTGGCTCTAAACTACACACTGAACGTCACACCTGAGAACCAGATATACTACCGCTTTGCATCTTTTGTGGCGTTTTTACCTGACCTCTGTAAGTCTGGTAAATCAGGCAGCTCTCCTCTGTTAACCTTTTTTTTTTTTTCTCAGCTAATTGATGTTTCTGCCAATGACAGCTCCTCCAGTGTTTGACGCTTTCTGTTCTGAGAATGGCATCCGCTTTAAACTGGACCATAAGCCTTCGGACTTCATGTGGGAGATCACTGTAGGCTCTGAGCCACTGACATCAGATCTGGCAGCAAAGCAGGGATATGTCATGAGTAACAACAGCCAGAGTTTACAGCTGGATGTGCCTCTACTTTCCCAAGGATACGAAAAAAAGGCAAGATGTGACATTAACTTTATTCTTTTTTTTATTTATTTTTTAATTAAATCTTGTGTTTTGTAGAACTTTAGCTTGAAGGGATTCTTGGGCACTTTTGAGATCATGGTGCGTGATCGTGAAACATCTGAGGTCCAGAGTTCAACTGAGAAGACATGTCCCTTCTTTACTAATGAGCTCATAGGTAAGAATGCACATCACTTTTACACGTACATTTTCTGAAACTAAAATCTTTTTTCTGTAGTGTGTTCAATGGATGGGAGGATGACTGTTGTGGCTGACTTGTCGCTGGCCGTTGCGAGTGGAGGGACCCCTGCCAAAATGACCCTCTTAGACAAAAAATGTGGACCCAAGGAAGTTGACCAGACCAAAGCTCTTTTCTCTTTTCCATTGAACAGCTGCGGTTCTTCTGTAAAGGTAACACTCAGTGAGGAAATTCTACACTAAAAACCTAAAATCAGCGGTGTGTGATGTGAAATCTTTTGGTCCTTAGCTGGTAAAGGGAACAGTCATGTATGAAAATGAGATTGTGTACAGTAAGAAGTCACCCAGTGAAGCTGCTGACAGGTGAGTTAATTGTTTTAAACCATTGATTACTTACTTACTCATTCACTTACCACTATATTTATGCATGACAGGGTGCTACTGCAGTGTGCGTACCCTTTGCCCAGTCTCCATCGACTCTTTTCTTCAATGACCTTCGAATCGGACGCCCCTGGAGTTGGCCGTGTCATTCACACTGCACTGTCTGCAATAGGTACAGTCTGCTTCATCCAAATCAAAATGCATAGAATCCAGTAAATGCAACATTTTTAGGAGAGCACAAAAGAATCAACATTTTTAAGCGTGAACTCAAAACTTATTTATTTAGTCTGGATTTTATGTAGTGTTATCAATTTTTTTTTTTTTTTTTTTTTTTTTTTTTTCAGTATAATTTGTTTTTATCATTTAACTCTATCCTATTTTACTGTGTGAAATAAAGTGAAACAAAGCCACGTTATAAATATTGTATTTTTATGTTGTGAAGCACCTTGAGTTGCATTAAGCTGTATGAAAAGTGCTATATAAAGTTTGATTGTTTTGATTGTTTTTTTTTCTTCTTCTCTCTTATAGAGCTGGACGGTACCTCCAAATTCCCCATTGCACCACAGCAAAGCCTTTATTCATCGGCACGCTACATAAAGGTTTCAGGGTTAAAAGCTTCCAGCTCTCGTGGAAAACGTAAGTAGACTGATTATGATTAAAAAAATTAAAATTATAAAGGAATCATTCTAATCTTGCTCATCTTTTCACAGGTGTGGATGGACCAAAAACTAAAAGCAAAAGCATTATATACATATAAAGTGCCTCAAATGTAATTCATGTAATATTTTTAAGAATTGTGTAATAATTAATTTGATGTTTACTTGTCTTAATGTAATGTATCATGAAAATAAATTGTATTGACTTTAGTAACTTAAAAAAAATCAGTTTCTTGCATTTGTGGACTCTTGGAAAGCTGAAGAAGTAGGTTTAATATAATAGTAATTGTATTTGAACGATAGGAGCCTCATGGGGGCGCTGTTTGTTGTTAATGGATAAACAAACAAGCTGCAGCGTGCGTTTATTTTTGCTCAAAGATGAATCACGTGCTCCTTGTTGACTTAAGTAGAAGAAGTGAAGAAAACAATGGAAACCAGTAAGGGATGTTTTTCTGTAAGTAGTAACATAAACGTAAAATCATCAGTAAAGACAGAGGATTAACAAGCTGCTGTTCTTCAAGCAACAAAGAGTCCTGGCTCCATGCTCCAATAGGACCCTGCACCATCCCACCTTCATGCCGTTATACATGACCCCTGGCCAAAGAGACCACCAAACAGGCAAGAAAAAATACTATTTGAGAATTATTAAGGAAACAATGTGCAGGTTTTTACACAAGACCGGCCCCATGGCTTATATCCTCTGTATTAATGCTGATGACTGAGAAATACCCAAACAACTTGTCATTTTAATACAAATCCTACATGCTGTGCCTTCTCTGAACCAGTGTATTTTTCCATAGTCCACCCCATCACCACACAGGAGTTCTTCTATATTGACCCAACAATGGTATGTGGGGCCAGGATCCCGAACCATGTGAATGAGCTGAAGGTAAGTAAAAAAACACACATTTTAAAATCTGGTACTAGCTCTTTCTTATTTTGTTTTCGCACAGCCCACCCCTCTCTCCTCTCTGTGGGAGCAGAGCTTGTGGAGAGGCTGGAGTTTTAATAACACTGGCCCAGTCTTGTTATATGTGGTTAAGACTTTAAAACCAAAGGGCCTTGATTTAAAATGAAGGGCAGGGATCGGGAAAATTAGCATCTTGTTTTTGTTTTCTTGGTGAAATTGCTCCATGCAGTTTTAAAATCCTTTTTCTTTGTTTTTATGTTGGAGTTTGATTACATGCAGCTCAATACTCCTCCACCCATCATGTCTGCTTCTCCGGCCCCACCAAATCGTCCAGACCCGTTCAGGTCAGTGCAACACCTTGTCAGAAACTTGGGCAGCTCTCCCTGGGAAATGGGCCCTAGTCTTTCTTCAGTGGGCCCACAGTTATCCGTGATCCAGCTCACTGAGGAGGAGGATCAGGCCATCACCAACCTCCTCAAACTACATCACCAGGAGGGGATGTTATCCACTGGGCTGATGGAGGAGGTCTCTTGTGCTGAGGAGCCACTATATTTGGACTATATAGACTGCCCTTCTATGACTCCAGAGCCTTATTTGGCTGATGAAGCATATGAACCGCTCAGGAGTACGTCAAGAGAAGCTGGTTTTGGAAAGCACTGGTCTGATATAGAGCTGGAAGCAGCAAACACCCTTTTTACTCAGTTCAGTCCAAAAGTGGAAGACAAACGAGATCATGCAGATGTTTCTAGGTGCAGCAATTTCTCACTTTCAGATGTGAAGCAAAATTCTGATTTGCCCTTAAATGAAAGGGTGCTGTCAAAGTCAGAGGGAGATGCTTTGTGTGTGCTCTTGAGCCTCGGGACCACACAAAGATAGATATTTGTTTTCTGTGTAACCTTATGTGCAAGAGATAATTTTTGTCACATTTGTTTTGTATTTACAAAGGTATTTTACATTTCTGCCTTAATGCTACTCAATAAAAAGCTAAAAAATTCTTTGTGTCTTCGTTACAAAAAAAGCACTAACTGCCAACAAACCTAAAAACAAGTCTTTTTATTAAAAACAACTCTACTGTTGTACCTTGTTATTTACAACATATTTACAAGTAAAAACATTTACACTGAACTGCAGGGGGAGCTACTGTTCCACAATGGTTAGTGACACAAGGTAATAAGGTAAACAAGAGCTTGTAATGTGGTCATGTTGACATTAACATGCTTTTTAGTGTTAGGCTTTGATTTAAAGGCACTTTCTTATCTGTAATACCTTATTCTGTCAGGAGTTTAACAACATTGTTCTCTAATGCACCGTCATGTTTTTTTTTTTTTTTGGACTTTTACTTTGAAACAAAACATGTATGACATTTTTTGCACTAAGGTCAGAATGAGTGGCATCTCAATCTGCCGGTTCCACAGAGTTAAATCCAGTTCACTTCCAGGTCCACTCTGATAAATCTACCTTCTCCTTTTGTGCTTTACTTCCTGTTGATGCTTCCTAAATAGTCTGTAAAAATAGTTTTAGGCGGCAGTGTGTCCAAAAATACACACAGGTTCAGTTCCAGGTCTAATTCATGGTCCGAGCCTTGCTGTTGGCAACGATGCTTGCTGCTTGCAGAACCCTGTAGCGTTCTCGTAGGTTGCGTCTCCGCACATGCTCGTTGGTGATCTCGACGACATTGTCCGCGGGAAACCAGCCTTTCTGACCGTCAGAGAGGCGAATCCCTTGGTAAAGACCTGGGAAAGGGAGGAGAGAGAGGACGGGAGATAGGGAAAAGGAAGTAGAGCAAAGACGGGAAGGTTTCTGTATTGTTCATGCAAGAAAGTCCAAACAAATTAATAAACTGCTGAGGTATAGGATGGAGGATTGTGGCGATTATGAGGATTGGGGTATATAAACAAACAGTGGGGACATATTAATAGTCATACATGTACTGAGACTGGGACAAAAGGCAATTGTTGAAACCTGTTTTACCATTTCTCATTAATTAACAAACTAATTTGTGTCAGCTAATTGCCCTTCTTACCCTCATTGGTTTTGCGGATGACGTTGACAATCTCAGTGGGCTCCAGGGTGAGTTCGTCTGCTTGTTGGGCAATGTACTGTTCCACACACTGCACTTGAGGGCAATCTTGACACACATGAACAATAATCATTACAAAATAAGCAAAACAATTAAACTTTTTTTTTTTTAATGTATGTACACTTACCCCAGTCTTCATAAATTACTTCACTATCATCTCTATCTGAGTTGGTGGGTTTGGGGAATGCTGCCATCCACCTGTCCATGTCAGACCTGTTGATAGAAAATATTTGTGTTGCTCTTTAAGCACTTTAGTCTGTATTTTTCTGCTTCGGCCAGGGAATTAATTAGGCTCTGCTACTCACTGCTTTGGAGCTTTTAAAAGTCGCTCCATCAGACGTTTCTGATGATTTTCCAAAAGGATGAGGTTAAAGCAGTTCTCATAGGGGCCATTGTTGCAGTTACCTTCATCTACGGACTGCACCTGCACCAAGGAGCGATGAGCGTAGTCCAGTACCACAAAACGATCGGCACTGAGCAAGAGAAAAAGAATAATGGCTAAAATTAATACCTAAAAGCAAAAATAACAAACCAACATATAGGCCTTTTCATACGTTCACTGTGTGCTCTATCAGTGAAATGACATATTCAAACAGCACAGTGGAAAGAAGATAGTGATCTTCCACACTGTCAATAAAAAAGTGAAGCTTGTTTCAGTTGTACTTTGCTGGTTGTTTATTAGTCACATTATCATGTTTATTAGTCACATTATCATTATAAGACTACTAACCCCTTCTTGGCAGTAATGAGGAGAAGATCATTAAAGAGGAAGAGGTAGACAGGGTTGAACTTTGCCCTCATGTTGAAGAGAGTTCCTCCTTTGGACATTTCCTGTAGCTCTCCCTTCTTCTCCAGGTATCGTGTGGGGGAGATGATAGGGACAGCCTGAATATGACAAAATGTGAGTCAATAAATGACTTTTGCAAAGAATTTAATGTCAGAAATCAGAAATCTGACCTTTAGCTTGTCGAACACTAGAGTTTTTGAGATATGAATCAGCTCCTCCATTTGTTTCATCTTACCAACTTCAGAGTTGCACTCGTCAATTATCTGCATGTCGTTAGGAGCATGAAAAAAGACAAATATTAATTCTGAATTTAAAGAGGAAGAAGAAGAGGAATAATTCAGTGAAGGCCATTTACCTTTGCCACGGAAGTCAAAGCCTTTGAGGCGGTCTCCTCCTCTGTTGTTTTCTCCTTTGTCCTTTTCAGGATATTCTGAAACAACAAACAACTTTCTATTTATAAATCAGACACAAAGCGTAGTGAGGGTCCGCCTGTATGTTGGCTGTGCAAATAGGATCAAGACATAGTGATGTTTGAGACAGAGGTAGACTGGAATGAGGATGTTCAACAAAACATGACTTACTTCCTGTGAATTGAAATGGTCAGTAAATACACAGGGCAGACATTTTGTTTTGATCCCAAAGCAAAGAAAATTATTTTAAACATTGCAGTCAATATTTTTCTGGTCAAAATAATAGAATAGAAACATATTGAGTCAGGTGAGTGAAATGTTAGTTGTTGTCTCTAAATAATACAATCTGTTTTCTGTTAATGAGACACTCTCCTCTGATGCACTTTTATATGGCTTACCTCAATAAGCATTTTGAGCCGTGTTATTCTCTGAAAGGGCAGCAACAAGAAAGACATGAAGGGCAGGCGTTGGCACTGAGGGGACTCCTGCAAACGAGTAATGACTGCAGCAAACTGCGCATTGTTCTTCCTGTAAATATACACATGGAATAACAGCAGAATCATTGCACTTTTATAAGCACAAACTTAGTTAAAATAACATTGTAGTCAAACTTCATTTCTATAATGTACTGTAATGAAAATATGATCTCTGAAATAAAAAACTGCTTACAAAAGAGAGGAGTAGGTCTTCTCTTGGTAGATCTGGTTGCGAACATAGTCGATGTAGGCAGGAAAGTTGTGCTGTGCATGGTAATGTATAATGTCACAGATGTCTGAGAAGACAATTTTCTCAAATATGCGATCTTCCAAGTCTTTCAAGAACCTGTTGTGAGACAAGGCTAGGGTGTTAAAAAAGCAAAACAGGTAATAAATAAGCATTGAATATTTGTCTAAACATTCCCTTTCCTTTTGTGACATTTGTTTGACTAGTTGGAGCTAGAAGCCATCAATCAGGGTTTATCTTTTTCTTGGTTTTCCATGACATCTCCATTACCTTTCACCTAATTTCTCTGGCTAAAATGCCTTCATTGTTCCCTCTTTATAGAATAACCAAAGATTTAAATCAAAAACCCTTGGCCTGTACATTTCCAGTTACTTCAATGGCATTTCACTTTTCCTATTTCTGTATGAACCCTGTTGATCTCTTTCCGTTTTGCCCTCCTTTTCTCACCTCTCGCTGACCTCGCGGATCCTCAGTACGTTGGAGAAAAGAACTTTTCTGTCCCTGATTACCATCGTCTCCTCCAAGTCCCTGCTGTCAAAGAAGTGATCGGTCATTACGCGCAGCGACCGAAGGTAAGAGGCCTCAGATGTTAAGACCTCAAACATACTCTGCCGGAGAAAAAGTGGGTGTTAACATTCAGCCAATGTCTCTGACTGTTGAAATTGTAAATAAACAACATTTTCAGTAAATAATGACTGTTGGTCCTGCTGCACTACGTCTTCAAAGTCGGGCTGACAGTAAAAGCTTTCAGAAACTTGGCATTGACTCAAAGATTTATTACATTAAAGCATTGATAAACACTTGATACTCTATCCCCGCATTGATTTCTTTTTAAGGCATCTATTTTCCACACATTAGTCGCTCCTCTGTCTTGTCTTATCATCCCTCACCTCCTGGTATTTGCACTCTTCAGGGCTGAGTTGCTCCAGAGCTCCACTGTCCCGTACGGCTTGGAGGTCCTGCCACAGGGTGTTTTGGGCCGGAGTGGGCACCGGACTGCTTCTGTTGGTTCCTTTGCCGGTCCCAGTGCCACCAGACCGTCGAGCAGCCAAATCCATGGAGAAGTCAACACTTGTTTTGCTGATGTTCCGGCAAACTGTCTGCCGCTTGATCTCCTTAGTGATGACAGTGGCACGATACGTCTGGTACAAGGGCTCTGCGGTGAGAGGCAAGGCCAACACAGTAAACTGTATGTAATACTACTGAATACATGAAGTCACACACTGGTACCTTACCATCCTGTAGCCTGAAGTCCCAGTCTAATGAAGACTGCTTCTTGAGTGAGAGACTTCTAACTGGACGTCTGAGACAATAAGAGCAGAATTTATTCACCAAAAATATGTTACTGATATTAGTTCTAATAATGTGTGGAACAAGACAAAGTAAATTAAAACTTACGGCACATCCTCAGTCTCTTCATTCTCTTCCTCATGCATTTCATTTTGTTCTTCTTCTGTAAGACAATTGAATGGTCCCCATGTTAGATTTACAGTGAGGTTTAAACTCTTTTTAACCCTGTACAGTGAAAAATGACAAATAGCTTCAATAAGAGGAAACCTTTTATCAGTGTGAAGGATTGCACCGAGGCGATGCTCAGTCTCCGGGGCTCTGTCTTTGGAGGAGGAGGTGGGGGTCTGTGAGGCAAGAGGGGGCTTCTGGGCGGGGTGGTGGCCTGGTGTGGACTCGGGCCGCTGGCTGTGGAGCTGTTTGGGGACTGGGGCCTCAGGAATCGCCACTCCTCCAGTGTTGGCTGTGGGAGTGGGATGGCAGTCCGCTGCACTGGTGTGAGGCTCCGACTGTCCAGAGTTAGAGGCATACGTGGTGGGATGGCGGGGGGAACGTCCTCTGGGCTTGGGACTAACCCAGCTTGAAACTCAGACGTCGGATCTGAAGTGCTGTAGGACAGTTTAGAGCGATGAGGTTTCCTGACAGTGATGAGAGGGATGTCCAGTTCTCTGCACTGAGCGATGCTCTTTTTAGGAGTGGGGTCAACCACGGGAAGAGTAGCTTCATAAATACTCTCATCTTCATCTAGAGTGTTTTGTTTGTGGTTTGAAGGGGAATGGTTCTGTTTTGGAGGAATGGGGGGAGACTGAGAGCGAGGAGCTGATAAAGAGCTCAGGGCAGTGAGAGGTCCAGGGTCAGACCGCCTCCTGTGACCCTCGCTAATTATAACACCCAGATTATGGTGGAACTTGGCTTTTTCTTGTTTCCAAATTTCAGTGTCGTCCACCACTGAAGACCCATCCACTTCATCCCCTTCCACACTCTCCCCCTCCCCTCCTCTCTCCACCTCCTCCTCCTCCTCGTCATCCCAATCCTCCTCCCTATCCTCTTCATCTTCTTCATCATCCTCTCCTTCTTTATCCTCCTCCACTGTGCCCACAGGGACCCATACGAGCATCATGCCGGGCCGCTGGAGGTGGCACACGCAGCTACAGCCAGGTTCGCAGCAGGGACTAAGAGGAGTGTCTGGACTGTGCTCTGCCTCTGCTTCTCCTCCACTGTTCAGCCGTACCTCCACCTCTTTACCGTCAGGCGCTGCATCAGAAATAAATGCACACAATCAGCCTTTAGGAAAGCAAGGAGAGAGGCATCTTGCTCATGTCAGATTCATTAGGCTAAAGGACACACACAGGCCATTTCCTGTCTGATAAAAGCTTTACCCACCTGCCCTTCTCTATACTGGACAAACTGGACTGTCCAGTCAGCACATCACCACCACACAAATAAAGCATGTCTGCAGAGCATTAAAGGCTGTCTTCAAATATTTATGGAAAGTTTTTTTTTTGGGAGAGAGAACAAGGAGGACTTGCATTGTTAAAAATCCAATATTGACAGAAGGAAATTAATAAATAAGGAAAAACAAAGGTTAATCAGAAGGTTAATGAATTAGTGAAGGGGAATATGTCAAAGAGGAATAGCACTCAGGATGACAAAAATAACTCTCTTGCATCTATTTATGCAAATTTCAAATCTCTTGTGGTGCAACTGAACACAATCAATGGAGTTAGCATTAAACATATGATAATAATGATGACTTCACAGTATTCAAAATGATAATTGCACTGATTTGTTTTTCAATAAAGGGATTTAGTAATTGCAAAATTAATAGTGTGTACATTTTTTATACCGAGACAGGAACCAAAACAAAGAAGTGGTGGAGAGGCTGCAATGTGCCTTTTTCTTAGGTTCCTTTATTGTTGAGTCAGTGAAAAGTCATGATGACACAGCAGTGTCATGTGCACGTTAGATTTTTTTATTTTATTTTATTGCACCCTCAAATACAATTCCTTTCGTTTCATTTACTCTCATCTTTTTCAGGTAATCAGCTGACCTGCAGAACCTGTTTATGGCTCTTATTAGTCAGCGGCACCACACCTGACAGTCAGAACAACACCCTTAGCATACACACAGAAACTGCACAACACGGAAATGTCAACTAATCTACAGTACATTGTATTTGAGGAACAAGTGTTATGTGTCTCCAGTATCACTTTTATTGTTTCATTTTATGTTTTTTGCACAAAGGAAAAGTAAAGTAAAGGTACAGGTGAATCTCTCATGTTGCATAAATGTACATAAGGAAGGAATAATAAAGAACTACAGGGTACCATTTCAAAAACAGATCCCATAAAATAGTGTTTCATTTAAGGCCACACTAACCTAGACACTACAGTGTACCTAGACACTTCCAGGTTCAGGTGTTAAACCAAGACTGATCTAAAATACTAAATGATTCAAGATAAAAACAGAGATGCTTTACCTGACCGGCCTCCTTCCACGCTGATACTATCCTCCTCATGTTCTCCAACATCTTTCTGTTTTTGCAGGAATTTGCTCCTTTTCAAAGGCAGTGGAGGAGGCTGCTCTGTCTCCAACTTAAGCGGCAAACTGAAGCGTCCAGGTTTTGGTTTTATGGTGGGAGGCCTTTTAAATCGCCTGGCGACGCGTTTCGCATCTCCATTTGTGTGTTTGGCTCTTATCGCGCTGGGGGCTTCCTTCTCTTGGCTGAACTTACTCACTATGCTCTTGACCTTCCCACCCGAGAGCCGTGCAGTGCTGCCCCTTTGGCCCAGTGGAGGAGAGTCGGGGTGCAATGGCTTTGGAGGGAGCTCTGGACGAGGTTTGGGCTCACTTTTGAGACTCGAAGGTGACGGGGACCGTTGAGACGTGTCTGGAGTAGACATGGTGTCTTCAGAGCTTAGTTTATGATGTTTTCATTCGTTGCACTGACCAAACACAGGCCAGGCTCTGAAGGCAAAGGTCACTGAGAGCACGTCATCCTCATCTGAAAAAGAAAAAATGTGTTTAACAAATTTGGAAATTAAAAATCTGGTGTGAGCACAAAACAACTGAAAATACTAAACCTAAAAAAGTAGTAAAATAAAAAAAGATGGAAAGGTGTTGGACAGCAAAGAGTCTACAATGTTTAACTCTGGTAATGACAATCATAAAATGTCTTAAAACAACTTTTTTATATTGACTACAACATTTACAACAATTCTACAATGTCCCAAGGCGAGTTTAATCATCAGCTTAGACTTTAATCTGTACAATGTAAGGCCTCAGAAGAAAAATGAACTTTGCCCTGTAAGAAGCCCTTCCCTCAACCACTACATTCCCTACCCGCAATACACTGACTATATGCTTATCATATTCAGAAATGGGAACTGCCTCTATTTCCCGTAAAGCTCCAACCACCTTGCTCCTAAATGTTTTATGAATGACGCAGGAGAGCATATAATGTGTTTACTCATTCACTACAATAAAAGCAGGAATGTGTCAGCAGTATTAGATCTGAGTTTCTATTTTAGAAACAAAAATGATCGGCGGTGAGTCTAAAAATCAGTGCACTAATGTGATTTCACTTTCAGAACAGGTCTGGCAAGTTTAATAATTTTTTGTTGAGACATTCTGCATGATTCATACGTATTAAACATTTACATTCACTCCACCTTGTCTACACAGTACCGCTAACTAGAAAGACACATACAATATTAATACATATTTAAATATGCAATTTTTATGTGGCCATTTTCACTCATAAAGTTACAGTTCAGAAATTGCAATCTATCTCTTTACTTTGCTTCAAACTTCATACAAAGTCACACACAATGTAGGTGACTTTTGCGCACCAATGTTTACTGACAATTTTGAAAAACATAAATGATCAAAATAGTTCCAAGGTTTTGCAGGATGTGTGGTAACCTTGTGTTACTTTCATTGTATTCCTGAAAATACAAATGTTGACACAGACACTGTCATGCATGATTCAACTCTGCACACACAAGGACATTTCCAATTCAAATTTCCATTGCTATTCAGGTAAGAAGTCAAACCAAGAGCTAAAAAAACAGACCCATGACGACGGCAGTGAAATCTCACTTCTGTGGAGAGTGACCAAATGCTCATGCTGCACATTCTTTGTCTATATTTTATAAATGTGTGTGTGACAGCTGATGCAATACCAAACCAAATGGGGGTTAGTCATGCTATGAGTCATGCAGCAAAAAAATAACTACACGCTACAGGAACTGTAGCGTGTAGTGACATGTAATTTGGATTACAAGCATCAGTCAAACAAGTACAAAGATATTGTAACAACTGAGTTTATAATAATAATAATCATGGACTACTTTCAAGACTAATATTCAGTTGTAGTGTCATTTATTAAAATGCATTAATGTCATGAAATCACAGCCATTTGCCAAATTTCAATAGGTTTAATCTATGTATGTAATAAAAAAATAAACCTATAAAAATGGAGTAATACTTTAAATGAGACATTCACAAGGTCAACCGGATTATATGAACTTTCATTTTAAGGTGCTCATAATCTCATGTGATGCCCAGACTAGACTAGGCAACATTTGTAAAGTATGTAATCATCAGTAGTGCCTAATAATAACAGGTGAACCAAGGCATGTCAGAGAGTCATCAGTGTGGATGGATGTGGGACGTCTCTTTCAGCACAGCCCTCTAAAATCAAGAACACCGGCAGCCAGTAGCTGTTTGCAACTAAAGAAAGTGCACCAGCTCGTCGGACCAGTTTGAAAGACATGTACACGCCACTTTGTCAGTGAGCTTTAATAAAGAGTCAGACAGGGTTTCAGATTTCATGGCAGCTGGGAAACATTTCTAGAAGAAAATTGATGGATCATTTGAATCTACTTGAAAACATGAAGTTTCACCAAAATCTCCAAATCAAAATAACCATTTTATTTCAACTAAATACAAGACACCAGAAAATGACATCATAGCATTGTCTGGTGTGGCTTTGAGAGCGTGTAAGGGTATAATGAAGGTTTGTAGAGTTACATTTTGCCCCCAGGTCACTCTCATTGTCCACAGGGTGACATTAAAACCACTAACAGGAGGGTGCGTTCACTCCAAAAGCATTCATAGGGACAGTTAGGATCACAAACTACACTATTGTGTATCAATGCAACTATAGACCAAATACACCAGAGGTTACACTCTTCTCTTGACTCTCTTTCAATACACCCCCACTAGACTTCACCTCTTTTGTCTCCTTAGGCTGTATTGACCTGGTTAGCTCAATAGCAGAATGTCCAGTCTGCTGGTCTTCACACACAGTCCGGCTGGGTCAGTGGGCTACTCATTCTTCTGAGTGAGAGTATTTATCTGAGTCTCTAAATCAAACCAGCCAAGTACCTAACAAGAAGAATATGGTGTGTGTGTTTACAGTATGCCATCTGCTCTGATCGGAGCCTAATGGGTCAGTGGGTCTAGACTGAGTAGGGGGGCTGTAGTACACTGTGGTTGGCTGGTATCCACCAATGCACATGTGATGAGAGTGGAAGCTCCATGTTGGCCAGGAAGAAGAAGAAGAGGGGACGGAAAGGTGTGTCGGAAAAGGAAAACACACACAAACACGGGGGGAATGCAGGAGAATATAAATAAACGCCGGGCTTGGTCAAATAAATGGCACATGAGCAGCCAAGCAAAGATTAAATGGGTGTGTGACAGCTGTTATGTTACAGGTATTTAAAGAATGTGGTAGGAAGACATTTAAACACATTACAGTAGCCATATAGCATATATAGCTAATAAAACGATTCTAATATTTGTGTATAATAATAATAATAATAATAATAATTGTAATACGTGATTATATTCTGATTTTCATTGTTATCCTTATGAATTTAGTGTGGTGTAAACGGTGCCAATTTCATATATTTGAAAAAATATACATTACATTAAAGTTACAATCATTTCTAAAGAGATAGCCAAACAAAACTCAATTTAAGTTTAACTTGGTCAAATAAGTGCCGCAAAATATTGTTGCTGCCACTTCCCTCAAGGGAACAGGTGCTAGAGGCGATCCAACCTACACAACGCACAAGAAATTCAATTAAACATTAAACAAAACTCAAAACTTACCTGTGTTTTTATCCAGACGTGTCCGAACACCTCCTTTGAGCTGCTGGTTTAACAGTCCAGAGTCCTTAGCTTGGACAAAAACACTATATTCAAATCGCGGAGCTAAGTGCAGTGCAGCAGCTCCTAACTTTTCACTTGAGACGCGAACAGGAGAAGGACGACGTAAAAAAAGCAACTTATTGGACAAAGATTTTTATGAAACAAAGCCGTCAGTCCGGGGTATTATTGCTGTTTTGACAGGACCGTAGTGTGTGCTCCCATCATCCCCCTGTTGTTGTCTCTTCTTTGTTACGGCAGCTTGTGTGAGAAGAGCGGACAGGAGACAGGGGGGTCCTCAAGCAAAAGTGTGCAAAGCAACACAAGAAACATCCGGGAAATGCTACAAAATAAAACTAATTTCATCTACATCCAACGTCAAACTCGAGTTAAAAACCCAATTAGGTACATTTTTATTAAGTCTGACACGACATATAGTAGGCTGATGTCAAGGTTTCCACCCTTCTTTATGTTTTGAGGTTTTAAATTGAAAGTTTTATTTTGACGGTGCTCAAATGTAGGAAAGGGACTATGAGGTACTGTGCTGAGCTTAACACAAACTTTTTTTTACTTAACTCTAATTCTGTTATAGTAACATTGTAAATTCTCAGTGATTCGTATTAATAAAACTTGCTATAATGTTAAATGTTGACTGAGACGTATAACCACAGCCTAATCCACAATCTGCAATGTTATTACTTTTATACAATTCAGAAAAATAATACTGCTTTCTGATCTTTCATGTTGTTGCACTGAAGAACCAACCACCTACATTTATCTGAGGTAATGCTTTCCGCTGCCCCAATGACAACACGGCAGCTTCCATAACCTTTTACCTCTATTTTGTACCCTACCTCCACCTAGCGCCTCATTTTAGTAAGACAAGATATTAAACCAAGATCGATGATGCCTTCTTCTCCAATTGATAAACTTGTTTGATATTCAGCAAGCTTGGATTAACAAATAGTTTAGTAAGAGTATAGAGTAATTTCAGTGAAGCATGATGGTGTCTCCCACAGAGCTTTACAACAGGCCCCTATGAATGAGAAGTAGACCCGGTCAGTTTCACGGACGTGAGGCACCGCATGTGATTATATATAAAAGACTACATACACAGTAACCAGTCAAGGTGCAGCACTTGAGTATTTGTATAACTCTAAAACTGTGTGGTGTGCCAGGCTAATGCGTGTTTGTGTTTGGATATTTAGAGCGAACGCCACTTGGCTCTATTTAACGTGGATGCTCCTACTGCGTAAAGATACTGCGGCATTTCCTTTATCCTACTGAGTCGCAGTGCATGCATGTATCGCTCCGCCGGTATAGGAAATGCTGCTGAACCAATCGCATCTGTGTTTACACCATCACCTGTCAAACACACACCCTCTGCTGGATTTTCTCTCTGTAAGGTAGGAATTCTGTAATTATTATTTATCCGCTGGTGACCAACTTGTTAGCATTATAATTTAAGCTCTCGTACAACCAGCAGCGTAAAAAGCCGGTCTGCTCACATTAGAAAGCGTTGGAAGGGTTAGCGCCCTTAGCCTGCGAGCTGAGGCTGGTTATCTTTCCGCCTGGCTTGTTTTTTAGCCGATTATC
This sequence comes from Rhyacichthys aspro, assembly GCA_036850595.1. NCBI lineage: Eukaryota > Metazoa > Chordata > Actinopteri > Gobiiformes > Rhyacichthyidae > Rhyacichthys > Rhyacichthys aspro. The sequence continues at coordinate 8,415,809 of CM072165.1, read as the reverse complement.
AGAAAGTCCTTGTGCCTAATCATCCCAGGCTGAGGTCGGAGCAGAGCTACGTGCGTTAGCTTAGCAAACCCTGCTAACAAATATAAACTCTCATGTTCACGGGCAGCGGTAGTAGAGGTGAATGTAGCCTTTAGGCTAACAGGAGCGACCATGCAGCGCATCTTCAAGCTAGCATCCTAAAATATATTCGGCTGAAATGAGATGCGTTTAGCGGTTTCGTTGGCTAGCACAGCGCACAATACATACATCATTGTCTATAATCGACCTTTGGCACACTCACGTAAGTAATGAAACGGTTTTAAATATATATCTTCTGCCACATCAATTTATTGGTGTGTAGCAAACCGAGAGCTTTTTGTTTCTGATATTTTTTTGTCGTTCTAGGCATTTTATATTAAATAGAGCCTATATTCAGAGTAATTGGCAGAATAACATTTGCTATTAGTTATATAGTAATTACCACGCATTAAACTACATTTTATTTTAATATTTATGTAAATACTATTTTTACATATAACTGTCCTGAACCCTGTGTTTGAAACATAATTGAGAATACTGTGCACACACACACTGTAAATCATTTATATATTATTAATTTTTATTTCTTGTGCATGGATGCTTGCAAAATACTATACCTTTTGTGTACTAGTTTTGTATTTATTGTATCTATTCTACAAAGCACTTTGACACTCAAGTTTATATAAATACTACAGTGATTTAGGTGACTGTACCCTTATACGTCGCAATATGACTGGAAATTTAAAAAGATGTGCATTTCCTTTGGTAACCTACAACACCTGTTTGTAAAATATACAGTTAAGTGGAGAGAGGTGGTAGCTGTAAATCAGACCCAGACAGTGGGAGTGCAATTTGAGTATTAATATTATACTATTATCAATCCAGCCCATAAAGTGTAAAAGTTCTGACTTTAATTGTCACTTTTAAGACTAATGTTTTCTGTGCATATAGGAGCTAAAAAACAAAATCAGACTGAAGCGCTTACGGTAGCCACTACCTGGACGGACTCTCTGGCAATTGACCTTTTGCAGGTAAGTCTGAGCATCACACAATAGAGTAAGACAATGCCTTGTGGATTCAGCTACACTGATGCACTGTAATTGTTATAGTGTATTAAGAAAAGTGGATTTTAGACAGTAGTTTAATTTTTTTTTTGTAATTACCTTATTATTAACCACACATTATTACTTATGGAAAAATACAGCTAAATATTAAGCTTGACAACTTTGTTAAGACATTTGGTGCATGTCTGATACTGATGCAACAATGCTTACTTTTTCATAATGCTGTGAAGCTGCATCCCTTAAAATGTCAGCAATAGGTCTTTTTATTCTTGGTCAGCCTTAAGCTGCCGACTTGTGGTTACTAAATCCCTGAGGCTTTGATGCACTTTGTGTTTGTCTCTGGTTTGTAAGGTGTTAATTGGGGTATCTCAGGTGTAAGTGTTCAGTTTAGCAATGCCACAGAGGCAGCAGCTCCTATCTTCTGGGGCTTGTGGAAAATAATCTCATAATACACAGAAATCCATTCAAAGGAAATTGTTGATGATATGGATCACCTGTCGTAACCTTTCAAATTCTGTAAGGTTATATTTGATTTTTTTTGCGATTTGGTCATAGTGGAATAGCGGAATAAGACTTGAACCATGAGCTCAGTGGCAGTGTTGACACCGGAGAGCTTTGCGGAGCACCGCAGTGGCCTCAAGGACCAGGAGATTACAGGTAAACTGTTTTTAGTTTTTTTAGTAATGTTTATCATTAGTCTTTTTATGAATATACTTCTGTTTATACCACCATACATAGACAATACACACTTGTTACTATTTATCTTTACCTCCTCTGGCAGGGTGCGTCCCAGAGGATGAAGCTTACATCCCAACCTACCTTGAGGCCTTCCCTCCGCTCCCAGAGAAAGGCACACCAGGGGAAAAAAGTGGGGAACCAGTATCAGTGTGGGGTAGCAAGATCAGGCCCATCAAAGCCTCTGTAATCACCCAGGTAAAACATAATTACATTCAGCTTTTGTTTTCTCTACATGTATACTTCTATGTACAGCCTTGATGAGTTTTTCTATCATTTTACCAGTTAAGTATTCAGCGTGTATTGCTCCTGGACCAAAATGTAAAAAAATGTAAATAACATGTAAATAAATGTACTAACATTGCCAGAGACATGAACTCTCTTTCTCTCTGTGTCAAGGTTTTCCATGTTCCCCTGGAGGAGCGTCGATACAAGGACAACAGCCAGTTTGGAGAGGGTGAGGAGGCCAAGGTGTGCTTGGACATCATGCAACGAACAGGAGCACACATTGAGCTTTCTCTGGCTAAAGACCAAGGCCTGTCCATCATGGTCACTGGAAAACTGGACTCTGTCATGAAAGCTCGCAAGGAAATAGTAGCTCGTCTGCAGACTCAGGTACATTTACCTGCTACATTCTTGGGGCATGTTGTCTGGTGTCTAGATTAATCTAAACACCAAATAGTAATTATTATAAACGTAATGATTTTCTAGGCATCAGCTACGGTCGCCATCCCCAAGGAACACCATCGCTTTGTAATTGGTAAAAATGGTGAGAAACTCCAGGAGCTGGAACTGAAGACGGCTACTAAGATTGCAATACCTCGACCTGATGATCCCAGTGCTAACATCCGTATCACTGGCACCAAGGAGGGAATCGAGAAGGCTCGCCATGAGATCCTTCTCATTTCTGCTGAACAGGTAGGCCAGGAATCCAAATGTTTTTTTCTGGTTCATATAAACCCATATTTACCCATACTTAATATATACTTTTCTCTTAATGACAGGACAAGCGAGCTGTGGAGCGTCTGTCTCTGGAAAAGGCCTTCCACCCGTTTATTGCTGGTGCCCACAATCGCCTGGTGCAGGAGCTGAGCCAGGAAACGGGTGCTCGCATCAGCATCCCCCCACCCAGCCTGCCCAAAGATGAGATTGTCATCACTGGGGAGAAGGAAGCTGTTGCGCTCGCTCTCAGCCGTATCCGGGCCATCTATGATGACAAGGTACCATCACAATGAGAGATAGTGATCACTCTCTGATATGTACAATCCGTCTTACTCATTTGTTTAGATTCTTATTTGCAATGCTTTTGTTACACAACAAGCAAGAAGGTACGGCTGGACAATATCTTTGGTTTTTAAGATATATCTATATATTTTTGTAAAAGCCTGTATTTTTAATACCGACATACAGTTTGGTAATTTGCCTGTTTGTCTCCCTGTCTCCGAGCTGTGCAACCGTATAAAACCCACCTTTAAATTTTCTATTTTAAATTACTCTATTCCATCGTTGTATCTGTGTCCCATTACATATGCCTAGCTTTATATACGTTATCTCATTATTTAAATTACTTGTTGTGGCTTTTTGTATCAATAATAGAAGGTACAAAGGCACAAAACAACTTTAAATGATAGATGGAAGGGACACACATCAGATTAGTGCCGGTGAGAGGCGAACTGGAGATAATGTGGAGAGAAAATTGGATTTGACGGGAACAACAGGATGAGAATGCTAATGTTATTTAGTGCATGTATGTGAGAGTAAAATCTTTTAGTTTTTCTTGCTTTTAGTCACTCCTTATTACTTCCCTCTGTCTGTGCTCATCTTTTCCTCATGCCAATCCTTATCTGCTCTATGATTTCTGTTTCCTGCCATTCATGTTACTTTCTGTCTCCTGTTGTTTTCACATCCATCCCGCAATGAGACCCTTAGTTTTCTTTTTGCTTCCTGTGACCACTTCCCCTCTCCACGGATGTTGTCCAAATGACTATATAATCTCACTCTCCACTCAACAGAAAAGGAAGACCACAACTATCTCAGTAGAAGTGAAGAAGTCTCAGCACAAGTACATCATTGGACCTAAGGGCAATACTCTGCAGGAGATCCTGGAAGCTACAGGCGTGTCTGTGGAGATGCCACCGCTGGATTCAGCCTCAGAGACCATCATCTTGAGGGGGGAGCCTGATAAGCTAGGTCCTGCTCTGACACAGGTGTACGCAAAGGTAATTACTCTCTGCCATTGTTGTTTGCGTATTCTTTTGTGTGTAAAACTGCGTTGGCATCAATGTATTTTGTCTGTGTGCAGGCTAAGAGTGTGATGGTAGTAGAGGTGACGGCTCCCGCCTGGCTGCATCGCTTTATCATTGGGAAAAAGGGACAGAACATTGGCCGGATCACGCAGCAGTTACCACGGGTAAGTAGCGAGGAATCATAATACAGCACAAGTGCAAAGGTATTGTAACAGAATGGTAGAAATGAATATAAAATTTAGCAAGTTAGTTTTCCTGTGTTAACATGATTAGGTTTCATGGCTCATCCGTCCTCATTGATTTGTGTGTAGGTTCATATAGAGTTTACTGATGGAGAGGAGCGCATCAGTCTGGAGGGACCAACAGAGGAGGTGGAGCAAGCTCAGGCACAAATACAAGAGATCATCAAGGACCTGGTCAGTACACACACGCTGCCATATTCTCAATTGCTGCGAACCAAAATACTATAAGATGTAAAACCAAAGAATTGTCCATTTTTTTGTCTTTCTCTTGTATCCAGTTGGTGAGGATGGACTACACTGAAGTCTTCATCGATCAGCGTTTCCACAGACACCTTATTGGAAAAAATGGAGCTAACAGTGAGTGTCATTTTTGACAACAATTACGTCAATTGCAACAACCTTTAGGGATTTTTCAATGGCACTTTAAGGCTATTACATGTATTGTCTCTTTAGTTAACAGAATCAAAGAGCAGTACAAAGTATCCGTCAGAATACCCCAGGATTCAGAGCGAAGTGGCCTAGTTCGTATTGAGGGTGACCCCAAAGGAGTCCAGCTGGCACGAAGGGAGCTCATAGAGATGGTTCAAAGAATGGTGAGAAAGGCATATGATTTGATGCAGTCATACAAATCTTTTATGTGGCTTTCTTGGTATATTTTCCAATTTGCAGGAAAATGAGAGAACCAAAGACATGATTGTAGAGCAGAAATATCATCGGACAATCATTGGCCAGAAGGGGGAAAAGATCAAGGAGGTTCGAGACAAGTTCCCTGAGGTAAAAGTAACATTTTTTACTGTCTTATCATCAGGGTTATATAATGGCCTTGATCTGATTCACTTGTAATATAATTATATATTTCTATATTATCTGATTGTCTTCTAGGTGATCATTAATTTCCCAGACCCATCGCAGAAGAGTGACATTGTTCAACTGAGAGGCCCAAAGAATGAGGTGGAGAAATGCGCCAAGTTTCTTCAGAAAATTATAGCAGACTTGGTATGACCCTAAGTGCCCTTTTTCATGTGACATTTTATCTCAGTCGCACAGACAGTAACTGCCAACTTCACAACATCTCTTTGTTCTTTTTGTAGATCGAGAACAGCTTCTCACTCTCTGTTCCCATCTTCAAACAGTTTCACAAAAATATCATTGGTAAAGGCGGCGCTAACATTAAGAAGGTAGGAGTATTTGGGATAACTTAGGATAACCTAAGACCTACACACTTTTATTTTAAAGAAAATCCATCTGTAGCTTTTATAATTTGGAATGAAGATATTAAAAATTCACATGTTCTTCGTCAGATCCGTGAAGAAACCAACACTAAGATTGACCTACCAACAGAAAACAGTAATTCTGAAATGATAGTTATTACTGGGAGGAAAAGCAACTGTGAGGCTGCCAGAGATCGAATCTTGGCAATACAACGAGAGCTGGTGAGAGGAATTACAGTCAGATGCAACAGAAATGAGTCTTCATGAAACAGTCAGTCACAAAGGAACTTTGTCTGGCCACAGGCAACATGAACTTTTTCTGTTTTATATTCTCTAAGGCCAACATTAAAGAGACAGAGGTCACCATACCGGCAAAGTTGCACAACTCTCTGATAGGCTCTAAAGGCTGCCTTGTCCGCTCCATAATGGAAGACTGCGGTGGGGTCCACATCCACTTCCCATCTGAAGGCTCAGGCTCAGATAAGGTCACCATTCGAGGACCAGCTGGTGAGGTGGAGAAGGCCAAGAAACAGTTGCTACAATTGGCTGAGGAGAAGGTAAGATAAAGGAGAGAAAGATTTGACATGCTTTAGGAGAAAAACAGACTGCAAATGTTCAATTATGTGTAATAAAGTTTGTTTCTAAAAAACGTTTTTCTTTTTCTGTGATCTTCAGCAAGTCAACAACTTTACAGCTGAGCTTCAGGCCAAGCCAGAATATCATAAGTTCCTGATTGGCAGAGGAGGGGCCAATATCCGCAGAGTACGGGACAAGACAGGGGCCCGAATCATTTTTCCATCACCAGATGATGCAGAGCAAGAATTGATTACTATTGTGGGGAAAGAGGAAGCTGTTCGTCTGGCTCAGAAAGAACTGGAATGTTTGCTCAAAAACCTGGTAAATGCACATATTGTTCTGTTATGATTAAAGCTGCAAGAGTGTAAAAGTCTTACTAAACACTCACTTCTCTCTGTTGTTTCTGTGTAGGATGATGTGGTGGAAGACAGTATGGAAGTGGACATTCGCCACCACAGACACTTTGTGTGCCGGAGAGGACAGGTATTGCGAGAGCTGGCTGAAGAATATGGAGGTGTTGCTGTGAGCTTTCCTCGGACTGGAGCCAATAGTCAAAAAGTCACTCTGAAAGGGGCAAAAGACTGTGTGGAAGCTGCAAAGAAACGCATCCAAGAGATTATTGAAGACCTGGTAACAATAAATGAAATATACTTTCATTTCAAGTGATGGAAAAATGCTTAAATATGATAAGGCTCTCTTACTTGTTTGGTGAACAGGAGTCCCAGGTGAGTGTAGAAGTGGCCATCCCTCAGCGTTACCACAGAGCTGTCATGGGCCCTAAGGGCTGCCGTATTCAGCACATCACCAGGGAGCATGAGGTCCAAATAAAGTTCCCTGAGAGAGAAGAGAGCACTGCAGGTCAGAGACAACATCACACAATATAAACTGCTTTGATTAAGAACTGCATGTACTTTCTGCTATTTGTAAATTAAAATAATATTCGGCTGTTGCATTTAATTCTTGTATTTTTTGTGACATCATTTGCAGGCCAGGAAGCTCTACTACAAGAGAATGGGGATGTTAGTCCAGAGGTTGACTTTATTCCCCGAAAGTGTGACATTATTAACATCTCTGGACGGGCAGAGAAGTGTGAAATTGCTAAAGCCGCTTTGTTGGTAAGGTCTGCATAAAATGAGCCACACTTGTATGAAGATTTCTTCACTTAACTCACGTAACTGTTCTTCAGGCCTTGGTACCCATCACGGAGGATGTTAAAGTGTCCTATGAGCTCCACCGCTACATAATCGGACAAAAAGGCAGTGGAATCAGGAAGATGATGGAGGAATATGAGGTTTGTTGACTAAACACAAAACCTGTTTATTGTTTTTAATAAAAAGACGAAAAGAAATAAGATTTTTTTTTTCTTTATATGCAGGTGAATATTTGGGTGCCACAGCCAGAGAGGCAGCTTGATGTGATCAAGGTAACAGGTCTGGCTCAGAATGTAGAGCGAGCTAAGCTGGGTTTGCAGGAAAGGGTCAAAGAACTACAGGCTGAGCAGGAGGATAGGGTACACACTATTTACTTATTATGTCTGAAGAATCATACATTGAGTAGGAAAACAACCTCTCTAAAATTAGTGCTGAATGTTTCTTTGCAGGCCTTGCGCAGTTTTAAGGTCACTATGTCTGTTGATCCTAAGTTTCATCCTAAGATCATTGGCCGCAAGGGAGCAGTGATTTCTCAGATCAGAAAAGACCATGACGTGAGCATCCAGTTTCCAGACAAAGGAGATGAGCAGCAGGTCGGCGATGACAACACTTTTATTGTTTCTAAGTGTCTGGTGTCTCATGTGAAATGTTGAAACACAGTTTTCTGTTTTCATCTTCTTTCCAGGATCTTATTGTTATATCTGGCTATGAACGTAATGTAGAGGAGGCACGTCAGGCCATCCAGCAGTTGGTGGCTGAGCTGCAGGAAATGGTGAGTCAAGATGTCCATCTCGACCCACGGACACATGCTCGCATAATCGGCACTCGAGGCAAAGCCATCCGCAAGCTAATGGAAGAGTTTAAGGTCAGACTTGACAACGGCACTCAATATTGTTAAGTGTTTTTCCCACATTGGTGACTGGTCAGTTCACTTCTCATTTTTAATTTAGGTGGATATTAGGTTTCCTCAGCCCGGGTCAGACGAACCCGACAAAGTGACAGTGACCGGACTTCCTGAGACTGTCGACAACGCCATTGACCACCTGCTCAACCTGGAAGAGGAATATGTGAGTGTTCAATGTTTTCCCCTGCCAGTGGTGAACTATAACAACACACAGCACAACTTGTGACACACACCAAGAACTCCTCATACAGTCCTTTAAGTAAAGCATTAGACGTTTCTGTTTTCCTCTTAACAATGGATTTTGAATAGATTTGAGCATTCTGCAGATTTCAAGGACGTCTGGAAACCCTGTATGATGAAAAGAGTTTTACTTTTTTTCCCTCCTTTGTCTGTTAGATGCTGAGTGTGACAGAAACGGAGACTTTGGCAGCTTACATGAAACCTCCTTCTCGATATGGAGGAGGACCGGGTGGAGCAGGAGGAGGTGACGACAGCGGCGGTCTGACTAAAGGCTTTGTGGTCCGCGATGCCCCGTGGAACGCAGGAGGGAACAAGGTGGGACGGCACAGTATTCTATTTTACCAGCTTGGCTATGTCACTGTGTGAATCATTCCCTGAAGCCCATATTCTTTGGTTTTGGTTTATTTTCCTTGATGCAGGCTCCTGACATGAGCAGTGCAGAGGATTTTCCTACATTTGGGACTGGCATTGCCCCAAAGCAAACCTCAGCTTGGGGTCCGAAGAAGTTCTGAAGTCATCTAAAAGGAAAAAAAAATCCATCTGTATTGTAGATGATGAAGAAAAAAAACTCAGTTGCTGCTCACCTTCCTTCCCTCTTCCTTCTTAGTGACCTCCTTTTATCTGTTTTTCCGTAAAGCGTAATTTACCGACCTCCCAAAACCAGCCACAAAGAATCCGGGAGAACTGTCCCTTCATATATTTTTTCATTCTACTTTGTACGCCCAGTTTTGTTTCCCAGGGAGACAAGAAAGACATTGAGCGCTCTCATTTGATAGTTTTGCTGTTACGCTCTGACTCTATCCCACTTTACTGCTTTAGAAATATTTGAACTTGAAATACGTTTCCAGGGAGGTGGGTGCTTTACTCAATGTTACATCAAGATTTTATTGAATGAGCAGTCTGTTTTACTGTTCAACAACGTTCTGTAAAGATCTTTTAGGTTTTGTGTGTGTGTGTGTGTGTGTGTGTGTGTTTTTTTATTTTTACTGAAGTTTCTTGTTGGCTCACCTTTTCACAAACAGGCAGCAGGTGAAGCAGTGAATGTTTGTGTCTGTGGGCTCAGCAGAGGTTTTTCCCACCAAGAAGTGTTCCCATTTAATTTATTTATTCCAGAATAAAATGGCTGCTGTAATCCACTTTTTGTAAGCTTTTCAAGTCAAGATTTGGGAGTCTTGGAATTGTTTGTACTGAAGGCTATACTATTTATTTATCTCAAAAGGAGATATTTTATTTAAACTACTGTGATCATGCGTTTTTATAAAAGCACTCACTGTAGCTTGACGCTTCATCTTAAGTTTCGGAGTGAATGCTGTACATCAGGGTCTGAGGAACATGTTAACAGTTGTAATGTCTAAGTGTACAAAGAACTTTTTTCGCTATTTTTTTAAAATGTGTGGGATTGTTCTGTTGGTTCGGGCGTATTTGGAGGACTGAACGTATGTGTGTGTGTGTGGTGTTAAAATGTATATTTGAATGAAGCTGAACCAAACTTTTACATTGTCTGTGTCTCTGTTTTCCACGCTGTTCTCTAAACTGTTCTCAGCTCATCATAAATTGTCCCTTTGGCCAACATGCACACTTGGAATATGGTTCTCAAAAAAATCTTCTCAAAAGTGGCCACAAATAGCTGCATTTCATCCCATTCAGGTGCTTTTAGTTCAATATTTTGTAGCTTAAACTTTGAACCAGTAAGGATATTTGATTTTTTTCCCCCCAAGATGTCTTGTATTTCCTAAAAGTGTTTAAAATGTATAAAGGATACACAAAAAGAGGAGTTCAATTTCAAAGCTGATAAAATGCTTTAAAAAAATCAAATTAATTCTGACTATGCAACCCAAAAGGATCACACAGCAGATCAATTATTTAACATTCATCTGAATGGTCATTTATTTTTCATTGGTAAATGGTGAGCTGCTACATTTCTATATGTTTGTTTTTAAATGTCAGCACAGAGACAGTTCTGTAAAAAACCCACTTCTGGCCTTATTAGTCGACAACATTTTGAGAAAGTATGACTGAGTAAAGTATGCAACGCTGCAATAAAATGTCAGTGACCAGTTTTCTTAAATAAAATTTGAAAACAAAGGCGTTTCAGGTTTGTTTGGTTTTTTTGTTCATGACATCAGCATAAACTTGAGCTTAAACATCATTCTGTGCATACTGTCAGTTTATTTTTTTATTTATTATTTTTTATAAATTGGGAAGATATGATTTGTTATGTAACAGCCTGTACAACGCAACATACACAAAGAAAATAATACAAATTAAATTGTACAAAGCAGCACTGGGCTGAAATAACCCAAAGAATATTTTTCACATTTTTGATTGGAAGTTTTGTTTGTCAAACCTCAGATTCTCATTGTTTAGATCACAGCTGCTCTTCAGAGACTGAGCTTCAATCAAAATGCTCTGTGCCTTGAAAAATGTGTATTGTCTATTATTAAATTGGCAACAGGATCGAAAACAATGGAAAAAAAATACTTTGGAAACCTTTTCACATACAATCAGTCAATAGGTGGATGTGTTGGATTAAATAAAACCCAGGATAAAGTTTCAACAGATGTAAACCAGTGATATTGGTTAATGTTAAAGAAAAAAAAACCAGCCCTGATGAAATAACATTCAGATGTAAACGACAGGTTCTGTTGTTTTTGTGGGACCTGGTTGTTACCTGCCCCCAGGGTAAACGAAGTCAGATGCAATGGGTGAATGGAACAGAAAGGGCTGAGTGAAACCGGATGTGAGACAGAGGGCAAAACATTTAGGCCACCTTTCTAACTTATAAGTGTATCACACTGTCCAGGTCTACTCATAATTACATTTAAAAAGTGATCTTTTATAACATAAGGCTGAAATATAATGCACCTTTGTTCAAGTCCCATTTTCTTCTGTTAAATCAGGCAAAATGTTGCCTGTGGACATTTTTTTGTTTGTAATTATTTTGCTTTCACAAGAGATGACATTTTTCTTGGAACATAACTAAGTGGCTAAACTGATGACACAAAAAAATCTGCAACATACAGTGGTTGATATGTAAACATTTCTCCTCAAGTTTTAAAACCCTCACCTTCACAAGACACTACTGGGTTCGTTCTTGTATTCAAGTCTCCATTTCTTGTATTTTCAAAGCAAATTTTTCAGATTCCGTGTTTGATGGGTGGATTGGCAGGTGTAGCTCAATCTTCTGAGCTATTTGCAGAAGAACAAGTTTAAAAAACAAAAACAAAAAAAAACAAAAACACTGGTAAAATAAGTGCCAAAAAACTCTGGCCAGGTTGGAAGAAAATTAAATGAGGAAACAAAGTAAAGAATTGCAGCTAATGAACAAACATGTTGTGTCGATGAGAAGTTTTTTAAAATTTGCCCACGAGTGTCCAAAACATAAAGTGCAGGCAGTGTCTGTTCTTTGAAACCGCCGTAGCCACGGCCTGTTAAAGAGTCCAAGAGCAAACAATCAAAACTGACTTAATAAAAATCAATTAATGCTTGTTAACAATCCACAGAGGGATCAGCTGGATTCCAGGAGTCTCTTGCTCAAGGCAGGCCTTGATTTGGTTGACAGTTTCTTAAAACCATGTTGAGCAGGTTGTGGTACGTTCTTTTACCAAATGTCCCTCCATTTGTTCTTTCACTCTACTCGTATGAGCAGTCCATAGAGCAGCGTGCCGCCCTGCTCTTTAGTGATCCACTCAATCTCTGAATTGCTGAAGCGAGGGTCCAGGGGTTCGCTCTGGTTGAGTGTTTGGGGTCCCACTTTGTAGGAGCCAGGACGCACACACACCTGGAAGCCCACCTGTGCATGGTGGCAGCGGTGAGAGCGGGGGTCTTGAAATCTGCAACAGGGACAATTATGAGCTAAAATTACAACAAAGTATTAAACTATTTTGTGATACTTACTGCACTTTGGGAGCAAAGATTTCCAATCCGGAGTAACGCATTGTAGGAGAGAGTCGCACTCTGGGGAGATCTCGTCCTGGGGCACTGTTTTCATCTGGCTCCCCGTAGCCATTTGGCCCCTCTGTTTTAACAGCAGACACTGAAAACACAGATGATGCCCCTGCAACAACAAAGTCAGTCACAGATTAACCTCTTTTTGGCATTTTAGACATTAGTCCAATAACACAAAAGATTAGATATGAAAAAACAAAACAAAAATCTTTATCAATATATTATGGAAATTATCTTAACACAATGTAGGTCGACCTACCAGGCAGCAACTGGTTGTGGTCCAGCGTTCTTCGCAGGGCTCCGACACTGGTGCCGTGGTACGCAATGTGCCACTTCTTCAGTGCATTTGAAGTCTCACAGTGGGGCTTAATTCTGCATTCATAGACACATGTTATACCATCAGTATCTTGAGGCACTGCCTTTATTGGCCACTAAGGTTTTACACCATTGCCGTAGCATAATAAAAACATACCATTTTAATTGGCTGCTGGATACTAATATTTAGTTTAGTATTTTGGACCACACAATAAAATGGCAACGCTCCTACAGAGAATTATATCTGAAGTAGTGGGTGATTTCAGACAAAGCTTGTGTCAGAATGGCTGTCTTTTTACCTGAGAGCGAAACGGCACCAACCAAATGGCAGGGCGTAGTCACGTGGGGGCTCTCCTCTCTTGTAATACGCCTCATCACCTCTAAGTTTGTGGCAGGACTCACAGTAACACAGATTATACTTGGCATCTTCACTAAAGTAACCATCTAAGAGACAAATAACAAATGAATGGTTTACTTCATATATGAGGCAAAGATCAAGATGGAGTAAAACACAGGGTGGTAAATGGTACTTCACCTGGGAGCGTGAGCAGATCCTTGAAGCGTGAGCACAGTGCCTGGTATTCACAAGTCTTGTTGGGGTTGACTTCTGGAGGTGGCGTCCAGCACACACTCTCTTTGATTCCTGTGTGCAAGAAGTCACAAAGCACGAGATAAGATGACAGCAAGAAAAAAAAAATCAAAATTCACAATAAAAACGTTTTACCGTCAACCATGTCTGCCTTCTCCATGTCGCCCTGACAACGGGTCTCAGTGCTCTCTCCACCCACAGCTGGCACATTGTTTGTTACAATAGTGACCTGCAAGGATGAAATTGTATTATTAAGCTGAGGAGCCCATTGAAAGACAGTGACTTTAAACTGTGACTGTTAAACTGTCAGACCTGTTCACACTGGCCGTAGAGGTCTATGATGGGATAGCAGGGTGAAGGAATGTCCTGTGCTGCCACCCCTTGATCCATTCCATTGACATAAAGGTGGAGACAATTGTTGGCATCCACCAGCAGGCCCAACACTGTCCCCTCTGGACACGTGTCCAAGTTAGGACCATAGTTCTCACATATCTGTGGGGGACAAGACAAAGAAAGAGTGCGGAAAAGAGATTATAGAAGTATGTTTGACATGTTTGAACAAGAAGACAAAAAATACACATTTTTTCAATAATCATTTAACAACTCCAGACAATATAATTTTGCACCTTTAATGAGTTGTGGAAGACAGAGTCTCTCTGCAGCAGCCACGTGGAGCGCTTCAAACAGCACGCTGTGGAGGGGAAGTTTAGTCGGTCAGGGGAGTGGCCTATCACCCCTAGTGACAGCGATGATGTCCATGATGGATTCAGACGGTCAATCTGAAACTAGGAGGAAAAAATATTTTGTTTAAGTTATAAACTTAATTTTAGAATTTATTAGATATGATAAGAGCTACAAAGTGGGGTAAATGCATGAAAACAATTGACTTTGTGTTATATTTTGAGAAAGAAGCAATATTATTTTGCTTAGGTTATTGCCATAAAATACATGGGATTATGAAAACTAAAAGCTCCATTGGGATACAAGTGAAATTCTAATCTTAGATAAGTGAATATGAAACTCAGCTATAAAGTTACCTGGAAGAGCTGCTGTCGGGCCAGAGGCTGCGCAGTGACGAGTAAGCCCTGGTTGTAGCTGGACACTCTGGCAGCTGACAAGCTCTGGTTGGACAGCTGGATGTTTTTGCCATGGTTTTCTAGAAATGTCATGACAGTGGGCACCAATGGACAAGGCTCGCTTTCCACCTGCAACAGAAAAAAACAACCTTTAAGAAATGTCTATAAGACAATGTGAAAAAAGTCAAACTGTTAGAGTCATACCTCTCTCACAGGAGAGCCGTCTTCTTCCCCTTCACTGCAGCTGTCCGACGACAAAGAGGGCGCCTTCACACTTTCTATGTCCTCTATCAGCGAAGAGCTGACTATAGACACAGCTGTAATCTTCCCATACAGGTCCAACACTGCATATACATTCTACAACAGGACAGAATACCGATGATTACTCTGTTCAGGATATCCACTGTGTACTGTGTGTGTGTGTGTGTGTGTGTGTGTGTGTGTGTGCGTGCGTGCGTGCGTGTGGCACCTTGGCCACTGCAGTGGCAGCTGGTCCCATGTCCTCTCCATCAATAAAGATGTGCATTGTGTCATCACTGCACCTCTTTACACCAACACGGTTGCCAACCTGAATAACAACAACAGTTTAAATCTTTTGTATAATAAGGTTTTAATGTAGCAGGAGTTGGCAGCTTACAGTCAGCCGGTCCAGTGAACAGCCGTAGTTCTGCCGCTGTAACACACCATTGCGGCGAACTTCAGAGCCACTTAGCAGCCAGGTGACCTTGGTCCGAAGTTGCGGGAGAGAGGGGGAGAGGCCTGACAGTGGGCAGGATGGCAGTTCCGGTGGAGCCAGAGTGGTGAGTCCGATGTGCAGGGAACCGCACCACTGCTCATCCATTACATCAATCCTCACCTGCAAAGACCCAGAAAAAGAATGAAAAGTACAGACCTTTTAGTAAAACTTGATTTAGCCCTGTCAAAACCCTCATACCTCAAACAATTCATCAGCTTTCAGTTCCTTTGCACTGAACACAATACCATGCGAGTAGCCTCCAACTCTGACAGCCTGCCAGCCTTCTCCGAGCAGCACCACGTTTTTACCATGTTTGCTGTGAAAACGATGGGCGACACCTGCTACTAAAGACAAAGAATAAAAGAGAGGGAGAATAGATTTACTTCATGCTTTTCTGTAAAACCCTGTTTAATTGTAAGTAAGTATATAAATGTGCGCAAATATGTATTTTCTTCAAATTTGAGCCAGACATGGGAAAACACAAAATGCTATTACTGCCCAGGACACAATATTTAAAGTTTTGGTTGTTCAGAACTGCCTATGGATGCTAATGTGCACCTGGGGAGTGGATGGGGAAGCTCTTCTCTGTGATGTTGCTTGTACACAGACTGTTGTCCAGAGGGCCTGAGGAGCTGGTGATAGACACCTGAACACACTGGCCGTACAGGTCAATCACTGCATACACCTCTGACAGAGAGAAAATTATGTGTTTTATGTTATTAAGAGTATACAATCTTTGAGTTTGGAGCTACATCTCAACTTTGTTTTCTGCAGCCTGTTGTTACTGTTCACTACTTATTTTTTTACCTGGTGGCAGACCCGAGCATGCTACTCCTTGGTCCACCCCATTAATGTAATAGTGAAGGTCACCGCTGGCAGTGCGCATCATACCGATACGAGAACCTGTTGTCAGTGAGTCCAGGTCACAGCCGTAGTTGTTGCGCATTGTGTTGCCATCTTGCATGATGGCAGTCCCACTGTAATAAAGACAACACCTTCAATAAACAAGCACAAATCAACACAGAAACATGATCAAATAACGCGTCAAACGCTTCTAGACCTAAGCATCCAAGTGTCATAATCAATATCAGTCATAGTATTGGGAAACTCCAGCTCCTCTGGCCTGATGGCTGTCACTCCTGAAAAACACAAACAATGTGCATTGTTACATATAATTGGTATAAATTTATGACATTTAGGGGCCACAAAATCAAAAAACATACCTGCTTCTATTGAACCCGACCAGCGGTCCACCATCTTTTGAATAACTATTTCAAAAAGTTCTCCATCTCGAAGGCACCTGTAACATAGACAGACACCAACAGTCCTTTTTTAGCTTCAGTATAGTTATTACAGACATGAATGACTAATCTCTGTATATTACCTGTTGGAAATGACAATAGCGTCGTTGAACTCGCTACGGCTATTCTGACGCAGAGCAGTACGTCCCCCGTTGGTGATTACAGCATTGTTCCCGTGAAGAGTGTGGAAACGCAGGTCACTGGTTGTGGTGGCTCCAGCTATAGAGCAAGGGCTTCCAGGAGACATGGCTGTAGGCCCATCTGAGCTGTCTTCTGGGAGAGGAGGGAGGTCGACTGAAGAAGAAGAAAAGATAACTAGGCTTTATTTTACATTATCATGTAAATCATTAGTTATTATAGCCCATCCTACATACCCATGTCGTCCATGATAGTGGCCTGAGCAGCTTGACCATAAAGATCAACCACTGCATACACACTGGGAGGTACATTCCAGGCTGCTGGGCCCTGAGGCACTCCGTTTACAAAGAAGTGAAGGCTGCCATCTTCTTTACGCACCACACCTACTGTATCACCTGCCTGTAAGATGATAGAGGTGAAAAGGACACACTTTACTGCAGGGGGACAAGAGATATCAGATTACTGTGGGATAAAGAAGCAGGTAAAGACTGGCAAAGT
This sequence comes from Rhyacichthys aspro, assembly GCA_036850595.1. Taxonomy (NCBI): domain Eukaryota; kingdom Metazoa; phylum Chordata; class Actinopteri; order Gobiiformes; family Rhyacichthyidae; genus Rhyacichthys; species Rhyacichthys aspro. The sequence continues at coordinate 8,398,821 of CM072165.1, read as the reverse complement.
GACTGAATACACAAATGGCTTACTTTTAGCCTGTCCAAGTTGTGTCCATACTCATCCAAAATTGTTGTCCCGTTGTGCATCACACCATTCCCTGTCATCATCCACGTCCCTACAAAATACAGCACAAATAATGTTGGACATTTAAACTCACATCTATCTTCTTTTATATTTGTTTTTATAGTACCAATGAGCAGTAGAATTTTTTCAACCATTTAGTTTTTTTATTTTTATTACCTGAGCGTAGGTTTGTCATGGTGGAAGGCAGCTGCAGGTAGGCGGGATTGTGTGTTGTAACCCCAATTTCAATAGACCCTGCCCACTTGTCAACCATTTTGTCAATCCGAACTTGGAAAACCTCATTGGAGCGTAACGGCCGGTTGCTCAGCACCACACCATGGTTAAAGTCATCAATCGCACTAGAAACACATCAAGTGCAACAGCATTATAGTAAATTCAAATCTAGTGAACCCACAAATGATGGAAGCATTAAGAACTGCGTGGAGTGGACTCACTATGGTCGTAAGGCTGTCCTGCCATCACTGATTATGGCGGCTTTCTGGCCACAGTTTGGATGAAAAAGCAAGCGGTCAGGTGCTTCTGTGTCTGGAGTTAGAGACAGGGTTGTTCTAGGTCGGCCAACATCAGGCGATAGAGCCCTCATAATGGCGTTGTTGCGTCTGAGGCGGTCACTGTGGTTGTGGTTGTGGACTATAGTGACTTTGACTGCCATACCATAGAGGTCCACCACACCATAGACCACGCCAGGGGTTTGGGCTGCCGCAACACCTGGGTACAATATTCAGCTTCACACCTCATATCTGTACTTAAACTTCCCAAATAATCATAAAAGATAATACGGATTCATCTCACCTTGGTCTATGCCGTTGATATAGAAATGCAGCGCTCCACTGGCTTTTCGCATTAAACCAATGTGATCTCCTTCCTAAAAATATTTATTAAACAGATTTTAGATCAGATCGGTCTGATCTGCTGAGCAAGATGTCATGATTGTTTTGTAACATACAGAAAACAAATATACTGTAACCAACCTGAAGTTCATCCAGGCTGAATTCACAGTATTCCCTACGAGTTCCTTTGCCATTTGTTAGTATCCCACAGCCACTCATCATGATTGTACCTGAAAAGACCATGACCATGAATTTTAAAACAAATTGGTCTTCATTAACAATATACTGTAGGTGCTTCTCAGTGTTACCTGAGCGCAGATTTGTCATAGTTGCAGGATAGTCCAGATTGTTTGGGTTGTGTGTCGTCACACCAATCTCAATTGAGCCTGACCATTTGTCCACCAGTTTATCAATACGGATCTAAGTAAACATTTTAAATTACTTATTACTTACTTATTACATTTGCTACAATATAATTTCAGATAAATTAGTGAATCACCTCAAACATCTCGTTGTGTCGGAGCGGCCGGTTGGTCATCACCACGCCATTATTGAACTCGTCAAGTGGTCTTCTCCGCTCCGCTGTCTTGTTGTTGTTGCTCAGTTTGATCAGAGTGCCACACTTCTCGTGGAACAACAGAGCGTCATTGGTGGTCATGGCTCCTGTCACAGTCCCTAGCCCTACCCCTCCATTCCCAGCAGGACTGTTGTTAGAACTTCCACTGTCCCCACCGGTACCAACACCACCTCCTCCAGTTGAGTTACTGTCACTGTTACTGTTCACTGGAGCTCCTCCACTGCTGCTCCCTCGGTCATTTCTGGAGGACGACTCACTTCCCGTGGTTCCAGTTCCTCTTCCACTGCCACTTCCTCCGTCCACACCTCCTCCACCTCCATCTTCCCCTCCACCTTCATCCTCAGAGCGGTAAAAAGATACTATGGCATTGTTGAACACATCGAAAAGCTGGTGTTCTGTTAAAACTGAAATGCACATCAACAAATGCAGGTGTTAGAGCTGGTCATGTTTAATATTTAAGCTTAACTAAGGCAGAATCTCACCTGTTTCTGGCTCAAGGTTGTTTGGGAATTTGTCCGGTCGGCTGTGACTGCAGCTAAGCTCAGGCACTAAACAAAACAGTAGATAAAAAAGCTCAAATGAAGGAACGAGCAATAAAACAAAATGAGAAGTAAACTACATTTTCTACCTTCATCTCCATTCATTAATCCATTCAGTGCTGCCACATTCATCAGTGCTGTTATCCCAGCGTCCTCCCGATTACCACACACTACCATCTCTTCTTCTTCCTCTTCCTCCTCCTCATCCTGCTCTACAGTATCTCTCTCAGCAGAAGCTGGTGGCGGCTCACAGCTCACCACGGTCACTTGAGTGCACTTTCCATACAAGTCCACCACTGCCCAGAGTTTGGGAGGTAAGCCGCTGGCCGCTGCACCACAGTCCTGCCCGTTGACCCAGAGGTGAAGCTCTCCACGGGAGCTGCGCTGGATGCCTACACGGTCGCCTTCTGCTAACTGGTCAAGGTCGCGACCGTATTCTTCCAAAACAGAGCGGCCGTCCCTCAGCACTGAGCAGCCGGACACAATCCACGAGCCCCCCTTAAGGCCTGTGGCACTGCTGGGGAAGTCCAGAGCAGCTGGATCCAGAGCCGTCACACCAATTTCAATGGAACCACTCCACGAGTTCACCTGGACGACACAGAAGTATAATGTCTTAATATATAAAAATAATTATTCGCTCTCAACAGTCTGATGATATTGAGGTTCAGAAAGAGTGGCATCTCCAGAGACATTCTGGTGAGCATCTAATATAAACCTCATGTAAAGTAATTAAAAACTGTGATGTGTACTGTGCTCTTATACACATTCCTTGTCTTATGAAACATCTTAGTTATTTTTAGTCCTGTTCAGAAGTCACTTTAAAACTAAAAACAGGACAGTATGAACAAGGAGAAACATGGCACAAGGCATTTCATCAAATGATGAATAGCAGCTATGGTTTTATATTGAGTTCTGTGTGTGTGTGTGTCAAGAAACATGCAATCCTAAAGTACGTTAAGTAAAGTATGTAAATACCTTCCATTCTTTAAGTTTGAGATACCATTTTCATGCTCATAAACTGCACAGATCTTATTCTATTTTTGAACAACAGCAGCACACAGCAAAAATGTTGTCTTTGCATGACATTGGATTAATATCACATTACCACTGATATCACTTTCTTCCCAGTAATACTAAACTCAACATAAGTTTACAATAATGTGACACCTCATTGATCGCTATGGGTAGGAATATTTTCATACTAGATTCAGGACCATGCAGAGGATGAGTTTCAGGAACACTTGTAAATACCAGAGAACCGACTCCTCGTCACCTGAGGAGAGATTTCTAAGGCCCCTCTTTCCACTAACTGCACCACAGAGAACATGTAAATATAATTTAATATTTCTGAAGGCCACAAAATGTATTCTCTCTATAAACTATACACAAAAGCTTTACTTTATTTATCCCCATGATGGAATATCACTGTAGCACACCGCAGTTATTTTAGATTGATGAAGCCACCAGCACAAAATCTGAAATTAAATACATATACTGTAATATAAGGTTTTGATGGATATTGTTGCCCTATGTTGTTGGAATCATAGGTTCCTTTTGTGTCTGTGGTGCCTCATAAGCTCAGTGGTGTGTGCTTTGTAAGGCAGTTTGTTATGACAGTCCAAGTATCTGGGTTAACAGATTTAGAAGAAGCTCATACTGACCGGGTTTCTGAGTGGAAGAGACATCTCTGTCCCTCGCTCATTCACTTACAGAACAGCTGCCTGTGAGCTGCCTTGGTCTCTTTCAGTCACTGAGAACTATCCTCTAATAATTATATCCAACAATAGGCATCCTCTATTATGACAGTTATTCCACAGACTTGTTCTAATAAATGCTTTCATTTACTTGCATCTTCCTGCAGTCATTTCCAACCCTTCTCTGGAGCTTAGTGGATGTCTGTACACAGGTGGGGCAGCTATACCAAATGGGCCGCTTTGATGGAATGATATTGATTTTTATATAGACAATGCATTTCATGACAGAGAAGGGGCTGTTATGAGCAGATCCCAAAAGACGTAGCTGATACTCTGTAGGCAATGGTTGTTCTCAGTTTCTTTTATATGAGTCTTTAAATGTTTAGGAGCAATCATGCACTGAATTTTATGTTTACATGACTATTTTGAGGCCAGTCTGAATAATTTGGCCAGACAGGTTTGGGAGTTTCTATCATATTGACCACACTGATGAATAAGGAATAAGTCAATCACCTGTTTATGCAACTAATTTGGGGTGCTGCAAAATGTTACCTCTCAAATTCAAAATAAACACTAATAAGCACAACAAGGAAGCCTATCTAATATCTCCCCGTTGTACACTATATTCTACCAATGAAATATAAAGAGCTGGTAATTCATTTTTCTAATGTTGAACAAAGCCACGATAGCATTATAACAATAGCTCTGATATAAGAGAGAAGGACAAGACTGACTGAGGGGCGTTGAGTGTTTGCCAATACCATACATCATAATCGTAATGGACCCACTGCAGCACTTAGCCCCAAAATAGACCAGCGGGAGGCACCAAGTCACTGAACACCTACTAACATTTGCTGTTTCTGTGGATAAAACATGCAATAAAAACACAGTCAATGTGATCGCACCTTCCAGACAAGCTAGCCCAGCTCTTTAGCGGCTAACAGGCGGCACCAGGGCACTGTGGGTTATCTTCAGCTAAATGTTCATCAAGGGTTCTGTGTTTATCGATGCCCTCTTCTCCACAGTAGCATTAGCTAATGCGGGTGCCTCATGAACAGTGTCCGCCATGCCAGCTGTCAGAGCATCTATGAACGCTTATGGGAGCCTGCTGCCCCTCTCTACGGACAGTGGGGCAGACCCCTGCCCGGCCCAGTAGCCCTCGCGCATTCCCACTGCCTTCATCTCTAATCGGACAGAGCGACAGCAGCCGTGGCCTGCGGTTGTTTACCTTCTTGTCAATGCGGACAGTGAAGACATCCCGGTCCCTCAGAGGCTCCTTGCTAAGCACCAGGCCATGGTTGAACTCCTGGACTGGCTGGTTACGTCGGGCGGTTCGGTTCGAGTTGGACAGGCCGATCAGCTTTCCGCTCCGCGGATGCAGCTCCGCCGCCATCTTCAGTGGACGGCCAGTTTCACGACGATCAGTATTTGCGACAGTAGCGTTACGTTTCCGGCACGTCTGTGCCACCGATATGATGGAACCGCGCCCACAGTTTTATTTTACACAACATAATCTTTACACGGTAACACACCGTTTTAGATCTGAAATAGGAGGTCACTTATGTATGGTGCATTTAACTAAAACAGCTTTAGCTAGTGAACAGCAGTATGTTTATTACTATTACAAATGTTGGGAAACACGATACACAATAAAAAGCATAAAGTCTTAGACTAGAGCTATTGAACGTTTGATAAAATTGTACACTAAAAAACCCAGACATACAAATATAATGATAATACACTGAACTCACTACCTGACGATCCACTAGATGGCACTAACATCATGTTGTTCACTAAATGTCTATATAGTAACATTAATAGGTTACTAAAGCTACAGGTTGCAACTCACTCACGGAGCAACTTACCAGCAGTGGACAGCTAATTTGACTTGTCATAAAAGAACATTGTTACTTGAACCCATGCTCAAAAAAGCAAAACAAAAAAAACAAAATTATACATTTGCATAGTGATTATGAAATCCACATGTAATGAGCAAATGCCTACTCTGCAGGGCAGCTGTGAGAGTAGATTGACATTTCTTTGGCAGCTAAATTCATGTCCAAATCCTTCCCTTGAATCTGGATTTTTTCTAGACAACCGGTCATGAACTGGGAACCAGTGTCATCTTCACCTTTTAACAAAAACAAAACGAACAACACATTACCATTTCTTTCTACTGTTCTATTTATATTTTCTTGGTATCTCAATCATTTACATGCTTTGTAAAACTAATTTGTCAAATCTCACCTAGGAGGCCTCCGATTGAAAGGGAACCCACTCTCCAAGTGTCTGAATACTCAGGGTGGATCACTTGTAGCCTACTAGTCTCTGATCCGTTTAGAAGCATCATCACTAAATCCATCTGGAAGGTTATCATCAGTCTCTTAAAAGTTGGTTTTACGCTGAATTTATGAGCGCCGAAGGTGACAGTGACCTCCTGCCAAAGTCAGAATTGAGATGAGAAACTTAATATGGTATATGTCTGTGTGCTTTAGCTGTAGGTCTTTTTTTTATAGAATCAGAATACACATTAAGTATTTAACTGAATGTCAACATCTTTTCTTTTGCATACCTTTGTGCTTTTATTGGCCACTAAAGAAAAAAATGGCTCTTTCTCAGGGTTTTTGATGCTACAAATGGTCCCGTCCATCTGACTGAAATCTCCCCAAAATTCAATGTTGACACCTTGGTCGGTCTCTGTGGGGAAAACTAAGAGAGCACAATAGAATAGAAATATTAGCAAATGGATTTTTGACTGACCAACAATTATTATTAATAAAATAAATGATATAATATAATACAATATAAATAAAAGTCTTTAGGCTCACTGTAAGCAAGCTTTAGAATTAAGTAGCTGAAGTTAATGTTTACATAAAAATTGAATATCTTTTGTCAAGCATCTCCCCAGCCTGTTAAAAATGGTTGTTGCTGTCCGTAAAATCAAGAGCTACATTATGTTCCCACCTGAGGCGTTAAAAATGGCAAACCCTTTGCCAGGAAAGTAGCTGCCAGGTTTGATGTTTTCATGGCAGGGCCAGAGCTCATCTGCCTCTGTCTCCCAGAGGGCAGTCATGTTTAGCCAGTTGCCTTCCCGCACACAGCCATCCATCTGTGGCTTGAACTGCAGCCGAAACAAATGCCCTTAGAAGAAACTAAAGAAGAGGGCATAACAACTACCAGTGTTTTAGCGCAGATAAATAATGAGTACCTGAAGAATCATTTTGTCTGTGTTGATCAAGATTCCACCAAGTGCCAGTCGAAGTTCACCTAAAATGACCTCTTCTTGAAATTTGGGCTGTAAGCCAACTTCAAGTCGATGTGTGCTGTCAACCTCCAAAACCACAAACTTCCCTTGGTTGCTTACTTCCATCTTGTTGGCACCAGGAACAACAGGAACACAAGAGGGAGTCAGAACCATAACTTCTGTTGCTCAAAATAATTATGAAGCCTGCCATGTGGAAGGTGCACTCAAAACTCACTGTGTGCCATTTCCCATCATTGAGCTTGGGGCCACCAGCCACACTAAGCAGCATGCCTTCTTTGCTGATCTGCATCAAAGGGAAGCCATCTTTTAGGGATAGAACAAACCAGTCCTCACCGCTTTTGGTGTCTCCGTAGAAAATGGTGCCTTCTGGGTCAAATGTACGTAGCTGAAATACTGACTTGATACTGCACAGAAAGAGCAGACATTTTTCAGTTATGCCTCTGTCTATGTATTATTCTACACAATATATTCTGTGTGCTAAATATACATTGGAGAGGGTTTATTTTTAGACTAAGGCATTTCTTCTGCAGTGATTTGGACTTGCTGATGTACCTCCTGATCTCACTGAGGTTTACTGATGTTTGGACCAATGGCCTCCAGATGTCTCTGTCCTGGCCGAGGTAGAAGTTTCCCCCGCCTGATATTTCCTTCTGTAACAAGGTGCATTATATTAAACAGTTAAAATATTTTTTCATAGCCACCATTTTTGCATTCTGAAGTTGTTATAAGCTGGACACCTTATTATTAAGCTATGTAGGAAACAATTGATTTGAACTAATAGTTAATTTTCTGATTTATTTTTTAAATGGCAAAAGAATATTACTTTGGACAGAAGATCATTTGTATTGATTTAACATCATCTGCTGATATTGTGGTTACTGTGCTGACTATTACCACAGGGTTTAAGCATATATATCACATACTGGTCATATCAATTAGTTTATTTTAGTTTTGTCTTATTTAAACATACCTTACCCCGTCCATTTCCCTGTCCTTCAGCTCCGCGCCCGAGCAGATTCAGGCTCAAAGTGAGCAGCAATCCACCGACTATTACTTCCCAAATCCTTGCCATCCTCATGTGTATTCTCCCACTCCCAGACCACCCAGCGACCACTTGTCTAAGCCCTTTAGTGAGTTGCAGTGCTTCCCTGAGGTGCTTTGCTGGGCTTCTGTGTGCAGCTGCTACAGTGTCCTGGGGTCCAGAGGGCAAATGCGGCCTGGTCAGTACAGATTATTGATCCCCTGAAAACATGTTTGATGGTTGCGGGGGGTTTGATTAACAGGATGTTTGTGTAAATGGAGGCGGGGGTTAGGGGGTTATGAAGTGGGTGATAGGGAAACTTTACTAGAAAGCTTCTCTGAACAGGTAACAAAGGCGAATCTAAATCAAATTGGAAACAGATGAGTTATATCTTTAAACGAATTATATGTACAGTTGTCAGTCTATATGTGGGCTTAGTGTTTTATTTAATTTTATTGAAAACAACAGCAGGCTGGGTGAGTGACCTTAGCCGGACCACTGATGTGTGTTTACTCATTACAACAGGAACCTTGATTCACCGCTGTTGGCTAGTATGACTGTTTGTGTAGTAGGCCAAAGAGAGATGAAAGGGAAAAGTGTGCCTTGCTGTAATACAGTCTTTCAAATAAAATCCAATTATTTAAAAACAGCCAAAAGTGTGTACCCAGATGTGTTTGTGACTTACTTGTAATTGCATACGCCGTCTTTTCTGCATCGCTGCTTCACTGTGAAGTGTCTTATTTTAATTTCTCACAGCCATTACTTGAAAACACTATCAGTATCAAACTTTAATTCGTCCATAAATTGTTCCCTTTTTGAACCACTAGGTGTCAGTAATAAGAAAACAGGTTCCCACTGGTTTAAAATGCCTAAATTTTAGATAAAATCATGATAATAGTTTTAATTATAATGCGTGTAATATATATTTTACCATAGCTGCCTGGTGCTGGAAAACTGGAGACCTTGAATGTCACCCTCATTAACAACTGTTCATTTGTCTCCAGCTCTCAGGACAAAAACACATGGAGTGGGTAGTATTACATTCAAATACAAATCAGTTCCCCGGAAACTGCTTTGTTTTTAGGTAAAGACAAAATGTTAATCGCATATGGAGTCACTGAAGTACACACAGAATTAAGAATGAACAGTAAAAACTCATGGCGGTCACTATTTATGAAGCAATTTGTTAAAACCACTGAAGGCTTCCTTTATTGGGTCATCAGGTTAATACTTTATTTTGTTTGATTGCAGCAAAGAGAAAGAACAGTAGACAGAAACAAGGGGGAGATAGATAGAGAACAAGGAGAATGTCAGAAAAGGAGACTACAGACTTTGGGGAGCTGTGGCTACAAGCCTTTGTATCAAATCTAAAGACAAAGTCATCAGGCAACATTAAAACATCATTTAAAAATAACATTAACATATTCTGTGGGCTCTATATGGCACAGTAATAGGTACCCTAGACAAGTACACGATAGCAAAAACAGTTTAGCCACACCCCTACATCTACAGCTTCATAGCAAAGCCATGAAATCTATCTCCATATGATGTCATGTTGTCAACAAAACGTTCATTTGCAGTTCAAATTTCTTATGCCATAACAAGGCACCTTAACAGTTGAAATCTGGCAGGTCCACTTCTTACTATAGATAGTTATTTAAATATCAAAGCAGAGGCACATTCATTTAAACTAAAACATACAGTAAATATTTTTATATCACCACCAGATTTCAGTCCAGTCACTACTATACGTTGATTTGCATGCTTTTGGTCTGTATGATAACCCAGACAAACGATGGCATAAGAAATGGTCCAAAAACACAACATGTGCATCTACAGGAATGGCTTGAGATAATGTATTGGAGACAGCAAGGCTTATTACATTGAAACTAGTCCCCTCCCAAAAAAAGAAAAAACACAGGTGGACCATACACTGTTGAGGGATGTGCTGCTTAGGCAGATTTATTTTGGTTTTCGTATTCACACAGTCACTCTCTCATGCACTCACACACGCAAAAGGCTTGTAACCACACCCAAGGGGATGCTTGTGCGCCCTTGCAGTTGGTCACACTGTGTTTTAACACTCCCGCTCAATCCAAAAGCCATCCCAGTACCGTCACACACACATGTACGTCACTAAAAGGAGGCGCAGTGCGTGAGAGTATGCTTCAGGGAAGAGGGAGAGGTGAACAGCTCCAAGTTTCGAAACTATTTCTGAAGTTTTGTGAATGAATTGATTGAATTGAAAAAAAAAAAGAAATAAAATGAAGACAGATATGGAAGTCAGGAAAAAAAGAAACAAAAGCTGTGCTCACAAAGCCAGATCTGCTGAGGATATAAACTGTTAGGAAGCAAGTGTTGCTCATGCTTTGTGGATACAGAACCCAAGTTTTACTGACAATGTTGCTAGGACTACTGTATATATGCATACCAGACATTATACGGTTCTTTAACAGGTTATTTGTGTCAAAGTAGAAAAAAAAAACAGAAACTGACTCTACCATTAATGTACTTCATTAACCTCATGACTAGATTTACATTCATAATTTTAAGTTCACTCCCCTTTTCACTGAAAGTCACTTCCATCTTGTAAGAGGGCTAAACAACATTAACAACAACAGAACAAACATGTAAAGAGAACAGAACATATAACAAAAAAAGGCCCCAAGACCCGAGGGCATCTGGGGGAGTTTCGGCCACCACTTTGGCTGCTGAGCTCAGCCTTATCCTACCACTTAACAAATGGTACAGGGCAGGAAGGGAAATAGTTCAAGCTCTTTCGGATCTCCCCTCAGCACGGGAGCGCTTTTTGTCCCAGAAGTCCTTAGTCCTACAGTTTTGTGCCCTTATATTTCTTTCCCTCTCCAGAAATAACTCAATACCCTGAATCCATTTAACTTCCTTCCTTATTGTCATTCTCTTCATCCTGGCCTCGGAAAAGGAGCTGTTTCCTGTTCCAGCAAAGAGAAAGAAAGCTACTCACAAAATGAAGGCTGACTGGTAATTATTAATTTCTTTTAAATGTGAAAGACATGAGATGAAAAATGGAAGTGCAATGGTCTACCAGCCTTTAATTCTTACCCAGTGGCCAGCTACATATCCAAAGCAGCTACAAGTGTCCCCTTAAAGTGATCACTATTTTTCTATTTTGTGCACATAACGTATAAACTATGGTGAAAGCTCTACAGTTTCCATCATCTGGCCATAAAGTCACCATCTTAGTTGAGACGTCAGAAGCTCAGATGATCAGTCATTGTCATAGAGTCGCACCCAGCCACACCATCTTATACATTTGGATACCACAAACATTTTGTACACTCTGACCTACACAGTAGCTTTTCCAACTAGAGGAATTTTGTGTGCCTTCAAACTACATGGAATGATAAAGCCATTCATGAGCATTCCCCTTCATACGCAATAAATGCACGCTTTTGCACAAAAACTTGCATAAGTCCGACTCACTGATGCCTATACACACACGTGCGTCTACATAAAAATAAAGAACGTAGCAGAATGCACCTGTTCATTCTAACATAGACAAATTGGCATCGCTTTATGCTTCAACGCCTTGTTTTGAGTAAGGACTTGTTCTGTTTCATTGCCTAGTCGTGCCCACACATGCCTTCCCAGAAGAGCATTTATCCTCATTATGCGATGACTATAAAGGGAAGCAGACTGAACTAATTTTTTTCACACAACACACACCCTGTTAGCAGTTCATATTCTTATAATATAGATAATACAACGAGGGAGGAAGATTAATCAAGCTCTAGGACTACGACACACTACAGAAAGACAGGAGTGACTGGTAGAAAGGTGAGGAGGAGTAAAGACTTCCACAATGCTTCTTTGCTCCTTCTCATCCCTTCAAACTTGCTCCTGATTGAGTGCCTAGCTCAGATGGATGAGAGGAGGGGGTCCTGCTGCACTGAGCACACGCCCCAAACACTCTCCTCTCAAACAGGCATATTCCTTTTAGATAGTGCTTGTTGTCCTAAGGTTTGTTGCTGCTGCTGTCCCGTTGTTTCTTGCCGCTGCTGCTGCCATTGCTGTAGAGGCTGGTGTTGGCCACAAGAGGGTGTGGCGCTGTGCCCATGTACGGCCCAGCGGCGTAGTTGAAGATGGCAGGGAGGAAAGGCAGCGGTTCCACCTTGTCGCCGCCAGGAGCCACCATATTGAGAGCTACAGGAAGAGCAGCTAGGTTATAAGGGTAGGCCAGCAGCTGGGGCCCGTACAGCAGCTGGTAAGGGTCTGGATAGAATGGCAGTTTGCTCAGGTCCCCTCCATTAGGAACCATCACTTTTCCCAGCGGGCCAAAAGGAAGTGTTCCAGCAGGATAGGAGGACATGAGCAGGTTGTCCTCCTGCTTCTTATCAGAGCGGTAGCTGTCCGGTACGATGAGTGGTAGAGGATACTCCTGAGCGGGATAGCCTTCTACCTGTTGGGAATCTCTGGAAGTGTCCCGGTTGTCTGGATCAGTCAGAGCCTGTGGGGCCCTGGGGAGGAGCAGAGCGTGGGCAGAGGGGCGGTCAGCGGTCACAGCTGCTCCGTCCGGTTGAGAGACCCGCTCCAGTTCATGTGTGCTGGAGTGGATCTGGCGGTTGGACTCAGCTGAATGTCCAATAGAAGAGGGGGAGAGGCAGGGAGATTTGGGAGTGCCCCTGTGTGAGGAGGGGCCGTTCATCGTGATTGGAGTGGGGATGTGTTGGGGGGACGGCACAGGGCTCAAAGGCTCCTCTTTAGGCACCAGTAAAGCGTTGTGGCTGTCTAGAGCTTGTTTATTCATCTGCTGAACTCTTTGTTTCTCTCTTTCCTTTTCTCTTTCTAGTTCCCTCTCACGGGCGAGTATGGATGACATGGTCAGGTCTTGTGCTTTGTCGGGAGAGGGACACCTAGACAGGGACTGGACTCTAAGATCCTGCACAAGAGGGGCTTCTTTATATTTAGGGTGCAGATATACGCTACTCTCATTGTGTTTGTCTCTGTCTATAATGACCCCATCCCGTTTCCTGAATCCCGGCTCGGAGCTGGGAGGCGTTGTCATGGAAACAGGTGGCGGAGCAGCAGTGGTTATTCTGGTGATGTTCTGAGAGGTTTTGGTGGGTGTTTGAACAGGGCTGGGGAGTCTGTGGCTCTGGCTGTCTAGGTTTTTCTTGCTCGTCGTGCGATAGTCGAGGCATTCAGACCCGTTCATGACCAGCACACTCTGTGGGGCGGGGGGAATTTCGGGTTTACTGGGTGTAAGGTTAAGAGGGTTTTCTAAAGGAGGGTCACTTTGTGGGATAAGTTCTCTGACGGGTGGTTTGGGCTCGGGCAACTCACTTTCCTCGCTCATTTTGTGTTCATTTGACTGTTTGTTGACATCTTTCTGTTGAAACACACGCTCAGCTGCACACGTGGGCTCTGATGTCGAATAGCTGATAACTGAAACAGAGAGGGCAACCGGCACCTGCTCTTTCTCACTTCGTAATTCTCTGCTAATAACTTGTTGTGTTTTTGGCTCTTTTTCTTGTTCCTCTTTCTCCTCTCTCTCCGGGGAACTGCTTAACTCATGCCGTCGTATGTGTCTGTTGAGCGCCGAAGACGTCTTGCACACTTTATGACATTGCGGGCAGGTGTGTCGAGATAACGCCCTCCTACTTAGCCGACTCGGACTAGAAATACCCCCTACTGAATGAGAGCCTTTTTCCTCATCATATTTTGTGATAGCTGGCACTGATTTTAGCCCGTCTCCTTCAGTTTGTTCAGTAAGTGCTACTTTAGGGGCCACCGACAGGGAGAGGGACTCGACAGGCTTGGGATGCTGGGCTTTCTGGTGGTCTTCCAACTTTTCTGTGGAGGGAAAAGTGGCTCGGCAGAAGAGGCAGACAAACTCCAACAGATGGCTTAGCTCGTGTTTGTCTCTCTTCCTGGAGCTTGAGAACCAGCGGCCACATGTACCACACTCTGCAGCATTTCCATTCGTCCAAGGCCGCCTCTTGATTCCTGTAGGGGCAGCTGAGGTAGACAGAGGAGGCTTTGGAGAGCTAAGAGAAGGGGCAGGGGCCTTAGGATGGGCCTCTTTAACCTGTTCTTCTGCATCTAATTTTTTTTCCTTCGAAGCCGAGAAATGATAATCTTTCTTTTTTCCCCTGTCTTTATCAGCTGCAACTTTTGACACTTTCTCAGCCTCATCACTTATTCCTTCCTCTTCTTCATCTTGTGATTTTTCTTCCTCTTTATATGAAATGTTCTTGTGTCTTTCTGCCCTTCTCTTCAGCCGTAAGGACCGCTTAAATTTAAGTTTTCTCTGCCAGTTCTTTACTCTCTGCAGGTGTGGCTGTGCCTTTCTTTTAGGCTTGTAAGAGTAGTAAGGCCTCCATAAATTATCCTCTGTGTCGTGGTCGCTCTCCTGCTGCTCACGCACCTCTTGACGGAAGTAGTACTCTCGGACTTCATCAGGGCTAGTGCTGCTCTGTTTCCTCACCTCCTCCTCCTCCTCACAAGTTTCTCCGACTCGCTTGTTGTCCTGTGCATCCACGCTGGCTCTGCGGTGCTCACGGTGTTTGTGGTGATGGTGGTGGGAGTGAGAGTGCCGTGACTCTTTAACTTCCCTCGCAGATGACGTTTCACTTCGTTTGTTTTTTGGGGGCGAAAGGCTTTTGTCTCTCCTGAGGTCTGTCTCGGAAATGCTGCGCTTTACTATAGCTTCTTCACCGATCCGTACTGTGATCTGGCACAGCGGCCCTGACTCTTTCACCTGCGAGCCTACAGATGGGCACTGCTGTTTTGAGTTACAGATGTCGCTCTTACTGTGTGACTTGCGTGATTTGTGTAATGACCTGCCTGTGTCTGGGTCTGTTCTACCTCTAGAGCCATCATCCGTTGTATCTGAACTGTCTCTGGATCGCTTTCTGTGATTTTCTGCCCCATCTCTTTGCTTTTTCATCGACCTGGGGCTGCTTTTGTGAGAGGCATGGCTGCTACTTGTTAAAGGGGCTGAGCTGTTTGTTGTGTCTTTTCCAGATGTGACCTGATTGCTATGCACAATGACAGAGGAGGACACAGATGTCCCATGAACTATTACAGAGGGTTTTGTATGACCATATGTTATCACAGAAGGCATGCTTGTGTCTGGGCCTCTACCTGTCTTGGACATTTTGGTTTTGCTGCTACTAGACATTTTAAAGCTCCCACTAGCCCTGCCCTGTTCCATTTCAATAGCCTCACTGTCATGTTTCCTAAGTTGAGATATGTCTGTTTGAGGGATTTCCGTTGGCACAGAGAGGTCTCTTTGCTCTGCAGGCACAGTAACAGGAAAGCTGTCAGGGAAGTCATCTGGGTCAGGCTTAAGAGTTTGAGGATGGGCCCCACTGATGAGACTTTGCAGTTCTCCAGGGCCCATAGGACAGCCCAGGCCAGAGAGAGAAAGGGAAGATGTTTCAGCTGGTGGCAGAAGCAGTCCATTATGCAAACTGTCACTGTAGGTCTTATATGGTCTCTTTTGGGAGCGCATAGGGAGAAGGCGGTAGAGCTTGAGGGCATTAGCCTTCTGCTTATAGCCTCCATTAGCTGTCTTTTCACTGGAGATGAGGCTGGGGTTAATCCCGTGTATGGTTTTCTGGTGCGTTTTCAGGTTATAATATGTAGCAAAGGCGTCCCAGCAGAAGATGCACTGGTAGCGGCGCTCCCCTGTGTGCCACACCTCGTGCTTTGTGCGGTACTCGGCTAGGGCAAAGACCTTGTCACAGTAATGGCACGGGTATTTGCGGCGCCACGAGTGCACGTTGGAGTGACGTTTTAGGCTGGACAGGGTCATGTAGGAGCGCTCGCAGACAGAGCAGAAGTAGATGACATTGCCATCTACCACCTTTACAAAATGGTTCTCATCACCCGCTAGTAGCTCTGCGGCTGCTGCATCATCGCTTTGGATCCGTGCCAGGAGGCTCTGTGCTTTCTTTCCTGGCCGCGCTTTAGTGATGTTTGCTTGCCCCACAATCACCCCTCCTTCCACTCTCACCTCGCCCTCCTCCAGTGGCTCCTCCTTAGGCTGCACAGTGAGGGAAGGAGGGCCCAGGCTACTGGATGGTAGCCCTGGGACTCGGCAGGAGGCCTCATGCGATTGCAGTCTCTTGCTGTGGATGAACACTTTGCCACAGTAGCGGCAGCTGAGGGCGCGGCTGCCACGGTGCAGCCTCATGTGGACTGTGAGTGAGGCAGCAGAACTGAAGAGTCGGTGGCACACGCCGCATATGAGCTCTGGCTTTAGGCTGTCAGGGGGGGAGTAGGAGGACGGGTGGGGAGGTGCAGTGAGGCCCTCAGAAGGAGGAGGTGGCGGTAAAGGGGGAGGGAGATGTAGTGGGGGTGGGTGAAGGCTTGGTCCATGAGGGCTTCCCACTTTGCCAGCTGGTCTTCTGGTTATTTTCTCTCTCCTTTCTGCATCCCCAGGCCTGTGATAAGCTGAACCCAAGCTGAAAAGGATCTGAGCCGTCTGTGACGCTGTGCCATTGGTCAGCTTGTGTCTCTCATCCCATACATCCCCACCATAACAGCCCTCCAAAGCCCCACTGGAAGACCTTGGGGGTGATTTGTGAAACTGCGTTTCTGGGCTGAGTTTAGAGCACTTTAGAGGAGGCGGGGATTTAATGTCCTTTCTCATGAGTGTGTGAACAGTCATTGGAGATGAGGAGGAGGAAGGAGAGGAGGACGGAGAACTGTCATGTCTTGGGGGCTTAAAAGGTCTATGCTTTACGTCCGTTGTGGAGTCCAGTTTCCACAGCGCCCCCTCGTCTGCACATTTGGAAGTCTGGCGGCGCCGGTGTGGAGAAGGAGAGGAGGAAGAAGAGGAACTACGGCAGTGGTTTGGAGATGTCAGAGACGTGGGGACTGGGGCGGCGCTAAGTGGAAAACTGAGGGTGATTTTTGCATTTTTAGGTCCATCTGGCATGTCTTCCAGTCTGTCCTCAATCAGAGCCTCTCCCCGACTTCCATGCCTTTTAGCCTTCATCTTTAGCTGCTGGGCCCCTCCCTCTTCTTTCTGGCAGGAGACTGGCTGTTTGATTGGGTGTGGCTGTAAGAAGGTCTGGACTGGGTGACAGGTGTCCAAAGTCACAGACAGCGTCAGGGAAGACAAAGGTGACAAATGCCGACTCCTGTGGCACGTAGATTCCTCTGTTGCACTATGTAATACGTTGGGGGGTTTTAGGCTGGCAGCCAGGTGTTGCTTGCTCAGATTAGACTTAAAAAGGCCCGCATGGATGGGGTCCCACACCTTCTCACCGGACACCATGACCAGCCCTCAAAATCTGAAAGACAAGTAAAAAAAAGCTCATATCAACATTCAAATTTATCCAGAAAAAAGTACATTGAAAGCTTTTGCAGAAGTGACACTCATGGAACACTTTGAGCAAAGGAACTGAATGCCCCCGAGAGGACTGAACTCTTATGGCTCTTAGAGCCAGGAATGGTGAGTGAAAGACGGGAGAGTGTAGGAGAAAGGAATGAATCTGCAGCGTTGCTGGTTTAGATTTCAGTGTGCTACAGCCAAGTCTTCAGAAAGACATTCCAGAGATCCATCTCTCTCTCGTCCATGACACAACATTCCCTATGCCTAACTGGAAAGCATCCAAACTTAATCAAGATTCCCTCAAAATAAAAGCTTGACTTGCATCCATGGCCCAAATGAACATAAAAATAGTCCGACGTGCTTGCCATTTGTGCATGAGTCTTGTTAGCCATTCCTGGCAGTGGCTAGTATTTGCCAGGCTTGACTCTAACCATTTATTTGTGAAGGGAAAGGCAGCAGGGGAGCAGAGAAGAGGAGGAAGATTGCATGCGTGTGCAGTGCACAGAAAAAGGGGTGTTTTTCCGCCCTCTGCGTCCGGTGCAATCCTAGCTAAGCTGTAGATGAGCGACAGGCGATTCTCATTTCCATTCTAATTCGGCTGCCAAGGTAGTGGACGCTGTTCTCCTGCATGCGAAAGATATCTGCAGCTTCACATGCGAAAGGCAATTTGATGTTATTATTTATTTAAAATGGGCCATTTTTTGTTTGGGTCTGTCGACTTAGAAGGACAACAGAGACAGTATGAGGCCATAATGATGTGATGAGAAGAAAAATCCTCAGTCATGCTTTTCTGCCTGCGTTTTCAAGCAGCCAGGCAGCCAGGAAGGCAGGCCGCTGTAAAATTCCACAGGCAGCCCTGAACAGGCAGAAACTAGGTCAGCACTGTTATTGCAGAGGGAAGAGGAGGGAGGAAAGAGGGTGAGGAAGAGGGAGAGAGAGTGATAGAAACTGATAGAGCAAAAGAGAGAAAAATAAGTGAAGAAAGGGGGTGTCAGACCGATAGGAGCCCAGAAAAGCAGCACATAAACAAAAATAATCACTGCTATTTTAATGCAAGTGTTCCTTTCATGGCACATGTGCCCCACAGTCAGGCAGCCACCATGACCATGAAGCCATGTCGTCGTTTAACTTGGAAATGACATTCAAAACCTAAAGGTGAATTTGAGTGCAAGACGCCTTTGAACATAGTGTACAGGTGGAAACAATTGGAACCGGGGAGCTTAAATATCTAACGACGTTGTAAAGCAGGCCACGCATATCTATGTATGACTGAAGATAATCAATCCTATAGCACCAGCCTTGTGCTGTTTCGCTGCTGTGTACTGAAACAGGCCTTTGTCAGTTGCATTTGCTGAGCGATAGATGTGCAGGAAATCCCTTATGGAGAGTGCCACTCTGCTACAAGTGGGCGGACACACTGAGAGACAGCGCTAAGGCTAAAAATTTCACCATCTCATCTGATGCTTGCGCCGTGGACAGGGAAATGCGTATGACGCCCCCTCAGTGTTGTGCTTTATCTCCCTGTGACGCACACACACTACACAAGCAGAGCCTGCATGACACACTGTTGAAATTTGATGGGCAACGCTAAATGCTATAATTGTGCTGGATCCAAGAACTATCTGCTGATGCACAGAGCATAGAGAAAAAACACGTGTTGATGGAAGCAATTGGATTAAAGCATAAGCAAGTTAGATATTTTTAAACAAAGGTTAAATAGCTGCCACTGAGAGAAGGCTATGTACGTCCAGTCCCACTGCTTGGGACAGAGAATACATTTTCTGATATTAATTTCTCCAACAATGTTTGGTAGAAGGTTAGTGTGATTTTATTGTAAGTAACTGTTTTCATTTTTTTCTTTGACTAATGACATATTACGATGGTAACTGCTTGAACTAACTGAAGGAAAAGAAACCAAAATCAGCCAAAATGACTGAATCACTGATTTCTTTTTACATACACATACAGTGCTCTTCACACTCACTGTCAAACATATAAATGTGACCATGAGTGTGGCAAGGACCCTAAAGCAAAATACAAATACACAGCAGCCCTGTTCCCACACCTCAATGCATCAGGATGTGCCGCGCAAACAAACATATCAGAGGGCTGAAAAAGTACTGATCTATTTCTGCTTGTGGAGGAGCTTGACAGAACGGTGTGAACAGGTGCTCAGCTTGTGCAGGACAAATCACTAACTAGACTAACGTAAACAGAAAAACACAGTACACCAAATGTTGTGGCTTTCACCTAACAGCAGACAGAGAGAACTGTGACACACTTTTGTGCATTGATTGAATTTAGATTTTAAATGTAATAACAATGGTGAAAAGTAAACCGTCTTCTTCTGAAATTGGAAATTTAGTTTAGCTGAAATAATCACACGGCACCCTTTTTTCTTCTCTTCTTGGACTTAAATCAATTCAAAACTTTTTATCCAATTCATGTTGTTTGATAATGCATCATCAGCTTAAATAACATTTGACTTGCATATCAAAGACAGACATTGTGAATTGACAGAAACCTGACAGTGGAAACATCACAGCAAAAGTTGCCTTGCATAACATACAAGAGGACAGCAGAGGAGTTTGGCTGGTGCGCCAGCTCGAGGCCTTGAACTAGCCGTTTGAGCAATCTGTTTATTCCGCACTGAAAATGGATCTTTCGCTGCCTGACAAATAACAATTAGGAGTCAGTTACCACGCTTTTTCACATCATCACGCTTTTGCCTTGCTTGTTTATCTTACTGTCTGTCACAGAAAAGACGTGGAAATGAATGACAGCACCAGTTTGATGGAAAGGTGAGACATGGAACTGGAAAACATCCATTAAATGTTCTAGCAAACCAGGTAAGATAAGCTTTATTCCTTTTCTAACAAAGACAAATTAGTGGGGTGCCCTTGTTTTTGTTTAATGTAAATTAATAAATGCTTTTTCACTTGAAACTCAGATTCAGCACAGAAACAATATGTAAATTAAGTTTGAATAAATATTTTAAATGTCAGATAATTTGAGTTAATCTGAAGTTTGCTGAACATTTATGAAACATTCATTTTACTTTTTACTTAAAGTGATACGTTTGAGAATCGAGTGAAAATCAAGTGAAATTGTGGTTGTGGATTTCCTGAAACAATACGACGGCGTGGAAAGATAATTGGGGCGTCTGTATGGGCTGAACATTGGGGGGCCACAGTCTTCCAGCCGGCGAGCCAGTAGCGAGAAGCATGACGGGAAGAGGAAGGTGTTGGGCTTATTCCCAGTGAGGGGCAGCCAGAGGGGCCCGACCAGTGCAGCAGCAGTTGGTCTGTACAGAGCAGAGTGCATCTGTGTGTGGGTGGGTGGGGGGCATCGTTAGTAAGAAAAAGCTAGTGAACTCTCCACAACCCCCCGGCCAGGGGAGCGTAGGAGAGCCAGCCAGATGGGATAAAGGGAGGAGGAAAGGAGAGCTGGTGTGTCCGGGAGTGGTTTAGAGGGCGAGCTATTGGTGGTGTGAGCAGGGGAGGCAGTGGTAACTTCAAACACATCTATGCCATGTTCACATTTCATGGTTTCCTTGTCTTTCAGATCCCCCTCAGCGTGACTGCCCGCAAGGCCCACTTACCCCTTCTCACACCCCCTCCTCACATGTAAACTGTCGTATCGTGGTGTTTTCACATGCCACTCCACGCACCAGCGAACCTGCCATGTCGAAAACGCCATACTCTCTACGGTCTGTTAGCTCTCAGCTCAGCACGTAATTCCCATAATTCTGCTCGCTAAAACAGAATCACGGGACACATTAAAGAACAGTGAGATTCCCCCCAAAAAAGTATCTAGTGAGAGTAACACAACTCTTGTGACCTTTTTGAGGTAATTTCCGCAAAATAATTTTCAATTTCATGCACATTCTCTGTAGAAGTATGAAAGTCTCATGGGAGTTTTGTGCCTGGTAACCACAACAGTAATAGCACAGTAGCTGCAGTGAGTGTTGAGCACACTGCCGTACACTGAATACGTAAACTTAAAAACCTTGATAGTATATTGAACTTACTCTGTAAAGTCAAAGACAAAAACAAACCTAAAGGTGCAGCAGAGCTCAGCTTTGACAACTTGATCTGTATGACCCCGAAGACCAGCAAGAAACTACACTTCCTATTGTCTGACCTATGACCCCTTTGGCACAGTGGATCATATTTTCCATACATTAAGCTCAGGGGCTCGGATTGGCATCCATGGAAACCAGGAATGTGGAGTAGTTGGCAGCAGATGCTCTGTTGTTTTGGAAAGAAAAAAAGTAAGGCTTAGGGCAGTAACAACGGGGTTGGTGACATCAGTATGCCCTCTGCTGCTGTACAAGAGACAGGCTCCAGCAAAACAACATGCTGGTAAAATGGAGGACACACTGAGGGGCCCGAAGCCGAAAGAAGAGCAAAACCACTATGAGAGATGTTTACTGTAGTCTACATACAAGTTTTTTTTTGCCCAAAATACTTCCTCTACTGTTGTTAGTGAGTTGATGGACAAGGGTGAGGGGGATGGCCCACCAACAATAAAGCCTCAGACGAGTTTAATCCTTGTTCTAATGTGAGCTTCGCTGTGAATAACACAAACGCAAGATCCGTCAATAAATTAAAAGTTTCATCACAATCTCCAAACGAGTCATCGCTCTTGAAAAAGAACTGCGTGGTGCGACAGAGGGGAGGATGAGGGAGAAGAGGCCTGTTATTGGCACACACGCAGAGGCACGGACAGACCCAGCGTAGGCACAAACACGCAGAAATACCTTTCACAAACACGCAGGGCATAAAAACGCACACCCACTAACACACCCCAAGCACACGCATGCTATAATACAAACCCGCGCAGCAAACACCGCCACAGCAGCAAGAAAAACAAGCAGGAAAACAACTGAATACAGCCTCTCTTCCTCTTATTCTGTCTGTCTGTCTCTCAGGAAGGCAAGCATACGAGAGAACGTACCTCTGAAAACCTCCTGCTGCATCTCTGCTGCGATGTGTTCTCTCCCCTCACACTCCCTCTCTCCCCCTCGCTCTCAGTGTATGCGCACGTCCGAGTGTGTGTCAGGGAGAGGGAGAGAGAGAGCGAGCACAGGGAGAGGCGGTGCACACATACACAGACACACACATGCAGGCAGCAGTGTGTGAAGACAGAGGGCAGGAGCGATTCTCACACTCCAACTTGCTTGCTCTCTCACACTCACTCCACTTTCTGCCTCTGACACACGATTCTTGGCGTTTTTCTTTTTTTTCGTTTTTTTTCTACCCCCCTTTCTCCAACCCCACTGCTGAATCCAATCTTCCTTTTATTTGGAAGTGTTGTTCCCTCTCTCTGGACACATACACACAGTACTTTATATACACAAAGCCCAGTGATAGGGAGAGGGAGGGAGAGTGGGAGAGCAAGCAAGCAAGCAAGCAAGAGGACGCCATTTAAGCAGTTTGTTACGAGCACTGCAAGTCCCCAAAATGGCTGAAAACAAACAGGAACCACGCCAACTCACAAAACCTGTGTATGGGAACGGACAGACAGACAGAGACATAAGTAACAAGTGAGTCGGGAGGAAAGCGGGAAAGTAAGACGAAGAGATAAACAGCTGGAGTCAAATGGCGGATGAGAACAGAGTGAAACAAGTGCCACTGAGGGAAAAATAAAGGGGCAATGACTGTATATTGTGCACTTCAATTAAGTTTGGACACTAAGAATGCTAAAATTGTGGCAGGCCATGCCAAGATATTCTAGTGCTGAAGTCTTGGGTTCAAGTTGCAAAAATACCTCACCTGACACTTCCCATAATGCCCCAGTGTCTAGTACAAATTCCCAACTCTGCTTGAACCTCTACACTCTTCACTGTGGCTTAAAAACCCTAGTCTTTTTCCTACATGTAACAATTAGCTGTGTACATTCACTCTCAAACACAGCAAACACAGGGCCATTCTATTGAAATTCAATCTGGTCAGCTTTCTGAGTGTGTCAACATCGAAGTCAGGGCCTGGGTCCATCCAAAGCAATACTGTAATAACATCTATCAAAAACAAGGCAGGGTCAGAGTAGTGCTTGTATTACTTATGTAAAGTTGGTGAGTTACAGTAGACTAAACATTTAAAGCCTTGGGTAGGAGCAATCCCGTATACAGTATTAATAAATCCAGTTTTAACCCAAAATATTATGGAAGAGGAAGTTGCTATCCTGTACCCAAAAAGTTTTGTATGTGAGCTGCTTAACCATGTCAGAACATGTCCTTTAAAAATGATAAATCCTGTGATAGGCTGATTGAGTCATTCTTAAAAGGAGACAGTCACCAAATCAAAATATCCCTCTAGTTGTACCACCGTCACAGCTTGTGGCCTCGGGTGTCTCTGATTCATTTCTAACTACGCAAACCATCCAACAACCTTTGTCATCAGCTACACTTTGGTCAGTGGAAATTCCTCTCATCTCCATCGACATGGCGGCTGAATCAAAGTAAGGGGAGGGTTGAAGGTTCTAGCACAGTTCTGCTACGACACCACCATACTTCCCACTGTCCTTTTGAGTAGAACTGCCCCCTCCCAACAGACACACACACCCGTCGGACCCACCAACTGAACCTTGACGCCAGCTACCCGCCCCCCTCCTGCCCTTTCCCTCTTTCACGTCTCTCTCACCCTCATTGTACGCTGCCACACTTGTCTCCATGGGAACCACTCTGGGATTGGGTGTTGTTCCTGTGACCTCTCTAGTTCTTGGAGTTGGACAAACTTTTTTTTCCTTTCTTCCCCCTCCTTGCCCCCCTCTCTCATGCACTCCTGCACGTTTTCGAGGCATGCTGGTGTGAAAGGACGGGACAGAAAACTGTGTATAAGGGTATAAGACAGTCAAGAATTAA
Source organism: Rhyacichthys aspro (assembly GCA_036850595.1). NCBI lineage: Eukaryota > Metazoa > Chordata > Actinopteri > Gobiiformes > Rhyacichthyidae > Rhyacichthys > Rhyacichthys aspro. Next base: position 8,374,627 of record CM072165.1, on the reverse strand, counting down.
AAACCTGAAGGTGAAGGAAATGCACATTGTAACAGAGGCCATGTGTGAATCAGACTTGTTTTATGTGTGTCTTAGCATTGCCCAGTGGTTGGACCCACCCACCATCTCTGTACTGACAGGGATCCCTGTTGTCCTGCCGTCAGATTTTGTTGAGGTCTGGCCAAAGATGGATCTTAGGTTTTCATGCTGTCAAGCGACAAAAACATCTGAATGTACTGAAATAGAAGAGCTATGAAAGTTAACTTGGTGGAAAATCTAAGCATTTAGGTTGAATTGAAATTATGCAAAGCAAATTATTTGCTACGACACTTGGTCTACACAATGAGGTTCAGGCTCAAGAAGCCCAATATTCAATTAGCCTGTGAGAAAAATTGGAAGGGACAATGAAAAACCTAAAAATGTGCCCACCGTGCAAGTAACTGGTGCAGTTAAACCACAGCAGGTAAAAGCAACACACTTCTTGGTGATGTGGTGACTGTACTTCTTCTTTTCTTTTTTACCAATGCATATTACAGACAGTAATTAACTTTATCTGTCAGTAAAAAGTAGAGAGTAATAATTAGCAATATTAGTCCAATGAGATGTGACCAAATGTACATGTTTTAAGATAGAGTAGTAAAGGTTGCTTGTGTATGTATTTTTAACAGTTTAGTTGTTTCCATAGATTGTTAACACAGAAGAAGACAAAAATAAACAGTGCAGGAGTTGTGTTTTTTGAATCATTTCCTTATTATCAGGGGCTGTAGGTGAATACATCCTGAGGCATGCCCGGGTGTCAGTAAACATTCCCGATGATTTCAGAGAAGGAATGACTAACCAGCTCTCCAGCTGACTTGGACTTAGATCAAAGTGGGGTGCTGAGGAGGTCAAATGTCAGTGGTTTCTTAAAGAGGAAGCGGCAGAGACAACGAAGCAATTCCCGTTTCTGTGACCTGCAAGTAGAAATGTGAGGACAGAGAGGTAAAATGAAACCAAAGCACACACATTTCTGAAAGTACAACTACAGATAAGCATGACAACTGTTTACATTCAGAGCCACACAGAGATTATGGCTTTTTATCTGTATCTTAAAGGGCCAGGCCAGTATGATGACACTGCTTATGAAAACTAAGCATGCAGGAACATGTCTTTAACTAATAACTGTTCAGTGTTTAACACCACGGGACGCCTTTAAATGGACAAGTACAGCTAGAAAACACTTTTGATTTTACCGTCTTTTACTGGTGGTATATACTGTAGTTAAGATAAACATATTCTAGTACACAACCTGTAACAAGCACAGTATGCTATTGCTATTTGCACTTTTTCTACCTTTGTTCACCATAAGCTGTTAATTGTTGAATTATCCTGCTGTGTGTCTAATGAGTTCACGTTATCACATCAGTGCTATCTTCTTAAATACAAGCACAAATAACTTTATATACTTGGCTATGTATGACTACACAATTGTTATGAACTTAACACAATGGCTGAATTCAACAAAGTATCAGATGACAGAAGCAGGGCTTAATTATGCAGCGTCTGACAGGTCTGCACTAGATATCGCTGAAACGGATGCACTGAGCCATAACAAGCATGTTTGTGTGAGGAGTGAGGCTCTGCTGAGTCACACAAACAGTCCCAAGGCACATATAGGAGATAAGAGACTATGCTAAGGATTAGGATAAACGCTCTATTGAGGTTACAGTGAGGATGCAATGTACAATCAGTTCTTTACAATAAACTGTTGGCATAACGTAAAGGAAAGAAGAAGCAATGGAGGTTTCAGAGTGTGCATACTGCCAAAGGAGACTGGAAAGGATAGGTGGAAAATCATCTGGGAGGGGTGCTTGATATGGTGTGGAGGTGGGGGCAGAAAAGGAGAGAGGACGGGCGGCTGGTTTTTCCACTGCCAGAGAACGAGAGAGAAGGGCTAAATCAAATTAATTAGCTCCTTCATCTCCAGGCAGCTACTCAGGCATGCTGTACTGGCATAGGGAGACAGTTTGGGGGGGTCTGGGCATAAAAGAATAGGAGAAAGCGAGATAGGACATGGCGGAGTGGTGAAAAGCCTGCTGTGTATGTGCGCCATTCAGCAGGGCGGCCAGAGCAGGGGAGGGGTGCATAATTCTCTGATAAGCATGAGGGTTGTTTTGCTGAAGCCTCTGCCCGGCCGTGAGGAGGAGGAAGTGGCTGCATGTTGGTTGACATCGTGCGCTGCTGCACTTCGGGTCGACAGTACTTCCTGTTTCTAGACAGCCTGTAGTTTAGGCACTGTACACAACCCTGCTTTACAGCATGACACTTTAAATAGCACACAGACACTTTAGTCACAGAGAGGAAGCTAAGATACAGAAAAACCGAAAGTGTGTTATGGAAGGTTTTGACCGAGTCCACAAGAGTCAAAAGTAAAACAATCAACATCAGAGTACAAAGTGAAAAAAATAAAAGCAAGGCAGATGGTCGGAGACAATGGCAACCTGCCAAAGGGAAGCACAACAGCGAAGAACTTGAAGAAAAAAAAGGGAGGGAAAAGTACAATAAAGGCATACTGAACGGTGTAGCCAGGGAAGAGCCATGGCAGACTGCATGAGGCTGGCTCTATGGCCTACTGTGCTGCAAAGACAGAGCAAAAAAAGGGAGGATAGATAAATGATTGTGGTAACAGGGTCTGTGTATAAAAGGAAAGTTCAAATAATTGAAATAGATTTGTAGTCACTGAAAGCAGCTATGCAACTAAAGGAGTGGGCTCACCAAGACATGTATTCAAGTTTAGCAATTAGTAATAAGGAGGGATTGGGAGAAAATTGGGGAGTTGACAAAGACAGACTGAGAGCCAGTGCCAGGGGTCACAACCTTTGAAGAAGAGAGCTGTGGACAGCTCAGTATGGCAGTGCTGCCCAGGCCAGACTTGGCTGCACTGTGAAGACCCTAGATTAGCACTAAGCCGATTGCAACGCGAGGTAGAAGCAAGAGCAATTAATTTAGCACCCTGATCATTCTAGGAAAGGAGGCGAAACATACCTCTTTCAGAAACTCCAGTGAATCCTCTCTGTCAAATAGTCTGGCTCCTGCTTGTGCCAACGACAAATAAAAAAGAAAAAAATGACATCTGAAATGTTAAGAAGAAACAACTTTAGAAGGATTTAAAGGATGTGTTAAATATAAATAAAGATGTAAGACACTTGGCAGGAATTGGCATCAGCCAAAACAAACACCTAAAGAACAGGACATTCTCCTGCCGACAGACATGGGCTGGCAGTTCCAATAAGCTCTCATAGACAGCATGCCTCCGACACTGCGTCATGCATTTTTATTATGAAACGGCCAAGGCCATTCTGTTAACACATCAAACAGCAGACGTATTGTGCACTACAATTGTTATGCATTGTAAACCATATTGGACAGATATTTTTGGACTCATTCACAAACTTCTTAACCACTCACACATCTTTCATTAGCCAGCTTCATAAACTACCCTTTATTTTTTTCAGTTTTGTTTTTTTCTTGAATTGAGCAAACTGGCAATGCAAGTGAGTACAATAACAATAACCAAGAAACACTGGATCTGGTAATAACAAAGATCTGTTATGCACTTTCTACTTTATATAGGCCTAAATTGCTTTCCCACTTCTTGGTGGGAGTTTTAAACAGCCCTCCACCAACCTCCTGTGCAAGAGAAAAGGCAGTTAACATCACGCTCTGACATCATCAGACAAGAGCTCCCCCTAGTACACAAAAAACAACCTTCAGTAAGGCAAACAAGTGCATGGTGTCAAAATGGCAAAGTATACCTTTTAAATGCAGTTATGTTTAAATTACTTCCTTAGTACCACTTTGTCAATGCTTAACATTTGACTGAGAGGGCTGGGAATAATATATAGCCTCATGAGAAGTATGCAATTACAGTCAACAGCCTTTTTACTAATTTATTTTAGTAGTACTTTAGATATGTGAAGAGATGTGATGCAAAAAAGGCAAATACAGTATTTCGTATTTTTGAGTTCACCCAACGCTCCACTTTTTTCCCTTAAATTTGCACCATTTGAATTATGTTGCAGGCTATTCTGTATCAAACTGTGTATCACAAAAAGGCCTCTGTGAACTGACCTCCAAGGCAGAAGTTGTAGTAGTGGTAGTATTGGGCAGCCCTGTGGGACTTGCTTCCGCACTGAAAATCTGGTTGTGCAATTCTTTCCGAGATGCCTATTCTCAACTTGAACCAGAGGAGGGCGCCATCTGTCAATAATGATTCCTTTGTACAGTCATGGTATAACATGGCACATGGTGAACAAAGTGATTTACTGTCAGACTTATCTATGCATTCCAAACCTGACTCTGGTGTTATTTTCAGTGACCCCCTTGATTCGTCTGAATAAGGATGTTGCAGCAGATGTGGTATCCATTCTGTCTTCTGTGCTTGGTTAGTGTCTCAGCTGAACCTGGCAAAAATACACGATGCAAACAAGTATTTTCATGTTTGTTGCAGCACACATTGAGATGGCCTGCCAGTGAAGTGATGTCAACTTAAATGTAGTATAACCCATCCCTCTTTAAATCCCCACAAAAGAAACCACACAAATATCTGGATATAAATTTATCATATTTATTTAAAAGAGAACAGGCATAGTAACAAAGATACAGTCATTTCAATGCACATAAAGGCTTCACAACGCCAGAGAGGGATTACGCAATCATAAAAGACAACATCTCTGTTGAACTAGTCTAAATGAAAATTCACAATACTTGTATATTTGGAACTGCTGTTTACAAAATTAGCAATAGAAATACATCTTGAACAAACAAGCAGATTCGATAACATGACTAAGTCTCAGATACAACGGGACTGTTTACGTCTGTAGGACTTCACAGTAAAATAATACTTTATCATCTGCCTAAAGAAATATATAAAGAAAACTAACCAGGGTTAACAGGATAAATCTATTGTGTAACAAGCATTTTAAATCCTCGGTGACTGGGGATAAGGTGATGGTTTAATTCTGTTAAAGTTAGGACAAAGGGGAATCTTAGCACTTAAATATCTTTACTCGACTATAACCATTTTCTAAAATTCTTAAATAAATCTAAAGATGTTGCTCACCAAAACCAGACTAATAGGCTCATAGTGGTACTTGAAAATGGTTTCAATTCTCGACAGAAGCTTAAGACTAGTATTATACCGGCTCCCAAACTTAACTGTTGTTTTAACAACTCGCAGCCTTCTAACAACTAATAAGTAGTATGTATTAAACTTGAAACAAAGCCCACTGAACGATTAGATACAGATTGGCCAACCGACTAGTAAAAACTAGCAAGAATATTCCAGACTCCATCTTTCTTGTCTACAACAAGAAGCACATCCACCCGCCGCCATGTTGGGAGCTTTTGGTGTCCGACTGTAGCTGTAATAGCTTTTAATAAAACCGTGAAAGCATTTCTAATTACTCCACAATAAACATCAGCGTCATTGGATAGATCCAAAAGCAAGTAAAACGTGAAGTAGGGTTGCAGAAATATGTATATCTAGTGTAAAAGAAGTTTCGCAGTAGAGGTCTTGCCACGATATGTTAGGCTAAATTAGCTTAGGCTAATGAAGGCGAAGCGATTTTTAATTTGTTTAACAAGAGTATCAACAACATCTAAATACATAGATCATTATGGCTTCATAAGCACATTATCGTTAAGTTTGCATTTAACGATATATCGCTGTTGCCTACAATTTTCTCGCTAGTAAGAAGTTAAGCCGTAACCTAATTTAATGAAATTACTATATACACGTTTTGTATATATTAAGGTTGTTCGATTAGCTTTGCGGGATAAATTATATTTTTATACCCATTGAATCGGGTATTTTATCTTAGTGACCGCCAAATCATTGCTGTGTGTTGTTAGCTACCTAGCCACTTCTTTTGAAACCATGGCCTGCAAGTATTTTGAATCATTTGTCAAAAATATGAAACTGTAGGAACACAAACACATATGCGAGTAGAGCGAAATCTCATAACAATGCGTACAAATAGAAAGGGCAGGGAAATTATGAAAACACACATCCTATCAACACATTAGGCTTTTCCGAGACTTTCCTAGAGGCGCGTAGAGAAAATCCGCTTCTTTGTCCGGCCGTGGGTCGAAGGCGAGTCCGAGGCTTGCAACAAAATCCCGGAGATGCAAAAATACAAAGATTGTTTTCACGAAACTTCGACGTATATCGCAAAAAGTTCCAAAAATAATCCACTATCAAGTGTTTTAAACTTAACCTGTCACGTATTATAAGAAATATATTCTGTTTTAACAGAGAACTTGACAGGCCTCAGCCCTGAGCCTCTTTTCTTAGAGCCCAGGCTGATGCAGCGCGAGACGAACGGCAGAACAGAGATTTTTTTTACTTTTGCTCAGAGGGAAGAAATTCGCCTCGGCAAAGATCGGCAATTGTCGGAAAGTGGGTGGATTTTGTTAAAATTAATCCAAACGAGTTCCAGTCTTTCTAGTCATTGGTCCTTCACTTTTTGCTACCTAATATTAATAAGAAAACCGACCAATCCAAGCGGCCTTAACTGAATATTCATGTAATATATGCATATTATTGGTGGCCCAGCCTACTATGTTCATAAGAGCCAATTGAAAATAGTTTAGGTTGAACTAATACCCGCCTTCCATTTTAATTGGACAAAAATCCTAAACGTGCCAGTTGATTGGTCGTACGTGAGTCTAAATTAAATATTCATATAACTGTCCTGTATGGCCAATGAACGCTTTACTACAGAGTAACATGTCCCACCTCCTGAAGAGTCAGTCCCTGCTTTTATGGGTGCGTAACCCCGTAGCAGCTGTTCAGTCTATATAAACAAGCGTTGGACCGTGTAGCTTTCAGTAGCGCTTAGAGCGCTCCAGAGTGTAGATCAGGAAAGGGGAGGGGAACGGTCGGTGGCCGTCCAACTTTGGACTAAAGCATATAAAATCGACTATAAAGCCAGCCGACCACAGAGGTCCCTGGAATATCGCCTTCGGAGACTTTCCGGTCACCGTTGGCGGCCTGACCAGAGTCGTGGTGACAATTTAAAGGCTGTTCCTGCTCACAAAGCGGCGTGCCGACGAAGGACGCGTCTCTTTGAATAGACAGGATGCACGGACCGCCCTCCGGCGACAGCGCATGCCCATTGCGCACGATCAAGAGAGTTCAATTCGGCATCATCAGCCCAGATGAGCTTGTAGGTTTTTATGGGGGAGCGGGGATATTGTATAAATATCGTACAAGTCACACATTTATTTTAGTTTGTTTAGAATTTTGAGGTTCAACATACTTGGCTCTGCCTTTCGTTTGTTTACAAAAGCAAAATGCTTGTTAGCCTAGCATGCTAGCGGTGTCCAGTGTGAGCTAACTAGCATGGGGCTAGAAGTTTGAAAACTTTAAGCACAACATTATCAAATATGGCCCATGCTATCATATGAATTAAACACAATTTCTTTTATGAAGTGTAACTTGTTGGCCCGATTTAATTAGTTCATATTAATTTCGATGCAGTTTACCATCGCTTAGTAATCAGTTAAGCTTTTACATTATAACTGGAGAAAAAGCATCCAGCCCCCTCGACCCGTAACAAACTAAAATGTAAATAAAATGCTAAATGCAGTTAAAAGTTTGATGTGCATGGTTCCTTAAAGCCTTGTGTGATTCTATTGAGCAATTTATTAAAATATTTTAGTGCAGTAAGTCATACTTGCGGGGATTGTGCTTTTTTAGTGTATTTTAGTAAGAATATAATATGTTTTTCTTCTGTTTTGTGAATGTAACGTATTATTGTTTTGTTGGTTGGTAATATGTATATTTATATAGTATCATCTTCACTTAGTAACTTTAAATGTTAAAAGGGGTAGGTAAAATAAGTTTTGACTTCAGCCTAAACCCTTTCAGTCTATGCTTCAAATCCAGTGCGAGTATTGTGTTGTTTCCTGTTTACTTTTAACGACTGAAATAAACTGAATTGAACTTATATTTAAGCTCTGATATGAACAAACTATTTGTTTACTTCTACCTAGAAACGGATGTCAGTTACAGAAGGGGGAATTAAATACCCCGAAACAACAGAAGGAGGACGCCCTAAACTAGGTGGCCTTATGGACCCGAGGCAGGGTGTCATTGAACGGAGTGGAAGGTGTCAGACCTGTGCAGGTACAGTTTTGTATTTTTGCTTGTTTGAAAAATCATTCAGCCATGTTATTCAGCTGCTTATTAACTCAAACTTCGTTTGTAGGCAACATGACGGAATGTCCAGGTCACTTCGGGCACATAGAGCTAGCCAAGCCAGTTTTTCATGTTGGCTTTATAACAAAGATAATGAAGGTTCTACGCTGTGTCTGCTTCTTTTGCTCCAAGCTGTTAGTAGATTCGGTAAGTATATTTTTCTTGATTTGAAAGTGAAAAAATATTTTCAGCCCAGTTTGAGTGCTAACTTGTCTCTTTTCACTGTTGCAGAACAACCCTAAGATCAAAGACATCTTAGCCAAGTCTAAAGGACAACCCAGAAAACGACTGACACATGTTTATGAGCTCTGCAAAGGAAAAAATATCTGTGAAGGAGGGGAAGAGATGGACAATAAGTTTGGAATGGAGCAGCAGGAGACTGAGGAGGACATTACTAAGGAGAAGGTAATTATTGGATTTGGTGTGACTCTAGCATTAGTAGTTCCAAGATTTTAATACATTGTCATATCTAAAAAAAAAATTCCAGGGTCACGGTGGCTGTGGGCGGTACCAACCACGGATCAGGCGATCCGGCTTGGAGCTGTATGCTGAGTGGAAACATGTTAATGAGGATTCCCAGGAGAAGAAAATCCTGCTGAGTCCAGAGCGTGTGCATGAGATATTCAAACGCATCTCAGATGAGGAGGACGTCATCTTGGGCATGGACCCTAAGTTTTCTCGACCTGAATGGATGATTGTAACTGTGTTGCCTGTGCCTCCACTGGCTGTTAGGCCTGCTGTGGTCATGCAGGGATCTGCCCGAAATCAGGTATAGAGTTAGTTAATTCCCAAACCGTTTTCTAAGTGTGTCGAGATTGAAACCTGTAAATAAAATGACTGGCTTGTGTTTGAAAGGATGATTTGACCCACAAACTGGCCGACATAGTCAAGATCAACAACCAGCTCAGAAGAAACGAGCAGAGTGGTGCTGCCGCTCACGTTATTGCTGAGGATGTAAAGCTGCTCCAGTTTCATGTAGCCACAATGGTGGATAATGAGTTACCAGGTCTGCCCAGGGTATGTATGCAGTCTACTATACTTCACATTAGGAAAAAAGTTTTTAGTAGTAATGGGTTGTTTAACTCTATCACTATTAACACTATTTGTTTTAGGCAATGCAAAAGTCTGGCCGCCCTCTTAAATCCATAAAACAACGTTTAAAGGGAAAGGAGGGCAGAGTTCGAGGAAATCTTATGGGCAAACGCGTGGACTTCTCTGCCCGAACTGTCATCACACCTGATCCCAACCTGCAAATCGACCAAGTTGGTGTCCCGCGATCCATAGCAGCTAACATGACCTTCCCCGAAATTGTCACACCTTTTAACATTGACAGGTACACTGTTTTTGTGCTGATGTCTGCCCTGTCATTTGTTGGCATTGTTTGGTGGTAATTCATTCCAATATGTAATATCTGTACCAGATTACAAGAGCTGGTGCGAAGAGGAAACAGCCAGTACCCAGGAGCCAAATACATCATTCGAGACAATGGAGACAGAATTGACCTGCGATTCCACCCAAAGCCAAGTGACCTCCATCTGCAGATTGGCTATAAGGTAAGAACAGTCTTCTAAGTCCTGGAGTTGTGCATTAAAGTAGAATGAAGCCTAAACTGATATTTTTCTTTTGTAGGTTGAAAGACACATGTGTGACGGCGATATTGTCATCTTTAACCGCCAGCCTACACTTCATAAAATGTCTATGATGGGGCACAGAGTACGAATTCTTCCCTGGTCCACATTTCGACTTAACCTCAGGTATTAAATAACAGCTTATCCTTTTTTAAACCGACTTTGGATGAAAGTGTTTAATGGCTGCTCTTCCTTCAGTGTCACAACCCCATATAATGCTGACTTTGATGGTGATGAGATGAACCTGCACTTGCCCCAGTCACTAGAGACAAGGGCAGAGATTCAAGAGCTTGCCATGGTGCCGCGTATGATCGTGACACCCCAGTCCAACAGGCCCGTCATGGGTATCGTGCAGGACACTCTCACAGCAGTGCGCAAATTCACCAAAAGAGATGTCTTTTTAGAGAGGGTAAAGACCAATGACTGTTTTTGTCTTTCAGTTTTTAGAAGAGCACCTGGTTAAATCTAACTTTTCTTCCTTTAGGGTGAAGTGATGAATCTGCTCATGTTCCTCTCCACATGGGATGGAAAAATGCCTCAGCCAGCCATCCTTAAACCCCGTCCTTTGTGGACAGGGAAGCAGATCTTCAGTCTTATCATTCCTGGACACATCAATGTCATCCGCACACATAGCACCCACCCTGATGATGAAGATAGTGGCCCATACAAGCACATCTCACCTGGTGACACCAAGGTACTTCTTCAGCTAAGGAATTGCTTAAAATGCTGAAAACACTTGAATATGAGTTTAAATATCAACCGTTTTCTAGGTAATTGTGGAGAATGGCGAGTTGATCATGGGCATCCTTTGTAAGAAATCCCTGGGAACTTCAGCCGGCTCTCTCGTCCACATCTCTTATCTTGAGATGGGCCATGACATCACTAGACTTTTTTACTCCAACATTCAGACAGTGGTCAACAACTGGCTTCTTATTGAGGGTAATAACTCAGTTAAATAATGTACTCTATACTCGTTGTCTCGTGATTTTGTTGTCATTTATTTATGTCTGACACTTTATTTTCTCTTCAGGTCATTCCATAGGTATTGGTGACTCCATTGCTGATGCCAAGACATACCTTGACATTCAGAATACCATCAAGAAAGCCAAACAGGATGTGATTGAAGTAAGTATGATGTACATATTTTAGTTACTTTGGTCTAGTTGTAGTTACATAATAAAATAATTAATTTTCTTCTTTACCTGCCAGGTTATTGAGAAAGCCCACAACAACGAATTGGAGCCAACCCCTGGTAACACTCTGAGGCAGACCTTCGAGAACCAGGTGAATCGTATCCTCAATGATGCTCGTGACAAGACTGGATCTTCTGCCCAGAAGTCACTGTCTGAGTACAACAACTTCAAGTCCATGGTGGTGGCAGGTTCAAAGGGTTCCAAAATTAACATCTCACAGGTAAATGCCTTATTATTCATACTTTCATAAAGCATTTTATTTACTACACTATTCGTAACATTGTCTAATTCCTTCTCCTCAGGTTATTGCGGTGGTAGGACAACAGAACGTAGAGGGTAAACGAATCCCCTTCGGTTTCAAACACCGAACACTGCCACACTTCATCAAAGATGACTATGGTCCTGAGAGCAGAGGCTTTGTAGAGAACTCATATTTGGCTGGCCTCACTCCAACTGAGTTTTTCTTCCACGCTATGGGAGGAAGAGAGGGTCTGATCGACACAGCTGTCAAGACAGCTGAGACGGGTACGCCCAGACACCCATGTCAAAAAGATTTAGGCTGTGAATGTCTGCGACACAAAATGTGAAACATTGAAATGTCTCCTTCTCACCAGGTTACATCCAGCGTCGTCTGATCAAATCTATGGAGTCAGTCATGGTCAAATATGATGGCACAGTACGAAATTCTATCAACCAAGTGGTGCAGCTGCGTTACGGAGAGGACGGCTTGGCTGGAGAGAATGTGGAGTTTCAGAACCTGGCAACAGTGAAGCCTTCACACAAAGCCTTTGAAAAAAAGTGAGAATTAGTGAAAATGGATCACACTTGGAACATTAGAAATTAGTCTGAAAGCTTAACGGTTACCGGCTGTTGTCTGTATAGGTTCAGGTTTGATTGTACCAATGAACGAGCACTGAGGCGGACACTACAGGAAGACATAGTAAAAGATGTGTTGACCAATGCCCACGTGCAGAGTGCCTTGGAAAGGGAATTTGACAAGATGAGGGAGGACAGGGATGTCCTAAGAGCTATTTTCCCCACTGGTGACAGTAAGGTTAGTATGGATCAAAGTTTGTTACTAAGAGGCAAACTAGCATTTGTAAAATTCCTTCAATTGTCAAACATGTTTTTGTCCATACAGGTGGTGCTTCCATGCAATTTGGCCAGAATGATCTGGAACGCTCAGAAAATCTTCCGTATAAACACTCGAACCCCAACAGACCTGCATCCATTAAGAGTGGTTGAAGGTGAGCTTTCATAACAAACTGATGCATTTTATTCAGCATTACTGCTTTAAGGCTGTTCTACAGGATCTTTAGCATAAAATGTATAATTTGCTAACTAATGAAAATATTTTTTTGTTCACAGGGGTTATGGATCTGAGCAAGAAGCTGATTATTGTAAATGGTGATGACCCTCTGAGCAGACAGGCCCAAGAAAATGCCACACTGCTCTTTAACATCCACCTGCGTTCCACCCTCTGCTCCAGACGCATGACAGAGGAGTTTCGCCTTTCTACAGAGGCTTTCGACTGGCTGCTTGGAGAGATTGAGACCAAGTTCAACCAGTCAATTGTAAGCATAGCACCCCATTTATTAAGTGTATTTTTTTCCCCCAAAAGACTACAAATATTTCCTGCTTAATCTCCAGGCTCACCCTGGTGAGATGGTTGGTGCTCTGGCTGCTCAGTCGCTGGGAGAGCCAGCCACTCAGATGACACTCAACACTTTCCACTATGCTGGTGTGTCAGCCAAGAACGTAACTCTGGGTGTGCCACGTCTGAAGGAATTGATCAACATCTCCAAGAGGCCCAAAACACCTTCACTAACGGTTTTCCTGCTGGGTCAGGCTGCACGAGATGCTGAGCGGGCCAAGGACATTCTGTGTCGACTTGAGCACACAACACTCAGAAAGGTAAATGAAATGAATGAATTGTTTATTATGGTTATGGACAACCTTTTCATAAATCCTCATTGTAAAAAATAGACACAAGACTGATAGGAGTTTTGTTTCAGGTGACTGCAAATACAGCCATCTACTACGACCCCAACCCTCAGAACACTGTGGTGGCAGAGGACCAGGAGTGGGTGAACGTCTACTATGAGATGCCAGATTTTGACGTTACTCGTATTTCACCGTGGCTGCTGCGCATTGAGCTTGATCGCAAACACATGACCGACCGCAAGCTAACTATGGAGCAGATTGCGGAGAAGATCAATGCAGGTGAGTCTCGTGTTCTCTCATGAAGGCATGCAAATGGAAACAACTAGATTTTGTAGCAATAATAAATAAACTGATCTTTAAAGGTTTTGGAGATGACCTGAATTGTATCTTTAACGATGACAATGCTGAGAAGCTGGTGCTGCGAATCCGAATCATGAACAGTGATGAGAACAAATTCCAAGAGGTAAATAAAGGAAAGTAATATGGTAATAATCATTTTATACAAATAAAACGTAATATTTCTCTCTGTAGGATGAGGAGGTGGTTGATAAAATGGATGACGACGTGTTCCTGAGATGCATCGAGTCCAATATGCTGACAGACATGACTCTTCAGGGCATTGAGCAGATCAGCAAGGTACTGCAATCAACATACAGTTAATGCAACTTAACACTCTTAGACATGAAAATGGTCAAACTCAGAGCTCCTGCTCTCCAGGTCTACATGCATTTGCCTCAGACGGACAACAAGAAAAAGATCATCATCACAGAGGATGGTGAGTTTAAGGCCCTGCAGGAGTGGATCCTTGAGACAGATGGTGTGAGCCTAATGAGAGTGCTCAGTGAGAAAGACGTTGATCCCGTCAGGACAACCTCCAACGACATTGTGGAGATCTTTACGGTATGTAAGCATGACAAAAATCTCAAACAATTCAGGAACCTGAAAACGGTTTACTTGGGGAAATATGCATTTTTTACCGTAACTTTTGCAATCTACAAGACACTCATGATGGTTTGTTACAATGGTACATAGGTCCTGGGAATTGAGGCTGTGCGAAAAGCTCTGGAGAGAGAGTTGTACCACGTTATCTCCTTTGATGGTTCATATGTCAACTACCGTCATTTGGCTTTGCTATGTGACACCATGACCTGCAGAGGTCACTTGATGGCAATCACACGTCACGGTATTAACCGACAGGACACGGGGCCCCTCATGAAGTGTTCCTTTGAGGAGACTGTGAGTTAAATACATTTAGTGGTTTCTAGTGACTTCTTTTAACATATTTGTGTTTATTGTAACAATTGTCTTCTGCTGCTTGGCTGCTTAGGTGGACGTGTTGATGGAGGCCTCCTCCCATGGTGAAGTCGACCCAATGAAGGGGGTGTCTGAGAACATTATGCTTGGGCAGCTTGCTCCAGCTGGAACAGGTTGTTTCGACTTGTTGCTGGATGCTGAGAAGTGTAAATACGGCATGGAGATTCCCACAAACATACCTGGCATCAGTGTGGCTGGACGTAAGTGAAAAAATAAGTTATATATTTGATAAAAATGTAGCAGATACTGTTAATAACTGTGTAATTATATTATGTAAGACATGTATTAATGGCAATCCTATTTACAGCAACGGGAATGTTCTTTGGCACAGTGCCTAGTCCCATGAGCGGCATGTCACCTGCCATGACCCCCTGGAACACAGGAGCCACACCAGCCTATGGTGCCTGGTCTCCTAGTGTTGGTAAGTAGATCTTCTGCTTGGCTCTAATCCTATGTTCAACTTCATCTGCTCAGCGCTGTCCTTTTTGTGCTGTCAACAGGCAGCGGCATGACTCCTGGAGCTGCAGGGTTCTCTCCCAGTGCAGCATCCGACGCAAGTGGCTTCTCCCCAGGTTACTCCCCAGCCTGGTCACCCACTCCTGGGTCTCCGGGATCCCCAGGCCCAGCAAGCCCATACATCCCATCTCCAGGTTAGACCAAAGAATTTACAATCATTGAAATAAAGGGCTTAACATTTTCCTTTTGAACAATTTCAAACTCCTGTTTTTGTTTTGTCCAGGAGGAGCCATGTCGCCCAACTACTCGCCCACATCTCCTGCTTATGAGCCTCGTTCCCCAGGCGGCTACACCCCTCAGAGTCCGGGCTACTCTCCGACGTCCCCTTCCTACTCCCCCACTTCTCCGTCTTACTCCCCCACCAGCCCCAACTACAGCCCCACATCACCTTCTTATTCTCCCACATCCCCCAGTTACTCACCCACCTCACCGTCATATTCACCAACTTCTCCATCTTACTCTCCAACGTCTCCATCTTACTCCCCCACCTCGCCGTCCTACTCTCCTACCTCCCCCTCGTACTCACCCACATCACCCAGCTACAGCCCCACGTCCCCAAGTTACAGCCCAACCTCTCCCAGCTATTCCCCCACCTCCCCTTCATACTCTCCCACCTCTCCATCGTATTCTCCCACGTCTCCGTCCTATTCTCCGACCTCACCATCTTATTCCCCAACTTCACCTTCCTACTCACCAACCAGCCCAAGCTACAGCCCGACTTCACCAAACTACACACCTACGTCCCCTAGTTACTCGCCAACGTCCCCCTCGTACTCCCCTACGTCACCCTCGTATTCCCCTACTTCCCCGAACTACACCCCAACAAGCCCGAACTACTCGCCCACCTCACCGTCATACTCTCCTACCTCTCCTTCCTACTCCCCCTCCAGTCCGCGATACACGCCTCAGTCACCAACATACACCCCCAGCTCCCCGTCATACAGTCCAAGCTCCCCCTCCTACTCCCCCACTTCGCCCAAATACACACCTACATCTCCATCTTACAGCCCCAGCTCTCCAGAGTACACCCCCACCTCTCCGAAATATTCCCCCACCTCACCAAAGTATTCTCCAACATCACCCAAGTACTCGCCCACTTCTCCGACATATTCCCCGACTACTCCCAAGTACAGCCCCACCTCGCCTACCTACTCCCCAACCTCTCCAACCTACACCCCCACCAGCCCCAAATACTCCCCCACCTCCCCTACTTACTCCCCGACTTCACCCAAGTACTCGCCCACATCCCCTACATACTCGCCCACTAGCCCTAAAGGCTCCACCTACAGCCCCACCTCTCCCGGATACAGCCCCACCTCCCCCACCTACAGCCCCGCCATTAGCCCCGATGATAGTGACGAGGAGAACAACTGAGGTGCGGAGAAACGGGGGCAGCAGGTAGGACCTCCACCTCCTCGTGGTCACAACTAAAGGACAGCGTCTCTGAACCTGCTGGAGGAGGCAGAGCTTCTGCCGGTTTCTTCTGTCAGCCCCAGCCTTCACTGTCTGAAGGAGGAAATAACTATAGTTAAAACTATTACATAAATTACTTGAACTGCTTTGCCTGAAGGAAAAAAAGGCTGCCTTTTCAAACTAGTTTTTTTAATTTTCACATGGGGTGTTGAAGTAAAACTGCAGACCTGGGAGGGAATGAAATGCAGAGGAAGTGGAAGATGTCTGGGCAGAAAATGTCCCTTTATAGTTTACTGCATCCAGTCTCTCTCTCTCGAGCTCTACGTGTTAAGTGTATTGTTCTGGGCGTTGTATGTGTTGCCAAAAGCTTACTTTTCCAAGTAAACTGTATTCATTACTTAAGCATAACATAAAGTCATTTTTGGCAAGGCTTAGGTTTTGTTTGTTGCATATTTCATATGTGTATTTGTCAGATATTGCTGCTTTTAAAGAATAAACTTAAAATTTCTCAGTGAGCAACAGCAAAACTCAATCTGGGCTAAGTCACAAGTAACTGAGAGAGAAACTGGCTTGCATCCTTCACAGTCCTGAACATCCAAACTACATAAGTGTATGTACCCCCTGCTCTCCCATCTTCCTCCTTCACACCCCAGAGACAAAACCTGAAAGATGTCATTACACATCTACCAGCATCCTCTTGTCTTGCATCAAAAGCAAAAAACACTTTTCCAGATTATTCTTCCCTTCACACTGGGAATTAAAATGTTTATATAAAATATAAGTCAGAATGATTGTTCTGTCTTTAATTTTGATTCTAGGAAGAAATGGGGCTCATGTGGATGAGGAAGTTGCTGCTTCTGTTATTGTTTACATGAGCAGCAGATGTTAATACATTTTAATCAAGCTTTAGGTTGACTTTTTTTTTTCCAAGTTCCTCCTGCATATTATCGTTGCCCCATTTCCGATAGCTTACGTGTACGCAGTTTTTTTTGTTTTATTTGGGCAATTCACTTTATTTAATAAAAGGAAACTACTATTCTGTGTGAATACACATAGAGGAAAAAAAATATTTTTTTCTCATTTGCTTTTGGTGACATGTAAACCTGTTTGCAAGAGGCTCATGCTCACTGTGGATGAAGGGGCAGTGGGTAGAGAATAGTTCTCATTTTCTACTTCACCCACTTTTTAGCATTAGAAAAATATCATTTTTTCCAAACCAATAGTTTTCTGTGCACAGGTTATGTGCTGCCACCAGCCTGATAAAGTGCAAAAAAGTTGTATTTTTCACTTGCATTTTCAGGATGCCAAAGGACAATATTTGTCCTCCTTTTTCTAGTAAACAAGACAATGATAATTTCCCCAGGATGTCACTGTCCAAATAAACTGCACATTACACCTGTCTATAAATATACTCACTACATTAGTGTGAACTCTCTGAATGTGGGTACTCGATCTGTCTAGCACCAGTGAAAATGCAGATTTGTTTTTCTTTTTTTCCAAACTGTTAGCTTAGACTCCTCCCCCTTCATCCACAAGTAGTGCTCATTTCTGAAATCAGTGGGGGGGGTTTTCTACAAATGTATGTACCTGTGACAAGGGAAATCATGGGAGGGGTGCTTGTTTCTGATCTGACTGGGAGTCCTGAAGATCCATCCAAACTCTTAACAGCCCATCATTTGTGATCTTTCTTAAATTTTTGTCAACAAATATTGCTTCCGAGACGGCCATAACTTGATAGGGCTGCCTTTGGGCCTTGAGCCGAAGCAGATTTGGTCTCTGCACTTAAAAAATTCTGGTAGACTGTGATGCTTTTCATACAGTCTCCACCAGGCCTGTATCCAATCTACTGTCTTAACTGCACTGTTGAGTCAGTTTGGGACATCGGGACTCCCAGGTGAATGAATGTCTGTGTGTATGAGTGTGAGAGGAGACGGTGTTCAAGAAAGACTTGACATGTCTGGGCAAACGAAGGTTTAACTTAATTGCCACTGTATAGAAATCAGCTCATTATCTCATTCTGTGTCTTTGTTCTGTTTGTTTTTTGACTTGGAAAAATTAATAAAAGTTTTACTACATATTTGTTTTACTTTGAGTTTTTATTTTAGTATTTCTTTCTTAATTATATGGATGATGTCTAAATAATTGTGTAATATGTACACAATGGCTGTCAGGACCAGACTTTAGTCTTGTGTATTCTGCTCACAATAGGCCTTTGTTGAACACTGTAAATCCTGAAATATACAGTAAAGATAATAGCCTTTTGAACATATTCGAACATTTACAGGTGATAAATGTCACAAAAAGACAGACCAGATTACGTACTGTATTGTCATGAGGTAAACCAGTCTTTAAAATAAGGTGAATTAATTATTTTCAAGTATAGGTCTTGTGTGGCAGGCTACAACACACAATTGCTGTAAAAGTGTACTTTTATTTACTTTAAAAAAAAAAAAAAGATATGTAAAAGTCAGACATTAAGGCACTAATTAAAGTAACTACATAAATAATAATAATAAAAAAGGCTTACCGTAAGTAAAATACATTCATATTTTATACAATGCTATGTTTACTTTCACAAGACATAAAATATATCAGTTAGTTTTTAACACCTGTCTGGTTGTCTACTGTTACGTGAACGATGCCTGTTTACTGACGCACGTCCAGTAGGGGGCGAACTCACCTAAACACTGATGCAGAACCAACCCAGTCTCACCACAAACTGTAAAATAGTCACGTTGGTCCACATGGTAAAACGTATACATTTCACAAAAATTTGTGACACTGTCACGTTTTTTATTTTGTTCCATTCTTTTCTATTGATGTCACGTGATGTCAGAGCTGCCGCAGACGCCGATTTACGAAGATTTTTGGGGATAAAATGCAATTTTATTGACTATTTTGAGCACTAAAATCAATTTGGTTAAATTTCTATCGAGAAGTGTGGTCTTTAATCTTATAATCTTCAGCTATTTAATTCATATACACTTTTATTTATGAGTTTAAACGAAGATCTTGTCTCGACATTGTTAAAATTGTTATACTTTCACGTTTTGTTTCACTGGTTATCTCTATGTTTTTCAGCGTAAAATCTAGGAATTATCTCGTGTTATTATTAATTTATTTGAATAATAAAAATACATCCAGGCGCTGAAATAAGTAAATATTCTTTTTTATAAACTTGATTAGTACAAAGATGCGAGCTGTGCTTACGTGGACTCTTTAGGAACTAGTTTCATACATACCTTTATTATTTTGCATACATTAATTAAAATAATATTTAGTTAACAAGAGCAGTGGTGAGAAAATGACATTTATTTTCGCCTTTATTTGTGATTATGGGCTCTGACATCACGTGACATCAATAGAAAAGAATGGAACAAAAAAAACGTGACAGTGTCACAAATTTCGGGCCCGTTTTGTTAAATGTATACGTTTTACCATGTGGACCAACGTGACTATTTTACATTTTGTGGTGAGACTGGGTTGACAGAACCACTGTGGAGCTGAACAAGAAGCTGCTTATGCCAAGTTTAGTTTAAAAAATATTACTACAAGGCTCCCAGGTCAGGTATATTGTTGCTATTCTGATTTAGACAAACCAGTCCAGACAAATAAAATGACTAAAGGAAATCTGAAAAAAATCTCGTATTTTATTTAATTGCTACTCCTCTACTTTGCCCTGCAACCATGCCACTGATTGTGCTTATTCATGGGAGTCTGCCACAGAAGCAAAAGACTTCGGACTTCACACTTCACACAGGTTTCCCTGAAGTGACACTGAATGGGTAAGATATTTCCTTTGATAAATACTGCACAGCCAGTTACAGACATTACTCAGACCTTGAACTCCAAATTTAATATGGCTTAAGACTGTATAGGCGTAGAATAAGGGGTGTTATTTAGAGTAGAGGCTAAAAAAAGCTGTTATCCATGCTTGTGGAAATGATGAATCACAGGTTATGCTCATAAAGGGCTTGCATTATAATATAAGCTTTATGGGTGTGTTGGACTAAGGAAAGCCACTGGTGACTATGTGTTTATAGAGGGTTTCCCTGGAGATATTCACACACTGTGGTATCACTTACGATGAAGTGATGAATATTATATTATAGGCAATAATGTTGTCCTAATCATGCATCTGCTAATTGTCATAAGATTAAATACATTCTTATCACAACAATAATGGTGTTGTTTTTAAAATGCTCTTGAAGCTACTAGTCACATCTGGAAAGACATTATTATTGGAAGCTGAAATTGACATTCAGGATTTGTAATTGTCGTAATCTTGAACACTTTAGACAATAGTCTTAAATGTTGTCTGTGACCTGTTAGTGCAAGTGATCATTGTTAGGCTACACATCCTGATTCAATCACATTTCTTCACCTTTTTTCATTTTTGGGTTGTGAGTCAGAGGGCAGGGCAACAACGTCCCGAAACAGAGGCAGGAAACTGCTGGTGGGCGTCTGCACTGAAAAGAACAGATTTTACCCACAGTACGAGCTGTTTCTTGCATGACTGCTCCACTCTCGGCTCTCTGCAGCAACATTTCCTCCACTGCACTCTGTAAGGTAAGACTTGGTCTGGCACGTATTTTATACTTATATTTTCTGCAAACAAAACTAGTACCTACTTTCTTTTGTTTTTTTCCTGTTTACCCAATGTCAGTTTTGGGTAAAGACTCTGTGTTCACTTGTCACATTCCTCGTGAGTTCAGTGAAAGAATGTGACAGCCACACAATGAAACCTAAGTTTGCTGTTCATGCACCACTTGTTTTCTAACATCAAACTTAACACAGAAAAACTTAGAGTGTCTTGGAGTATCTCTGCCACTGTCTTTTTACATACTCCTAGTCTAAATTACAGATCTACAGACTACTTCCTTAAACTAAGGGTGGGGTCCTTGAGACAGCCTCAAATGGTGCACAAGAGCTCATTCTGCTCTAGTATAGCTCGATATCTGAAAATATCTCTTTAAGTGGTCTTTAATAGTGTCTAAAAATGTTCCATTTAATAAGTGTCTGTATCAAGTCAGTTTAAAGTAGACTCAAATGTACATAAATAAAAGTAAATGTAATGGTGTACATGTATGTAATGGATAGACTGATTGCTCCATTATTCTGACCCCTTTTGTCTGCTCTCATATTTCTGTCTGGACCTTACGCATAAATGACTGACCGGCTCAGTGACCCCGCAGTCTATCTCTGACCTTGGTTGGAGATTGTGGATCTTAGTTTTGTAAATACATTCAAGTCTCTTGGAAATGAAAACAGTGGATGGAGAAAGTTCCAGCTGTTGGCCAAGCTAGGAAACTGTAACGCTAAAGAAGGATAGGATAGTGGAAAGATGGATGTGCCAGCAGCTTGCTTTCCCAGTAATTATAAGCCTGGTGTTTGGCTTTAGCCAGGAACCAGGAACCCGACTCTACTCACCCCCCAACGCCTGCCTCGCATCCACGGGCCACAGGTTGGCTTTCATCACATCAGCTCCAGTTACCTGCTGCATATAAGCTAACCAGGCCAGGTGAGCGCAAACACTACCGCTCTCCGGGCCTCTCGAGCTCCTACAACATCCGCACTAACACTCGTAAGCACACATCAGCGGGCGCGCAGGATGGAGCCCGACTCAGACAGCATGCTGCAGGTACCAGAGGAGATCATACAGTTAAGTGGACCACTGCGTTTTTTTCTCGGACCCTTTACTTACCCCTACAGCAGCTGTGCAAGTATTGTAACTCTAACCCTAGGTCCTTTCTCCGTTTGCTCCACTCTGTTACCTCCTCTGTTAGGATATGTCTTCAAATACTCCTCCTCTATGTCTGTTTTGGTAGTAAACAAACATTTGATAAGTGATAGAGAGCCATTTTGTCATAAAAGTATAAAACTGGGGTTGTGGAGCTGCCAGTTTGAATGTCTACAGTGCTGACAATTATGGTTTCTTGTATTCTGCTGACCAGTATTCACTCTGCTAACTAATAAGCACTTTTAAACCCACATTATGGAGAAGTTGGTGACGGTATGTAACACTCACGTCTGTAATTATGTCGACTATTGTCTGTATCATAGTCTTTCAATCATGCCAACTTTTGTTAAATTTAAAGAGAGTAATAATTAGCAGAGCGTGGATTAGAAACACTCAGATGTTCACATTTTCTTACATTAATTAACATTTTCATTTGTGACAGGATCCAGCTTGCTTATGGCCACACCTTGCTGTTTTTTGTTTTTTTTTTTGTGATGCTACCAGGCTGTGCACATTTTGGCTTCGTGTTACATAAAAAGTGATGTAATCTATCCTGCAACACAAGCCCTCATTTTGTGTCAAGACTGTGTAATCACACTCATCACAGCGTCCACAAGTTGAAAGTGATTTGAGCGCAACATGGCTTGGCTAATTTTTGTCACAGTGAAGGAAGCAAGCACTGATCAGGTGTCTGTGACAAGCTGTACCCACTTCCTTTATTTGTCACGAGTAAACATTTTACTTCTTGAATACCTAAGTGTGCAATCCTCGCCACTCTCCACAAAAACTTCCTCATTCCTCTTACTTGTTGTGGGAGTGTATTGGTGTAACAAAAACCTTATTGTTTCCAAGAATGAATCTGTGGCTCACCTTTGAGTAAACAACACTTTTTGTTTTTTTCCATACAGCATGCTCCCGTTCCAGGCAGTCCCGGGTCAGTTTGGTCCCGAGGTTCGCACGCCGGGCCTTTGGGTGTGGAGGGTGGAGAAGATGAAGGCTGTACTTCTGGACCCCACTGAGATCGGAGCCTTTTATAACGGAGACTCGTATCTGGTTCTGCAAAACCGCGGCGTGAATGGAGCAGATCTGCACATGTGGATTGGTGAGAAATGCCTGAATGATCCCTCTATTGGACCGTTTGAAGGATATTTAAGGGCTAATATAATAAAACACTGTACAATTGGACTACGAAATTATAAGAAATTATTTGTTTTCCTTGTCAAAAATGCTGACTTGTCTTCAGTATGTGGCCACAGGCTGCAGGTGAAAAGCTAATAAGCGCCACATTAACACTAATGACACACGAGACACAAAGCTGACCCTTAGCATCAGAGTGGGATGATGGCCCGATGACAGAGGCAGAGATCTCCCAAGGGAAGCAGCAACCATTAAAAATGCAGGAAGACTGTTACAGTGCTCAAATAGGGCTGTTGTTTCCAGCATGTATCCGGTGCTTAGGTAACACTAAGCTGATTGTCACAGCTCGGAGAGGGCTCTTCTTCGCTCTCTTGAACCCTTCATCTTTCTTGTGTATAGAAGCTCTCCGCGGGCTTTGTCTGACATAAAGCGCTCCCCTGTGTTTCCACGACCCATCACCCTTGACAGTGTTTTTGTGTCCTGTCTTACACTGACATATTAACCTCTCTGCCCTGACCTCTCTGTCTTTCCATCACAGTTCATGTTTAAAGATGGCCATCATTATGTTGCTCTACCTGATCCATCATTTGACTTTAACTAACAATCGGTGTCTAATTACCTATTATTTTCAGAACTGTTACTAAAGAGAATAGGATAGAAAGCTTTACTGTCATTGCACAGCAGTACAATGAAATTTAAGTGTCACATCTGATCTGATGCATAGTAGAATTAATAATTAAACACACATAATTAAAAACCAAATAAATACCCAATTAAAATACCCTGCATGTTAAAAATTGTATTGAACATTAAAATGTTATGTTATTGCACATAAAAGCAAGACTGAAATCTATGACTTTTCGCTGTTGAGAGTCCTTACAACCCACGGATAAAAGCTGTTTTTTGTCCAGTATTTGTAAAGAGAGTTATTGTGCTACAGAAGCTGTCAAATTGCAAATTAACAAAGACAACAATGAACAAAAACCAACATTAATCCAGTATTAAACTAAAATGTGGTAGAACTGCCCCAACTTGTTTCATAGACACTGTTATTCTAACATCAGGACATGATGAAAAGAGTTATTTTTTCTCTGTTGCAGGTGAGAAGTCGTCCCGGGACGAGCAGGTGGCCTGTGCCATGCTAGCCACTCAGCTGGACAACTATCTTGGAGGTGACCCGGTCCAGCACAGGCAGGTCCAGGGCTACGAATCCCCAGAGTTTATGGCTCTGTTTCCCAGAGGAGTCAGCTACAAGGTCAGCTCCTAAACAGATTCAGTGTAGTTTAATCATTATTACTTGGGGCAAAGAAAATGAATAAAAAATCTGTTTAAATTAGCATATTTATATGATATTGATTTGATCTGAAGTTACCCTAGTCAACACGAAGGTAAAGATTCCAATGAGTGATTTGTAACGTAAACAAACATCTCAATCATCTAATTACAATATTTTTTCTACTGATTATGTTTTTATCTATAATCATTTAATTGTTTAATTTGGAAGACATTATCCCTTTATTGTTTTACAGCACCTAGCTTTATTCCTCAAGTGCAGTTATATGGGGTCAAGCAGACGCCAAGTGGAGCACATAAAAACAAGAGCGCTAAATCTCAGACATTCATTAACAGTGACACTAAATTCACAGGTGGGTGGTGTGGAGTCAGGCTTCAGGAGGTCCCAGGGCTCGGGGCCTGTGCAAAGGTTGTACCAAATCAAAGGGAAGCGCAACATCCGTGCCAAGGAAGTGGAGCTGTCCTGGGCCAGCTTTAACAAAGGAGACTGTTTCATCCTGGACCTTGGAGACGTAAGGACACTTTTACACCTTAGTCAGAGAAAAACAAACAAACTGAGTCAGTAGACCGCCAACCGTGGTAAATATGGCAATAGTCTCCAAAAACTACAAATCTGCATAACTAAGACACACTTAGGATAATGTGTTTTTGGTTTTTTTTGCACCCAAGTTACCCAAATGTCTACATGTGTGGCCTGTCAGTGAGTTGGTAGAGAACATTAGCAATTGGATCCATATTTAGCTGCTCTTGCTTAGGACATGAGGCAGGGTCCATGGCCAGTTAATCACACGGCTAACGCTTTATACAAACAGGTTCAACATACAATTTTTCTTCAAACTAATTTAAACCTGTTCAAATCCAACTAAAACCTCTTCAAATCCATCTAAAACATGTTTAAATCCAACTAAAACCTGTTTAAATCCAATTTAAACCTTTTCAAATCCAGCTAAAACCTTTTCAAATCTATCTAAAACCTGTTCCAGTGCCATTTAAACATTTCCATCCAACTAAAACCCGCACTTGTGGAATGACAATAAAATCAGAAAGGACTGTCAGCCCTGGGAAATATCCCTCTCATCAAATGTGTCTCTCTTTAAAAAAAAGTTTGGACCACCCTGTCCTAGATACTGAACACCATTAGAAAACTATTGAATATTTTTTATATGCCAGTTCTAAGAGTGGTGTGCTGTGCTCTTCAGACCATCGTGTCCTGGATCGGCTCACAGGCCAACATCTTTGAGAAGCAGAAAGTGCGTGAAATCGCATCGCTCATCCGTGACACAGACCGACACGGAAAAGCCAAAATTGTTGACACTACTGAGGGGGACGAGCCAGAGGAGATGCTCAAGGTAAAAAAAACCCACTCACAAGCAGTAAACACGTAAAATTCTACAGTTCATTTTTTAAAACGCATGTTGTGTTGTGCAGGTTTTGGGGAAGATGCCAGCTCTAGCAGAAAGCACACCTGAGGAGGACAGCAAAGCAGACGCCTCTAACTCTGCCTCTCTCTACAAGGTATACTTCAATAAAGAAAAACCTGGACACACAAAACAAGTCTAACAACATTAAATATTTGTTGTATTCGTCCACAGGTGTCAGATGCGACAGGATCAATGAAAATGACCAAAGTGTCAGAGAAGAGCCCATTTGCCAAGGAGCTGCTGGTGCGGGACGACTGCTTCATTCTGGACAATGGCGCCAATGGAAAGATCTTTGTTTGGAAAGGTAAGAACAACCATAAAATATAAAAAAAACAGTTGTTGTCCAGAGCCTAAGAGTGAAATATCCGTGTTGTTTTCAATTCACAGGCAATGGCGCTAATGCTGAAGAGAAGAGAGTTGCTCTACAGATGGCTGATAGCTTCATCGAGCAAATGAATTACCCCAGGATGAAAACACAGGTTTGTTTTTAAATAAAATAATCATAAATTATCCCAACATTTACTCAGTAGCAAACAATATACAGTGGGTAAAGTAATCATAGCTGTGATACTTGCATTAAAGCAATAACAGTAAATGTTTACTCTTTAGGTGGAGATACTGCCACAAGGAAAGGAGACCATCATTTTCAAGCAGTTCTTTCAAAACTGGAACTAGGAGGCTTCAAACCCAAGACAAAAGCACCTGATCCAAAACACATTTCATTTTTTTATACTTGACTTGTATGTAAATATTTGTAAGGTACTGTGGCCGCCTTTTGGACTACAATCTGAGATTTAATGCCACTTCTTTTTGTAAATCCAAATGTGTTTCCTGTGAGTAGAAAACATGACAATGAGACGTAGTGAGTAAATGAGTTTGGATTTTTTTTTTTTTTTTTTTACTTTTATTGAATAGTGTAACAGGTTTCAATTTAATAAAATAGAAACTGGATCTACTTCTAGTGTTTCCTTTTCCTTTATTGAATCTATTGAATACAATAGACGATAAGTGGCTGTCAGTAAACCACATTTACACATTTTACTGTCAAGGCTCTTGCGTAACTTCTGGCAAACACAGATTTATCACAGTTGAAAAGTCAGGCTCCTCCTCGGTGCCCTCGAGGTAAACACACCAGCGGTTGTCAAGAAGCAGCCAGGTTCATATCACAGGCGTCTGACGGAGGTTCAAAGTTCAACGAGAGGCAGGGATGAACAAAAAGCTTTGCGTGGCTCAAGCTGGTGTCAGTTCTCAGCACCGGCAGACCTGCGTCCACGCTCCTCTGACCACAGGTACCACCATCTAACCATCAACTTTATTTTATACTGCTATATTTTTACTCTCTCTTTTATCTAATCACTTTTTTTTTTTACACATTTTTACTCTTAACTTGTTTGATCTGTATAAAGTGTATCAAATCCAGTTAGTTCTCAGTGGTATTTTTATCTTTGCACATTTACATTTTACTTTTCCTTATGAGCTTTCAATATTACTGTGTTTTTACTGCTTTGTTTTTGTTTGTTTTGTGTATATTCAAATGTATATCATCTCCTGACTAATGTTCATGTCAAATCAGGATCAAGACCACGGATTATGGCGCTCAAAAGTATTCTGAAACCTGACAAAAGTATGTGTTTGAAAGCATCACATTTCATGTATTATCTCCTGTCTGATTGTAGCTGTTTGCTGATACACTGTACTGTGATAAAGATAACTCTTGCTCGTGCGCAGGGTTGAGGGTCCTCCTGAAGGGCGAGGACTGCAGTGGCACTCACAGCAGCTCCATTGGCCCTGTTCGCTGGACTCTACCTGAGGAGAGCGCCCCGGCCCACAGCTCAGCCCCCAGCAGACCCTCCCAACCTGGCAACTCCACCAGGTCCTCACAGGTCGGCTTCACAACTGAGGATGAATGTGAGCATGGATGTAAATATCTAGATGTCATGAGTTCTAAATGTCAACTATGCTTGTGCTACAGCAACAGCAGCGTCAGCAGGGTCTGAAAGATCTGCGCAGTTTACAGGAGTGTGTGCAGTTCATCGAACACTGGAAGGAGCAGGTGGACCAGGTCTGCAAGGTAAAGACACAAATGTAATTCATTGTTGATTACATTTTGTTCGCAGATGGATCTGAATGATATCGGTCACAAAAAGTGCCAGTTTCACAGTGTATTGTCTATGTATGAAAAAGGCTTGTATTAACAATATATTGACAATTAAATATATATTCATTTAGTGAAAGACAATTAATCCACTACATTGTTGTTTAATAGGAATAATTTATTAGTAGTAGTTAGAGTATACTTTCTGATACAAAACAAAAAAAATAAACACACAGTTGTTTATTACTTTTCTATAGAAATGATGTCAGAGGTTCTTACTGTTAGTTTTTGCTAAAAAAGTAAACCTGCGTAACCTCTGAGATTGAATAAGCGTTGCTAAGGATACAATTAAACCAACAATAACGTTGCGTGACTGAGCTGATATGACTGATGATTTTTATTGACTTTTTACAGCTCAGTTACATGACCCTTTACATAGCGGTAGGGAGGGTTGACTTTATTACCTTAAACACATCCCCTCTATGCTGTATAATGGGACATTCTACACTTCATCAGAAGATAATAAGTTTGCACCTTTAAGACATAACAAATATGCTGACTTGAAGTCTACGGTTGTGGCAGGGTGAGAGTGACCCCGGAGAGGGCAACAGTAAAAGGGACGAGCAGACTTCTGATCAGCGAACTGAGCGAAGCTTGGAGGAGAGCAGGAAGTTGATCCTGGAGTGGGCTGATGAACTCCGCCATGTTGACAAGGTTTGCATCAATGTGTATTAGGAAGAGAAAAGAAGACTAGTGTGATTGTGTATTCACTGTTTTTGTGTCTATAGCTTCTGAAGGAAAGCCCCAAAGCGAGTGAGAATCAAGGGGAGGAAGATAAAGAGGTGGACCCTAAAGAGGAAGCTCAGCAGAGGATCATGGCATGGGCAAAGGAGCTCCAGGAGGCTTCAGAGGTAAGGATTCTAACCTGCTTCTAACACTGAAAGACATTTGGGAGTTGGAGATTTATTTTTATTGTGTGTTTGCAGAGCTGTGGCGTGCCAAGTGAGGAGGTGGGTCGAGTGTTGCGCCGCTTATGCCTCAAAAAGAAACGCCTGGGGAACCTTCTGCCGCTGCTGGAGTTCATCACCTGGTCCTTGCTCAGGGAGGACAGTGTGGTGAGCATTTAAGCACTTTATGTAATACTAGTCCAAAAATGTAATGATGAACAAAAACTGGCAAATGGCCTAAGCCTGACATGACTGAATTCAGTGTGAAATTGATAGTAAAATTGTGTGAAATAGTCGAGCACAAAGTGAAACTTTATCTTTATTGCTTAGTCTATTCCTTATTGTCCTGAAAAGACATCACCTCCAAATCTGATTAATCATTCATTTGACCTGGTAATGACTTTTATACAACAGTGAATCATGCTCTTTGTAATGGCAGCCCATAATTAGATTTTATGAGCCTGATCTGTGTCTGTGCCAACTGATAGCATTAAATATAAGGGGATGAAATGATACGGTTTGTCTGTACAAAGTTCAAATGACAACTCATAGGCTTAATTTTAAAGAACAAATATTCTCTTACTACTGATATGCCCTTGAACTTTTAATGAGCTGTCATTGTTGTGCAATAGTCCAACCTTGTTTCTGTTTCTTTCACATTAGAAAATTATCCCTCAGTTGTGGCTACAGGCAAAGCAAAAGACCTGGGAAGCAGGAATACCAAGATACATTCCCAACTCAGGTACAAACTCTTTTGAAATCTTACTCATTATACAAGCTTCAAACATTTCTCTCATGCATCCTTTGCTTAAAAAATCTAATTGTGTTTACAGTGTGGAGCTGGATTTGCAGTGCAGCAGGTGAGATATACAGATAAAAGTATAAGAGTGCACCTGTTTACCACCTTGACAATCTACTGACCACCACTCTTTGTTCAAACAGCTGATGTCATTATGGACCCACTGACCCACCATCCCTGGCTGCAACTGTCAGAGGACCAGCGCACGGTCCAGGAGGGTCAGCTCATGTCCGACGTGCCTTATAACTGCCAGCGTTTTGAAACATGGCCCTGCGTCCTGGGCTGGGAGGGTTATAACTACGGCCGCCACTACTGGGAGGTGGACATAACCAACAAGGGTGTGTGGCGTGTGGGGTTGACCACTGCCAACTCCAAGAGACAGGGCCGCTTCTCCATGAACCCAAAGGGGGGCTATTGGGTGCTGTGGCGCAGTGCTAACCAGTTCTACGCCTGCACCCACCCAGAGACCACACTACCAGTCAGCCTCGTCCCAAGACGTATTGGGATCTACTTGGACTACAAGGAGGGCCAGATTTCGTTCTACAACGCAGAGACCAAGTCCCACATCTACACGTTCAACGGAAGCTTCAAAGGGAAGCTGTACCCTCTGTTTGCGCCGATGGATGGTCGCTCTCAACTGAGAATCGTCCCTCAAAGCCTAAGTAAACTAGGAACTTTCATTTCATCATGAGACAGGCTGTAAGCCAGTAAAAGACGATTGTTTTTACAGGACAATAGGGAAGTAATCTTCATCCAAAAATACTTTGTTTGCCAGTGAACAACAGTGGCATGACTGGAAATGTTGGGTGGAATCTGAATGACAGACAGCCATAAGCTACAGTATAAGTGCTAATGATTTACTTGATCACAGATTCACTTGATCATAGCACTCTAAAAATTAAAGTCAGTGTAAATGTCAATATTATTTAAATAAATATATGGTCAAAACAAAATGTAACTCACTTTTATACCAAAACCTTTGTACATAGTTTATATTTAAGATGTAACATCCTATGGATTTGGTTTATCATGCTGCATTCAGAGACCAAAACTTAGTGTATGTTTAGCCACCGGCAAAATTACCTCCAATAAAGCACCCTTAAAAAGTTTCCTTCCTTGTTGTTTTTTTGTCACTTAAAGAGCAGTTATTCACAAGTGCTTCATTATGCTGTCCTGATGCTTTCTTTATCCTTGTGCAACACATTAAGGTCAAATCAGGGATGTCCAAAACTGGTGCGGCCCATTCGAATTAAATGAGTTTGACACCGCTGCTATAAATGAATGAGGAAGTAGGCAAGGTGACCGTACAACAAAAATATGGACACTTAAATTGCACTCATCCCACTAAACCAACGTGACACTGCTGTGAAACGTAATAATACATTTACAGAGCCATAATGGACTGGTGGAAACTGGCCAAAACATGGACTGAGAGAGTGGCTACAGTGGTTTTATTGTGAAACTTTTATCAATCGACTTAATCTATATCTATATCTTCAGTTCTTTATCTTCTACTTATCACACAAAGCCATCAGGTAAAAGTAAATCAAAGGTGAAAAACTTTTATTGATAGGTCAATATAACATTCACAAAAGGGTTGTCTAATATCATCTTTATTATACATCATCCATTCAAGTACACTGCCAAATTGACATATGTATTTCTATCAACTGCATTCTGTACTCAGTTTTGTTAAGCATAAAATGTAATAAATGAAATAAATATAAAGTAATATGTATGTTTATACATAGGAGTAATATTTTATGACAAACTCTAAGACCCAAACATTACAACGTTACAACAAATTGTAAGGAATTAAAATGGCTCTCCCAAAGTCTGCAAACTCCCTCCATCACACAATTCACACAATTCAAATGAAGTGTAAATAGCATCATAACATGTCACTATTTTCCGGTGTTTGGGTTTTCCATTCTCTCCAGTTTCCAAAAAACACCGTCGCCCAGCAAACCGTCAAATTTGGTTTTCAACTGCAGCAAAACACAGAAAATGACAACAACGAAACAGGTCAGAAAAAAAACTTCTAAAAGTAAACCCAGTGGTTACGGTGCAGTACCTGATCAAATACACTTGCCCTCGTCTGTTTGTCGTCACAGAGCAGAGGTTGTTTCGAAGAGCACACCATGGAGAGAGTGATTTCCATTTTATCAGCATCTGCAAAACAGAGAGTGCAGGAAGAGGAAGGACAAACAGACATAAACACAGATATAAAACATGACAGAATTTGCATGTGGGGAATTTGGAGAAAAATACTCGAGCAGCTTTTTTCAGCTTTGTTTTTCCTCATATGTTGTTTCCTTGCAAAGAAACTCACCGCTGATCAATCTGACTTTAACATACCCAGCTGGTGAGTATATAGTTGGTGTTACAGATTCTCACCTGTGGAAGTTGTCAAAACTGCAGGTTCACTCAAGTCACTCCTGCTGGCGGCCATTGTCTGAACTTGAACTGTGTAACTGGTCCCTGATCTCAAGTTGCCAAAGGTGTGTGTGGTTTTATTGTCCAAAACCTCTGTCCACTGCTGACCCCAGAAGCTGGAGTTGATGGTCACCAAATACTTGGCAGTTTGTGTGTTTACAGGCGGTGTGAACGTGAAGGAGAGGTGCGTTTTACTTTTATCAGAGAGTTTGACATCAGTGGGTGGTAATGGAGCTGAACAATAAGAAAGAGCATCAACATGAAGTACAGATACAATAAGAATACAATAAAGCTACAAACAGGGACAATAGTGACTCACGGGTAAAAATGGACTCTTGCACAGCAGGGCTTATAGTATTTCCACTGACACTGTGAACAGTGACGGTGTAGTTGGCTGCAGTCTTCAGTCCCTCGAACGTAACAGTTTTTTCTCTTATATTGCTTTTAGTGTCTATTAGTTTGTTGCCAAGATGTAGTTTGACGGTGAAGCAAAGATCCCCCTCAGAATAATCCCATTTAGCAGTAATCTCACCAGTGTGTGACGTTAACGTCAAGTTTGCAATTGGTCTAGAAGCTGCATGAGACAAAGTACAATTCAATCATTTTAAATCACATTACAAACAAACATATGAAGCGGCAACAACATAATCATTGACAAAAGTTTAGCATTGACTCTAAAGATCTTTGTTTAAATAGTGTTCTGGACATCTATGTGTTTGACAAGAAAACAGATGTGTCTTAAACTGGGTCCAAACCCTTGTAGTCCCCGACTGGGGATAGTGAACAGAGGAGAGATTAGTTTGTCACAGCTACGCAAGACTACAGCTGTCATAAACAGACTAGAAAGTCTATGATTATCAGTTTCAGAAATTCACTGAATATTTCAGTTCTTTTTGTTGGAGATCTATTATAGCGAGACAAGACTTACCCGTGTAGCAGACCACAGTCACATTGTCTCCACTCATACTGTCATTGGCCAGTGCTATCACACTGAGAGTAATCCTGGAGCCACTCGGAAGCTCTGTTATTTCTAAATCTGTTTGAGTCTTCATCAATTTTGTTCCATTTAGAGCCCTGATAGAAAATAAATAGGAGTAGGACTGTTGTTTTACATTGTTGTTGCTAAACATATTTCTTTGCCATTTTGTATGTATAATATTGGTGTTAGAAATAAAACACTAAGTAGAAAAGTCTTTGCACAAATACTTACCCATTGTCCCAGAAATACTTCACTAAATAACCTGTGGTCTCTCCTGTCGGTGGATTCCAGCTGAGTAACAAAGAGGTATCACTGATATTTGATGGGTGCAGGTTAGATACTTTTTCAGGCTCTGAAAAGGAAAGAAATATTCTGAATAAGGTCAACAATCATGTCTACAAGAAAACAAATGTATTTTTTCTCACTAGTGAACGTGGAGACTGTTGATTCATCACTCCATTTGGTTTTGTCGTTGACTCCTGATCGAACACTGAAGGTGTACAAACTTCCAGGAATCAAGTCACAGACTGTTTTTCCTTCTGTTTTGGTCTCAGTCCGTTTCGTTGATCTGTCTATATTAATGATGTACAAATCCACATTACCTGCTGGTTTGCTCCAACCCAGGGAGACACAGTTTTCTGTCTGGTTTATGACCCGGAGGTCTGAAACTTTGTTTGGAACTTTAAAAAGAGAAAAGATGATCAAGGTCTTGAACAAACACAGCTCGTGGACAGAAAAGTCAAGACTTTACCTGTGTAGAATGTGGCATTCTCTGGGTTGAGGTCTCGCCCACACTTAACAGGAAACACCTGAACTGAATATAAGGCGCCTGGTGTCAGGTCGTGGAGGTGATAGGTCAACTCTGTCCAGTTTAACAGACTCTCATTTGGACCTTTGATCTCCACACGGTAATGGGTGATGGCACCCGGCCCACTGTCCCATGTGAGATTAGCACTTGTAGAAGTTATGTCAGTCACATTGACATGGCCATAGAAGCGATCTGTAAATGAATATATGTTTGGGATGGAGCTCATTTGAGTCTCATTAAATTAAGCATGTTGCTGACAGAGACAAAGGGTTTGGGGTGTGAGTAATACCTTCATAACAAATAAAAGGCCGGCGCTCCCAGCAGTCCTTTTCAACCCACGCTCCAAAACTAAGCACAGCCACACACGGGTCTTCAATGTAGTTCTCATCAGGATCAGGCGCATCTTGGAAAATCACTGGTGATTTCACGCATTGGGATTGTACTGGTGTGTGCATAAATGGTGCTGCTGTGGTAAATGAGGTACTCCACTTATTGGTCTGTGTGTTTTGGATGGTGGTGTTTTGAACAGGTCTAGTGGTTTGTGTAAAGTTATTGAGTTTAGTGAAATTTGTCACATTTTCAATGTGCCCCGTAACCTCCTGTGTAGCAGTGGTTATAAGACCAGGGCTCACAGGAGCTGGGCAGGTACATGAGCAGCTGCAGCAGTGTCTTCTTGGGAAAGAGGATTTGAACACAGGATGGCCTAGGTACCAGTTTTGGAAAGTGAGTGGATCCCCATTGGCCCAGCGAGACCAAAACACAGTAGTGTTGTTGGAGATGACCGAGTTTGTGGGTGCATTGATTGTTGAGTTGAGTGTCTTGCGGAGGCCGATCCAGTAATCTGAGGATAGGTCCTGGGCAATAATCTGGACGTTCTCTGGTGTTATAGTCACAAGTTCTTTAAAACAGGACTGACAAAAAGAAAAAGGCTTTTTTTAACAGTGAATTAAAACATTATATATACACAAAACCTTACCATTATGATCTCTTACATTTTTAAACACATATTAATTACCAGTTAAAGTTAAGATCAAGATCCATTAACTCAGGTCATGTGACTAAAGTATTGTTCCTCTGTTGTACCTGGCAGTGGCTCCTGGCCTCATTCCATGTGGCGTTTGTGTTTTGGCGAAAGTACTGTCGCTCTGCGGAGCTGCACATCAACACCATAACTACACACAAACAATGAGTTAGTAACACTTAGACATTGTATTATTAATTTACAAGCTCTATTAAATGTTGTTATAGAATATTTTCATTTTGTTCTTTAAAACAATGACAGACGTAGAGGGCAAACCAAAAGAAATTCCACCTCACTCTAATCTATAAACAGATGCCTTGAGATTAGTAAACAGATGTTAGAGATTTTTGTATATTTTTTTGCTTTTCATAAAAAATAAATAAATAAATAAATAAATTTAAAAAAAAGTTAAATTAGTCAATTAAAACTCACCCCAAATGCCCAGAACACACATCCAGTCCTGAGCAGATGTCCTTGCCATGTTGGATGTTCTGAGATTTCACTTCTTCAGCTTCTTTAAAGACCTCACCATACAATACAGTTTGTCCTAAGTTCTGCCAAAACCAGCTGCTTTTAAACAACTGGCTATATCTGGCTCTCACCTCATCCTCTGAACCAAATGAAACACTACTTCACTGTAGGGTCATATAACAAGCACGGTTCTTCCTCAAAAAGGTCATATATGACGTTCTGTTCATAAGGCTCTATTGAATTCATGCCCCACTAAAACCTCCCAGTTTTGCATACATCCGTTAAGCATCAACAGGATTGGAGTGAACAAATAGATAGGGATAAAAAGGCCTAGAAGCAAAACAGCTCAGCATTTAGGGTTTAGACATTTTACAGTCTGTAGACGATCGTCTGCCAATCACTCGTGGGGCTCTTTTGAGTGCTGGTACTTAAAGGTGACCACCAGGTAAAAAATAATGCAAGTACTTACTGTACAAGCCAACCATCTCTAAGAATGAGTCATTTACACAGTGACCTCTAGTGGTAGGTGACCTCAAAGACGCAACAAGAAATTTATAATAAATGCATTTCAGCCTTTTTATTTTTCAAGAAAGAAATGAACCAAACATTAAACATGGCTTGTTGGATTGAGTCTGTAAAATAATCATCTTGTTGTGCATCAAAATTAAACCATTTTCCAGAGACTCAAGGGTTAAGATGGTGCTTCTGGGTCTTTGGTGTATGCCCCCACCCCTGTGCAATAGCTTTTATGTGTGAAGTTTACAGTGTATTTAATTAAAAAAAAAAGAAAAAAAAAAAAAAAAAGAAGAAGTAGAAACAAAAATGTACAAACCAATTTTTGTCACTGACACCTCAAAATGTAATATAATAATAACAGATCCAAAAAATTAAATAGGCTTTTCCAAAGACTGCAAACTCCCTCTCTCAAAATAACATCACACAGTTTAACTGAATAATGAATAGCATCATAACATGCAGTATCTATTTTCCTGTGTTTGGGTTTTCCATTCTCTCCAGTTTCCAAAAAACACTGTTGCCGAGCAAACCGTCAAATTTGTTTTTTAACTGCAGTAAAACATAGAAAATGACAACAATGAAACAGGTCAGAAAAAGAAAACAACAAAAACTTCTAAAAGTAAACCCAGTGGTTACGGTGCAGTACCTGATTAAACACACTTGCCCTCGTCTGTTTGTCGTCACAGAGCAGAGGTTGTTTCGAAGAGCACACCATGGAGAGAGTGATTTCCATTTTATCAGCATCTGCAAAACAGAGAGTGTAGGAAGAGGAAGAACAAACAGAC
This sequence comes from Rhyacichthys aspro, assembly GCA_036850595.1. NCBI lineage: Eukaryota > Metazoa > Chordata > Actinopteri > Gobiiformes > Rhyacichthyidae > Rhyacichthys > Rhyacichthys aspro. The sequence continues at coordinate 8,337,950 of CM072165.1, read as the reverse complement.
AGATATAAAACATGACAGAATTTGCATGTAAGGAATAGAAGCAAAAGTTCACCATTGCTTTAGCATTTTTTCCCAATAGTTTAAAGTTGTTCAGGCCCAAACTGTTTTTAGCTTTGGGCCATACTTGTGAACTGTTATTGGATTAGAGTTACACTCTCTCATGTACACACAAAGCACAGGTGTTTGTTTGTTTTTTTATTCATCTCTATTTTATTCCAGAAGGCCATAGGTATGGAAAAAAGAGGCATTTCAGGTGCATTAGGATTACATTAATTTTGCATGTAAAACTTTTATATTATACCTTTATTCTTAAATCTGACAAGAACAGAAACAGATTCTCACCTGTGGAAGTTGTCAAAACTGCAGGTTCACTCAAGTCACTCCTGCTGGCGGCCATTGTCTGAACTTGAACTGTGTAACTGGTCCCTGATCTCAAGTTGCCAAAGGTGTGTGTGGTTTTATTGTCCAAAACCTCTGTCCACTGGTGACCCCAGAAGCTGGAGTTGATGGTCACCAAATACTTGGCAGTTTGTGTGTTTACAGGCGGTGTGAACGTGAAGGAGAGGTGCGTTTTATTTTTATCAGAGAGTTTGACATCAGTGGGTGGTAATGGAGCTGAACAATAAGAAAAGAGCATCAACATGAAGTACAGATACAATAAGAATACAATAAAGCTACAAACAGGGACAATAGTGACTCACGGGTAAAAATGGACTCTTGCACAGCAGGGCTTATAGTATTTCCACTGACACTGTGAACAGTGACGGTGTAGTTGGCTGCAGTCTTCAGTCCCTCGAACGTAACAGTTTTTTCTCTTATATTGCTTTTAGTGTCTATTAGTTTGTTGCCAAGATGTAGTTTGACGGTGAAGCAAAGATTCCCCTCAGAATAATCCCATTTAGCAGTAATCTCACCAGTGTGTGACGTTAACGTCAAGTTTGCAATTGGTCTAGAAGCTGCATGAGACAAAGTACAATTCAATCATTTTAAATCACATTACAAACAAACATATGAAGCGGCAACAACATAATCATTGACAAAAGTTTAGCATTGACTCTAAAGATCTTTGTTTAAATAGTGTTCTGGACATCTATGTGTTTGACAAGAAAACAGATGTGTCTTAAACTGGGTCCAAACCCTTGCAGACCCCGACTGGGGATAGTGAACAGAGGAGAGGTTAGTTTGTCACAGCTACGCAAGACTACAGCTGTCATAAACAGACTAGAAAGTCTATGATTATCACTGACAAAATATTTACATGTTTCAGAAATTCACTGAATATTTCAGTTCTTTTTGTTGGAGATCTATTATAGCGAGACAAGACTTACCCGTGTAGCAGACCACAGTCACATTGTCTCCACTCAGACTGTCATTTCTATCACACTGGGTAATCCTGGGCCACTGCTCAATCTGTTTGAGTCTCATCAATTTTTCTTTCGGACCCCCAAAAAAAAAAAAAAAAAGGGGGGGGGTGGTTTTTAAATTGTGGTTGCAAAACATATTTCTTTGCCATTTTGTATGTATAATATTGGTGTTAGAAATAAAACACTAAGTAGAAAAGCTTTGCACAAACATTGTCCCAGAAATACTTCACTAAATAACCTGTGGTCTCTCCTGTCGGTGGATTCCAGCTGAGTAACAAAGAGGTATCACTGATATTTGATGGGTGCAGGTTAGATACTTTTTCAGGCTCTGAAAGGAAAGAAATATTCTGAATAAGGTCAACAATCATGTCTACAAGAAAACAAATGTATTTTTTCTCACTAGTGAACGTGGAGACTGTTGATTCATCACTCCATTTGGTTTTGTCGTTGACTCCTGATCGAACACTGAAGGTGTACAAACTTCCAGGAATCAAGTCACAGACTGTTTTTCCTTCTGTTTTGGTCTCAGTCCGTTTCGTTGATCTGTCTATATTAATGATGTACAAATCCACATTACCTGCTGGTTTGCTCCAACTCAGGGAGACACAGTTTTCTGTCTGGTTTATGACCCAGAGGTCTGAAACTTTGTTTGGAACTTTAAAAAGAGAAAAGATGATCAAGGTCTTGAACAAACACAGCTCGTGGACAGAAAAGTCAAGACTTTACCTGTGTAGAAAGTGGCATTCTCTGGGTTGAGGTCTCGCCCACACTTAACAGGAAACACCTGAACTGAATATAAGGCGCCTGGTGTCAGGTCGTGGAGGTGATAGGTCAACTCTGTCCAGTTTAACAGACTCTCATTTGGACCTTTGATCTCCACACGGTAATGGGTGATGGCACCCGGCCCACTGTCCCATGTGAGATTAGCACTTGTAGAAGTTATGTCAGTCACATTGACATGGCCATAGAAGCGATCTGTAAATGAATATATGTTTGGGATGGAGCTCATTTGAGTCTCATTAAATTAAGCATGTTGCTGACAGAGACAAAGGGTTTGGGGTGTGAGTAATACCTTCATAACAAATAAAAGGCCGGCGCTCCCAGCAGTCCTTTTCAACCCACGCTCCAAAACTAAGCACAGCCACACACGGGTCTTCAATGTAGTTCTCATCAGGATCAGGCGCATCTTGGAAAATCACTGGTGATTTCACGCATTGGGATTGTACTGGTGTGTGCATAAATGGTGCTGCTGTGGTAAATGAGGTACTCCACTTATTGGTCTGTGTGTTTTGGATGGTGGTGTTTTGAACAGGTCCAGTGGTTTGTGTAAAGTTATTGAGTTTAGTGAAATTTGTCACATTTTCAATGTGCCCCGTAACCTCCTGTGTAGCAGTGGTTATAAGACCAGGTCTCACAGGAGCTGGGCAGGTACATGAGCAGCTGCAGCAGTGTCTTCTTGGGAAAGAGGATTTGAACACAGGATGGCCTAGGTACCAGTTTTGGAAAGTGAGTGGATCCCCATTGGCCCAGCGAGACCAAAACACAGTAGTGTTGTTGGAGATGACAGAGTTTGTGGGTGCATTGATTGTTGAGTTGAGTGTCTTGCGGAGGCCGATCCAGTAATCTGAGGATAGGTCCTGGGCAATAATCTGGACGTTCTCTGGTGTTATAGTCACAAGTTCTTTAAAACAGGACTGACAAAAAGAAAAAGGCTTTTATTTTACTGTGGCTTGAAACTTTGCATTTATGTCAACCCTGTATAAAACAATTGGCTAAATAATATTCACACTTTTACCATTATGATCCCTTCAATTCTTAAGCAAATATATTTAATAAAAAACAGAATAACTCAAAATCCACTACTTCAGATAATAAATAGGTAGTATTCACAGTTTTACTATTACGATCCCCTCAATTCTTAGATAGTAGTTGTTCCTCTGTTGTACCTGGCAGTGGCTCCTGGCCTCATTCCAAGTGGCATTCATGTGTTGGGGAAAGTACTGTTGCTCTGCGGAGCTGCACATCAACACCATAACTACAAACAAACGAGTTAGTAACACTGAATAAAGTCGAAAAACTGAGCCACAACCCCAAAATCCAACCTTGAGTGAAGACAAATCTTTCACAAATGTGTTTACCCTTTTATTAAATGCCTACCACTATGCACTAGAAACCAGAAGATTGGTACCATCTTGGTCTGAAGCCATGATAGTGGATGAAGGACCCAACAAGTTCATATAGACCATTATCTATGCCAAATGGAGATGTGTGCATTTTAACAGCTACTCTGGCGAGGCAACTGAACAAAATAATTACTCAAATGAAGAAATGTGGAAGGTGTACATTGGGGCACATAAAACCACAAATTCAAATACATGGAGGACATTTAAATGGAAAATAATTAGTAGATACTTCAGAACACCTGATCTAGTCGCTAAGATGGACCCTAAAATTCCTTGTTTGTGTTGCAGAAGCTGTGGCACTGCGGTACCTGATCACACTCATATTTTCTGGTCATGTTCCAAACTAGAAAAATGTTTGGGATGAGGTCTACAGGGCTTTGAATCTGGTTTTACAAATTGCCATCCCTCGAGGAAAATAAAAATTTAAAAAATCTAAATAAAATATAAGTTCAAAAAAAGTTAAAATAACTTAATATCCATTATGAATGAACAACTCTTTTAAAAATCTTTTGGCACGATTTTACATTTTGTAAACAGAAACTCACCCCAAATGCACAAAACAAACATGCAGTCCTGAGCAGATGTCATAATGGATTTTCTGAAATTTCTGTTCTTCAGCTTCCCACAGGACCTCAACCTTACAATAGGTACTAGACAAAGGATATCTCTCGCACTTGTCCACCAACCCGAATAAAGTGATTGTGTGGACTGAAACTTTATACCGGACATTTAACTAAAAACACAGGCTCCATTCATTCAGACCAAAAAAAATTACTTTTGCATACTTCCATCACACATGCAAAAAATGAAGAATGGACAGATAGTTGGGGATAGCAAGAAATACAAGTGAAATAATTTGACATTTAAATTTTATTTTTGCTTGAAGCATCAGTGTTACAAAATTGGGATTAATACAAAATAGCCATGAAAAAATAACAATGAAAAATATAGAAACAAACCTCTTATTTAAAACTTCCCAAAATAAACTCTAAAGTACTAAGAAAAACAAAAGGAATGCCTTTAAATATACTTGGCAGTATAAAGAAAGTGGTTATGTAAAAAAACAAGGTGTTTGGCCACATTTTCTTCACGTTAAAGTGAAGTGCTGATAAAGGGATACTTTGTGGAACTATTACAGGTAGGACATTAGTTTTAACAACGACACAATTATCAACCCAGCTTCAATCATGTTACATCATGAATCTGTAGTTTAAGTAGTGTCCGTACATAGTGTTTGCACTTGCGGTGCATCCACTGTGCTAAGATCTAGCCAACTGCCAAAAGACAGCAAAGTACTCGAACCATAACAAACAGCAGGTTGCAACAGAGGGACTTTAGCAGGACATTGTTTACTTCACATCATACTACATCCTGATGTAACCAAAAAACAAACATTTGGGCTATTTTTTCCCCTCTTCTTGAAATATGGTCTGTTGCGTGTTAAGTAACACGGCGTTAAACAGTACAGTCGCCTACTTGTGAAAAGGTAAGTTTCTTTAGGAAAAACTCTTGTCCTGACAAACAGCTTTTACTTAGCACAAATGCAGATAGTTCTTATCTAGCACCAGTCATTTGGTCATGTACATGAACTACTATGAACAACACTACTTAAGGTAAGTCAGTCAGACTTTAAGTAAGACCATCTTTTTATCAAAAACATCAAACAAGTGACTCCTTTGTGTCCAAGTTAATACTCAATTTTTAGAACTGATCATTTCTCTTTGGGTGATCCAGCCAACCCATCAAAGATCAAATCTAATCCTGAATGTTACTTTATTGGCCACAACACCGCTCAAAACATGATGCTGATTAAAAACTGGAATTCATAAAAGAGTCAGATACAGCTTTATGATTAAAAAAAAGATATGAAATGTGCTTGCTAGGCTAGTCAAGTTTATCTTTTGACATAATCTTTGTCTTACTTGAGAAAATCTTTGTATTTGACTGAGACAGCCAGCACCTTAAAGCCAATAAACTAGCTAACACTGGCCCATCAAAATGGGAGTCAATTCTGTGGTACAGTAGTATTCACAGAAGCAAACATACAATCAAGTATCACATGCTCTCTTGAGTGGCAGTGGAGGTTTCTGTAATCACATAAACCCAGATTGGTGCTAATAGTCCAAATTTAAACAGCTTACAGTCACTTTAAACCTGAAAACAAGTCAAGACATAATGGTAATAATGGGACTGAAGAGCACATGCACTTATTCACTGTCACTCTTCTCTCCTTTGAGCAAGAGTCTTTTTCCACTGGGCGGCACAGGCACATCCGTTTTACCCTTGTTCTTGGTTTTGCTGTGAAATTAAAGCAGGTAAAGAGAAGAAAATCAAAGTCTTTGTACATCAACACATTGTTTAATATTTATATTTAGGGAACATATTTGTTGTGATAACTTGGAACTGTAGTCAAGTAAAAAAAACATCCATCCTTAAGTGGATACACAGAGTGGTTGGCTTTGTTTTATTTATTTATTTTTTAAACAAGGGCAATCCCTAGATCTTGTGTGCCACTGAGGTGTCATCACTGTGGTTTCTAGAAAAAACTTTACAGATTCCTCACCTTTCTTTCTCCAGCAGCTCAAGGCCCTCATTGATTTTCTTTAAATTTTCGTAGCGTTCGCGACCTCGTACCTGAAGATTTACAACACATTTAGTGTCAAAAGGCATGAAAGTCTCCCGCTTCTCCAGTATAAACAGTGCAACAATGACATTTATAAATAGTAACTGAGTATTAATTTTTTGGTGTGAGACATTTTCTTCTAGTATTTCTGTGCATTTACTCACATATAAAATAAAGACTTCCTTGTCCTCCTCCTCTGCGCTGGAGGCAGATCTTGATTTCTTCACAGTTGTGACATCCAGGGCAGGGGCACTCTCTGAACAAGGTAAAGTAAAGATTACGATAAAAATCAGAAATGACAAGAGTCAGTCATTTATTACATCTTAAACTTACTGCGCTTTTTAGTTTCCTTTGTGCCATTCTGGGACTTTGTGCGATTCTCCTCCTCAGTTTTGCGGTCCCTGCCTGGACATGCACAGACACGTACCTCAAAGCTCCTACGACCCAAGACCACTCCCCTATAAAACAGTGAGTAAGTATGGTGTAATACTATCAGTTAGTCCATTTATAATTAATCCAAACAAAAAACTTACTCTGGAGTCTCAAGGGTTAGGATGGTGCGTATGGGCCGTCGGTTCATGCCCCCCATACAAGAGCTATTACACATGAAGCTGAGGAGAATAGTTGTCCTCTCAGAGCCCAGCTGAAACACAAAATAAAAATTCAATGCCGACTAAACTTGTGTACAAATAAGGCGTCATCCATTTTCTGTACAATCATATGGCACAACAGAATGAACCTAAATTAGCTTTTTTTTTAATTATCTCAAAACAGCAGCCCTCATTAAAATAAGAAATGGTTTCACACTTGCCCAGTCTTACCTGAGGAGGTTCATATGGGACGGTCACACTGTGTCTCTTTGTGTGTGGATCCTCAAAGTATTTGGCCAGCTGGCTGCCCTCAACTCTGATCAAATGGCTGCGATGTTCAACAGCTAGAGACACATTAACATACAAATTCAGTACATATTCACTCTTACATTTTCTTATTATAAAAAATATAACCGTCTCCTCCTTACTGTCTTCATTTTGGTGATGGGGGCATCTTCGGACCACTTCAGCCACATGCTCAGTCTTCTTGTACACAGCAGTAGCCCTCATAAAAGAACCCTGAGGAGGCTCCTTCTTGACCAGTACTTCCACAGGGCTCGTTTTGGCGAGCTGACAGTACAATTTATTAAGGCTCTCCGAATACTGACAAAAAGAGAAGAATGAAAACGGAAAGGACAAGAATGAATGATTATGATAAATTAAAAAAAAGTGTCTACTCTAAAAAAAAAAACCCAAATAAATAAATTAAAAACTTACCTAAATAAATACAAAAGGTGAACCTTACAACTATCTATTCTACCCGGTTTATAAATAAAATGGCCGTTTTACCTTGTCCTCATCGCGCTTTTAACCATTTCAGTGCTGGAGGAAGTCAGAGCAGGAACATGTCCTGTCATGTCAGACCAGTGCTCTACAACCAGACTGCAGCTTTGCACAGAGTACCGCACAGGTCGCAGAGGGCGGGGGTTCACTGCAGACCACCCTAACTTCAACTACACTGACCAATAGCAGCAAGCTGCTGGGTGAGTCACTCTGGAGACTTTAATGCCATTGGCTCTCCCACCGCAGTGACAGACTACCAACCTGAAAATTTAGCGAATGGTCACAATGAATGACTCCACTTGAATGAGATTGTGAAGATTTGGAAGAATGCATTTTAAGGCGACTTTCAGGTAAGCAATTTTACTTGTACGTTTTGCTTGTTTGGCTAATAGTATAGAGCAATACTTCTTAAAAATCTTAGTTTCATTCTTATTCTTCTTACAAATAACTTAGCCATACAAACTTCTCTAAAATTGAAGACTTTACTTAAAACTTTGCACTGGTCAAACATCTTTCTTCTTTTAAGATAATTTACAACATAATCCTTTATACCACAGGAAAAATAAATAAAACATCACAGGGTCAAAGTGTAATGTTTTTAATTAGATTTAGACATTTTCTTTGTCCATCTCTTTGAGGTGCTCACTCGAAGCCCACCTCTGAGCTGTGTCATGGTTGTTTGTAGGATCCTTTGTTTAAAACTCTGTTATTCAAAACCTATTTTATGACTGGTCATTATGTTTTAACCAGGTATCTTAAAAAGTTGAGAGCCTAATCTATTTTTACCCTGGTTGGGCATACTAACCGTTGAAGTCACACTCTTTGCAGTGCCAGACTTCTGAAAGCGGAGCGTCAAGTCGTACTCTCCTGGATAGTCCTTAGTCTCGGGGACAGTTGAGGCAGGGGGAGGAACACCGTCTTTAACCGGCGCTTCAGTGTCCAGCTGCTCAAACAGTTTCTCGTCAAAGCCTTCAGTCAAGTCATTAAGAACCTAAATAAATAAATAAATCATACTTCAAAATGATCCAAACTGCCCATGTATGAATGTTATGTAGAAGAAAAAGTAACAAGCGGTCATTACCAGCATACACAGGTTTCCATCTCCCCTCCATGTCTCCTGGTCAGTCGCGATTGTAGAAATGGACGGAGTTGCTCTGAAAAAGAACACAACCTCTCTTTAAGTACAGATTATAAAAAATTGTGTTGAGTTTCATAAAATGCTGAACTTACACGCTCTCCCACAGCTCTCTGAAGGAATCCTGGCTGAGTGGCAGCTCATCCATGGCTGCAGGATCCAAAAAGTAAACAATACAGTAATCCTGCAAACAGAGTCATTGAAAAGAGTTAATGTGACTTTATAAGCACTGTTTCTTTCTTTAAACATGTTTTCCATTGTAACTGATTTTTGAACAAGTGCATATTTTAATATCTGTATCTGTCACATTTAAGAAGCTGTTTAAACTGGATATCACCAGTTTTCAAATGTTGGTTGCTTTATCAATAAATTATTGAAATTCTTTTAATAACTAGAATGACAACATACAGGAATAAGAAAGTATAATGACATACACATTGTTTTCGATAGGTTTCCTTTTGGCACTAAGTTTTCCTAAAACACCGGAAATGTTAATGAAAAAGTAGGTCATTCCTTTCTGAACTGTAGAAATAAAGTTAGCCTTTAAAACAACGCCAATGCAAAAAGGAAATCTATTCTGGAAATCTTCTTATATAGCCGCAACTCATTAACTAAACATTGGTAAAAGTCGTGCAAGAAGACCGTCGATAAAAGTCTCACGATATGCTAATGCTAGCGGTATGCTAACATTTGACGTCCATTTTCTTTTGGGCCTACTTCAACTCCACCAGCTCCATTCAACCAAAGACTGGCTTCAAATCGACAATAAAAATAAAATAAAGGTAAATGTTGTTAATAACCAGCATAACTCAAGCGAAACATAAAAGGAGAACATGTAAAGAGCACCACGTTTTACTTTTTTTAAACAAATAACACATTTGGCTAGTTGGCTAATTACGTTGGCTCGACGTTTTAAAGCTAGCACAGCGCAAAACTTTGTTTATGAGAGAAAATGAGTGGTCCTAAATAGTATACTAGCTAAACAGAATGAGTCATTGCCGTGTGACTATGCAAATGCCTCAAATTTCTTAGAAGACTTGACCCCAAACAGATTACTCACTGGTCGAAGTAGTGGTGGTGAGAAACAGATGAAAAGTCAAAATATTTTGAGCCGAGCACGTTGTTTGGGGATTCCCACAAAAAGGAAGGGGGAAGTGCAGCTTTTTAATGCGGCTTCACCGTCCAATCACAAGGTACTGTGCTCTCCTCTGACAACGCCGCGAAACACTGCTGCGTTCATAACAATAGGATTTTTAAAACCCCCAGCGTCCTGAACGTGCCTAAATTATCTAACCCCCACTAAAATAGTTAAGACTTCAAAGTTTCAAAAAAATCATAAAAACAACAACAAAGGATAAAGAAGTAGTTTACTCCAAATAATACATTAACAGAAAACCGGATATTTTGACAAACATTTTGATTGGATGTTCAAAAAAACTGAACTCTTTGATGAAGCATTGAAGAGGCTTTACCGGAGGCGGGCCTGTGATTTCTGATCAAACAATCAAATAAATAACCAAAAAAACATAACAACTATAGAAATAATAAACGATAAATCATAAGTAAGAAAACAATAATAACAAAATAATATCGTATAACATAGTGTAATGTGTGTTATATAGTGTAAAATTGTAAAACAACACAAAAACAACATAGTAAATAAATGCATAACACCCATTTTTTTTCCATCTTATGAAAATAAAGCACAAATACCTGGAATTAAAGTGGACCTTTTGTGTCTGTTTCAGAGGGAATAGGTTTGGTTTTAGCTAATGTGGCTTTGTAAAGCTTCTGAAAGTGAACTGATAGAGTATGCACTGGCTGACCTTAGATTACAGGGAGCTGCATTGAACGTCACAAGAGTATCTGTTTAATGCTTCTCTATTTTTCTATTTTTTGCCATTGACCTGATAAAAGTGTCATGTACTGTACTTCTTACAAAACAAAAACACCTAAATAAAGTTCCATGTCTGCCACAGTGTTTTGAGCAGTTTTTAATAGTTTTGAGTTTGAAAGTTATTATTAACGTAATATATTTTTGGCTTTGATAATAAATGATAGACTACATTCTGTGTTTTTTATATTTAGATATACACTTAAATATTACTGCCTAATGACTATTCACCACAATTCACACAGTATACAATATATTTAAATTTCATTGTACAATATATTTGGTGTTGATGTATGTGTCTTTCACAATGTTGTCAGACAGTTTAACACCTGTCCTAATCACATGACTCAATTTACGGTGGTGTGATTTGAACCAGTTCTCCTCATACACCTCAGGTCAAAAGGAGGAACACTATTTGCACGGGCTGTTTCTCTACATCAGGTCTGGCATGTCAGGTTTAGAGACAACACTGATGACATTTGAACACAAAAATATTGCTCAACAGGTGTTTTTGGTTAAAAAAACCCAAAAACATTTTGCAGGTAATGTGGTTGTTAGTGTACACCAGACCTTTTTATTTATGCAATAGCAAAAAGTTTAATAGAGTTTAACCGTTACATAGGAATTAATTATTGATCTTTATTTGTAGTCACATTTTTTACCCAGGCAAGACATAGATGTTTTATTGATGTTGTATTGTGAAGACTGTCCTTGCTCTCTCAATGAATTCATGTGATACAAAGTGGAAATGTAATACAGTACTCTCTGTCAGCCCACTCTATCGTACTTGAACTCCTAAACTATGTTGGTAGGGCTCCACGCCACTGTTCTGATGGTGTAAAGTTTCTCTACATTTAGTCCCACACACTCTCATGACTGGGCTGGGGGCCCTGACTTAAGATGAGGGGTGTCAGGTTCCCCTGTTCTTTCCCAATGTTTCCAGACAGCATGAAAAGGGAAAGGTGGCACGGATACAGTGCTACAGTTGAGGGTGTGTCTGCGAGGGGTGGGCTTCAATCATTTTCAGAGATTGTGGGTGTATTTTTTCCACTGATCTCCTCCACCAATTACTTGTGCCATTTCCGCCCCCACCAAACACACCTCCTAAATCTCTGCCAACAAGCAGCCCTGGCCAAACCCACCTCACTCACACTGTTGACCAAGGTGTCATGCTCCAAATATAGTGCCCACCTGTTGCCTTCAGAGGACTGGGCTTTGTTGTGTGCAATGGGGGAAGTAAGTACTGTGACCCCACTGGTATGTGATCTAATATTGGAGGAGATTATACTTCTGATGGGCAAACAGACAATAGCAGCGCCTCTCTGCTGCTCAAGAGAAATGTTGAGTCATAGCGCCATGTCGCCAAAGGGTTCGTCTGAGGTCCAGCACCTGTGATCGTACAAGAAGGACACTAATCACATATTTTCATTTTTATAATGTAAGCATTCTTTTGCTTGTGCAGACCTACCAGAAGTGACGGATTTACTTTGATGGACTGACAGGACAATCCAAAGAGACAAATTATATTTTACAATAGACGTGACTTATGTATGTAATAGTCAGTTGCTCAAATTAGGTGTTTCTGCAATTTATTTTTGAATTTGTTTACACATAACATTAAAAACAGTGGTAGATTCTACAGTAATACTATATTTTTGATGTTTTGCCATCTTTCACAGCAAGTTTCAGGACATTATTGCAGCCAGCAGCTTGAAATGACAAAAATATCAGTATAGTAATACACAATAAAACTCCAAGGTCAGAGTGCCAAAAATCAAAAGTAGGCCTTTAATGTTTTTCACGAAATACCGTCATAGTCTAACACTTGCCTTCAGTCAATGGTGCTTAAGGTAAATTCTTCCCTGTCATTGGGATTTCAAGATCAGCCCACTCTGTCCCGTTGCTCCCCCTCTGCACACCCTTTCCTTGCGCACGTGGGGGGTTGGGGGGGCTGTTACACTCTCTCAGCCGGACGCACACAACTCAAACTTTAACCGAGGACTGACACTCTGCGCCAGGACTATTCAGTCGTGCTTCATTTCTGGATGTTGGTATCTGTCTGATATTGTACTCACATTGTGAACACCCGGGACCTGTACTTTTTTAAGGAGAGCGTCTCCGTCTGCAGCTGAGGCGAGCCGCTGTGAAGTCATGCCGGCCGGCTTTCAGCAACTCGGAGGGGAGGTAAATCAAACTTTAAACATGCGCTGTATTTTACAAAGTGTTTGGTGAATAAATGGCTGCTTCAAGCTTTTTACGCACCGAGCTATTCTTGTCACTTGTTCCAATCCCATGTATTCAATTACGCACCGGTCAATAAAAGATTTAATGCAACCTCATGTTTAAAAAAAGCTAGAATTTATTCATTCTACAGCCATTTGATTCGCACAAGGTATTTTATCCCTGACTTGGCTCTGGGCCCTTTAGTTCTGCACTGACCTTGTCCAACCAAGTTTCAGAGTTAGGTCAGCTTTTTACGTCCTACAGTTGTTTGACTGGTTCCTGTTCAACTCCCCCATAAACAATGTCTGCCCTCCAAATGTCATTTCAGTTCAGGACCCGCTTCTATATGTTGGCCAAATAGACCTGTGTGGTGTTGTTATTCCATATTTTGAGCTCAAACCATTGAAGTCACTGGATAAAGTGCTCCAGAGTGTGGTGCTTTTGGCATCATTAAAGACTAACAGGGAAATATTTTGGATTCTTTGTGTGGTAAATCATTTTGTGAGCTTTAAATAGCACTTTTCTATTGTTACACCTCTATTAAGTTCAATCATTCCGCCAAATAAAGAGATGAGACAATGCATCTTTATGAACATGTTGTACATTGTGAACCAATTTGTTTCCATAAATGTTAAGAATCAGGGACAAGCTTAAGTCAGCGTTCCTTAATTCTCAAACCGAGCCCTATTATCCAAACATTAGTAATGATATGGCTCTGATAGGTCGTTACACAATCACAAGCTTGCACTGCGATCCTTTGCTTGGAGCTATGTCTGGAGTTTCTCGCTGCTGGGTGACTAATCTTCCCGGGTATGAAATGGTTCTATAGGCTCTCAAGCACAATTTGCCAAAAGGGAAAGACCTATTCTCCCAAAAGGTCACCCTGTCTGTCATTGTGGAGACAGGTGCCTTGTGGCCTGATGGGAAATTGGAGCGGTTAAAGTTCAAACCTACAGCGTTAAAAGGATGTGTTGGTCTTCGGGATTGCAGTTATATTTAGTCTGTATTAAGTGTGTGCATTAGTGTGAGCCACAAACGTGTGTGTCTGTGTGTCCAGACGGTGACTGGGACTCTTGCTCTGTCGGTCTTCACTGCGGTGCTGGGATCTCTGGAGTTTGGATACAACATCGGCGTCATCAATGCACCTCAGAAGGTAATGAGCGATCTCTGACACCCAAACAGAAGAGACCAGGTAAACAAAAAGCAAAAAGTGTCGGTGTCACATGGCTCGCACCTTACTCGGTGACATTTTCCACGCCGTCTTAGTCATGCCACAACATTGTGTGTTTAGAAAATAAACTTTGACGACAGACAGTGATGCAGTGAAGTTGTATGGTGAGGATAATGAAACAGCAGCCAGGTGGTGCATAATGAAAACAAATTTGGGCTGTGATTTTAACAATAGTTTAATAAAGTTGTATGTAGATCTAGTTGAACTGTGGCATGTGGTTTGATGTAAGTAATCTCTTCTGTCACCAAAGCATATCACTTCTCATGTTGCTGATGGAGGCGTATGTGAGAAATGTGTCAGGATCATTTATTTGTGCCCATATGTCACTCACACTGTAATACATCCTAATCCATGTGAATAACCTTAAAAGCTAAACAATCCTGCTAAAAGTGCAGAGGCGAGCGGTTATATAATGGTCACAGTGAGTCAGGTGAGCTTCTGTTGACTTGTCTCTTGGCATTCAGGCATCTGCGGGTGAAAATGGTTTCCCTTGACCCACAAATATAACATAGCTGACATTGCACTACAACACATACCCCACAACAAGAATAGAAGTTACTTTAACGGTGATCTTATTGTGTTGTGATGTTGACTGAGAATCTGCTTCTGTGTGATACTTTTTAGATCATCGAGGCTGACTATAATGCCACGTGGATACATAGATATGGAGAGCCAATCCCCGCCGGGACCCTCACCTCCCTGTGGTCTCTGTCCGTTGCCATCTTCTCAATCGGAGGCATGCTCTCCTCTTTTTGCGTCGGTTTTGTCTCAGAGTGGCTGGGCAGGTAAGAGAGCAAGCATATTGTTATTTGATTAATTATACACACAACAAGATTTTACTCCAGAGTGGAAATGTACTGTCACATGTGACTTAAACATGTAAGTTAAATTCAGAATGGGATCTCCCTTGATGGCCCATTCCACTTAGTAATCAGAGCACATTGGACATTGGCAGTTTCTACTGACTGAAACGGGATCTTCAGGGAGCATCAGGTCAGAACGGTTAGGGGAAAGAGGGAAACTAAGGACAAGGGCCTTCTAAAAAAAAAATCACTGGCAGACATTGGAAGTCACTGTGACCCTGGTGTAGAGGATGTTTCCACTGAGTTAATGCAACCAAACTCTACAAGCAACACATTGAAGAGAGCAAACTTCTTACTTAGAAACACACATACCTTAGAGATTTATGCTTTTGCTGCTACATTTTGAGTTGAAAAGGTTTACCACTATGTGAAAAATGCAACTTGTCAAAAGGTTATATGATACTGCCCTCTGGTGGCCAAATGACCAAACTCTAAACTTCCCAAAAAATCTGTTCACTTCATTTACAAAACCTTTTCTCTCATTTTTTTTTTTTTTACTACAATATATATTTTCTGTTTCTGTTCAGGAGGAAAGCGATGCTCATAAACAACTTATTTGCTTTCATTGGTGGAAGTCTGATGGGGATGTCCAAGTTATGTCGTTCCTTTGAAATGATGATTATGGGGCGCTTCATCATTGGGGTCTTCTGTGGTAAGCAGTTAAATGATCGTTTTTATGTACGTTTCTCTGTTTTACATACTCTCCCTGCTGTGTCATGGCCTGTATCTTTTGTCTGTGCAGGGTTGTCTTCAGGCCTGACACCCATGTATGTTGGTGAGATTGCTCCCACCAGTCTGCGAGGAGCACTGGGCACTTTACATCAGCTGGCTATAGTCACAGGTATTCTATTAGCACAGGTATGACTATATCCTTAAGATTCATGTTTAAATTGTGTCTGATTCAGTTGTGTTTTGAAATGAAATATCCTTGTAATACTGCACAGATCCTTGGCCTTGAATCGTTATTGGGAAGTCAAGACTTGTGGCCCGTCCTGCTTGGTGTAACTGTTGTGCCGACTGTACTACAAATGGTTCTTCTGCCCTTTTGCCCCGAGAGCCCTCGATTCCTTTACATTATCCGCTGCCAGGAGCACCATGCAAAAAGTGGTGAGAAATAAAACCTATCTTAGCTGCTTTTGGAAGTGAGCAATCGGTAGTTAATCTGAATACTTTGATTACCAATACTTTGATTTTACAGGTCTGAGGAGGTTGACAGGAAGGCAGGAGGTGGGTGACATGTTGGCCGAGATGAAAGAAGAGAAAAGGAGGATGGATATGGAGCGAAAAGTGTCCATCCCAGAGCTGTTTCGTTCCACTCTTTATCGCCAGCCGATCATCATTGCCATCTTGCTGCAGCTCTCCCAGCAGCTTTCAGGGGTCAATGCTGTAAGTTCTCTTATTTGCAATATAGAAAGCCATTGGTGATGTGACTCTTTTGACGTGAACCCTTTATCTTAACTGTTCGGCCCAGATTTTTTACTACTCCACCAGTATCTTCATGAAGGCAGGAGTCCAGAGTCCGGTCTACGCCACGATAGGAGCCGGCGTAGTTAACTGTGCCTTCACTGTGGTGTCGGTCAGTATCCAAACCAGCACAGATTTAACTGCAAAAAACAGCTGACAACATTTAAGAAAGACCTACAGTACATTATTATCTTTTTTTCAACTCAATGGTAAAGATAGAAAGTGTATCAAAGTGCGATTTCATTACTGTTTAACGCTTTTATCAGAGAGCAAACAAGATAGCACATGAGTTTGGTCGGCCTTTTCCTTCTTCCTCAAATGGGTCAAGTTTGGTTTGGCAGGTCAAGATGTTTCAATGTTACTGAGCAGTCAGTGGGTCTATACAGTTAAAATGTTTGTTATTTAAACCAACAGCTCTTCCTGGTAGAGAGGATGGGTCGACGAACGCTCCACATGTTAGGACTGAGCGGGATGTGCATCTGTGCCATCATAATGACCATGGCTCTGGCTTTACTGGTTAGTTTTACAAAGATTTTACAGAAACAAAATCTTACGTTTCTGTAAGTGGTCTCTTTTTGCTTTTTCACGCCACAGGACAGTGTTCCCTGGATGAGCTACATCAGTATGTTGGCCATTTTTGGTTTTGTGGCATTCTTCGAGATCGGCCCGGGCCCTATCCCGTGGTTCTTTGTGGCAGAGTTGTTCTCACAGGGTCCGAGGCCAGCTGCAATGGCTGTGGCCGGCTTCTCCAACTGGACGGCCAACTTTATCATTGGCATGGGATTCCAATATGTGGAAGTGAGTCTTTTGTAAATACAAGCTGCATCACCTCAGCTTAAATGTTGTAACTCAATTTCAATGACTTTTACTTGAGTCATTTTATCACCATCCTTCTCCACTTTTATTCATATTTTTTGCAGAAAATCTCTGGGCCCTACGTTTTCCTGATTTTTGCAGCACTTCTCATCTTCTTCCTCATCTTCACATTCTTCCGCGTGCCTGAGACAAGAGGCAAGACGTTTGACCAAATCGCAGCCAACTTCCACTCGACAAACAGAAGGCTCAGTATGGACTTGGACATCGATTCAGACATGGAGTTGAGCAAGGAGAGCACTGAGCTGGACTACTTGGGCGATAACACTAACAACTGAATGGACGAAATGAGCAATAGCTGTCTCGTACAATTTTCTGACCTGTTTGCTGAGGTTAGTAGATTGCAATGCCAAAGCGGTGCTCACGGTGTTTGACTATTATGTCAGATCAATGTTAGTAACACTGGATACAAGTAAAAAAGAATCACTGTTAACTGCTGAGGCATTGTGGTGAGATTATATTCCAAGGTGAGGACTCAGCTGTGGTATCTGATCGATGGGAGGGTGAGAGACTTTGATTCCTGCACTTTAACTACAACCGTTTTTAGACATTTGCATTATAAACAGGAGGTTGTGTATATAGAGCTCAACGCTGGATGGTTTTTTTTTTACAGAGATGGAAACACTACAAGTAAGTAATTAGGTTTAACAGGTATACAAGATGAATTGATGTGATATTATGTGTAAAGGGTTAGTTAATACTGTCAGGATTTAGGACAGAATATTCTGGACTTCAATGACTTCTGTAATTTATTGCACAATGGTTATTTGCTGTTTTAGACTTATTTTAATACATCACGTGTATATATTGGGTTTTAGCATAGTACTTTTATTTGTATTAGTCCTGTGTGTTATTGACAATGTTTATGAGTGTACATCTTTTTAAATATTCCCTTTGTGATTATGCTGCTGTGGTGAATGTGGGACTTAAAAATATGCTGTAAATCTAAAGATTACTAAATGCTTTATTTACTTCAAATTAAAGAAAACAGGACCATTGTGTGAGTTTGCCAAACATGATTTATTATAATTAACATTACATATAGACATTGCACATAATCCCCTCCAAAGAAAAAAAAAAAAAAGCACAAAAGTCAAACTTAAGAAATAAAGTTTTTCATTAATCCTCCCTCAACTGAGGAATGGCTAGTACTTTGTTTTAATTGAGGTGGTAACAGAACTAAACTGACTCCCATAATGCACCACCAACCTCACATCTGCTTGGTTTTTCCCACTTCAACCAAATTAAACAGTAAAATAAAAATCAAGGCAGGTTTCTCCAACGATGTTTTCCATCTTGTTCATTTAAAGAAAATTTGTTTAAAGGGGGTTGTTAGAGCTGGGATACCAAGCAGAATTTTCATTATATTCAATTTTCTTTTAAGATTTACTTTCTGATCTAAATGTCCACCCGCTACCCAACCTGTCTCCCCTTCCTCCCCACCTGTTCTAGATGTCAGTGCCTAAACATGACAAGATTCAGAACGAGGAGGGTTATTAAGGAATGACACAAGACATCGTGGGTTGAAGGATGGGGGGAGTGCAGGGAGGGGAGAGCAGTGCCTGTGTTCTGAAATAGGTCCAGTCCTCCAACCCGAGGACCTACAAGAAAAACAAAAACAAAATAAAGCACACAGGAGAAAAACAGGAAACAAGTCTAATAAACCCTAATAATAGACTTTTCTAACACTTCTGTATTCAACAGTCAGTCTGGAAATAATTTGACAATATGATTAAAGACCACTTCCCAATTGTGACGAATTTTCTCCCTAAATTTGTAAAGCGTGTGTGTCACAATACTCTCAGACACAACATGGCACCTCAAGGACAAGATGTGCAACCCTACACCCATGTGTCTCCCTCCTAGCCTGACCCAGGATTGCTTCACTTGTGTGGGGTCCAACCTATTGCCAAGGGTCGTATGACTGTCCTCATATTAGCGTCACTCTGTGGCTGTTGCCTGCTGTGGAAAGAGGAAAGCATGTTTAAATGTGGAAGTGCAAAAGCAGCGAGGAATATTACAATTAAACCTTAGATCTTTACTGTGGGTGATTTTGCCGTTTTTGGAGATGTCTTTGGAGATTGTGTCGTTGCTTTCAGGTCAGATGGTTTTGAGGTCTGAGGAGGCGTTTCAGGCTCAGAGGCAGACTTCTCTGTGTCGTTCTAAAAAGCGCACACATAAGAACAGTCAACATTTTCTTAAGGATGCTTCACAACAATGAAGTGGAACAAAGTGCTACAGTACTTACTTTAGAGGTAGATGACTCAGAGTTTCTCTGCCTCCGACGTCTGGATTGGCGCCGTTGTTTGCCATCTATGGCCTCTCCGTTGGTCTGTGGAGCCTCTGCCGACTCAGTTTGTTGGGCCTCGACCTGCTCTTTGTTATCCTGCTCTTTACTATCCTGAGGAACAGCAGCTTGATCCTCAGGCTGATCTGCAGATGTACGTGGACGGAATGGTCTAATGGAAAAAAGCAGCAGTAGTTTCAGGTTGAGTTGAGAGCTGCAACTGCTTAAAGTAATGTGGTCACAAACCTGCGATACGGGCGCCAGAATCTGCGCCTTTGTGGCCGCTGCTGATCACCTTCTGATACGCCATTCTGCTGCTCTCCAGAGTCACCCTGACAGACACTTTTTCAGTCTACTGTTTGCCAATAAGACCAAATCATATGTAAAAATGCTTCCTATTTTAACCTCTGGACTGCTTACATCCTGTGGCCTTGGTCTGCGGGGTCTTCTGCGGCGGGGCGGGGGTCTAGTGCCACCGTTCTCCACTGCCTCCTCACCCTCTGTACCATCGCCTGGTTTGGGCTGATCACCAGGCCGAGGGCTGCGAGGGAAGAATCGCCGTCGAAAGCGTCTTTTGTTAGGTGCATAGCGGCTCCCTTTGACTGGTACACCACCAGGACCAGTCACATTGGCTGCTTCTGAGCCCTGCCAAGGACAAATTAAACATTTTGAGTTACAAGACACTGAAATAGATGAGAAATCCAAGATGTTGACCGAAACAAAGTGAGTAATTCTTGCCTTTGCTGCTTCTATAACGTCAAACTCTACAATCTCCCCATCTCCCACACTGCGGAGGAATTTCCTAGGATTATTCTTCTTAATAGCAGTCTGAAGAGATATTAATTCAGTCTATTTTAGTATGGCATCAATCAAAACAGTAGGCTAATTTATTTTTGACTTACCTGATGAACAAAAACATCTTCTTTGGTATCATTTCTGCACAAATAAAATAAATAAATGCATCTGATGTTTGGAGTATGCATGTCATGTCTCTTGAGAACAAGTAGAAGTATTTTACCTGTTTATAAATCCATATCCATTGCGCACATTGAACCATTTAACTGTGCCTTGGACTAAAGTTGCTGAAAAAAACAAAACCCCAAACATATCAAACTTGATTAAACATAACAGCTTTGTTCCACGTACATTACCTTAATAAGATCATAAGTAAACTCTTATCTTGCTTGTATGACGGCAGAGTTGTTAAGAAGAAATGAGAGCCCAATGTGTCAATCATTAACAGTAACACTTTGAAACCAGGTCATAAGTGAGGGCTGCTGGTTTAAACAATAAAAAACTACTTTGTATTAAAGTCAGAAAGTCCCGCTGTGACAGATTAAATTTGAATTGACTCAAGACGAGTAGCCTTTAATAGAAGTTTGTTTAATTAAATCTACCCTTAACTCCAACCATTTGCACCTGTGAGGGCGAGCCCACCTCTTTCCTGGAGCGCGCTACAGCTGATAACAAAATTGGGTCATATGTTCACACTGTTAAACTAAAAAAAAAAAAAAAGAAAAAAAGAAAGCTGAATATTAAAGCCTTTCCCAGTTTCCCCTCACATCATCATTTCAATTTCATATCTCAAACTCGTGTACGCCACAAAATTAACTCTCACCTGATCAGTCATTTGTAGAAACTCTGGGTAGTTCATTTATATAAACAGTATATCCCAGAAAACAAACGAGTAACATCCAGAACACGTGTTTTTTCTGAAAACCCACTAAACGTCCCGATAGAAGTGAAGTTTACTTACGGACACCACTTAAAAACGCAGATTCCCTTATTTCTTGTTTATGTCACCCCTAGACAGACCCGACATTTTGCGTACGGATGTCTAACCTGAGCACCCACCTATGACTTTTCTCTCCGGCTGTGGTTTATCCTCCACCGGTGCCGATGGTGGAGCACTCTGCACCTCGGCGTCCGTCATGCTCGCTGTCGGATTCACTAGCCTATGCTTTCACTCTCGTTTCCCCTCCCTCCTACTCTTCCCGAAACTTTTCCCACACAAGTCGCCTTACTTTTTATCCCGACATCCCCTCTGAGAGCCGGAAAGATGACACGCCCTAATTGGCTGCACGAGAGCCGAAGCCGGACTCTGATTGGCTGCGGTCGCTGAGCAATTGGGAGGGAAAAATTGACAGGTGGAGCACAGGTACCACTATGAGAAACTGTTAAAGGGGGCCTTATTTTTGTTCTCTGAGTCAAATATGAGACTATATCATTTAGAATTTAGATTACAGTTTATTAAAATTTGTTAAAACGTAGATTAATAGTGATAGAAATGTCTTGTTTGATTATTTTGTTTAGCTGTTATCGTAGTGGTCAGTGAAGTGAAGCATCCCTTTTGTGATCATATACGATCTTCTATAAACCATTGTAAATCATCTACGAATAAAAATATCAGATGAGAAACATGACAATAAAATTATTTATTGTATTGCAAGAGGTTTTGTGATGTGATTTACCATCATAAAACTGATATAAGAGAGTCATTTTATCTCAGAACATTTCGTGATTATATTTTTTCCCCATAGATCATATGTCATTATCTGTACTTGCTTTTTATATCAAATTCTCTTGTAACAATTATTCTCTGTAGGTCTGATGGAGACAGGACATAAAACACAGTCTGTAAATGTGAATGGTTATTTAAAGGTTTAGGTTAATTCTGCTTCACTGCTAAAGCACTCTCTTTGCTTCATTGAACAAAGGTTGGTCTAACACAGGATAAAGAAATGGATTTACATTTTGGGGTCAACTATGTCTTTAACTACAGGCTTAAACATAGGTCAAAAGACTCCAGTATCACAACGCTAAATTTAACCCAGCAGCTCCAAGGGCTGCCAGGTTCAATGTAACCGTGCCCTGAGCAAAGAAAGCATGAGTGTTCAATTAAATCAGAAGTGCACTTTTTAAATTACAGATAACAATTACTCAGGTGCTTTCTGGACGAAATAAAGTATAACACACGATATTAGCAACACCTGAACTTGAAACTGCAATGATTATGGTCAATAGAAGCACGGGAAAATTAAAATATTAAAAAAGATATTGAGAATTGATTTGAATTTTAAAGAAGTATGCTTATTTCATACAGTGGTAATATAGTTGAAATGATCACATGATTTTGTTATGCCGTTATTTATGAATAGCCCATAGGACGAAAGTCATGCTGCGCGAGAATGAAAAGCTACGCATGCGCAGAACACACCAAATGCCGAGGTTTCTTTCACGGGCATCGAGATAAAAGTAGCGTTAAGCTCGATGAATTTGACGAGAAGAAGACCGGAATAAGTAAAAGTTTACCTTCAGAATAAAAGTGTGTTAACGTATCAACCTTGTAAGCATTTTTATGTCTTCTATGTTTGTCTTTTGCTCTAGTTTTAAATTGATAAATCGTATTGATTATAAGTGAGAGCCCTATATCAAATAACAGTCTTGCTTTTGTAATGTCTGTTGTAACACCAGGGCTACCCATTATTCAGAAAGAACTGTAGATAGAGTTACTAGGGTAAAGGAAATGGTCTTTTACTTTCGAAACTAGTCCAGGTAGGATGACCTGGATGACTAACATTTTCCACAGAAATATCGAGGAAAGTACTAATGATATGTTACAAAGGCGTGGTTTTATTATGACAGAGACACTGGGAAGTCCCTTCGAGGCTGTGCTGAGGTCTGACAGCGGCAGGGAGCTGATGAGAGGGAGAGACAGAGAAGGTGGAGTGTGGGATATAGACAGTACATACATAACATAGCGGGGACTAGATTCTGGCTCTTTTCGGCCCTGCGGCTGACTTTATCGGTTGCGTTGCCTCTGGTCGAGGTAAACTGCCAACCGGATCACAGGCCACAGAGAAGAGAGGGAACAACTTGGGATGAAAGAGGCATAAAAGCACAGTGATAAAAAAGGAGCGACATTAGAAACGAGGAGGAGACAGACCCTGGATTGGCGACCCTTTAGCTCGGATACAGGGAGGCATCAGGGGGACTCAGAGGAGAGAAGCTGATAAGTAACACAAGAAAGACCCTTTATCACTAGGGTAAGTTCCTTATCAAACATGGGGCGTGTTTGCGCCTGGGCAGAGTGGTTATTCTGTGCACACGCCTGCCCAGGGCTTATGATATATTATATTGCCCTTACAACAGCATAGCACTTAGTAAACGGAACCGGCTTTGATAGATCACTACCTATAGATGCATAAAGAACTTATTCCGTTTTCCCGTTAACTGCAGTTTTTGTAGCGACAAGGAAGATTAAACCTACACTCACTGGACTATATTTGCTGCATAAGTTTGTCCAGCATGCAAGAGCATGATGAGTGTGGCATTCTGAATTACCTAAAGGGTATCCACAGTCACAGGGCGGACTGAACTACAACATAATTAAAGTAACTGTTCTGCCCAGTTCGCCGCTGCACGCCGTGGCCATCACGAGTATTAGCTTAGTCATTACTGTACTGTAGCGGGCCAAAATCATCTTTGACTGACATAAGCTGCCAATACATGGTTAAAGGAGCTCAGGTCGTTTATCTGCTTAACCATTGGAATATTGTGCTAGGTTATGATGTTTAGTTTTTGCTTATAGTTATTGCTGTGTCCTGTCGGAGGGCCTGGGCCCAGTGCAGGCAGTGCGCATGGATGCAGCGACACCGACCGCTCACGTCCACCGCCGACGGGCCGTGGCACGTTTTATACGCACTAGGCCGCGGTTAGCCTTTCCCCTCAAACTGCGAACATTGTGTGTAACACACAGCCCCATGTGCAACTTACTTATGCAGTATCTCACTATTAACCCTAAGGACAGTAAACAGCTCGGGCTGGACCAGGACTGGTGGCTAGTTGTGATTTATGGGTAATTAGGGCGGATTAGCGGTCCTGCTTTAACGTTTAAAAGACCCAACCATTGTAATTCTAGGTAAAGGCAATAACTTGTGTCTTTCATGTAATAATCATATGGTTTGAACCCTCGTTTCCAAGTAGACACAAGGTAACCCCTAAAGCGCCTGTGGCAGGTAGTCTATGGGCAGTAGGTCACGTTGCCATGGCCACACAAAGTTCAACAGCTAACTAAAGAAGGATGGGTTCCTTTAAATACTGCAAAAACATAGGATGGCAATTTTCAATTATAATTTCTTATAGTGGAAACTACTCTATGAACATGTCTTATTTAGCCCTCTGTGTTTTAACTTTGATAATGAGTTTACAATCACTGTGGATGTTGTGGTTTCTACAGCAGGCATGGCAGATGCAGAGCTGGACTTTCAGACCGGCGATGCTGGGGCATCTGCCACTTATCCGATGCAGTGTTCTGCTCTGCGCAAGAATGGTTTTGTTGTGCTGAAAGGAAGACCCTGCAAGATTGTTGAGATGTCCACCTCCAAGACTGGGAAGCATGGCCACGCTAAGGTCAGTAAAGCTCAAAGTCATGGACAATTGGAAGCTGGTCTAAATAATTTATTATCAATAGTAATGAAGCATTTTATAAGCATGCATAGAAAGTCTACTACTATAGGACTAAACCCCCAAAATGGTTTTTAACAATTAGAAAGACGAAGGGGATTTAGTCACACTTAAATAAACCTTTGTCTTGTGTAGGTCCACCTGGTTGGTATTGACATCTTCTCTGGAAAGAAGTATGAGGATATCTGCCCCTCTACCCACAACATGGACGTCCCTAACATCAAGAGAATGGATTACCAGGTGATCCACTTTTATTGATCTATCATCATAATTAGATAACCTTCATTTAGTTAGTTTCACATTTTGATATTTAATCAAAATGTGAATTAAGTGAGTCAGTGATTAAATTAGGTTTGCAATTTTTGTGATTGAATCTCACCTCAAGTTATATAATGACTAATGTAAGAGGTACCCAGATTTAGATAGAGATTTTGATTCCTGTAAGGTGTAAGTAGCCTGGCAAGTGCAGCATTAAAACAAGTGCTTAAACTGGTATGATTAAAACGCAGCCCTGCAGAGGAATGCAAGTAGCTTGCCAAAGTGAAATGCACATGGTGCAGGATTTCCTGTATAAGTAAAACCACTTGGTCCCACTGCTCTTAGCCTCCCAAAATCAGGCTTTGATGCACACAACTACATAAGTTCTTTTGTTGTGACAAGTTATAAAGGTTCTCAGCATTTAACTGTCCTTTTTCTTTAATCTTTCCCAGTTGATTGGGATCCAAGATGGTTACCTGTCTCTGCTCCAGGACAGCGGTGAGGTGAGAGAGGACCTAAAGATTCCCGAGGGCGACTTGGGCAAAGAGATAGAGAGCAGGCATGACGCTGGAGAGGAGATTCTGGTCAGTAGTCTGTCATAAAATAACACCTGTTTGCTTGGTGAATGTGCACAAATGTCTGTTTAAAAGAAGAAACAAACAGCGAGCAAATGTAATCATTTTATGATTTACTGTTTCTAACTATTTACACGTAAGCTATATTGGCCAACTATTGTAAGGTCTCAAGTGTAAACAAAGCTTCAGTCTGCTTTTGAAAAAGAGAGTCAGAAAGATGAGTATTTTGAGAAAGGAGACAGGAAATTATGACTTTGGAAGGGCTTATGGGGTGAGGTATACAAAACTATGGAGTAATGCTTTGGGAATCAAACAGAGTTAAGTCTAGGTGAATGATGGATTTTGCATTGTGCACTGCATTTGCATTGTAAACTGGTGCATTACTAAACAATTCTTCAGTTCAAAATACTAAATCAAAATCTGATCCAAAAAAGAAGCTAACCATTTTATTCCTCGATTTCAGATTACAGTTCTTAATGCAATGGATGAAGAAGCTGCAATTGGCATTAAAGCCTTGGGTAAATAAGCCACCACAGGTAATTAAAGAGCTCCAGCTGTGTCGTCATACAACTGACCCAAGCCTGCATCAAGAGGAGTGTGTCTATTTGTGTGTATGTGTGTCATGTCCAATTGTGTGAGTGGGTTATGGGTGTCGTGCCACAGGCTGCAGCATGAGCCCTGCCAGTGCAGTCTGTGTGGTGTCATGTGCAGTTCTTCAGTGGAGCAAGGGGGAGGCAACTCCTATCAGCAAGAGCCAAGGCTGTTACCGACACACCATTTTACACCGTACCTTTGTTTTAAATGATGGAATGTAGGCCACATGCAAGTTAAGATATTTGTTTGGAATAATGCACTTCAATTTATGTTATTGTTTTATATATATATATATTCATGCTTTCAGTTCTTTTATATTTGTTTTAAATTATTGAGAGCAAAGTGTATCAAATAAAATTTTATAGTAAGGGTTACCAAGCAGTGTGTCACTGTGGATTTGCCTACCCCTTAATGTACTGTACCTTCCTTTCATGTAACACTATTACATGCATGTGTTTGCTTTCTATGCAGAACTGTTGATTGTTACTGAAAGCTTATACTGTTTTTGGAGCGTTGTTCTTTTCTTGTTAATGACTTCTGGAGTTGTGGATTGCACTTTATTTTACAGCCTGGTCTGATATTGCAATGCACTTTCAGTAGCCAGTAGCCTCCTGTTTTTTTTTTCTTTGTTCATTTAAGAATTGCTTTGTAGTAGTCACAGGGTCAAACCTATTTTATGCACTTTCTTTCAAACTGTGGGCTGTAGAGTAAAGTGTCCACAAGAAATATTTTAGCGCTATTGGTTGTACAATGTTTGATGCAGAGTCTATGTGCTTCATTAAAACACTAAAGACAGATTACATATAATAAAGTATTTCATGTTTTTTTTTTTAGAACTTCCTTATTCTCTATTTTCTTTTTCTTATTTCTGATCTTTCTTTCCTTTACTTCTTCTCAATTCTTCTTTTTTAATTCTATTTCAGGGGTAAACAAGATGCACTGGACCTGGGGCAAAGGAGGGGGTCTCGTCAATGCTATCTTCCCTGTTTTTCTTTCTTTTTGTCTTTATTTTTCATACTCTGTCCCCTTCGGTTACTCAACTTTTGGTTTTAATTAGAGAAAACTGAAAAAATGGCCAAAAAATAAAATAACTCTATGTACATAAATGGCTTCTGAGTCCAGATGTGAAGTGAAAAATTCAGATAGAAATTCATGATAACAGGTGTACCATACTAAATAGCTAACTACCATCAGGAGAAAACTGGAAAATATTTCACTACTGTTTGCTCTTTTATACGTTTCCCGTTTAACTAAGGGCTTCAACTCAAAACTGCATTGTTCTGTTGAGGCTTGTTCAGTTTGTGCCACAGTTGTTCAGCTGGCACAGGAGAGTGCCATACGGGATTGTTCTTTTCTGTATGTTACTTTTCTAATGGGCTTTAATGGAACAGGCCCCTTCTGTTCTTTGTTTTGTGGTACGTTTATTACATAAACCTGTCTATTAAACAAAGGTTACCAACATGGCACACCAGGGTACAGTTTCTTTTTGTCTTGAGGCTTTGAAATATAATTAAAAAAATTCTCCTCAGTTTTAGCTGCGTTGAGAAATCACTATTAAGCTATGATTCAGGAGGATGACAGGTTGTGTTGTGACCGTTTGGTATCCTTTTTGTCTTCAGACAGCACGTCCAAACTGTGCAGAATGTCTCAATGGCCAAAAAATAAAAACAACACAAACTGTTGCAAGTGAAGTTTGCTTCTTTTTATTTAGCATCATAAAACCTTTAAAAACAAATGAGTCTAATATACAGTAAAGCATCAGTATTTCAGCTGTAGCAGTTAACATGTTGTATAGAGCCTTAGTGAAAGCAGATTAACTTATCAATGCATCTTGCTTAATAATCCCCGGGCTGATAGTTTTGCCACTTCATACACTTTAGCGGGCCCAATCTTTATACTGATTAGCGTTTAACCTTCCATTGATGCACGTATAAAAAGCTTCAGTACAAAGATTTATGTTCATGCAGTGCTGCTTTTTACATGATATTCACAGCTGTGTGCACACAAGCACCATCTTAATGGCTTTACATTGTAATAAAAAAGCACCTTTACAAATGATTACAATTGTTCATGATCTTAAAGTTAAAATTAGATATAATTTTTTTTTGACAGAAGCACAATACCATGATGGCACAAATGAAAACAATACAACAAGAAATAAAAACACAGCGGCCATAGCTTAAAAATCAGAAAGTTTAAAATACAACCAGATTCCTCAGGGTCTTGAATGAAGTTATGAAAGTTCCAACATGGAGCTTGGCTTCAAGTTACTTGCCGTGGTGGTAAAACCTCTGACCACTCTGACCGTGGGGGAGAAAACTGTGGCGAGGAGCACCCTGGGGAGAGCTCTGAAAAGGGGCCTGGACATGAAAACACAGAACGACATAAGGGAAGCGATTAGTTTTCAGATCATACATCTATTGCTTAGTTGGTATTGTTATTAATGTGTCTTTCATTAAAACTGTCCACAGAGGTATAAATGCCGAATTCCAAATATGTTAAATATAACTTCCTGTTAAATGGGAAAATTGTCTGGCCTGAAGGTGGGGCTAAAGATAAGGTTATTTTAAGTTCAAACACAGATAAACAGATGTGTATTTTGAGGATCCACCTTTGCAGTAGGGATTTGTACAGCCATTGATGGTGTGGGCAGCAGGCCTGGACCAGAAGGATGCATAGCCGGGGGGTGCATGGGTCTCAAAGCACCCTAAAAAAAAAATAAAAATAAAAAAACTCAAACAATTTTACACCAAGTTTTCACTAGAATTGGACTATAAAAGATATATGAAGTTATCTTACTGCATCAGTAAAGCCTGATTGTTGGTTAGCGTGCTCCAACTGCTTTTGGAGAGGTATTCCTGCTCCAGGGATGTATCCTGCAACAAGATGTTAAGTTTACTATTACATATTGTATGTGGTTGAGTCCGACTACTTTTAAAAAGGAACAGACCAGGCTGAGAAGTGAAATGGCTGTGAACTGGATATCCAGGCTGCTGATGAGGGAGGTACTGCATGGCCTGAAATGCAGATGCTCCTAAAGAAAAAAACAAAATGCATCAAAACCCAATATTTAAAAATACACACAAACTTAGCGTGTTACTATTAGTTCCCTTTACCTCTAATCTGAGAGCTGCTTGCAAAACTGACAGGTACAGGAGGCCCAGGAGCGTAAGTAGAGGGATGCTGGGCTTGCGCCACACCGTAAGGCTCATGCACACTCTGACTCCCACTGAACTGACCATGCTCCGCTGAACCTGAGCTGAACCCAGGTGTCTGATAGTGCCGTGCCTGAAAGACAACGTGAATAGGTTTAGTTACTCTTCTGAATCTGGAACAACTAAAAATAGAAGCAATATCAATAATCATTTTATTTACTGGAATCACAGCAGCTGGAAAAAGTTGTTTGCTGCGTTCTCCAAGTAAAGCACCTGGTCGACTGTGGCTGACTGGACTACCTGAAAAAGGCAGATAGAAAACATTGCGTACTGTATCATTGCTATCATATGCTACTGATCAATTTGAAAGTGTAATGCAATAAACTGTTTCAATGACAATTTAAAACCTTACCTTGAATGCTGAGAAGGTGCTGTCCTGCATGCATGGGTAGGCTTGGCTGATAGCTTGCTGATGTCAATGTTGTGATGTCGCTAGTGAAAAACAAAACAACACAAAAAGTTGAAATTTTGCAACTTCCTAATGAATACTTAAAGGCAACCAGAAAACAGCAGTGGCCTTTGAGCTACCTCTGCTCCTTTCTACGCCTCTTTTCTTCTTCATGGAGTACTTTCTTGAGCTGTAAAAAAAGCTGGTGTTTTTCTTCTTGGAGTCCCTGAAGCTTTTCTCCCATCTTCATAACCTGCCAAGGAATTCAGGATAAGAAATGTTAAAAATTGGATGGCATTTTAATGTTACCTTACAGTATTAAATTGAGTAAGATCAGATAAACATTTTCAATGGCATGTTGTGTGTGATATGGTTGGTATTTTTCATTGTATCCACCTGTTCTTTGGTTTCCTCTAAAGACATCCTCTCCTCGATTTCTTTTGTCCGTTTTCGTTCTTCCTCCTCTTTCATTTTCTGTTCCATCATTTTATCAACCTCTTCCTCCTCTGAAAAGGGATTCAAATCATTTGCAAATAAATTAATAACAAAAAGGCTATATTGTGAAACCAAGTAATGACATATTTCTACAAATTAACAGAGGAAATATTTCACACTGTGTATTCAGCTTAACTCCTTAAATATTCTTTTACAAATAATTCTTCCACGACTGTAAGGAGCATACCTTGTCGCTTTCGTTCCCTCTCCCTCATGATGTGTTTGTGAAGGGCTCTGGCCATGGCGTTGGATAGCTTAGGTCTCTCCAACAGAGCGGGCATGGTGACAGGCAGTGGAGGGGCCAGCTGGTTCGGGTAAAAGTAGTTAATAGAGGTATCGGGTTAAAACAGTATTCATATCAGTCGAAACAAATATATCAGTCTACACAAGAATCAGCCAAACGGCCCAGACTACCGCTGCTAAAGGGCTAACAGTTAGCATTGATGCCGGTAAGCTGCATTAACTGTCCCGTTAAAGTCTTGTGAATGAGGTATAGTCTGTTATAAGCATTTAAAGTCGATAAGAAGTAAAATCTAACCGGTCTTGGAAGCGGTTAAGAACAAACTTTATGAGGTATTAGTATTAGCATGAGTTAGCTAGCTTTCTGTTTAGCGCTGAACCGAACGCCATTATCCTTGTTGTCCGTTAGCTCAATCAAATTGTCGAAGGAATACGATCTTAAAAATAAATCTTACTTTTGTTGCTTTGTAAGTCGTTTAAAAAGAATGTAACCGGCTTGCGGATTAGTTTGGGGGTGATTTTACAGATGCAAGTGAACTATGAACATCGAAAGTTTGTACCCTTAAAATATAAACACACAAGAATGTTTTTTTCCGGTTTGATATGTTCGCACTTCCGGTGTCAAGATGTACCGAGTTGCAATGTGGGAAATGTAGTTTCAAATTACACTGTCTCCTAATTTTCCTTCTACTGAAGAACCAACCAATATGCATCTTCTAAAACTGTATTATTATCTGAGTATTAGGACATTACGTAACAGTTTGAATAATAAATAATAAATGCTCAGACGAATGTGTTACTAGTGCCACTATAGTTAATCCAGTTTATAGCTTACCGGAGATAAATGTAAACAATGGTACATACAATAAGTAATAACGACAGGAAACACACTGCTTTTTATCTTATTTTATCATGTATGTTCATGAGTGAAGAAAGATAGAGCCAGTAATGCAGCAGTATACAGAGTTCAAAACTTTTTTTCTTTAAAAAAAGAAGAAAAACTTAAAAAAAGAGAAAATTGCACTCAGCTTTACAATACCTTTAGAAATTAAGCAATCTAAACTTAACAATAACAACAATAATCATAGTAGCAGTCAACATATTTTTACCACTGAAAGCAGAGGATGATCATTGTCTGAATTCTATTATACTCCTTTGTTAGCACAAAATTTCGATGTATACAATTCTGTGGAGAAAAAGTTAAGTGCAAAACATAACCTTTTCTCACCACTTCAGGCTTTTTAGGAGGCAAACTGCTGCAAGACAGTTATTTTTTATCCTGCCACACACACTAACTGCCTGGAGCTGGTGGATGCCATAAATTATCTACCCATAACTAAAACAACTTACTTTCCTGTATACCATCAAAAGGGAATAACAATAATCATCTCATTTGAGAACTGCTTTGAACCCGCACCCACTTACTTGAATATCTTTTCCTTTGCTAGAGCAACTATAGTTAGGTCTATTTCTACCATTATATTATTGTTTCATATTATTTAATCAAGTATGATTATTTATGACACTAAAAAAATAACTGGCCATAAGACCACTTAACCCAAGTAGCTATTGAAGCAAAAAGTGGAGGAAAATACAATTCAGACTGTAGAATAAAGAAGACTTGAATGGTTTGAAGAGTAATGTTCGGGTGGTGAAAGTGCATTTACTCTGGGAACTCTAGGCTGCTGAGCTGAATTTAATATTTAAATGAATGAATAGTGTAGGTAAGGAAGTGGGGTAGTGGTAGAAGGGGGGTGGTAGTGGGATCAGATTTCCCTTTGGCTGTTCCCATACACACTCTCATCACTGTAGGCAATGTAGAGGAAAAAGTCCTCTTCATGGTGCTCCTGCAAGAGACAGCAAAGTCAAAAGATGTCATAATCACATAGCATAAGAAGAGATCAGTCCAAAATGGGTGTCTCTTACCTGGTACAACAGTCCCATAGTAGCTGAGGTTGGTGGAATGACATTGTTTACAAAGAAGAAGAGAGCATCCTCAGCTCTCAAGTGGATTCTTTTCCGGATAAGAAAGTAAAACTGGCCCACTGACAAAAAGACAAAGTATGACATGTAGTGTTTGTAACATATTTAATACACTGCATTAAAATTGAGCAGCATATACATGTTGTACCTGTCAAGTCAGAGGGGACAAGGTATTTCTTCTTGTCCAGATCTCCTATTCTGGCCTTTGGAGCTTTTTCCACAATTACCTTAAAAAGAGAGAGAGAAAATCCTGTTACATGTCATGACCTAAGAAAATGCAGTACAGCCATTGAATCCACAAGAGGGATCCGCAGTGAAACCAACATTAAAGCTGAAATTAAGTACATTAAATCCATATGTAAATTTCATTAACATATATTTGATGATTTTTTTCTAGATTCATGCTCATCCAACTACATTCAGAAGAGTAGCAATAGAGGTAGAAGTAAAGACACTGAAACTAGGAATATGGACCATTTAAAATTAACTGAACGGGGATTTCCTAATACTTACACCCCCGTTTGCTAATATTCCTGAGAATTACTGATGACACATTTCTGTAAGGCCGCAGTGCTTGTTGTCTAGGCGCACTGGACTATGGTCAACCAGAGACAAGGCGTAGCAAGACGTAAACAAGAATCCAACCCTTACTATTTTAAGGTGCAGTGCTCGTAACATTTCAACATACAACCCACAACTACACGCAGCTTCCTTTTTCTCCGAACAAGATGCACACGTTTCTTACAATCCGTCTTCTTCACATATCGTAAAATTATTAAAATAAGATCAATAATCAACATAATCAAAACAGTTTATGTTGAATTTAACAATAGCGTTACACAATTATATTATAAAAGAAAGATGACACGAAGCTAAATTTTCGAAGCAGCCGAAATTTTTGATGAATAACCTCTACCTGTGTTAGCATACGGGGGTGCTGTTTACTAACGTGTCAACCAACAAGGAAGACAGATAATGGTCGCTTTGTGCACTCGGAACAAGCCCAATCGTCATAAAATTTTAAATATATACAATGTTAATATTGGCCACATGCATTCCCTTATCATATAAACGGGGTTTGTCACTAGCAAAATCGGTGGCGTTTAGGTTAGTCGTCAACAACACTGTACGGACACACCAAGCTAACAGTTAGCTCAGGTTAGCTACTTACTGGTACCCTGTCCGGATACTTCTTCCTTATTTTCTCGCCTTCGGACCGTCTCTTCTCAAAAGGGTGCTCTTCTTTGTATTGGAACTTCATTGTTAAAGAGATGACAGACAGCACGTCGGTCACTCTGGGTTGTAGAATAAAGGTTGGCTCAAGGATCAACTCAAAGCGCTGACACACACGACAAAAACAAACGATGCTAACTAGCCTTTAGCTCGCCACAGCTGTTTTCCTAGTGCGACTGCGGCGGAGGGATACAATAACAACATGACGTAGAGGAGGGTCTAGTTCGTAGCCCATACTTGTAGCTATATTTTGCTTCGTTAACAACAATCGTAAAGGACCAGGGGTTTGACAGTTGTTCAATGGATACACAATCTAGTTAGTATTTGTGTTTTTGGCTGACCTCTCTGCTGCTATTTTATATTATTTGTCCACTGCGCCATAAGACGTAAGGCATGGGAGTAAAGAGGCGTCTGTCCTTGTCATATGACCGAGGCCCAGTTAGCAGCAGGGCAGGGAAAACTCAACAAAGGCGGTTTTTAGTAAATAATTGTTTTTCTTTTTAGTCTGCTGTATGTATAATCATTCACCCCCGGCTTTTAGAAAGAATAAAAATTATGTGGTTACTATTGAAATGTATTGCATTGACTGCTTTTGGTTACTTTCGCAATTCTGTTGCTCAAGGCAACATATTTTTTTTCGAAATTCTCAACAATGACAGCAAAAGCGTAAATTCTAAATTTTCTGTACGTTCAAGAGAAATGAGCCCCTTTTAGACAATAGTGCGTGTAAATAACCAAAGTCTACTATGGTTATCAGACAAAGATATGGTGTGCACAATAGTGACAACTTCATGAATCATCTTTCTTGCTCATATGACATCCATAATCTATAGTTGCTTCTATGTTTAGGGAGTGGAGGATGGGATAATGTATTATATATTAGGTGAGGAGAAATAACTGGGGGTTTTTTTTGTGTTCACATAAACTAGCAGTATTTGTTACCTTACACACAATCCCAAAATGTAAAAATTTGGTACATTTAGCCCATACACTTTCACAATCAGTTATACTACCCTTTTATATGGCACACTTTGATTGACTTTCTGAAGTGTTATAAAGCTACATTTTTGTAGACACACCTAAAAAGCAAGTATTACTGAGGAGGCAATGTTCTCAGTAGAAAGTAAAGGGCCCAGCTACCGACAGATGGGCAATGAGTACCAACACAATAATAGACACATGACATTTTACTTAAGTAGATGTGTCAGCCACTTTACCCATCACAAATTCATGATCCACTTTCAATAAAAAGATTTTTCAAATTGCATCTGCGCTCTTATCAACAGAAGATTTCTAGGTGCTTTTACACTTAGGACCACAAGGTGGCATTAGATTTAAATTACAGCATGTGCAATATACAATTAAACAAAAAAATATTGTTAATCAAGCAAGGGGGATAGGAATGGGTCGATACTGACAAGTGTTTTTATTAGTAACACAGACCTGGAGACAGAGCCAATAAGAAGCTGCTGAGAGCCTTAACAAGACTGACATTGTTCAGAAGGCATTTAAAGAGAGAGGGGGGTGTCTAAAAGTTGAACAGTTGAGAGTAAAAACTGAACTGGGAAGGCTGAAAAGTTGAAATACAAAAATCAACTGCAACAAAAATATCAGGGGGAAACTTAAGTGCAATTCTTATAAGATGAAATTAGGATGGCTTTAAATGGTAAAACTGAGGGAGCAAAATTCATGGTATGCAGAAGTCATATCTTATATTATGGTATAGAGAAACAATCAGATATGGAAGCAGCACAGCAGTCCACGTATCATTATAAGCCATTTTTTTCTCACAACTTTTCAGTCAAGCCTTTATCATAGAGTCTATTGAGTAGCCCTGGGAGGGGAAAGGTAACCATTTGCAAGAAAAAAAAAAGATTAATGGGCTGTTGTCCAGAAAATGTCTGTATGTTGCAAGCACATCTTGAGCCATTAGATTATGAATTGATCCTTTCTTGTTTAGACAGAAAAAGTACCTCTGGAAGTCAGTCAATCAGAAAATCATCTTGGTGTATGAGGTAAGTTGATGAGTTGTGTGCTTAAGTGCAACATCCGGTGACGATGGGGAAAAGAGCTAATGTGAATTTGTCTTTGTTGCTTTGTGGATCCTTCTTTTCCCCCCTTTCAATCATCAAAAAAGTTTAAAAAGAACTAACGAACTCTGCAAGCATACTTCGACTCACATTCACAAGCTTATCTCCATACGCTCAGTCAGTATCAGGAGCTATAAGG
Source organism: Rhyacichthys aspro (assembly GCA_036850595.1). NCBI lineage: Eukaryota > Metazoa > Chordata > Actinopteri > Gobiiformes > Rhyacichthyidae > Rhyacichthys > Rhyacichthys aspro. The sequence goes on along the minus strand of CM072165.1, from coordinate 8,301,761 downwards.
CAGAGAGGCTCCATTTTATTTTGGAAAAATATAAAGAATCGAGAAGAAAAAAAACACACTGACTCCTCCTCCCTCCACAGTAGTTTGTGGGTTGTGGTGATCCCGTACTGTTCATTCCTTGTTAGGCGGTCACCACAACCCTCTGCTCCTCAGGGTGAATCTGGGAGGCCGAACGAGGGCTGGTGGGTCGTCTGTGAGGGAATGGAGGGCAGGAAAGAGACCGGCAAAAGAGAGGAGGAGGCTGCTCAACAAACCCCCAAACCTCTCGCCTCCGCCAATCACCAAAGCCTGTGCTGGTGGAGGTTTCGACTGAGGACGGAGCGGACGTCAGCGGTAAACCTGAAGGAGAATAAGAGCAAAGAAACAGTCACTATGATGATTGAATAAAAAAAAATCACAACAATGAGACTACTGGTTAAGCTAGACTAATATGAATTATCAAAAGTACTGTGAGAGATACTGTACCACTATCATTTTTCAAATAGTAAAATATATTTGAAAGCTATAACAATATTCAGCCCCAAGTATACACATACATTCTATTGAGCTTTTATTACTTTTATTAGCATGTGTTGGTGGTTGCCAGAGGCTGTGACTTTGCAGTCTTTAAGTTCACATTATCATGCCTTTTACCTTAGTGCATCCAGCATAGGCAGCAAGTTAAGAAGTGCTGTGTCACTAGGATCGCTGAACCAGGACTTGATGGGTATTGCATTGTCTAGAGGGCAGAAAATGTCCAGTCAGTTGTGACAGTGAGATGAACATGCAACATGCTGCGCTGCAAATGAGGGGAGTGAACTGTTTGTGGAACTACAGATTAGCTTTAATGTACTGTTACACTATTTACAATACAAGCCTTGTGCAAACAGCTCACTTATTTGCACTGTACTTCATCTCAACACTGTATGGAACTCATTAGATTTCAATTATTGGATGTACAGTATTTAAATATGACAAAACAATTCTCTATGAAGCAAGTTGTTACCTTACCTGGATGGCTACGATAAGCACCAGGCGAGTTATCCAGAATAACAATACTGGACAGGTCGTCATGTACTACAGATAGGTCTTTAATATAACTACCTAGATCCAATGTACAATGCTGTAAAAGACATAAAAAAACATTGTGTTTTCCACCATCATGAAGAGAATACAAGTCAAAACTGAATGCACATAAAAGGCATTTGATGTACCTGTCTGTAGTATCTGCGTTTGAGGATGTTTCTGTTATTGTCCAACTTGTCTGCTACTGCTGAGCCATAGATCTCCATACTGGCAGTAAAAACCACTAGCTCATACCACTGGCTCACCTGTATACACACAAAAAGCCTGCTGAATCATGTTCCAAAACACACAAAGCTGTATCTCATCAGGTAACGCCAGTGCAAAAGACAATGGAGAGGTGATGTTAAAGCTGTCTGACAGGATACAAAGTATAGAAATAAGATTTGTGCACTGAAGCCCAACTCTTACCATATATGTTAATGTAGGATTCAGACATCTACTCTGACCTCAGACACTTACCACTTCTAAAAAGAAGTCCACATGTGGCCTTTTATGTACAAAGAACCTGACTGGATGCTTATCAATGACGACCTGCATAAAAAAAGGAAACGGGCAGTAGGCTCATATGGTTGAAAACTTAAGGTTTTGAAAGATTATGAAACATGTTGCCACACGTCTGTCCTTACTTTGAGGATAAAGTCTGGCGGCGTGCCAGGTCTCACTGTGGGCCTCAGGACCCCATCATGATGTGAGTGGATAAGTGTCTCATCCAAGTCCAGAACCAAAATCTTCCTCTTTACGGCATCTAGGATTGATCATAAAGTATTAACATACATAACAATCTCAAACAGGAGAGCACACACAACACAAGAAGAATCCATAAGAATTATCTAATATCTAATAAATACAAACACAAGGTCCCAATTAGGGAATGGAAATATAAATATAAAAACATGGGGGGAAGATTAACCTGTGAGCAACTGCACAAAGCTATAGTCACAATTAACTACTTTCACCACCAGCCCTTGCCCCAGTTAAAGGCAAAAAGAACCTGTTCAGTTTTTACTCACAATTATCAAAAAAGAAAGACAACAATACTGCTTGTCCCTAGTTCAGGTTGCTCGTGTTGCCCTTGTCCAAGTTGCTGACAAGGAGCAGGGGGTTCAAGCAGCTGAGTTTTTGCCTGGACCCATTACTCTCTTGCTTTGGCAATGCTGCTCCTTACTTGCATTGAGTTGAGCTCTGCTCTCCCTCTAATCTACGCTTGTGTTGCTTGATGCTGTCTTGTGCAAATGTACATTGGAAATGAACTACAGGTCACTTTTTTTGCATGTGATGCTTTTGGTGCAAATGCACCCTAGCTAACTTATGTTAACTTAATTAAAATAATAAAAACCTTTAAAACATAACTCACTGTTGAAATGTTAAAATGTAGATTTGGTCAGTATTCAATTTCAAGCAATGACTTCAATAAATTAAGATGAGATCGCATTTTAGGTTAGATTAACAAAATGAATGAAATGTTGTTGTATTTTCTAACAAAAAAGGAGACGTTGCTTTAACACAGGAGTAAAGATTATTCAACTGACATTTCATTGACTTGTGGTTTTAGACAAAATTGGTTAGTTCACAGACCCCTAGTCAAGGACTGCACCAGAGCCTTGAGGGAAATTTTATGATTCAGGACAAAATCTGAACAATAATGTAATTTTAACTCAAACTGAGGCCACCACAATGATGGCACAAATACTGTGCACACCTATAATATTGCTAATAACGTTTTTCTAAAATAGATTCATAATACACTATACAGTCTGCAGTAATGTCGGAGGAGCGGCAGCTGAGGTCAGAAATGAAATGCAATACCTCCTTCGGGGCAAATGTTCCTTTGGGTAGGACACGCGCTAGTCCACGATAAGCTAGCCTTAACTTTTGCATTTCTTTCTGCAGTTACAGTTCTGAATCAGTACAGGTTAGCGCAAAAGTTTAGTCAATATTGTGTGTGTCATATTTAGTAAACAGAGATTTAACCTTATCTTAAAAACAATTACAAATACATAAAGTTAATCCTTATATTGAATTACGCTGCCATTTACTATAGTAAACTACATTTTAAACATCACAAATCAATTGCATTGGATAATCGCAGTAGGCTTCAAAAACAGCTTAATATCTAAAAAGAAGAGGATCATTCCTATTAAATAACATTACAATGTTGTCCTGCCCTGAGCAAGTTTTCCTGTCAAGAAATATGTCTTGAACATTTTATTTCATGTCTACTGCTCCTCTGAACAAGTGCCTTTCACAGGCAGCAATCTTTCTTCCACGTGTTATTTAAACATTACGTTGGTGCTGAAATAGCTGGAGAGAAAAAGTAAGGTTATAGCCTATCATCCACTTTAAAATACTAACCCAAGGAGATGTACAATAATGACAGCTGTATTTGGCTTGTAAAGTGTGTAGAAACAGACCGACTACAGGTTCTAAAATATAGTCTAGAAAAGGTCCTAAGAACTGGGCCATGCTGTGTCTGTACACTGCTATGATGTTGCTGATAATCTTTCTTTTTCACACAATGGCTTCTTCCTTGACAGACTGGTTTGGCTTGTACTGCAATGTCCAAATTACAAATAAATAAACATATCTCTTGGTGCAATGCACATGAAAATATAATCCAATATACAGTACAATATATCAAATTTATCACAAAAACATTTTGGTACTCACTGAGTCTGTTTCTGGAGATTGGAGACAGAGGCAAAGTATCATATCGCACCGTTTGATACTGGATTATCTGTGTAAAAAAAAGATATAAAGAAAAGATGCAATTAAAAGTTTTTGAAATAGCTTGAAGAAACAACACACCAAAGTACATGTTCTCTGAATAAAGATGAGATTTACTTAACAGAAGAGCTTCTTAAAATTATGTAGACTACAATTAATTTTTTTATTACCATGCGACAAATGGAGTGCAACTGCACAGAAACACACTTCTTTCTTGTCCGGATATGCATGTTTTGACATCCCTAAAATTAATGTGAGGTTAACACCAGACAGCTTTACTTTTATTCTCCAACAGACAAAGATGTGTCATGCACTTTTAACAAAAAGAGAAAAAAACTGTCACAAAGTAAGGGTTCTTTTTTATTTTGATTGTAACCTTTCTTCTTCAGACATTTGGCAACAAAACAGGGGTGAACACTAAAATAAGAGAGCCTTTACTAACTTCTATAGGGGGGACCGGGGCTCTGCACTTTTCTTTACAGGGCTATTTTTACCCCCCCCAGCTGTCGGTGGGCGTCAGTTTAGTGTGGGGCACTCGCAGTGAGGGAGACTTGCAGGGTGACTTTGACTAAGTCTGGGTTGCTCAGTATCAGGACAGGGCCTCTCTGCATGTCCCCTCCCACAGTGGTCTGGCAGAGAACACTTGGGGAAGCCTATTGCTGGCGGCAGCAGCAACTGGGCACTGAGTGGGGGCTTCTACATTTTTACCATCTGCACGCCCAACCTGGTAAATGGACTTCATAATTTGGTATTAGTACCAACAAGCAAAAAATGTATTCAATTTCTTGAAACTAGAAAATCCGCTATCTGTGTGCAACCAGGATATCATTCATGTTTGTGGTAAAATTATGACAATAGATAACAGCTAAGAGCTTTTTTCTTAAGAATACTCTTTATCAATTATGCATTTATTCATATGGGAATAAACAAGTCTTTAAGATTAATTAATGGCTATCTCATCGTGTTTACATTAAGTAGCAGCAGGTAAGGATTATGACTGGCCTAATAACTGTAATCCAATAAAGCTTTAGTGAATTATGAATAAACTGTCTAGATTAGGTCACTCTATGCATTTATGTCTGCCTGAATAACAACAACAACAACAACTGGAGACTGGTAATCTACACATCTCCTTTGATTGAAATTGTATGGAGTATAGATGGTATAAATTCTAACACAACTGAGCTAAAGTGGGTTAATTTTCAAAATACTCCCCCATCCACATAATCACTACCTTTACAATGATTTACTTCCAGTACATCTATGTAATTGTTTGAGTGTAACTTTTACAGATTGTAAACAGGGCTAAACTGTGTAAGTGTTAGAGAGGGAGAACACAGTGCTCTCTCTGCTCACATAATCCTTCTCACTTCAGCCATAACATGGACTGGACTACTCGCTCACAGGGCCTGTTGTCAACCTGCAAGTGTTACTGCCACATAATAAACTCCAGAAAAACTCCTGAACAGCAAAGATTATTACAACACAGAGGGCACTCCTCCAAGCTTTGTTGGGTTGATACAGACTTAGAGCCGAAGTCCACTCATATTACACCACATATGCCTGTTAAGAACCCAAGTTACCATAGGCTAACCTGTCACCTTAAATACCATGTTTATTGTTGAGGCCCTTTGGAGCAACTGAAGGTGACTCAACAGTCACTCCTCAAATCTAATGTTTGGCTATGGGAGGACTGCACTTGCTGTGAGACAATAACATAAGCTGTCTCTTTAGAGGAGGACACCTGCACCTTGTAATGTTTGGACAAGTGCAACAGGTGCAGCTTCCCCATATATCTTAGGTGGCAGAGGTGCTCCAAAAGGCAAACTAAAAAGCTATTATTGCACATTTAAATTTTATGGGAGTTGTTCCAGGTATCTCTGCCTATAACTACTTAACAGAAAAAAAATAACTTTCAAGCTAAATATTGAGGGCATTTTAATAAAATGATATTGGGGTATAAATGTCTTTGTACAACAATGCCTCTAAAGAACTACATTTAGGTAAACCTGTATGACATAATATATGCTAAAATTAGTTTAAATAACTTAGGTTTTAGATGCCATTCTTAACATTCATGCATACACTGGAAACTTTAAATGGAAAGAAATTATGTTTTCAAAGAAGACACTGATGTGTGAATATGTTTTTTTACGGTTACATGTTCGTTTGTTTGATAAATACAACAGCAGTGTCAAAAGTTCCCTTCTCACCGTTCTTAGGTGCTTCCTGAGGATGTACATGATGAAGCCCCATATTCTGGACGTAACGCCGAGAAAAGTGCGGATGCCAAGTAAACACTGCCGGGTCTTCAGCATGATGAAAAGCACCCAAAGACTCCACAACCTCGGTTACTTGAAAGTTCTTGTTTAAATTTGTTGAGATACTGACTCAACGAATATGCTTATTACTCACAGTCCAAATCGGTTTTAGCCACAGCCGCCAAACTAGCAGTTCAATTAACTAGAGGCCAAGCAAACGTGTGAGTCCTCCGCTCTGCACACTTGTGGCACAATTAGCATAAAACAAAGTGCACTCGCATTGTAACTGTAAAATACAAACGTGGAGGTGCTAAAAAATAGCGACTGTGAGATAACTGCAGCTGTGTGGACTTAGCACGCAGCGCCGACGCTAGCTGAATACAAGCAGCGTTAGCCTGTAGCCGCCGAGCTGCCGCTAGCTCGACAGGGTGACCACCTTGAACCTTGGACAAAAATACCCGAGAAAAGCTGTCGGACTTCTCGGGGTCAGGTCCTGCTTCAACGCGTCTTCGCTTTTTGCGGCGTCCAACGTGAGACAGTTTAACAAAGTTCCTTAGAGTCTAGCCGGTCCGGATAAAATCATTTTGTAGTCCAGTGGAAATCCGGAATGAAACTGCGAGCCGCCATGTCGCCCTGCCGTCACTTCCGCAAGGAGTCCTCTGGTTGCGCGCAGCACGTCCACGTGGATCGAAAATAAACAGAAGTGGACGAGCACACGGAGATTTAATCGGATTGTACTGGTTTTAGTGTAATTCGTGATGTGCAAATCTCAAGTCATTGAGCCTTTTTTAGTTTACAGGATTTATGAGACCACATTTAATTTTACCTCAGGGGGTAATATTTAAAAACGCCTCTTTATGTACTATTTTACGAATAAATACATTACAGTGTATATCAAATGAATATATTCAAGTGACAATACCGACAATAATGCACATTATTAATTACTATTTTAAATAAATAGTATAGTTTAAATGTGTTTAAACCACTACCGCTCTAACCGTCACCTAACAATATGAAAAATACATTTAAATCTCTGTTCAGGAAAATGAAGACAAGACATATTTGAGAAAAAAACATTTCTTACATCAGCTTATACAATGTATGATAATATTTTATTTAAAAAAAACCTTTTCAATATATTTTTAAAAGTGAGAAGAAAATGATGTTCTTAAACTGTTGTGCAGTTTTGGGAGGAGGAGGGGAGTGGGAGGTGGGGTCAGTGATGTCTACACATCCAGATCATCATCAGGATCTTCTTGGTCATAGTCATCATTGGCATCAGGTTCATACAGAATCTGTCCTGAACCTGGGCCTGAGTGAAGAAGAGCCTTTTTCCTGTGGCCCAAAGAGAAAGTAAATTTTTATCAGCCCTAAATATATAATATAAATATATAATAACCAGCTGGGGAATGATAAAAATATTGAATATGTCTAACTTTTCTTTGCTGAATACAAAGGGAAGTGAAAGTTTCTCTTTTGCTTCACGCTCTGTGTCTGATAATCGGAGGTTGAACGTCAAATTTGCTGTTGGGTCCATCTGGAGGAACACAAGACAATGTAGTTAATCAAGGACTGTTTTAATTGATCAATGAAGAATAAAAGTTATATAAATATATATAAAAAACCTTATGTCCTTCATGCTCAGTTTGTTGTGTTTCCGGATGACTTGACGCGTTGTGTACTATGACTGTTAGATCTTTTTCAACACTAAAAATCTGCTCCTGTTCAAAAAATATATAATTTATTTGTAAGGGGTTAGCAGTAAAAATGAATACAGTAATAGTAGAAAATAAACCACCCTACTTCTTGCATGACTTTCCCAGACTTTGTGCGCTTTGTTATCTTTGCTACACATTTGTCTCCTCTGGAGCCAGGTGCCATAGTGATGAGTGTAGTGGCCAAGTGACATACACTTCCTACAGTTCCCTTCTGATGCATGTCTTCATGAAGCAAGCCAATAATGCCTCTCACAGCTCCCCCTAATGAACATAACATAAAAAACATGACATGCAGTTGCAGTTACATTATCGTGACATGTGCTGCTTTAACAGAGACATTCAAAAGACTGTCACCTTTTTTAAGTTGGTTAAGTGTAGTGCAGACTGTGGTAGTACTGATATGTCTCAAAATCCAGGAAAGGGAGTCAATCACCAATGTAGCAGGTTTTGGCTGGGATATTTGTTTTACCATCTGTGTCAGTTCATCCAGGCAAAAGTGCTGAACTGTGAAAGCAGGTTGTTCTGTCCAGCCAAGGGGGTCAATATAAGCATTGTGGAGGTGTAACCTATTTAGACAAAGGTTTAAAATGTACATATTAATGATTTGACTATATCCAGGGGCATGGTGGTTATTGGTTGCTTTAACATTAATTAAATTGTTACATACCTTTGAACTGGAGTTTCTTTTAAACCTTCTTTTAGTTCTTCTTCACTGACTTCAAATGTGATGATATGGACATCTTCATCCCTGAGGTACAAACATCATTTCAGTTCTTTACCATTTTAATTTAGGTTTCTAAACTCATTCACTCACCTCTGTAATGTAGCGTTGATAAAACTCTTCAATAGGTGTCTACCGGAAATATTTGCAGAATCTTAAAAGCAAACAAATAATTATAATTTCTGTCACTTCAGAAATAAGAAACAAAATATGTACCTTGTATAAGAAGAAACCCCCCAGAATCACTTCCTTGCAGTAGTTCAGGTAGCATGGTGTCGACTCTAAGAAATATAGCTTCAACTAGTTAGCATGTTTATGTCACTGTTTTACGACTAGTAGCACAATCGTAACCATACATCAAATGCTCAAAATTATCACAATATACAGCAATACACATCAAAGAAGAAAAATATGCCCTACTCCTAATATTGTGTCAATATTGGATCTTAAAGCACCCATATTTTTTGTATCCCGTCCAAGCCCAGCATGCTTAGCTAACTAGCATGTTCAGAGTGTAGCATTTGTAAAACTTCATTTTCCAGAGTTCAATTTACACTCAATTTTAAGCATCTTGGGAGATGTAGTTTAGAAGCTGTTACAGACACCGCCGTTGCCACATCTCTAAGTCGAGCACTTAACTACGTCCCCCAGCATGCCCCGCGAAAAACCACTGCGCTGGCATCCTGAAGAGGCTTCTACCGCGCACAGACAAGACTGTGCGGAATTAAAGTCAAAACCCCAGTCGTTTTGTATGCGTACAGCGTTGAGGAGGAAAACTATCTTAGAAGTTCCTTCCGTGGACCCGTATAAACCAGAAGTCACGCAAATCGACCGTGTTTCTACACTTCAGATATATTTTATTACCGATGGTTATATAAATGCAGTGACGACAGAGAAGTGCAGCACGTTAAGCGGTGGAGGAATTAGTATTTTGTCACGGCTAATATCTTCACAGTGTGGCGACAGTGTGGGACTCTTGATGAACGCACACGAGGAAAAGAACTTCAGTTCGAAAGGATTTTTTCCAACGTCTTGAGTCTGCGGTTGTTTGCTCGTGTAGTTGCCCGGTAAATTGAAGGCTCACCTGGGAAATTCGCAGAGCCACGGGCGCTGCTCCCCGGCTAGGCTGGAGCTCGCCTGCTGCTTCTCTTCCCCAGATCGAGGCCTTGTGGAGGGGGACAATGCTAGACATAATGTCTGAACACCAAGGTATGTTTCGTTAATATTGCTTATGTGCGTCACGATAGTTTCAGTGAAATATGTTTCCACACTTTGGTTAAATAGAATTGTCTTCTCTCTTTCGCCGACGAAGCTAATGCTAATAGCTAACGCTGGTGGCGCATGGTATATTAATTCCTAAACTTTCCCTGAAAATAAGAGAAATGAACAAAACCCTTTGTGTATTTATGCATTTGTGTTTAATATGATTAAGTTTAATGTGGTGTTTTTTGTAGTGCAAAGTTGGCTGTTGTCTGTAAACGCGCCGATCCTTCAAACAGCGGCTAACATTGCAGAGAGTTATTGTCAGCACAGCTAAAACGACGTATTCGCGAAAACATACATTTTAATTCTGTCAGCATTGTTGATTTGAGGCTTTACTTACGCCAAGATAACACGAAGAGCTTTGTTAAGCCTCCGTTTTCAGTAAACCCAGCGTGATTAGCTTGTGGTTGATTGTTAGCACCACTTAAGAATTCAAAATTAGCATCTAAGCGCGTAAATGAATTCTTAGCTAACTTGACAGTTTTTAAATACACACCGCTTTGTATCAGACACAAAGTTATAGGTTATGTGTTTCTTAAACCAGAGATGTAGCTATAACTCGTCGTGGAGTTAACCAAAGCTAAAGAGTAACTTGTCGTTAGCTCTAGTGTTACCAGTAAGATTACAGTTCTAGCAAAATAATAAAAAATGACCCATTACAATGGGTAGGCGCCTGTATGCTCGTTGTAACACTTTTACAAACCTGTTTTATGGTATTAGACACACACTGTAGGTGATTGGTTCAGTTTAATTGATGTAATGCTATAGTTCACAGTAACTTAATGACGGTTGAAGTTGTATGGAGGCGAAAATATCGTTAAAGGCCGTTAAGAGCTTTTTATGTAACGTAGTTAATTAGTTTGACAGCGTTAATTTAGCTCAAACCCCAAATATTCCACAGTACCTGGAAAATTTAACGTTACCTAAAAAAATTAAGGTCCATTACTTTCTCTACAGACCCCTTGTGAGTTTTAGCGCCATTTGTGTAACACTAAATGGCTATTTATGTTTCTTTTGCAGCTAACAGCACTGTTTTGTCTTCTGCAGATTCACTGTTGACATGCAAAGCAGAACCTTTGGTAAGTTCTTTGTGTTTTATATATTAAATATGAGGTCTGCTCGCTTGCAACTGTTTTAACATTATTGTCTTTTAATTCAGCCACCAGAAAGAAAAAAGAGGACAGTTGAGGACTTCAACAAGTTTTGCAGCTTTGTCTTGGCATATGCTGGTTACATCCCTAGCCCAAAAGAGGTAAACTGGCTTCTGCTTTTTGATTTCCAAATATTATACTTAAAAAGAAAATGTGCGCTTTAGTTACTTTTTTTTCCCCCCCAGGAAAGCTCATGGTCTCCTACATCGTCCAGCTCTGCGCACAGTTCAGGTTTGTCAGTGGATGGTGGCGGGGGCAGCAGCTCCATGGGAAACCCATGGGGAGATGGAAGTTCTGATATCCACACCATCCATACATTTGTTCGCAAAGCACGAGCTAACAAGGGCAAAAACATTCGCCGTATGCACTCAGATAGCACTCTGCTGGACAAGATGCGCCTTAAAGACTCTCTTTATGAGACCCAGGCCAGTTCTAAAGCAGAGCGTAAAAAAGAAAAAAAACTGAAAAAGTTGTCACTGGGCTCTGCCATGACAGCAGCAGACAGTGGCAGCAGTGAAAGTGAGAAGAGGGCTCGCATCAAACGCAGCAAAAACTCAAAACAGTCCAAATCCAAGAAGCTCAAGAGTTCAGGGCAGAATCAGACGGACACAGAGGTACGAGTGGTTAAAGAGGAGCTGACTGTACACTCAGGCTCCACACCAAGTAGCCTGGGGAAGACTCAGCCAGATGAGTCCCTGAGGGAAGCAGAAATAAGCTCCAGTGAGGGGGAGGCCTGGATTGCAGATGAAGATATCATGGTTGAATCAGGTACCTGCAAAATTCCTTGTTAATCTGCTGCACACTTATTTAAATAAATAATATAAATATATAATATTCTGTGGAGATGTACATCTTTTTATAATATTTTCTTGTTTGTACTAATTTAATACAGTTGTATAGGCATTACTTGGCCGTTTTAACAGTTTTATGTCAGCTGTTGTATTTACTGGAAATCCATGACTTTAATCATTTAAAATTTTGTTCCTTTTCTCTGACCAGGTGATGACTCCTGGGACTTAATCACTTGTTATTGTGGGAAGCCATTTGCTGGAAGGCCGATGATTGAATGCAACCAGTGCAGCATTTGGGTGCACCTGTCTTGTGCAAAAATCAAGAAGTCTAATGTTCCTGACATCTTTTACTGCCACAAGTGCAGGGACTTGCGGCGCTCAGGACACAAAAAGGACACCTAGAAGTGGCAAGGACAGGGGAGGTGTTTTCTCTGTCCTTTTGCTTTTCCTTTTCTTTGATGCCTACAGCCAAAACAGCCTGAGTTATCACCTAAACGGCAGCAGAATTGTCAGTTTGTAGGATTTATTTTGACAATCGTTCTTATTTATCTTTTGCTTTTTAAATCTTTTTCTTTGGGTACTGTGTAAATGGGACAGAAGTATTTGACAGTGGAGATTCATTTGTTACTAAACAACTCTTACACTTACTAGCCTGTTATATCACATGTCAGATGTGTATTTTTCATTCGCTTACGGTATTTGGTTTTTGAATTATTCATTGAAGATGTGGACAAATCAGTGAAAATTTCCTTTAAACAATTTCAGTTTTGAAAGCTGTTAACTAAAATCATTGCAAGTTTTACAAAATATTTTCTTTAAGAAAAGGAAGATGTCACTCCTGTGATTTGTTTCAAAGTTTGTCAAAGCTAGATAGGCAGCTAGTTTTATTTTTGATCGTAATTTGGGGATTTCTCTTTTTCTTGTTTTATTGTCAGTGGTTACCACTGAAAACATCTCACTCCTTGTGAATCTGTGAAGTCATAGAACCATCTTATCAACTGATTATTAGTTTTCATCTGCAATTGTATCCAAATTGCTAAATTTCAACTTGCACAAATTTCCTGTGGTGCACTTTTTTAAAAGAAAACCCAAATACCATTTCAACAGCATATATAGGTGGTACTGGGAATCTGAACTACAGCTGACTAAATCTGTACTAGGCATGTAGCTGTGTACATTTATGATTAAGCGCTTAATGTTTCTCCCTGTCAGGCTTGTTAATCAACCTTTAATATCCATTTACCATGAACAACAATGCAGTTAAGTGTTTAGTTTTATTCGTGCTTTTGTTTATCATAAGACTTGAGGATGTAAAGTAGCTGTGTGTAAAAGTGACTGGGAGGTTTGTTGTAGAATGGCTGTAAAATTGATTTCCTTTCACGTAATTGTTTATTTTCTAGTAAGGACTTGGGACTCACCCATGTCATCTCATACCGAGAACAAAGTCGTAGTGTACAGAAAATAAGTTGACGCCATGTTGGTGGCAGCATTGTTTGTTTATATTATTTGGTTTTACCATGTGCTTTTTTTGTGTTGGGAGAGATTTGAGTCTCTAGTAGCAATTGCACTCTCTCTACAACTTTAATTCTGTGTACATATCCTGTTCTTTGACAACTGTACATATGTGAAAGTGAAGATGAAAATACCCAAGCAAATTCTATATTTTCTGCAGTCTGATATTGTTTTCTTTAATTGTAGCTTGAAAAATAAAAATACTTTGGGAAGATATATGCTGTTTTGTCATTGTCATAATTTATAATAACACACAACTGTAAACATATCCATTTTTTCTTTTGTTTATTAACAGTTTATTGGCACACAGTTAAGTGTCAAGTTAGCTCTCACCACTAGAGGGAGATGGTGTAAGTCCATCCCTGTTGAATATGACATAATCAGAAATGAAACAAGGTAAAATGAATACATGAGGACACACAGTATTAGTGGAGTTACTCTTCAGGGCCTGTAGACATCCCAATAGACCTCTGGCTCATCCTGTAACAAACACAGTGTGAGCCCACATTGCTGAAAGAATGGTCTGATTGAATATATACCAAGTAGGTAGGGAGTAAATATATTAACATCTAAAAAAAACCAAAAACATACCATTCTGTTACCTGACATCTGAAATCTTCCAATTGAATCCAGAGGAACAACTTTCCTCCTACAGACCCAAAAGAGAAAAATGACATACATATTGACAAACATAATGTCATGATGGGTTTCAAACTATAAACAGTTAAAGTCATTTTGAACATACACATATACTGCATTAAAATTGTTAATACGGTCACCTCTTGTCATTTTTCCTGCGAGTATATTGAAACTGGTTCTGAGTTGAAGTGTGTTGTGTCGGTGCAATGGGAGCCTCTGTCCGTGTGTGGTGGTTTTCTAAGCCCTCAGCCGTCTCCCCTTCATCACCCACAGTTACATCTCCATCTAAGTGTCCGGCCTGATGCTGTAAAGTCTCCATGTCCAGCCAGTTGAGCTCCTTTTTAAAATCAATAATAAAGTGTACTGTGAGCACAAAGCAAAACCCTCCTGACCTGCCTTAGAGATGTTTTCAAATGATGGCCTACCCTTGTGTTTCTGCTCATCAAGGCAGCAGCAGATATCTCCTCAAATAACAAGTACAAAGCCAGAAAAGGCAGCACACTTTTCGAGCAAAACATCTGTGCAGAGGAATCAGACAGTCAAAAACGTCTACATTAGAGTAAAAAATACTCAAAAAACCACTCACTTTCAGCTCCTCTGGTGGTATCTTCCTGAAGATGCTGGTTGCGGCTCTTTGTTTTCTGAGCTTCAGACTTGAGCTTATTTGTAGTCGTGCATCTAGGGTGGGTTTAAATGATGGAGGCTGGCATCAGGGGCTGTTTAGGCTATGTGTTCGACTATGTGACTTGAGACATTGTCCTCCCTAACCGGGGTCACACCTCTACACCTAAAAGATTTTCAAAAGTGCTGACAGTATGCCTTAACACACGTACGTCCACGAATGGTCTCACAATGACCAAACGCACACCCTCGTCTGCTGCACTTGCAGATACGATGATATGACGTTTGGATGGAAGTAAGATAAGACCATTGTTGAGGACGTTGCAGCTGGAGGCTTGCAGAGAAATCTCGGGGTGGTGGTTTCAAATTCAGCATTTTAATCAATTTAAAAGCAGAAGAGCACTGACAGTATCGACCCATCTCATGTTCTCCATTCTCATCCGACAGATTATATGCTGTACAAAAAACACTAACAAAATGGGTATATACAGTGCAAGTAATACAGTGGTGGAAAAAGTTTTTGGACACCCTTAAAAGTTCACACAATCACAACTATTATATTATTTTTGTGTTTCAAAAGGTGTGGCGGCATTAGACAGACACAAACAAATACAAATGATTTTTTTTGGTTTATTGTTTACAAGTTTACAACAAAACTAAATTCTTGACAGTTTCAATATGTCAGTTTTCAACATTGTCAGCATCAAAGTCAACAAATTACAGAGAGTGTGTTTGAAACTGAAAAAAATAAATAAAAATTCTTAATGCAATATTTCACAAATACATGGTGTGTCCAAAAACTTTTTTCTACCACTGTATTTGGGGGACAGTACTGAATCATACAGAACATCACATCTTTGCAATCTTTTTATGATAAAACATTATAATATACGTGACGAAATGGTACATTTTCAATCACTTTAAACAGTTTGTCATTCAGATCTCTATAAATTCACTGTATAAATGAAACAGAGACAGAAAGATCAGTATCAGGCAATAATACAAGTCTGAGTGTGTGGTAATCTACAATACTTGATCACT
Organism: Rhyacichthys aspro; assembly: GCA_036850595.1. Classification (NCBI taxonomy): domain Eukaryota; kingdom Metazoa; phylum Chordata; class Actinopteri; order Gobiiformes; family Rhyacichthyidae; genus Rhyacichthys; species Rhyacichthys aspro. Next base: position 8,286,251 of record CM072165.1, on the reverse strand, counting down.
TTGCCGCCCTTTTTAGACCACACACACACACACACACACACACAATCTGCCCCCTCCCTGTGCATGTCTGCAGCCGCTGTCTCCACAAAACAAAACAGAGAGGCGACACTGATGCAGGAATGGATGGATGGATGGATGTAGGAGATTGGTAAATGACGAGGTGGGGGTCAGTGCGACGGGGAAGCATATGAGCCTTCAGACACGTTTTCACTTTTCCTCTTTTCCCGCCCTGTCCTAATTATTTCTATTTCGGGAAAGTGAGGCTCACCAAACATAGAGCCAGTGCTGATAGATCAAGCATGCATAAATAAACCAAGGGAAGACTGGCAGTGTGTCAGCAGGGGTAGAAGCCAGATAGACTGCACTGATTACTTCCATTATGAGCCACGGCGCTCATTAGGGGCCACTGCATAGGTCTGACTGTTTCTCTATTGTCGTCTGGTGAATAATATCTCGGCAAAACAAACTTGTATTTGCTTGTATTTTTTTCAGCTCTTGGTAATGAGAGGTCTGGAGGAATTCAAGTTCAAATCAGTGCATTAAAAGTGCATCTGTATTAGTGAGTAGTGTGTGTTTATTGTGTGCACATGCCCCCTATGACTTCCCCTATACCCCACCCAGGTCCACTGCCCTATAAGTACCAGGCATTGCAGCGCTGGCTAAATATAGACACTGCAGAGACAGAGGGGCATGTCACAAATCTGTTTTATTACCACGAAAATAGGCAATTATTTTTTACATTTAAATATTAATACATACAAGTTTTGCTGCGCTTGTCTTGTTGGAGGTGAAATGCATAGAAATCTGTAAAGCCATAATAAACCTGTATTTGACTGGTTTTGCATTTGTATTCATTCCAATTTCTCTGCGGAGTATTTAAATTGGCCTATTCAAAGTTGCCAAATAAATACTCTTTACAGATAAAATCCAGAGCATCCCTTATTAAGGCCTAAGAAGGAAAGGGTGACTGTGGGTGCGGGTTTGGCGCCCTCTTACGGCTGATGTAGATAGTCTAATTACATTAGCTCTTCTGCTGCAGACTGATAACACGCAGTCATCCCTGTGTGCAGTTTATCGTCTTACTACACAGCTGTGGAAACGGAATGAGATGTGTAATGCTTGGGCGAACACGTCAAAACACGATCCAGCTTTGGCTTTTTTTTACGCATGCACCAAAAGTAGTTGGCTTTTACGCGGTTATTTACGCAGGTTGATTAATAACACTGCAGTGTCTCTGTTTCGGTCGATTTTGGCTGAACTGAGCGAATCGACATGGGAATTAATGCTTTGATTTGTCCCAAGCCAGAAAAAATGTGTTGGTGAAGCTCGATAGAGGTCGTCTCTCCGGGAAAGGGGAGGAGAAAATGAAAAAAAAAAATCCTTGAGGGGAGGAGTGACAGCAACAGTGGTGGCAGCAAAAACAGGTTGGAGCCAAGAAGACGATAGAGATTCTCCTCGTTTTCGCGTTTAGGGATTTAACTCTTTTGCTATTTTTTTTAATCATCTATAGGCCAACTTAGAGTTTATTGTGGATTGGGAAAAGAAGGTAAGACTTCACTTTCTTTTTGTTGTTTCAAACGAAATTTTTAAAGCTTTTGTGACTGCAGAACTCATATGGTCACTACTTCCTAAATGTACTGAAAGCGCTTCTAACTGTTATGAGGCTTAGAGGCGTTAACAATTTCAGCTGAAAACCAGTCTTAGAGGAAGGAAAAATTCATGCAAAGCAGTGGGTTCAGTGGAAAATTAAAGGACAACCCCTGAACGCATCCCGCTCTCACTAAAGCCTCGCCACACCCACTTTTCCTCTTCATAGAGTCTTGACCACTTACGACGAAGCATCAGGGACAAAAGAGCAACATTTAAAAGCCCTGTACTATCTATTGTGTCACTTTAAATCACATGATTGTCACTAGAAAGAGACACGCATGCTTTTCACAATGCTTTCTGTAAAAAATAGCCTCATAAACCACTGTAGTGTGGTAACAAGCGGGTCATTGTCAGAGATGATTGTCAATATTGCTAATATCCATTTGACGGCTTTTGTTGATCTTGTTCTTTTGTTGTCAAACTCTCCAGCTCTCACACCCTCCTCTTTCATTCTTTTAGGTCCCCTTAGAGACCCAGCGAGTGGAGAAAGAAGTCTGACCTCCCTTTACTTCATCTCAGCCAACTTTTCACCATGTCCGCCCCAAGTAAGAGGTTTTTCACTGGAAGTATTAGCAAAATTCTGTCACATTTTCAAGTTTACCCATGGATTTAAAATATAAAATGACAATGAAGAGTTATGACGATGAAGTGGTTGTGACATTTGCTCCACTGAGTCATATTATGCAAGCTGTCAATAGACATTTTTCAAGAAATCACCTTGGACTTTACCAGTTGGCCTATGTTGCCCCTCCCTCTCCTTCCACTGCATGTGTAATTTCTGAGACGTTAGTAGGTGAAAGCTGCATTTGTGTGATCCCCTAAAGCTGCCAAACTAAGCCCCTTCTGTCTAGGTACGTCCATATATGTGCTCATGAATGCAGCCTGGTTAAGACTACTCCGGTTTAAGTTGTGTTTGGTTGTTTCCTGCAAGCGGTTTAAGGAATGTGGCAAGAGGTGGAGCAACAAGCTTCACAGAGCCTTTCTCCTGTCCTCATTTGGACTTACTGTAAATGAAGATGTGCTTTTAGGTTACTTTCATGTCATGGTCACACCAGTATTTGATGATTAAAATTTCCTGGCGATTTACTCATATTCACAACCTACAAAAGCAATACTTCTAACAACAAAAGAAACACTTCTTCTTTATGCGGGGCCATTATTTGGACTGCCCTGCGAAAGTAACAAGAACAAGTTTGGTCAGTTGTGATGCAGAATGCGTGTCGACATGTGGCATGCAAATTGTTTGAAATGCCAGCATTGACGCTGTGGTGACTTGTAGGTAAAGGCATCACAATCAACAAGGCTGACTCAGGCACTGACATATCTCAGGCTGTCAAAACAGGATAATAAAACTATTATTTTCCCTAAGAACTTCAAGAGTTGTTAATCATTATGTTTGGCTTGTCCTCTTTTTATTACTAGTCGCTGTAGCTTTACTGTTATCATAGACTTGGGCTAGTGCTGGTTCTGAAGGTAAGCCTCAAATATAGCTTTTAAAACCGACAATGACTGAATTTGGGATTGACAACTTGTGCATACATGCTAAGTTCGAAATAAAGAAATGGCAGTTACAATTGTATGAATGAGGCCTAGTTAATTCATGGTTGTGCGTTTGTTGCTCCTGTAAACCGTTTAGTTTGAGTTTGCTGGCATGATAAGTAGATTATTGAGTCTTCTGTCACAGCCGGGAGACTCTGGATGAGCCAAATATACATACATATGGTCTTAGCCTAATGAGCACAGACTAGCTCAGGCTTTTCTATTGTTGTAACAATAACTCATGCTTTTGGCCTCGGTTACTGAATATTGAGTGCAACTTGATGGACTAATCTTATCTTATACATGAATTGTGAGCTAAGATTGTGTTTTATTTGTTGTTACGTGTTAAGTGTGGACATCTGTCTACTTTAATTTACCTTTAATTTAATTTAACCTTTAACAGTTGGGCTTGCTCCTGGGGTCAAATGTTACCATGGTAACAGTAATTCGTACCAACTGACAAGTGTGTCTGGCTCTCATTACTTTTCACAGTTTACCCAGGTGTTCCCGGCCAAAGTCCCTACCCAATGCCAGGCCAGTCTGTCGCGCCGTACCCAGTCCCTCAGGGAGGATATGGAGACCCCAACCAAGCCCCACCACCAGCAGGCTTTAACATGGGCTACTCTCAGGGTCCACCTCCTGTCATGTACCAGCCAGGACCTGTGGGCCCAGCCCAGGGGCCAGAATACGGAGGGTCTCCAGGAGGGATCTCTGCGGCCCCTGCAGCTCCTGCTGTTGCTGTCGGTGTCCCGCCAGGACTCGAGTACCTCACACAGGTCAGTCAGTTGAACTAAAAAGACATGTTAACCACCAATTCAATATATGATATGATATATAGTGGTTATAGATTAGATAGATAATTATGGAGATGTTGGAAAGCCTGCTGATTTGTATGATTCATTTGTGTTTTGTGAAATATATTTACACTTGTTTTCTATGCTGTGGCGCTTTAAGAATTACCTAATGTGCTCCTTAGTTTAAACATTACTCAATCAAGTTCACTTTAACTCACTGGAGACTTGTCCAGTTGCTGTATTGACTTTGGCCAACTTTCCTTTTACAGCTGGTTATAATTCATCCTCACTGTATTGCAAATAAGCAAATATGACAACTTTTTTTAACCAATTCAAGGTAGTATTTCAAACATGTGTTCTTCTCTGGTTTTAGATCGACCAAATCCTAATTCATCAAAAAGTGGAACTCCTGGAAGGTAAAAACTATTCTCATTTATTCCAGTCATGTTTTCTTTGTAGACATATTGTGAAAACAGCAAACAGACTGCCGTTGTTTGTTTGTTTTTTAAAATGTCTTCTGCTCTGCATCCAGCCTTTATTGGGTTCGAAACCAATAATCAGTATGAGATAAAGAACAGCCTGGGCCAAAAGATCTACAATGCCAAAGAGAAAAATGACTGCTGCACCAGGAACTGCTGTGGCTCGCTGCGCAGTTTCGACATGAAAATTAAGGACAACATGGACCGAGAGGTGATTCGTCTCATCCGACCCTTCCGCTGCGTCTCCTGCTGGTGCCCCTGCTGTCTGCAAGAGGTCGGTGCAATATCTCAAAGGCCATTCTGAATTGCCCATTATTACATATTTACACCACTCCCTTACAAATATTGGAACAGGCTTAATAATAATAAGTTCTGATACCTTTATGTTTAATGTATAACCCAAGTGTGTCAGGATAGGGAGGCTTTACAGTCTAATAATCATTAACTTAAGATAGATCATCCATTTGTATGTTTACAATTAGAGCTGTAGATTATCAGGGGGCTATAACAAAGCATTATTTTCCTTAGCACACACACACACACACACACACACTAATTGAAATAACCTGTATGTTTGCTGATTCTTCCTTTTGTAAGTCAAAGTGTAGCATCTTAAATGTATTAGATCCAATTAGTGCAGTCTCACAGCTCTTTTAACAACATCTGTGCTGCCACGGAGCCTCTGAATGCCCCTTTGTCACTCTTTTCTACACTGTCTTCTCGGCTTCCACGGCCTTTTACAATCCTTTCACCTCAGAGAGCACTTTCACTTCCTTTTAATCTCGTCGAGCACTGCTACAGCGCATTCCCATGGGCCTGAACCAAAGCCTCCTCCCTCTCGCACACTGTAGCTCTGTTAACTGGGCTGACAGGAGCCATGTGAGATGAATTACCTTTGTTTAGCGATGCCACAATGGAGCAGTCAGTGTCTTACTTATCACTCTCATTCCTGTGTACCATGTGACATCTAACTCGTGATGATTTATTTATAGCTGTCAGTGTCAAGAGATGATGGGAAGATTTTTTGTTGTTGTTTTTTTTCGCATTCTGGGAAGTTTTTTAACGATGTTTGTGATTACATATAGATGGAGGTCCAAGCACCACCAGGAACCACAGTAGGCTATGTCAAACAGGACTGGCACCCTTTCCTGCCCAAGTTCTCCATTCAGGGACCCAACAAGGAGACACTGCTAAAACTAGAGGGCCCTTGCTTTGCCTGCAACTGCTGTGGAGATGTCAACTTTGAGGTAAAATGTGAAATAATGATTTGGTATAAGCGTTTCACAAAAACACAAACAGCTCTTTACCACACTCCTGTTGTTCACCAGTTAAAAGGAAAGGATGGAGACAAATCCATTGGTCGCATCAGCAAGCAGTGGAGCGGCCTTTTAAAGGAGGTGTTCACCGACACGGACAACTTCGGCATCCAGTTTCCATTAGACTTGGATGTAAAGATGAAAGCCGTGCTCTTGGGGGCGTGCTTCCTCATTGTAAGTTTTATTGAATTAGTCTGCTTTATCTCATACTGAACTGTATTAAATGTATGTTGTTTTTTCTTATTTCAACAGGATTTCATGTTCTTTGAGAAAGTTGGTGAGGCAAACCAGCGCAGCTCTGTGTTTTCATAATGGAAATGACTCACAGCAACATGGGAGCAAGCACTTTCCTGTTCATTTTTCTCTTCCTTTATTAGATCCGACCAAAAAAAAAAAAATCCTTCCAATCAAAGAATCCTTTTATACAATCACAGCAAAACCAAGCCAAATGTCTCCCATTCATGGAGTTTTTACACTAAATAAATATATATATATTTTTCTTTACATCTCGACACAAGCCAGGTTGTTTCCTTCCAAAGAAAAACATCACTCTTTTTTGGTGGCTACTGACAGAAATCGGAGCAGATATTGAAATGTTCTTTTGGTTTTGAAAGTGCTTATTTTACACTTTCATGTGTAATCCTTGTGCATATCTATCCAATGTGTTATCCTGATGTGCTCAGTGATACATTTAGTGCAATAATGTTGAGTCTGTACTAACTGCATGTAAAATACTAACATGAGGTTTACAAAAAAAAGCAGAGAAGAATAGGAGGATGTTAGGTCTAAATATTGAGTAGAGTTAGTGTTTACTGAACTGCCCTTTTTATTTCCTTTTAGTGGCCTTGCCCTTTGTGGTGTAGTGTAAATGCTCCTAGCCTCGTTCTGTGGTTTAGCAGTTGCTGTGGAGACTGATCCTTGACCGTCCACTTCCCCCTGGAGACCACTGCATTGAACCGAAGCCGGTACAGAGGAGAAAGAGTTTAGATTATTATCAGATATAATGTCAAAGTGAAAATATCAGTTTAAAAAATAGAAGTTGTGGCTGGTTGATGGTTTTTCTGACCTCAGTATGGATGAACAAACCACCACTGAACATACTTGTCTTGTGAATGAAGAAAAACATGGCAGATTATAGTGTGGCCAGTGTTGCCTATTGACTCTTACATGCAGCTGTTTTACTCATATATGCATTATATTTGATGTGACATGAACATGGGTGTGCCACTAGTGCTCTTAACTCTTAACTGACTGAATGTCTCTTTTGCCTTTACACTCTGACCTCAAACAGAAAATCGGCCAAATCATTTAGTTATTGTTTATTATCTGTTGAATGTCTGTATGCACTTATATTTCAGTTGTTTTGTATTTCTTCTGTCTTGCATCAAATTACTTTTTATATGTACAAGTGTTATTCAGAAACAAATATAGCCGTATGTAAGATTTCTCGTTGTGTGTTTCATTGCATCATTGACAATATTGGAAAAGTCTGTGGACTTCCCTCTGAAACAAGCCCACATAACATCTGTTTTCACTTGGAAAAAGGAAGCGCCTTACAGAAAGGTCTACTTTGCTATTCTTTACAGAATCTTTAAGTTAATTAAGCACAGCTAAAATACTTAACACATTTAAATCAGCCATTACAGTTAGATTAGACTCCATGCACCGTTTTATTTTAGTTTTAACTCTGTTGAGGGAAAGACTAGCCTTGCTTTAGGTTTTATTTAAAATCTTGCCTCTTGCGCCACCATCTGTGAAAGAAAGGAAATGCAAAAGCCCAGTCTTCAACATGTCAATACATGTCTTCAAGGCTGAAGGTAAGAAAATGTAACTTCTGTTTTCAACCATACAAACTTGTGAATAGTTAAAAATCAACCTTTGTCATTTACAGGAAAGAGAAGATACAGTGAAAAAGAAATAATTTGTTGTCATAGTTACTGCAATAATTTTATAGTATAAAATCAGATAAATCACCAATTTATTACAAAAGCAAGTGTGTCTAATATATACATTTTTATTTAGGTAAAAAACAGTTTTTGCAAACGGTGTTGGATAAAACCTTATTAAAATTATAGAAACAGTACGTGTTACAAAATCATAATTTATACATCTTCATTTTCCTCTTTGTACATTCACAGTGGCACGGCCCCGTCCACTTCATAAAGCAGCGTGTAGCTCCAAGTTAGTGTCCAGTGAAAACAAGCAGGAAGTCCTTTTTCTTCCATCCACAAAGGAAGCACAAGCCTACACTATTTAAACCCGCCTTTCCGCGCTCATCTGTGGCCGATCGCGCTCGCCGGGGCTCGACTTGTCGTCCCGGGACCATCGGATCAGGTATCTGCTGGCCATCTGCAAGTCCCAGTGGTATTTAGAGAGGATCCTAACACAGTCTTCTCTGGAGCAGAGGCTGAGAGAGTACAGCTGTTCCAACTGAGACACAAAGACAAAAGACATAGGGACACTGCATTATAATGTTTATTTGGTGACTTAACTATGTAACACTGTTGAGTTCATTTTTATCTTTGTATATGATGATACTAATGGCCAGTAATTAAACCCAAAATGTTTAGAATAATAGCATAGCATAAACAGAGGCTGACCTTTAGTTGCTGCTCAGCTCTCACTGGATTCCAGTCACATCGCTGCAGAGTATTATGAACTTCTTCTATGGTCACTCCATGTACAGCCTCCATTACCTTTACAATACAACACTTTTGTTACTCACTCTCACAAGCAGTGTTTTAAAATCTTCATAAAGGTCAAATACCTGGGAGATAAGATTGTCTTTAGTGTTGTGCACATGAGGTGGCTTCTCCCTGTCTCGATCTCTGGCCCGGTCCCTCTCTCTGCTGTCACCCTCGTCCAGCTGAGGGGTGGAGCGAGCCATGTTGGCCATTTTAGCCAGATTGCTTCCCCCAAAAGCGAACTGGGATGTAGTTTGGGACTGTGGTGGAGGAGACAGCAGGGTGACTGGTGGTTGCCAAGAGGAGCCAGGTCCCTGTTGTACCACAGGTCGTGCCGGGGGCCTAGGGTTTAGGCGTTTTAAGTTAGGAGGAGGTGGACGTGGAGGTGGGACAATACTGGCCTCGCTGAACCTTCGCAGGTCCTGTTGTGCCACCACACTATGGCCGCCCATCGCAGGAGGCATGAGTCTACCATGCTGATCCACACGGACCACTCCCACCGTATGAGCTCTAGGGCGGCCTGCTCCTCCTAAAACCGACTCCAGGCTCAGAGACAGTCCTGGAAACACAGGAAAAGGACTCAGGAGAAATATAATGCTAAAATGCTAACAAACAGAGATTAATATCCTACGGGCCTGGACAGTCTGGCAATTTTAATTGAATTAATAACATAGCAAAATAAAAAACTAGGGGTATCCAAATCACTCAATACTCAGAAATGGGAAGTTATATTTGTATGGAGCATGTCTTACACAGACCACTGTTAGTTCATACCTGACATTTTCTGCAGATTGGAGCCTTCCTTCTCCCTCCCAGGCCCAGACCTCCAGCCACCGCTGCAAGTGTCAACACATTAGTCTCAAAGTTTAATGCAGCACTACTCTACTACTACATTAGTTTTTATCTATATAAGCACATAACCCTTAATTCTGGTGAGTGAGCTGTGTTACTGACTTTTCCAGACTCTCGGGTGTCCCCCAGCACTGTTCGGCTTTGATGTCCCCATGCCCCGTGTGCTGCAGACTACCCTTAACAGGAGCTGAGATGTGGACAGGTCCAGGAGAAGGAACGGGGACGGGACAACTGGCTGCGACAACAGCAGCAACAGACGGAGGTGGCGGCATAATGAGACTCGAAGGAAACCAGCCTACGTTGAGTGTGCGCTGGTTTTGACCTTTCCATTCACTCATATCCAGGCTACAACAAATCAGAGGCAAAAGAAAATACATGTTAGTTATATATGCACTGATCCTATAATTCTTCTGATAGCATATGAAATTAAGTAGTACTGTTCGTGAACAAAACATTTTCTTGATCCAAAAACAGACCAAAGTTAGTGTTTATAGATCAGAGGTGCTGTTATTAGATACTGTGTGGATTGCAGTGGAGCAGATTCTGCCCTCTCCCCACCCCTCTCACCCACCCATGATCAATGACGGTCACCAAGTCGTTGGGTGCAAGACCAAGTTTTCTGGGTTCTGCAAATTCCCTTGTTGCTTGTACTTCCATTGGTTTAGCCTGTGTATAAAGATGGTTAAATCAGGTAAACATGAACATTTTTACAGTATTCAAAGCCTGTTAATCTTTGGCTGACCTCTGTTACTAATGTGGAAAGCTGACAGAAATTGGGTCTATCATTTGGACTGCAGGCCCAGCACTTCCTCATAACAGCATACAACTCTTGTGGGCAGTCCGGCGGTTTCTCTAATCGCTCTCCCTCTCGCTCCACGCGCCACAAAATCTGCATCAAAGAAAGTGAATATCAAACATAGCATAAGGGTGAGTCAAATCTCACAAAAACAAATTTGGGTGTGGATGCACATTCCAGACATGACATGAATATGCTAAATTGCACAAATACAAACAGTCATAGTCAAGAGAAATGTTACAGGGACAAGTGTGTACCTGTCTGCCTGACAGGCCAAACCAGGGTTCCTCGCAGTAAGTGAACATCTCCCAAAGGGTCACACCAAACATCCAAACATCTGAGGAGTGGGAGAAGGAGCCAATACGCAAACTTTCAGGAGCACACCTTAAGAAATTTAGTTTGAACTCAATGTTAGAAAAGCTGTTGAACTGTTGTATTTATTCCTTCAAAGTTGATCCTTCCTTTCCTCACCATGCAAATGGGATCCGCCTGTGTGGTGACATCACATAGTGATCTGTTTCATGGTTCAAGCCCCTCATCAGGCCAAAGTCCCCAATTTTAACCATCTCCCTGGATGATAACAAAACATTTCTTGCAGCCAGATCCCTGTGGATGAATCTGCGGCTCTCTAGATACTCCATACCAGCCACAATCTGTGTCGCAAACAGCCAGAGTCGCAACAGAGGGTACTCGTATTGACGAGAGCGTAAGGTGTCGTACAGTGAGCCCAAAGCAGCCAGTTCTGTAACCTGCAGAGAGGGAACATGTCAGTATATTTTGGAATAGAAGCCACTGCCCCAGCCAAGGCTTCAACCATCTTACCATCTTTAAAGGCTGCGCGAGAACCACACCATAGAGTCGGATGATGTGAGGGTGGTCTAAAGACTGCATGGTAGACACTTCTTGGAGGAAGTCTGACAGTGTGTCTGACTGCGCTGACCTGCTGCCCCTAAGCGATTTCACTGCTACAGTCACCTAAAATGAATAAAAGGAAATGTAGAAGTTATCTTCTAAATAAAAACAGAAAAAGTGACCAAACAAATGTGTACACAACTTAGACAATTAAACATTTTTATTCTGCAGATAAGATAAACCCCATTTCAACATTTCACTTTTTTCTAAATTATTTATCATTTATATTTAAATGTGTGTTTTTTGCCTATATACAGATTGAATTAGATTAGAACAGATGCAGTTTCTTACCACTCTCCCTGTTGGGGTGTGCCACTCCCCCTTCCTCACCACCCCAAAGGACCCAGAGCCTAGTTTCTCTCCCAGAACCAGCTCACTGTCCTGGATCAGAGAAGGTAGCAACCGGCTGCTGGAGAAATCCTGGGTTGGTCCAGGACTGCCTCCGTCCCCTCCATCACGACCACTAAACAGCTGTGTTTATGGATAAATCTGTAAAGTCGAATCTTTAAAAATCGTGTTGTATGTAACAGTTTATAAAATACCTTTGGCATCCATGATCGTGGGCGTGAATTAGTTTTGTAGCGTTTTAGAGCCTCCCATAATCTTCTTTGTGCTGTCAAAAGACAAAACAGACGTGTGAAGTCAACATGATGCTGAAAATTGATCAAAAAATTGTGAAGAATAAATGTTTGAATGTCATTAAATGTACACAAAACAAAATGTTACATTAAAGACTATTTATATGCAATGCCTCACTGGGGAAGCAGTTAAACCCTGAATTAGCTTTCATAGACAACAAAGCTGAGTTGTGAGATTTGTTGAAAAGAGTCATGCTCACCAGGTTTGCTGATGCCTATCTGCTCTAAGTCAGACTCCTTGACGTAGGAAAAGTGCTCAACGCGTGTGATGTTGAGGCAATCTCTGACCCTGAGGTAGAACTTCTCCAACTGAACCTCAGCCAGGAGTTGGTACAACCATTGAGTGTCTTGGTCCATTAGCATGACCCGACCTGGCAGGTCCTCACCTACCTTTAGGGCACAGGTCATAAAGGTTAGAGATCCCAGAACAAATCCAGGGAGAGCCAGTCTTCTATTTTTGCCAAAATGATGTTAAATTTCTTCATAAAAACAGAAGTTAACAGCTTAACCATTCTTTCAAGTCTGGAGACCCAGCCCAAAGCCACTACACCGAAACACTGCTGTCCAAGTCTCCCTACATCTAATTAAAAAGCTTGTTTGACGGTTACTTTCCTCCCACTTCGCTTTGTTAGGTTACCACGGTGACCCAGAAAAAGCTTGCAGCGTTTTTAATCCATGAGGGGTACTGTTTATCTTTTAGCTGAATGCCAACTTAACAACTACTTTTTGATATAATTTAAAAATAACTGGATACACCTTGATTATTACAACACAATGAAGAGATAACAGTGCAGTAAGCAGTATTTAGGAACTCACTGGAACCATAAATCCCAATGCTCAAAACAAGTGAGTCATTTTGAACCTGTGCAGGGACTGTGCTCCAGGGAAAGAGCCGTCTAAAAAACCTTGAGGTAGAAACATTAGCTCTTTGGTTGTTTAAGGGCACCAGTTCGACCGGATCTTGTCCACATAGTGTTTATGCAACTATTGATGTCACAGAGCTGCTTCGAACCGTGATGGCTGCTGATACTCTCAACTTCAAATGCACTTCTGTTCTGTAATATTTTAATGATATTATAAAGCTGAATACATTCAAAATGAAAGCAAATAGGGTAGTGTCTATATGGCCATAAACCACTTGCTTTATCAGCACTGTGCCTGGTAAAAGAGGACCTTCAGCATTCCCCTGTCAGTGACTCTGGGAAAAATTAACATCTTAAGTCAAGTACATGCCATTGTTTTGTTTTTACAAATCTCCCATTAAAGGTGTTTGAAGGGCCAGGGGTGTGCGACAGACAACTAGCCTGGGCTTGTGATAATCTTTGAGACACCACCCAATTACAGTTATCTGTTTCTATCTTGATGAAGCAAAGGGGAAGCTTTGTCACGTTTGAATTTGAAAGAAACACAGACCAAAGAGTGCTCTGATCACTCTCTTTGTGTACAGACTGATGAATCTTTAACTCAGGCAGCTACTGAAAATACTCTCTCAGCCTAATGGCATGTGTGACTTTCAAAAGGACAACTGTTTGAGGGAAGTGTCCACTTAGGTGTAACTTTTATCATTATCTGTAACTCAAAATGAGTAGCAGCTCTGTTTACTCTGGCCAACAGTACCTTTGTTTGGCCTACACCTTGTGATGCAATCTCAACAACAATCAATCCTTAAGGAAACGTGACACATTCATCAACATCATTTATGTTTTGTTAGTAAGACAACAAGTTTAAACATGAAAGTAGCCCACTCCTAAAACCGTGTCTAGCTTTAATTGCAACATTGAATAAACGACGTTCATTTAACTGAATGTTAAAGTAAAATGTAAATCTAGGTGTAGTGTATGAGGAAAGAAAGCAGTTGCATGTACTGTTGGACATTCAGATTTATGCTTATTCCTATTCTTGTATGATTTTGTAATAAGGCATATACGTCTTCTTGATTTTATAGTGGGTAAGTGGTTTCAGAATAATAGTAAACTGAATTAAAGTACATAGACAGGCAGGAAGATAAAGGCCTACTTACCGTTTAATCAAAACAAGTCAGTTCTTCGTTAGGTGACAGTCTCTAACCACACACGGACCGAGACAGACCATCCATGTTGCCTCTAAAACCTCCGGCGACGCTCCTTGAGTCTCTCCCACAGATTGCAGCTCGACTTTGACAGTTCTTCTTTAAAATCCACCCGCTCTACTAAATAATACACCGCTTGGCTAAAACAAAGCACCTCTTATAATTTGATTTCACTGTGAGTCATGACAAAGTGCGTTTGAGATCTACCTGTGTTTTTTCCGACTCTTTGACTCCGCCCCTTTCCTGTTGCCTTCCCGACTACACCTGAGCCTCCGCTAAACCGGCGTTTTCCTTTGTAATTAAAGACTGTAGATTAGCGTTTCATCAAATGCGTAAATTGAAATGTTCGTAGAAAGCAACGCAAATGGGTACAGACGTCACACTGTTGAGCTTTTGTTTTTGTAGCCACATCTAGATAAAGCCACCCTTCCTTGATATGCTACTGTTAGCATCAAAAACATGGGAAGCTATGCTATCTCTTAGTAGCCTTCATTTTGCTTAAATATCTAATGCTCTTGAGTTGTCTGGCATTTTTAAGTGGTGCTCAGGGACCCTCAGACTGAAATTAAAAATAATAACCTTAGTTGCACTTTTTTAATGCAGCTTCATTATTCACCAGAGAGTCCAGTTTTATCATAATACCTTTTATTTTTTCCAAATAAAAACTATATCAACTAAAATAGGTTAAAATCTATTGTCTTAACTGAAACCATTTAGAACCTGTTAAATTCCAACCAAAACCAATTAAAACCTTTCAAAGACCAACTTAAACACCATAAAGCTTGTTAAAATTGAACTAAAACTGCCCTAGACCCAAGTCCAATAAGAGGCACTTAAACTGTATTTAAATTGAATTCAACTCAGTTTAGACCTCTGTTATGTCCATAATCATTACTGTATATGTAGGTGGTACTTGGAGAAACAAATATATATTGAGAAAAGTTTGAGAATCACTGCTATAATTTAATGGAGCACCATTACATTTAACACAATACTAATATTGTTAAAATGATTTAAAAACATTTTTCATCATACATATAACCAGGGTGGCACTGATATTTTTTTCTGAGCCATTTGCGTCAACAAAACTCTTATCCAAAACCAATGAATAGCCAATTTACAAACCTAGATTATTCTTTTAGAAGTCAAAAATAGGTCAGATTAGGTCCCATTATTTAGTCATAAGAAGGTAATCAATATAATGATATAATTTATTTCCATTGTACTCCATTGTACTTGTCACCTTTCGCCTCATACGAAACTCATCACAAGCAAGCAATGAGTCAAAGAAACTCGGATCGTTCTGTCTCATTAGCGCTTCATACTTGCTGTTGCGGGGCAAGTTTGACCAGATTTTTTGTTTCCTATCACAGGCTGTAAATTTGAATGGAAACCAAGCAGTGCCGCGAGTAGGACCTGGCTGCACTTTGCACTTCCTGGTACGGTATCTCTCTCCAAGTGGCTCCACCCTGCTTGCCTGAATTACTCAGCAAACACAATAGCTTTCTGTATAGCACTTTAGTCAAAAGCTTGTGCAGACAGGGGCCGCCTTAGAGATCTTTTTACACTTCTTTCATCTGCCTAAAGCAAAGCTACAAGAGATTCGAAGAAAGATACTACAGTGTTTGTTCAGTGAGCTGGTGTGGGAGCACATTTCAGTATTGTTTTAAATGATGCTGTTTTATAATTGGGACATTGAGGAAAGAAAAATAAGGGACTAATGCCAGGCAGTAGCAATGATTAAGTAGTGTATTAAAAAAAATGATTCAGCCCGGGCGGATTGTTTCACATTATTTCCAGGATTTGTCAAACAGCACATTTACGAGCATGAGGTTGATGTTTTTTTTAAGTCACAGTTCAATGTAACTGTGAGGTGTCAGCTTACAGCTAGTGTGGGAAGCTTAGTGTCTTGACTGACTGAGTGTTAGACAGGTCAGGCGAGAGGTGGGCAGAAAGGGCCGTGAATCACTGCTGGGAAAATGCATGCATACAGGCTTCATATAAAACAATAAGTCACAACAGAGAAATGTGACAGCTTCTTATTAATGTCATGTTGTGTATCAGAAACATAAAGAGAATAGCTCCATGCTGCGACAGGGACAGGCTGATTCACTGGTTTATGTGATTACAGACAAAGTATTTAGCACCAGACTGTAAGTGACATTGAAATAATTTTATTTAATCCTTAGAACGTGTCATCTGAAACATATACAATTATAGCCATCATCTGTGTTTCCATGAAGGATTAAAATTCACAAATATCTAGAAAAATGTAAAACACATGAAACTAATTATTTTTAGGGGGGTAAGTACTTACGCACAATAGTTTCCTGAACAACCCACGCAGTTAGCTATACAACAAAACAGAACACTTTATTGTGTTATTGTGTTTTTTTTCTTTTATTGTATTTTTTTATTTTAAATTAGAAAATATAAAAAAGTCTCTTGAAAAAGCAGTTTATCTGAAAGACCAGACAACGAGCAACAGCGCCCTCTGCTGATCTCAAATGTAAATGTCAACGGGCGAGTTTGTGACATCATCATTTAGCGACAGCGTCTTATGGTTTTTTTGGCCATATTTTTGTACTGACAGCTCTCATTGTTGTGTTTTAGACCAATGTATGGTTGTGAAAATTGCTTGGTGTAATTTTAGTAACTACTTTAAGTCGGCTTACATTTTTCTTTGTCCAAAATAGTTAAAGAAAACGCCACCGGAAGTCTGTTTTCTTATGGTAAACACATGCTCCTAGCTCGCCTCTGATGTTAAACTATGCCCAAACTCGCAGATATAAAGTTTCCAGCGGAATGTAAAACACTGCCCGAAGGATTTTGGTCAGCTGTAGATGTGTGGATAAACAAACCTCACGTTGTCAATAAGCGTCTGTGTGGAGTTAAAGTAACAGAGAGTCGAGACGTGGACGGAGAGACTCTGGGCAGATCTGTTTCTGGACTTTCAGATGATGTGTGGACCTTTTTGAGCAGCGGACTGTCACATGGAGAGACACACGGAAAGGCAAAGCCATGCACCTACAGTGTCAGGACGTTTATTCCCAAAGTGAACTGCTATGGACCAAAGCTGCATAAAGAAGTTATTCTCAGAGGTAAAAGTGGGGCTTAGGACTAAATAAAATCTCCACATAACAGCATACTTTTGTTCCCTTTTACCATGTTCTACCTTTTTTTTAGATTTTGTCTCTCAACAAGTGACCTTTCTTCCATTTGAGGAGGATGCAGAAGGGCAAGTGTCTTATAAGGAGGGCAACGTTTATAAGTTTAAACTCATCCTTCAGGACTATGAGAAATGGTAAGTCCACTATATCATCACATTTGACATCTCAATAAACATATAAACACATATTTTGAACTTTTTTAACCATTATCAAAGCATTAGTGACATTGATCCAACCAGTCTGACCCCTCTTGTGCAGGGCTTTGGAGTTCCATGTTTTGTCCTCAGATGAGTGGTTCTCCGATGGCATCGCCTACCCTAAACTGCCCTGGCTGACCACAGACCTGCTGCCTAAACTTGTGCGCTGGGCCGCTGAGAGCAAGAGCAGTGAGTTCAAAAGCACCTTGTCTCTGCTGCCAGTGGAAAAGTACAGTGTCATGTACCAGCAGCTGAAAGACAAGTATAAGGCGATGGTTAAGGTAAAGAGGAAGGAAACAGTCTAATCTTTTATTGTGCTTGTTGTAATATGTTGTTCATTTCTTATAGGTTTGGCCTGAGGTGACAGATCCAGAGAAGTTTGTGTATGAAGATGTCGCCATAGCTACGTATCTTCTGGTATTGTCACGTTTTACATTTTTATGATTTTAACTTATTAAAGGTGCATTATGTAGCCCTGAGACGGAGTCTGAACATCTAAAAACGCAGCTGGGACAGAAAATATCACAAATGTTCTCTGCCTTATATATTTTATGTAAAACTTGTGCTACAAAGGTAGGTTGGTGGATTGGTTAGCTTGCTGGTTTCATTTTTATTTATTTTTTTACCTTTTTAAAAAAAAATTGTATTATTTTATTAATTTTCCCAAGCACATAATACAATTAACAAATGGCAAAACAAGACTGGTCCCTATTCACATAACAGCACTCACTACAGAGACATCCGGACATGTAGCTATACAAGATAATCGAGAGTCCACAGATAATTCATAAAGATTATTGATTTATGTCCACAGTGGTTGTCAATTGGAATCCAAATGACAACACACTCCCAGTATTTCCAGTCTATCAATATGATGTCCCAGTCTAATAAGAGTCATAATGTCAGAGATCAGAGAAAATGGAGGGAAGCTCACCCCCCACCCATTTACCATAATGGCCTTCCTGGCTAAGATTAAAAGGGACTGAACCACATGCTGATATTGTACAAGTGACTCAGGGATTTGTCCCAGTAAAAACATCAATAAAACACAAAACCTGTTGATCAATACCTGTACTGATATTGGCACAGACATCCTTCCAAAACGACCAAATAATGTCACATTCCCACAAACAGTGAAATCTGGTACCCACTTGAGCTTAACATTTGAGGCAATTTGGTGACATTCTAGCATTATACTTGATATAAATACATGGTGAGATGTACATGGTGCAAGATGTTATACTGCAGTTCTCTAAATCTATTGCAAATAGAAATTTCCCAAGTCTCAATATCTATGTCACATTTCAACAATGTACCCCAAGATTTCTTCAACATTTCCAGTTTATCCACATTTAAATGTTACATCTCAGAAAAAAACGTAGATATAAAATATTATATATATATATATATTTTCTTTTTCTATTTTTTTTAACCTTTTTTATATATATATATATATATATATATATATATATATATATATATATATATATATATCCTAATATTTAACATGTCGGAAGTAGGTCAAATGGGTAAAGCCAGATCAATCAGTTGGAGCGTGGTTAATGTCCCAAATCCAGCAGATCAATCAAATCAACACCCTGCCGTGTCGGAGTCCCAGGTGTCACACTGTAAGCGTGAACAAACAATAAGAATGAGAGTGTTCTGTGTGTGTGCAGGTGCTGTGGGCCGAGGAGAGAAAAGAGAAAGACCTCACTGACCTCCAGTCTTTTGTGGACCTTGGCTGTGGAAATGGCCTTCTGGTGCACATACTGACCAGTGAAGGGGTGAGCGGTGGTAAATGAAGGGTTAATTTATGCTCGAGCACGAACAGGTGATAAATCAGAGGATATTTGAGTGTGAAAGAGTTGAAACCTTTAAGAAAACGTATTTAATTAGAGTCCACAGCTTAATCAATGACATGTGAGAGCCATGTCTGAGAGTGTGTTGAATCCACTGTAGCATGTTGTCAGATTGGCCAGGCACACGCTAGCACAGCCAGGGTTAATTTAAATTACACACAGAGCAAGTGTCCCAGTGTGAAAACAGCACAGACTGATTAGCCAGTGACCGTCACGCCGTCTTGTGTTGCAGCACCCAGGAAAGGGCATTGATGTTCGGAGGAGAAGGATCTGGGACATGTACGGCCCCCAGACTCTGCTTGAGGTGAGCAAGTGCAGAGCAAAGGAGCCAATTTATCCAGACACATATTTATAATTATTGTTATTAACTCTTCAAATAAAATGGGGAATCCTTATATTATTAACCCACTCACTGGAAAAACTCTTCTATGCCCTGTATAACAAATGGGTTGTTGTCTTTTTAAACGTTTAAATCTTTTCTTAGCTCATATAGGACGCATTTCAACGTTATTTCAAGTCTATTTTGCACTGGTTAGCAGCCATTAGAAAATTTGTAATGTAAGGTGTTTTTTTGGATGGTTTTCAAATTATAAATTACCTTTTTTTATAAAAAAAAAAAAAGAAAAAAATATCCAAAATAACCAATAAAATAAGTCTAAATTGCAAAATTCTAAAACAAAAGACAAAATTATTCAGAATATTTTGTGATGAAGCAATTAAAGTTTTAGCCTAAAATTATAGACCAGGTTTAAATGGTTGCTCTAAGCTATAAAAATGAAAATGCCCACAAAAAATCACTAAGTGCTTTACACAAGGAAGTGAAGCTAAATTCATGTGAACAAACGCACAATTAGAGAGAAACCACCGCAGAAATGGTGCACTTTCCGCTCTGCCTCATGGCCTTAGCTGTGCTTTTCACTACAAGCTGCTGACTGCTTTCATTTCACATCATCTATTATTGACTGAATTCTGTGGGAGCGGATGTGGCTGAGCAATCTGCAATCTCTTTTGGCTCCTTGGGATTGAACCACTTAGTCCAAAAACCTTTATACATAGCTGTCTGATCTTTCAAGGGGAAGATGCTTGTAATTTACATGATGGGTGTTGTTCAAACAAAAAGACAATCTAATCAAACAAACCTTCTAGATATATTTATCAGATCTAGATATATTTATCAGGATTCCATTGTTTAGCAGTTGCAGTTTATTTATTTGGTTAAGCAGCTGCAATTGACTTCTATGGTATAAAAAGTCATATTGAGTCTTTTTCAGTGTCATTGTGTCCTTTTGAAAAATGTCCTTCGAGAGTCATACTGTGTGTCATCCTCTTCTAAAATTGATTGAGAATCAAATCAAGCCGCTTTGCATCTTCCCTGCTCTAAGGACCTCTCATATTTTTTTGGTGGGGGTCTGGTGCTATTTCAGGAAAAGGCAATTACTCCCAGTGAGTGCTTCTTATTCCCTGGTACGGACTGGCTGATTGGGAACCACTCGGACGAGCTCACACCATGGATCCCTGTCATAGCTGCCAGGCGAGTCATCAAGAGACACAATCTCACTCAGCATCTCAAGTGCCAGCTGATCTCTCCATTTTGGAATGACATTATGGTCTTGGGGTGTATGTGTGTGTGTACATGTTGTGTGAATGTCTCATGTAATTCAGGAGGTGATCACCTGGTGGCAACATTGAGCTGAAATCTTTTCTCATATGTTTATACAGATAAATTTATGTAATGGATTGTTTCCTGCCTGTTTAAAGTTTAAAATTTGTTCCAAACACACTTTCTTAATATAGCACATGCCTAGTTTTACACTTTCTAAATTTTGTCTCATTCTAGGTCATCTTACTCCTGCCGCTTCTTCGTCCTCCCTTGTTGTTTCTTTGACTTTTATGGAAAATACCAGAGACACCAGTGTAAGAAGTCTCAGTACAAGGAATACATCGACTTCATCAATGAGGTCAGCCAAGTCAGCGGCTTCAGCACAGAGGAAGACTGCCTGAGAATACCATCAACCAAGCGGGTAATGTTACAGTTTAACTGCCCCTCTGCAGCTTCTCTAGTCCCTGTTCATGGCTTATTGACTTTAATAAATGCATTCAACATTTATAATCAGTAAAGGCTTCTGAACATAAGTTAGTTATTCAAGGGTTACGCTTCATTCACAAAAAATTATTTAAAGGCATATTTGTAGTTTTTTTTATTTAAAAATAATATTAAAATGGATATAGTACACTAAGGCAAGTGCTATATATGCATATACATGCATATAAGGAATATTCAATATAAAGTAGCCTACACTGTAATTGTGTAGGACCTTTGAAAAGAACATTAATAAATTAATGAAAGAGCTGAAAGTCACTGTAGATAAATCTGTAGATAAAACCACAGTTGGTGACACATAGATCTCATTGATTTACTGGCCTTGTTAATTTACCTTGTTGCAAGAGTGGGCTGTCCTCATATAAGATAACACAACTATACAAGTAGCATTAAATGTGCTTGTGTTTTTCTGACAAGCCCAGCTGTGCATCACTGCTTTTTTTTCCACCTGAGCCTCATTTGGAGGCGGACAGAAGTAAATCAGGTCTTTATTGTTCCCAAAGGGACGTTTGTTTTAATGCTGCTAGCTGTTAAATACTATCATATACACAGAAGCGTAACAAGAACTAGCAGGTGTTTGCTGGGCTTTTATTGTATGCAATTAGTCATAATAATAATACCTCTGTTTTATTAATGTTGTCATTAACATAATTGTACAATTTGTAGATATAGTTTTTGGCCTCATTGGAGACTGATTTTTCTTTTCTCAGGTGTGTCTTGTGGGAAAGTCGAGAAACTACAGCCAATCAGACGAGACTGATGCTGAACAACGAAGGGCTCAGTTCATTCAGAGCCGCCAGAACACCTCTGGGATCATAGTTCATGGGTCGGACAGCAGAAATGACGAACACCGTTGCCATGACAACACTTCCACTTCCTGCAGGACCGCCGGGAGCCAATGGGGAGCTGGGTTTCAGCCCCGAGATAAGGTTGAAACTGTCAGGAACTGTGCCTCTCTCCCACGGGACTTTGTTGATGCCGTTGTCCAGCAGGTTGCAAATGTTCTTCTGGGAATGACAGTGGGCGACAGCGGGGGTCCTGCCGGTGACTGGAACCGAGGAGGTAATAAGATAATGGCCACAAACATAAACAAAAGTCTCTACACATGAATGGATTCAAATTAAAACCAGCTGGGCAGTGAATCATTAATGGTGGTAACATTAGAGGGCTCTTTCAGTTATCATTCATTGGTGATTCAGTGAGATTGGGGAATTTTTATTTCAAATATTAGTTTTGCTCAGATTCATCAGACTATGTTGGACTGTTGCTATAAATCACATAAAACCAGAATAATTCATGTAGTACAAGCTCTCTTCATGTCACTCTCTTATTTTAAAATTCCTGTAAAAAGTTATAGCAGCATATGAGTCATTTTTCAGCATCGACTCAGAGTTGTAGCTGGGTTTTTTAGAGAGAGATTAGCAACTTTGCCCTAATAATATCTGTGCTACAGATGCGAATGCTTCCAAAACAACAGCGATGAATCACTGCAGAGCCTTAAAATATCTTTCCAGGTTATATGGTGGCACTTTCAGCCTGAACCTTTTGTGTGATCCTCCCTCCATCATCACATCTACTCTCCTATCTTCCCTCCTTTCCTCCGACATCAGTCAGTCAGCAGTGCCCTCATGACACAAAGCTCTGCCACTTTGAACTCTGCATTTCACCCTTCGCCAGCCACTTCCTGTGACACACGAAACAGTCCACACATCCTCAGTGTTTCGCTCATACACCTCCCACGCCTCACCTTTGTGACTGCTGTGCACCCCCCGCTGCCTCGCACACAATGTGAACGAGATAAGGAGTCGACTAGTGCTACTGTCATTAAAACAGAAACCTCTTGCAGTGCCAGTGCTGAAATTAGAGGTGGGAAATATGACAAAGAGAAAGAAGGGGGAATAAAGACTGTAACTCTGTATAGAGATGACAGGATGAATAATGCACCAGCCTCTATCATTTATGCATGAGTATGCATTTGTATGGAGGTATTCCTAGCAGTTATCTGCTGTGTTGGAACAAAGGGTAAATTCAGGGCGAGTGAGGCTATACCGAGTAGATCTTCATAGGATAGGGCTTCATAACCAACCAAGGAGCTCTGAGAATCTCTTCTCTTTCCTTTTTACTTTCCTTTTCAGAGATTGATAAGTTGTGTTTGTTTGTTTCTGTATGTATAATAATGCTTTTCTAAAAACTTCCAAGTGGCATCTCTAGATTGCATTATTAACAGAAACAAAGATTTGCACACAGGTTGATTTTTGGAAATCCCTTTGACACCATTTTTTCCATTGATACCTAGCTTTACTGCTCACACTTTTACATCCATGCATTTATGTTAAAATATCTTCATTTTCAAGTGTGACAAATGACAGGCTGGCTTTGTGTTACTTATTAATGAACTGCGCACTGCTGACTGGGTTCATGCAGTTATGTAACAGCACTGACAACCCCAGTCTGTGTGCTGCGCTACACTGACATGACATGCATGACACAGAAAGCTGAACTACTTTCTAGACATTTTCCGGCACACGACAGGTTGAGTCATATAGTTTATTTTGGTTTTGCAGCTTATATAACATCACAACTTGCACTGGTCCAGTGGCATTCAATAAAGCATGTTATTGACAGATTTGACAAGAAAGTCATGGTTGAGTTGGATCTCCCATAATCCCCCTGCACTGCTCAGTGATTTGAACTACTCTGAAGCACTTGTGCAGACAATTAAACCTCATATGTAGTGCAGGACTCAAAACTCTTCAGTTACTGTCTAACTTCACATCAAAGTTTGCCATTTTGAAGGTGACAACTGTGACAGATTTCTCACGTATCATTAAATGAACAAAGTTGTCGTTATCAAGATGAGATTTTCCATGAAAACTTGAAGCATGTGTCTGTGCATGCATTCAGTGTGACATTTTGCATTGTGGACCCTGAACCTTGAACAAGTCCGACTGTATTTCAAGCCAAGGCATTGATAACAGTCCGCGCTGGGTCTGCTCTGTCAATACCAGCGTCCTCCCATTAATTCTCATTAATGTTGTCGGCAGTAAAGGCCAGCTCTAAACGCTGTATTGATATTATATTAAGGCTCGGATCTCCCTGGCGTCTGAGCTCGGGGACGGCAGTCTGCCCGCTTTCGCACTGTATTTGGCTTTGCAAGTGTCTGTGAATGTGGGAGAGTGTCGCATTTTTGGAGGCTAACTAAGCATTTTGTCCAGCTATATTTAGGATGTGTTTGGGTGGACAATATGTTTTGGACAAACTGACGATACTTTATGTCGAGTTGAAATCGAGTTGAAACATTTCTCACATTCTTTGCTTGTATTATGACATATGAAATGATCCGTATTAGAATTTCAGCTGTAGCGTGGCCATGTCCGATATGTCAGTGAGAAGAGGAGGAGACTGTCGTTCATAGAAACCAAAGGTCAGCCATGATTGAATTCTCATGTGGAGGGGAAAAAGGCCAAGCCAGAAATAACAAAAACTGAACCTAAAACACAGTGTGCTATGAATACATTACTCTGATTAGACTTTGTCACATTCACATAGAATTGTAAGGTGCTCAGTAGTACTCCCAGTTTATCCCTTTCTTGCTAAAAGTGGGAGAGTGAAGACAATGACTCACTGTCTCAAAAAGCGCATTGGAGATGTAGCGGTGCAGCTTTAAGTGAGCACAGTTTACAGCCCGGACTAATGCTGAGAAGTTGTGGGTTCCTTTTTTTTACCTTTGCTGCGTGAAATGTTCTGAATATAGCTTCTATTATGCCTTCACTGGTGGAGCAACTGTGTCAGGCCCATGTATTGCGGAATAAAAGATTGTTCTGTGCCCGGCCCTCAGCAGTGTGTTAATATCCTGATGAATTTTGCATCGACTGACCTCCTCCCAGCCCTTTGTTACTCTGGTCTTTGCACTTATCTTTCATCGTCTGTCCTCTCTCATCAGGCAGCCTTTCTGTGAGCGAGGTGGCCGGTCTGCTGGGGCAAGAAACCCTGCGGCTTCTCAAAAAGGAGTGTGGGGGTCTGCAGACGCTCCTCAAGAACAACCACCAAGTCTTCAGAGGTATCCATATTCAATCCCTAACAAACAGGCATGATTCGAATTCGTAGCTAATGAGAATATGAATTTAATTTAAGGTTTTTGTCTCATAAACCTCTAATTTGTATTGACGCTGGGTAGAGTAAACTGTAACTTTATTGGGGACTGTTTTCAGCTTCATAGTAATTTAAGAGGTTAGAGTGACTTATACTTTGGAAAGGACAGCTATCTTGGACGACTTGTTAGTTCAATGACTTCACTGCTTACTTTAAGAGCAATAAAAACAAGCCACGCTGCCAACATTACTCTGTAAACAGTGTTTTTATGGAACGCCTAATAAAAAAAGTAAAAGCCAAGGACATAAACAGATGCATGTGTCCTGTCTTTCAGTGGAGGGAGGAAGGGTGTACATACGAGACTGGCGGGACAGGAAGCCCTCCAGAGACGCCAAGAGGAAGCCCGTAGCCCCGGACACTCTGAAAACCCGGCCCTGCTGGTTTCACGCTCACCACCCTCAAGGCTGCCCCCTCCAGACTGAGGAGTGTGCCTTTGCTCACGGACCCGACGACCTACGACCTTCCACCAGACCTCTGAAGAAACTAAAGAGCGATGCCTTTTAATGTGACTGACTTTTGTTATCATTGATGTATTATAATAATTTATAAGTGATTAAGTAACTTTAAGTAAGTTTGGACTTTTTTCCCCCTTACTTGCAAAAGTCACAATTTTCACAGTTCCACTTCAGAAAGATTCTTTTACTGTAGAGATTTTCTCAACATGAGGGAATTTAGTTTAAGTGAAGTGCAGCATATTCATGTTGGAAAAGTATTCCTTTTAGTGGATTGCAAACTAGATATATTTTTAAGACTACACTGTAAACTGTTTTCTTTTAAGAAGAGATCACTTTGGGTATTTTCATTACAGGGAATCTCTAAAAGCTGATTCTATTGTATGGTTTACAGACAGCTTTTTCACCTCAGGCAGGTGTTTTGAGGTTCAAGGATGAAGCAGTGGGAGAAAGCGTTTGAACAAAGTAAATGTTAGGCCCATGAATTATTTGTTGGCAGGAGTCGAGGGTTGCCTGCCCTGCCCTCTGGACTGATGCACGCTGCTGGGTTTCTCCAAAACGTTTGTTGTCACCCTGTGACTCAAATGTCAAAGACAGAGGTGCTCAGGGCAAGCACAGGAGTCTCATGGGGGTTTTGTTTGTTTATTGGGCGCATAATATTCACATTGTTGATGCAATAAAGGAGAAGTCTTTCAGTTTTGCATCACAAAAGACTTCTATGAATGTAGGGATAACTGCTTTGTCTCTGTTTCCAAGTTCACAATATCACAGGGTTTCTGAGGAAATTCATTGACATTAAGGTCTGTGGACATGACAGCCTTTTTCTGTCTTTTTCTGTCTTCAGGCTTAAATGTCAGTTCTCTTTTTTGAAAAAGTCTCTTTAAGGTTATTTTGAAGTTTATTTAATTGAAAATTAATCATTGCTGTATCTGCATGCATTTTACCACTTACTGTTGAACAGTAATTAATACGCCACATGTATATTTGGAAATGGAGCAAATCAAAAGCAAAAGGACTTTAAACATATGTTTAAAAATTAAGTCAAAATAACCACCATAAAATCGGGGAAGGAATAATAAACTTGTCATTTTGTTGATTTGTGGAGTATTTGGTGTTAGATGGAAGCTGTGGACCCGGGCATTGGCTCTTTGTTCTTGATGTGCAGACTTCAGAAATCCATAATGCAGTTGAAAGGGATGTCCTAAGGTTAGTTACATATTAGTGGACTGGATGCTCACCATATCCCCTGGAGCTCAGTGGCTGCTTCCTTGAATATTGATAAAATGTCTGAACTCAATTTGAACATGGACAGAAAAAGCCTGCACAAAAACACAAAAAATTGAGTTTGAGCGCTAAAATGAATCTGGTGATTTGGATGTGAGTGATGTTTGAGCCTCGGCAAACATAAACTACGGTGAGCGTGTCCATGTTTTGGCAGGTGGCACTCAGTCATAATGTGCACATCCACGTGTGGGTTTTAATGACCTGCTTAAATCATCTCTCCCTCAGGTCTCCCTTCTCCTCCACACGCCGTTAACGCTTCCAGGAAGAAATCAATTCATCAAAATGATCCTGCAGCTGCAAACATCATGTATCTAATCGACCTGCTGCCCTACATTTAATTGTTGGCGGGCGTGACACGGCCGAGAAGTGGAGGCGGTCACCTTTTCTTGCCTGCTCACACCTCTGCAGTGACCTTCTGACCCCAGTCCCTTCTGATCACTATCCCAGGCCATCATGAGCGCTGTGTTTGTGTGCACTGTACTCTGCTGCCTTGGAGACGTTGGAGGAGGTCCTGTGCAGACCCAGATTACCTCCCACACCTCAGTGGAACTGTAATGTGATTGGTCTAAAAAATAGCAGTAGTCTGTTGCTGCGGCAGTGTAAGCTATGTAAACCATGTCAACTATGTAAACAAAAGTTTCCCTTTTAAAGCGTCTCACACAGGCCTGATATAAACAGGGCTCCAGATGTTTATACAGCCACTACAGTTTGTTACATGTTTGGTATAGTTTTGTGGTGTTACTTATTGCGTTACATGATATAATGATATAATACTGCACTGTCCTTTAAGAGAGTAATGTAATAGTCCTTGCCTGAAGGAAAGAATTAGCGCCGCTTGAAGCAAAAGGAAAGATGAAGGCAAGCACATTAGCAGACAGCCAAAAATTACTCTTCATGTCTGAAATCTAGGTCAGTGAGAAGTGGCTCTGTCTCTGGGCTAAACCAACAACTTTCCCTGTGTTTCTCTCATGCTTTATTCATTGTGGCACCATGGGGCTCGATGTAATGCAGAGTCGCAGAGACATTATTTTGGACGTACAGAAGTCTCTCTGTGCAAAGTGGGATTCAGAGGCTGACAGCTGTCATTGCCATGAGTTCTTTTGTGTGACTGACGTGTCTCAGAAAATCTTTACTTTCTCCTCAGTTTTATTTTGTGCGAATTCACCATGATGTCTGCATCCCAGATTATGTGTGTATCTAAAATTATTCTTTAAAACTAGGATATGTAATGTGTTTTGCTGTGTTTGGAAAGGCTCTCCATTATTATTCAGCGTATAAAGGCTACAACGTGACTAATCCTGTAGTAGAGCAGCTTACTCACTCTGCATGACTCTGACCTGTAATTATAAATTAAAAGAGATATGACTGAGTCACTGCTTGATGACTCGTGGTGAGCTTGTGTAGAAGGCCTATGTGGGCAAAAACAGGGCACTCATTTTTACGTCAGTTTTTCCTCTACGCTTCTGGTTAATTAAGATGTCACTAAATGGTGTGTAGGCTACAAAGCTTGTCTTTAGATTTAATTTCTTTTTATTTATTTATTTTTAGATGTCAAAGGTCAAAATTGCAAACACAGTTCTGGGTAGACTTCCTTCATCTGGGCTACTACATGTTTGCTCTTTACAGCGTTCCATAGCAACGGGTGCTAATGTAATTTTGAACTTGGACTTTTTTTTTTTTACTTGAAAAATATATTGACATGTATCAGTTAATACTTATGTAATCATTCTAGGCTATTCTAATTAGGTTGACATAAATAATATCAAAGTCAATTTCTTTGAACCATTGCAGAACCTAGTGAAAAAGGGAATCTTCTCTCCCCTGATTATTCATCCTTCAAGCTTCACTTGAGCTCGAGTCAGTTGTATCAGTCCATATCTGTAAGCTGACAGGAGGATGGTCACAGCAGATAACACTCTTTATTTGTCGCTTTGCTCTTTCAGGAGCCCCCTGTCTTCACCTCCACCTCCCACCTGCAGCTCTCCTCATCAGTGTAAACTCTCAAAGATAAGGGTCTCCAGCTGACATACCTGCTGCACATGCTACATTACTGTTCCCCTCCTACAGTGAGTCGCAGTAAAGACAATAGGTAGGTAGGAAGGAAGGAAGGAAGGAAGGGGTGTTTTCAAAATTCTCTTTGACCTTCTATCATTCATCTCATACTTAATTGCTCGTAAAAATATAAGACTGAAAGCTTTAGTTGTCCTAGTCTCACAGTGGCCAGATCAGCACTCGCAGCATTCAGACTCGTGTAACATGTTAAAGTGGCCACTTAGGAGCTAATCCGCCAGATTAATATTTGATGAGATGTTGATCTAATACTGTGTTCTACACAAAATGCAATGCCTCTCACAGTCTCAGTTCCCTCTTCAAATGCTTGATTCTGTTTCTAAGCTAAAAATACAGATTTTCACAAACTACCAAGTACAATGCTGAGATAAACAAAATTATAATAATAATAATGATTATTAAATATTATATAAATAATTATTATTTATTATTGCATGTCTCTTTTACACCTTTGTAGATTCTTTTCCAAATTGAACTTGGACATTTACTTTTCAGTACTAATACATTTCTGGGCTTTTCCAAGTCCATGCTGTAGATTCTCAAGCATTTATTCTTAATTCACTTAATTACTATCAATGTTGGATCAATAAAACTACGCAACGCTTCTGTTTAACTGTGGTGACACTGGATGTTTACTGTGTTGATAGTTGACCTTATGTTGTAATATAATGGCCACAACATAATGAACTGTTGGTCATGTATTAAAACAGGCCTGTTCTTCTTGTCCATGGAAAGTAATGCTGTAAACTTTTACATCCATGAAACAAGCTGAAATGCGCACATGCAACGTTACACGAAAGCAGCTCTTGTGCTCGTAGCGTGACATCACACCTGCAGCTGCTAATCACAGGAGAGCTGCTCCAGCTCCACTTCCCAGCAGGCACCTGGCTCTGAAAGAAAGTCATGATAAAGTGATAAAAGAAAATACGTGTGAGCAACATAAGAGCTGGAACTCTGGGGAGAAAATGTAGGGTTTCCATAGAGGCAAAGCAGGGGGGCGTTGTTACCGTGGGCGACGGCCGAGCTGACCCAGATGGCCAAGAAGTAGCTGGTCCACTTTAATCAATAAGTATGCAGCTTATATCACCCAAGTCCAGTATAAGTATATAAATACAATCTTTAAAGTAAGTCAGGCTATAATTCTTCTTTAAAAATTCTTTAAAAGCAGGTATATTTTGTTCATAATCAGTTACAAATGGCAACAGTGACCTGTTAGTTACTAAATCGTGAGCCCAAATTCTCCTTTTGCCTCATATCCTCAAGGTCACAGAAATTGTTAGTGTTTCTTAAGAATTACAACTTGATTAAAACCCATTAAACCATTTGTAAAGCCTTTAATAGGAACTTAATTGTGACACCATTATAAAAATCACAACTGAATAGTGAATACTGTGTAACTTACAACTAAAGCAATTTCTAGACCAGTAAAATGCAAATAATCATGCTGCCCACATCCCACAATGGTGTATTTCCAGACCATATGCATGGAGTATGGATATAATCCTATACATAAACAGTGTAAGTGTTTACCTTCAATTGATCACTCCCTGCAAATCCAGGCCCACGTTGTGTTGACTGAGTGTTTGCTTGGAGGCCGTCAATGAGAAAAAGTCACAACAGAGGACAAACAATACAGACATGCGATCGTGACACGGACTCAATCCACTTTTTATGCCCTACTTTTGTCCTAAACTGTTTTATTTGAAAGTCAAAACGAAGACAGGATTTTGCAGACCCTCCCGGGTCAGGAGAAAAAAAGTCAGCTTTGTCCTGTATATGGAGTAACGCAATATATGTAACTTTATACTCAGGATTTACCTATCGAGCAAAAGCCACACAATGCACATTTAAATTTGTGCATAGCATGCCTTAAAATAGTCTGAGCACGTTTGCTGAACCATGTTAGAGTATTGTCTTGAGAGATGTTGAATGTATTAAACATAGTGGACTACCGTTAGCTGGGCTCTATTTTCACCTTAAAATGAATACAGGGCCAAGGCCACATGGATAATGCATGAACATAGCGTTTTAATTAAACATCCAAGTGGATAATGTCTAATGGGTTATTCAAAATTCTCAGCATAACATCAAGTACTGTAGCCACAACAAGCTAACACTTTCATTATTCACTTTGCCAGCATGTCCAAGGAACTGTTTTCAAATGGCTTTCTAAATCTAATTGCGCAGGACTGTTTGGTGGCCTCCTCCCTTGCGTTTAAAGCACTGTGCCTCCCCAGAGATGCTCAGAGTGGGCGATGCCAGCTGAAAATAGCTCTCGTCGAGGAAGGATGAATCAACACTGCACCTTATGCTTAATTAAAGATTAACGAGAAATTGCTCAGTGGTGTGGAGGTTTCTCAAAGCCTCACTTTACTTCTCTGATTAGGCTTATGTAACTCTGCTTAATACTGCATGGCCACTCTAAAAAAAAAAAAAAAAAGGGACGCCATGTGCCACCGTGGCAGAATCAATTTTGTCGTGACAGGCTACAAAATGTGAAGGGGGTCTGAGGCCAGCGTATTGATAAATCACCGGCTTGCAGCTGCTAAGTCACTTTAATCAGACTGATTTATGCAAAATGTCTGTGAATTAATGATGAATTCCCAATGGAAGGCTCATGAAGTAGACCTCACTTTGTTATCTTTTTATCAAAAGACAGATGAGCAGTGCTATTTCAATGCTGCTACTATAATTTCCTCAAAAACTCCCATGTCAAGAAGCATTTTACATATTTGAATTTATGAATATCTTTTTTTTCCCAGGACATCCAGCTCTTTCAGCTTTACAAAAAAAAAACCAAATAGTTTGTTTTTGCAGCCCCAGCCGTGGGAGCAGTTGTACAACAGTCACTGGGGGACTGCCTGGTACAAAAACAGTCTTGTACTTTTGGCAACTCAACCGTGAAGCTCTCTCAGCAGAGCCTCGATGGAAGTCCTTAAATAAGGGCAGGACACTTCCTGTTTTACACAAACAGCTATGTTCCTGCAGCTCTGTTTGTCCAGGCCTGTTGCACTCCTCACGTATGAATCTGAGCTCCCTCTAAACGCCGTTTCATCTTCATAAATATCTGATGATGGCTGAGCTGCGTCAGGAAGCGCATGGTGGCTGTCCTAACCTTTCGTGACTTGTACATTTTATTTCGCATGAGTCACTGAAGAGCAGCCCACACCTTGAAGTCTGGAAAATGCCTTTGAGGAAACGACGGTTCATATGTTTTTAAATACAGACCCCACAGTAGGAGGAATCGAAGAAAAGGTTAGACAAGGATGAGTCGGGATAAACTGCTAACTCGAGGGAATCAGCTCCAGATATGTGTGCATAGATCCAAGAGTGAGTCAATGCTTACACTGCATATTTTACCATAGACACACAAAGACAGCCGGAAAAATTATAGATTGCATAATATATTCATTGGCAGCAGAGACATGTCGATGCCTCACACGTCTCACAAAAACAGTGATGATTTTTTCCAGACCTTCGAAAGCTCATTGTTGGATTGGACTCTAAAAGAAAGACTCGAAAAGAAAGAAGAAGAATGTTTATTAGGTTAGTGAAATGCACACAATGAATCCATCTGTGTCTGTCTGTAATTGTAGAAAGTGTGGGATGCAGTTATGAATGAGAGTGATGGGCGTTTTATTGGAAGGATAGATTTTAAAAAGCTGCATTGGACACTGTTTTCTTCGTGTTTGGAACCATTTTGAATATTTTCCACATGAACTTTTACATAAACACCTCTTGTGCAATTACACTGAGAGTTGTAGCTTCTGGGTTAAAGCTGGTGTTTTTGCCATTGACTGGAAACTTTG
Organism: Rhyacichthys aspro; assembly: GCA_036850595.1. Lineage (NCBI taxonomy): Eukaryota > Metazoa > Chordata > Actinopteri > Gobiiformes > Rhyacichthyidae > Rhyacichthys > Rhyacichthys aspro. The sequence continues at coordinate 8,253,429 of CM072165.1, read as the reverse complement.
ACCACGTACAGACCTACTTTAAAGTTGACAAATATCTTTCTGACAGCTGGAAATACATTCACAAAACTTTCCTACACAGCCTTAGAGTCACCCAGTCGATGTTAGCGGACAACAATGTTCTCTGAAGGGTGTGACGTTCATTACAGGCTCCTTATTGCGCGTTTTATGAGGCTCTTTCGCAGAAGCTGGACGGGATCACGTGCGCGCTGGCCTGCTCCGTCAGCCCACTGGAGCTCTGGCTGGCTTCAAAGCGCTCCTGTCGCCTAATGATAATGAATGCAATGTGTCTGCTCAATGTGCCTAGTGGCTCACTGTCAATCTGCTCCGGACTCAGGTTACAGTCCACCCTGTGCCAAGGCCGGCCGCGTTCGTGGTCATGAACCCTCTGCAATAACAATGTGCTCATGACCCTGAGGTCCAAATCAGAGGAATGCTCTTTATATCCAAGACAAATACTCTCATCAGCCATTTCATTCAATGCTGAACTGCTGCACTATTTCTCCTTTTTTATGTTGCAATGACATCGAGGTAGAATCTGTTTTTTTTTTTTTACTATTTTCTCAACCTCATTTCAGTTGTTTCAGTTTAATTATTGTGAGTAGTATGGCGTGTGTTTCCAGTATTGAACAGCTAAATTCTGTAATGTACTGTATGTTTTTAAACTTCCTAGAGAGAGACAGTATGAACGGGTGGATGGGGAATCAATAACTAGCCAGGGCACAGCCTACTGGGTCATTAATAAAACACTAAAGGCGTCCTTTCAGATGTGGCTTTATGGGGTCTGTCCTCATTGGGTCAAAGCGGTCTATTTATGCTTCTTCCTCACCCCTGCTATCTGCCTGTCTGCTCCTTTAGGTCTCCAGATAAAAGCCAGCTGACTGGGAACAAAGGTCCGACAGTGCTTTGGACACCTGCTGCGGGCCACATCGCTGGAGCCCTGTTTGATAAAGCTGAGAGTGGGAGAGACCCCTTTCACAGCACTGTAGCAGGTGAGGCACACCACGAGAGGCATTTAACCCTAACATTTTACAGTATTCCTCCAAAGCTGTAAGAACAAAAAAAAATCAGCTTTTTCTTCTGATGTGCCATTTAAAATGCATAATAGTGTTTCATAATCCCCCCTCATGCCCAAGATATTTACATCTCACCCATGTGCTGCCAGAGATGGTGCGATACCTTGTTGTTGCTATGGGAACATGACTCATCACAAGTCTTCCTGCTTTACCTGTGGCAGCTGCAGAGTACTCGTGAAAGCTGTTTCGTGCCACTTTGTTTGCCAACCAGAAACACAATGAACTGCAGGTGGTTAAAATGCTTTTGTTTCGATTTGGCTCATTTTCACAGGAGTTATTGTTATGATTGTGCTTTGAGATTGAGATTGAAAGGTTTCCCCTGAACAGAATCAGGCTGTCATTCAAAGTTTTATGATCTCATGATGAATCATAATTTATCACAGCAACAGTTGTCTTAAATATCAGTTTTTGGTGTTATCCTTTGCTGTTACAGTCACTTATACAATATACATGTAATCAGCTGTCACATTCAACATAAGCTTAGCAGATGTTTGAACTGAGTTTTGCTCCTGTGTGGTGCTCTAGATATGTTGATACACACAGAACTGTGTGGAGGAGGCCCATCTGTCACAGCTCCATAACCCTGTAAACAAAATCCTAAGCTGTCATTCACGACGGGCCTACGCCTCTTATCAGCCCTGGCTACCTCCCAGCATGCAGCACAGAGAACAATATACATCCACAAAGTATCAAACGACTTCAGCCTAGTTCTACACATGTGACCTCAAGATCAAATATTGATTTGTTCATAATGAATCATGTGAGTATGAGTCTGAGCACAGCGCACTTTAAAGGCTACTGGCTTTTGACCTTGTATCTAACTCTATTGAGTGCTACATCTTTACACTGACTCAATATGACATGACCCAAGTCAGAAATGAACAGTTTTAAATGAGCTGCTCAGAGGTCTTAAGAAGTTCATCTTCTACCACTTAGTCCCGTTTGGGACCGCGAGTGGCTGGAGCCTATCCCAGCAGCTTTGGGTCTGAAGCGGGGTGCACCCTGGACAATGGACAGTAAGTCACAAGACTGACATTTAGACACAGACACTGACAGATCATTCACTCTCACATTCATCCTCCAGGGGTAATTTAGATTTAGATTCACCCATAGATGCATGTCTTTGGGCGGTGGGAGGAAGCCAAACCCAGAGAGAACCCACGGTCACAGAGGGAGGACATACAGACTCCTCACAGAAAGACCAGAGTTGGGGAGCCCTTTTTGCTGTGAGGCAGGAGGACAAGCCACTTTGTATTGGCCTTAAGAAGTTTATAAGTAATTACATATGAATTAAAAAAACTCCTCAATGATTCTGCTTCATTTTGGATAAAAATGGTACACCACTAGTACAACTTTGGAAATCCTCCTCACCTGCTTTTTTATCCCAACACAATCTCTGAAATGTTGTGCTCCTCATGTACAAACTAAAGGCTTTTGTTTTGATCAGATTTAGTGATTAGTCAGTTCTCAAAATCAGAAATACTCAAGTCTCTATTAAAATGTCTTGATGGTGATGTTGGTTGAATATAAAGAGCTCAGAGGTCAATTGAGTAAAGGTTAAGTATCGATCTGTTGTAGCCTCAAGCCTGCAGACTGACTAAGCGATTTATATGCAGCCTAGTTGCACCTGGAGGCGACAGTACAGATGAGACGAAGTGCTGAGTGAGCAGCCTACATTATAACATTCATTTTTAGTACTTTACCCTTTAGCCATGGGTTCAATCAAATTAGATGAAAACATGACATTAAATCAAAACTGCTGACTTTTTACTGCCTTTGAGAGTGCTACTGTTGGTTTAAAGCATGGAAAAGTCTTACCTGAATAAAAGTGTGTATATCTGCTGGACGCTCTTGAGTCCGTGAAACTATCCAAAGGCGTCAGATTACTCTCTACTGTATCTTGTGGTGAGACTCCAGGACAAGTCGTCTCAACCGCAGTTACCTAACTCATGACCTGACATCCTCTGCACATCTTCCTCGTCTTCAGGTGATGCTCGCGGGCTCCGGCGCCGCTGTAAAAGGAGTGAATTAAAAAGCCTCTGTTCAGGTACAAGTGGCATTCCCTGCTCCAACCCTCAGGGGGGCTTAATTATGAGCTGAGATCCACTTTCCCTCTCAACATCTAAAGCACTTCTCTGGCTCTGCCTAAAGGTGATTGGAATGACAGTTTGTATGAAGGTCACATCCTCTTATGCAAGATATTGCTTTTAAGCACAAAAATTGCTTAGACAGAACTCTGTGCATGTGAACGCCCCGCAAAGATCAATTTGACAACCAATTCATATGACCAAACATTTTTAACAGACACATCAAATCAAAATACATTATTCTAATTTTTGGATGGGTTTATTGGAGTATACCAGTCAAAGAAAGATAAACATGTGCCTTTCACTCTGCAATGTGACATTTTTCGTTAGTCTAAAGAATTGAAAGGTTAATAGAATCAACAATGAACACTGGAATTCATAATAAAATGAGGATTTGTTGCCAGAATTGGTGGATGTATCCTTTGGTGCATCGTTTTTGCTTCAAGGATCTCTCTTCCTAATTGAACCTACACTGAGCCTCATCTTATCTCAAAGAACCCCCTGTCTACTCCCTTCCTTTCCCTTTGTGGCTGAAACCGACACAATCAATTGCAATTTGCTGCATTTTTTTTTTGCTGAAAATCTAAGCTGGAGACTTGTATTATGTTTGCTTTGAAGAAAACTATAGTGACTGAATATCTATAAAACGCACAGGGATAAACTGGTTTGTGGTCGGAAAGCCTTGTGCTTTGCTTCACTCTGGTACCTCTGTTAGGTAATACAACAGTGCAGAGAGTTATATTGGAGGTGACACCCCAGCACACCTATAAATAGCTTTGCACTTTTCCCTGAGGAGCCCAGCTGTAGCTTTCTCCCAGGCATTTGATCAGTTGTTTGTAGGGGACTGACATCACCCACAGGTGCTTTGTCTCCCCGACTTTCTGCACACACTCACAGTCACTACTAGCTTCATTACTGCAGGAAAACTGTATTCAGAACAACTTTCATCAGCTGTTTTTCATTCAAAGCATCCCAGATACTATTCCCATCATTGGTGACTCATCCCCTCACTTTAAATACTACAAGCAAAACAGGCCTTGGGTAAAGTGCATTCTCTGGTACAGTTTCCTCCCTAAATAAATAAACCAGCTCACGTAACAGGGCTAGACTCAGGCACAAGCCCAAAACAGGCCTGTAACAAGTAAGTAGGAGTACCGAGCGAAGTGATACAAAGCACTGCGGGCTGCGTCTGACCCCGGTGAGTCACTGTCTATACCGGCTTCTCTAGATATGGCTCAATAACAGACTAATATCTCTGAAGTGCCCTCGTGTTGCTGGCCACACACGCTCACAGTTTGTTTCGGTTTTGTGCCCTGCTGTTCTGCATTATTCCATTAAATATGCAAAGTAAAAAATACATACAGCTATTTGGCTTCCAGGATTTGTACTTGAAGCTGTGAGTGTGTCCACAATCAGAAGAAATAACTCACTCAGACTCATTTTAAAGTTACATTTTACCTCGTGTGTTCATTCATTAATTAACTCAAATAATGTGCCTTAGTCATTTGATTTCAAAGTCAGCCTGTGTTTGCCTAAGTTCTTTTATTCCTCAGTACTTTGCCTGTCTTGCCCATTTACATCACTAAACATAATGCATGGGCCCACTGTAAGACTCAGAGTACAGTGGCTCATGAATAATTCAATTGAGGAATAGGATCTGTTTGCCCCCTGTCTCTGTGGTGCACGTGCGCACCTGGTGCCATCTAGACCACGTCCCTCGCGCATCCCTGTGTTTTCCTCCAAACCTACATTGATTTCAGGACAGAACAGCGAACTCAGTACGAATCAGTGGGGCGCGAGGATTGATCTGTGATTGCGCGTGAACACAGACATACATTGGAACTTATAGCACCTGGTGTTCTGTATGTGACGTTAAATGTTTTGATATCAGCGTGTTGCGACTTGTTGAGATTGATTTTGGCGTGAGGAAGTGGTGAGGAGCATCTTGTTCACGTTACGGCAGCGCGCACTGCTCTTCACTTCTTGAACACACGGCTCCACTGCGCGCAGCTGCTCAGCCACAGACTCACTGCGCTGCGCTCTGGACGCGTTTCTCTGACTCTGAAAGGATCTAATATTTGGGTTGAAGCGGTGCGAGTCACTGGATGATAGTCGGAATATAGTTTGAGGATGCTGGAGGGAACACGGAGGAGCGCTCTGGGAGGGAGATGCTGAGTGCTTTTTCTGGGTTCAGCACTCTGGACAGCGGTCGTGGAAGTTGGAGCGGACGGAGGCGCGCGCACACAGGATTTACTCAAACCTACGAGAAGCTTACACCTGAATCACCGCTAAACCATGTTTGAAGCAGGTCACCGGAGAGACGACTTTCTGGAGTGAGACATGGACTTTGCTGAAATCCTTTTAGCGCTGTTCATCGTCGTGGTCGCGGTCGTCTCGCTGTTGTCCAACTTGTTGGTGCTGCTATGTTTCGTGCACAGCACCGAGATCCGGCGGCAGGTGCCCGGTGTGTTCACCATGAACCTGTCCATGTGCAACATCCTCATTACAGTGCTGAACATGCCCGCCACGGCGCTGGGCATCATCTGGCAGCAGCAGCCCTTTGGCGACTGTGCGTGCCACACTGTGAGTTTCTTGGAGACTTTCCTCACTGCCAACACCATGCTGAGCATGGCCGCCCTCAGCATCGACCGCTGGATCGCGGTGGTCTTCCCGCTCAGCTACTCCACTAAGATGCGCTACAAAGACGCGATGGTGATGGTGTGTTACTCGTGGCTCCACTCCTTGACCTTCTCCCTGACGGCGCTGCTCTTCTCTTGGGCCGACTACAGCCACGTGTACGCGTCGTGCACCCTGCAGCCCAGCCACGAGGGCAGCGACAGGGTTAAGTTTACAATCTTCACTGTGGTTTTCCACGCCACTAGTTTCATGCTGTCGCTGCTCATCTTGTGTTTCACCTATTTGAAAGTGCTCAAAGTGGCCCGGTTTCACTGCAAGAGGATCGACATAATCACAATGCAAACACTCTTTCTGCTGGTCGACATTCACCCCAGGTATTTGGCTTTCATCATCATTCTCAGCGTATGTTCATGAATACAAAACCTACAACTCAACTTATAAACACTTTATAATTTTGAATATTATGTGTTTTCAGCGTGAAACAACGATGCTTAGCAGAGCAAAAAAGGAGAAAACAGAGGGCCACTAAAAAGATCAGCATCTTCATTGGTTCATTTATCATTTGCTTCGCTCCTTATGTAATTACAAGGTAAGGCAGACGACAATTACCAATAAATCTTTCACTTTGTAAGTTACTTATCAGCTCTAATAAATGGTCCAGCTCATAATGACACAGCACTGTTAATATGTGGGAGATAATCATCAAATAAAGTCAGCTTCCGTCAGACTCATTAGCTTTAGATACAGATCTGCCACATTAGATTAGATTAGTTAAAATGTAGCACCTGATTTACATAATCACATTACAGCCTGTCCTCGGCTCACTCAAAGCACATTTTACCTGATGCCTACCATTCTTCTCATTTCTGTGAACCTGTGAAATGACTCATTCCTGCCTGTAAACAGATGGCTTACTCAGAAATACATCTAATAAAATGTATGGACCCGCTCACCAGAAGGAGAGGAAATGCTTTGAGGGGATGACCTGAACCAAACTGTGGCTGTATATGCTGCTGACCATCAATCAGTGGGACATTTGTGGTGTGTACACTTAAGGGGGGTGGGGGCACATTAAAGGAAGTATATTTGGTAGTTTTTACATTCTGAACTCTCCTAAAATCCCAATTAGTGTGTTTATGAGTACTAAACATGTACACAAGCCCCTTAAATAGAATTCAACACCACTGGACAATGAAAGTGCCAACATGGCTGGCCTGTTATATTTTCTTCTACCACTAGATGGAGTTGTGAGCTACTGTTCTCAATTTGACTCAAACAGGGAGCTCCGTTGTCATTTAAACGAGAACGACTTGGCTTTGGGTTGAAATAAAAGGTATTGTTCCCCTTAAGAAGCCCATTTAGACACTTAAGACACTTAGTTTTAGACTCCTAACCATGTCTTTTCTTCTGTTCGTGAATATTGAAACCCTATCTTCATTGTTTTGAGTGTCATGCTTGTGTTGCATTTTCAGTGCTTTATTCGCTGAATTTATTTCTGAGTATGTTCTTTGTTTTTCTATTGCCTCTGCAGATTGGCTGAGCTTCTCCCTTTTGTGGACATAAACCGCCATTGGGGAATCATCAGTAAGTGCCTGACTTACAGCAAGGCTGCATCTGACCCCTTTGCCTACTCACTCCTCCGTCAGCAGTACAAGAAAGTCCTGGTTACCGTTGTCAACAGGCTGCTCCGCCGCGACCTCTACCCCTCGTCTGGCCATAACAGTTCTTTAGACACAGAGAATGACTACTGTCTCCAGAGAATCAGCTAATGGCAACAGCACGGACATGACAGCTACACACTACAGGCCAAAAAACAGGGTGCCTCCTGGAGCAAGGTAGTAGGAGGAGACAGCAGAAGAGGATATTGTTAGCAAAGAAACCAAGAGAAGATGGAGGGGGACACTCTGTGGGTGGGGGGCAAAGAGCGAGCGGGAATGAGAACAGGAAGTGGGTGGAGAAGACTGAAGACACTAATGAGGGGGAGGATGGACGGCCACAGTGACAAACAAGAGATGGGGTGATGGGAGCACTGTGGAGACCAACAGAATTGGTAAATAAAGATCTGTGATTAATCAGAAAGACACACAGTTCAATTAAATCAATCAGACTAAATAAGTCTCGGGCTAAGCTCAATCTCCAGATGGAGGACTGCACAGCTGGTGCAATACATGTATTCAATGGCCTCTAGTACTGTACAAATCACTTTATAATGATTTTGGTAAATCTATATCCTGCGACCTTTCCACTCCAACAAAATACAGGGACGAGCTGTAAGTCAGGGATCAGGAAAGCAGATGTAAAGAAGCACTGGCTTTGTGTCCTGCTTGTGGATCAGAGAATGGTTGTGCTCTTGCTCCAGGGACTCGACTGCAGCACATAATTGCCATGTTTGTATTAAAAGTGCAGTCATGTCATTACACTGTCAATTCTGAAGCACTTTGTTGACTTTGCTCAAAGTTACTAGTTCCAGGAGCCAAAGGCAAATAACATTTACACCACAATACTACAGTGCGCTTGAATGTATTTGGTAGTACACTTTTGTAAAACTGTGTTTGTTTTGCCAGTTACTACATAGAGATGTTTATATGGTTATTTACATGATGTTCTATATTTTGCACTGTACATGAACTTTTTGTCTAGATAAATATAATGAAAAGGGAGAGAATTGTGATGTAGCATAGGTATGCTGTAAGTGCTTTAAACACACTCTGTGTTTGTGCCAGATTTAATTATGTGACTTTCTCTTCAGACTAGGTGCTCTATGAAGGAGTAGTTTATTTGCATAATCTTAATGCACATGTAATTTCCTAGTGTAAACCACTTGTTTGTAAACCACTGTTCTTTGGCAGTGTGATTCTCTATCAGTGGAATATGTGCAATTAAAGATAATAGATATAAAGCTACTATAAAGCTAATTACAATATGTCACTGAAACGAGATAAAGCTTTTTAAATATATCATGGTGTCTCTGGATTTAATAATTTATTTCATTTACCAATCTCATTGGTAAATGGAATAATATGGCTCTTTGTTTTGTGGAATAGTATATTGTTAGGATTTTTATTTAGGATGATTAATGCTACATAGAAATACAGTGTTTATTATAGTGTTTAGGATCGCAGCAGCTGCATCACTTAAATCAATGTGAAGGAATATCCTTAATTAAACAGAAAATGATATGCACCATGCATTATGACCATAATGTCATATGAGCAGTGTGCTACTGCAGCGTTATTGTCAAGCTTAATTAAAGAGACAGGTCAAGGATCATTTTTACTTTACTCAAATTCTTTCTGACTCCTTATTAACAACTAAGCGACTAAATTAATTCCAGATGTGTAGGAATGTTCAAGTCCACCAACTTGTCTTTTTACTGACACATCTCACCCTAAGACACAAAGATGAGAATTTTTAATATGAACTTGTCTTTTTAATTAACCTATCACCATCGGCCCAAACATAAAGCAGAAGCTGTTTTTTTTTTTTTTTTAAATTGCTCAAATAGATAATCCATGCCTCCTTCACAGCAGCTCAAGATCAAAATGATACACGTGTAAAATTATCAACACCCTGAGATTGCCATGTTTTCTGTAATGATACTTCCCCTGCCACTCACCACACAGACTCATAATTATGGCATCATTACATGGATTTAATGAGAGTGCGCAATAAGGGCATCAGGGAAACAGGATTACGTAAGAAAAACATTGGACAAGGCATATTTTTATTGAATAAATGACTTGTCAGCAGTACCATTACAAGTGCATTGTGAAACAAAACTTTACCTGTACTTTGTATTTTTCATGTTATTATTTTCATGTTATTTCTCTGTATTATGTAATGTTAGTAAGAAACATAAATCATAATTATCTTACTTGTATAATGTCTTCCATGTGATATCAAAGGTTTGTGTCAATGGAGATAGTCCGTAATCTGAATTATTTCTAAATGATGAATTATATATGCTGAATCCTTCTTAATATTAAGCGTGTAGCTGCAGGATACACTGGCCTAACTTAAGCCCAGCCACAGGCACAAGCACTTTTCTCTGAAGACAGTCTTCCCGGGCTAAGACCCAGGGGTGCTGCTTCCTGGCTCAATGATGAATATTCACACAACCTATTATGCGATTTTTTATTTTTTTTCCCCCACAGCTTCTACAAGAAGGAGGCACTATAATTATTTCAAAAGGTAACACAAGCATATTTAGCTTATCCAGGTTGCCACAAGATTTACTGCATAGAAAATACGTCTAAGGCATTTTGTAATAGATATAGGAGGCTATAACAAAAAATAGTGTAAATAGTGTATGGCATGTAGGTTTAATATTATTTACTTGTTTTAAAAAATAAATAAATAAAAACACACACTAAGCTGGCCAAGTTCCAAATGTTTATTATAGTTTAATTTTTTTTTAAAGTGGTAGCCATTTGGTAATTATCCACCTGTTGTATTAATTAGAAAGCCTATTGGCTAAACTGCGTCTTGTGATTGTCCAGGGCGCGAAAAAAGTTGCTTGTACGCAATTTACGACGCTTTTTTTTAATTTAAAAAAGCCCAGAGTGTAATTTGATATTTGACCGTAATGCATGTAATAAAGCCGCTTTCACAGAAGTTCAGGAGGAATTTCTGAAGACGCACACAGACAGAGACACAGCCACACACACACACTAGCTGCTGTAAGAAGTGCCACATCGCAATGGAATATAAAAGTCTGGAAATTAGCTTCGTATTGCTGTTGGTACTCCAGTTTTTGATTGTTGTTTTTTGTTCTCCACCGCGATGTGATCCAGAAATCCGAGGTAATATTTCTCTCTTTAAGTTGCGTTCATAAGTTTTATTCATGGCCTTAAGTTGATCCCCTTTAGTTGCAGAAATATCACTTAGTCTTGCACTTAACTTAACTTAGGGCTCTGTTTTTGTAAAACCCATTTTTCCTACTAACTGAAAGTGTGGCTACATGTTGGATATTAATAAATTAATTTCAGTAAAGTCTAGAAAACATGGTTTGCTGAAGCTTGTGACTTGTCAGGTCATTTTAGATAAAAGCATGCATTTAAAGGTTATGCAGTGATTTGGAATCGAGTTAAAAATGTGACATGTTTTGTGCCTTAATGAGACTGTGTAGACAGACAGGCTTTGGCCAGATCTGATCAGATCAGTTTTGTACAGGACATTTAATGAAACCACTCTGCCATCTAGTGTCTGTCACCATGTTGGTTATTGTATATCATTTCTCTTACAGGTCATTGCAGGCCTTTAATAGTTGAGGAGAAAAGTAAGTATTCTTGGGTTGTGAGTTAGCCTCATGCATTTAAAACACTGTCCAGATGTATTGAATATTCTGTGTCTGAGATTGAGTAAACTTTAATGTCTATTTGGCTTAAGTGTTTTCTGAAGATGTGTGTTTTTCACAACAAGAAGGATGAGATCATCATTTAATCTAGGCAGACATACTTCTAATGAAATCCAGCCAAGCAGACATAAAACCTTCATGTGTATTTTTAGATGATCAATGGTTGTATAAAATATTCAAAATCTAATTTCCAGAGATAATAGACACAGCCAGGCTCATTATTAAGTGCTTGACAAAAGGAGATAGTATCCGAAAACCAGACTGATAAAATGGCTATTCATTTTAGCTGCTGCTTTGAATAATTACATTTTGACTTCTTGCCTGAAAACAGTTGTTTTTTCCCTAGCCAAATGTGCAGATGTGTTGCTGTCCTACTGCGATGACATGTCTTACACTAAAACCATGTTCCCGAATATTCTCGGACACAAGACCCGCGAAGAAGCCGAGTCCGGAGCAGAGTATCTTCTCATAAGTGTGGCGGAGTCTCTGCTCAGTGGACAGTGCAACCCAGATATACGGATGCTGGGCTGCTCAGTGCTGGCCCCACGCTGCGAGAGGGAGAAAGTGTTCAAGCCCTGTCGTACCACATGTGAGGCGGTGCGCAAAAAATGCAGTCACGCTTTTGAGGCGATTGAGATGGCTTGGCCTTACTTTCTGGACTGTGACCGATTCTTTGTCAGTGACGAAGAAGGCTGTTACAATCCAATGGAAGGCCTGGAAGGTAAATACACTGTGTCAAAAGAGTAAGAAGTAAATGTTTTTTGATTGATTTTAATAAGGTTATGTGCAATATGACATGGACAGATAACAGAAACATTGTCCTTTGAGACTGAGCGGTGTTTTTCAGAACAGCAGCAGGCATCTGGTTTGCACACATGCTCATGTGGCTCACCTCAAAATAAAATCTAACTGGAATGCCTTATTTCTTGACACACTCCCTCCTCGCAGTTGCTCCTGTGGCTATTTCCTTGTTCCTGTTTTTTTTAGCAGGAGTCTACCTTAAACAGCCCCTTAAATTTACCACAAAACAGCCACTGATGTCTGAAAGTATTTTGTAAAAACAACCGTAAATTCCCTAAGTGAACAACAGGTTTTTGGAAAAACAAAACCCTGCTGCCTATTACAGAAGCCTCATGTGTGAACCATATGACAGCCACGACCGCATAAAAACAGACAGAGACAGAAGTATATGGTGGCATCATTTTTAGCATGCCATAAAGTGGGTAGAAAGTCACAAAAGTGTAGGGTTTGAACCTTTAACTGTGTCAAAAGTATCCAAGAGCAATTGAGATCAGATGGCTGGCCTGGTGCTGGACTAATTATTCCCATATTAAAATGGATTCCGCATGGCTCTGTTTTGATGTGAACTCAAGCTTTTCTTAATGATACATTGGCTATATTTAAATAATTCACTATGACCCGCTGTTTATTTTGTAATGAATGGAAAAAAATGGAAAAAAAGTGATTATTTATGCCGGGAAGCTAGTCAAAAATAATGATGGTAGAATATCCTCCATATGGTGCTGGAGCCATTATAAGTTTCCACTGGTGTTGAAGGAAGGTGCAGTCTAAAATAACTGTAGACATCAGCAGATTCACCAGTGAATGTAGTAACCAGCATATTTGGTGCATGATGGATTGCCTTCCACTGTTTGTGCTGTAAATACAAGGCTACACACTGACCTATTTAAAGCCTGGCACTAAGAACTGAGCCGGCATGTTTTTGATTGATAATGCACAAGGATGCCCTGTTTAAAAAATGTTATTTACAGCACAGCAAAACGCAGAGGCCAATGACAGCATGGAAATGATTCTCACTGAAGATCCCTCCATAAAGATGCAGTTCTTTTATCACTCCAACGCTCAGATGATCAGCATCCTAAAGAAAACTGAGGAGAAATGCTCCGACATAGCGAGAACATACAGCATTGGAAGCAGTATGGAAGGCAGGGAGCTGCTCGTGATCGAGTTCTCAAACAACCCAGGCCAACATGAGCTTCGTAAGTAAGCTTGTCATGCAGACACCCCATATTTCTTTGATTATAGGACAGATAAAAAGGCCAGTGTTTGCGTTTGTAGTCGAGCCAGAGATGAAGTACGTTGGTAACATGCATGGGAACGAAGTCTTGGGCCGCCAGCTGCTGATTTACTTGGCTCAGTACCTGTGCTCTGAGTATCTAATGGGAAACGAGCGCATCCAGACTCTCATCAATACCACCCGCATCCATATTCTGCCCTCAATGAACCCCGACGGATATGAGGTTGCTGTGTCTGGGCAACAGGACAACAACTACAGTGATGATTACGAGGTCTGTTTTTTTTTTTTGTTTGAAATATTGAAAACTTGTCAAACCGTTATTTTGGACATAAGCTTTAATGCCACCTATGATTTCTCTAGGCATCATGTATTTAATCAGAACAATAATAAATACATAAATAATAGTAAAATAGGAAGCTGTGCAGAAAATTCCTGTGTGCAGATGCTGTAAAGTCACAGGATGGGTTTCTCCTGTAAGTAGGAGATGGTTGATAGTTGTCTGTGTACTTCTCAGGCTGGTATATACAACAACTGGAACGCCGGTCGAAACAATGCCCAGAATATTGACCTCAACAGAAACTTCCCTGATTTGACATCCATTGTTTACAGCCGACGACGAAACAAGAGATACCGCACTGACCACATCCCAATCCCAGACTTTTACTGGTTTGGTAAGGTACAGAATGGATCCTTGTACATACACATTGAATGATTGTAAATGATGAAGAAGGCTTGTTGCTAGTTTACATGTACATATTCAAGATTTGACTCATACAAACCTAGGTGGCACCAGAGACATACGCTATGATGAAATGGATCCGATCGATCCCCTTTGTGCTCTCTGCTAACTTCCATGGTGGGGACCTGGTGGTGTCCTACCCTTATGACCTCTCCAAACACCCACTGGAACATCCCATGTTCTCTCCGACGCCAGACGATAAGGTGCAATGAGCCTTAGAAAATAAAACAATGAATCATGTAACGAACCTTAACAACACAGTCTTTGTGTCTAGGTTTTCAAATTTCTCTCAGATATTTATGCAACTTCCCATGAAAGAATGTCCAATGAAAATGCACACTGTGGATCATCTCGGGCACATAATAAAAAAGGAACCATAAACGGAGCACAGTGGTCCAACTTTGCAGGTGGTAAGTGAAATAAAGTGTGTTTTTGACCACAAGAGGTCAGTATAAGACCATGTATTTTGAGGTTCACAATGTCGAGGGACTCATTTTTGGTTTTGTTCAGGGATGCAGGACTTCAACTATCTTCACACCAACTGCTTTGAAGTGACTGTGTTGCTGGGCTGTGACGAATTCCCTCCAGAAGAGGAGCTATTTAACAGCTGGCATGAGAACGCTGAAGCTTTAATAGCATTCATAGAGGCAGTAAGTATATCACTTGTGATTGGACAGTTTGTTCTCCTCTTGATTCCAACTTTTCAGCTTTGTCTCAAAATGCAAAAAAAATAAATAAATTAGGCATTACATGTGAAACTAAAAACAAATAACTAAAACAATGGCAGTCTAAAGTGGTTTAAGTATTGTTTGAATAAACTTAAGACTTAAACTGATTTCACCCATTATTGTCTGTGAATTGTTGTGGTGTATGTGTTTTTCCAGGCGCATCGTGGGATCAAAGGTATTGTTAAAGATGACGAGGGAAATGGAATCAAAGGGGCAAAGATATCAGTCAGAGGAATAAGGCATGACATAACCACAGGTAATTATCATTAGTAATATTAGGATTGTAACTCCTAAAGGCAGATCAATCAGACTAAAATGTTTTCACTGCATAGATAACCACTTTATAATTATTGATCAGTAAGTATAAATGGTAAAACCTGTCTTCATACAGTTCTTTTTCATTTCTGATATATTCACAGACAGAACAGTTTAAACTTACTTGCTGACTCCTTTTTTCAGCTGAAAACGGAGACTACTGGCGCCTCCTTACTCCTGGCGTCCATGTAGTGTCTGCCTATGCTCCCGGGTACAGCAGAGCCGTGAAGAAGGTCCACCTGCCTCCCAACATGCACACAGCAGGACGAGTGGACTTTGTGCTGCAGAGTGTTTTAAATCCAAACACACAAGAGGAGGATGACACATTTCCATCCATGGGAACCTACGAGCGTTTTGACCCCTACAATCAGTATCAGCGCTACAGCTCGTTGACGGGTGTAAGTCAAAACCAGGAAGAACGATCAGAGAAGCCCTGGTGGTGGAGCTACTTTGTGATGCCAGGGGCACCTGCCCCAACTTGGTTACTCAAACAACAGTAGAGTATTATAGAGAGCCCAGGCAGACAAGTGGAAAAGCTGGCTCAACCTTTTACCTTCACTGACCATTAAAGTTGTAAAATTATTACACAAGCCCAGCGTGATGGGCACACACAGGCTCCTGTATGTATAATCCAGCATTGACACTATATAGTTTGAAAAAGACTCATTTGTAATTTTAACATGATAATATTGATAATAAAGAGCTTTTATATCAGCTAATGCTGTATAGTAATGCTTTTTCAGCTGACCCAATGCCTTTATTGTCATTGCTTGCAGTGTAATGTGTCCTAATTTCCCCCAGAGGGCAGGCTGCGTCAACCTCAGTGTCAGATTGAACCGTTGGAGTTTTATCAAAACAAACATGTTCAATTAAATATATAACGGTGCTCAAAATGCAGTCAAACCAAAAGAATTCATTCAACAAATGCCAGTGAAGTCATCATACTTCAACAAAAAACAACATTTTATGCCCATTAAAACATAAGAGAAAGTAGAAATATGAAAATTACTTTTGACAAATACATTTCTAAAAAGATATTTTATTGGTAAAAAAGCATCAAAAATAAGGTATAGAAAAGATGTACAATTATGTATCTACAATAGAAGGAAGTGCAAGATGGCCCTGGGGCCCACTGAGGTCCCAAATCTTATAAACAAAATAGCTCTTAAGTATTTTTACCTAAGGTCATGATAGAAGCATGGGAATTACCCTCAGACAAAGGGCGAGGAATACTGTTAAGGAAAATGAAAGAGTGGTTGTGAACAGTCTGCTGAGTGAACTACGTGACCCATGACGAGTCTGTGCAAAAACACCAGGCTTCTCAAGGGATTTACAAAACACAAACACATGATTTGGCACCAAACTTGGTCAGCCAAACAGCACATGAGAAAATAATGTAAATGGTCCCAGTAACACACTATTCTGTGGAGACAGGTTATTTTCAAACTACTCCAAATCTATAATAAATAGAATGATACGGATTCTTTAAAATTTCTAAGAAATGTTTCTGATTTTTGGAAATGAAGAGAGAGAGAGAGGGAAGGAATGACATGAAACAGCTCTTGGCATAGATCCACCAGACTAAGGATAACACATGTTAAACACCTCAAGTGATTCTAATTTACAATAATATACAGATACAGACCTGTGGTTTTTGCAAATAAATGACATGACATTATAGATCCAGATGTAATGTGCACAAACTACTTATCATTGTTGCATACAGCCACTTAAGATATGGGCTTTTACTTGAAACTAGTACTGGTTAAAATTGCTGCAACATAACTGAAATCGGTCATTTTATTTTTGTACAGTAAAACAAAGTACATACCTTGACTGCAATACTATAAGCAGCAGCACAACAACCATCCTTGTCTACTTGTTGTTCTTTTAATAAACTTTGAAAATAACCATCCATAACTAAGTATTGTGTCTCTAGGTTCTACATAAAACACATACAAGCACCTGTATAAACCATATAACTTGCAAAACATACATTTAGAGCGATCAGGATTAACTAAAGCATCCATAACCAGCTTATACTGTTCTATTAGCAAACTTGAGTAAAAATAAAGACATATGGTACTTCTCCTCAACCCTTTCCGTTTGCTGTTTAATAGTAATGAGCCCACTAATGCACATTTGAACCTTTGCTGCTCTAAATCATACAATGATTTATTTCATCTCTAGGACCAAATGTTAAAATGTTTGACCAGTCACATGGCTGTTGGTGACCATACAGCAGTCTCTGTTTGGACTGATCCTGTTTGCTTTTGTGGGACCAGTTCCTGGAGCTGCCCCGTCAGGTGGGGTGCTGGGTCACCAATTACTCGCTGAGGCTGAGAAAGTAGCATAGAGCCGCCCTGAACTGCCATGTTGAATTAGCATCATGGCGCTGGCAAGTAGCTAGGTAACGCCTCATTTCAGTTCAGTGTGTTGCTGCCCCCTGCTCTCAAAAGAGCTCTAATACACTTAAGCCTGCTCTTGACGGTTTGTAACTATAACTATTTATGAGTGCGACATCCATCAGAGAAATAACTGACTGGCTTATTGTATGATAATACAAACAAGAGAAAACCATTAAGCTTACTATGGTAGTACTAAAACAGGCATTAAATGATTGGAATTCATATTAGTGTGGAAGTCTTCTACACATGGCCACATTTTAAAAAAGACATAACTTTACTGGCAATGTGCATTATGTAAAATATGTTGGCGTTATCCAATGCAGATAACTTTGGTGACTTGGTGCTTTTAGAAACTGGTGACCAACCAACCACCGTAATCAAAACAAAGCCCATTAAGCTTAAATATTTCAAGTCTCCCAGAGGATAAAACTAAAAGGTTCACCAAAATAGGTTAGAAATAAAGCCAAATAAATGTCTGTAAAAGTAAAAACAGACTTTTTAAGCCTCCACAAAGGAAGAGATGTTTTTCAGGAAATCACTAGTCGCAACTCAATGCAACAGGTGAAAAGTTGATGGATACTTTGCTCACAAAATTGTCTCTCAAAAGTCAAATGAGAGTCTGATAAGTTGGTCTGCTTTATGTAACACATTAAACTGAACAAAAACACAAGAACTTTATAGTGAAGATTCACAAGGCCCTGCCAAACCCTCATAATTGCAAAAACATCATTTCATTTCCTAATAATGGCTCAGTGTCAAATCCAATTCAGTCTGCTTGTTAAGCGGCGGCAATTACTGGATCGTACATGTGCAGACAACTCCTCCAGTGGGTGATAATAAGCCACTTTCTTTGTTACAGAGCCTGAACAAACTCGGGGAGGAACATGTGAAGCAAAGATAATGCTTCCAGTCGTGCGTGAGTATATACAAACCCCCCAATCATTCCTGTAGAAAACCCCTCAGCTATGACAAAAGCCGGTCCAAGTGGGTTAAGGTGATTCCACTTTAATAGTGAGGGGATCTCTAACCATAACACAACGTAACAATGGGTAAAAACAGCTGCTAGTTTGAGAAAGTCACTTCCTTTTGAAAGAAGCTGGTGTGTCCTGCTTGAATGGCTACTGGTGTTTATGAACCTGGGCGGTACGTTGGGGATTGAGACAGTTTCTTTGTTGCTTTATTTGGGGTTTCTCCTTCAGTGTGACGGGCAGAGGTCACTGTACGACCAGGCCACACGGACGACGAATCAGATCCAGCCGGTGTATTTGTTGACATGTGCCATCTGAAGTTTGATTGTGTTCATTTATTTTGATTTTTCCTGGCAATGCTCGGATGCGTTTCTATTTTGAGTGATCAAAGGGGGGCATCCGTTCATTCGGGGTCAACAGGCTGTGTCTACTGTATGCTGTATGTTAACTATCGGTCTTCAGCTTTGACAATGTAAATGCCATTTCATGAGTTGAGCCCACAATAGATTCCTGTTAGAATTATCATGCAAAACCCAGAAGAAGAAGAAGAAGAAGAAGAAAATTGACAGGTAC
Organism: Rhyacichthys aspro; assembly: GCA_036850595.1. Lineage (NCBI taxonomy): Eukaryota > Metazoa > Chordata > Actinopteri > Gobiiformes > Rhyacichthyidae > Rhyacichthys > Rhyacichthys aspro. Next base: position 8,234,507 of record CM072165.1, on the reverse strand, counting down.
AGTTTACGTTTATGCGTCCACACAACGCATTGAGTGTGTTTAAGGAGTAACACTGCTTGAAGCTGTGTGAATAGGCTTAGCAACCTTCATTTTATTATTAAGTATTTGATTCTGTATTCCTTTTAAACTGTCATTTTTGTTACTATTAGCCTCTTCGCTAACTAGATCCTCCGTCCGGTTGCTCTAATTAGCGCCTCAATCAACGACACCTGTGACTCACCTGCGCCTGCGCAAACTCGGGGCGTAACAACCGGAAATGCCGTGGGAGTGTAAAAGGTAGGTAAATAATTAGCTTATTGTGCTCCTCCTCAGTGTTCGTATCAGTGTGTGGTGTGGGACCAAACTAATGGGGCTCCACAATATTTTTATGGTCATTGAAGGGTTTATATAAATGCCATGCTGTTTGTGTTAAAGCCACAATCCACAAAAGAACACATTTTATTAATCAAGCTAAAGGTTTCCTCCCATGTGGTCTTTTCTCAGCCATGCTAAGTCTAGACAGTGCCAAATTTAAGGGCAGAATAAAACATTGAGCTCAAGTGAAATAAGTGTTCTTGATCTTAATGCACATTATCACCATGTCCTTGGGATAAAACACTTAAAAGTCAGTCATGAAGAAGAAAAAGGCCTGGGGGCTCTTAGGCTGGGTACATGTCCATGATGCACCCAGCTACTTTAGCTGTCATGCTGCAGTATCTGAGAAGCCTGCACTGGGTGCACTGATGCTTAGCTTAAGCCATTTAGCAGCGCCCTGGTTAACTGAAACCGACAAAACTTCTGATTCCAGCCTGATCTTAGAAAAACACCCCTGGCAATTGTGAAGCTGTCTTTGCCCATTTCATTCACTGTGGTCCCACAACTGCATTTGTAGCTGACAGAAATGCAAACAATGATGCCTTATGATGTTACAACTGTTGCCCAGAGAATAAAAATTAAAGGGAAAAAACACTGGAAGAATCTGAAGTGGTTGACAGTTGCAGAAAGGGGTGAGACTTCTACATTTGCTTGAAGAAAGAGCAAGACTAAAGGGCGCAGAAGTGCTGTAACATAAATAAAATAAGATGGCATTTGGCTACTTTGATCCAAAGGAGGCTCCAAAGGGTAAAGTGTTGGGTGATTCCTCACTATCACATATTTTTCAAGAGTTGCTCTTTGCACAAAGCAGTTACCCAGAATGAGGCAGAGGAGCGACATGGCCTGATAGGGATTTCACAGCTGAGTTCATATGTGGGCATTGGAGGCAAAGTCAAATTTGGTCATGACACTGTTCAAAATTTTAGTGAACATAAAATGATATGTGGGACATTTTAAAAGGATATCAGTATGATTTATAATCCTTAACCAGCAATTTTTGTGTGCAGATATTGTGCAATAAATGAAAAAAATTAGTACTCAATGTTAAGTTTAGTAATGTTTAAAGAATAGTGCTTTTGTATTGTTACTCATTTTAGCAGTTGACATTCTAAGAAATTGTTTAGGAAGCTCTGGTCCACAGCACTGTAACTTATTGGTCAAATACTTGTTTGGACATGTGGCTTTTGTGATGTTATAACATATAGTCATAACTTTATATACACTCACAAAACAACTCAAACACCCATTAGCTTATAGTTCAACGAGAATTACACCTGAATGATCTCCATAGACTACTGTGTCCATATTAACTGTACACAGCTATTGTTTTTCTATGGTTCACAGCAACCACCAGACAGCACTGTGCAGCACTAAAACAAACGTGCTTTATAAGGCCAACATTTTCATCACAGCATGCTCTTGCTAACAAGTTAATTAAGCATAGTCCTGTGCACATGAACTTTAAGCTTGTATTTGCAGTCAAAAGAGATCTGCTGCTAGGTGAACAGAGCTAATTATGTGATGATAAATCTTGTATGGCATGAGGTAATTTCTCATTGCTCTTTAAAGAAAGTAGAGAATATGGCAGATAACTGCTCGAAGCCTTCGCGAGTCAGCGGCGGCTAAGCTAAATGTGGCAGCAAGTGTCAGGCCAAATCAATATACGCTTCCCAGGATTCCTTTGGTGCTATAATCCAGCCTATGGTGGGCACTGACCCTGGGGAGGCCGGCCCTCTTGTTTTCTTGAGCAGTTTTTTCAAAAGCAGCTGCACTTATGGATATGACAGCACTGAGCACAAGCTAATTACCTTAAAAAAAGGCTGAGTTTGTGCTGTAATCCTCTAAGTTCATATCTGAAGTAACACGGGGTAGCGCTCTGGCCTCTGGGGAGTGCAAGACCGATATTAAACTTGAGAGAATGTTCTCTTAATGTGGCTAAAAGTCTAACTGAGGTGCACACTAAATTTATGTGTCAAATATCCCCTTTAGACAGGCTTTTGGTTAACTGTATGACCACACTAGTTCACAAGTTTACTAGTATGGAGTAAATTTTTTTCAGATTTGTGTTAGAGGGGCCCCCAGTGTGTTCCAGCTGATTTCACACATCCCGCTAACTCATAATCTGCCTTAAAATAACAAGAGATAATGCTTATCAGCTACAAAATGTAGAAAAGTCTTTATCAAATCGATTCTACTGATGCAAGATAATAAGATATGATGCATTTAATGTTGTGTTAATATTTGATTTTTTTTTTCAGAGAGGTCACAACTGAAGCTGCATCGGTGTCTTTACAGTGTATCAGTCCACTCTGAGGGATCTGAGGTGTGGGAGGATTTCCAGAACATCACATCTCTCCATGTAAGTGCTACTCACCGACTTATGCCATCAGCCACTCATTAAAAATGTAAAATTAACGTTTTTAAAGTGGAACACGATTCAGTCGGCTGCTCTGAAGTCAGCGGGGCGTGAAACCTTCATCAGAAATGCATTCGGTCGTCCCCACGGCAACTGCACAGGGAAAGGTGCACTGAGTGAAACGAGAGCAGATTGCTTTTATTCTTTATTTAGCGAGTTATTCTAGACAGCGAGTCACAGATGCCCCAGCACTTTACAATCCTTCCTGCTCAATTGAGGCCGATGGTGGAAAATGTTGACGCTGTCATCTGTGGGGAGTCACTCACTGTATCAGTTTGTCAGTAAACGTTGAAATCTCTATCTCGCGGCTGACACTTTTTATATTTATTTCTACACTTCAGTTTTGAGTGTAAAAGGATTATTATTATTGTTACGGTCAGAATGGGTGTTCAGGATTGGTGCCGACATCAGTATGAAGTACGTTCTTCAACACCCCATTTAACCTTGCGTCTCAGGCTTAAATGCATTTCTCTTAATTTATCAGAATGCTGCGTATTCTGGCTTGGCTGATTGAAGTTTTGGACCCAATTTAGATTTGATTTGGAAATATGTGTATAGTATAAATAAAAAATGTAACTCCAGTTATTTATTGGCATTTTGTATTTGCTACTGTATTCAGCAGTTGAATCCGTTGATTCGATTACATGTTCTAAAGTTTCCTACTGACCCAAGGCGTAAATAATTTCCTCTTCCTGTCATCATCAATCATAATTACGTAACTATTCTTCACCTTGGATCAATTTGTGCCATGGAGATCAAACAGCAGTGTTAATGGGCACCCACATTTCTTGTGGTAATGTATATCATGTGGTGGAACCAGTGGCCTCTCAAGCCCCAAGCTCTAGCCCTGTATTGCTGTCTCTGAAGCGGCTTTAGCCCTGCAGCGAAAATGTAAATATATTCTTTGAATATTTCCATTTGGTCGACCATCATTTATTACTATGGCTAGTCCACACACCAAGTTGATATTTGAAATGTTATGTCTTAACATTAGACAGAACATCTAGCTATGAATTAATTGATTTATCTGTTTTTTAAAATGTGGCCATTTTCCTAAATGCTACTGACAAGTGAACAAGCTCTAATCATCATTACTTCAGTCACAACACAAACTGGGCCTTCAAAGGTTTCACCCACGGTGCAATTACATCAAATTAGGCCATAAATGGAGTCAGTCACAGGAGCCTTGTTTTAACCCCTGCTGCCTGTAAACAGGATGTTTCTCACCATCACCAGTAGATTCAGATGAAAGATGGTGGAAAGTGTTTATGAGCAGGTAAAAATGAGATACCTGGCGGACATGTTGACAAAAGATGTGGCTCACACCAAATGACATGTTATATATTCTGCTCATGTTCTATGTGGAGCATGTAGAGTATTAAGTAGTGGACCTTTTAAAAAAGCTTGGCTCCACATATATCATTGAGTGAATTCAGTCTGAAGACCAGTACAAGAATGATTACAGTTGGTATATTAATGCACATATGTCTATTATAATAACAAATAAACAACTTGTACGCTTAACTATTATCAGTTATAATTCTCTCCATGTAGTTAAATGCATTAGATATATACAGACAACTATACATTGATATAGTCCATATTTAGATCAGCTCATGACATTAAACCAGTTGCATGTGGCCTGATGACGCCTGAATGGCATTAGCATGCTCATAGCCAGAAGATGTAACTCTATAGTGTTGAGAAACGCTGTAAAGCTCAACTGAGTCCATCACAGCCCCTTACATAATATGTTTGTAGTTAGCAGTAGACTGTTGTTTCTTGCCTCTTTCTGTAGTTTAAGAGGCAGCTTGTCACTTCAAACTAGCATGATCTAAAATACTACTGGGCAACTGCAATACTAATGCCTTGGAAGTCGTATCCTGCAGTTCTTTGGCTCAAATCAAACCCAGAAAAGCCCAAAGATGCCACAAATGTGTCCAGTTAAAAATGGCTCCTCGTGTAATCCTTTAACATGGCTCCAAGTCTTTATGGAGTTTAGAACAAAGATGATGAAAGTTGTTGATACTTGAAGAAAACCACAGTGGCTCTTTTATCTTACTGACAGTTCTGTCTTTTTATTGTTCAGGTCAGGGTCAAATACATGGGGTGGCTAGAAAGCAAATCATATTGTATAAAAAGTACCATAAAATGTCAAATCCGTCTTGCCCCTCCTTTCCCAACAATGACTAACTGGTTCCTAATTTGCAAATGTGTGGGTGTTAAATGAGGCCTAAGACTCTGATTCCCCCTCTGTACACTGTCTGTGAAATTGTGCAGAGCTGGGTGTAATCATGCAGCATTCTCTGGCACAGACTCCGTGTGGCGGCAGCGAGGCGAAACCTGCAGCCCAGAACTGCTCCACTTAAGGCCCGCTGACGTGAGCCGAACAGACAGGCGAGAGTGGAAAGCCCTCTGGTCATGCAAAATGCAAAAGAAATATGACTTTATTACAGCTCCCTAATGGTGACATAACAATCTGTTCAGCTACTTCCCTTCGAAACGCCAAGCATTTTAAAAGTCACTTTACAGGATGGGATGAGGTTGAAAAAGCCCCAGTCTAACTGACTTAAAATACAATTGGTTTTGAAGTATACTTCTCCTTGTCTCCTACAGCTTTTATCTATTGATAATTGTTGTACATGTGACTCAAGTAAGCCTCCAGACAGCTTTGAGTGACTTGCAGTTAATCTCATCTGCTACATTATGACTGCACATTAAATTAAAATGACACCTGTGCTGTGGGTGTGAAAACTTGTATCTTAAGCCTATGTCCCTTATTAGTGATAAATGAAACATGGATTATTACTGTTTCGTGTTCGCAATTTGACCAAGTGCAACTAAAGCTAGAACAGACATATGTCTTTTCACGCCAGCAGTACATAAGGGTCACCATTTGCCTCTTCATGTATTTTTAACAGAGAACATTTTGCAGTTATCTATTTATGGGTTTCAGAGCTAAATAAAATAAACACTCAGAATGGTGCCTCTTTTGTAGGCTTGTGAAATTAAAGTGGTGAATAAAACATGGCTGAAAGCACCCGTCTCTCACAGTGACTGCTCTCTGACGACACAAGGATCCACAGGCAAGTGATAGTTATGTATAAAAAAGGCTTTGCTTCAACTACAGCTAAATCTGATGTATCTAATGGAAGTTGAACAAACAACTTTGGCATTTGGCATTCACGTGCCCTTTTAATTGTCCTAATTTCTAGGTTAGGTAAACAAGTTAAGTTTAATTGAGCCTGAATGGTAATAAGTACTAAATTATTGGTTTAACATGACTGCGTTCTTAATAAAGACTACATACAGTAGTAACAAAAGTTTTTTCCAGCTAGTGTGGGTCACTCTATGTGGACAATATCACGAGTCTCAAAGTCAGGGACTAGCCTTTCCTGTTACTTTTGGTGATCAACTGAACACTCAAAACAATGAGCAGAGAAGTCCACATTTTTATACAATTTTTAAAGTACATTTTAATATTTTATTAGACAGCAACAGTGATATAGTCAGATAACAGTGTGAGAGAGAGGGGAATGACACTGAGGAAATAGAGCCAAATTCAATCCCAGGTCGCTACAGTACTGTATGTGGGGCACACTCCACCATTGATAGTACAAAAATAGTAAAAGTTGTGTTGCTTATACATAAAGGTCAGTGCTTTGATGAAATACAGTTATACAATTACTGTAGTTCTCTAATCTCCAATCTGTAAGAAGAAGCAAAAGGCTAAATGTTTGTTAGCATTAGAGTCATCTGTGACCTGTGACCTTTGAATCATCTCCGATGATGAGTTGTGTTGACTGCTGTGTTAATAGTGGCTCACTTGATGGCAGACTATATGAATGTCTTTTTAGAGTCACATCAAGACGTCCATGAAATGTTGACCTGGAGCTGCTGTCAGGCTCGATTCACTTTCTAAATGAAATATAACATACAGAGACTTTCTGGCGTTTGCATCTGATACAGTGGGGCATGTGTTTGTGTCTTAAAATATCGTCTGGACTAACATATCTGCAGTGACATACAGGCTGCACTAAGACCACGAAAGTACGAAAGACCTAAATGAAAGCCAACTGTGCATTCACCAAATGTACTTGACATCAGCGCACTAACATGCATATTGTAGTGGGAATATAAATATACTTTAGAACAGTTAGTTCTGTTGCACCATCTGCATGAGCAGATCACTCAGAGCCACTTCATTTGTTTCAGATGAGTGCTCCAAACAGAAAGAGCTGGACTGTTACAAATGGCTTTTCACTGGAGTCTGCAGTGAGGGCCGTTTGCTGGTGAATGGGTCACAGCTCTGGCATTGGGCCACTTTATAGCTCTGAACTGAGCAGTGCACTGTCACAGACGCCTTTAAGAATGGACACACAATACTAATAATAGGTATTTGCCACAGATGACACTGTTTATGCCGCTGCCAAGTCATTGATTTTAAGCTGATGTTTTACTGCTTTGAAAACTTCAACAATTTTAAACGGTAGAGCTTTTCAGGAAAATTAACATGCTCAGACAAGTGTGGCATGTTCATGAAGAGAGGCTGTGTTCAAAATGGCTAATATAGTGCAGGATATATCCTTCCACATTTCTGTTGCATTTATTAAAGGTTACACTGCTGTATTTGTACACTGTGGCCCCAGAAAGTGAACTATGTTGACAGGCACCAAATAAAACAGGATCACTAACTTCATTCTCCTTTTAATACATAGTAGACATAGCAGATTACTTTGGACATGTTGCACACTTTGAGAAGAGCTGAGAAGATGCACCATTTGACATTTTCAGCCTACAGTTATTTGAAGAAAATATTTGTGAATGATGCAGAGCCAGGTTAAGCTGCAGTCATGTCTTTTCGTTTGGGAGTGCCTGTTTCTCCGCAGCTGTGTGTTTATAGTCGTCTTGCTGCGCTGAAGCCTGCTCTGTGTAATGGTTTAAGTAAAGAGCCGCAGGTGCATGTACCTGGCAGGCTGCCACTCAGCTATTAGCCCATATCCACCGATGTCTGTTTAGGGAGTAGTTGTCCTTTTACTGCATCATGCACAGCTTGCCTTGTGTTTCCCTCAACACTGATTGCTCAGTGATATGTATGTTTACGGTGGATAAATTCCCATGCCTGGGCTGTTGCACTTGTGATTTGTGGCTGTCACAGTGGATGAGCTGAGCGATGCACAGCTGCTGATGCCTCGGGGAGCAGCGAACTGGAAGCTCACGCGTCCAATTCAGAAGGAAGCACATTATTACATTTTAGTGGCAGGAGATATGGGTCAGCTTACTGTCCTGTCGCCAATTGTCTGGAAATACACCAGCTGTCAATTAACTGTCACTTCCACCAGACAGTCCCATGCTGAGTCAGCACAAGAGTCACATGACCAACAAATTGATCAGTTGTATTTGTTTTTTGCTGTGTGCTTAACAAGACAAATACTGACTTTGAAAAGCTATCACTTAGTTCTCTACATAATGTTGAGTGTGTGTGTTGTAACCTTAAAGGATTTGGGTGCAATCAGGTCTTTGTGTTATTAGTGTTTTTGTCAATGGTAAAATCATTACACTCTATTTGCAGACTCTCAAATGCAGCTGTTGCATTCAACATGTTGTGTTGGTGAGGAAATGGGACAAAAAGTGTACTGTACTAATGTTTCTTTGAAAGATAGCACACTTTGAGTATCCAAAACTGTAAACAACTCATAAACAATCAGCTCATCATTCAAACTTTAACAATATCAAAAACTACTGAGACCAGCTGATCTCAATTTAGTGTCAGATTTAATACAAAAATATTTTTTCTGATTAAATAAAGAGATCTGCTAACATACACAAGCCAATATTGGCCTGTTCTTTAGATGAAAAGGGTTTTAGTGAGTAACTAATAACCCTGTATCGATCTGAATCCTGCCCCTTGCGAGTGAAACTGATCTGTCTGTATTCACACACATGTAGGAGCTCAACAGAGGCACATCATTGTGCTGCAGCATGGACAGACTCTGCGCCTCCCAGTCACTTGTTCGTCACAGAAACCTCTCTGCGATCTAGTCGATAGTCTTCCATTAAGAGGGGCTTGGCTGTCAAAGCAACCTGTGACCTCCTCTCACCCCCATGGAGCCCACTGGCCTGTGATGTCCGTATCAATATGAATTTAAACCCATTGCACCCATCAGCTGCAATTCCCAGTGTCCATTAGTCTTGCGTATCTGTTTTCCTCAACTTGTATTATTGATTGTGGTGTGTCTTCTGCGCAGAGCGTGTACATTGATCTTAAGAAACGGACGCAGCTTTGTAGGTCGTCTAGATCCTCCACTAAATTCTCAAAAATTTCCATGACCTCTGCCACTCAGCGTGCCATATTACCTCTGATTGTGGCTCATTATTGACTTGATTTGTGTTGTTGTGAGATGTAGTCCTCTAAGGTCAGAGCTTTTCATCCCCGAGGTCACAGGGAAATGACCTGTTGTCATACACTTTGAAACGTGACGGCAAATAGAGTCTGCAATATGCTCCAAGTACCGCAGAGAATAGCTTCACACATCTGTTACTAAAATGTGGCAGCTGTAACTAACATTTAAGTCCTCAAAGCATTAACTTTGTAAGTCTGCTATTGGCCAACATTATTTCAGAATTCCTAAACTGAGCTAGACCATTTTATAGAGCTCAGACCAATAGTCCTATTGAGACTCTCCAGCACTGATCAGTTATGATGGCAAAAGAGTCAACCTTAATATAGATTAAGACCAGTATTTTATTTAATGCACCAGACATATTGGCTGTAACAATGTGTGAAATCAGCCCCATTTTAATTTTGATTGGACAAGAAAAATACAGAAAAAATACAAGAAACATTTCATGACTTTTGTCTCCTTTGTTTAAATAAAAAAGTCAATGCAACTCCAGCTTATCTGGAACTGAAAATACATTAATATGTATGTGACTGAGGACGAGTAGTGTTCTGTCAAAGCAGCTGGTGACTGAGTCAGATGCCTCTAGGTGCTGTGGTCCTCTGTGCGGTTTGCGTCCTGAGTGTGAGGAGCATATGCTGACATTTGTCCCCTCGCTGCTGCAGTGGCAGATGCGCCACTAGGGGGCTTTAGGCATGGCGTCAGATATTCCTTGACACACACGAGCTGCTCCTGAGAGAGCGAGATGGATGACCTTTGGCTTTATTTATGTCACACCGGACCTTTTCATCAGATCCCCTCTTTGTAATCCCTCAGCCCCCATTCAATTTACACAGGCACTCTGTCACTGCAGACCACTAAAGTCGACGAAACAAGTGAATCAATAAGCTCTCTGAAAGGCTGACGCGAGGACCACATCCCCCTGGTCACTATCAGGTTACACTTATAATGAATGGGCTGTTGTTTATGTTGTAAAGTGCAGCGTCACAGCGCCCTTTGAACAAACCACTTTCCTCTTGGAGTTTGGGACGCCACCAGAGACATTTGATTTTACATCAAATCAAGTCTAGAATCTTAAAATAGTTAAAGATTTTAGACTTTGAATTTGCCATAAAGTGCAGTCACATTGGCATGACCATTAATGATGATTTTAGTTATCATTCATGAACAACTGCTGTCACATATTTCTTTCAGTTTCTTGAATTCACCAGTCTTTTTTTGGAAATACTCTTTACTATTAAACCATGTCCAGGCTCCACAAATGCACTATTATTTTGCAATAATGTCTTTTATATAACATTGACCTTTTTACCAAAAAAACCCCCATTGTGCTCGATTGTTTTCCCACACGCATTGTTTCTGTGAAGCCTAAGCAAAACCATATTTAAAGGCTATAGGACTGAAATGAGATCTCAATGCAGGATCAAGTCACAACAATGGTGACAACTGTTGTGAATATCTTTGTTGTGATGTAGTGAATCAATCAAAGACAGAGCTTTTATTAAAGGATTTTCTTGTGGATGGTTCCTTCTACAGGCCCAGATGAACGGGGTCAGTTTGTGATTTCAACTTACTCTCAGCGTTGATTTGTTTCTTTAAAGTTGGTTGTTAATGTCCATTAATCTATTAACCCGTATAGCTAATAATATGTGATAGATACATTGAACCATTGATAAAACTGTTTGTACCGATGTGTCCCTATTTGAGTCGTACACGGTTGTTTTTAGGGCAGTGATGATAAAGGCTGGTCCTGGCAGTTAGGGCGGCTGCTGTGTATTTGTCTCCAGGCATGTCTAACAGTAATTGGGTATAATTATAAACCCATTTGAGAATGCACACAGAAAGCTCAGGGCTAAACAGACTTTAGCGATGTAAAATGAATTATTGGGTTAATTAAACAAGAGTTGAGATGTTCAGGTCCAGTTACGAACAATGCCAGGGCTGAATGATTGATTTCAGGAGTTGTCAGTCCGAGTTAAACAGATGAAAATAAGATATGACAACATGTCAGCTCCTCACAAATGAAAACACGATCCTTTTATATTCTGTTGTTGCTTCCCAATTCATTCAAACATATTTCCAAAGCTTCACACACAGAAGCACACAAGTTGAAAGGATGAAAGGTAAAAAGTGTGAAGAAATGTAGAAGACCTTGATGAAGCAATCTCCTGCAGAGAAGTTAGCACACTTTTTGTTAAAACTTAAATACTTTTCAGTTGAGATCTATAAAACAGTCACTCTTTCCATCAGTCCTAGTTTTGTGGTGTCTTTATGGTTGGCAATGCTACAAAACAACTGTGTAAATTGTACTTGTTTTAAGTTGTGACAAGCCTTTGAATATAGGTTTCTTCTGTACTATTAAGATCTAAAGTAATGTTTAAACTTCAGTCTAATGCACAGTGTCAATATTTTCATGTGAGTGGAATGAGGGAAACTCCTGCCTCAATCATTTAGTGGACCACATTATCAACAACAATTGAACATCAATAATTTAAGACAACAGCGGCCCTCATTGAAACATTGAGCCTGAATGAGAACCATGTGCTGCTTGGAGAGAGATGGTCAAACTGTGCAGTGCGCTGACAGCTCAGCTCATGGCCCTGAGGTGCACATCAGCCCAGAATAACTCTTTGTAGAAACAGTGCTTTTGGCAGTAAGTCAATTGCATGTATTAAACTACGCCACAGCTCTGTCCAGTCATTGATAGCTCTAAATGAGTGCATATGGAGTCTGGGCCCCGGGCGTCGTTTTGATCAGGTTAGGGCTCTAATGGATTTCTCTGGGCCTTTGACAGACTGGGCTGGGGGTGCGGGGGTTGGCCGGTCATTTGAACCTTGTGGTTGCTCTGCAGAGTGCTGAGACGCACAGAGCCGACGCTGCGCTCACAAGTGTCGGACAGCAGCAGAGTCAGGAAGTCTGGCGACTGTAAACTCCACCCGACGCTGCCCGCATCAGCTGCACTCGACACTTGTCATTACCCCCACCTTTTTCTAATTCATCCTGTGTGCAAATATCTATTAATATCATTCTTATACACTTTATAAATATACAAATTCTTAGAGACAGTTCAAGGCTTTTTTTTTCCCCCCACAAATTACATATGTACACAAAAGAAAATTAGACCCTGGAAACCGTTCATTGAGACAGAGCAACAAAATTTGGGGTGAGGTCAGAGTTAAGGGAGACATTGGAAAAATAAAAAGAACTGCAGCTAACTATAATACTAAGAGTCATTAAACCACATCAGAGCTGGTATTGAAAGTAAGTTTTAGAAGCAGAGAGCTATCAGTCAAACAGTCAAGAGGTAAAGTCCAATTTTTTTTTTTACTCTGCACGGAATCAGAGTTTGTGTAAATCTAAAAAGTTGCTTTGTATAGCCTAGCTTTAAACCCGCTTTCAATATTTTTTTTTGTTTGGTGTAATTATACATAATAATTCTGCAGACATGAAACAGGATCAAAATAGAATTTCACTTTTTGACGACTTGACTACTGCATTTTACCATTTACCTTAAACCTAAACTCCTTGACTAATGACCGTCCATTTGGCTGGTGTATAGTCCGCTGGTCCACCGCCGTCTGAAACCCTTTGAACACACACAGGCTGACTTCTTCTGACTGGATAAAATATCATGAGATGCCAGAAAATATATTTTCTCCATTTGTTGCAAAGCTGAGGCATCCATTACTGGCTGAACACTCAGAAACAGAGATGTCTATTTGAATGTTGAGCTATTCAGCCATCTGCCTAAAGTCAGAACACACCAGAATATACACTGAAATATATTAATATAAACCAATAAAATGTTGAATCACTGACATCCAGATAACAGGGTTAATACAGTCAAAGTAGCAATCACAAAGTTAACGTCAGTGTTTTGCTGGAGTCTCTTATTATGTGAACCTGTCCTTAAAGGGTATCATTATTGTCCCTTATGTGTTCCATAGTGCACTGGAGAAAAGACTGTAAATAACCACTGGGTCTATAGTGTAATAATGAGCTACAGTACACTGCAGATGTATATGTTCTAGACAGAACGCAGCGGAGGAAGCAGTGATTGTAAGTCAGCCTGTAAGTGGTTGAGTGCACAGGTTAATAGCGTCAGGCCTTGAGCCGCTCTGACAGGGCCAGAGCAGTCAGAGGCTGCAGCTATGAACGGGGAAGTGACCCGGAAACAAGCCGGGCCTTTTAGGAAAAACCTTTACACAAGCACTGACGCAAATGTATATTTGTCTTTGTGAGACATACGCTCTCTGTAACAACAGCGAGAAACATGATCACATGTAAGCCCTAATGAAACACTTTTAAAACTTCTAAAACTGTTTTAATATACAGTGTTTACTAATATCTACTACTTACTACTGTTGAACATGGAAATAACAAAAACGGCACCAAAAAGTTTTTTTGTTTTCTTTCCATAGAATATATATCTTACAAGTTGTCTTATGTTTCTCTAACTGTAATTCTCTTAAAGTGGCTTCTTATTTTTTTTTTTTTTTTTTTGTGAATCATAGAAATCTTTTTTTTTTTTTTACTTGATGTGCTTTATGTTTAGAAATGGTTGAGGTAGACTTAAAAAACAAAAACAAAACTCTTTGCTCCATTAAACTGAAGCTGTCAAACAGACCCTTAAGTTTTAATATACAGGCCATAGTTTGTCACAAAAATACAGGGAAAAAAACATGTCAAGGTATGTTTTTAAATGGTTTTAAATATATTTTAGGTATTCAGCTCTGTCCTGCTGCCTTTAAACTGTTCTCATTTAAAATGTATTATTTGAACAATGGAGAAAACCTGGTTCAATGGAGCGTATCACAAGGCCTCCTGTCTTACTAGTATTTTTCTTCAAAACCCTGTCAAAAGTACTTTCCCACGACTTACTCACTCATATGCAAACCTCATATTTAATTAAAGCTGCCATTGCTTTATTTTATTTTTTCAATTCACCTTGTAATTTTAAACGTCAGTCCTCCCATTTGTAGTATTTGACCGACTGCGCGCGTTCCCGACAAAAACAGACGAGAAGAAATTGAACTGCGGCTTCCACCAAGTCACGTTACGATCAAAAGGCAATCGCATATGTGACTTTTATTGTAAAAAGCATGATTGTCATGATATACTCACTGTATTTACAGCTGAACAACAGTCTGTAGAAAGGTCAAGTGAAAAACAGCTGGACATCGATAAGGCCTTGACCCAGTCCCGCTCCAGACCCTCACTGGACAAAACAAACTCCTCAGAGCTACATTCAATAATAATAATAATAATAATAATAATAATAATAATAATAATAATAATAATAATATAATGGGGAGGTATAAAAGTGGCACATGCATGTTGTCTGTGATGATATGGCGTCAGATTAAATCGATGCTAAAGAAAAAAACAGGCCTCGAGGCAGAAGAAATAAAAAGTCCACGCGCAGACACCATCCGGTCCCGTGCTCCCACTCAGTCACCGATCCGCGTCCACGAGCCCGTAGCACGTGCCGCCGTGGGAGAAGTAGACGTAGGGCGCAGCGTGGTGCGCGGGGAACGCCACGGGGAAGGGCACGGGCAGCAGGCAGCCACCGAGCACGCGGCTGTCCTTGTACGCAGTCTGTGCGTGCGCGTGCTTGTCCTCCAGGTCCGAGGACAGCTGCCGTTTGAGTTTGTTGCGCCGGTTTTGGAACCAGATCTTGACCTGGGTCTCGGTGAGTTGCAGCGAGCTCGCGAGACACGCGCGCTCGGAGCTGCTCAGGTAACGCTTCAGGTCAAACGTGGCCTCGAGCTGAAAGATCTGCCGCTTTGAGAAGATGGTGCGCGTCTTCTTCTTCACCGGAGCTTTGGGCTCCACCGCGGCCCGCTCCTCTTCGGGGTCTCCTGTCCCGGGACACGAGGAGCTGGTGTCCCCGCGCTCCGTCTGTGCTGCGTTTGGAAAAAGACGAAAGGTATTTGGTCTCAAAATGTTCCAAAGTCCCAGCTGTTCAATATTTGAATGAAAGCATCACTGCTGTTCACGGATTAGTGAAGTTTTTAGCAGCAGTATATTCCAAGTTTTCAAACGATTAAAAAAGAACCATTGACAGGACTCACCTGTGTCCCGTCTCCTCTGGACGTCTGGCTGCTCGTGCCCCCGCTCCAACTCTGGACAGCCATGTTTCCTCTCGTGCTGCTTCAGGTTGAGGATGTGGTCGATGGTGAACGTGAGCTCTTTGCTCGTGTTCCCGGGCATGTCATCGGCTCCTGCGTCAGTCCCCAAACTCCACGGCGTCCGCGCGCTCCTAGCACCATCCCTCCTCGGCCCAGACTAGAGCTGCTCACCGCGCGCGCCCCAAACACAGCGGGTTAGCGCCTTCTGATTGGTGGGGCGCTGGGGGCAGTTGAGGGCGGGATATGGCGCACGTCTGGCTGCCATATTGCTCCTTAAACGCAAAACACGCGAGATTTTTGCATTGACCAAGGAACACTTGAAGACGCAGGGATGGTACAGGAAAATGCGCATCCTTCATTTACATGAGTCTGCACTTTAACAGTTGACATAAATAATTTTAACTCGAATTTCTGACCATTTTCTTTCCAAAACCATTGTTTCAGATACTTACTACCAAATAGTTCTTTTTTTACTGAGAGCAGCAGCATTGTCTGAGGAATTACAGAACATTTTGTGCATACTTTTTATTCACATCATATCAGTGTACAAAAGTGTGTACTAAATTCTTTTAAATTATAGGTGTCATTGAGCTCAGACTAACTCAGGCTAATCAAAACACACACCAACATCCAAATGCCTTTTAATAAACACATCTTTTCTGTAGAGATGGTCATAGATACAATGCATGTTCAAGTTTGAATAAACATCACAAAATAGAGCTCTACTTGTGAAAATGAATCTGTGGCTTATAAAAGATAATAAATCTGGTCCTAGAACTGGTCTAAAGCCTTGTTTATGAAGTCCCTTGGTTAAAGGGTCTTCGAGTCACACCAGGCTGGCCATCTGCGGTGTGATGAAGGACACTGGTGGGGTGAAGGGGCCACTCAGTGGATAGTTAATGGAGCTGGAGAAGCCCAGTACCGTTGGTGACACTTGGGGTAGTGTCATGGATGCGGTGTTTTCGCGATACAACACAGGAACCCTGACCATCCTCTGTGCAGCAAAGGAGACTCCGGCGCTGGCCTCCATGTCGGCCGCAATCTGTCTTTTCCACTTGTTCCTGCGGTTTTGGAACCAGATTTTGACCTGGGTCTCTGTAAGCTGCAGCGCTGCAGCCAGACCCGCTCTCTCCGAGCTGCTCAGGTACCGCTTCAGGTCGAATGTGGACTCCAGCTGGAAAACCTGGCTCCGGCTGAAGACTGTCCGTGTCTTCTTCTTCCTCGCCACTTTCACATCCCCTGAAAAAGACACACAGTTTTATCTGACCGAAGGGATTACAATTACGAAATGTGTGTGAAGTGCAACAGCTTTAATTTAAAGAACAAAACTATGTTCTACGTTCATTGACATTTTATATAGTCTTGTCTGAAGATAAACAGAGCAAGCCAACATTCTTAGTACTGGTGCTGACATTGTCATTTGTCTTATTTTGTCAATATTAAACTACATTGTTCATTCTTACTCATGTTGAGGAGTCAAACACCAGACTGTAATTATTTATGTCACCATGTGAGTAATCAGCAGAAGAAACAAGCATTTTTTACCAAATATTTAGTTACTAAAACATATTAATCTTCATCTTTAACACATTTGGTATTTCTAATGTAATAACGGTGACACTCTGAAATACTTTTAATCTCCTATAATGAGATCAAGCCTGTAGACTTTGGAAAGCTTGGTGTCTCAGTCATGCACTGGACCCATAAACCATGTACTTTAATTATTTAAGACGTCCTTCCCCTCTCCAAATGTATCTATTTGATTCACCGCATTTTTTTTTCCAAGACTACACTATTTTTATCCAAGTAATGCTAAAGCACCTCTGGAGGATGCACTCCTGATCCCAGAATGAGCTCACCTGTGTCTAGGCTGTCCTCTCTGGAGAAGCAGGGCGAGCGCGCATCCTCGTCCTCCCTGTCGTCAGTGAACCTGTCTCCTCCTTTCTCCTCGGGCCCGTCGCTGTCCTCCGGTTGTCTCGTTCCTGCCGAACTATCCCCGTCTGTGCCTTCATCCCACAGAAGGCTGGCTTGGTGTTGCGGACCTGTGAGAAACACATTGTGCATTAGACTCACGACGCTTCAAGCCTTGTCTATAGTTGGAGAGTGGGGCCTGTGTGCAGACGCCAAACAACTCTTGGGTCGGAGGAGTTGTTGTTTTACGCTCGGCCAAGCAACTGTGAAACGTGCCTCATCCCACGCCTGTCAATGTCTGTGCACATTGCGTGAGAAATTGATCAAAACCACCAGTGTTTTTGCTTTGAGGATTACGTGCTAAATAACGCGATCCTAATTGCGTGACAACTTTTACTTGTTTACAAAATTGATGTACACATTTGATTACAGTTTGTTTGTGGTTAGAGCTAAAACAGTAGGGGTTATCTTAATCCAGATTATCCCACAGATAAGAAAGTTCAACCCAAACCGAGAGGTCGAACAAAGATAGGTCACGTTTAGGTTACAACTCTATCTCCATCTTTCACATTACGAACATGATCTCGAGTCTCACTAAAGCGGTTTCTCACTTGTTTTAGTCCCGTGTGGTGTGCTGGGAGACGTCTCCTCCAGACGCTCCGTGTCCATCTCCAGACAGACCCCTGTGCCATGCTCCATGAACCCGGGAGTCTCCACTCTCTCCTCTCGCTGCTCGACTGAAGCCCTTCTGTTCGGAGTCCCCAGTAGGTTGTCAATAAAGAAAGATGTAGCTCTCGGTGAGGGACCCTGCTTTGACCTCGACACTTTGTTGTCCAGCATCATGAGGGTCTATGTCCAAAGTCTTCTTACGCCTTTTAAAATGTCTAAGGTCTCCCAACAATGAATTATTCCAGCAAACACGTCTTGTTTTCAGAGCGAAATGCCCTCTCCTCTGCGTTAAACATCCCGTCGCCCGCTGTGGCACAGAGCTCGACACTCTCTAATCCACACAATAAGTCGAGGTGGTTTGAAGTGCAGGCAGGAAGCGATGAGATTTACTTGAGAAAACTAGACGGCGTCTCGTCCTGAGCCACTCTTGTAGTCTGCGAGAGGCTGCCTGGAGGGAGCGAGAGATGCTGTATTTAGGTCAGCCAGACTCCGGCAGCGCGGAGATGCACTGTTGTCCTCAGGGCTGGGGATGGAGAGGCTTCATGAGGAATGGCACAGTACCGCCTATTGGCTGCATCTGTTTATGCACACTCTGCATTTTCACTCTGCAACTTCGAAACTAACCGAAAAAAGTCATAGGCTTCTTCATTTGTAACTAGTTTAAGATTAAACACGTGGAAAACCTAAATTATAAATTATACTAACTAATAGTAATAATAAGTTTGTCATTCAACCACACTTGATTTATTGATTTGTTTTGAGCTAAGCTATTTGTTGATGTTGTACCATCTGAAGTGTGTTGAAACTAAGGGAAACACAGTGTTGCCAGAGTCTAAATTACAGTGTAATTTTTACTTTTAATTTCCTATTGAAGGCAAAAATTGTATGGTTATGCAGTAAAATTGACCTGTGGGGCCTAAAAGTAGCCCTCATTTGCCCTAAGGGCATGTAAGGTTGCAGCCTGACAGTATGTCTCAGCTTAACATGAGTAAATGAGTGCTAGAGCTGGAAAATGTTTAGTCAGCTTTGAAACTGTGAACAGCAGAGTATAACAGCGCTGCGTTTGGAGTAGTAATAGGATTGAAACTATGAAAAGGTTACTTTCATCTGTAAGAGGCCTTGGAGAAATGGTCAGAACATTCCAGGCGGCATGTTGTTCAGCCTCATTAAATGCTAGTCATTCTGCTCTGCTCTCATGGACATATGACACAACACTGCAAAACATAAAGGAAATATGCCAGAAAGAAACCGCTGAAGGCAGCTAGTCTTACATTTTAGAACGAAAAAACAGCAAAAAGGAATCTCTCGTAATTGTTCTCTATTGTGTCACTAAATTAACTTTAATAAAGCCGGTTTGTAGTAATAGCTTATCAGCCTAATGCTCTGGATCCTGTTGTAGAGCAAATGCCTGCACACATATTTAATGAATGGACTAAAGAAACCTGTAGGACTTACATGTAAACTCATTCATTAACATTTAATTTAGATCATCATTAGGAGATGTTTTCTATTCAATAAATACAACATACAAAAAACAAACGAAATGTTTTTCTTTGTAATTTATCCAATGTATATACCCTATAACTCCTTGTCTTATAATGTAAAGAATGTTGTGCTAAAATTAATAAAAATAGATCAATATGTTGTTAAACTTAAAACCTAAAGTCAAAATGTCCAGCCAACATTTTTGTCTCTGTGGCACGTCTCTGTGCGTAACATAAAATGTAAGGCCTTAACTCCTGGAGGAGTTACCATAGTGTTAAATTCTATTATTCAGTGTTTTATCAAAATAAATGCATTTTACATTATGTAAAAGACAGTAATTATCATGCAATACATTATTTGGGGTAAATTATTTGGGCCAAACTGTGATCCCCATCTCATTTTACATATTCTCAAAAAACATTGAGCTTTCTGTCTGGATGAAGATGTGGGTTTATTTGAATTTGATGCCAGCATGACATTTTTGTTCTCTTCTTTTTAAAACAATAATTACGATAAACATGTTTTTGTGTGTGTGAGGTGACAACAGCTCCCTAGGACTAATGTCTGCCTCCTGCCTCTCACTCATGGTTGTCCAGAATCTGACCGGGGCATGTTGAGGATCTCCTAATTACTGATGGCATTGTGGCTTTTGGGCTCCATATGATGCAATGGACGACCCACTGTGAAAGAACCGAGGACATGAGAAGAAGTTTACACTGGTCATATAACTCCAGTCCAGTGCTATTTATTAATTTGACTTTTACTCTGTCAAAGGTTAATGTTGTCTCCATTTACAACAAAAATGATGGTAATAAATAAATACAATTACAATGTAAATATTTGTCATATAATTGTATGGAGATAATTATTATTACATAAATTGAATTTTTTTTTTAAACATTTTCTCTATACATATAATTCCATGTGGGGTTACTTGCATTTCCATCTGATATTGCATCAGATTGAGCAAGTCTTTAACACCATAAACAAAAATATGGATACCTTTTTTCTAAATATTTTGTCTCTTTTTGCATCCATCTTTAATCAAATAAAGAGCATGTAGGATCTCCTCTTGAGAAACCATGCACTCTAAACCTTGTGTCCCACATCTCATTTATAACAAACGACAGAGCGTCTAATCCAGCTGGGATTAATCCTTTAATGTATAGCTTTATCGTCCCATATGAAATCTGAGAGTCTGTCGGGAATCCTTCACATCACTATGGCCATAATGGGCCACTATAACAACGCAGGCTGCTGAGGTCAATGCCACGGCCCAGAATTCAATAGTGTATACGAGGCCAGTGAGGTGCAGACGTCCCACACAGGGGCAGCCGACCAGAAAGCCCCTTTACGCCACATTGAGCCAGGGGCTATTGACCAATCAGCCTTTCCTACCCCATGTCTCCATCTTCCTGCTTCTCCTTTTACAGGACACTCCGAGATGAGATTTGAAACATGGCGTTTCCCCGCGGGCTGATGTCAAACAGGTCGTGGTTGGAGCAGCATGAAAACAGACCCCCAGACTCCCGCTGTCACCTCTCAGACCTGCTTCTTAATCTGCATTTTATACCTGCTCCCAAACAACAAAAAGAACACTCCAGATTACAACCATTGAATCTGACACATACTTCTCCTGCTTAATCCCTATTAGCCCTCACCCCACTGCACCCAGAGCCCAGTTGTGTTGGGACAGACCAAAAGCCATTCTGGGAGCTCTTGAGTTTATTGAACACATTTAGAAAAACTTCAGTGTGCACAAAAGGCCTGTTGACAAAGTTTGTTTAGTTTGAATTTTCTTTAAAAGAGCCTCAGAAGAGAACGCATTCACATTCATTGTGGAATAAACGATTAATTCCTGTTTGTTTAACCCCTGCACGGCAAATTAACCCCTGTTCGAGCTGGTTTGTCAGATCAGCACAGAAGGGGAAAAGCTTCATCTTAAAATGGGTTCATGTCCTTAATAATCCCAGTAATGTTGTCTTCTCAAAAGCACAACAAATGTAACCCATGAAATCTTATATTTCTCCTTTTCTGTCTATTGGCGCATTCCCACGTAAACATGTTAAAGTGATCAATGTTAATCACAACAGATAAGTGCCATGGCCAGCAGGTACCATACACCTCCACAGGAAGCACGTTGTGACCCTTGGGGGCCGGGAGCCGAGCTGCACTTGTGATGGATTACAGGCCCACCACAAAGACGAGGCCCAGGCTTATGGGACATCAGATCAATGAAAAAACATCAGCCTCCCACTAATACCACTAATGTCTTTAGTTGTTCCAGGAACCAGGGTCAAATGTGAGCTCATTATTAAGATGATTTTAGCTGCAAGTGTACAAATAGTTGTGGTTACACTATTAACAATGCATATAAAACCTTTCAAAGTGAACTCAATCCAAAAATATCCATACACTCAATATGACCCGAGGCGACGAGGCTCCAGAAAAGCACAGAAACAGAAATAAATGTTAGCTGTGAAAAGCAAAGGGGGCCAATGAGCATAAAGAAAAAGGAATCGCGTGAGAAAGAAGCGGCCGAGACTCAAGGTAGCGGCGAGTGCACTGGCCCCAGGTCAAAGCACTTCTGTCATATTAGCTTACACACAGTCTCCATAGTTTTCAATAAATCATGGCCCAGAAGGAGAGCTGGCAGTGACGGGCTCCGAGAGGTGCAGCCCGCCTGGACTACACACAATCGAGAAAACTTCTGCTATCTGACCCACTAACACGGGCTCAGAGTGATAGATTCAGAAAATAACCCTTTAGTGTTTTTTAAATTAAGATTTTGGGAAAGAATTTAGGGAAAACAAGGAAAGCTAAAAAGTAGAAGAAAATTTCACCCAACATTAAGTTTTTGATGTTATTCAACTCAGTAAAGAGCATAGAGTCATATCTCAAACGACAATAAACAAAATACAACAGACCCCACCCACTGAGTTAAAAAAAATACTCTTAAATCTAATACAGTTTTGGTTTAGCAGAGAGAGATTTATAATGTTAATGTGTATTTGTTAACATTCATGCTACTGAACACTCTGTAGGATTAATGGTGATGAGTGTTTGAATATAAAACCATAATAAAGCCATAACAATTAATAAATCACTATATACTATAATAAATCACTTTACAATGTGCATTTTTTTAACATAAAAGTGGTGCTATAGCAATAATAACTTAATAATGATTTAATGGCAAAATTAACGACAGCTTTACTAATAATTAGTTCCTGTTTTTAGCTGGTTGTATGAGTTGAATGTTAAACTGGGGCCTGAAGTGTAGCGTCCAGTTTAAACATAAATGCAGGTTCGGGCCGATAAAACTCAGAGGGACATGAAAGAGTCCACTCTGATGTTTGCTGCGGGACACGTCTCCACGCACACGCCCGGGTCATTTCCTCGTCACGCAAACCACGTGGACCGAGATATATGCGTTTGTGGTGACGGGATTTCTTATCGATGTTTGTGAACTACCATCACTATGTTTGTGATTTATAAAAAATAATAATAACAATGAATATTTATTCCCAAGCGCAAAATAAGTTATATGACTCACAGGAGAGAAATAGAATGAGGTGAATGTCCTGTAGCTGTAGCCTATACCTGTGCTATTAATAAACAATACTTCAAAAAATAAAAAATAAATCCTAAATTCTGTTCATTATGAGCAAAATTTAAAACTGTTTTAAAACTATAAATACAACAGTGAGCTGTGTTATTTACGGACAATGAAGCCTAGATTTACAAAAGATGTGGCATTTAATTGCTCACTAGATAATCAGAAATTTGACAGTTTTAGCCTTTAAATCTAAAGTATTATAACAATCATTTTGAGAAACGGGCTTTTTTATTTTAATCAGCCTGAATACAATTAAATATTATGTTTGTGCAGAATAAATTCAAGTTTTCCTTTAAGCCACTTGTCATGCGCAGTGAATGTCCTAATGCCTTAGTCTTCAGGCCTACAATATTAGCCCAATATTACCCAAGCTAAAACTAAATTTGAAATAGCTAATACATGACCAGCCTAAACAATGAGACAGTTTTCGTGACACTAAAAACAAAACACGTTCAAACTTTTTCAAAACAAACAAAAAACATAAAAAAAATAACATTATTAAGCCTCGTTTGAATATATTATCATAATTAGCAAAGTTTTAATCGCTGCGTCGTGTGAAAATGAATAGCATAGCGCACGCTCAACTAGTTTTTGTAACTCCGTCTTCTCCATTTCAAACACTTAAATAACAATTTAAACATGGGTTACATTTTGCCTATTAGCCTGCATTTTGTACACTTCATGAAGGAAACTCCCCTCTCTGTGAAAGTGTAGTTTTTTTTAGTGCTGGTATAAAACTAAAGTTCACTACCTTTTTATTGTAATTCCAGATTCAGGGCAATGCATTTAATATTCTCCGTAAAAGACACATTTTTCCACTTTTCTGTGGGCCTCCTATTTCACGTCGAAGTTCTATACAGTTTTCCCATAGAGAGTTTGTGAAAAGGTCTGCCATGCCCTTAGGAGTTTTTAAAAAAGCAGAAAATTATTTTGTATTAAAATTCGTCTTCGTGATGTGGAAACACGACAGAGAGCACTTTGATTCCGCTCGCTGTTCGTGATAAATACTGCTCTGGACTCTTTCATTGTTGCACCGAGAGAGAAAAGAAATGACAACGGAGACATTTTCCCGCGTATCACATTTATTTACTTTGATTGCTTCGTTTGATGAGTTTTGTCTGCGCTTTACCACCAGAAAACCGCCAAAACACGCCTGGAACCTGGCACAATGTCCTTATTTGAGATTGAACAGACAACCTGAAGTACCGCAGTGAGCCACACGAGGGCAGTAGTTTCCACAGACCGGTGTTATGACATGTGTGACGTGTATGCCTGCTGAATAATTACTATTAACTATTAATGTGGATGAAATAATGGCTTCTAAAAATGACAGTGTTGGTTGTTTACACTTTTGACAAATGCAGTGTTATTTGTCTCAAAGGGAGTCAGATTTTATCACCATTTTTGTAACATGGAATTATACAGCACTTTGTGAATCAAAAGTAGCTTCCTGACTTAGCCAAAATCATTAGGACAGAATTGGAGGTGGAATAAAAAAGCAACGTACTTATAGAATCATTTTATTTATTTGTTTTCTTATATTTACATTATTTACTCTAAAAGTTATAGTCTAAATTGGGTTTTTCATCTCCAGTCAAGACCATTTTTTAAAGTTTTGTCTCAGACTTACACTCTGTACTTAGTCTTGTCTTAGTCTCAGACATAAAGGTCTCCAGTTTTTAAATCAAGACCTGCCAGGACCACAGATGGTTTATTGGTGCACATTATTCTTAAGATTATGACAATGTTATCATTTTATCTTAATATAAAAACCTCTCATCTAAAACCTCCATCCTTCTCCAGACGCTATACACTTGGTCTAACTGTAGACTGGACTTGGACTGATTTTGTCCTGAACTATTCTAATGTACAGTATTACACAATGCTCTTGGACTTGACTTACACTCAATCCTTTAAAGTCTCGGTCTTAATGCACTCAGTGGTCCTGACTACAACACATTTAAACTATATTAGCACCTAATTTGTTGCACAGAAACATATTTTTGTTATTCAGATTAGATTTTGAGACCACATTCACAGACACTGGACACTTTGTTAATATTTTATAGTTTATATTTTACACCTCATATATCTCATGTGAACTAATTTGATTTTATGTACCAGAGCATGTTTGTATTTGTATAATTTTGTCACTTGATGGCAGTGTTACCCTTCAGTGAACCAATGCCGGGTCTGTGTGTTAATATAGGAGCTTTGGACAAACCTTTTCCAGAATTATAAGTGTGTGGGTTTTTTTTTTTTTAATCATAGATGAGTTTATTATCCTGTAGCTGGAGCCATGCAGTAAAGAGTTTTATATTCAAAGGATGTAACATCTCCAAGAAAGCAGAGTTTGATATTTGAGACTTATTAGAAACGTAAATGCTCCCTGGACTGACCACATCTGACTGTGACACAGTAGTTTAATATGGTCTAATGACTTTTATCACCCTGCCTTTCACAGAGGGCACAGTTAGTATGCACCTATGGCGCGCTGTGGACTGCACTCATGGGTATCCCCCTCTCCCACTAAAGCTCTTGTGTTCACCCCAGAGCTAATCAATGCGGGCTCATTAATAGATAATTTACTTTGAGAGAAAATAGGAAGGCTTCATTTATCAAGTAGATTGTATGAGCTGCCACTGAACAGAATGAAACAGGCTGTTTTTCCACATTATATCATTACATCTGTGAGCATAAAATATCACGGTGCTAATGTTTATAGAGCTTTTTTTTATTCTGAATTAAGTTATTGCTGAAATTGATAAAGAAGACAACAAAGTGTCACGGCAGTTACACAGTTTTCTCAGGCATTGTGTCGTTGATTACACAGTTATCGCTTCGTCTAATAATGACACCCAAGACACATTAAGGATAATGGCCCTTAATGACTTTTTGATGTTCTTGTCTCGCTCCCATTACTTCCACCGCAGCATCAGGCCATAAACGTCATGTGGAAGCTATGATATAGACACGGCATTTACATGGAATTGTAAGAATGTTTTAGTTGATGTAAAAACGCCACGTACAAAGGAGAATGAATGAGAAGGTTATCATTTTATCTTGCCTTTAACTCTTCATCCTTCACCAAACGCTAACCCCTCTATGAGTTTGGGCTGATTTAATAACTTTTACAATGAAGGGAGTTTGCAGCAGCGTATGTAAAAGTACATCAGGACTTTTATTTACATACGTTTACATTGGTCACTCCCAAACTCGTGCAGGATTTAAATTAGGAGGATTTCGTGGGCCACGGCTGCACAAATCATCATCACTCGAGGTCATTGTTGTCCACTCAGCTGTGACTAATCACTCCATGTCAGGATAAAGACAGGCTAAATCCCCGAGCTGTCACTGAACACACCAGCAGACCTTTGACAGAGAGGCCTGTGGATTCATAGTGCTGCCTTTAGCTGGGTGAATTAGGGCCCCAGAATGGTAGAAGAACGGCCCCTGTACCTGCACTCAGCGAGGCTTTTCTCTCACGGCACATCAAATCAAATTAGAGCTTATTACGGAGCTTAGGCTCAGAGCATCTCCTGTCATACACGGCAAAGCAAATAAATATTAGTACGAGGCCATGTCCCTGAGGAGAAAAACACTTCTATCACAATGTTAATGAGTGTGACTGTGCTTTCAGATGACTTTTAGAAATGAGCGTGCGGGTGGCAGCAGTCAGGATCCAGTTTCTGGGAATCCAGCTCGAAGCGGCCATTTGCATCGCCTCCAGCCGCCCTTCTTCAGCGTCCCAGGCATTGTTGCAGATGTGAGAAATCGTCTCATTCTCCGGCACAAATCATCTTATTTAACAAGACACTGACGCAGTAGAGCACAGAATGGCATCAGCCTCCTCTGCAGACAAACCAACCTTGAAATGTGTAGTCAGCAGTCAGCTTCACACACTGCAGGCTTTGAACGTGTTTGCATTTGAATAGTCATTTAATTTTCAAGTGGATTAACTCTTTTCAAAAAACCCTGTCTAGTTTTTTAAAGGCTGCTCGGATACATCCATCTATTCATGAACAGAACTGAGATAGGAGTGTTTACTTTTTTATTGAAATAAGCGTTAGTGGTGTTTTACTGAATGTTATAAGGTGATCTGCCCTCCGTGTTTTGTACTTTTCTTCCAGTTAGTTTCCTTTGTGTATTTATACAGTCTGCTACTGCATTAGACATCACACGCCTTGGGTTACAACACCTCTCCTCCGAACTACTTTACATTAGAAACTTTTTCAGTCCATCCCGGCCGCATCAGTCCTGTTCAGGGTTGATATGTGCCGAACACAATAGCTCTGTGGCCTTTGCCTCTTTTACCAGAGTCCCAGATGGTGCTCCTCTGCTCATTGCGATAGTTTCATTCTGCTAATGGAGGGAGTGGGTCTTGGCCAGCTGCAGCCTGCCCTCAGTGGAGCGCCATCACCTGCCTTAAACCCAGTGCCCACTCTTGCCTAAAAACTCCTCCCAGTGCAGTTTGAATATTGGTATGCAACACAGTCAGGATTTTACTAAAAAAGAGGAATATCTAGATTCATGGTGAACGTTTCTATTGAGATCTTTTTTCCCCTTAACACCTGTTACAGCACTTGCAGTCTGTCGAGGATTGAATTGCCTCCACTCTAATGGCTTTTCTCTGAACTATTGTTTACTGGTTGATTCGAATGGCAAAGAGATGACCTTGCTCTCAGTCAGTAGAAGGGCCGCTGCTAATAGCTTCACTCATGCCTTTTTTGTTGAAGAATGCAGAATTTCCCAGTAACGATTTATAGTTTGTTCTCATTGTTGTACTATTTGGATGAGGTCTTCAGATTTAACAAATGTGGGCCCTTTCCATGAAGGATGCCATGATGGGACAGAAGGAGTGGTTTTAGGAGTGTTCTCTATATCCACACCCCTTACTTCCACTTTGTCTTGCCTTACAGCTGTCCTAAATGTCGCTTTAAGAACATCCACAGACATTTAAGACATTCAGAAATGTCTGAGACACTCTCTGATTGTTTGCAGCTGAATAACAGACCACATTAGCAATTTAAATCTGTGACTCTGCAATCTCCAGTCGTGACTGTAATAGTTTTCACTGATTTCCTCCCCTCTAAGTCTTCAGCCTGTTTTCTCCTACTCTTTTCAGCAGTGCCCTCCTGTCCTCACCTTTGCATTGTTAGCGTGGGCCTTACAATATCCATGAAGGTATTATGACATGACAGATTGTACAGTACGGTAACCATGTTCCTGTGGTGAGCAATCTCCTTTGTTGAGCAAACACTGCCCTTCGTTAGTTTAGACCTTTGCAGGAAGCTCTCAGTGAGGCGTGTGGATTTGCAGAGATAACCTCTACGGCTGCCACAGGTGCACAAATAATAGCGGTTCTTCAGAGGCCACCAAATATAAAAACCCCACATTAGCTTAGATCTCAAATGGAGCACAGGCTTCCCCTTGGAAACGGTGGAAAACCTGATGGTTGCACTCAAAAAGCAAGAATAGAGCTTTTACTGCTAATTGACAAGCTGGCATGCTCTGATGTGGCCTTTATTTTTGCGTGAATATAAAACATTAATAATCAGAAATGAGACACACTTATGTGTGATTAGCTTGAAGACTGATTAAAGTGAGATTGTCTTCATTGACTCAGAAAGCGTCCCAATCAGCTGATGACATCACTGATAGCCATTAGCTGCAGTATTGATCAGCTTAAACAGTTCATTTAAGAGAGAGGCAGAGAACAATCAGACAGACTCTAAACAAGAGATTGTGTTAAAAATAGACAACGATGTACAGTGTAGGGCCTGATCTATGCAACAGACATCCTCTTGTTGATCATTTCAGACGGCGTTCCCATCACATCTCAGCACTCAGCCTGTAATACAATAACCCGTGTTTTCTCTTTATGGCTCTTGTCGATTTTTATGGGGATTATTCCTTTGTAATGGCTCCTAGTTTATCGGAGCAGTTCACTGGAGATGCCGTTAAAAAGGCTTTAGATGAGTAAATCTAATTTCACTTATTGTGAATTGTTGCCGTTCAAGGTTATAGAAGCTGTTTGTTCTCCAGTGACTACCCTGTTAGATGTGCTCACTAAAATGCAACATTAACAAGACACTAAACAAGACACTAAATAACTCTTTTTCACATTAAAGGACAGTACACTGGTTTCTCTGGAGAAACACATCGGACTGGTACATTAATGCGGTGTTTTGAAGATCACACAACATCTCTGCAGCCTGGCACTGTCATCAAACAGAGCTCCGTTGGTCGTGATTAAGGGACTCATTTGTCCGGGCCGCTCCGTCTGCTAAGTTTCAGCCCTCTGACTAATTAAGGAGGTGGGGAGCATTGAGCACTGGCCGGCCCGGGGCGCTCACTCTTACTTTCATGCTTCAGTGAACAAGTTGTTTCCATATGGATTCTAATGTGTGGAGGATTTGTTACCTTCTTCATGGTACGCTTCATAGAAATTGCGACTGATGTTGAAATTATTCACTAGATTTATTGAAAGGGGAAGTTCCTGTTGAGGGGAAACGGCTAATGTAATTATTACCTGATGTAGTCTTCCAAAAAGTAAGGTCATTTTGAACTTTTGTGATGAGCTAAAATCTAATTTCTTTCTTTTTCTTTCAGCGACTCATGGCAGTGAACAGGTGCAAGCCCAAAACAGAACAGACATATTTTGCATTAAAAATGTGTAAGATTTTGGACTAGATCTGCAAAGCAGCTTGAAAGGTACGCTAAGTAAAAGAAACAGCAGGAGCACGCCGAATTGTTTAGTGACTGACAGCGACAATGTGAATTCAGAAACTATTATCTCCGCTGTCACGTGCCTCAGCGTGGGAGGAAAGAGGAAAACGCAGATGGAAAATGCAACAGGCTGCTTTTTTGTCTCATCTTTAAATCTGAAAAACCACCACGTCGAGTGCAGTTGTGAAGAGGTGACGTTAGGTCAGACTTCATTAATCCCAGGGTACATTTACATTTCATGAGTGATAATATAATACGGCCATTATAAAAGACACGACACAAGTATGATTATTAACCCCCGAAGCATGAACATGAACAGGTACAGCATCTGAATCACGTAATGCATTTGGTCGTGAGTAGAGTCCCGCCTTTATATTTCACTTTATTATCTTCTCTTCTGTTAAGTTCTCGTCTGAAAAATCAAGGCTTGTGGAACAAGGTTGTCGAGAGCTTCAGAGACTTGCTTTGATTATTTATTTGTATTTGTATCAAAAAGACCTGTCTCTGTCACGCACTAAAAACGGTGGAGAAACATTTCTAAAGGTATTTCTTCAGCCGACCAAGTTTGTTTTTCTCTCAAGTTGAGGTATTATTGATTGTGATGCGGGTCCATCTTCACCTGGAGTGTCCAGTGAATAGATTTAGTAAAAACTGCCCCACAGACAGATTTTCGATCATACATTTTTGACACGTTCCTTTTCCTGTGGCTATTGTCCATCCATTTCTAAGGAGAAGCAAAGCAATAGTTTGAGCAGCATAAGTCCAAGGCTGTAAAATCAATCCTACATAAAAAGAAAAATGTGAACTCTAAAATTCTCTGATTCAAATTTAAGGAGAAACAAGTGACTTTCTGTTCATCTTTTCATTTGCCGCTACATTTAACTGTAGCTCGTTTGCTTCAAATAAATATAAATGAAAAAAGAGAGTGCATTGCATGAAAGCTGTCAAATTGGTTAATCTAAATGAATCTCGTATAAAACTGAGTGCACTCCAGCTCACACCCTAAGCAGCTGGGATGAGCTCCAGCCCCTTGTGAGCTGTAAAGGATACGTGGAAGAAAGAGATAATGAATCTAAGCTACTCCAACGTTTGCTATTTTCGACCAGCCTGTCATTGTGACTATTTACTTTCTTCTTGTTCCTGTTTTGATAAAAGGTAATTAGGTACCAGAAAATTAAGTCTTCATTTGTTGCAAAGCAGAGGAACAATGGGGCAACCATATTTCTGACAGAACACACTGATTCCTGTTACAGTACAGAGCCATTTACTTCTCAAACGCATGTCTCTTAAACATATTTCAGAGTCGTTGTGTAAGTGTCGTGTGGCTGTGATCGTCTCTGTCGTCCTGCTGGTGCAACACTGGAGCCAAACAAGTGGACCCGCAGACACT
This sequence comes from Rhyacichthys aspro, assembly GCA_036850595.1. NCBI lineage: Eukaryota > Metazoa > Chordata > Actinopteri > Gobiiformes > Rhyacichthyidae > Rhyacichthys > Rhyacichthys aspro. The sequence continues at coordinate 8,203,402 of CM072165.1, read as the reverse complement.
AAAACAAATCCAGAGATCAAACAGACATTTAGAGTTGGTGAGCCGGATAAGACCCCTCTCTGTGTGTGGCTGACTAGAAGAAAGGGCAACAGCAGGCCGAGCATGTAAAAGCTGTTCAAACCCATTCTGCACATGATGTCTGTGACGGAGGCCGCCTCGCCTCATTTCCCAAAGCTTTGTTCACATGAGAAAGAAGCCGTGGCACAGTTTTGTAATGGCTTTATATGAACTCGTATGAGAGCTGCTTCGGAAAGCTGGTATTAAAGGGGCCATTGTCGTCCCAAAATATTGGAAAATGCAATATTTGGAAAAAGAAATGAAAAGGCAGAGTGCAGATTAATCAAAAATAAGAGCATTGATCAAAAACTTGAGGAGAATTGGTGTCTGAAGAATTTGCTTGCTCGTTCTGTTTGTCATGAATCTGCTCAGTGGCATTTACTCATCACATTGTCTGTTTCCCTTTATGGTGACCACCCCCTACATTTCTTTTGAAAACATTTTATGCTTGACTTGCACTTGACTGGATTTTTCTTGGCTTCTGCTTCTGATTAAATAACCTTTTAATCCTTTATAGGTCACCTCCTTCTTTTTCAATTCCTTTTTTCATCTTAAGGTTGGGGTTTACCCAACAAACTTCTGACCTGTGCTGGAGAGCTGTGAAGTCAGGTTTTGTCTTCATTGGACTAGTTCCTCCTGTTTTAATTGTATTTATCTGACATGTTAAATGGGAAACTTCTTAAATGGGATACTTCTATCTTCAAATGCAACCAGGAAATGTGCTCCTTTGAATATAATCATAAATAGAGCCAGTCCATGTTATCTCCCCATGTATCGTGCACTGGTGACTCAGTGTAGTGACCGTGGTCTTGACAAAAACAGAAGAATACAATGTCAAGAGTTAAGATAGTCTTAAGTGTAATCTTTCACTCAACTTGACAGACAAATTGTAGTTCTAAATAATGAATAAAACTGGCTCAAGAATTGTACCTTGAGGAACACCTTGGCACCATTGTGTGGACTATTTTGAAAAATGTCTTTCATTAAGCTTTGTATAACCTTCACTCATCTCTTTTATCAGCTATCCTTGTAAAGCTCTAGGACCTGCTGTTTGTTGGCTATGTATTGCTCACTTCATACAACATTTAAGTAACTGGTGGGATCTGGGGAATTGTCTGTGTGTGCGATAACTCCTTCATGTGATATATATTCTGATGTGTGCCGCAGGGTATTCACGTTTACGAGGCATACAAAAGCAGACCTTGCAGCGATATGTGCTATGTGTCATAATGCGTTGTAATTTGGCTCACAATACAAAGTGCTGGCAGCAGTACACATTGTTCAGTTAGTGCTGTCATTACCTTGAATAATGCCTGGTATAGTGTCATTAGCTATTAGTATAAGACTGAAAACCCATTTTTATTCCCAAAAAATTGAATGGAGTGTGAAACAGTCGAAAGTTGTGGTTTATTTTGTTGCTGAAAACATCCGTCAGTTTTGATTGAAGAGCTCTACCTTGATCTCGGGGCAGTAACAGAACTAATGCCACCAGATAAGGGGAAGCGAGGATGAACGGGAGTGTGTTTACTCATATAAAAAAAAGTTTAAAAAAAGCAAGCACCTCTTTGGGCCTTTAAATCTCTTTACTATCTCCTCAGTGCACTGGACCTATTAATGTGTTATTTATCACCCGACAGAGGGAGGAGAAGTACATGTTAAATCTGGCAACTGTCTTTATCAAAGTGTGTGGTTTTATTAGAAAAAAGTGAAAGGATGGAATGGCATGTTTAACTGGATAAACATATTTATTCATTAGTTTAGTTGCTCCAGAGTACGCAGCCTTTGTCCATGGCCCATGTTCTACCCATTGACCAGCTTTTATAAAATTCAGCAAAACAACCAGTATTTACAAAGTCCTGCTTACCATCCGACAGCCAGTTATCACATAACACTGAGGTAATAATAGCAACATCTTATTTTCTCTTCCCTCTCCTCCCCTTCACATGTAATTATCACCAAATTCACACTGTGCTGCAGGTGATGAGTTCCAGGCTATAATTATAATTATGAATAAACCTGACAAAAAGGCCTCTTCACATTGTTGGACACTGTTACCATGGAAAAAAAAAGAAGAAGAAAGACCACGTTATACCAAAGTGGATTTGCCGAGCTGTAACTGGTTTTGCGACAGACTGGTAATGCCGAAGAGAAGGTGTTGTGCCATTCCCTGCGGCGTGAGCTCACTGGAGCAAACAAAGCAATAAAAGTGACTTAAAGGGGTGTTAAGGAGCTGTCTGTGCCTTTGTTTTGTGGTAAACCTGTTGCTTCCGGTGAACAATAATGAATACAGCAGGATGCGGTGATACAGAGGACAAGTGCTGCGTGTTTTTTCCCCTCAAATCTGTGCATTCAAATGTTGTAGTACGCATATTTTAAATGACTCAAACAATCTGTTTTCGATCCTCTGTTTACTGGACAGGCCTGCGAGCTGGGGAGTTGTGATCTCAGCTGTGGAAGAGTTACTGAACACATTCTCCTTCAGTGCACGACAGCTGCAGCACCACATACGATTGGCTCAAGTGGACACACGGCCTCATTCATCACATTAATCACCCACACAGATTTCTCAAAGCTACGTCTTTAGCAGCTACCAAATGATTATTTTAACTGGACTCGAGGTCACAATCTCTTGAGAGCCAGCCCTTATTTCCTCCTATGTCTGATTTTCTTTTGCAGAAAATTGAAGTCAGTCAGGTGTGCTGCTACTCTACTCCTAGAGCTTTCATCTTCCAAAAAAAAAATCCCATGTGTAGTCTGTCGTCTATTTAGGAGAGTGCAGTCCAAAAGGCATGAAGGGTATGTTTAGTCAAAAATGAGGATGTCAACATCAATTTGTGCAGGTAGACAGGAGAATTGTCAGAGAAATACTCCAGGATTAGACTGGGGACATGACGTGATAGGACACACACTCACATTTGAAACAACCAGGGATTGAGCCCAGTCAATTAGATTATTAGATCTCAGTGACCACTACAAATGTGATGTTTATGCTTAGATCTGTCAGTCTCTTCACTTCCACACGGTGTGAATTCATGATAAATGCATGCTTCCCTGGGGACTACTTGGTTTAAGTCTAAGAAAATACCTTCTATTTTCCACGGATTAGTCGGTAATTGCAGAGTTATCAAAGTCCGTACAGTGTGGAAGCCTTTCACCTGGAAAAACACTGCTGAGTCACTGCTATTGATCGCAAACCCCAATTAATCTGGTGTTTGTTTACTACCCTCTGGTTTAAAGTAGAGTCCAAAAACACTATCCTTAAAGAACCTGTAAGAACATAAGTTTATTTGGTTGACTTTGACTTAAAAAAAAGTTTTGAGAGTTTGTTTTGGCCATAGCTGAAGTTTTTATTATCGGAGTCTGGCCGTGGTATATTGTTGTTTTGGTGAATTCCAGATTGTTGTCTTGCCTTGCTGATTCTGTTTATTCAAATACAGACAGATATTCTTTCTGCTGGATTTAGGGACATAAATCTTTGGTGGCAGTGAACAGCAGCCAGCACAGCAGCAGATGGACTCGTAACCCTTCACAAATAGCTCCTGCCTGCTCCGTCTCAGCCGCACACAAAGAAGGAAGGCAGAGGACGAGGAGTTTGGTGTGGGAAGTCAGTTTGTCTTGCCTACGGGGAACATGGGGAGTATTAGATTATGACACAGCCAGACCTGAACATCAAACCCACTGTCCTCAAAGGTCACACCCAGAATCACACAGACGTCTGCCAATCAGCGTGAACCCGCCGTTTTCACCTCATCAGCTGCAATTTCACTCTCAAAGCGCAATCCTATGACACTCTCAACATCTACACCGCTTCAGCTATCTTCGACTGACTGAATCACCTGAACTAAAGCAAAAAAGAGCGAAAAATGGGATGAGAAAAAAGGACGAATGAGGACACAGCTGTTCACATCGAGGCTGAAACGGATCTGCTTGTTTTCTGCTAAAAGAAACTGATCAGAAACAGATCAATGCACCATTTGACAGTTTCTGAGTTTTGGAAACAAACTGTATGACATGTCATCATATAAGGTTAAAGGAAAAGCAAGGGGTACATTTGGGAAATAAGCATCACAATCATAAACAGTTCCTGTGTCAATTGAAAACAAAACTTAGTGACAGCCTGTATTTTATTGGCCTTGTTTGAGCTAAATGAGCTCCCTTGATGCTTTGGCTAATACCACAATGAAGTGCTAACTGCAAAAAATGTCTTGCTTCCTTGATTTAGGTTCCAACCATTCAGGACAAAACCATTACACTGAGCAATTTGCACTATAATGTCAGAGCATTACACCAGACGTTCACATAAGTCCTCTTTTATTATTTTTTTCACGACAGCAGACAGCTTAAGCAGAGGAAGGGTTTGCAGTGCATGTGGCCAAATGTAAACAGAAAACAGAGGTAGAATGTCCAAAAACCGAAGAAATAATGGTGAAAATCATAAAAAAAAAGTTGTTTATTATCTGGAGCTTTGGCCCTTTAACAGTTTAAGGTGCAGTCAGTAGCCGGCAGTGATGAGTCAGTTCGCTGTAACATGTTTAAAGCATCAATTACTGCCTTTTAAGATGAAATGTCTTCAAAATGTACATCAGCATCACTATAGGTCTTAATTTAATTTGCAAGTGGCTCAATTATAAGGATCCCCTCGTAAAAAGACAACATGAATATTATCGATTAAAAAATAAAAGTATTAGCCATTGCATTTATCATAATCTAATAAATGTATTCATTGGAGAAAGGCAAACCACTGCTTAGTTAAACTTTCACTTCCCAAAACACACAGGAGCTCCAGGCTGACTGTTGGGTTTGTGCAAATGAAAAACAATACACAGCACTGGAGGAACAACTTATGTCATGTTCTCATAAATGCATATTGCACATGATTTATTCAGAGCAGCGGGAGTCAGTGGGGGCTCATTATCTCATATTTGCCCCGGGGCCACAGGGCAGGCTGATGCGGCCATGTTTTGGAGTTTGATCAATGAGGAGACACGTGAAAACATTACAGCAGCAGTAACAAGTGGAGTGCTCATTAATCTGAAGAGGAAAGCCTGTCATGACAAATATCACATGTGTGGAGGCCCGCAGGTGAGGAGTGCTGCCATGAGAGCAACAACGAGACACAAAGACGGAACAAGTGGCTGTTTTAGAAGCTTCCTCAGTTTGTCTATAACAAATAGTTTTCCTTATGGATCATAGATATGTCACATTTAGAAGGACTTTTTCCAGGACTTGCAGAGGATTTTGTGGAAGGCATGTCTGAAGTCCCGGTTGAAAATGGTGTAGATGGCTGGGTTGAGGGAGCTGTTACAGTAGCCAATCCAGAAGAAGAACTTAAAGAGAGGGTCGGGGATTTTACATGAGTCTCTGCACACTCCGTACAGGCTGTAACTGAAGAAAAAGGGGAACCAGCACACCACAAAGACCCCCATGACCACAGCCAGGACAAAGGTGAACCTCTTCTCTCGGGCCTGGGACACCTTCTTTTGTGCCAGAGAGCTCCTCCTGCGCTTCCTCCGGGACATGAACAGGTCCATGGATTTGTTGCTGACCCTTGAGATGCGTGTGGACTGTTTGGATGCGGAGCTCTGTTTTAGGCTCTTGGTCGTGCTGGGATCCTGGGGCTGGGAGTTGTGCTGACCTTTGCCCTCTGATGAGGAGCTCTCCTCCAGCTCCGCGTCCTCAGTCTGTGGCCCTAAAGTCACCGTGCGCTGGCTGGGCGTGGGTGGACACTGGCAGTGGCCGTTCTCCCCTCGCTCTCCTTTGCTGAGTCCGTTCTCGGTCTGTGTGATACCATCTGGCCTGGGCTTCTTCCCAGACAGGCTCCTGGTCCTGGTTTTGGCCACTTGGTAGATCCTGACATAGACCAGGATCATGATTAAGCAGGGCGCGAAGAAAGACGCGATGCTGGAGGAGAGGATGTACCAGGTGTCATCGTTGAGCACGCACTGAGGCTGGGAGCCGTCGCTCTCGCCGTCGATAGAAATGAGCGGCGGGGACGAGATAAAAGCAGAGATGAGCCACACGATCACTATGATGCACTTGACGCGCTTTGGAGTCCGCTTCAGGTTGTACTCAACCGCCTGCGTAACGGACCAGTAGCGGTCCAGGCTGATGGCGCACAGGTGCACGATGGACGACGTGCAGAACAGCACGTCCAAAGCCAGATAAATCCCGCACCAAACTTTACCAAAATACCAATAGCCCATCAGCTCGTTGGCCAAAGAGAAGGGCATGACCAGGGTGGCCACCAGGATGTCCGCCGTGGCCAGAGACACCAGGAACAGGTTCTGCGGAGCTTTGAGCGCGCGGCTCGTCAGCACCGCTATCACCACCAAGATATTTCCCACAACTGTAAAGAGAATGAGGAAACTCACTAGAGCCGCGATGCTGGCGATGGCCGCTGATGAATATCCACTGTCCAGGCTCCAGGACGCGTTCAGCTGGACCACAGTGAACGCGTCCATCCCGCTGCCGTTCAGTGAATCCATACTGATGTAAATATCCCCTGCTCACATCCAGCTCTTTATTGAAAACAGAATCCACCTGAAGCGCGCATCGCGCCGCATCTTGGTGTCAGTGGACTCACTCGGATGGCTCATAATGCGCGCAGTAGCTGGGTGCTGTCCAGTGCCTTCCTTCAGCGTCGTGCGCTCTCGCTCCTAATGATGCCCCATGTGTTGTTCTCAACCACTAGCCCCACGCGCCCCGCCCCCGCCTCTGAGCACATATGACACTCTAGAAAGATAAGCCCTGGCTTTAAAGTTCCCACTAAATAAACCTGATGAATGTAATTATGATCAGCAACAATGTAAAAATGGTTGTGTGCTAACTGAAGAGGTAACCTCATAACACTGGAGCTCAATATGTCACAGCTTGTACAGATTCATTAAAGACATGTTCAGTGTCCTGAATGGGGGCAAATGGAGTTTATGTCTACTCAGTCCAAAGTCAGAGAGGCTCAAAATTATTTTATTCTCTAAATATCTGTATCTACATAATTCTTGAGATTATTTGATGATATTCACTTGTGGTCACATGATATCTCAAAGTATTTTCTCTATGAATATTTCTTTTTCTCTTGGGTGATTTGAGGGAAGCTTTTGGGATTTAGGAGTTAAGCTGAAGCTGCTCGTGCAGGCGCGCCTCTGTGTAAATGTGTGTACAGTAGAACAGTGTGGATTTTAGGTGTTATTCCCATCTGTGCCAAACGTGTCTGTGTCATAATGACTGTGTCTGTAGTGTTACCACAGGCTCGGGGCTCCTCAGGGAGAACCACATTTATCAAATCAGAATCAAGATTTACTGCCCGGAAAACACCTTTGTCTTTCATTTTTTTTCAAAGATTAATGGAATCAGCTGAGAGAAAATGGGCCTTTCTAATAACAGCATTTGTCACAGTTTTGTCATTGAAAACTGAGCAGCGATTACAAGACGTCATCAGTCAAAATGTTGAGCTATTACAGCAGTAGATTACAATATTAGGGTGACTTTGTCATGAGATTACACTGTAACACTCGGCTCTAAAGACGATGTCAGATTGTAAAGCCACGTGTGATTGATTCCAACGCCGTAAAGAGTGAGCTCAGTTTAATAATTGGCAAATAAAAACCTTGAAAAATACGGTGGCAATTTCAGAGGAAGGACCGAGGATGACTCACCGTCTTACCTCATCTCCAGTGTTTGTCCCGGGACATGAACTCATGACCCTCTGCTCGTAAGCCTGCCACTGTCAGCCTGGTGTTTCCATATCGCCACAGCAGGACGACTGAGGTCAAAACCTACCTATATGCTAGTTTTTTCTCACTGACAGATTCCACAAAGTTCATAGGTTCCTGAAATATAGCAGACTTAACTGTAAGCGGAGGCTGGGGTTAAGTTTCCTGTCAGTATCTTTATTAATATTGCATTGTGTATTGTGACAGGTGCTTAATAATTCAGTTTTGACTGTATTTAAATGTCAGCTGTCATTATGGATGTAGTTTAAGGCAGGTAGCAGTCACTTGCAGGGGTTAAGCTGCGGACTACGCAGAAAGAGAGACGAGCCGACAGCCATCAAACACAATTTACAAGACGATGGGAGACGACGCCAGTGCTTTCAGCTATAATTACTACTTTACACTTTTGGGCCTTGACTGTCAGAGTATATCAGCATCTGAGATTTAATTGTGTTTTGCTCACACGATGCTGGTATAAGAAAAATGAGAGAAAAAGCCTTGCAGAGAATGGTGGATATAAAGAGCATAGAAAGTGTAGAGTTAGTATGTTAATGAGAATTTGACTTGACACGTAAAGTAGAAGGGCGAAATGACTATATGTATTTGAGGACAGTGGAGTTAATAAACAGGCTCTGCTAACAAGACAGTGGCATATTACTAAATGAGCACAAAGGCACTTGTGAGCCGTGACAGGGGACTTGAGTGGGAGTGCGCCGTGAGTGAAAGCTCACGCAGCGTGGAGCCATTCTGTCGCCTCGTCACTGTGGACAGCATGTTTTCAAAGTGTCACGTCGAAGGTGTAAAGAATGGACTAGATGGGCTAATCTCACAAGAAAAGTTCAAGTGAATTTTCTAGGCTTTAGTCTTAGTGAATCATGTTTAGTCTTTGTAGCACAAGGCTTTCTGGCTGTAGTTAGCTCTCCAGAGTAACTAAGACTTTTCCTCTTTTTGTCAGCTGGTGTCTCCTCGCTTCATGAATTTGTCTTTAAGAGCACAGACACATTTTGATTCTTTTAGTGCCGTGCTGATAAAGTGACTCTCGTATGTATCTTTCGTGATCTTTCTCCAGTTTTGTAGAGGTCAGATTCAATAGCGTCTCTGGAGGTGCTTTGAGATCTCTTGATAAGAGTAGCTCGCTCTGTGCAGGATTTTATGGCACAATTTGTCAGAACTGACAGCGAACACCTATCTGCCCCCTACCAGCAAAGAAGTACCCAACGATTAAACATACTGAATTATAAGACTTGTTCTTTTTTCAAGGATATAGGACTTGTCAGAGTAAATTGATGTTTGTGTTGGTGAAAAACTGTGTGCATGTTGTTAAAGTGAGCACACCTTTCCACAGATCTATAGCCAAGCACACTGTCCTGCTTGTGTTAATTGACATCATTGTACTTACAGACCTCTGTTTATGTGCTCTGTCATTTACATAGTACATTAACAACTTCATTAATCATACGTGACTTGCTATTGTCCTTGTATGATCCTGACATCCAGGTCAAAATACAATAGCATACAATAGCATCTTGTCAGTTAGCCATGTTGATGATACAGAGTATTATCATACACGGCTTCATTAGCGCTGCAGTAAATAGTCATAAACCACAACTGACAGAGAGCCCTTCTCGCCCAGTTTGTGAGATCCCGCATCTGCTCACAATTTACTGTTTCAATTAGCTGTTGACCTCGGCCACCGTCATTGCTCACATTAAGTGCACTACAATTCTCATTGGCTGAATTTTAAGTGGCAGCGGGACACGAGCATCCTCTCGAGCGACGCAGTGTTGATCAACATGTCGTGAGGCGCACACATGCAGCGTATATGACACTTCATTCTCCCGCTGTCATTCTCTCACACTGCACAGTAAAATGTGCCTCTGATTAAAGCAGCAATTGTAACTGACAACAGAGACGGTGTGTGGTAAGTGTCGGCTCAGATTCATGTCAGGTTTGTCATCACTTCAGCCCGGTGCCAAGCAAAATCATCTTCATTAGACCAGGGCCCTCCACATGAACCTGTTCTCATGCTAGGGTGCAGTGTAGTGTTATTTAGCAACTGGTCCATCAAGATAAATAAATGTTCATTACATTTTGAAAGTATACAGTGATGTAGTTTTTTAAAGGCTATATCAAAGAAAGTAAGAAAGGGACCCCTGGAAAAGTTTCTTACCGTTACTTACTTAGTTCACTACGGAAAATGTAGTTTTTCATCTCCCATGAAAACTTACAGCTATGTGCTTTCATCCTATCAAGTTTTTATTATTATTGAAATTTGAGTGTGAAACAGCTTTATTCGTCGGTGTATACTGTAGGAACATTACATAACTCCTGATAAACATTTAGTACCATTTATGATTTTATGAGAATTTGTCTCCTGGTCTACTGCTCTGCTTTGGTCATCATTCAAGGGCCCTCCATATGAACCTGTGCACAGTGCCAGTGACAGATGATAAAGAAAAGCAGAAGACAAAATTCTGGGCTTGTTTTCCCATCCCAAACCCAAATCTGTCTCCTGCAAATAGAGAGCAAGGCACCCTCTGAGTAGACAAAGACACCAGAGTGCTTGTGTAGCATCGGTAGAACATCAAATGGCAATTCAGAGTCACTTCATGAAAAGTACATTGTCTATTTCCAAAATGAACATTAAGTATTCAGAAAGGGCTCATTAATCAGGAGCAGGAGGTATGTGTAAAAAACAAACACCAGAATCTAACACTAGTCAGTCTAAAGACCTTCTGCACATTACAGCTCCATTGTTTCAATTAAATATAAATGATTTTTCCAACACTTCAGTGAACTAACAGCAGAAGACAGCCTCTAACTATTATAATAAATATGCCCATTGTAATGTATTTAGAGTACTTACATACCTATGCTGTAAATACTCACTAGGGCTGCACAAGGGGATTAATCCACTGCTGAAAATAGTTCTGTTTGAGACAATGACTCCTTGCCTCTTTCCAATGAAGTCAAGATGTTAATGAGCCATTATTGACCACTTATTCATGATGCACTTCCTCCGGCGAAAGTCTCCCAGAAAACCTCCTGCATGTTACTTATTCATCTCCAGTGTCAGTTAATATTGTGGTTTATAAAAGCATGAATAATGTGAGCATGAGTACACTGCCCCCCGGTTCTGTAATGAACTCTATCATAATCATCCAGCAGCCCGCCACAGAGCCAATGAAACAAATAAATGACGCAGCGGAAAGCCTCATGGCAGACGGCCGGCATCACTTTGTTTTCTGCTAAAATGGTCATTTAATGAGAGTGGTGTTGAATATGGGTCAGTGCAAGGCGATAATGCAGTCTTTCTTATGGCTGGCCAGGTTTAACAGCAGATCGATTGCTCCCCCAGACTTATTCTTTGTACAGAATAAAATAGGAAGGATTTTGGTATATATTTGTCAAAAATATCAGACAAACCTGAGTTCACAATGTGCAGACGCTGTATTTCGTCCACTGTCCACACAGAGTGTCCTTGGAGAGGCTCCTGAAGCTAATAGCTCCAAGCAGCCGACTGAGAAGAGACTGTACAAAGGGAAGTGTGAGAGTCGTCTCGAGCCTCGGGGTAAATCTATGCCCCGTGTTCCTCTCGGCAGTTTCATCCACCAAACAATCCAGTCAGAAAATGAGGGAGACTCTCTGCTGGTCTCATCAAGGTGCAGAGGATTCGTTCAAGGCAGCACGGGACTGCAGGGCCCTTCAGCTGAGCTAAAGTGTAAGTAGTTTTACGGGGAAGGGTCTGTTCTGTTTGAAGTAATGCAAGTATGAAGAATATGAGGTATGGCAGAAGAAGAATAACGTCAGGCCTCGTAGCATCAGTTAGCTTTGCGTTATTTGTGTCTGTCCATCCAATTGTGAATGCTTTAGTCTCTCTCTCACTGAAAATGATTGACTAAACAGACAGGCCAGTGTTATGAAATCCTCCTTTTCACAAATACATTTTATTCCATCCTTGTAAAGTCTCCGCTGCATAAATTACGTTGTGTCTGGACAGATGAAAACTGACTCTTGACTGTTTGTCTTTGAGCCTCGGTGACTGAGAGGATCAGTCAAGTGGACACCTTTATCATTAGCGTAGTGTTAAATGGGTTTTCAGTCCGTTCCGTGTTTGTTCTTCAGCTTTGTTTTGTCATGATCCGGAGAAAACATCAGGTAAAGTCAATGTTTGATTGTGACTCACTTGATGTAAATGAGTTTGCTCAGACTGTAACATTAGCATAATCAGACTGAAATATGAGCTGATACATTGCACTTGGCCTGAGATGTTCACATAAAAGCTCTACTCATGCACTGGCCATGCACTTCACAGCATCTGTTTTGTTATTTGAAATCCCAGTCATAGTTAATAAAGTAGCATGTAAATGACTTGTCAGTATGCTTTCTAATAACTGTTTATGCTCTTCTCTATTGTTTGTAGGAGATAAGTTCAAGCTGGTCGAGCTTTTTGTTTTGTTTTGTTTTTTTCGGAGCGATTGTTATTCAAGAGAGGAAGCAGCCGTGGTTCTCTCTCCATTATGCATGTCTTTTCTTATTTAATCAAACAGATACAAATTGTCCTTTTCACAGAAGTGTGACTCATGGCGTAGGAGTTACGCTGTAAATGAAGGCGCCTCGGGGGGTCATCGGGCCCCAATGATTTAAAACAACATGGCTTCAGGATTAACATACATTTGTGTTACGTTCTCTATGGATTTTCGTCGCATTCAGTTAGACCAAAATTTCTTCAACTTTCATCGCATATATGTGAAAATGTGTCAACTTTCAGATGTTTTTTTTTTTTTTTTAAACAACCAGGAATAAATGAAAAAGCTCGAGACAAGCAGCAAAGCATGTGCCTTACTTTTATTCAGCATAATAAGCCACTTTTTGAGATTATTTCATCTCAGAATTCTTCAACCCCTTCATGGCATGCATCTGTTGTGACCCGCGGCAAATGTGATGCTCAGCCAGACACCATCTGATATTCCTGGACTTATTTTGGAACCAAGCCTTGGCAGCCTCACAGGTCTGTCTGCTGGGATCATTGTTCTGTCGGAAGCTTCGACAACAGTGTCTCACAGTCCACTTAATGTTTACTCCAAGGATTTTCTTTGTTCCATTAAGGGATGGATAGTTTTGAGATGACATTTTTGGCTTGATTTTTAGAGAACCCACTTGTAACATGAGTATCCCTGCCCCATTATTGTGAGGACTTATCTTTAAGAGGTAACATAATAATCCATCATAGCTTGTGAGTTATGAATAATGTCTCCATATTTGAAGAGTAAATTTAAAGTCAGACACATGCAGATCTCAGTGATAACTACACGTCACATCCAACTACTGTATCTCATGTAATTACAGGTCTCACAGCACTTTGCGGCGTCGTCCCACTGAGCGTGAAATGGGATCCGAAGAAACCCAGAAATCACATCAAACGCAGATGAACTACACCAGGCAAAAAGTAAGAGTTGGCAGTGTGGTCGGATGGGTTCATTTAGTGGCGCTGGCATGACACATTGTTGTTTTGGTGATTAAACCTGTTGTTAAAAGTAACACTGACCTGCAGCTTGTTAAAATGTGTGCGTCAAACTAGCACGAGCTGATATTTTATACCTGAAAAATGCTGCACACTTAAGCAGATAGTTGTGTCAGCAGTTTACGATTGCACCGAAAGATGGCTGACAGTTTTAAGGGTTGACCAATGGAGGATCCCATTGCGTATTTGAACGTACAGTGGTGGAAAACAGTTTCCAGACACCCCTAAAATTTTACACAATCTCAAATATTATCATGAAAAATCTTTTTTGTGTTTCAAAAGGTGTGGTTGCATTAGACAAACAAATACAAATTATTTTTATTTTTTTACTGTTTACAAGAAAAACTAACAAAACTAAATTCTTGACACTTTCAAAATGTCAGTTCTCAACATTGTTGGGATCTAAATCAACAAACAACAGAGAATGCGTCAAAACTGAACAAAAAATAACTAAAAAGACATGCACTTGAAGACCTAACATCAAAAATGCATGTGTTCGAAAACTTTTCTCCACCTCTGTATAAGTACCTCAGTCTGCTTCTATTTTAACCCCAAATCCAAATGAGGCTTAGGATACTGCTTACAAATGGTCATGGCGCTTGCAATCTTCAGCTACAGCCGCGGGCCATGCTTCTTGAATCTTCTGAAGCATATGTGTAAATAATGTGCAAATGAAATACATGAATCACCGGCATCGCTCTGATATCTCCGCAACCGGAGTCACTCGAGCGGCCGTCGCTGTTCCGAAAAGGTAGCACAGCAAATTGAATCCCCCTCGCGACAATAGCTCAACGTGATAACAATAACGCAGCACAAAGCGAAGGTTAATAGATCTTTGACTCATTTGGCTGGTGCCTCCGTCTTAGCTGCAGACTTGAATAAGATTGCTGTTAGTGAAAATTTACCATTGTTAGGCTTAAAGGTGCTTTAATAGATTCCAAGAGGCACATAAATTTGCCACCGAGGCTGTCTATACATCATAATTACGAGTCGTCAAGTCAACAAGCATTAACAGATGAGAAATCAGAGTCGGACTGCTGGATTTAATTAACGACTAGATGGAGGTGAAAAGGTGTAACGAATGGGAGAATAAGCCTCGCTAATCTTCATTTATGTCCGCGGTTTGAATGTGTAGGAAATCAAGGCCTGTGCCAAAAAGAACCTCAACCTCAGAAAAGCACTTAGTCACTGTTAATCGCGCTGTGAAGTCTCCAAACGGTGTCAGTGAGCGTTGTTCCCCAGCTCAAGGCCATGGGTGCTTATTCACAACCGCGAGCCTGATATATGAGCGTTTGACGTTTTTACATAAGGCGGCGTTTACCTCCGTGATGTATCCTCGACTAAGTCACATCCAACAGAATCACTGCCAAGATTTTGAGAATAAGCCGCTAACATCCTCCTCGGTTCGATTTTTCCAGAAAGCCGCTTATTACTTTTCTTAATCCACTTTTTCTCAAATACTCCTTGATAATAAATTTATTCCGTGCCTGATAGACGGCACGCTCTGGGTTGATTAGTTGATTAGGCTTGTTATGAATCTCACAGTGCATTTCATCTTCGGAGTTTAATTAAAACCAAATATCACTGTGATGAGTCCTGAGATGATATTCTCCGTCAGCGCTTGATTTGTCCGACTGGGCCTTTCTCCAGCGCCGAGTTCTGCCCTTTTCTGCTTCTCTTAAAAGCCTCGGGGCAGTTTTAAGCTGGACCCTAGGGGTGGAGGACCTAATTGAAAGAGACACAGAGAACAAGGCGAAGGTACGTCCCCGACTTCAACCAATCAAGAGGTGGATAAATGTCAAGCTGAGGAAAGGCCGGGCTCGGAAACGAAGGACCTTCAAATGTCACCAACTACTGCGCCTTGGAGTGGAGAGAGTCCAGTGTAAAGGGAATTATGACAGCAGCAGTCATTAATACTTTATTTGGTTTTCCAGAAAAGCTCAGTGTTTTTTATTTGTAACATGTAACTCAACACTAAGTAACCTTTTGACCCTAAAGAATATACGGCCTCTAAGTCTTTTTTATTGATCTCTGACATGAATAATCCCTCTTTCATAGACTAAAAAAGTGATGTTCAACAGGTTCCCCATTTTGAAAGTCTGAGAGACGGGGCCGCTGCATGAACATGAATCTGGCCGTCACGTAAAACTTGAATAATAGATATGTTGAGACATTACAGTCCCATGTGGGTTAACAGCACTGAATTTTCACAGCCTTTCGCAAAACCAGTAAAAGTACAAAGGGTTAGTTTTGCTGATTTACAGGAAATGGAAGAGAAAGACGTTCACTGTCTCTGTTTTAGGCTGGGAGAGTTTGTGCAGAACAACAACGCTGTGGCTGGTTTAAGTGGAGTATTTGAAATGCTGAAAAGGTCAGTGTAAAGTGTTGCCTTATGTGGACACCTATACCTTAACAAATCGTCCTCAATTGGTTATAGTTTAAGCAAATATAGTATTTATGCTCATCTGTCTGCATTATCATGAAGCTGTGATAATTTATACAAACATCACTGAAAATCCAATACAAGAAATTTATGGAAAATGATGCAGACTGCTTCCATTACCAAAAGGAAACAGTAAAGTGTCATGTTCAGATATGATTTTTCAATGTAACATTAGTAATAGAAAAAAGATATCCATCTCGAACGTATTTCACATAGCACCTTTAAAAAAGCCTGGTCCCTGTTATCACTACTGTATGTTCCAGGTTTACAATAACATGCCTATAATTGGATAAAGAAAATACAGGGCAGCTGCCTCTTAAAAGAGAGTTGTTGCAGGGAGTCCTTATTGAAACGGCCTGTACGTTCCCCATAAATTGAATCCGGTACATATTTTTACACAAAAGAAAAAGTGCTGCGAAAACACAAACCAGCTCCTCTCTATCAAAAAGCCAGCATTCCTGCAGACTCTTAAATCTCTTTCTCCGGCAGCAGCCCCCGACCCTCCGAGGGCCAGAGACTCAGGTTGGTCTCTGGCGCAAACAGAAAGGGTTTCGATTTAAGTGCTAAACCATGTTGGAGCGAAGATAAGTCGCGCCGCTAAACCCAAGGATCAGTAGTCAAGAGGCTTTCTCACTCTCTTCTCGGGGACAAGTGTCCATCTGCTGCTGGGTGCTTTCAGGGGGAACCACCACTCTCTCGCTCCAAACACTCAAAACACTGCTTTTTGGGGCAGACTTGTTTACCGACGGACAATACTTCAAAAACCTTCCACTTGTTACTTTACCTCCCTCTCAGCTTAGGATTTTGGAATCAATATATATATATTTTTTTTTATATGAACCTTAACTGACCAAGAAAAGTAAATCCTGCTTCCAGTTGCCCCATCTGAGTTCCAGTGGGGCTATGCTTTCTGCCCATTTGTCCGGGTCTCAGTAATCCCCATCCCAGCCCAATCATATTAGTGCAAAGACATTTGTGTTGATGCGTCTGCCGCAAGGACCCCAGAGATGTGGCTTTGGTTAAAAGAGGGGTCATAGGTCATTGTTTGAAGAGAAGATGCACTTGCCCTTGTCCTGGGACGCCTCTGATGGTCGTGGAGGAAGGACTCCTGCTGCCTCTGGGAATGTCCACCTGTCGGACGAAGGACAAATAAAGGGTACAATATTTAGTGTGCACACTCAGGTCGCTCAGGACATGTTCACATTAAGATTTATGCTTCATATTTGAAATCAGCATTCAATTACTCTTTTCTCAACATTTTAACTTTCAAACCTGTAATGTAAAACTCAGCCAAACTCAGCGCATCATGACCACTGGAGGTGACATGTAACATAAGCCCAAACAGCTAGACTACTCTCCTGGTGTTGTTGGTTGCTTTTTTATCCGTAAACCTAAGCTTTAGTAGCGTATTCCTTCTAAAAATAGCTCTATAATGACTCAGCTTCTAGTTTTGTTAAGAATTTTGAATGACTCACCCCAAAGCCACAATAAAAGCGTCTGATCAGGCCTCCTAATAGTACCTGATGGTCTTTGAATCTATAAAAAGCGATAGAAAACAGTCTATTTATCACCTCAGATTAACCCAAGTATCTCTATGAAGACTATAGCCTTTTTACAGCTTGCTGCTATTCACCAAAACCAATCCTAGATGAACAAACGTCTTTGTCGTCGCTGTCGGTTACTTGGCAACCGGCTCTTTTTAATGCGTGTGTGCTGAGTTCAGAACACGCCAAATCCCTACGAGGTCAAACGGTCACAATTATTGGTGATTAAAACACTAACAGTCTTTGAATATAGTGTACTGTTCTCTGCAATAAATAGCCGCAGAGGAACATTGGCTGTCATCGTTTGTATTAGTTGAGACTCCGAATAGAAACATCAAATATCGTGTTGTATAATTGTATTTCCTTTTGTTGATTATGCATATGACTTACTCATGCTACTAATACAATTGCCAATACTACTATTAATATAACCACGACAGAGAATGAACACGTAGTGGACAAAGAACAATGCTACGCGCTCATAAAGTACATTCTCTTCATAAAAAAAGTCAATTCTGTGTTGTTGGTAACCGGTGCTACACTTCAGCGCTATGCTTGTTCAGGTGAGGTCAAGACCTGTGAGTTTTTATACAAGAATGTAAAAACATGTCTCTGGCTCCATTAATGTGTCCATTATTCCCAGCTCCAGCAGGCGATGACGCACGCACATCCGACCACAGGCACGGAAACAGGCTTTCACTGAGACGACCAGCTTTGACTGATGAATTCACGTTGAATTCACCTCTGTTTCATGTTTAGTACTTCTATAAAAACTGCTCCTGGTCGATTTGTTTGAATTTATCCACGGCTTAAGTGTGTTGTTTTAATGGGGTGGTTTAGTTTGATGTTCACAAAAAAGATAAGAACATAGGCCTGGTTCTGACGATACATAAGACAGTTAATTAGAGCTGCTCCATTTATGTAGCGTTTTCGCATGCAAATATTTTTACCCCTCTGCTAACTCTTAACATGGCACATTCGCCTTAACCAGCGGCGTGTTTTCTCTCTACAGACCTTGTTGGATGTTCACATAAAGACCCATACAAAAGGTACGGCAAGGGCAGAGTGATGGAGGATGCTACAGTATTATACAAAAGTTTTGGTCAGGTGTGAAGATATATGGATTAAGAATGCTGCAACAATATACAATTTAGATACATGTTTGTTTGTTTTTCATCAATTTACAAAATGGAAAAGTGAGTCAACTTTTCTTTTTATATACACACCTGCCTAAAACCTTTACCCAGTACTGTATAATTAGAGCCAAAAACAAGTAGAACATCACAGAACTTCCTCCCTGCAGCCATACAGTGAGAAATGGTTATCTGTAGATGTTATACAGTATGTGAAAATAAAAGCAATGTTGATCAAACCACTATCCATTCTATAAATATACTGTACATCCTACATAGAAATGAAAACTAAAACAAAATCTACTTAGATGGGTTTTTTCCAAGCAGGTCACTTATATGGTGTCACACATAATGCACACTTCCCTTTTATATGTCATTTATGTTGCCCTTGTCACATCAAACACATTTAGACCTGGGTCCAGAATAGATTTCAGTGTATCTTTGATGGTCAGAACCTCCATTATTACCCAAAGTCCCAAATACTTCACTGCAGCAGTGTATAATCAGACAAAAAGGCCTAAAGAGAAAAGTAAAGCACCCACAGCACGTTATATGGATTTTTTTTTAGCTGAATAAAGCTTCCGACGATGCCTTATTCTGATACTGGCAGGCCTGTGTTTTCTATGCATTAGGAAGGATTTCAATTCGTTATATGTTGTTGCCCGTCCACACCTGGAACCCATTTCTGCTCCTGACTTGTGAAAGATGTGTGCGATAACCTGCAGGGCAACCTCCTAGACTTTTATTGCAGAGGGCTTAACCGCATTTGCCTTTGGAACATCCTAAATAGGCGATAATGTGGACTTTAATGAGAGGATGCAGCTAAAATAAACAGCGTCTCCCTGGGGCCCAACCATTAACCGATAAAGACGGGAACGAGACGCTCCTGAAATACAGTCTGTCTCTCATTTGACTTCTCTCAATCTTTCATCATCAGGCTTTTTGGAATAAATGAGGATATTCTTCTCAAAAAATCAGCAAGTCGTTTCAAAGATCAGTGCCGCCCCACTGCGCTGAGTCACGCTGTGCACCGCTCCACTCGCTGCGATAAACATTCTGCGTTTAAAACAACTTTTCTCTGACACTTTTTCCTGTCGTTCTGCAACAGGCGAGCGACACAAGACGAAGTGGAGCAGAAGAAACAGCAGCCAGCGTGATGGAAACAGGCAGCCAAAAGGTGAAGCGAATGTGTGCTGAAGTGGCCAGGTAATGATGTCACGAGTGGTTTGTTGTTGCACTTGTACCACTTGAAGATCTGTGCTTTTCTGCCAGAGCTGCATGAAATGTTCAAGTGTCACAGACAAAACAAAACAGATAAACATCACTTTGGAGCATTTTGTACTGGCATGATGAACACACACAGACTGGCTTCAAAGGTCAGCTCCTAATGGACATTCTGTTATTATCTTTCATACTGAAAACACAGGGTTAAACAAAGTTACCTTGCCTAACCCCTAATCCAGTTTATAGAACAGGGCCTTGGTCTCTACTGAGCATTTTTCATTTCATTTACAGACTTTGTGTGTTTAAATATTGATCAAAAACATTCCTGAGCTCATAAAACCTAGGAAAACCCTCTGCAACTCCATATTATGCAGCCGAGGGACATAATCTTACACAAAGCCGCAGTAATAGTCTGTTTTATTTGATGTTATACCAACTTGAAGATGACAAACTTTAAGAGTTCATAAATGTTTCTCCTCAGAGCATTCAATCAGCGTTTGTCACAGCGCTGATGTCTCCTGGAGCCTTGTGGGTCTGAATCATAACTACAGATGAAGACGCAGCCTCAGGCGGCGTAACAGATAATTAGACAGACAAGAGTGTTTTCATCCAAATGTGTGCACTATCAGCCTCAATACACAGTGACTCGGAGGAATTCATTGGGTTTCAATAGCTGTTTTGTTTGTGAAGGTTTAGAGCCAGTTGATAGTTATCTAAAGTTGTGGTGGAGAATGTATAATAGAAACCATTGTTTTCAGCATAACAATGTTTTCAATGAAGACAAAAAAGTGCTCTCTATTCACACATTTTTACAATATTCTTAAACAGCTGTCATAGTATTTCACAAAACGTAGCCAAATGCAGCTTATTGAATATAATGACAAAGAGGGATGAGACGTAGGTGCTTCCTGTTGATGCCTGGTGGGCTCTGGCTGCATGAGGCACTGTGTGTGAGACATTAGGGACCATAATCGAGTTGGGCTCAACGAGGCCAATGACCGAGGCCCAATGACCAAAGCAAAAAGGTCAGCGGCTGGAGTTTATTGGGTTGCATTTGGAAATGCTACCAAACCCTGGAGGCTTGGACCATTTGCAGCAAATCACTTCAGACACATAGAGCCATCAGCGGCTATTTGCGGAAGCGTAACATTTACTCAGAAGCATCGAGGTTGTAGGTTCGAGCATCAGTACGAGACCA
The DNA here is from genome assembly GCA_036850595.1 of Rhyacichthys aspro. Taxonomy (NCBI): domain Eukaryota; kingdom Metazoa; phylum Chordata; class Actinopteri; order Gobiiformes; family Rhyacichthyidae; genus Rhyacichthys; species Rhyacichthys aspro. The sequence continues at coordinate 8,182,567 of CM072165.1, read as the reverse complement.
AACAGACCGTTGTTGAGCGTTTAGACCTGACACTTGCTGCGTGTGCCCCGAGTGTATTCGAGGCCTCCCTCCAGTAACCACACAGTGATGTTAATAATGTCGCGGCTGCAGCGTCCTCTATGGCCAGACACCAGCTGAATAACTTGTGCCTGGGTAATCTAATCTCTGACTGCCCAGTGCTTGCAATGAGAATTGATTGAAACAAGAGGAAAAGAGTGAGATGAATAACAATATGATGTGGCCAGGAAGACAATTAGCAGATCGATAGTCGCTGGGAAATCCTGCAGTTTGTCCTCGCCGCAAATGAGAGACATCGGATCCATTTGATAAACATTGTGACGGAGAACAAAACGTGATGCATAAAGAGATGCTGCGGAGGTTAAAGAAGTGTTGAAGCTTGATCATCAAATATTTAAAATTAATGCTTGGATGTAGTAACCTCCAAACTTTGTTGTAGGACAATAATGAGAAGAGAAGTTAAGGAAATTAAACAGTGTCACAGTCAATTTGATGAAGGGCTGCAGTAGTAAATACACATCATATTAAGAGTCAGAGATGTTGGAAATTAGTTAATAAAAAACCCATTTATAACTATAATGTAACACAGCCTGTTTATGATGTTATTTCCAGGAGTCCAAAACACTGAGGGTAGAGAGGTATTATTATTATTATTATTATTATTATTATTATTATTATTATTATTATTATTATTATTATTATTATTATTATTATTATTATTATTATTATTATTATTATTATTATTATTATTATTACACATGAGGCACTCTGGACAGCACACATCGGACATACTTTCACACAAAAGGGAACACGGTAAGTAATATATGCAGTGTTGGAGAAATGTTAATGCACTTTGCAGCTAATTTCTGGATGTTACTATTAAATTTAAGCTATTCCAAAAAGCAGCACCGAAAAGAAAGGAATGACTTCCTCTGAATAATTTAACAGACTGAGATGTTTGAACTAGTTCGAACAAGGCAAAGCAGAGTCTGAATAATCTTTACCTTGTATGACACGTCACTGAATTTCCATGGACAGTGCCTATAATGTGATATTTTATACATTTAAAGATGCCTTTCTTTGCACGTCACTGTATGGAACCCAGTTAGTCGTTGCTCAAAGCTGACTTCATCTAAATTCAACCAGTAAATGGGTTTCAGAGTATCACTGGAGTGTATTGTGTGGTTCAGTTCTAGGTCACTGAAGCTGAAGTCAAGCCCTTATTATGATCAGCGTTATTCCCTCTGTTCTGTGTGACATCTTGTAATTTTGACATTTGGACATAAAATGTGCTCTCCTCTTCTCCTTTCAGCAAACCCACACCACTGAGCTGGTCAACATCATAAATATCTCTGCTGGCCAAGACAAGTGCTCCTGTCTAGTTCCCTGCACAACAAAGGTAAATGTGTTCCTGTAAAAATACCTCCATTTATTGTTATACATCAGTGTTGCTTCAATAATGCTTCCAACTGTCAGGTTCCTATTGTCTTTGGCAAAGCCTGGGCCTGCAATGATCATTACTGTGTACATGTGCTAATGTAATCACTGCATTTACTGCCCAGAGAAGTACCAGCCTGATGTTTTAATGCTGACCTGACACCAATTATCTGTAGTCAAACAGCATGAGAGCAACACACTCTAGCACAAAAAAGGAACTTTGCTAATTATGCACGACAGTGACTTTACGGCTAGTGGCTAAAACTCTGCATTTCATTGGAGAATAGTTTGAGAAAGAAAGTTGCCTCATTATCAAATAAAGACAAAGGTTGGTTAAAGGATGTTTAAATTTTACTCAAATTGTTTACAAATGACAAAGGGCAAAATCCCATACATTTAGTAACTTTACAAACTGAGCACACATGAAAACATGAAATACAAGTATAAATAATTTACAAACATATTTTGCCTCAGGAGATAAGTCCTGAACTCACCGTCCTTTTCACTGTACATTATGTCACATTTGCTGACAGTCCACATCATGTGCCTTATACAAAAATATGTACACAAATCAAAGCCACTGTGACCCAGGTGGAAGGAGGAGGTCTTAGAACAACTCAAAAAATTACCTCTGTGAATATATAATATGAAATAATACATTAAGCCAAATTTCTGTTCGCAGCTTAATGTGCATAATTAAAAACAAAACAAGGACTACAGTGGCCTACAGAATTTTTGTAGACACTGATTGCTTTGCATTATTCATGCAGACGTTTCCACAGTAAATCTACAAGAAGCAGACAAAAAACTGTTGTTTCACTGATGCTATATATATATATATATATATATATATATATATATATATATATATATATATATATATATATATATATATATATATATATATATATATATATATATATATATATATATATATATATATATATATATATAGCATTTATTAGTCAAGCTGCAGCGAACTGTAGTCATTATGCACAACATTTATGCAGAACATTCTGATTACACTGGTCGTGCTAATACATTTGGGCCTGATTAGTAGTATAAGTGAATATATAATGAGTATCTACATTACATTAGGACTTAGTGTTGTTCCTTCTGAAGGGTACATGTATGTGCATGACCAACCAGTGCATTCTGGGCTGAGTGAGCTGTGAAATGTATTGGTGACTCAGCTCTGGACAGGCATGTCCTCCCTTTTAGCTCTGGGCTCTGTCACTGACATAATGCTGTTTAATGAGAGGCCCAAGCCCACAATGAAGATCACTTTGAAATGGTTCTCCTTATCTAGGGCCAGACATGTAGGGCTCTTTGACTTTGTGCTGCTCTGAGATGATTTATTATTGTACCACAAGATCTGAATGCTAGTGTGGTCTGTATAAAAACAGGGAGACTCAGTCCAACATTAGAAATCGTAGGATATTCAAGTTTAATGAGTCTTGAGTCATTATTTGAGCAATGAGTTCAATGTGGTGTTGCCTTTCTTCTCAGCTCCAGAGTGTGGAGGCCCTCCTGTCGACCCAGGGCATGCTGGGTACCCACTTTGTGGGCTGTCTCTGTCGCAGTGATGTCGATCTGAGCATACTTAGTGGAGCACTTCCCTGCAACGACACCAGAGAAAATGTTAGTAAAAAAGCTTTATATTCAAATGTAATACTGAGGTTTGAGGCTAAACGATAAAAGTAGTAAAACACCTCTCATTACCCAGGTCTGAATGCATTGTGACAGATATGCAGCCTTAAACAACAAAAGCTCTTAGACTGACTTTAGTCAAATTTGTCTGGGCTTCTTTGTGATTTTGTAGATCGTAGCAACAGTGACCAAACCTGCAAATTTTCACTAATCAGTGTAATATTTATAGTTTGAATAAAACAAATCAAGCATTGTTAAAATTGAAATGTTTCTGACTTTCACAGTTGTATAGCCAACTGGTTAATGATAGTTTTAGTTAAATGAATATTCATTTATTTTAGTTATGGTAAATGTAAGGACATTGGAGCTGACAGCTCAGGGTGCAGCTGAATGACCCATAAAAGAAGCAGAAAGACACTTGTGTCAGTGGCCAAACAAACCCGTCAGAGTTCATACGTGAGAGTCTGACCTCGCTGCCAACATGACGTTTAGCTTTTGTGACCGAGGCTCGGCACAAAGTTGAAGCATATGCAAATAATTCAGCCAGCGCTTTTAAAATTCTCTTCATGCGGCGATACTGGCCTGTGAGCACAGCACTGCCATTACCATAATGCAGTGCTTCCTTGTGTGAAATCAAATTACAAGATGAGGTGTAAGCACGAAGCCTCACTTGTAAATGAGCATCACTTTAAGTAGATGTCTGCAGCTCATCGTGGCTCTACGTCTCATGTTATCAGGGAAATGAGAAGGAGCTCCTCAGAAGACAAGAGGTGGATCCTATCAGTGATTCCACAGCTGTGATGCTCGCGACCCATGACCCCCGCTCAGGGCTGAGACGGGACACTCCTCCTCCCAGGTGACACATTAATGAGGCCACATGCCGTGAGAGAAGGTGAACTGCTGACATCACTTATTAACCTTTCTCATGAGGAGTGCCTATATGCGTGAACACACTGACGCAAATAGTCGCCTACTCTGTCAATTACAGCTCAGTGCTGCATCTCACATGACAAGGACACAGCTGAGGCTAACTGTGACTGACTAAAATAATAAAATGTTTCCATTGAGCCTCTACAATGATCTTTTATTTCACTCTGCTCTTTTACGTCTAGTAAAGTACGTTTTAAGATTTTAATAAATCCATGTTTTCAACTAATTTCTGGGACTGGTGGACACCAAGTGATGGTTTATTTTTGTACTCTATTGCAGCTGTAACAAACAGAGAGGTTTTTCATGTTTTATGATTTTTCAATTGCAGGCCTATTTTGAAAATTCACCTCATAAACAATTTATTTTCTTTATTCTTTTGTCTCCCTCTGGTCTATCTGATCATAGCAGTGTGTGGCAGAAACTTTCTTATCAACAAAGTGTCCATGCCACTGACCTGAAACACTGCTCCAAGATTCAACATCAACAACAACACAACTCAAAGCAAGCTTTTCATACAGAAATGAATTCAGACATTCTTTTAGGATTCCAAATGTTTCTAGAGTTGTACAGGCTGCTTCAGGTGAAATTACCTTGATTTAAAAGGTTTCTTGTTTTTGATAGCACTAGTGGTGAATATATATTTGCCTTCATTGAGTGCTAATTGACCAGTGATGGCCATTAATGATACTTAATACACAAGTCTGCCGCACACAACCACACAGTCAGATGTAAGCAGTGCTAATGACTGTGGCCTTGAGTCAAACTGTGCAGATGTGAGAAATGATGCTCACTATGTGCTGGCAGGTGTGCAGCGGTCCCTCGGGGTCCAGGGCCCGGCTCCTGTAGCCCCAGTTCCATGTAGTTTAGCTGCTTCTTGGATGTGGGACTAACAGGTATATTCACGTAAGTTACTGCTTCACTGTGAAGTCTTTCAGGAACTCCTGCTTCTGGGAAAATGAACACAGCCCCTGAGGATCAAAAAATGTAGGTTATGTACAGTTCATTTGTACTAACATTTATTTGTACACAGAAAACCACCTAGTTCATTCTGAAGACACAGATACATGCTGTATATGCTCTAAGCTGATGCTGTATATCATTTGTAAAGCAGCAGTGTTTTCTGCAGAAGGAGGGACTACTGTGTACTGTAGCTCCTACAAAGACACTATATTTAAGGATTAAGTCAATATCTATTAGATTAGTCTAAAATCTTTATCTATTTCTTTATCTTTTCATGTTCAAAATAACCATGACCATATACAGTGCCCTATTAAACATTTGGAGACACGATGTGCCTAAACTTTTACTGCACCCCATTTCCACAAAAACGAGTATGTCTCTAGCCAGATCCACATACATGTCCTTTAGCTAGGGCGAACATTAAGTATTTATTTGGCGTAAAAAGCTATTGATCCTATCTTGCAGACAGCTTGACAAGGTGTCGACCTGAACTAATACGTCCTCTCCACCTCCATCAGCAGTGAAGCCTTTCCTGTCAAACACAAATGATAGCCACAATGTTGTCTTTACGTGCACTGTCAGCGTAATTTACAGCGTGTGATAGATGGTTTCTAGTGACAACAGGAATCCCCCGACAGCTTCCCTTGTCATAAACACTATTTCACTTACTGCAGGTGGCATAAAACTAACCCTGTACCTAACAACACAATCATCCTTCAAATACACAATGTCATATCATTTAAACACGCTGTTATTAGTCAAAAGCAGTCTGTACAGCTTTTCGAGATGTTAGCGGTTTTGGAATTCGACAGTGACATGTTGCATTTCGGAGAAGAAAAGATTTCACCTGCTATTGACTTGTGTGAAATGGTAACAGGCAGTGGCTCAAAAATCAAGCCCAGGGGAAGCTCTTTTAGTCAGAGAGGCCATTAGATGCCTGCTCTCTGAACGGGACGGCCCCTGGCAGCCCCTCAGCCTAATTGATCAGTCCCTGAACAGTGCCTCTAAAACTGTGGGCTTTTCTAATGACTGCCATTAACAGCACTGGCTTTCCCCAAACCTCCTACAGTCCAATGTGACAGCTGTGTGTACATATCCACATACAGCTGTTTGATTAAAAAGCACTTGAAAAATGTCAACAGCTTTTCGGTTGATTGACTCAGATATTGATATTCAATAATAAAAACAGAGGTATAATCTAACCAACGCTAGAGTGATTTTACAGTAGTAGCAAACAATCCAATATGATTTTATTTTTTAACCAGGCCCCTCTTGTCCACAGAACTCTCCTTATCAACATTACCCAAAACAAACATCCAACTATTAAACCACCAAGAGCTCAGACTGTTGATTTGATCATTATCAGTAAAACAACTGTTCAAGCACAATAGGCAAGGTTTCTTTTTTGATCGAAACAAACCCACAACATGATCTGACTCAAGAGTTATGTGAGGCAAGGCTGGTTTACTCTGGCTTTCAAGAAGCAAATTACAGCCGCAGATCTGAAGTGCTACACATACAATATGACACGATGAAAGCTTTGTCCTCTTTTTAGCAGCCACGGAGCCACTGGACCAGGCCACTTGTCTGTTAGGTGACCACTGAGGCATGAGGGTCTGACCTGTGCTGTGTGGAGGTACATGAACATGACTGATGGCTGTGGAGCCGCATGGTGACAGTTGCTGGGACTCAGTTGAGGAGGTGTGCATTAGACTTAGGGCATGTTTGTGGGTGTGGGACGCCTAAGTGGCCAAACGTCTCCTGACAACTGTCCTCTCACCTCACATCAGGGCAGGTATGTGCATCATCACACATCGCTGCACTCTCTGCTTACTTATCTGCCTGTTGTCCCTCCGTGCAGTAGGATAACACACAACATCATAAACTTATGTAACAGGCATTTGTTTAAGTTTATGATGTCACATAAAACAAAGATGAACAAAACCCCAGCAAATCTGCATGTATTATGCCATGTTTCTCGAATTGGAATCTTCTATGTAAACTTTATGTCACAATTATGTGCAACTTGGATGGTGCAATTTTAAGTTTTCTTTTTACCAAAGACTAGAATCCTACTTAATGCCCAGACCACGTAACCCGAACATTATTAGTCCATCTCATTGTTCTGATGACACTGTCACTCACCTTCTGTCTCTTGTAAAAACCTCTGTTGGCTATAGCTGCCCATTAACTCATACTTGCATTTCTCTTCTCCCTGAAACACAAAGAATGTGCACACAGTTCAGGTTTTTACCACAAAACAGCTGTTTTACTTTTTGAAAACACTAAAAATGTCTTGAGAATCAACACATTGCATGTCTTAATATATTCCAGCTTTTCTGAATCTGATGACACACAATATTTCATAACTTAAAGGTTGTTAATGGTACCTTAAAACTAGTCATTTACTAAATCTGTGACGCCAAGTCCGGTCCTAAAAAAGTGCGGTAGAATAAAACTGATCCACAGTTTTATTTATGTCAGTGGATTAAAAAAGTGTGTCTATATTAAAACACTGAAAAAAATATACTATACTGACTTTGGATGTTAAGATAAAATGCAACAGTCCGTTTTAAGAAAATGTAGAGGTATAAAGCTGATTGTGTGTTTTGACCGACCTCTGAATTCTTCCCCAGTGCACGACCCTCCATGACCTCATAAGCAGCATCAGCTCTGCGACGCTCATCTTTTCCATTGAGTCGTTTGTCTGATGAGAAAAAGAGGATATAGAGTTAAGAAACCCAAGAAACAAAACTTTCCTGGAGTTACTTTTACATTGGGGTGCTGCACCGTGTCAATACTAACTGCTAATGCTTACTAATTTATCTGATGGTTTTACTCTTTCCATTCGGCGGTTATTTGTTTTGTAAATGTAGAGGTAAAGTGTAAACTCTGATTGGTTCAGCTCTTTAAATGAACAATATTATAATAACGCTGTACTTTAGGGGAAAGCATTAGTGAAAAGTTAGTAGACAAGCAACAAAATAAGGAATGATATGACATGCAAAGTCACCCACAAAAAAAAGCATAGTTAACCAGTGACTGAGGTTGGATTTTTATACCAATTTTAAGCATTTGATTATTAATTTAAAAGCCACTTGCCTTAATTGATTCAACATGCGTAACAAAAGCAAACGAGAAAGAAACAGAAAACTAAACAAAGCAGCTGTAATGAAAAGTGTGCATTGTCTTCACTAAAGTTTCAAGAAGAATGACAGAGATAGGAAGAAGGTATACATTTTAAAGAAGTGAAAAGGAAAAGGAGACACGTTGCTCAGAGATGTTTAGAGAAGTGGCCGAGGGGAGACTGGCTCAGATGCTTCTTACCTTCACTGGTCAGAGCCAGACCATTCGTCTCCTCACAGTGACACGGGCCGTCCTCAGTCTGTGATCCATGGCTGTGCTGCGTCTGATGGACTGCCTGCTCATTAGCTGTGGCCGGCTCTTGGCTCGTCTTCAGGAGCGATGCAGATGGTTGAACGGTGGCTGAACTGAAAATGCTTCTGTTGCGGAGTGTTACGGAGGGAAGGAGCCGGGGAGGCGGCTGGCAGTGCTCTCCTTGACACTTCAGACAGTTTTCATAAATGACAGCCGTTCTGTCACGTTGTGAGTTCGATTTGAAGGTTTTGAGTTCATTCCCAAACACAGGGCTCATGGACTCATAGCAGTTCAGAGTATTTCTATATGCCTCTGGCTTCCTTTCTGCTCTTGGATAGCCTAATAGATCGGCTAAGAAACTGACTAACTTGTCTCTTCCTTTTTTTGGCAGGAGGGACTCCTCACTTGTCTTCACTATGGTCTTTGCTCTGGTGATGCTTCCAGGTCCATGAGAAGTACACATCTCCACAGTCCTCTTTGCAGTTAGACTAACTTCACTGCCAGTGATGCTTCCACACAGAGGTTTGATAATATTTTGATCTGCTGGATTCAAAATATGATCGTCTGATACCCTTTGCCTTTTCATTTATTTCTCTCCCAAATGCACATATTTTATCACAAGCTGTGTCTGTTTCTTTTTGCAAACATGCATCAAATGTGTTCATTCACTCGATAAAAACATGCAGTCTTAACTGTTGATCAGACTTACCTGGTACTGACTGTGTCGCTGTCCCACTCGGAAGGATGCACAGTGATGTCTGTCAAGAAAAAAACATACTTATATTCATGTGTAAGAGTGTTTATACTGTGCAACAAATGAATAAGCTAAAACTAGGCATAAAAGGTGCATGACTTTCTCAGGCTTTGTGATAAATATGTCTGACACTGCTCATGCCTCATCCTTCAGCTGGTCAGTCGCTTACATATCATTTCGTTCGAAACAAACAAACAAAAACAAATTAGAAGAAAAAATACGTGAAGTGGAGGCTACAATATGTTTGGAGCCAAATACACTACCAGCAGAGGGAGCTGTAGGTGCAACACCATATCCACAGTGGACAGCAAAAGACCCTTTTACAGGTTATAATGAGAAAAGCTACACATGGATTTGGCATCAGAAGTCAAACAGACTGCAATACATTTTTAATGGACAAAAGCCAACAAATTTAGCATAAACAAGATGATTTTGGCAAACTTACGGACTCTGTAACTCAGTGGGTTGAGAACATCAGTGAGTGGTTTGATATTCAGCTGCTCAATATATACACAAGTGTTCAGGCTGGACCAGCAATTGGCCACAAGCTACAAGTCACTAAATGCTTATTACTGGACTTGTACTAGTAAATTAGAATATACATAATATTGAGCAGGGCGGTGCCAACAGTAAATTAAGGCTGCAGCTTGAGAATTAATGTTTATGACAAATGACAACACACAACATAGTTTTTCTATGTTCCAGTAATAAACACCTTGCATACATTATTTTACAAATTAAAATGAAAACATACCATCTATAATGTGCACACATCATTTGACCTTTCATCAGTGCCTTTCACGCTCAAGGACAGGTGCAGCGTATGCAGATCAAAATGGCAGAATAGTGCTTAACAATTGTTTTGAACTTGCTTTTCATAAATGAATGGGAAATATCTTGAATACCTTTTGCCACCATGATATAGTATGTTACAGTGTCTATACAACTGCATTTCCTTATAAGTTTGGTCCACATTTTCCACTACAACCTTAGGATATTTTACTTACAGTGGTTACTAGATGCTTAGTCATGAAAACTGAATAAAACACATTTCAGAAACATATCATGGGCACATTTAGCTTAGACATACACTGCTGACTTATTAGACAGATGGCCGTATTGACACCAAACAGTGGCATCACCATCAGCCTGCACATAGCCACAAAGGTCATCTTGACTACGAGCTGCAGAACAGATGATAGGCTGATGATAAGGCCTGCTCACTCAGGCTTCTACTGGTTGACAAGCCATTTTAGACAAATAGTGTTCAGCACCTCTTTGAACTATGGCATGTTTCCAGTTAACAAACAGATGGCCAAAACACTTATTTCCATCAATAGAAAATATTTAAAATGTTAAACAAGCCTGTATTATTTCAAGTAGTTCTGAGTAACTGTAAATGAGGTTAAGTCTCACCTTATAACCACCGCACGTTGAACAGATGGTTACGATGGTTTTGGAGGCAGTTGTGAGAGAGCTGCAAATGTGACAGGAGTCTGGATGTTGGCTGCCACTAGAGGGCGACACCGTTTTCTTACTCTCCTCTGAGTCCTCAGTCACTGACAGCCTTTCAGCAGTTTGTGGTTGATTCTCAAACGTTGAAGCACTGCTGTCCTCCCCTTTACCTGCCTCTGCTGGGGGCCCACTAGTGTCTGCAGTGTCTTCACTAAGACTTGAGGGTTTACTGTCTCTGGTGCCCACACTGGCTTCATGTAACAGGCTCCTGGGAGTGTCGTACAGATACCTCAGGGAATTGGGCACCTGGTACTCATGTCCTGGAGCAGTGGGACATGTACAAGGACTCAGATCTTGAGCTAAGTGTGGAGGCAGGCTGAACACAGAGCCAAAGTCCTCCACCGGGCTAATGTCCAGACTGCCTGTGTAGGAGGAGAAGCTTCCAGAGTAGGAGGAATGGCTGCCTGTGGCAATGCCACTGTCCGATGAGCTTTGTCGGCCAATTTCCTGAAGCTGCCGAGGTGCTTTGACAACAAGCCGGTTTCCACCTCCCTGGTTCACATAGAGCTTTTCAGTGCTGTGTTGTGGTAACTTGTTGCTCAGTTGGCCAGAGCTTTCAGAAGTCGCAGGGTCACTCCAAATGACCAGACGACTGCCAGTACTGCAGTCTGACTGGCTTGTGTCTGAGGTGTCTGAGGAACCAGAGATACTGCGGTCATCTCCTCCAGCAGATGTGCAGTATGTAGATGAGACTACAAGTACAACATAATACAATTAAGCTCAGCTTTCTTCCTTTACATCGCCAGTTTAAATAATATTCAACTTAATTATTCAAATTTATTTGATTATAACATTTACTTGTGCTGTTCCTGTGGGAGAGCATGCTCAGTCGCTTCTCCAGCTCCTGGGCTTCATGGTTCAGCTTCTCCTCAGAATTTGCCTGACTCACACTGGGGTCTGTTAAAAAGGATCATAAAAATAGGAACAGTCCATTTCAGTAGAGTATAAGCACCTATTTTCTTCTTATAGCCCTGTTACCGTGTGTGATGGTTTTTTGTAATAATGTTGTGCTCATCTTTCCTCCTGGTATGGAGGTGTTGCTGTCAGAAAAACATGGCCCAGCTGTAAAAACATTTATCGGCTTCAGAGAAACAAGGGCACAGTGCAACCAAAGTGCTTCCGCACTCATGTTAGCCATGACGAAAACTGTGATACTAAGAGAGGCAGAGAGATTTGACCCATACAGCTTTATGCAGAAAATAGATAGTTATGAAAAGAAAATCATGTCACATTGAACTGCTTAGTTTTTTTTATTTAGAATTTAGTCAAATCCCACTGAAACAACGGTGAAAAAGTGCTTTGTACTATTAATATGCAGCAACAAGTGTCACAGGCCTTTGAAAGCACGGAGGAAGGGTCACACGGGGGAACACCTTGCAGTATTTGGGCAGCACTACAGGGTTTATTAATAGCACTGCCACAAGGGTCGTCTAGTACGTACTCTGCTTAAAGACTGTACGCCCGACATCAAGGTCATCTCCAGTTCAATCAAAATTTATCATTTAATCTCATCTATCGACATGTTCTAAAAAATAACAAAGCATAGATACCTAATACCTCAACTTTTATCGACAGTATAAATGTTAATGTCTGTGATATTTTCCTCCACAGTAAACATCCCCAGTCCTTCAATTTAGGATATAAGGTATTTAAGGTTGTCCTCAAGCTCACTTCTGTACCAGATTCATCTTGTGAGAATGATTATGCATGGTGTTAGATAAACAGACAGAAAACTAACCAGATTCTCACAAGAAAAGACTAACTTACAAACAAAACAGTAACTATTTAAAAATAGATGGTGTCAAAATAAGATTTGACACCAAAGCACAAAGCTGAGTTAACAAGTACTTTTCACGTTGACTGACTGTTGCACAATGCAGGCAGCCTAAGCCGATGTTTTTTGTTTGTGACTACATATTCAGGTCCTTTGGGAAACTGTGAAAGTGTCTCTAGTCCTGGGTTATACAATTCTTGGCCTTCTTTTAGGAAAATGTTAATGACATAAGCTTCATGGAAATATGATGTTCATCCTCTCTGTACTAAACAACAAAATAGAGAAATATAGGAGAAGATTTTCTTGAATAATACAGTTTCTGTAACTGTTTGCGTGAGAATAAAAGTAAATTAAAGAAAAAAGCAGTGAGATGAACACAAACTTGTGGAGCCAGAGTGAAAAGCAGAGCGCTGAGAGAGCCGAGGGGGAGGGGCGCTGGAATCCTATGGATGAGGTTACATACATGCTCAGAGTGATTAGCGGGCTTTGGCTGCTCCGTTTGTGTGAACGGTGACTTTGACCCACCGCCCCCCTCCGACATCCTCCCTGCTATTTATTCTACTACGTGCTACAATAATAGGGCCATGAGCTCAGCCTGTGATTGGCCAGTGAGATGTGTGAAAACCAGAATATCCACCCACAGCCCCACTCAGCTGCCCGTACAGTGTATCCTTCTAAGTCGCAGAACGGGTGAGAAAATGTTTTAAAACTGCAGGCGTGGAAAGAAATGGTGTTAAAGTGGGCAGCAGGAGAGCAGATAATGTTTTAGTTACATTCTGAGAACTGTTAAATACAAACTATCTACTCTTACAGTTTCTCACAACTCATATCTCTGTTCAGTTTAAAACCTATTACACTGTTGAATCAATTCATATTCCATTCAGTAATGCCTTTATACATATTTACTGCATTTAAATTCAGCAGCTTAAGGCTACATTCACACTAATGCACTTCATTTGACTATGCTCTTGTAGAATTACATTTATCTTCACTCTGATGCATTTGAGACATGTCAGTCTATTCTAAAACTGGCTTGTTGGACACACCACGATAAAACAGAGCTTTTTGCGTTTATTATTCAAAGATATATGCGGGTTGAATGGTCAGAGCACAAATGCTACCAGTGCAGTAAGCTAATGATTGGGGCACTGACTAATAATCTTATTTTCAGCAACAAACCAAGCAGAAGCTGTCAGTTTGAGGTCGAAGGGCTGAGGGTGGACAGGCCAGAGCTGCTCATTATACCGACATACCTCACTGCTGAGCATTCAGGACAGGAAACTTGCAGGAAAATTACAGAAATACCTACAATTACATATTTAGGTTGATGGATTTTGCAATTAGGTGTAATTAAACATTCACCGTCCAGTTAGCTTAAGGCTTCTGACTAAACATAGACAATAATTGAATTTACAGTAATCAAGGTTGGTGCAGTAGTAACGGTGAGCTGAAGCTTTACATCGAGCGCAGTACGCCTAAGTCAGGGTTAGGACGAGTGACCAAAACTATAAATTGCTTCGAGGGATTACCCAATTACATAAAAACAGCTGTCAGTCATGATTTAGTCACATCAAAGCACATCCATCCGCGGAGGAATTCTGTGACTCATTCGGCCTAAAATGGGCTCATTCCAGGAAGGCAGCCACCGAACATGAGTGAGACATCCCAGGAGGCACCAAAGGGAGCAGAGCAGTATCTGGTCCATTTAAGAGGACAAGTGTGGGCCTGAGGGCTTGCTAAAACTGGCTGGCAAAAGAGCAGCTATTAACTGTCCCCAAACCAATACCCAGATGATGTGCGCTTGTGTCTGCAGCGGTAAACACCTCTGGTACCGACCTGGTAGGACTGGCCGCAGTCCAAAAGGACCTCTGGTGGGGGAGATGCCTCGGACAACGCAGTCGAACAGAAAGCTGATCTGCTCGCTCTCGGCACATGCGAGTAGAAACACTCCAGCCCCTGAGGGAGGAAAAAAAAGGTACTTTAAAATGTTAAATATAATGGGTCTGATACAATCCCAGCTGCACTGAAATTGCTTTCTACATTTCTGCATTCACACATTTCCTTAATTACTTCCAACTTACTGCCAAAAACAAAGTGAGTACTTGAGAATGTATGTGTTTAGACAGGTTGTGCAAAAAAGTATCAAGCTTTCATTTAGAAAGAAATGTTGGTTTTATGTGTCCAATTTTGTTTAGAGTGAAATATAGTTAACAGAGGTCAAAGGTTGTGCTCTCCTGAGGTCCCTGAGCTCCCCATGATGCTTCAACTCACTGTCCATTAAGCTAATTAAAAGTAGCTTGTTCCTGAAAAAAACATGTCAAGGCCAGCTTCATCACATTCCCAACACTGCCCCTTTGACATCACTGAGGTCAAAGGTCAGCAGAAGAGTTTGTTCGATGTCTGCACCTGATCAAACTCATGATGTTGAGTCTAATCAGTTTTCAAGTCAGCCTTAATTCACCCATTGTAGAGTCCAAATGAAATATATTTTTAAGGAAATTCAGACATCAAGTGTTTTAGGATCAGGTGCACTGCCTGAAGCAAAAGCAACAAGAAGAACCCAGAGACTCAAAGAACAGGTGGTGAGTTAAAGTCGGAGAGAAAAAAGAAACATCCATTGCTTCCTTCTGGTGTCTCCAACTTTAACAGAAATGCAGAGACGTGCTTGGTAAGTGGGAAGTGTAAGTAGCTCCGATCTTTACAGAGAACTAGTGCAGCCTCTGTTATTTAACATAGTTATATTAAGTTAAAATGAAATGCAATATAAATGTGATAACAATTTGATATTATTAGCACTGTTCATTGATCTTCTACCACTTTCATTGTCCTATTTAATAAAATGTTACGTTGAGCAGAAATCACCGCAAGTAATTAGCTGGTTGTACATCATGCAATCATCTTTATCGCCTGTATTTACACTGTGGAAGTTGAAGCTACATCCATTGTCAAGTACAAAAGTCATTAGTTGGGTAGGATGGATGATATTGTTCAAGAAACCCTATATAATGTGGAGTTTTAATCTTGGTTGGTTTAAAAGCCTAACAGTAATTTCAAAAACAATCATTTTTCTGTCATTATTCAACCTTTTACATTGTTTAAAACCAACCACTATGAATTGAACAGGGCTGAATAAACTGAGTTAATTAGAGTTTGTCTCCTTCTGTTGTTGACTTAACACATCAGGTCTATTTCAGGTTTTGGCTGTGCTTCACCCTGAAGCAAAAGAGCACAAAAGCGATGGAACATGAAATGAAACCTAGGTTTTATTTACAACCTTTTAAAATTCTACAAACCCACTTAAACTAAATAAACCAACATTCAACATTTTGACTTTAACATCCAAGATATGAAGCCTTTGGTTGAGCAGCTCATAATCAAACCACAAGCCTACATGATCTTTCTGTATCTCCAGGTGAATATGATTAGAAACTCATGCATTACAACCATCGTCCTTAGTAACACCATTCTAAATAATCAATAGAATGAGTCTGTCCATGTAACTGCAAGCTATCCATTCAAATAGTATCAAAATGTCAAAATGAAAGTAATACAAAATGCACTAAAGCCCAGCTGTAGGGCAGCTGTAAGATGTCGACCATTAGCTGCCTCATAAAAGTTCCTGTGACACGTCTTTTCAGCCACGAGGCAGTTAAACAAAAGCTGAAGGAAAATCCTACACTGTCAAAGTGCCATCTGCACATTGGCAATCTAGTGATAAACCCCTCTTAAAGCTGCCTTTTTCTGTGTTTCATAAAAGCCATTGAGAGTCCATATAATGTGTGCGCCTGAGGAAAGGCCATTTGTAGGAGAAAAAGGAGACACATAAACAGCTCCAGACTCAACCGGTCCCAATGTCAACCCTCTGTGAGTCGGATGTAGGAGTGGCACATGTGACATATACTAAAACCTCTAATGATCGAATATCCCTGGGACTGACAGAATCAAAATGGGGCTTAATATACTGTATTAATGGCTGAATAGACACACCATTAGACTTCAAAATAGATTAAAATATTCATACAGCTGCTGCTAAATTATTCTGTATTCTCAGTTTGTTCCTCTATAAATCACACTCTTTTCTCAATAAGTGATAAATTATTCATCACTGGAGCAGTGTGTTGAGAGCTCCCAGTGCAGGCAGGACAAGTTCACATTCAAATAATTCTTATCTCAAAAAACCTGCAGGGTTGAGCCGAAGCCAACTCCCTTGACTTTCTGGACTGCTGGACAAATATCATTTTACACCTCCATCATTAATGTTTTATTTACATTTAGACTATTTCCACACAAACACAACAATGCTGCCAGTTGCAGCAATCTATCTTTTAGGATCCCTCATTGTAGTCTTTTGAAAAGTCACAGTTGCACAGTAAATTATTTTACTGGGACAGTCTGTTCCTTAGAACTTCTATTTCACAATTGACTCGAAGCTATTCATGAATCATCTCCCAGGGAGTGATTATTTGATTTGTTTGAGAAAGACAAAAAAAACACACAGCGCGCACATCTAACAGCTGAATGAGCTATTAGACGCTAATGATGCCACCCCATTCTACTTTTGACACAAATTACTGTCATGAAATGATAATTAAGACAAAGTGAGACAGTGTTTGTCACTGTCACAAGTAAGATGAGCAAAAGTTATACATCTTCCAAAAACAGAAAAAAAGACAAAATAATTTGTAGCTTTATCATCAGTAATAAACTTACAGTAACCACATCTCGTCCCTCCCTCGAACACAAATCCGTTTGGCACCGGTCCATATCGGCGCAGGTCAGGGAGGTTCCAGTGGCCGATAATAACAGGAGGGATGTCTCTGGCAAGAGCCAGCAAGTTGTTGCACAGATGGAGAGTAGCAGGTCCACTCTCCAACTTGGTCCCTGGTAAAATCCCAACGCTGAATCTATGGACTGAAAGAAAGACACATCTCATCTGAAAAAACTTGTCAGAAAATGTACCTACATACAGGACTTTGGGTCAGGTTTCATCAAATCAATGTAGGTGTTAAGGACTGTCCATTAAATAAAAATATAGTGTTAGGCAAATGGAGGGATGTTTAAGAAAATAAGAATACAGTATTACACAGTGTTGACATCAACAGAAACAGCTGTACACACTGAGAAAACACTGAACTGATTTATTGGGCGTCACAAATCACAATAAAAGCAGTGTGCACCGTGGCTCATGACCCACAGACTGGCAGGTGACATTTCTACTGTTGGCCCCACTCCAGTCAACTCTGAGCATTAGGCACCAGGCCACACACAGACACTGGCAGGTGGATGCTTTCGTAAGGGAGATGCTGGTTTCATGTGGACACAGGTCAAATGGAAAGGCATAACAACAATGCAATGTGTCTTTAGCTCCGTGGCCTCTTCAACACCAACTGCTCCCATCAGACTGTCATTAAAAGTGCTTTCACATTCAGCTGGACCCTGGCCACCAACTAAGCACCCCCCACACACTGTTAGAACAACCCACTATGTGTTGCCTCATCTTTTCTTACGTAACATGAACAATTACAAGACTATCTCTAGTTTGTCTCTGCAGTTCACTTGAGCAACATCAAGTTTTGTTTTATGTAAGAATCAGTACATTAAACATACAATCTGCAGGATATGGAAATAAATAAAAACTGCTTGTTCATATTACACACCATTTTATGTTTAAATTACATTGACAAGTGTTTTTTCACATTTCAGAAGCCACACAATCTCTGCTCCAACACTTAAATACAACTGATGCCCCAGGTTCTGGTGAACAATCTCTCATAACGTCAATAAAACCTTCCCCGTACAGCATCTAGATTATTAAAGAAAAACAAGGCCATCCAAGAGTTATTCCTGCAGATTTATTTGCCTTCACAGAATTTAGGGAGTTGTCTGGTTCTCTATCTTTTGAATTGGCCTACTGTTCTTGTGTGCTTAAATAAATCATGAGTCAAGCTGTGTATCCAACAGAGCTGCAAAGAGATTTCTTTTCAGCGCTGCTCTGAGATCTGCTGATCACCTAGAAAGCTTTCATAGCTCCTCACAAACAAGCTTCAACTCTCCTCCATTGTGTTCACACAAAGATGATCAATTATCACTGCTAGATAGACTGAATATCAATAATTCAAATAAAAATGTCTTGTCTCTACTTTTGAGGAGTTGTTTTACTTTGGTTTGCTAGTTCATTGACTTCTGGGAAATAAAAAAACACTGAAACCTGCAATTGTGACAGATGACTTAATCTGGCTGTGCTTGCACTACATAGAGGTCAGCTGTGATCACTGATGTGTTATAAGCAAAATAAGCACCTAAATGCCAAAAGAATCCCAAATGGGAATAATGGGGGAGGGTCTTACCTTCCCCGAGGCTGTATCGCAGTCGGGCGTCCCAGGCTAGCAGCGCCTCCTTTGTGTCGAAGCCCAACAGGGCAGTCTGATTCAGGCAGACGATGGCCAGAGTAAACGCCACACCTTCATAGCACTGTCCCGTTTCCAGGCCACAGATCTCCTCCAAGGTGACACTGGCCCTCTCCCGGTTTCCTTGAGCTTTTTCAGATTTGTCTTTAAAAACCAGCAACACCAGGCAATCTTCAGGAGACAGAACATAGGGCCAAGTGATACATTTACACACAGTAAGGAATACGCATGGGATTCACAAAATAGACTTTGTATAAACTCAAAAATCAATGTAACCTATTAATGGTTGCAAAGGTGGTGAAACATGGGGAACACACAGCCACAGCCCCTGGATTTTTAAAATGCATTTTCTCAGAGTTGCATCTAATGGAGGTTAAGGTATTTTTTTAATTACAGCACAGTTAAAAACACTAATAAACAAACAAACATCAGTTCAATTCAAAATAAGGTTGTTCAAAACAACTTTTCAGTGTGAGACTCTCCATTTGAGTGGTGAAACCTCGTGGCAGATGCTTTTTGCAAGATTTACCAAATGATCTGCCTCACTCTGTATTGATACTTTTGTCCACGTCTGTAGCATAACTGTGAAGCTCGCCTGAAATCAGTGCTATAGATTGAATATAGTCTATTCCGAATACAGTAGCTGGACTTTTACGCCAGTCTCTTGACACCTTCAAACAACCAGTGTCAACTGACCAAACAGGAGTGTCTGCTCATCTCTCTCCTTCACGCGACTCTTAACGCGCGTATCTGAGGCATGAGCAGAGGCAGCTGTGATAACACTGACATCAAACATGTGAGGCTCACAACCTCAGGTTTAACCTGTGAGGTATGTTAAGCTCTGCAGCTACACAAACTTTTCCACTGCAAAACTAACTTCCATCACGAGGACAACATTGAACACTTATTTAATACAGAGGGTTAGCAACGTTAAAATGCAACCATAAGGCTTCTCCTCAAACTAAAGGTACACATCTTAACAGTAAATATGAAAGGTATGAACACACTAACTTTAAGAGACAGACCCAACACCAACAAACCATTTCATGACTTAAATGTAAACATAAAAGCTAGCGCCAGTTAGCTCCTTCGCTGTGACGCAGCCTGCGTGCGCACTTGTTTACGCACAGAGCAAAAGCTTCGCACGTGTGCAACAGGGTTGATTAAACTTCAGACTGCTGTGGCAGTGCATCGCACTTTAAAATCTCAGTGGTTTACCTGCTACAGGCGACGGTTTGCGAAGGACGAGCCACCTAGTCTTCCACTGTAGAAAAAAACACAAGTGTAGAAACTTTATAGACACTCATTAAACAATGGTGAATGACTTGTTCCATATCCATCAACAATTTTGGTGAAAATAATGACCTTTCTTCCATCTCTCAGTCTGGCATATCCCTCCACGACAACAGAATCCGTCATCTTCAGTCATGGTTCCTGACAGCTGCAGAGTCGCTGCCTGAATGAGGGGTCACTTTCAAAATAGCTGCTCTCTGCGTTTGCGAGGCGCAAACTCGCCCCCAGCTCGGCACATGGAAAATGGCATGACAGGCAGTTTGTTTGTCTGTCCCATGGTCTGTCCACCCACCACCGTCCATGCGCCACCTGGGCAGTCTCAGACCACCTGCCGCTGCTGGGAAAACCACAGGGACAGCCAATCACATTAAAGCTTTCTCGTTCTGAAAAAAACTATACATTTCTGGACGATTAAGCACATAACTGCAAACAGTAAACAAGACTAAAACATAAATGAGCAAATATGAAATAAGGTCATTCAACAACACAACGTAAATGAGAATGTAATTACCGTCAACGTGGCTTTTTCCTGCAGAAACCCTTAAGGGCAAGGACACATTACTGACATTTTGACTTTGTCTTTCCCTTATCATTTAAAACAGTGGGGCGTGATAATAAATAATATTTTATTTTGTTTTTGCATCAGCTGGAGGTAACACATTTCAAAATCTAATTTTATCTATTCATAGTTTATTCTTTCACAGTAAAAAATAGATAAGTTATTAACATTACAAACACAGTGTGAATACATTATAGTACAAAATGTCATTTATTAAAAGCTAATGTCTCTCCAAGGTCCGTTGATGAGGCCTTAGGTTTTCCGTCTGGTGACTGAGTTGATCCAGTCGATGTAGTTGACCACTTTGGTGTAAACTCCAGGTTTGTTGGTGCGGCCGCAGCCCTCTCCCCAGCTGATGATCCCATACAGGAAGCTGACATCATTCCTTGCACATGCCAGGGGCCCCCCAGAGTCGCCCTGGGGAAATCCACAGTGACATATATGCAGTTTATCCACATAAACTTACATGCATAGATCAAAGCTGGGTACAAACAGCTGAGAGAGCAAATATTTGACACAGAGGGTTGAGTAGGAAGGCTGCAAATATCTGTGCCTCAAGTGCTGTCATACACAATTAAGTTTTTGATATTGGCCCTACGTAGGTAAGGGACAGGGTCAACAACTATCTGAGCTTCAGGAGTCTTGTCAGAAAACCTTATGTAGGTTGTAAAACCTGATATGTCTGGGCAGTAAAAGAGGGTGCCACCATTTATTTTAGCAATTTTCTTGTTTGTGAATTAGTGAGTAAATAAAACCACTAAACAAGCCTGTAATCTGGTATTATTGAAAATTTTAACCTGTACTGTAGAGAAAACAGTTTAATGCACACAACAGTTACAAATGTGACATTTAATGATCTATCTCATTATAAGACCATATAAAGGGATTAGATTTAATAAAAGCCTGTATTTGAGTCAGTGATAACCTACCTGGCAAGCGTCAGCGCAGCCGTTAAGCCCTGCACAGATCATGTCAGATGTAACATGGTTGCCGTAAACTTCTGGCTTTCGGCATGACTCATGAGGAATCAGTCTGACAACAGCCTCCTGTAAACTGGAGTAACCCTCAGCCTCTGAAAGGCACACAGTTCGATGTTACCACAGGCAACATCATTAGAGAATATTGCTTTAAAACTGCAAGTCATTACATTCATTTGCCATTTACACTTCTAAAAAAAGTTCCTTTCAAAAGCACAACCCATCCATAAACTCAACACAATTAACAAAACTAATTACAGTAACTATTTTGGATGTTTATTTCTTTTCTTTTTATACAATTAAGATCAAATTGAGTCCTCTTTTTAAAGTGCCTTCCTGCTAATTATTGGGAAATTACAGAATCATAAAAGAAGCAGTTTGCATTTCTATAGTCTATTTGTCTCAACAGGAAGGCCTTTCTGCCTGAATCCTGACTTCTGGATCTATTACTATTAGTAACAAACTAGCAAATGATTTTTCCCCATCTTGAAAGCACAAACATGGCCGTCCTTTGTTGCACTTCGTTGATCTTCATGTGGTTCGACTGCTCTTTTTAATTTAAACAGTGCTGTCACAGTCTCCTCATCACTCACTCTCACGTATGTGTCCCCAGCCGCTAATAGTACAGCAGTAGTCATCAGGGAATGTCATGCCTTTGTCTGGAAGACAGATGGGCCTGATGAACGGGGTTTTCTTCACACACAGCCCGTCCTGCTTCTTCAGCTTTATCAGAACTGGCACAAACAAATAAATGTTAGGGCAAGAAGACCAAAAAATGTCTTAAATGGCAAATGCTAGACTTGGAGACTCCGTTAGCCCATGAAAATGCCACACTCATCTATGACTAAGTGTGTTGATGCGTGCATCTGTTCATGTGGGGGAGCACAGCTGTTCACTGATGCACAGCTGTGCACGCAGACCCCAACCTTAAGTGAGTTTGTGGTTTTCTGGATTTGCAAAAGAAGTCTTCTAGTTTATATGACTCACTATATGTGTGTGCACTCAATAATTACCAATGTCATGCTGTGTTGGATTAAAAACTGAGAACTGTTTGGGAAAGACGTAGTCCTCAACTCCAAAAACCTTGGTGGTAGGACCCGTGACGTTAAATCTGTGTTGCCCAAAAACAACACGTATCTGAGACTTCAGGGGGCTGTGAAAGAAGACAAAGAAAAAAGTATCTCAGTATAATCACATTTATCCCACAGAGATGAATAATCTAGAACAAAATGAAGCCAAACAATGTTATCAATTATCCTTAACCAGTAATTTACAAGTAATATAAGTGGGGGGAGTGTGGGTTTTGTCATACTTATGTATGTGCAGTTATGTATAAACTAACAAACCTTTATCTTTACATTACCATTTGTTTCACAACATAACATTTTTCACTCTGACAGGACTGTGCTCTTTCAATACTGTTCTACTTATGTCCGATTCCATCATTTCATACTTTCTATAAAGCTCTCTGACCTTAAACAATGACAAGGAGAGATGCCTGTTTATTGACATCACTAGGAAATATATGCATTCTTATGTAAACAGCATCTGTGTGCGTGACATGCTTTTAGGTTTTCCTCGAACTGGATGCTTGTCTAAATATAGTGTGTTCATAAAGCTGAAGGGGTCAAAGTCTTTAAACCTCATGCCAGGTGAAGAGTCAACTCTACTTCGGCTACAACAAGAGAAGATTCAAGTCGGCTGACAATAGGTTTGAGGTGGGAGTTTTCTACTTTCATTTTTGTTTTGTATCTTTTCATATCCGTTTGCCTTTTGGAAAGGCTTTCAAGGACTCTTAACCAAAACAAAAGCATATAAAGAATATGCATATTATTTGCATTTATATTTATTATATATATATATTTTTTTTCTTTCTCTCAAATAATACAGGACAGTTGTGTAGTAAAACTAAGAGTTGAACTTTGAGTTAGTCGTACTTGCGGAAGAAGCAGTGTGCTGCTGAGATGACCCAGCAGGAGGAGATGAGTGTGCCGGCGCAGAATTCAGTCTGTCCGATGTAAATAGCTGCCATCCAGGGGTGAGTGCCGGGCAGCGCCGAGGTGCCGCCCATTATTCGACCTCTCGCGATTGATAACCTCTTCTTGTGCTTTTTCCCACACACAGGCTTTTTAGGTTTAGGCCTTTTACCAACATTTATAATTATTGTAGTTATTCCACGTGAAGAAGCTGTAACAGAGTGAAAAAAAAACAATCATTAGTACATTTTCAGAAGCATTACTATAAAGCACACTGCTAAAACTACTTCTATCCTAAGTCAATGTTTCCTAAATACCTCCACTGATTTTTTGCATGTTTGCTGCTGGCTGTGTCCTCCCTGTAAAGGCAAAAGACAAACCCCTCTATAGGATGATAATGTTATGGTTCAAGAGCATCGTCTTGCTGCAGATCATATGTTAGTGAGGAAACAGCAGATGGAACGAGCTTGTGAATTCTGTGCATACCACTGGCGTAATGACAGAAGGCCAACTGTGCCAAATCCCACTCACTGCATCAACATTTGGCTGCACCTGACATAACATGTTGATTCAGCGTGACTCATTCCTTCTACCCCTGATCTCATCTAATTTGATAGCCCACATCTTAAAAAAAAAAAAAATCCCTGTCACCAAACCGTGTTCAAGTTTTCAGAGTGGTGTGACTCAGGAAAGATTAGTTGTGTTCTCTTCGCTCTGGCTTTCTATCACAAACATTGGTTTCTAATTAGAAGTAGTAGTTGTAGCAAGCCTTTGCATATTTTAGTGTTCCTGACGCCCGTGGATAAGACCGTGAGAATGAAGGCAAAAATGATGCAACATGTGTTATGAATAGTTATTAATCATGTTTTGCACTGAAGAACACTTCTTTAAAAAATGAATGTGCTAATCTGCACCAGATCAGATCAAAGTTACTTTTTCAGTGCCCCAGTTGGCAGAAACATTTGGGCAGGCAGCTGAAAAAAATCTAGAAGAGAACTTAAAGATATTAAATTGCTTTTAGATTTTTTTTTTCCCTCCTTAATGCTTGATACCATTTCTTTTCTGCCACTGGATACTCTCATCCCAGGAGTCTTTAAAACTAAAAGTACTGCTGCAAACTATAGATATGTCTTATAAGTCTCTCCATTTGGAGCGTTTAGCAAGGCATACAATTTCAACTTTTTAACAATTCGACAAAATGTAAACAGACGGCATGTACTACACTGTGTTCAACAGCTCTTTCAGGAAACTTTATCTCCTTATATCCACATCCTAAAAGATGAAGGAACCCGTGTGCCGTGTTTACTCACACACAGGCATCACGCACGAGGGGACATCGCAGTACTCCCAGGAGATGGCGCCGTCACTGAGAGTGTAGCACCATGGCATCTTGTCCCCATCTGGGTTTCTGCACAGATGGACAGTAACCAGAGAGTGGCAGCGCTATTTGAAGAATTATGCATGAAGTGCATAAACTCTTACTTTGGCTGCATTTTGATTTTAACAGGGGACTAATGTGTAAGCAGGTGACATCTGTGACAATATAAAACCCCTTTTACATTTGTTAGAATTAAATGCTAAAAATACATTGGTCAATCAGAGCCTGTATTCTTTGCCTAAATCCTAAATGCTAAATCAAAATGGTCTGTCTTTGATGTCTGAGACATTTTGGGACATGTGCCATTTGGGTGGGCAACAAGAGCACTATTACAGAGCAAGGTCACCATAGCAACAACAAAAACTGAGGAGAGCAGGAGGAAAGTGAAAGCAAATGCACCATGATAAGGGTTTTTTAAAGCTGGCGAGTGAAATCCATGATGTGTTTTTGAATGTTGTTGGCTCAAGTCACCATTTGATAAATCGTCCACATGGACGAGAAAGATATGAGTCAGAACTGTATTGGTTCAGGGTGAAATGTTCTATCCTGCCCCGTAAAAAAAATGAAAGCAAAGTATGAGGAAGACTGTGCTAAAGCTTGTTGATAAAAATAATCACTGTGCTTTTAAGAAATTGCTGTTGGATCAGGAAACCAAAAAGGTCCTCACACATAAGCACATAAGCTTTAGAAGGTAACATGACTCCTAAGCATAGATAATACAAAGAGATATGAATGTATAAATAAAAGGAATCCTATCCTGTCACTATGGATGAATCAGGTGACAAAATATTATTCAATGACCATACAATGTCTGATTAGGTTGTGGGAGGGATTGAGCAAAACAGCTGTTAAAACTTGAACTAAATAAACTTTATAAAGCCCAAAATGCTTGTGATACATACTGTAATGTATGTTACATCCAAGGTTTGTTGAGGTTAAGAAACGATAGGCAGAGGGGCAGTGAACTGGCAGAATGTGTGAGCACAAACCTGCAGTACGCGTGCTCCCCGAGGCCCCTGAGGGGAGAGGCGACCACTGTGCCCACATGGAGCTCGTCATACAGCAGGTCTGAGTCCCACGGCAGACAGTGGGCGCCAGACACTGTGGTGCCCACCATGCCTCTGTAACCTGTGCCCTTGCCGTTATAGCACTCTGTCTCAGGCTCTGCACAAACCACACAGGGAAACGCACAAACCAGAGGTATTTTTCACTCCTGTCACACTCCATTCAGCTGCACAACACAGTGATGTAAGCTAATAAATAAGGCAGTTTCCTCATACAGATAAATAGCAATGTAATTACTTTTTCCCTTTGCATTATACTCTGTCAGAGCTTGTTCTTCTGTTTGTGTTAACAACCACAGCTGCACTGTGTAAGCACAACTTTAGAGGCTCATGTCTTCACTTGTTAATCAAACAGCATTAGTGGCTCAGCCACACTAGAGGGCATACAGGGAATGCATTTCCACAGTGATGCTACTGTGAAGTCATTCAGTAAATATATAGAATTTTTTTGTAAAAATACATTACACCCAGGGAGGACCAACAGGAAGTTTAGATATTACTCACCCAAGCTACAGTCGTGTCCACTGTATCCCTTTCTACAGTGACACACTTCTTTTCCGGTGGATGTGATTAATCGACACGCTCCTTCATTCTGACAAGGGTTGGAACGACATACTGAAAATACAAGACACAAAAGCTATTTCCACTCTTTTTTGCAGATTTGATAAATGTTTTGACATAGTGATGTATATTTTGTGTACATCTAAATGTTCTAAGTAATATTGTTCACCCAAATCTTTTATCAAGTTAATGTTTGGTAGTATGGCACACTATTTAACTATTTAAAATAATTATATTTGTCACACATCTGCTTACAGTAATACACAAGCTGATAGCAAAGACATGTCGGAGATTAATGTTTGGTGTGATGCCTTTTAAATTTGAAGGAGGATAAAGAGTACAAGATTTTTTACACAAAAAATATAAATGTATCATCTTGATGTGAAATTATAAATCTATATAATACAAAGGAGCTCAAACAAGCCAAGCCTGCTTTAGGTAACTGTTTTTGCTGCTCCACAGTTAGATCAGCCCTTATCACCATGACAAAAAACAGTTTCAGTCCAGGGAGCATGAAACCACCATAGTGCCTCCCTCCTGCCTTCATGCCTGAGACTGTGTTAAATGCCCATGAATGCCCACCATCGAGGTGAAAGCACCTTAAGGACCCACGGGGTGTGTCCTAAACGCCATTCCTGAGTCAATATGAGTCACACAATCTGGCTTTTCTTCCATAGCAATGTTACTCCTGTAACTATGGAGCAGTGATCAAAGAAAGGGTTGGGCTTGTCTTTCAAAGCTGTGAGGTGATGTTGGACTGTTACTAGGAGGAGACCTGATACTTACAGTTTATGAGGCATGATAAATGAGGAAAAAAGTGAAGGGAAGTTACTGCTTTCTCCACCTTGATTTTTGTCTTTTGTTTTCTGCATTCCTTCTAAATTATAAAAACACAATGCTGGCTATAACTATTATTAAAACTAAATCTAACCTGATAATCCTTGGTATGTTTAGAAAAAAAAACTATTTTTAAAGCATTGCCTTATCATGTTTCACTCTAATCACTCGCACACAAGACAACCAAACAATAACAGGCGGTTATGGTAAAACAACAAAGCGTGTCTTACTTGTGTAGTGGACTCTTTCACACTTTATTTCCCCTGCCATACATGTGCACTGTTCCACATTACGGAGGTGAATTCGTCCCCAAGACTCTCCGGTGTCATAATAGCGCAGGTGTACGATTTCATAGCACTTTTCTGAAAGAAGCGGAGAGAAAACATAAAAGACAACTGGTTGAAATGTGAGAGGTGACGAGAAAGCTCAGTGGAGCCGACACAAATGATAATGACAAAGCTTTTAACACAGAAAAAAGGTGCAATATTTGGAATAAAGTCAATGCAGAGTTAGGTGAGTGGTTAAATGCTGTCCTTTTGTCGTTTTATTATAATAATCTGTGTACAGAGGTGAGCACTGACTCTTGAAGTCTACTTACTCTGCTCACAAAGTCTGCCGCTGTGGCTTTGGGGACAAGAACACTCGAAGGACTGACTTTGTGGATGGATCACTGTGCAGACGCCACCGTTCTGACAGGGACTGACCTGACAGGGGTCTAGGATTCTTCTTGAACTGTAGATGATAACTAGAATAAAAGAGCATCAGGCAATTGATTCTTAATACTTTTGTAAGCACTTTTATTCATATTTAGTATTATTCCGTTAGTGTTACCCTCTGGGAGCGTTTTTTCTGATACACAGAAGCCCCATCGTCGGTCCCGATCAAAATTATGAGTGAGAGAGCACCTGTAAAAGCAAAACATACATTACAGTTAATAGCAAACTTAGCCAAGATACTTTAAAAAAAACAATATCCACCGATGTTTCCGACTAATGCAAACGTTGGCACCGCTCTCTGACTCTTCAAAACAATGACTTATGTGACAATGATCTCACACTTCGAACCTCTGAAAACACAACTGGGGTTATATTTCTATAAGTATGTGTAGGTGGATGGATATGGGTATGCGTTGGAGGTCACAGATGTTGAAACATATGTAATTGCAACAACATTGCTCCAACTTGCTGGCACCCACCCTTCTTGTCTGAACACTTTCCATTTGTATGTCATTTCTCAACTATTTATTCAGAATCTCATAAAAAATGCTGCTGTGTCTCAACTAAAGGCAGTAAAAAGCACCACAGTGTGACAGCTGTGGTAAATGCAACCTTATGATCTAAACTAGAGTGAGAAAAGATTGTCTATTTTTTATCAAAATCAAATCCAGCAATGAGCAATTTAAGAACTGCTTGAAAATTGCCCCATCAGAAATAGTTGTGTTGCATAAATCCCTTATCACGAAGAGCTGTAATTAGATTCACCTAGACTGCACACCCAATTACATGCTGTGTCAATACCCCTTTACAAATTCCCTATTATTACCGTAACTACAAAAAATAATTAAGTCACACATGCATGGACGCCCACACTTTGACCAAAATACCAAAAAAAGATCCTTTCATCAGACTTAAAATGTAGCTTTGGTGTTTGTTTATTACTCTTTGATGGATAAATGAATATAAATGAATAGCCTGTCGTATTGGTACGGGCTTCTATTATCAAATTCTTAATTAATATTTATTTTTTATTTAAACCATGCACCAAGCTCATCTTTTGGACTACACATATCCTACCTATGACTGTTCCATATGATCTGAGCTGCGTGACAGTGACGTAAAACAGTTTTTCAAATGTGCAACTAGTTCATACAATTAATGACAGTTTTCGAACTCAAAAAAAAAAAACAATAAACCCGGACAAAGTGCAGATGGACTCACCACGGTCTTGAGGACAGGATGGTGATGCACTGGTGATGAATTCTTCCTCCCTGACGAAATGGGAACTTACACTCTTTGCCTGTAGTAGTGAGGACTGGAAATAAAGCAGACACAAATACTCAAAAAGCTTGTTTACACATTTTTACATCAAGATTGGTTCAGCTTGTAGTGGGGAAACATCAAAATAGACACTTTTCATTCAAAACTATGTGATCAATTCTGCAAAGGTAAGACAAACCAACTCATTTGGAGCTAGTTCCCTTGGACAAAGTGTACCCTAGAGTCTACCAAATTATCCATATGAACTTTACTGCAACAAACTTTTCTTTTCAATACAGATAAACAAACTCTCATTGAAATTACAACTTACCTTTGCGGCTTTCATTGAGTGGATCTTTCGAACTGGTTGATAACAAACGCTGAAATAAAAACAGAACATAACTTAGGCTGCTTTAGTGTTGTTTTTATCATGTTGTATTAATGAAGTGAAGCCAGAACTTACCGCTTGTGCATTAAAAACATAAGACACGAGAAGCAAGATTACGTGAAACATTATAGCAACTCGCATCGGCCCGGAGACGCTTCCTTGACTCGGAAAAGGGTCTGTCACGTTACATCTATCAGTTTCAGAGCCTTCACCCGGCGCTTGGTCATAGAAAACGTGGGAAACCCTGCAAGTTTGGTCCTGTCCCTTACAATCTCCAGCGGTATTGTGTAAACTCGCTGCGTCATTAGGCTTGTCTATCTGGGAGTCATCCTATATCACGAACCCTGGCATTCCCGCTGTAGTATCGACCCGACGGACGCCCACAGCCTACCGGTGCAAGAGACCAAAACTTACCCCGAGTCGGAGGCGGGACGCTGGGAAGACTCCTACCCACAGCCCTCAGCACTTTGTCCCGGTGACATAATATCCAAAATTCACCTGGTAAATGAGTTATGTATGAGTTAATATTGTAAACATGTACCCAGCTAATGTTGTTGTTAGCTTGTATTCCTGGGATAGATTAGCATTAGCTTATTAATTGACGTGAATGGTTTTGTTTGCTATCACACCTGTGCTAACTTAATTGGACAAAGCTACGGTGCCCCCCAAGGGTCATGTAATTTTTTATTTCGCTTGTACAGTACACATAGCGTATGATTTAGAAAACGTTTTGTGATAAAGTCCTTGGAGTAATTTTGTGGATGATTATTATTATTATGATTTTTTCTTTTTCCTCTCTGTTTTCTTCTTGTGTTTAACTTTTATGCTTAAAAGACGAGTTTGTATTTTGTATGATGTAACTTTTATCTCAAATGATTTAATCAAAGTGCATAATCAGTAGTGTATACACATTAAAATAAAAATATTTGCATCCTTTCTTTTTAGTACAAAAAGAAAAAGCCTTTATTTATTTTATTTATTTATTTAATGCACAATCTTGCATGGGGTTTTAGGGCATTTTTGCACTAAATTGATTTAGTTTCATCTTGACAGGGAAGTCACCTACAAACCTATCAGTGGGCTGGTTCATAGACAAACCATCTCACAGCAGGATGCCATGGCTGTTCACATGCTCCAACAAAGGAGGAGTTTAAGGTGTCAAGTTGTTACCAGATGTCACAAAAATGACACAACCTTTAACCTATTTTACAAATACATCTAAAATAGCATGTGTTTGCTTAATGGATGAAGTAGTAAGCTATTGCATCATCTATTTTTAAAATAATAGGGACAAAATAGGGATGTCCTGGATTGCATAAGGATGTTGTCTATCGCCTGGATGTGTAGTAGCAACAAACTTAAAAGAAAGGTAAAAAAAAAATATGCGCAGGTGGTTTTCACTTTTAGCCTGATTTGGAGGCGATTCAAACCGTAAATGGTGTAGAAAAACTGGTTCAAATCATGAACAGCAGTCCTTTTGAAAGCAGGTCCTATTTAAAAGAGCCTGGTTAACCACTACAAGGCCCAAGTGTTGTCAGCATTCCAGCAGTGACATGCCTTGTCAAGACAAACTCCCTTAATCTAACCTCTAATTTTCACCAGCTGTAATAATCTCTCTTTCAGATGTGCTGCTAAAAATACAGAGGAGGTTCGTCAGGCAAACAGTGCGTCCACATGGCAACAGGTCTCCAGGTAAAGTTAGACTGACTCAACTATAGCAACTGCACCGTTAATTATTGACAAACCTTACTAATTTTGCAAACACGTATAAAGAAAGTAAAACGGAGGGTGTTTTACAAGGTGAACTCAAGGTTTAAGGGCCCATTCACAAAAGTACCACACTACGCCCGTTTGTTCAGGTTACAACCATTGAAGCTCTTTAATTAAGGACAATTTAAACAACCCAAAAACCACAGAAGCAGAAAGTACAGGCAATAAAAGTCATCATTATTCATTATTTTATCCATAAAACATAAAATAGCAAGGAAATAATTAATTATTCAAGAAAAATCTAATTTGCATCCCTTGTGTGTCTTACTTAACATAAAAACGTCCAACAAAAATGAGTACCGCTCTGTTATAAGGCATACTTTATAAATAAAACAAGATAGTTTATAAGACTAAAGCATTTGGAATGGAAGACTATTAGCTAGATATTTTATTTAGATATTTTTATCTTAATTTAGAGGGAATAATTTGTGTACTTTTGCTAATGTATGACCTTTATGAGCCAAAAAAGAGTACTAATTATTTATGAAGTAAGCCTTATTCAAATCTGATCCCAAACAAACTAAACATGGATTTCAGGCTTCCTTCAAGGTTGTTCTTGTCCTAACCTGCCTTATATAATTACTAAACTATACCATAACAAAACATTACTGTCCCAAAATTACAACCAATACTAAAAAAATCAACAAGTGAACACCAGAATTCTCAACAAATATACAATACCGAACACTAAAATATTCATTTTTGGAGTGGAAATTGTCCGTTTTGTACATGCAGCCCAATGTTTGACTTATTCTCTTTCAGAAGACAGTGCCATAGGCTTCAAAAGTGCAACAGTCGTTTTCCCTTTTTTTTTTTTCTTAGACAATTGTGGCCTTGTACAGCTCTGTCTTGCAGTCCTGTCCCTCGGGCGGGTTGCGGCCATTATGGGGCATTTGGGCGCTCCTCATTTTACTCTGGCACTGCCGCAGCTCGGCCACGTAGCCCTGGAAGCTCAAACTAAGCTCTGAGTCCTCTCCCTGGGACGTTTCCACCGTCCCTTCCTCGAGATGGACGCCCTCCACGTCCATCACCTCCTGAGCGGGGTGTGCGGCGTCCGCTTTGTCGACGGGTGACTTGGCGTTTGTAGTTGTGTTTGTCTCCCCATCTGTGAAAAAAAGAGGATATGGAAGAGGTTATGATCAGATATTGCATGTAGACCATAAAGTACACATGTCAAACTCAAGGCCCTTTGCAATGTTTTATGTGGCCCTTCAAAGCATTTAGTAGGTGATATTTTTGGTGCTAGGTTTTAAATGGATTTGAACAGGTTTTAGTTGGATTTTGGAGGAGTTTTAGATTGATTTGATTCATACAACATACTACAAAGATAAATAAACCTGTCCAAATTCAAATTAAACCTGTTCATATACAATTAAAACCTGTTAAAATCCAATAATAACCCATTCAAATCTATCTAAAACCTGTTAAAATCCAACCAAAACCTGTTAAAATCCAACCAAAACCTGCTGAAATCCAATTAAAACCTGTTCAAATCCACCTAAAACCTTTTGAAATCTAATTAAAACCTATTCAGATCCATCTTAAACGTCTTCAAATTCAATGAAAACCTGTTCAAATCCATCTAAAACCAGTTCAAATCCATCTAAAATCTGTTCAAATCCATCTAAAACCAGTTTAAATCCATCTAAAATATGTTCAAATCCAATTAAAACCTTCTAAAATTCAACTAAATCTTGCTGAAATCCATCTAAACTCTTTTCAAATCCAACTACAACCAGTTTCCATAAAAGAAGCAAAATAATGTAAGAGATAACTTTTGTAAGACTATTGTAAGATTTAATAAAAGCTTTCAAATCCTGAGGATTCTTATGAACTGTCACGGCTCCTCACCACTTTGAGTTTGACACCACTGACATAAAGTGACCATGAAGTAGATTTCTGTTGGCTCAGTAGGTTCGGTGTTTCTCTTTGTTTGATTTTATTTAAGGCACTTGTCAAAGTCAAGGACAGAGACTGATACAATCTTGGCCATCTCGGGAAACACCACTTCCTGAAGACGATTGCAAGACATGAACAGGCCAAGGCTTAATGCTTTTCAAACTTCCGTGCTAAGTCACTGGAAAAGATTTCAGTCGGACTAAAATAAAATATTCATCAAAGTGTTCGGGTACACTATGCTTCATCGATTTCTCTCTTGCACGACCTCTCCTCAAAGCCCTAAAGACATATACGTTTTGAAGATGCTTTTGCTGGACACGTGGAAAGCGAGGCCACGATGAGGATTCACAGGAAGCCGCTGACATCACCGCTCATTTTTGATCTAAACTCGACGGCCCCACTGACTCTAAACACTGAGGCCCGAGTGACTCAAGCCCAGCACTTGAGCGAGCTGATCTCCACACAAACCGCACGCCGTGATTCACCGCTGTTCGCCAGAGATGTAAACACAGGCTATATGAGCTCCAACAGCTGACCCCGCACAGATCTCCTTCAGCAACGGATGCCTTTGAAACGTCAGTGAACACAAAGGTGAACTTCAAACAATGTTAAGGTTGTGTATGAAGTTCAACTGCACGGTCTGGGCTTTGTTTTGACAAGGAGTAAAGTCTGAAATTTGTAAGGCCTTCAATAAAATGAGTTTATCATGTGTTTCTGACGACAGCTCAAGCATTATTTATATTTGGTACAAGAAGAAGGGGAAAATGATTTAACCACTACATGCAACAATCAACATATCAAAGCATACACTGAAGCAAACATGCCACCACAACTAAACAAATGATTTAATTGCCTTTTTTGTCTAGATAGAAATGAGAATTTAAACTTTACTGATATTATTTGTTGTAGAAGCTATATCTTTTGTTAAATATACAATCTTTTTGTCTCCACAGCTATTAAATGTAGCAGTGAACCCAGTCTGCACACAACAGCCAGACTGGAACAGATTTTACACTGTTCTTCGGCGAGGCGCACTGCCAAAGATCTGCATACATGGAGCTAAGCCCTAAACACCCAGATGGATGATAAGGCTGGCTCACCATCAGCAAAGACACAACAAAGAAGACACCGTAAAGGCCTCGAGGTAAACTTTGCCATGTGAGCTCTCAGGTGAGCAGTCTTTGAATCATCACACTCGCTACTTAAAATAAGGCTCATGTCCCATTTACTAAAAGAGAGTCTTTAATCTTCTCTGCTTTGAGGAAAAGCCAAGAATCTGACCAAAATATCAGGATAAGAGAGACATGGATAGTACAAAAGTGCAACCTGAACAGTTTTGGTTTACACTAAAGTATAAAAAAATCAAATCAGTGTCATGCGAGTGTGATTAGACTGTATAATGTCTCCCCCTAGTGGACTACCCCATCCCTGCCACCTGAACCTGGAGTAGAGTCTCATATTTGCCAGACGCTGAGAAGTGATTACAGCAGTGATTAGGACGGACTCCTGGTAAACGGCGAGCACCGGTTCTCAGTCCTCTTCCTCTGGATCCACACTGGAGTCCTTCTGGTTTCAATTTACACAGTCTAATCAGGGGCTCATTTGCACCTAATGTGCCAAGGAAATGCACTGCAATAAATAGTGGGGCCAGAAAAAGCAGCAGAATTACTGAAAAGGCTGCTTTAATAGAAATCCTAATTCCAGTTTCAAAAGCTTTGATATTGGTAAGAATGCAGTAAATGGAGAGTGTGTATGTGTCATTAACTTCATGGAGAACATTAGCACTCCACTCATTTTATGGAACAACGTATTACAGAAGAATGACTATAAAAGAGTTTTGATGTGAGGACTGTATTAAGATGTCTACGTATTTCCATGGAACAGCAGAGGGCGTCAGTTTAGTAGTAATAAGAAAAGACTGCACAAGGTTTACAGAGACAAAATTAGAAATGCTATTGAGGACTTAGTCGTCTGCGGTGTTAAAAACTCCAAACTCTTCATTAACTGCTTCTCAACTTCTGATGCAACAACTTTATTATTAAGCCTGTAAAAAAACTTGGAGACATGGAGGCGTGCTAACTTTTTTTGTATTTTCTCTTCTTCAGCAAGGTGGCAATCTGTGATAAAAATACAGCCACACTGAATCATTTCTCTGTTTCTATTTTCGAGATCGTCTGAGACAGAGAGGAATAGGCTGGGAGATAGATGAAAACCAGTAGTGACAGTTTCTATCTGTAGCTCAGTCAACTCCAGGATAAGGTTACCATGGCGCCCGGTGGTGGGAAGAATCAGCCTGATGCACTTAGCAACCAGAAGTGAGCCTGTAGAAAGGCTTCGATTTCCTTCTCATCATCCTGCGAGGATATCCTTAAATTAAGGCCTGGCGCACACAAGCTTTGAAAAACACATCTGTGCTCTCCTTATTTTATACCATGATGTTCAATATACTCTCTTTAGAGGGATATTGTTGCATGAAACACATTCTCAAATGTCAAAAATGATGTAAACACAGCACAAAAGCAACTTGTCCAAATGTAAATGGGAAAACCCTTCACCATTTACCTTTTATAATGAAAATTTGTGAGAAACGGAAACACACATGAATCATCCAAAAGTAGACGGTAGTTCCAACACATGACAGACCCAATAGATCCACAGTGAAACAAAACAACTAGAAA
Organism: Rhyacichthys aspro; assembly: GCA_036850595.1. Classification (NCBI taxonomy): domain Eukaryota; kingdom Metazoa; phylum Chordata; class Actinopteri; order Gobiiformes; family Rhyacichthyidae; genus Rhyacichthys; species Rhyacichthys aspro. Next base: position 8,146,388 of record CM072165.1, on the reverse strand, counting down.
CAGAGCAAAGACACCATTAAAACACCGTGCACCAAGTGAGAAGACCAAAGACAACGGTTTAAAACAAAGACACAGCAAGCAGCACACCCCGAAACAAGCGCTTTCTGAGAAACGTACAAACGAGTGGGAGCTGTGAGAGGAGGAAGCCACAAAACAAAAACGAAGACAGAACCAAAAGCAGAGCCATGGAGAAGGCATGCAGAAGGCAGAATGAGTGAATTTGTAGAGAGAAATCCAATCACAAATGTGTAAAAAGACAGACAAAAGTGATTTCAAAATCTAACATTTATTAGATCTACTCAGTCACAGGTACAGAGTTCATTGGCAGTGATGATTATCTACAACAGGCATCTACAATGGGGGCGCATCACCCAGATAAAGGATGACAGGCAATTCAATAGTGTCACTAGCGCTAAGCAGCACTTGTCCATAAATGACTAATTATTTTCACCGCTGCTCAAATTGCGGCAAGCAGCTGACACCATTTTAATGACTCACGCATTTAGCGAGAGCTACTAAGAAAAAAAGAGAGAAGTGTTGTGACACTGACATTGTTGAATTGCACTTAACTAGAGGAGGTGGGATGGAGAGGAGTACAACAATTATTCTGTGGCTGTTTAGCATTGGCAGGTCCAACAATCTAACATTTATTTTTTGCTTATCAGACTGAAACAACCACAACACAACTGCTCGGGAGTAGTTCTGAATAGAAATCGTCCTTATTTCTGCACTGTTAAACATTCACAACAGTTTTCTACTATTATGAGCTCATGCATCAGTCATACAGCCATCCAACTATTTTTCTGCCACAGGAAAAAAACTATTCATTTCCACTGAACAAAATATACGTACACATCACTATTTACAAGTCAATTGTACTGTAATTAAAATTGATCACACTCATGCTTTACTAAGACAAAAAAAAAGAAGGAGTCATATTACTGTTTTTAAAGTGCTTCAGTCAGTGTTGAGGAGTACATGCATGCAACACACACGCACACGTTTGTTACACCGTCGTAGTACCTGAGGTGGGCTTTCCCTCTCCGTCTTGTGGTTTAGAGCAGGGTGGGGGTGGGGTGAAGTTGGCCTCTGGGAGACTGCCCTCGAATGACAGCACAGCAGGTGGAGAGGGAGGCAATAGGGTGCAATTGGGGCTACTGATGTCACCCTCTGCCACCAGAGTCAGGTCAGTGGGGGCGTCCTCTTCCACCGTGCGGAGGCCGGACCGCAAGTCCGAAGGCCTGGGAATGGGGGACAGGTGGGTGCCAAAGGGCACATGGCGAGGAGGCATTAGGCACCTCCGGGAGTGTCCATTGGCACTGGTGCTAAGAGATGAGTCTAGGCTCTCAGAACGGAGGCTGGAGGAGAGAGGAGCCCGCACCGGGACTCCATTCTCCCGGATATGTTTTAGGGAGTCTGGAGTGGAACAGGCCAGGTTGGACGAGCAGGAGGTGGCAGGTGTGAGACGCAGGAAGTCAGGAAGCACCAGGTCCTCTTTACTCAGCAGGCCACGCTGGTCGTTAGCTCGGGAACTTTGTGCTCGGCTCAGCAGCTCAAAGAATTCTACAATCACATCAAAACAGCAATTAGATTTTTATTTTTAAGAAAGCATGTCACACCAACCACTACAGCACCTTCAGCTCTTCCTCTGAAATCATCAGCTTAAAACACTGGTACACTTGATGCCTATAATACTGGGTTAAATGGACACTAACTAGAAGCAACAATGTGTAGTGCAGACATAGCAACCTAGCAATTCCACTTAACATATGATGAAACAGCTGTGCACCTGTTAGGAAGCAATAAGTTATATTTATCATGCAGCAGGAAAAATAACCCATATAAAGCTGCCATTGATTCTGGTTAGTCTTGAGGCAAAGCAAAGCTATGAAATTCACCAAAAAAAGAAGGAAAAAGAAAACATCAGATTTACCTTCAGCTTCATCTATATTAATCTTTTTCTGTTTTCTCTTTTCCCCTGGGAGTCCTGAGTCAGGTCCAGCTCTCAGAGCAAAGTCCTTTGGTGTTGACCTCTCATCTCCCTGCAGATGCAACAATAACAATGCACTCTGTTAGGGGATGGAGGGAGGAGGGTGTACGCTGATGAGGATAAGCATGAGCTGCCATGCACCCTACTGAGCAAAATGACTGGAGTTCTTAAGATTCTATCTAGAGATGAACCTGGTCCATTTGCTTCACTGAATACTCAGAGGAAACTATGAACATATGACTCTAGAGCAAATGTGCAGAATAATATAAGTGAGTCAGCTAAAGTGAGAGGTGAAGGAATACAAAATGAACAGGAAACACACCCCAAGTGAAGCTTTACTAAATGTTAATAAAGACAAAAAAGCATGTGATGAAATAATATTATAGGTTGCAGAAGCAGGATAGCAACACCCCATCTGAGATTATTAGCAAGCTGTTTTGAGAGTGAAAAACTGGCAGGTACTTACAGTGGCAGAAAGGCTCCTAGTGGGAGGATGGCTCTTGAGAGAAGACGACTTGGGTTTATCTGAGCAAGAAAGGCAGGAAGATTAATTAAGTTTGGAAATACTGTAGATAAGGAGGGAGCAAAGCTTATACTTGAGGCGAAGTCATTAGCATGTATGCTAGCATGTACCTTTCCCTGAGGCTGGGTCTGCTCGCTCCAAAACAACACGCAAACCATCCAAGCTCGATATAGGTGCACCCAAATCCAACGGCTCAGATTCTCCACTCTAGAACAGCACAAATGTGTGTACAATTATAAATACATCAATTAATTATGTCTAAACTAAATATATTACACAGTTGATACACAATTTCACTTTGACCTTAATTCTTAAAACATCTTTCGTTTGGCTCTGTTTTATATTACAGTTATAATCCCTGGAAAGCCACAGGACTAAAATATCATCTGGCAAAGTTTTGTGGAAGGAGTAAAAAGTGGGCATGTTTGAAGAGTGTCGTCATCCATAATTATAGCCTGGTGCTCTGTTTTCTGAGGCTGGGTTGAGTCAGTGTGGTAACCACTGTTCAGAGATGGAAAAGGATGCGGTCGCCTCCCTCCTCTAACCATTACACCCCACCCTGTGGCACTGTCACACACTGCGCACCATACTCTCTGGATGCACAGAAGCTTCAAAAAGATTAAGGCATTACAGTCACTGGGGAACGACTTACTATTTTGGCCACAAGCTCGTTGAGGTGGAGGCCGTATTTGGCCACCACGGGACGCAGGACCTCAGTGACTGGTTTGGTAGGTTTGGCTTTCAACCCCACAGAACGGTTTATGGGAACTAGGTCCAATCTAAGAACAAAGACAGTGAAAAAAACAAACAAGACATTAAAGGACAGATTGCTTTTAACTAAGATGTGACATAATGTCTGAAAGATGAAAAGTTTAATACCTAAACAATGTCCGCTTTTCCATTCTTAGGTCTCTCGAACTGAGGGTCATGCAGTCTTGGTCTAAAACTAAAGGCTGTGAAGGGGGAAAAAGAAAAAATTACTCATGGAGCAAGACAAAAATAAGTTGTTACTGCAGTGAGCAACACAACCAAACACTGTTTATTTTAATGTTCTGTAATCGATGAAACTCATTTGCAGTTCTCCAATTGATTGCTCAGAAAACCAAGTGAAAATGAAGTGACAGTGCAATTTAATATGTGACAAACAGAAGGTTGAATTGTCCTCATCATAGTGCATTATACAGTGATTTGCTGTGTCTTTCTTACCTTCTCACCTCCCACCAGGAAGAGATCAACAGCAGCAATGTTGACACTAATGTTTTGACAGAGATCTTGCAGGACGTCCCTAATGGAAGCACCAGGCCGGAGGTTGATGGATGAGCATGACCCGTCAGGAAGCATCACGCTGCAATGCTTGGACGAGCGTTCCCATACTCCGACAGAGTGGCGGTTTTCCGACTAAGAGAGAAACAAGATCAAAATACAGGTCAAAGGCTAAGAAAAGGTTCAAAACACAGAGTGGGCAATGGCTTTTAAGACTTTGGCTCAGCTGTAATTGCAGCTCAGCCTCCCATGTAACTGTATGTGTTCTATAAACAAAAATGAGTGGGCAGACAACGAAAAATAAATAAATAAGAAACTACGGCTTATTATGAAGGGTTCAACAGTCACTTGGCTCCGTGTTGCCATGGTGATCCGTCCAGAGAAATCTTACCTCAATCTTGCCAGCAGAGCAGGAAGTAGCCATCTCTAGACTGGTACCTGAAGACAAGGAGCCCTGGGACTCCCTCCGCCCATTACTTCCCCAGTGGTCTGCATAAGATGAAATAAATCAAGAGAGGTTCAAGGAAAACACTCACCCTGGTAGAAAACACTCAAACGTGCTGAATAGCGTGTGATCATTTGGAAAAAAGGAACTGGTAGCTGTTTGTGTATGTCTTGTGTTATGTTCAAGGAAGCATCCAGCACGTTTCCAGAAGCGTTGAACAATGGGAGTCTTTGTAACAGACTCTTGTATACTCGTAAAAAAAAGTAATTACAAGGCTCTCACCAAGGTTAATATCTCCGATGTCCTTCTTCTTTGGGCCCTTTCCAAAGCTCCTGTTACGAGACCATGAGAAGAAAATACCACGTTTCTTGTCGGCGCTCTCATCCCTGTTGTCTTCGTTCAGTGACCTCCCCGACCTTTGCTTTCTGACCTCCTATAGGTGAAAAAATATTAACGATTACATCCAAAAGTAGACTTCACCCGTAACAGTCGGTTAAATACAGTCTAAATGCTAAAGTGGTACCTTTTTGGGAGTGGAAAGAGTGGAGCGGTCAGAGCTTGCGCTGTGCTTGGATGGTGCGGGACTGCAGGGAATTTGGTAAGGGTCTGGCAAGGGCAGACCATCAATTTCTGCTCGCAAACACTCCTGGTAAAGGGAAGACTTGAGGAATCGGGAATAGCTGTCGAACTTCATCAGGTTGAAGATCTGTTGACGTGGACAAAAGAGTGGTCATTTCAGTAAAAGGCAGAGATGGTAAAAAAAAAAAAGGCAGAGATGGTAAAAAAAAAAAAAACAAAGCACAAAGGTATAAATTAAGGGGGAAACCGGTGTTAACATATGGTTACAGCTGGTGTTATGACAGGTGTCTGTACAGTTACCATTATTACACGCTCATGTGCATGCTTAGAAAATATATACACATCTCTGACTACATGTCTCTCTTTATACAGCGCAGTGTGTGTTACATTTTCTGTGGGTGTATGCCAGTTTGTGTTTATCTCTCTGGTGAAGCCTCAGAGCCCTTTCGTAAACAAACCCAGATGGCCACCCGAACAAAACGCAATATGCTTGTGCAAAGTGACTGACGAGAACAAAACCCCCCACTGCACAGAGAATCCCGTACTGTACATGAAAAAGCCTTGATGTCCCGCTCTGATGCTGATCAAAAGGCGCTGTAATATCCTTCTGTTACCTGTAGCTGCTGGGTTTTGAACATGTCGGGTCGCGGGGAGGTGAGGACGTCGTCAGCCAGCTGGGCTTGACTGTCGATATTGACCGGCATGGTGGCCTTGCTGGACAGGAAGCTGTTGTAGATCTCCCCGGCTCTCTGGGACAGCTGCAGGAAATAGATTTGTTTAAGGACAACTCAAGAAAACTATGCGCTGAGTTCATTTCCTTTTAAATCTCTAATCTGCTTCTTTAAAAAAATACGACCCTTTAAAACTAATCAGTTTTACAGGATTACAAGACAAAAAGCTTGGATACTACAGCTAAAAGGATAATTGAGATTTACCCAATGAATAGTGGATTTTCTCAGTGGGTGACGAGTGCTGATGTGATGATGATTCAAAGGTGACCGCAGCTTACAGAACCACTAAATCACTGACTGTACCCCTTAACTATAGACTTACCTGCTTTTTATCGGTTGCAGGAACATGACTGAAGTATTCACAGGCCTGCCAGAACAAGATGTTCTCCTCGCTGAATTCTTTCTTGAGAAATTCCTGTAGAAAGTGATGGTGCAGACGTTTATTTATGGTATGATTAAACTGGGAAAATTTAAAGTTCTGTGGGGTTTTTTTAAAGCCATAATGAGGGAATGAAATTATGGGGTGTAATGTTGTGAACAAAATTTGAAAGTGTAGGCAGAGGAATGCGTAGGCAAAAGCTGATCTGTGCAAAGAGAAGGTGAGGAGGAAGAAGGTTTTTAAGAAGCAAGTTAATGGTGATGCTTTCAAAGGTGTTGTGGGCTACATCTTCAGACATCTTTTAAGTGGGAGGCGCACATTGTAGATTTGTACTTTGGCTTAGTAATGAAAATTGAATTTATACTAGCCTCTCCCGATTACTCATATTCTGTTGAGTAATATGTCAAATGATTTCCTGTCTTTCTGAGTAGATTTCTTTTCTTTCCTTGCATTTTGAAGTATTGGTTGGAGATTGTTTATGAAAATAAATGAATAAAAAATCTCAGGATGAGGTGGTTGATGTCTGATACAAATGCCTCATTGCATATGTGTCTATTGAAAGGCGACTTGCTTAATTTCTGTTACTGTTGCATTTAGTTTACATAGAGTGGTTAATTCACTTCTTAATTATTTTCTTGAGCTTACCGAAAAATATCGCACACCAACAGGATCTTGGAGAAACCGCTCAAAGCAGGTGGCCCAGCTGGCCACACGCTGCTCTTGAAGCCCTTGGTGGCTGCCATTACTGTTCAGGCTGCTTTGGCTGCAGCATCCCTGCAACTGGACTCCACCGTAATCTGCAGGAAAGAGGCCAAAGGTTAGAGAACTTTGATGTTAAAGAGTAATTTCTGCCAGTAGGGAGGCCAAAGATCACATCCACTGAGGATGTCTTTGAATATTTATATATGTGGATTTTTGTACATTTGAGAAGTAAAAACTTCAAAAAGTGATATGGCATAATGAAGAAAAAAATACTATCCTTATTTATGACAAACTGGAATAAGCAAAATCCATTTCTAAATAATCATAGCTACTTGTTTTCATTTGTGTTCAATTTTGGGTCAAGAGGGAAACTAAATTATTTGCTAGCAATTTAATGAAAGCCCCAATTCATTTGAGGCTGGAGAAAATTACTACCAACACAATTGGAACTATGCTCTTTTACTGAACCCAGTACAAAATGTGAACATCAAGGCATGGACTGAGGCAACTGTAGGGACTAAGGTAAGAAATGTGCATCACTCTAAAATGTTACTTGACTACATTAGTAAGACAAAGGGGGCACTGCTAAACAAAGGTACTTCTGAAACTAGTGTGGTGTGGACCTTAACAGTACCTGCAATCACTGCAACAGATGGCCATTTTAGGACTGTGAGGAGTGCCCGAAAACAACAAGAAACAAAAGGATCTTAGAAGTGTTTTAACAAAAACATGATGTGTCCGTCTGTGTAGGGTCAGCACTGTTAATGACTAACCTAAGAAAAGAAATGTGAGCTGGATTGAAAAAGCTGCAGTGATATGTAAACTCTATGAATGCAGGGCAGCTAATAGGTCCACTTCATGTGTGGCAATAAAGGCACTGTAAATAGTGTATGACATCATGCTGTGGGCTTTGTATGACCTTTAAAACCTAAAGAAATATAAGTATAAGCTGTATGAGCAATCTTAAGCTACAATTTACTTTGGGCAAATTACTTGTTTTCCCCTGACACTGGAAGTCTTTTTGTTTAGGCTTGGTTTAATGTATTATGGCTGTGGCGTTGGGTTATGTGTTTACCACATTGTGTGCTGCTCGGTTAATGAGATGACTTTACAAAGCAAACAGCCCTGTCTGTCAGTCCCTCATGCACAGAAGAAGCAGCAGCACCAGCAGGAGTAGATGTGACCCTGTTAGCAAATATGCCTGCTTATAAAGGGGGAGGCCAGACAGCATGCAAACTAACCCAGACCCAGCCTGAAACATGCTCGACAAACAGCTTTTGTTACAAAGACTTCATCCATCAGTGAATAGCTACTTTATTCTCAGTAAAGTTGGAGGCTAGAATACGGCAATGGACTGTCCAGCAGGTAATCTGAATATGACTTTATACTAGTTATGTTTGTTGTTGTTTTATTTTACTGCTCTCCACTACGGTTTTGGTTAAAGGCTAAATGTGCTGCCAAATGCAAAAACTGACAGGTTAAGCAAAAAGATTGAGGCACTTTGTCCTCCTTTAAGCCAAGAGCAGCAAAGTAGAAATAAATTGCACCAAAAGAATGAAAGGGATGAATCACCCGAGTTAAGAGGACACTTTACAAGCTTAGTACGTGATATGTTAGTGTGTACTTGTATTTTGACATGAAATAAAGGTATTGTACTCACCGCCATCTGAAGAAGCAGCAGACTGAAAGAAAACAAAGAGAGACATGAGTGAGAGGCTGCCCTCATGACCTCCTGCATTCAAACAAGAGACTAAAGGCTGGGCTGGTCGCAGCGTCTCTTCAGGCATCCCAGCAGTCGCTCTGAACCGTGTGTCCTTTGTGGTTTGTCGCTCATACAGTTGTGTCGTACTGGGAGAGGGGCTGGGGTCATTCATTTGTGGGAGTGGGTGGACCTCTCCCTTTACCACACACAGCTGTTCACACCTCTGCAGCAGGACCCACCCCCCTTAGTCCTGGATACAGTCACAGACCCGGGCTCGTTGGGTCTAGGCCACTTGAGAGGCCATCATGGATTTAATGGTCCTCTTTTCACTTGCTAATCCTGCCACTGAGCGGGTGTATGCATTTGTAAATGTTGAATAAAGGCAAACAGCGAGGACACCTACACACGGCATCCACAGAAATACCACAAGACAACTCTCTATATATTACACCAGGCATGTCCTTAGAATCTATTAATGTCATTTTTTGTAACACTATGAAAACAAATTGGAAAATACAAGCTTTGAGGCCTTTAGTGAATACAACTGAATAGTTCCAAAAACACTTGACTATTGCTGTGTTGGAGGATTTATCTGAAAAGAGGGGATTATTTCCAGAGCAGTGTTGTGTTTTTTTCTTTGCCTCTTCAAAGTGTGAATAACCAAAGCTGAAAACGCAGCCAAACAAAGCATGTGTATGTGCAATGCGTAAGAGAATATAAAAACTGAAATTATGTAATAAACCTACATCATCTTATCCTACTTTACTTTATTTATAATATAATTTGAGCCTGATCAATGGTCCACAGAACAAGTCTGGACATATTATGGGCCACAGTATCCTTTCTTTTAGTTTATGTAAATGTGAGCAGCTCATGTAAAGGCAGTGGATGTGCCAAGAGTCATGCACCACACCGCTGACGTGCCTCTTTGTTCCATTTCGAGAAGGACCACATGTAAAAGCTCTATCAGACACTGACCACTAATTGTCTGTCACAGGCTCGTTACAACTCTCCAAACCCCATGGAGTGAACACCCAACAAGCCGGGCCTGCTGTGGTAGCCTCCATGTGTACAATAATCAGGCCGGGGTTGGACGTAGGAGAACACCCACTCCTTGTGTCTGTCCTTTTAGGTCTAAAAACAGTGCAACCACAAACTTTAAACACACTGCATGTTGAGTATTGAGACTATAGCTCATTTTACAGAACGAGGCAGACTTCTCATTGTAGATTGGGACATAGGCTCAGGCTGTAGGCAAACAGGAGCTTAAAACTATTGAACGTTCTCTACAGTTAGTTCATTGGTATCTAACAAGTTTTATGTCTACTGTGACAAGTGTAAAATCTAGTGCAGTGACGAACTTTACAACTTATGATGAATAAGAGCAGGAGTGTTCAGTCAGAGGAGTACAGACATCTTATGTCATTACAAGAATGTTGATGACACACAGGTAATTGTGTAACCTCAACATTTAACCTAAATATAATAGGACAAAATGAAGCTATGGTCCCTATTGATTTCAGAGATCAAAATGGCTAATGTTTAACTCAGTGTTATTAAACCATTCTTTGTGGCACTTTGTGGAGCTTCATTGATTTTCAGCAGTTAGTTTAAGTATATGCATTTAGAGTGTTTAATACAGTAGAAAAAATATATAAATATGCTAGCAAACTTATATTTTTTGTCTGACCCATTATGTGGTAAGGTATGTCACAAGCCATGTAAACTGAACAGTGTATGTGCAATTTTGTCCACAAAGCAGCATTTTGCCTGTGAAAGTAGTCCAGCACAGTACATGACATCATTAGCTGGCTACCTGGTCAAGTTGACTGGGTCAGGCTGGTAAACACACACACACACAGACTGGTGTGTATTCATGAGCCTGCAGGGGTTAGACCACACACACCACTGTGTGTTTTCCAACTCGTAATTGCTTCCTCGGAAACAGGTCGTACAATGCGGCTGAAGAGATGAGCCAGGCCCAGCGTCACCTCTTGTCCACACACGGCCTTCCTCTGGTGACACCTCAGGTGACGAGCTGCTCCACATGGGTGGTACCCTACAGGCCTTTCATCTGTTACATGGGGCTCACAGCTGGAGGTTCTATGAAGGCTTAATTTGTTATCAGACATAAACTAATTCACAATTCAAGTCCCAACAAGGAACCATGCTCAGTACAGCCCCCACAGTCTGCATACACTGATCACACCACAACTAATGTATGGTGTTTGATCTATGTGACCACAAAAACAACACAAAGCACAATCACTCAACACATGGTAATGTTAATGTCATGTCCCAGTTACACATTTTAAAGGGGCACATCAGATTTTTAAAGTGACTTCTTTTAACTTTTGGGCCTGTTTAGACATGTGTCTCCTCTACAAAACCAAGTCAAGGTGTCAATTCCCCACAGGTAGATTCAAAAGACTTCACCAAACTTCCACACAAACCAAATCCCGGCAAACAAACAGTCTCCAGTCCCTTCCACTTCAAACAGCTGTTCAGAGTGGGGAAAAAGACGAGCGACAAAGACAGAGAGTAATGAGAAAAACAGCTGAGTGAACAAAGGAGCGTTCCTGCTTCATCCTGAAGCTCAGCCAACAGGCTGCAGTTTACTTACAGAGTTGAAGTTCCACGTCCTTTTGAAGGAAAGTCTCTTTTTGAGACTCATTGTTCCCTAGACTGCTCTAGCAGCAGCACACAGACCAAATATGTGTGTATGTGTGCGCGCGAATGCATACCTGAATATTCCCCACCCAAAACTCCGCAAACCATGTCTGTACAAGTTGGAGCGAGGGAAGGAGGGAGAGATCTGAAACGTACTAGACACAGAAGAGGGGGTGCAAAAGAGGAAAGAAAGATTTCCTTACTCTACAGCTGTTGCTATAGTAACCCCCTCGACAATACATACAGCATATGCCTCAGTGGCATGAAGGAATCAGATGAATTAACCCCCATCCATTACCACGGCTAAACCACATCGTCCCCCCTTTTGTTTCCACTTGGGCTTCTGCAGACTAACTTCAACAAAAAAAAAAAACTGAATGGATTGAAACCATATGGATTTTGTGTAATCATAATAAAGTTTGCAAGAGCACAAGCTAAACTTAATGCCTCATTATTTTCTGTCACAGAGAGCACCATTCTCACACCTCCAATGGAAATGGTGTCAACTGGTGTTTTCTTTTCACACTTGAAAGAGAAAAAGAACATTTTTATCTTGGCGTACCTCCTCATCTCCACTCCACCACATTTTCTTGGCAAAACTCTCCAATCATTTGTTTTTGGTCCTAGTTATTATTCTTCTCTTGCAGCATTAGCTCTATTATTTTCTGGACTTAATTTTAGCATGCATAATTATTTGGGATTTTGTGTTTTTAACAGTGTGCATTTCATGGCAGTGTTCTCCCCTTTAATTAGATTTTTACATGGTCTGTCACTTTGGAGATTGGATTTTAAAATCAAACGCAGTCTGGTTGTGTTGATGGAAGCAATCACAGATGACATCTTTACCTCTTCTGTAGACAACGAAAGGAACACATAAAAAAAAGTGAGTTCTGTTAAGCCCTTGCTGTAAAATGATTGTAAGATGTATTCATTTAACTGCACAGCCCTAATAAAGTGTAATATATAAATAATAAATATAAAATATAAAAGTGGTTAACTCCATAGCTCATTAAATTACTATAATTGCTATGTCAAAGTCCAAAGTATAATGCAGTGTGATTAGAGCTCAGTCAACCCTAACTGTTACTAAAAACTAGGGCTCAAAGACATTTTTCATTTGTCCTCGAGGCCTGCGTTTACCCTTTGACCTTGCAGATGCAGGTGAGCACATCCACGAGCATGTTGGGACTACTCACTTTGAGGCGCCTCAAGCAAAAACATATTTCTATTTCTTGCTAATGCAAATAACCACTGCATTGAATGAAAATAGCTTTCACGTGAGCTCTGGAGCCACTTGATTCTATCTATTTGTGCAACATTTCTTGACAGGCTTTACAGCAACAATAAGCTCATCACAAGACGGCTAATTGCATGTCAAGTCCTCTGCCAGGCAATCTGCAGCGATGAGGGAAAATAATCGCGGCCTGCTATCTGCCGCAAAGGACAAACTATTCCCTGGAAATAACATCAAGAAAGAGCCTTGCATGGAGACGACTTCCTTTTGAGGGAGGGAGGGCAAGGGTGCGGCAGCTGATAAGATGGAAAAGACATGCATTTTCGAAGCGAGCAAAAAGTGTGTGGTGATCATTTAGAGAATTGTGAATGTCAGACAATCTATGCAAAAGTGCTATCAAGTGTAATCACAAGTTTTGGGGCCAAAAGAAATGGGAAAGTCAAAGTGATGTTGCAGATTAGCAGAGATCCGATGAGGTCAGCAGGGCCTTGTGATGCTAAAGAAAGAAAGGAGGAAAACAAATGGACATAATTGGAGTAGATTGTGTCCTGTTATCTGCATTGTGTCCATAGATCAACGGCAGCAAGGCAGCTATACTAGGTCCCCTCGGGCAGAGACATGTTTTTATGATTTTTTTTTACAGCAAATATAAAGGGGGCTCATCTCTCAAAAAATGCACAAGGTCCCCTGAAAGCAAGAAGTTTAGAGGGAGCTGTGTTCTTTTGTTAGGTTAGTAATTTTTTCCAATACATATTTACTAATTAAAAAGAAATGAATTAAAAAGTTAACAGCTAAATGAGCAGAAAGATACAAAATTGTGTGCTAAGAAAAGCATCATAATAAACATGACAACAGCAAATCAATTGCTTCTTCTAAATTTGAGCTATACATTGTTAATAGGTTATAGCAGGAAACACTACATAAACAATCTGGAAAGCTATTAGAAAACCTTTTACGATATCCATGCATTGACTGATCTGGATCAATGCTTTGGAGTCATGAGACAAGGAAATGGTCCAGACTTGTGTCCAAATGGTTCACAAATGTAATCCCTTCTAAAACAATGAGCTGCCCTCATTAGTCTCTAAGGACGAGTGTCATTTGCATTCAAACAGGGACCATTACCACACTGCCACTGTGTTTCAACTGTTAATCTCCCTGATCGACGGTAAGCTTCCATGACTCCGAGCATTTAGCGACAGCAGATGGGTACGGCTCTGCTCCGACTGGATTAAAGTGGTTTTACTACATGCAGTGCTGTAGGTGTGTATGGCAGCCACTTGTTGAGGATACAGCACTACCAAGAGTGCAGGCATTCAACTGAAGAGAATGGTTTGCCTTTTTCAGGGTCAAGATCTCATTTTTTCTTCCAGTGTCACTACCTGTATTTCCTACTCTTTTTTAATGATATTTCTGTTCAGGCTAGAACCAGAGAAAAGATGAACACCATTACTGAAATGCTCCCAGGTTTAAAGGCCCTAGTCTGTTTTGATTGAATTTTGTACTTGTATCTACTCCCACACGATCATTGTTAGACCAATGAGCATGTAGCATTAACCACAGTGATGCCACAATAGTAAAAACTTAATTTTAGCAACTAACATCAACATCTGAAAATTACACTGTAAGCGTTTTTCTACATTTGACACACCCTGCTGTCTTTTGAAAGAATGAGGAAAGGCCACTTGTGGAATTGATATTACAGCAGACGGGACAGTTCCCATATATTAATGTGAAAGAGTAGCCAACAACAGCACAATAAAGCAAAAAAAAAAAAAGGTTTTGAATGAAACACAGACTTCACAAAGTCACACTTGTAAAAATTTCAATCGTCAGCGACAGACGCGCTGTTTCAAACACAATGTGAAAAACACTAAAATAAACTTGATTTATAAAGCCCAGCCGAAGCCCTTGAGATAAAACATAAGTTCAGAGGGAAAAGTAGACCCAGGGACCACAACTCCTCCCATCCCAATTTATTATCACAGAAAGGGCCTGCGGGGCTGGAGGTGGGTAAAACCACATAAGATGCCACCACACCCTTGTACTGCTCTGTTTCCCCTTCTCCATAAATGACACAAATGGACTTTCCAACCTGAAACCTGACACCTTAATGAGACTCCACATTATTTCAACAAAAACGCCTACTGTTTGTTTACATATGTTCACTACAAAGTAACAAGACTTACAGGAGAGAAAATACCTCTCCACCAACCAACTAAGTGTTTACTTCCTGTTCTGATTTTTTTTCTTTTGTTAAATTACTCGGGTGATGCATGATGCAACCTGAGACGGGTGAATAGTTGGGGAGGGGGCGCACTTTGGCTATAGTTCATCCCTTCTGGCAATAGGTCTTGTTTCTAAGGGACAATGGTGACAAGTTCATGGCAATGCCTATAGGGAGTTAAAATATGCATTTTAACCTTTACACAGTGCCTTGAGAAATACCATGATGTATGCTCTAATGTGGAAACAGCAAGTTATGTAAATATGTCCACTGGTTTGCTATATTTACTGAGGAATAGAGATTTTGTTTAAAGAGCTGACAGGGGGAAAACACTGTTACAAGAAGACCACTATAAGCCAAATCCGCACAATGTTGCTGAAGGACTCACTTGGCCGTCTTAACAATGTTTATGAGTTCCACAGCGCCAAGTAAGACAAGTCCTTGGCCGCTTCACAAGGCCATAATGATACCGACTACATTTCCTTTCGAAAACACTCAAACACAATCTTGCCCAATGTATCAAGTTAAGCAAGTTTTGCAATGCAATCTCAGGTGTGAGGTTGTAGTATGAGTCGTCCACTCTGTCCCAGACATGTCTAAACTGTTACCTGTGATGTGATAAAACTCTTCTGTAGCCATTCCTTGTTGAGTAACCTCCACACCCTCGGCAATAGATTCCCTTTCGGTGAAGCAGAGACATTTAATAATAGTTCAAGAAAGGAAGGTAAACAGTGAGTGGGGAATGAATCATTTCCAGAAACTGTGCATTTAGATCCATGGACACTGCGGTTCAGACTGAATTTTCCGATAGTCAATCAACAGGGATCATGATGAGCAGCAGTGTGGTTGACTAAAAATATATTGTAATCCCAAATGTTGATAGATGATGTCATTTGGTGCAACAGGGGGGACTGCAGTGTTTCTCAAAGCAGCTTGTGTTTTCCGTGGTTACATTTTGGTCAAAAAGCAAGTTCAGCAACCACAGCCACATCTCTGGTCATTTGTTTATTAGCTGTTGAGTATTAAACCTGCAACAGGCTACAGGAGAGGTAGGTAGTCATGTGTTTTTAGATCTTAAAAAGCATTAAATCAATTTATATTCAGCAAGACATAACCGTTATGAAGTGTTAAATCAGTAATGCTGCAGTCCCAGTCCCTTTGCTTTGTAACAGAGACTCAATTGTCTGCTCTCCCATCAATTTTTATTTAATCAAAAGCGAGAACTCAGCAAATAGGCTGTCTCTGTGTTCAAAACATTTCAAACAATGACGAAGTAGGTCATAAGTAGCAGGAGGTGAGTTGTATTTTATTTGACTTTAGCCATTTGGATGTTCATTAGCTAAGTAGGTTAGGTTCCTCAGTGTTTGAACTTTTCTTGTTTTAATGTAATGTTTTTTCCAGTTTGTAGAGATTTTAATGAGATATCTTGTATTAGAGAGAAATAAGAGTAAGAGAATCATGGCAGAGACATTTGGAAAATGTCAGGCTGCTTAGTTGTTGTATCCTATAATGCTAGCCCGAGGATACATTTCGTGAGCACAACTGTCCACCCACACTCCAGCGCTGGCCATGTGATGTCAGCAAGATAAAAGTGTGTCGTGTTCTCTTGCCTCTAAAGCTAATCCCCAGGAACAGAGTATTCCGGTTCATCATCCCAACTCATTACACCCACCTCAAAAAAGGCACAAGTATTAATATAACAATATGACATTCTCATTTTAGCAGCACAATCCCATGAAGGCTGGCTTCTGTTTTGTAACATAATGTACGGCTCAGGATTCATGCAAAAAATTGCATATTTTTGGCTTGAGCTGAAAAAGACTCCAGATAAATCAGTGCAGGAACGTGTCTGCACAAAACCAATAGAGGCGAGGCAAAACCACAGGCAGTCATTTCAAGTTCAAACTCAACTGCGGCTATTACACCGCTACTGGAAAATACAACACAACATTTACAGAGATCTTTCTGATTTTTATCTCTGTTTAAGCTCACAGCAATTTTTACTTCTACCAGTGTCACCTATAGATCACTCAAAGAAGAAATCATTGATGTGCATTTAAAAGTACATCCTGGGCCATTTCACAACATGCTTTTAGTATAAGCTGTATTTTAAAGTCAGTGAGCATCCCGCTAAAAAGCTGTGAGTGTGTGTCATACAGCGCACAAGAGTTCAGCTGGCACCGGTCAAAACATTCCTCTAACAGACCACACAAGCTAACCACTGTATGCCCCTCAAAGACTACAACTGCATCTACAAAGAACCCAAAGAAGGGAAAAGTATCAGCAGCAAGAAAGATATTGCCATAGCAAAAAAGACGGCATTCTGAAATCAACAAAAATCACAATCAATCAGCTGCTTGTGGCATTTTGTGACAAGACTTACAGAATTGAGAGTTAAAGTTTGCTCCATGTATGGCGCTGCTGTGCGTGCGTTTGGCTCGTCTTCAGCGCCTGGTGTGTGTAAACGGGTCCATCCGCCAGAGCCTCGCGCTGCCTGTGCGACGCTGTCTGTTTGCAGAGCGGAGAGAAAACGCACACGACTCGACGGGGGAGGAGAGAGCGTGCCGAGGGGAGCCCAAAATCCTGACAGCTACTGGGAGTTCAAAAGCTCCCTCTCTCTTCGCTCTGCTGCCGGTTCCTCTCCCGCCTCCCTCACTGCTTCTGTCTCTCTTTGCTGGAAATTCCTCCTCTTTCCCTGTGTTTACCTCCTCCCCGTCTCCACTGCTTCATGCCTTCTCCTGTTGGCTGCTACACCCACAGGACAGATCTATTACCAAAGCTGCTACACCTTCATGGAAAGGGAAAACTTCACATTCAAAAGGAGAGTATTTCCAGCCATGCCTAAATAACACACTATTTAACAAGGGCTTACATTAACGTATGGTGATGCAAACAGTGGCACTGCAGCCTGTTAAGAGTGTCATCCTTGTGAAGTCGAACACAGTCATCTGAAGGTTCAAAGCATCTGCTTAGAGTAAAAAAAAGAAGAAGCCTGTGATGAAACAAAAATAGCTTGTAGCGGTGGGATGTGGGGGTTTACATGTTGGCTCTGACAAGCTTTGGCAATAAGATAAAGAGGGAAGCACATTTGTCAACAAAAATAATAGGTGGGGGAGCAACAAAACAATGTAAAAGCTTAATACACTTCACTAGATCAAACCCAGTAAATTAATTTGCACAATTTGCATCTCTACTCAGCCAGAAAGGGACAAACTACATGCAGTTCTGCTTTGGTGCGTGGGCAGCAAAACCTAGGTAAAAAATAACAAGCTCAATCCAGCAGTAGCTGATGTGTCACACAGAGCCAGCCTTTGGAAAAAGCGTCCGAGTTGTTGCTCGTTTCTTACCATACGAGGTCCATGAGCGTTTGAAGCAGGGGTTTTTTTGTCAGCAAACTCCTAAAAAGTCAGTGGCCTTGAGAGCCCAGACTTCCTAAGGCTTATCACTATTTGTCAAAATATATTATTGGAAGAGTCCTTCACAATGATACACAAAATAAAGCGCTGCAAAATACCTTTCTAACACTCTCTCAACATTCTCAAAAGCAATACACAATTGAATTTTAGCACAGTCTCTAACATAAATGAGCAGTTGCTAAAGCAAACCACCAGCCTTCCCACATGTGAAAGTCTTTATATGGACATAATTGCTAATGTCATCTGATGTGCTTCGGTTTATAACGGCAGCAGCTTTCAGAAGTGAACCATATGATTTTTGTCCACAAACCCAGTTAGGTTGAGCCCTGAAATAGAACTCTAGGATCTTGTTACCCTTGACACCTGTAACATGCTTCACAAGTGAACATATTTTTGTTAGTCATTAACAGTTTCCCATGCACAGCAGCAAATTTTCACAGAGATCATAGAAAGCAAAGGCTGACTCTCATAAGCTTGAATACTGAAAAGACTGAAACGCTGCGAAAAAAATACACAAATGATTGTTCGATTTTTATCAGAGAGGAGAATTTTTATAATGATACTACGTCCCCCAGTGAGAACAGTCTCAGTATGAAGCTTATAAAACTAAAACAGCTGCCTCAATTGTTAGTGATGAAGCCAGAGCCTTCATTTATTTCACAGCTGATAGAAAGCTATTAACACAACAACAAGAATCAAAATTCTTCCAACAATCACAACACATCATCCTACAACTCTGTTTGATACACTGGATTTGTTATGACAGGAAGACACATTCAAAGAGGCAATAGAAATCATGCAGAAGCTGTAATTATTTATAGTTTTTTATGCACTGTGCATTTGGGCCAGAGCTTCATAAAACCAGGAGTAGCCCTTTTGAGTGGAACAAGTCTTAGAAGCAGATTTCTGTGACTACAATGTGTGGTGTGCGGGTGTGTCCTTGTGTGACTGTGACTAATTCATGGACACACAATACAGTATGGCCTATTTGGGACTGTATTGTGCAAATGTTTATGTGCATTCAGAGCAATCGTGAGATGCATGAATAGCCCGAATGTGCTTTTGTGAGCTGTATGTGGACTACAGTAAAAGAAAGAGAGCATTAATAGGGTATGTGTAGTTGTGCAGCAAGACTCATTAGTGAGGGCAAACAAACAGGGGGACGCTCAGGCCGCTGCACAAAGACCACTTTGTCAGGACCCCTTACTACAAGCATAGCAGCAAACCCAGAGTTCAAGGTAACGGAAATGAAAGGTTAAAAAGTGGAGCACACGCAAATGTCCACATTTCGCAGACGGATGAACTTTTCTACTGTAGAGACAGACAAATATAAAGATATGGTGAAGAATCAATGTGAAATTTATGATTATAAATTACTGTATATCACCAGCCCCATAAAATACAGCCCTCTTAAGCCTTGCAACAATTCTTTGACTGAAATCAATTAAATGTCTGCTCATGGCTTTATTAGGCTCCATCATGTCGGAGAAGAACTCCACTGACTATTCTGCATTTCTGAAATATTTATGCATTAGGTCAAAGTCAATGTCTAGGAAAAGTCTGTGATGGAAACCAGAACTTTTTCCTACCTCAAGGTCATCCAGAGATCTTGCGAGACTAAGTCGATTTGCTGAGCGACGTTTCGAGGCCCGGGCGACACCCCTTCCCCAAAACCTGGAGCCCTGGATAAGCAAAAAACACAGAAAATGGCAGAGAGGTCACAATAGTGTACACGCTTGGAAAAAAAGCCCTGAATCATTTACTGCAGATTTAGTTAATGAATAAATTGCTTTACAAGTTAATATAATAAATCTCAAAAACAAGTCAATAATAATTTCTTGCAGGAATTTTGTCTAAAAGTGTACTAAACCATTCTAACAAGGATTCTTCAACTTCAAGCATATATTGCATTTTCTTTTATAACAAACACAAGGTCTTGATGATGAATGTGATTATCTTCTTTTGACAACATGATGCAAAAGGTCAAATAGGGTTAAAATGAACTTTGGCTTCCATATTTCAACAGTACAGAAGCATATTATCTAATTTCACAGTCTGTCAAAAACATTTTTATGAAAGATAAGATTGACTACCACAGAGTGGGCATGCCTCTTAAAATAAAACAGAGTTGCACCACCCACCCTTTCTCTTATGACTGAAGAGGCTGTGTCTGATGTTTGAACCAGGGCATTTAGGAATCGCAGATAATTATCCCTGCATGACATGAGCTCTACCCTGTAATTTGTCTGGCTTCCTGTGAAAGATTGTCTCTCTCTGATCAAATGCAAACTAGGAAGGGGTGTCTACAAAAAAGTACCAACAAGTTACACCAATTATATTATAAAAGGAAGATGTAAGTTGCTTTACTGTTGTTTTGTACAAAAAGATGCCGTATTTTAAACACCAGCCGGTGCTGCTTTAACAGTACTCTGGTTTCTATCTAGGGCTGAAGTTCTGGGCTTCATGGATACACAGAGACATCTTGTGGGCAACCAGGAGCGCAACACTGAAAGAACTCCAACAATGACATAATTGACTTATAACAGGTGTTTTTATGGTTTCATTCACACTCACCACCAATTTAAAGAGTGCTATTGTATGACATTTTGGGTGCTACCAAAAACAGACATGCTAACACACCCACAGTGTCTGGAAACACAAGTCACTGTGACTATTTAATACTTCCTGTGCTGGGTTAAACAAGTACAAAAACAGATGCTCTGACAGCTCAGAGTGGGCATGCTCAATAAATTAAAAAAAATCACTGTTACTGTGTTTGCTCCATAGCCTGAAAACGTACTCCTTGACCTAACAGGCACTGATAAGAGGGAGGGCTACAAAATATGATAAGAGTGCTGCATGGCTTATTTCTTAACCTGCTTATTATTTATATAGGAACTGGTTTGTGCCTTTGTGGCTCGCCTGGTAAAGTGCATGGCACATGTTTAAAGAACCCAGTTTGGTGTCTATCTAATGTCCAGTAAAGACAAAAAATGGGAGGTTAAGGTTGTTAATGGTATGGTGTTTTCATGTAATGTTTATGTGGAAAAGCACATTGCAAAGTTTTTAAACTTACATTTTTGAGACTGTCCTTTCGTTGTTTATCTCTCTGCTCGAGGAACCGTTTGGTCCACTCCTCTCGGGGGGGCAGCATCATGTCTTCAGCTGACTGGTACCTGTCTGAGGGGATCTGACTCATGGGGGGCGGCATGTTGGCCAGACCTGACCCTAAGCTGACACTAGACCAGCTGTTGGCCACCTGAGGCTCATTCTCATCACTCAGAGCCTTCGACCACTTGGGTTTTGAAAACCACCTTTGGCTCCTCCGAAGAGGGTCGACGAAGAAGTTTGTTTTTTTAGTCAGAGGCAGTGGAGGAGGAGGGGGCTTGAACTGGAACTCAAGCCTGGGTGGGGGGCCTCCATAAAAGCTGGTCAGACCGTCAGGGCCAGGTAGGGACTCAGAAAGGGAATGTGTGCTCAGACTGTTCACTGGATTAGGTTTTTGCTCGTTCTTGGAAAGGTTTATTTGGGTGAGGTCTTCATCTGCAGGATAATCCCAGGGACAGCTGGGGAGGTGGGACCCAGGGTGGGTTTGCACAGTAGAAGGGAAATCCCTGTCCGCTCTCTGTTCAGGAGGTGAATTATTACCAATTCCACTGTCCCCATTGCTGCTGGCACTGCCATGTTTATCAGTGCTGCCATTGGTGTTGGCCTGCTGCTGAGCCCCTGCATCCAGTTTGAGTCTGAGCCTCTCCACTGCTTCCCCCATGTCACTGTACAGCACTGCAGCAAAGTGAAGCACATCTGAGGGCGTGTGGGGAAACTCAAGGCAGCCAAGAGAATCTGGATCTGAGGTGCAGTTAAAGCCAAAGCGTTCAGCAATGCCAATGTGATCCTGATGATGGCCCAGCTCTGGATCAATGAAGAAAACATGGCAGGAGGCCCTTAAGGGACTGTCCTCTGGGACCTGACCATTAATAATGTGTGCTGTAGTCACAAGGCAAAAGAAACGTGGATCTTCAGCACAAACCGCCCCTAAAACCAGATTCTCTGCCGGGAAAGCCGCTAGCACTGCGCCTGCATCATCACAAAGGCGAATGCAGTCAAACATGATTTTCATCATCACCAGAGTGTGAGTGTCCTGCTCTGTTCCCAGCTGTCGAATCCGTTCAAGGATAGCTTTTAAACAGTCCTCTGAGTCCATAGTGTTTAAAATGAGCTCAGTGGAGCTCAGGTAGCCCACTACCAAGGTCATGTTCAAAACACTCCAATCTGAATTCACTTCCTCTGTGTCTGTAAAAACAGAGTCTGAGTCTTCCACTCTGGAAAACTCCTCCTTGTCCTGCTCAGCCAAAGCGCTCCATTGTTGTGACCACTGTGACATGTCCGGTTCTGACACAGGCCTCTGTTTAAAACTGATGGCTTGATTAAAAGAGGAGTTACTTGAATCATGTGATATGGTGCGGAGAACACCTGCCTTGTGGAAAGGTCCCCTTTTCTGCCCAAATTTTTCATCAGCAAGAATAGGATTTCCCATTATACGACCTTCAGTGTGAACCACCAGCCTCAGAGGCCCTCTGCAGCTTCCAATCAGCTGTACCACAGTCTCGTGTGAGGCAGCCGACACGTCTGTCCCATCAATAGCCATTATGCGATCTCCTTGTTTGAGTCCTACCAGGTCAGCAGGACTTCCCTTTAAGATACCACTCATTATACATGGACGCTGCCCTGAAATAGTAAAGCCATATCCAGCCCGACCACGGATGACCTCCACGCCCCTAAGTTCACCAACTACATTCAAATCCAGGCGCCTTCTTGCGCCCTCAGGCTGTCCTTGGATCCTCATTGTACTGAGTGAAAAATGGTGCACTTGAGGGTTGCCAACACTAGTGTGTTGTTGTCACTCTATAAAACAGATAAAAGGACAGATGAGAAGATATCAGATTAAAGCATATGTTTAAAAAAAGTCCAAATTATTAAGCATTTACATGCATATTGCATTTTATTATTATAACACATTAGAAAACAACAGAACTACCTACTTTTAATCACATCAATATTCATGTGTGATATACACAAAAACATATCAGAACAGAATGTTTGTGAATCTGCATTTTTACTCTGGCTAAAATAATCAAATAACAAAGTAAGTCAATTATCTGTCAAAAAAGACAAAGTGCTTTTCTGTCCCAACACAGCTAATAAAATCCACCCCTCCACCCACACAGAGTGCCAGCTGCCCCCTCACTCACAAGTTAGATTCATGAAAAACATACTCTTTGGTTTCGTTCAGCTACTGCCGCTGCTGCTTATGTATGTTTGTCGTCTAGCCACAAAACTAAACCGCTTAATTGTCTTAAAACAGATAGCTTACTTTGAAAAGTACGTGATTAAACATTACATTTTCAGCTAACCCTCGCACACGTTGTAATGAAAGTGTTCTAGTTAACTTTTATGTTACCTTTTCCAATGGCAGAAACTTCCACAAACGATTGTATGTTCCCATCCAAGGCAGCAAAACCCAGGGCGCTTACATTTTTACATCACTAATGTCTTTTTTCCAAGTGAAACAACATTTCTTGTGCCGTGATTTAATATCCCATATGGTACTACGCCATACAGCACCGCCTTCCTCCATTAACACACAGTGAGGGCCACAAAGCGTCTTTCATTGTAACCATGACAGCGTAACGTCTCTACGTCATGTGACACCTGCCTCTGACCAATCAACGCGCCTCTTCTGTTTAACATTCAAACGAATAGAGACACGCCATTGGTTGTTGTTTGATAGCAGTTGAGACTGTTTAAATAAATAGTTTAAGTTGCAGATTTTATCTAAAAATGCTTTATAGCTAATTTATTGAGGCCCAGAATAAAACAAATAAAAGACAACAAAAAAAGACGTTTCATACCATACCAATAACAGCTTACATTATACAAAAAGAGTTATTGGAAACCATACGATGTTAAAATCCTAAATTAAATAAAATTAATGAAGAAGTCTTACCTATTCAAATTGCATCCTTCAAGAATTTAACATCATTCTCCCTCAGTGTCTTCTGCACTGATGCAGTACTTCCTGCAAATGGTGTGTAAATAATAGCTCCCTGGTCAAAGGGCTGCAACGGCTGCTTGGAAAGTCACATGGGTGCACTGGGTTAGGCTATCTACACATGCTGACAACACAGCACATGGAGTCATTTGATTGATGTAATTTGTAACATGAGCATAATTGACAAATAGCTTGATATATGTGGCTATGATAGAATGTATCACATGGGACATACTGTTTAGTTGTTCCTCTTTATCATTTTCATTAGTGCCGTCGGTCTAGTGTGGGACAGAACAGGCATAATCCCTAATTTCTCTAAATCCTCTTAAAATAGGCTCAGAAGCATGGGACTTAACATTTCTGTTCATTTAGTAGTATACTGCCTGTGTGTATTTTGCATTTCAGCATATGGTGGCAAAGAGAAAAATGTTCAACTTAGACATCAAATGATGCACGTCGAATAGATATGCATCTGTTAGTGTGGTGTATCTTTATTTAAGAAAATATCTTGACTTTCTTTCTAGGCATGTTATTGTACAACTGAGATACATTAGGTTACAAAAAGGAATGCCTCAACAGGCAGGAAGCAAAAAGAAGTTTCTCACAGTGATTTTAATCTTGTATTAGGCAGCCACCAAGAAAGATAACAGTTGACACACAAAAAAATCATACATTTATAAAAAGTAATCATTCATGGAGTATATAGTTCTGTGTAAGATACATGCTATGCTAATTCAAAGAATATCCTGACACACTACAAAGATCAAAAATATAAAAAATAACCAAAATAAATACTATTTACTATACATAGTCCACTTTAGTGGTTGCCAGGGTCTTGGGGTCTGATCTGAGCCCATGGCACTGACGAGGTGGATGGCAGCTGGATCATTTTTTCCATGAGATTCATCATGCGTTCTTGCATTTGAAGACACTGGACTTGGACAAGGTTTTGTTGGTGCAGGGCACGTCGGACTTCTCTGCACATCTCCTCTAGGGCTCGGCTGGACCTCCTTTGCTCTTGAAGCATGGACTGCATGAGCCTCAGTTTTTTCCTCTTGAACAAAAGCTGCCTTTTGTCCGTGAGCCGCTTTTTGCCTGTAGGATGTGAGCTGGACAACAGGAAAAGATCTTTTAGAAGGACAGCAAACTAAATTTCTTAGGGTCAAAAATGGTGAAAACAATTCTAATGCAGAACATTTAATAGTCTACCATTTGTCAACATAATTCAACTAGAGTGAATTTGTGGCAAAATAACCAGAAAATAACCAGATAAGAAATACCATTCTTGCCCATAAATTTAGTAAATAAATCTTATTAACATTTACAGGATATTAAATTTAAAAGTTTCAGATATAACTTGAGGACCTTCACATTGACACATACTATTCAGGGTGTGGACCAGGCACAAATTCTGGTCCTCAACCCATCCACAGTGGCCTGTGTGAGATCATCCAGAAATCAATAGTCCTAGAGCTACACTTATTAATGTAACCTTCTATGCATTTGTTAAATTACAGCATGTTAACTATAGGCTGCATGGGTAAAGAAACAGAGTGTTAAAATGAGTTTAAAACTGACTCCTTTTTTACTTTTTTCAGTAAAATAGGCAGCTTGGACATCGATGCAACCTGACTGTCGGACAAACACTCCAT
Organism: Rhyacichthys aspro; assembly: GCA_036850595.1. NCBI lineage: Eukaryota > Metazoa > Chordata > Actinopteri > Gobiiformes > Rhyacichthyidae > Rhyacichthys > Rhyacichthys aspro. Next base: position 8,120,823 of record CM072165.1, on the reverse strand, counting down.
TTAAGCCCCTCCTCAGTATTTGCTGTCATTTCCTGTTACCTAGAGCCCTGTGTGTGGTCGCTGTCGGAACTCAAAGACTCCAACTCCTGCTTGATCTCCATCTCGTCTGAGGAGCCTGTGTATTCTGGCATGAACCCCACAATGCCGTCCTCTGACTGGAGGATCTGCGGGTCGCCCGGGGAAGTGGTGGAGGGGCCCGCCATGGAGGGGTTGAACTCCAAACTGTTCACTCTGCCATTTTCTACTGGCTTGGTGAGGATCTTCTCAATGGTCTTGAAGTAGGGCCAGTCTGGCCCCTCTCCATTTTCTCCTTGTGTTGCTTTCAGCCTCCTGTAAATAATAAAAGAAATGTTGTACATTGCAACAGATGGTACATGAAGTCCACTACCTGCTGCACTTACCTGTACTGGAAAGACATGTTGGTGATTTTCATTTTGATCTCCTCCTTGAAGCGCTGCTCTCCAGTTAGCTGAAAAAACCTCTGGGACATCTTCTCATAAACCTTGGCGTTCCTCTTGCTGCTTTTCAATTCATGGTGGAATTCCTCCCACACATACAGGAGAGCCTTCATTTCCCCATCAGTCCAGTTGGGGGCCCTTCTGTGCTTCTCACTGTGGCTTGATATTAAGTAGCTGAAGCTGTCCTCGGCGGCCATGTTTGCGAGGCTTATCTTGGGTGTTGCTGGCTGTGTTTGCATGGCTTCAATCTTTATAGGTTGAATTTGAAAGCCTTTTACAGCATTGAGGACTGCTTGAGTGTCTGCAGTCAGATTCTGAGCCATAAAAGCCACACACACACAGCCCTGCAATCCTGCCGTGCCCTTCCCCCTAGCCTCGCTGAAAGAGGACTCAAAATGGGGCCTAAGGCTGGAGGAATCCGGTTAAAAGCTTTTAATGCTCTGTGATGTCACTGTGACATCAAGTTGCCGTGGCAACAGGGAGGGAGGGCCTCCATTTTCCCTCCCTCTCCGCAAAACCACTCCCCTTGCCGTCCTTTCCCCTCCATACTGCTTCACTGTATGCGCACACACAAAAAGCTTTTAGCTGAAAGGCAGTAGTGTGAGCTGGAGATTGCTGACACTTTTTGAAATATGAGTCTCCAGGGAGAGAAAAAAGAGCGAGCAGAGACCACGGGTATGTGTTTCCAAGGAAACAAGGCGGCCGATGTGGTAGACGGCCAAGTTACTGCTCTATTTAAAAGCTTTTAATAATACAAAAGCTGTCTTGACTCACACAGAGAGGGAGGATTTGCTTTTTCTGGCACAATGTGACGGGCTGAAAACACTCGCAGGCTGACAACTGTGAGCCTCATAAAACTATAGACCGCAGACAAAGTGGCAACGTGTGACAATAGGCACCGACTGATACTCGTAATCGGCTTTCTATTAACATTGATACATAGTAGACAATGCAATCTCTGCAGGCGTGGAGTTTCTGATCACCAAAACCCCCTCCCCCAATAATGTCTCAGCACGAGGCGGACCTCTTTCAACTAACACAAACATGCCCAGCCACTATTTGTCCGTTGTAAAGGCATTTAAATAACCGGTTTAGGCCGTTTTGGTGCGTAAAATGAACCACAATGCGCATTTATCAGTTAGGACAGACAACACACTACAACCACTCTTTATCGTTTTATAGTAGTAAAAAACACTTTATGCGAGAAACTCTTGTACAATCCTGCTTGCTCCATTATCATTAGGCCTGTTTCAAGCGCATATTTTAACATTAATAGTGTAAGTCTCAGTGTTGTTTGTTTGCTGCAGTGATTTGGTGCCTGTAATATTATTAGTCCACTACTTTATTAGCGCCAGTAACTCCTGTCGCCGTGGCTTAACTTAATTTTGGCCTGATTAGACACTTAACCCATCTGCTGCTCAGTAATGTGACAGGCATTGGCCTGCTTTGTCCAAGCCATCACATCTGTCACTCTAAACATGCATATGTTTGGCACAGAACGAGACAAGTGTCAGAAAGTGGTATCAAAAGAGCCAAGTGATATTAAATGGTGGCAGAGTAGCATTTAGAAAACATAAGGACTCCTGTAGATATTCTTGCTGCCAAGTCATTTGCAAAAATACCACATGTTTACCTCTCAATTTACTGCTACCTCCTTGTATCATGACCTAATCCTATTGCTAATGGTCTGTTTTAATTGTGTTTTCTTATCTCAGTATATTTTTCATTTATTAAATGAGGCAAAATCCAGACTAGTAATCCAAGAGCCAGACTAATCCACAGATAAAGTGACCACTTACTTCTTGTGTCTCCAGTGATAAGTCAGTACTGCCAGCAATCTATTAAATCTATCCACATTAGGTTACTGTGGTCTCTACCTTACCTTTCACATTTACTCCAGGTTTCATCGCTATGCAGTAAAGTGTGGATTAAACAAGGTGGAGTTCTGCCATATCTTTAAACTTAAAAAATGTTTAATGCAAACTTGTGCACATAAAACACATACTTACAGTACAGTGCTTACAACAGTATAAATGCTTTAAATGGCAGCCTACATTAGTATGTCAGCCCATACTAAGTTGTACATCATACAGTCCATCCTGTTAAACCAGTCTTTTGCACTTGCCCATGACTATTAAAAGAATAATGAGATATTTGAGGCTGGTGTGTATCCATACATACAAGCAGTCTTGTTTAGTTTCATACTAAGTCAGAAAGATCTGTGCAAATCTGAGCTTAGGCAGGAGGTCCAATCCTAGATTTTGGGGGGAATGTGTTCTTCTTTATGGGAATAGTAATCATCCTTTCAGTAAACTACTTCTTACTAGTGAGGACACTAAAAAGCTTATAAATGCACCCTTGCTGCAAGGGAGGAATGTTATTTAGGTAATTATTCGAAAACATTTAAAGATATGGGCTGGTAAATGGCAAATGTAATTATAAAGTGTCAGGCAAACTGTGGTACAATAGCAGCTTTTCTTAGCTTTACAAAGTCTCTTTCTGTCACAACACACCCAAAAAATAATGCAATGAAATGTACAATAAAAACAAATGTTAAACATAGGTGTAAAAATGATTTATAAAATAACTACTGTATATCAAATAGTCATAATACAACAATACAAATCAACCCTAAAAGGGAATGCTGTTCTGTTAAAGTACCACTAGAGGTCAGCAAATATCCATGCTTAGAAATCCAAGTTTACACTTAAATCTTTATCGGCTGAATCTGCACACAAAACATACAGATTCCACTTTTTGTCGTTTTACCATCATTTTGTTTCCATGTAGCAGCAGTAAACACTTTTCAATGTAGTCAAGTTACATTCTTGATATGAAGTCTCACAGTTTGAACGTTTTTTTTCTTCTAACACTGACATTGTATGTGCACAGTGGTCTCAAATGTCTCACTGAATAACACTGTTACTGCATCAGGAATAAGAAACATTTTCCCACAGATTGAAACTGACCCATGCAGTCATAAGAGAAACTTTAAAAAACTCCAAGCAAGGATTTTGGATTGTGAAATCTACTGTTCACGATTTTCCTCTTCTCTCCTCAGTCTCTGGGCAGACACTCCTCCTCAGTGATGCCTTGAGCCTTGAGCTCCTCCAGAACGTTGTCCAAGTGACCAGGGTCCGGGTAGCCGTGGCCCGTCAGGTTGGAGCCAAACTCGGTCTTGTGGTGCACCTCGTTCCAAATGACTGTGTCAGACTCGCCCGTAGTGCTGGACGTACCCACAGAGAAAATGAGCCGACGGTCCCAGGCCACCAGCAGCAACCTCAAAACCTGTTAATAAAGAAACATGCACTTTATGAAGGACACTACTGCACATCATCAGATAATTATGGCTTACAAGAAAGGAAAAGGGAGTTTGGCGGTGGATGTAGTGGAGAATGACTATTACACTAAACAACACAGACACAGATGTAAAACAAGATGGCAATAAAATTGGTCTATGAAAGATTATTCAAAATTGTTAAATTTTTCCTATCACTTATCCCTACTGTTGTATGTTTTTAATGATGGCATGTCATTTATCAATATCCTTGGCCTTTGATATTACTCTATTAACCTGAGGCTCTTTATTAAAGCCAAACTATGTAACTTTTCAGGACGTATATTCGTTAACTAGGACTAAAAGGATTATTTTAACAGATTTAATTTATGATGTAAATTTGCGGTAATGTGGTTTCTGAAGAGATACTGTTTACCACCAATTGTAGCATGCCCTGTCCCACTTTATCTTTAAAAGCTGAGGTTGGTTTCCTTGTTTTAAGTGAAAAAAAGTGTATTTTCAGTGGTGAACATTGTTTACCTTGCGTCCCTTCTCACTGTCAGGGAGGTAACAGTGTCTGGGAAACCCACGTGCAGTGAAGGGTTTGCCAGCGTTTGGGTGCTCTGGGCCCTGTGTTACAAAAACATACGCGTCAATACGGAGGTCAGCCTTTACTGTATCTACTGTGACATGGAATGTATATGGTGCTGTTACCTGTATGCCTGGAGGAATGTTGTAAATGATGCGGATGGTTTTGCACTCAGGATGTCCAGGTAGAGAGTGGGGAATCACGTGGTACTCCATTTTGCCCGGGGGCTGGTTGCCGGTCTTAACTCCATAGATGGTCTTGCAGGTGGGACACTGCAGGCTGCCGTCCTTGTTTCCATTGTTGTACATGGCAACAAGGCACTGGAGGTGGTACTGGTGACCACACTGTGACAGGCGTCCCACTGATTCAGCACGAGAGATGCCTCCAACTCCGGGGCCCTTGTAGCCAGAGGGTCCAGACAGGGCCTCCATGCAGATAGTGCAGTCCTAATAATGAAAACAATGTTGTATACTTTTATCTAATGACTGTAAGTGATGCAAATGCTTTGTGCTAAAAAAAAAAAAAACTTTTACCAACTAAAACTCAGCTAAACATCCTTAACATCTCATCAACTATAACCCAAGACACACCCTAAAACACTTTATTATGGTCAGACTTCAAAGAGTAAACCAACCGCAACCAACTGCAGTGAAACTACAAGCTGCCAAGGTGTGAACAACACCCAAGAGTTTCTGTTTCTTGGTACCACCACCAACTAAACATAATGTCAATGTACAGAGTAGCTTAAAAAATAATGTCAATTTTCACAGCTGAAGCCAGCACAGCAGACCTAAAATAATTTACATTATTCATTTGTTTGTTGCAGTTTTTAAACTCAAATGGATGTTTACCATACACTGTTAATGAAAAGAAAATTGATGAAAAGTAATAAAACTCACTTCTTCAGGAGGATTGCGGACTTTTTGGAGGTACCGCTTCACCACCTCCTCTGGTGTCTTTCCTAAAAAGACAAAGGTAGATAATGTGATGAGGACTCATTTCTGTCAGTGTATTTGTTTTGTATGTTCTAGATGCAATCCCATCTGAACCCACCTTTGCGAGCCTGCTTCTTGGTGGTCTTGCGGCAGCAGTGACCCAGGCCGGGAACAGGCTTGATGTCACTCTTGCTGACAGGTGGAGGATGAAGCACCAGTTTGGGCGGTCGGGTCAGACATACAGGAAGTCCAGCTGCACTCATAAGGATGCCTGTGATCCCTGTTTACCAGCAGCAGAGGGTGTAAGTGAGACCATGTTTGTCAGACTCAATTACACAGCAATATTATTTATATCTTGTTGTCTTGATGTAAACTGTCTTTTTGATACAATAATGATAAAAGAACATTAGTTTTACCTGCCAGTGCTGGGTGAACAGGGCTGGATCCATTAAGGTTCTTCACTGGAACTGTTGGTACTCTGAAAAAAACAAAACAAAGCTTTTTTAGTACAACATCTATAAGCTTTACTCTTGACTCAGTAAAATAAGTTGCGTGACTGGACCATCTGGCCCATCTCCTTAGCCCAGATTCAGAATCTGATGAGTCACCTGTAAACAAGTCTTAGCCACAGCAACATGTGATCGTAGGTCACCTTATGTCACTGTATGTTATTTACTGCTATGTAAAGTGTGAGATCATGATGTGTCTTGCAATACAGATTTTTACTAAAAGTCCTCATACACTGTTAATTATTTTTAAAAAGCTAAATAAAAGATGTTGATAAAGTACTTCAAAAGCCTTAGCTATGCAAAAATGTTTTTTACAAGTCAAATGAAGAGGACTTCCTGATTGTATCCTGTGTCTAATTTAAGACGGCTTTTAATTTGCATTTTAAACAAAGAAAGGAATCAAATATGGTGTGGAAAATACTAGGTTTAAAAAAACCTCCATCAACAAATATCTAACTCTTTAAACAAAAACACATGGATCCTACTAACAATGCAATTTTAGATTACTGTAACAATTTTCTGTAGATGAGTACTTACGGTCGGCCTGTTTTAATGACAGTCATTGTTCCCACTTTAAAAAATCTCAGCTCAAAGATGAAGATTTCCAGGTAAAATTGAAACAGTTTTACTTATCTAGCAGTAATACACCAGTAAAGTGTCAGAGTCTGTAGAATTTCCTCAGTGTCAGGACGTGTGATCTCGCTCCAGGTCTCCTTCCCTTTTATAGGCTTAATCCACCTGTTTCCATCTGTTGACTAAACTCCGGTTGTAGGCCAGAGATTGGTCACAGGAGGGATTACCTGCCGGTTACTACGTCACAAAGCCTGGCTACCATACGGTTGACAGATATGATCACGTACACCTACATAATGTCAACATACACAGGTCAGAAAATTGTCATTAAGATATAAAACACTGCAAAATATTGTTATTGGTTTTGGATGGACTTATTTACTTAGTCCATTCAGATTGCACAGCATTGTTTCCTTATTTGCTAACAAGTGTGTCTTCCTTTATATTTGTAACCATGTTGCCTCCTACTTGTATCAAACTGAGTAAAAATGAGCTCAGTTGACTGCCCAACAATGGCAGTGAGGATGAGGAGAGCCGTGCCAGCGAGTCACGTTTCTCTGATCCCGGCTAATCTAACAGCATTAGTGCAGTTTCCATCTGGAGGATGGATGATGGAGGCATAAAGGCTGCAGCATATGGCACTGTTCACTTATTGAAAAAAAAAACGAATCAAAAGTAAATATTGTGGGAGATTAAGAAATGGTGATAGTACACATTCATGCTACCTATGCAGCTGACATGAAACCTACAACCATTAAGAAGGGAAAGGAACCACAACAGGTGCCTGAACTGAAGGCCACTCTCGTCACTCTGTTAATCTGTGACGTTGGCGACCCCTTGGAGTTTAACACCTCACTTTGAAGGCATCTGCTGCGTTTCACTGCTCACAACACTGACAACAACAAAACAACTTTTTCAAAGGTGGACATGTATGTAGGCTCATTTGTGTCACATAACAATAAATGGATGAAATTGTTGTCTTTTTGACCATCTTTGTGCGTACAGTCATATGTCAGTGTCAGCTGCTTAAATAATGCAATAAAACAATAAATGACTATTCTGTCTATGTCAACTCCTAAATTTATCTGTTCATATTTATAAATGATCTTTATCTACTCAAAGTTCAATGTGCAGACACCCGCTAAGCCTAGTACAAAAGCACTCAGTTTAGCTTGCTGTCCCAGTTGCACCAGTTCTAAGAGGTTTTGCCCCTGTCACATCCGCTCTGCCGTGTGGTTTGAGTTATGATTTTGTGGCTAAATCAGCAACATGATGACGACAGAAGCAGTGACAGAATTTGAGACTGAGCTTAGAGAGGAAGAAGGAGAAATGTGTGCAGCAGAGAAGAACTTCTGTGGGATGACAGGATCAGTGACGTCAGAGGTTTACAAGAGCAGCAGGTACAACCATCTGCTGGACAAAAGTTGACTCTCACCTGCTGGATGTGACGTTGAACCAAAACACTGAGATTACTGCAGCAAATGCTCTGCAGAAATGTTAATCTGCTGGTATTTTGAACTAATTGGAGGCTTACAACACTGTTGTATGTCACCAGGGCACTGCAAGGTTAGGAGCTATCTGATTTCAAATACATAAGTCCAGCATAGAGGAGCTCAACAGAAACTCCGAAAAAAACAATGTTAAAATTCATTGACAGACTTCAAATTAAATGGGTCCTAAATAGCTTTCCATACACTGAGTAAAGCTTTTGTCTGTCCCATTGACATTATAATTGTAGTTGGTTTCTGTTGGTTTTCTACTCACCCAGAGGCAATAAGTGCACGGGACTGGGCCATGGCAATACGCTGCAGTGCAGGACGGCTCAGTCCGGCCAAGCTGGATCTCGGCGGCAGAGGAGCTGCGCAGGCTGCCGCTCCCGACGAAGACACTGGACCCAGAACCCGGGCCGAGGGCGACGGCGTACAGGTGGAGGTCACAGTTGAGATGAGAGATGGACCCGGAGCAGGGGTGATAGGTGCATTACAGGACACAGTGAGGGAGTGGGAGGCGGAGGGGTGAGGCGGATTTATGGCCGCTGAAGAAGGTGCGTTGGATGCAGGGGGTGGTGGGGGAGGTGGGAGAGGTGGAGGAGGAGGCCGGGTGGAGGAGATGGACAGGGCTGCAGTGGCTGAACCAAGGAGAGACATGGAGTGGGTGTAGCCTCCTCCAATACCAAAACCACTGCCAACACTGCTACCACTGACAATACCGGGACCTCCCATCCCCCCGAAACCGAAACCCCCTGTAGCCCCTAATACAGACGTCCTGTGTGGAGACAGTGAGCGCTGCAGTGAAGGAGGCCGAGGGAGAGTTAGTGAGTACGACCCTCCCGGAATAGAGTAACTTATTTTGGGACTGGTGGTTGGGACGGGTGGTTTGATCTGTGGTAGCCTTCGCCCCAGAGTCTGTGCAGAGGACATGGTGCCTGCTTTGACACCCAGCACCAACATGCACTGCTGGCAGGCACAGGGTTGTCCTAGAGAAGTGATGGCTGATGCTGGGAGAGCCCCACTGGGGTAAGCACTCCCGTTCCCACTGCTGTTCATCCTGATTCCCATACCCACTCCGGATACATCCACTCCCAGCAGTCCTCCAGGGCCGGGCATGGAGGTGGGTCCCCAGGCCTGGTGAGATTTGGGCAGTGGTCCAGACACCATGGGGTACGCCAGATCAGAACGGCGCTGAATACGCCGGCAGCGCTGTGTCTGCCCATTGATTTGGGTCATGTTTTCAAAGTCAATGAGGTAGGAGAAACCCAGTGGTGCCAGGTCCAGCCAGGGCTGCTGCCGATCACGAGCGGCCTGGATGGCAATGCCCACCTCAGTGTCGTACACAGTCCAACTTCCAGCGTCGTTCTCCCACTCCCACAACCAGCCCTGGCCCGGTGCCGAGGTGGGGTCGTAGAAGCTGCGCCGTACAGGTCGAAGGGTACCTGATGTGACAATGAATGAAATGCAGTTATGTGACTTCTTGTAATGTCACTTTAATAAAAGAGCATCTTAAAGTCAACTGAGGTAAAGAGAGGAAGGTGCAAAATGAGGTAAATATTTGTTCTATTATTTGTTGAACAACAGGATAACAAAGCTAACAAATTCAACATGTCTGTTTCCTTGCTAAGAATTTGGGCAAACAGGTTGCCACTAGTAACAGCACACGGTGTTCTGAATTCTGATTGGCTGGCACACTAGATCTGATTCAAAGCTGCCTGTATTTGCTTTCCCAGGGTGCCCTGAGAGACAATACACTTTCTGACTACTGTAAAGTATTTCTTAAAACTTTTAAAACCCATCAGGATCAGGTAAAGCTGTTGGTAGATGCATTTTAGTTTGCAATAGCTGTATGAATATTTGTTAGCTACACACAAAACAGCATTGTCAGTGTTTCATTTTCTTGTAAATACTGTTAGGTAAAAAGACTGCTGCTTACCATTACTGCTCTAAAATGCAATTAAAGTAGTCAAAAGGCTCAATCACTCAAACCTTTTTCCACTTGAGTAGTTTTCTATTGAGACATGAGATACTGTACATAAGCGCTTTCAGTGGGAAATGTCACTGGAATTTGTATTAGACAATACATTCATTCATAAAACCCTTCTCAATTACCCCATTTTAATGACCCCAGACCTCTCTACCCTCACTGTGACACTCTGTCTGCCTTCCTTCTCTGCACAACTTTACAAAGCCTTTTGTTAGAAAGTGTTATGAGAAAAAAAGTGCAATGTTGGGGTCTCTGCCAAAGTTGTCAGCTCCGTTCCCTGTCCCACGAACAAAGACAAGCCTTGGTAATCTGTGGGAGCAAGATTTATATTGTGAACAGAGCTGCATCATGTCACCTTTGAAACTACAGATGCCCACTCCATTATGAAATAGCATGGACTGGTTAAATATTCACTTTAGATAAAAACACAGGATTTGAAATTGGAAAAATATGAAAATAGTCTACCAATATATTGTTATTAACAGGACTGGTCAAGTCTCCAAAGTGAGAGATAAAGCATTACTGTGAATCTCCACAGACAACACTTGATGTGATAATGCTCTTACTTTAGCAACAACAGTTTTACAGCATCACCAGAGACATTGTTGCTATACACCCCAAACGTTGGACCTGGGTTGGTTAAGCACGTCTAAATATGGTCTAATGACCCTGAAGGCTAATGATCCTGAAGGCAAACAGCATTATAAACATAAAGGCTAAGCATTAAGGCCTCCACCTGGGGCCCGGCTGTCCCCCCGTGCCACTCACCTGTGTCTTGTCGGAACTGGTGCATGGACTGGAGATCGATGATGTAGGGCGAGAGGCGAGAGTCCACCTGTCCAAGGACCACACTAGCACAGCGCGGGTCGCTCCGGATCACCGCCTCGATGTGATGACAGACCGCCGGGCTGTAGGGCCGCCAGCGTCCGTGCTCGTTCAGCCATTCCCATACCACCACGGCGGACGCTAGCAACATCCTACTCCTGCAAGCAGCAAAACAGAAGCATGATTGAACAGGGACTGGAATTTAAACGAGAGGATGCTGGTTGTTTAGCGATCTCCTGAACCTCAGTCGTGCATCCCTGCGCACAGCGGCGCTGCATCCATCTTGGGCAGTTTGCAACCCAGATGTGCCTATCTACGGATATAAATACATCTGTGCATGCAAACCATACCTTCCATCTTGGCAGTTTCGGATATGCTGCAATCAGTGTGTCTTTTTATTGCAGACAGAAGATCCAGAGCGTTTCGGAGTGCAAAATAGCCCTCCTGGATGGTGGCATCTTACTCCCTATGCAGATGAATGACGTCTACTGAAATCATTTCTCCCTACAATCAAGTTTGGCTGAGAGCAGGGAGTAAGTCGGATAATAGGATGCTCGCACTGTGATAGGTTACTGTGGAGTAGCCCACTGTTGCAGACAGACAGACAGACAGTGATGAGCAGAGGATGTTTTATTTCTAGTTTTCTGCTTAATGTCAAAGAGAGAATTATATAGCTACTGGTTTATATCAGCATCGTCTTTAATTAAAGTAAAATCTCTAGCTGTTGAAAGAAAACTTCACTTTGTCTCCTGTATTTTATACTGTATTCTTTATATTTATACTGAGTGTGGACTGCTCTTGCTTGTCTTATGTTGTCAGTACTACAGACTCATATTCCAATAAATAAAAAATAATAATAAGCTTTTCTTAGGAAAATGGGAAAAGGAAAACTTGTGAGCATGAACACTGCGCACTTCTACAAGTGGAGACTCGCTACGTCCAATGAGTGTCGAGCTGCTTCCTTGATTGGCCAATCAAAATCAAACATTTTGTCTCATTTCCTGTGCCCTTGCAGTAGTTATCTTGACTGTGGTAAACACAAAGAATGGAAAGGCATTAAATGGTAGTCTATAAACCGTAACGGGTATGTTACTGGGGATGAAGCAGATGTGTTTTTATCATGCTTTAACAATGGGGCTAAAACTTTGGAGATGCCGGGGATTGAACCCGGGACCTCATACATGCGAAGCACGCGCTCTACCACTGAGCTACATCCCCATTGGAGGATCAAATGATGACAATTTACCATTATGTGTTGAGAATACCACAACTAAAAATGCCAAATATTCCTATGTATGTAAATTATCTGTGACACAAATGACATACATTAAAGAAGCTGCTATTTTAATCTGAATTATCCCAGCCAGGTAACATTAATGGCATAATCAGGAGACGGCCCGGGTGAACCCGAAATATTACAAACACACGAGTTATTGCTCACAGATGAGTTACTCCAACTCCCACTAAGAGTTTTTTTTTCATCTTTCTATCGCTATCCATCGTTAAACTAATCTATAAGTACCCACACTGCCAAAAAAGGTCTCAGGAAAGGCCAAATGAGAAACAAGATGAAAACTATATCGTGTGTGTGTGTGTGTGTGTGTGTGTGTGTGTGTGTGTATATATATATATATATATATATATATATATATATATATATATATATATATATATATATATATATATATATATATATATATATGTATGTATGTATGTATGTATGTATGTATTATAATATATTATATTATATATAACTATATTGTGAATTTAAAAACACACATTAAAAATGTAATTTCCATTTCTCTTTTATTTCCAAAAGTACTATTGTAAAATATTGGCATACAGAAACGATGAATAAACAACTATCACAGAAATACAAGATAATTAACATAATGTCATTCACAGTCATACATACTTATTGTGCCATTTTCTCTGGGACAGAGACGGTTTTTAACCTGGGTATGACTGTATCTGGAGAGTCTTAACAGAGTCTTTTAGTTACACATTTTGTAAAACTGTTAACTGTAACTCATGACCCTTTTAATATAGGCTAGTTTTGTCATATTTGTGATTTTTGGCTCACAGTGCTGTCACATCACCGCCTTTACCTTGACCGGTGTCTTCCTCAGACCAAATCACACTTCCAGAGAACTGGTTTAGGTTGATCAACACTCCCCCACTGGCCTCTCCTTGTGCCTGTCCATCACTAATTGGTTCTTCTTTCTTCTCTGTCTCTCCCTTTGCCTCTGACTCAGTTTGTTCCTCCTCATCTGAAATCTCTGGAGAAGAACCACCTGAACTGCCTCCTCTTTTACTGTCTGCATTACCCTCCTCTTCGTAATCGCTGACATTTTCCTGCTGATTGCCCTGCTCCAAATCATCCACATCGTCCTCCCCATCATCTTCGTCCTGCTCTGTATCGCCCCAGGGCCACAGCTGGACTCCCAGGTAGGTCCCTAGGGCCACTGCCCTGCCTCTGACCCTATCCCGCAACCCTCCTTCTCTATATACAATGCGCTGAATGGTATATTTCCCATTGGCCGTCTTGTTTAGCTGCTTGTACAGGAAAAACAGCAGGACAAGAAGGACTACCAGGAAGATGACAAGGAACAGGACCGTCGTGTTGGACGCTGTATATTCGATTTTCCCATCGTCAGCCATTTCTACTAAAAGAGAAAAAAACAGTAATGGGGTTAATACAAATATAGCAGGTTTCAGCATTGGAGTACATTTTAAACAGTTTACCTCTTCAGCAATCAATATGAGTATTTTGATTCTTCTGGGTCACAGCGTCAAGCAGTTTTGTCTTCAGGTTATTGAGGAAGTGTAAAATTAGTACATGGCTTAGTGGCAAAATGCTGTGATATAAAAAAAAATTAGCTTTTGCTTGTTTGACAAATAACAGTAACTTCTTGTGCAGAAAAATGGGCAATTTGTCACACACTTACTTAAAATGCTGTTGACAGGATGCACTTTAATCTTTTACTAAAACAGTCTGAGATAAATTCAGTGACAGGAAGTTTGCAGACAGTTATGGTTTCCTGTCATGAAGATATTTGAAATGCATAAGTACACATCACAGTAATTACAACGCAGAAAATATTTTAACAGTAGGTTAATATACTGTACAAATGTAAAGTGTCCACAATTCACTTTGATTAAGATTATTTTTTCAATATTATTACTGATTTTCTTAAGCACAAAATAGACTGCCTGTGGCAAATAAAAAAATACATACATAAAAAAGCTGGAATACTTACCAAAGCTGTGTTATTTTACAAGGTACACTTTAAGAGAACTGGTAAAAGACCTGTGGCATTTCGCTGCATGTGAGAAGACACATGGAACAAAATGAGAGTGGGTGTGATGCATCAGGAGGTGTCAGTCTAAAACTAGAGTACAGAGTAAAACCGAACAAATCAAACAGGGTGGGTTTAGTGAAAAAACAGGAAGCGATGGTTGAATAGTTTCCTCACCAAAGTAGAAACACAGGTGAAGTTTAGAACATGTAAAAAAAAAACAAAACAAAAAAAAACATAAAGGAAAAGTAGGCCCTTATTGTTTAAAATACTGTGCATTAAAAAAGTTTTATGAACTGCTCACAATATGAAACATGTATAAGGCGCTTCCTGTTTTTTGGTTTCTTAGAAAAGGGACAGCAGCCTCTCAACAGTGCAAACCAAATATATAAACTGTATTTGTTGTGATGTGTAGAGTATTACTGTATGTCTAGCACATTTTACAGGAAGCCCAGTTGTTTGTATTGTAAATCTATTTGACAAAACATTTGATGTCCATATATTCTCTGCAAAAAAAAAAAAGGCACACCAAAAATACAAAGAGAAAATGAATGTTTATTGGGTTCACACAGTGTGGTCCTATTCACCTGCTACTCTTTTCATAACATGAGGAAAATTAGTGGATGAAGTAACCAAGAAAGAGTTTTTTGTGGAATGTACCGAGTTATTGCAAAAGAAACAAGCCCATCATCTTCAAACACCAATGTAATTACAGTAGACTATAAGTAACTTTCACATTTTAGTATTACTTCCAGTCTGTTTTGGCTGTACACACTTTCTACACTGTACTGTTCATGATCTGTTTTAGTGTTTAGGTGTGTTAGTAAAAGTTTCTTTCATTTAGACCCACACTTATTGCGTTGTTTAGCACACAATATGGAAGATGGTCCTTTTTTTTTTTTTTTTTTTTCATACTGTGGGGAACTGTTTTCCACAAATGACAAAATGAAGAAATGACAAGTTCCAGCTAAAGCTAATACATAAAAATATTGTCCCAGAGAACACCCACAGTCTTCTCTAAAACAATGTGAGGTACCAAATCACAAGTGCTACCTTTTCATTACTTTTAAGACTACACTCAAGTACAATACACAGATACTTATCAGCTTCCATTAAACAAATCCAATAGAACACATTCCTACTCTTGACCTCTCACATGGCATTGAATAGTAAAAAAAACAAATTATACATTGAAAAAGACATCACAGTTAGCAACTTTACTACCTTATTAATCAGCCCTAATTGTTAAATATTTGTAAATGATTCAGAGCAAACGCAGAGACCTATCTTTGCTATAATATGTTGCTTTGCTTTTATAAAATGTTGGTTTAGTGCATTAGTGTTAGGCAACAGTGCCTTGAAACTTCCTTCAAAGCCCTTCAAAACAAATGCATGGATTCTGCAAAGCTACAATACACCAACAAATTGCTGCTACAGTATTCCTTCTTTTGAAACTAAACTGTGAAATGACTGAACACACTGTTTTGATGCCTTATATTCTTCACAAGTTAACCTTTTTTGCCACTACCCTACACTACTTGATTCCACTTGCACAGCTGGAGTGATCCTAGTAAGGCTATGGTCTATCAGGAGAAAGGGGCAGTAGTGAATTTTCCAGTTGCTCATACATCTCCATCTTCAATCCGAGCAAGCTGCCTTTCCAACAACTCGATTCTCTGGTTCTGTGCCAGTACGACCGCACGCAAAGCCTTCATTTCTGCTAACAACTCATTCAAGAGGTCTTCCTGTAATTAAGAAAATGAGAAAAAAAGTAAATAAGTCAAATAAAGTACAAAATGTAATGTCAGTTTATTGCATGTAGGTATATCACTGCTCACCTCTTTCTTGGGCCGCTCACTGTCCCCATCTGTTTCTCTCGATGCTCGGGACTGAGGCACCTCTTCAGCTTTGGGCTCCTTGGGTGTAGTGGTGTTGCTAGCAGCTGAAGATGTGGGGGCCCCTGTCCCAGAGTCCTGCGAGACCAACTTGGGCTTGCCTCTGAGAGTATCTCTGCTGTGTTTGGAAGAAGGTGTACTGTAGCCACCGCTCAGAGAGACTAGGAGCGGCGGTGCGTCCTGCCCAGCAATCCATTCCTCTGCCAAAAGAGCAGGTTCCAGACCAGCTGTGTCTGGGTACAAGTCTCCCTGGAACAGGTCTGACTAATGGTACAAATAAATATTATTCAAATCATTCATTTTGTAAGTCTTTTCCACATTATTTAAAAGCAACTGCATCCTGCTGAACATGCACCAATACTAGGGCAGCGCAATATTAGACCACATACAATATGCAATAACTATGTTGAATATTAATATGGTTTACCTTTCGTGGTACAGTCATAGATATGGGTTCCACTTTCCTTTCATGCAATTTGTAAAACCTACAAACATTTCCTTGATGTCAATGTGTTTTCATTGTTCTGTTGGCAATAACCAAAATATAAAATAAAAACCATGATTACCTGGCAATTTCGCACTTGTTGACATCTACCCCTCTTTTACTGAGAAAACCTGCTCCTCTTTGAGGCTCTTTGCTGCTGTACAAGCTAAGGAAGTGAACATACGGGGATTCCTCTGTCACCTCAAAATACCGGATGGTGCTGTCCCCCTGAAAGTAAAAAAAATGAAAATGAAAATAAAATGAATATAGACACATTACAGAATACAAACTCACTAAAATTGTATTATATAAAGGTTAAATGGTAAATACCTTTCCACACAGGTAGACCATGTTTGTGTCAGGGTCATAAAAAGGTAGAAGCACCCCATTGCTAGTATCCATCTCCTGCACAGCCATGGGCTCCGACAGATCTTTCTGTAAATCAGGTATCAAGTGTCAAATGATTTTTGAAAGGATTATTACAAGGTTATCAGCCAATCATACACTTTTACATAATGACACCATGTAATATGAGATGACATCCAGCAATGCAATACATTTACATCAGACGTACCGCATCCCACAAGGCCAGCTGTCGTTCACTCATTCGGCTAAAGCCAGTGGTCAAGATCTTCCCATTAGCAAGAAATACAGCCCTCATTGGCCTGGTGCCTTCATGGACCTTCTCTCTCACCTGGGAATGAGACGGAAACAGACTGGTTAATGCACTCAGCAGTTACTTTTTGAGCATTTATAACTTCATGCCACAACAGATATAAATGAAATAACCTTTAGCACAGTGCCCCTTCGTGGGTCGATGATGCGCAGGGCCTTGTCCTTGCAGACGGTACAAACTGCACTGCCATCCTTGTTCCAGCTGACACTGTAGATGAGGTCTGGGTGTGCATCGCTCAGTTGGTAAACAAGCTCCCCCGTGCCCACATTCCATACACAAATCACATTATCACAGCCTGCATGAGGAAAAAAAACATTAGACGTATTGGATTACTGCGTTAGTGTGTCAACGTGATTCAAAGCAATACTACTAATCAATACCAAAACCATTTGAGTCTGTTATAGAAATGGGTTTCACAGGTGACAGTTGTGTGTCTGTATGAGCTGACATTTTAAAGATAGACCTGTCATATTATTATGTTCAATGAACCATTTTGTTTCTTGGTTTATGTATTTATTAAATTATAAGTAGTGAGTAATAATAAGCAAACTTTGAGGCTTGAATGTCCAGCCTAACTAATAATTATAAGTCATAATAACAAAAACCTTGTACTCTTGAGATAAAGTGTAATTATTTTTAACATTGACAAGATTCTCCTTTAAACGTACAGTACATCCTATGAATTGCTGGTAATGTGATATCCAATTCCTTGCGTGTATAATGCAGTAGTATTTGAACTGGCTGTCACTGAACACCATCACAGTAAGGAAAGACCTGTTCCTCAACTCTCACTCAATCAGTTTTCTTTTTTTTTTCTTTTTTTTTTTTTTCACAGGACACTATTTACAAAAAGTCTTTCATTAATATCAGAAAAGCATATAACCTGCAGTTAGAAGGATGTTGAAGGCAGATGGGTGCCATGCTAGGATTCCTACTCTTTTACTGTGACCCTCTAACGTCACAATGGCCTCGGTCATTGGTGTAGTTAGGCCACCATCTGGAATCTGCCACACCTACAAACCCAAGCAAGCACACATTTGTTTATGTATGACAGTCAAATCGGCGCAACAAACATGTTCCTTAATCAACCAAATGTCCGGCAGAATAAGAGATTATATTATATAATGTGATGTGCCATTGCAAACCATCCTTCCTTTTAACAAACCTTTACTGTGAAGTCCTCTGAGGCACTTGCAATAATATTATCATCATGAGGCGACCACTGGATGTCCAGTACCGGAGCTAAATGACCACACACAGTCGGACAAGACTGATCGATTCTGCCGCTCTGTGAAAAAAACAATGCTCTGTGATGTGTGACTGAAAAAAAAACGTAATTGTAAAAGTATGATATTTTTAGAAAAAAACTGAAATAACACCTTATTAAGTGGAACAACAAGAAAGGCTCCTCCACCACCTGCTTCTATGATAACAGCTATAAATTTAGGATTGACTGCACAAAGAGGGCTGTCCCATGTTACACGGGACACTCGGATATCATCGATGCAATGCTCAGCTTTCCACGCTTGGGCAAAGACATGGCGGAATTTGCTCTGTCTGACTACTCCTCGCCGAAAAGACATGTCTGTGAAGCAAAAGGTTAAGTTAATAGTTAAGCAGCATTTATCTAATTATTTATATGGTCTTAACTCGTTTAACTTTTGTTCAAGTTAAGACATTTACTTTGTACTGGGGGTCTAGCACAGTCTGTCTGTCTGTCACCTATATTGCATGTAATTACTCGAACAATTAATGTATATTTTATCTACCAAGCCAATTAATAATAGTAACGCTTATGTGAACATTAAGAACACACTTAGAACATACTATTTAATTTGCTAGACACAATGTAGATATCCACAATATGTGTTATGATGACACTGAAGCCGTGTAAAATGAAAAATAATGACAAAATAAGTGAGTCTTTTCTTCAGCGATAAGCCAACTAGAATTTACATCTTGCAAAATATTTTACTTCTGATGCCACTGAATCCAGTCAGATACCACTTTCCCACAGTACTCACAGCCCCCTACATCTTACCACTGCCACTGAGAGCAAAAAGGGGGCTTTCAAAGCACCAGGCAAATTCTTTCATAGTGAGAGCCTGTCCAGAAAAGTACAGCCAGGCTCAAGTGGACAAAAGGGCATGATCCGCCTCAAACCAAAACATGCAGTAGCAGTAAGGGGAAGGGGGTTGGGCACAGCCAGAGCTGGACCAGGGACGCTAGTAACTCTATATGCCATCTACCTATGCTAATGCTTCACAGTTGTCAGTGCAATTAGTATTTTAGAAGGCTAGGTTTGTGGGCTATTATGGCTCCATAGTTAGGACGCAAAAAACAACTAAAGTAGTAGGATTGTTAGAATTATCGCATTCCTTTGCCATTATAACAATGTAAAAGCACACATAACAGAACGTCACAATCACAAAGGCCTAAATTGTTCACAGCGTAAAAAAGAACAACCACTACTCTAACGGAGAGGCTGATCCATAACGCGTAATTAACCCACTATGACAAAATTCAAAGAGAGGGTAAGATTTGGCTATTGTTTAAACGCACAAGCTGTATTACCTACCTGTTTTTGAGTATAGACCTTCTTAATTGGAAAATGGATCACCAAAGGCTCGTGACAGGAGAAGGCCAATCAAATAATCCACCGCCAGCAACAGTAACTTAATCCTCTCATGTGTCCAAGAGGGCGTTCATGGCGAAGGCGCAGACCTGCAGCAAAAAGCAATCATCACAAAGCGTCAACCTAGTTAATATCGACTCGTGAGTTGGTGATGGGTCGGGGAGAAAAGAGGAATGTGCAGCGTAGCAGCGGACTGACCTGATACAGGCTGCTCTGGTCGATGCGCTCCAGCCGATGCTTTGGGCGGAGGAATGGATGAATGTAGTCAAGCTGTTGATGGCGGTAGGGTGGATGAAGGCGGTGGTGTCTTCCCTGCACAGAAGGTTGTTTGGGATGGATAGATTGAGCAGTGTCCTAGACGCTTCCGCCCAGGACAAGATGTATCAAAGACACACAGGAAACAAGAGGAATATAGTACAATGCGTTTCCATCAAGAGTCCCGTTACCAAACCGGATATGAGCGCACCTGTGAAAATAGTCCGAAAAGTCAACTGCAGTAGCTTTACAGTCCACACATTTTATGATTTTCATGTTGTAAATGTTCAAATCAAATCTTTTTTTGGTGGTGATATTCAATGTGAACAGGTTTCCACATGGCAGACGACATCGACGAACCAGACTCTTACAAAGATAGCCATTATCATTGGTCAATTCGTGTATGATACAAAGGGCTATGATTTTGGTAATTCTTAATGTTTTTTGTGTACACCCATAGATCAAATCTTATATATCGTAAAACGGATGAGCTCGACTGATGGACGGTTTATTTGGGCTATCGGTGCCACCTTGTGTTGTGAATGATGTAATACATGCTTAAAAACATTGAGAATTTCACCGTAGGGTAAATCAATTTTAAATTGAACACGTAATTTTCGTCATTATAAAAAAAAGAGTTATCTAAGTTATAATAATTTACGCTCCAATTGACAGCTTATTTAGACTTCTTGATGTAGTATTTCAAAGGTTGTGGGTTAGTCCCACCAAGTTGCATTTTCCAGAGGACTGGGTCTCTGGCCCAAAACAGTGGTAAATGCCGTTAGTTTCTCAGATGAACCAAAAAACATATTCCAAAAATCATTCCATGTACCAAGCTTGACTAGCCATGCCGACTACAGACTGGAAATTATTTGTAAAATAGAACAAACATCAAACCCTATAACCAATACAATTGTCCCGGGCGTCAGGATCTTGGGGGCCCAAAACTAAGCCCTGCCCTTTAGTAATATGAACAAAAAAGGGGCCTCTGGCCATAGGCTTTGTCCAGGGCCCCATCAAGTGTGGCAGGGGCCCTGCTCTTAGTATATCTTTTTTGTATATATATGAAAATATGTAATTTTTCTTTATAATATTTTTAAATGCTTGTTTGTTTTTACTGAGGTGTTTTAGACACAAATCTCGGTTATTGTATTTTGATATTTATTATATTTATGTTATATTTTAAATCTTTCTTTTTTTTGGGTGGGGGTGCATGTCTGTAACAAAAAGAATTCCATCTCAGGGATAAATAAAGGAATTCTGATTTTACAGTGATAGTGACTTCCGTCCTGTGTTGCGGTAAACCACAGTACAAAGTACAAGACGGATACCCCAAAACGGAAAACAAATAGCTCATTGTTTCTAGCCGACATCAAATAGCGTTGCACCGGGTGTAACCAACTAGCTAACGTTAGCATCAGATGTAGCTACCTAGCTACAAGCGTACGCAACGATAGAGGGGAGAACATACACACAATTACTGCAGGGCATATATGAAATGTGTTGGTGTCATATTACTTTGCAAGCACTGCATGGTTTTTGTCGACGTCTTTGGTTTTGTAGAGTTTTATATTAGATATCCCTTTCACTCTGTTAGCAGTTAGCTCCTGCATCTGAATACAGTGGCGTATGGGTGTCAAAGTTAGCAGTGACTTCAGCGGTGTCTGATTGCCTGACTTCTCACTTTGGACACGTCAAGGTAAACATGTTAGTTAGCATTTAGCATGTTGTAAGCTCGCTTGTAAGTCAAATGTTGAGAGCATCGGCGTTGTGCCAATAATTATGCAAATGTCAGCTTCAACACTTCAAACATGAAAAATCAGTCTGTACTTTTGCCTCTGTAACTCTTGCCTGGCATTTGCTCCAGTGTAGACAGAGTGAAGCTATCGGTGGCTAACTACAGCTGTCAAGTTTGGAGGAATTACATTCGCATTTTTCTTTGTTCAAAGGACGTAACAACACACTTTATTGTTTTAAAATGTAATATCCCATTGTATCGTCTTATTTAATTACTATATTATCACTCTGGATTCGTGTGCAAAGTAATATGAGAGTAATATAAGATATTTACATCTACATATTTACATCTTTAGAATTTGTTTGAGGGGACATAATACATCTCCGATTCAATCAGAAATGTGTAAATGTTGCCAGTATAAATGGCACAAGTGAGTCTGTATAGATCCTATAGTTAACCTTTGAATCTTTCCTAGTACACAGAAAGTACACAGAAAGATCAATATCATCACTAATGGTCAACCACACACAAGCTGCAGATGTCGACATTGATTTTTAAGCTCAAATTTTTAATTACAAAATTTAAATCCAGTTTTTTTACTCCAAGGTTAAATAAATTGGTGTCTTCATTTGGGGGGCTGCAATGTCAGAGACCAAGGCCCCCACTCCAACGCCTGCTGGTGACACATACAAAGGATGGGTTTTCAAGTGGACAAATTACATCAAGGGTTATCAGAGGAGATGGTTTGTCCTGAGCAATGGCTTGTTATCCTACTACAGGTATGCTGCCCTGATCAATAAAGGAACATGGACAATACACATTTTTCTCAGTTACATCTAATTAGTTAATAAGCTTTTGTTCAAAATTCTTTGTCTGTATTTACACTAAAATATGTATTATTCTACAAAGTCAGTAGAAAAAAAGAAAAGTAGAAATATTAAACCAAATCTTCCTCCCGAATGGCTCGGCTCTTTTTCTGTAGGACCCAGGCAGAGATGGGACACACGTGTAGGGGTACTATCAACCTGGCCACAGCAACAATCACTGTGGACGATGCCTGCAACTTTGTCATCTCCAATGGTGGCGCACAGACGTATCATCTGAAAGCCAGCTGTGAGGTTGAACGGCAACGCTGGATCACCGCGCTGGAGCTGGCCAAAGCCAAGGCAGCCCGCATGCAGGCTGAGTCAGGTACGATAAAATTCAGTAAAATATTCAAGGCAATACACTATTATCTGTGCTTTTCAAATGTTTTATTTTAAATTATTTTTGGCAAGATGGACCCCTGTAATAACTACTTTGGTTTACAATAATATCTGAAGTGAAAGCAACCTAACAGAATATTAGATTTAATTTTGAATGTTATTTATAAATGGTGTTTTTGTCCTCTTTTTTTTTTTTGTTTCTTTTGTGAATATCAGATGACTCTGGGGACGACTTCTCTCCTTCTTCCCACCCAATGCTACCTGGACAAGGTAGTGCATCACAGAATTCAGAGGTGCAGTCAGCTCTCAGAACGCTAGGAAGCAAAGTGGAGGACCTTAGCACCTGCAACGACCTCATCTCAAAGCACGGCTCTGCCCTCCAGAGGTCAGGATTGCTCTTTCTATTTGCCTTGCTCTGCTCAACCTGTTTGACCACGCCCAACATAGAACCAATAAATAATAAAATTTTGTTTAAAATATTTGGTGTCAAGCAAAAATCTTAAGAATGGCATAGTGTTTTAACTAGTGGATGTCTGTATTGCAGATCATTATCAGAACTTGACAGCTTGCGTTTGAGTGGAGAAGCAGGAGATAAGATCCGGCAGGTGACAGAAAGGGCCACACTATTCCGCATAACCTCCAACGCAATGATTAATGTAAGATCCAGCTCCTTTTTAGGTCAACTATATCTTTAGATATGGCCCACCTGCTTCACAAGTCTGACATTTTGACCCTCAGGCGTGCCGAGACTTCCTTGCACTCGCTCAGGCTCATAGCAAGCGCTGGCAGAAGGCCTTGCAAGCAGAACGGGAGCAGCGTGTGAGACTGGAGGAGACTTTGGAGCAACTGGCCAAGCAACATAATCACTTAGAAAGAGCGTTCAGAGGAGCAGCACAGGCTAACGCAACGCCTGACAATAAAAGTAAAAGACTGAATTGTCAACTTCAATATAAAAAGTACCAAAAAATGTCCCCTCTAATTTTCCTTAATTATTTAGGTTCAGCAGGACCAGGAAAAGGTGAAGCCAGTGACGAGGATGACGACAATGAGTTCTTTGATGCCATGGAGGAGGCGCCCGAGTTTATCACCGTACCTGCAGACCCCCACTTTCACAAGTCAGTGCTTGTCTCGTCCGTCTAATATTTGTCACAACAAACACTTTGGAAAGTTTCAGCGCTTTATTTAGATGCATGCATGAAGACCCCACGTATCGGAACATTTATTTATATATGTGCTTTTTTCCTCAGAAGGTCAAGCAGTAATGTCAGCGGTTTTAACAGTGAAATGTGCCCTGACGATCAGTCGGTAGGTCTGCATAGTGACAGTTTTTTGTCTGTACTTTCAGAGCCTTAATTTCATTTTATCAACACTGTTATTTTGCAGCTTAACGAGGAGCCTTTAGCCATGAACCAGGAGTCGCCTTCACAGGAGTTGGTGCCCCTGAAGAAGAGGAGGACCCGCATTCCCGACAAACCGAACTACTCTCTTAACCTCTGGAGCATCATGAAGAACTGCATCGGCAAGGAGCTCTCAAAAATCCCCATGCCTGTGAGTATTCAGTGCAGGGGGGTTGCTAATGACTCAGGTTTCACATTGGTTATTCTCTCCTGTGTGTATTCAAAGTAAAAAATTACTGTATTAGCTCGTTAGTGACAGATGATAAGACACACACAAAAGAATTGGCTGCTCAACTGCCTGTGACGCTGGTTCAGTAAAAACATTCTGCAGCTCTGGCTGGGCAATACCAGCCTGACAGCATTCTTCACTAGCCATTTAGGACAGGAATAGATGCTATGAGAAGCCAGATAATGATGTGTTGATGATAGATATATTTATATAGACATCTATATAGACAATGCATGCTTATTTGGAATTGATATCTGCTTCTGTTCTGTCCAAACAGGTTTTGATTATTATAAATAATAAATTAATCATTTTCTTTTTGTAGGTCAACTTTAATGAGCCTATTTCTATGCTGCAACGATTGTCTGAAGATCTTGAGTATTTTGAATTGCTAGATAAGGCAGCTAAGTGCCAGAGTTCTTTGGAGCAGATGTGCTACGTTGCAGCTTTCTCTGTGTCGTCATACTCGACCACAGTTCACCGCACAGGCAAGCCCTTCAACCCGCTGCTGGGTGAGACATACGAGCTAGACCGCAGGAGAGAATACGGCTACAGGTCGCTCTGTGAACAGGTGAGATGCAGACAGACAGAGGGCTACCACAAAGGAAGTAAAACCAAAAAAGAATCAAATACTGGAAGAATGTCTTCTCTATAATCTACTTGACACAGCATTTTTAACTTCCCTTTTCCGGCAGCAGACAATAGGTCATGAAATGTAACATAGTAACTGGTCATTATGCCTGAACAAACACAAATAATGTTTTCTAGACCTGAGGTGAAACACAATAACCCTTGTGTCCTGGTATGTTCTAGTTCCTATTCATAGAAATGTTTAAGGAAATAAAATCAAGTATTTGTATAATTAATCGTCGCGGTTAGTGATATAACCTCAAACATAACATCTCAAGAATCCATTGATATTTCTTATAACAATATATATTTGATTAAAAAAAGGGCATATTTCCATTAGTGTAGTGGCTTTTAAGAGCTGTTTTATAGAGAATACTCTAGATTTACAAAAATGCTGACAGGACAAATGTCAAGGAAGCCTAAAGAGGATATGGATGCATGTCTTAAAAATGGTTTTGTGTTCCCTATAAACAGGAAAATCTATCAATGTAATAAAATATTTCATTATATAAATTAAAGTGTGTCCATGCAAATGTAAATCCATTTATTATAGGGCAGCTTTGGACCAAGTTAAAAGTGTTTCAGTTTAGTCAGTAGGGGGCAATGTTGGTTAACTGTCAGTGATTACAAACAATGGAGAATAAACTGGAGTCTAATTATAACAATATTTTTGTTAGAGACAGGAATGTCCAGTTGGTTTTGTGTATCTTGTCATGACTATATGATTCATTGTTCTGCATCATAGTGCTGCCCGACTTATCTAAACCTGGTTTATTTAAATCCACAATGTTTTTCTTTTCAGGTGAGCCACCACCCTCCTGCCGCTGCACATCATGCCATTTCTGATCGTGGGTGGACGTTGAGGCAGGAAATCACAGTGGCCAGCAAGTTCAGGGGCAAATACCTCTCTATTATGCCTTTAGGTATGGACGCAAAGAAATGTTGCAACCAGGATGTGATTATTCAGATAAAATGTATTTCCTGATTTTGAATTTATGACTGATTAAAATCTTAGTGAGTAACATCAGAGGCATCTGACCTTTTGTTCAGGGTTTACCGGGCTCAGACTACTAAAACACCAAAATGTCCTGTTGAATTATTTTTGTCACATGCTTTTTTTTTTTTTTTTGTCATTTCTAGGCACAATTCATGCAGTTTTCGAAAAGGGCAACTATCACTACACATGGAAAAAAGTAACTACGACAGTGCACAACATCATTGTAGGAAAACTGTGGATTGATCAGGTAAGATGGAGCTACACCAAAGTTAGCTTCTCACCCATATGTAATTTCCTATCCAAAAGCTTATGCAATTAATATAAATTGAAAAGCCTTATTAGAATAATTTTGTGCTTGTAAGTTTATTTATTGATATGTGTTATTTTGTCACCAGTCTGGAGAGATAGATGTTGTGAATCACACTACTGGAGACCGGTGCCATTTAAAGTTTGCCCCTTATAGTTACTTCTCCAGAGATGTAGCCAGAAAGGTGAGAATTGTTTTTTATTATTATTATTATTTTTGCACGTTTGTCTTGATCTAAGTGGCTCGCTTGTTTTATGTTCAGGTGACAGGTGTGGTCATGGACAAGGACGGCAAGGCCCACTACGTACTGTCAGGAACATGGGACGAGAAAATGGAGTTCTCCCGAGTGATGCAGAGCAGCCGCGGAGGAGAGTACGGCACCGAGGGCAAACAGAAGACCGTTTACCAAACTCTGAAAGCCAGAGAGATTTGGAGGAAGAACCCTCTGCCGTAGGTTCACATCTGTTTGGCACCGTTTTATAGAGTCATGACTCAGCGTGTACTATTAAAATGTGGAAAGTAGGTCAGGCTGTGACAGGTAGACAAGTATGAGATATTCTAGTTCCTCATCAGGACTAATAATTATTATATTATTATTATTATTAAAATAAAACCAAGGAAGTATATCAGTTCTTATTAGCAACAATGGGTGAAATCTCAAAATAATATCACAAAGAACCATCTAACTAAAACTAAAATTTTATGATGGAAAAAAACAAACACATGGCTTTATTTGCTGTACTGTATGTGCTGTTGTCACTTTGACTCTCTCTTTAGTTATGTTGCGTGACCTCGACCACTCCGTAATATTGAAATACCTCTATTTTATCTGTTTATTGTTCAGTGAGGGAGCAGAAACCATGTACTACTTCACTGCCTTGGCTCTGACCCTAAACGAGATTGAGGAGGGAGTGGCGCCCACTGACAGCCGGCGGCGCCCCGACCAGCGCCTGATGGAGGACGGTCGCTGGGACGAGGCCAATTCAGAGAAGCAGCGCATCGAAGAGAAGCAACGCATTGCTCGGCGCGAAAGAGAGCGGGAGGCAATAAGCCAGCGCACGTCCAGCCAGTCAGAAGAAGGTGAAGGTGAGTGTATTCAACGTTGTCAAGCTTGCCCTTTGCATTCCTCTCTACTTTTCATGGGGTGATTAAAGGGGTAAAAAATGGTGTCTGTGGTCCCTTTCTTTCCAAAAGCTGTCGATGAGGACTTTTTAGCTGATACATCTTTAAAATGCAAGTATTTCTCACTCTCAGTCATCAATTTAGCTTTGAATGTTTTATATACACTCTTGTTGGTGTTTTATTGTCATTAAGATTATTTTTCCTCTTCCAGACGCACCTCATGACAGCTACAGAGCACTTTGGTTCGACAGGTGCGAGGACCCGATCAACGGTGAGCAGGTTCATATCTACAAGGGAGGCTACTGGGAAACTAAAGACCGCGGCAGCTGGGAGGGATGCCCTGACATATTTTGACCACAGCATCTTACTCCAAAGTGCCCAAAAGAGACTGATCACCGGAGCGACCCGACGCCCTCGACTGTGATGGCTGCAGCCTCCCACAGGTCCATCCACAGGGAAAACAGGCTTTTCTCTCCAAGCCTTCCTCATTTGTTTTGTATCCTTCCACAGTGTCTTAGTCTTCACACCTTTGCTGCTGCACATCTGAGAAACTGTAAGAACTTTCCTGTGCTGTTGTGCTTTAATTTTAGTCAAGATGAGCACAAATTGGGAGAAAATGGATGGCAGTGCTTCCAAATAAAGGTTGTATTCTCTGTGCTCATGCTCAGATGGAGAGTGGAACTGTCTCCTTCACTGTTGTGAGTCAATGTATTGTCCCTGTCGTCTCCCACAGCGTTGTTTATTATGTTTGTAGTAATTATTATAAAATGTTTAAGAACTGATTAATTTATATTACATTTCTATATCTACATATATGATAGTAATAATTACATGCAATTGTCAACCGGTGGCCTTCAAGACATTAGCAAATATTTCTTGTCTATCTCTGATTTAGTGTCTTAATGTAATGAAGTGAAAGTTCCATGTTTGTATGAAGCATATCTGCGCTTCCATTACTTTACAAGACTGCTGCGTTGGAGTTTGGTGTGTTTATTTTTCTTTTAAATCAATGCCCGTACTGGTTGACCCATCATACAGTTGTTTTTATTGTAAATTCTTTTACCATGGCCTCTACAAAATGAAATGATGGTGAACTGTATTCTTTTAAATCATGCCTTTTTCTCTGCCTTACAAATAAGCATCTCGCAAAGGCTTTTTTTTTTTTTTTTTTTTTTTTGAAATCACATACATTGTAAGAAAACTCCTCACAGTAGTGCAATTTTAGAGACTAACTATTAATGAGATGAACCGTTTGGGAAAGTATGGTGATGGCGTTTCCATGCTGCAGAAGTGTATTTGGGTTATTTGGTGTGATTTAGTGTTAAGTGTTTAACAGAAAAAAAAGAAAAAAGCAAACATAAACAAGCAAAAATGATTGTCACAGCGTAATGAATTTGAGTTGTGCATATGCAAATACACTCTGACACCAAAAACATGGGATTTAGTGTGAATGAGTGAATGTGTGCGTTTCATAATTTGTAAGTGTACTTAAAATGAAGAATAAATAAAACAATTTAAGAGCATTGTAGATAACTATGATTTTTGTACATGTATAGACATTAATGCAATAACGTCTTTTTTGTATTCTATTGGTTTCTTGCATTCATTTTTCACAAAAGGGAGTTTCCATGCAGATTAAGATGTGTTCATTTTTATTTTATTTTTTGTGATGACAAGGATATCAAATATAATAAACCGATGCTGTGATATGTAACAACTTTTGTAGCTTTTTATAGTAACAGTGTAGTACTTTTATATTTATTATTAGCATTAAATTGAAAAGGAGACTAGAGTTAAACATAATTATTACAGGAAAAACTGCTCAAGTAAATCTGTGAAGGAAAATAGCAACTGAATTGAGGTATAAATAATAAATCCAAACACTGTTTCACTGCCAAAAGAGCTCTTTCTTCCATCGGACACATAACAGGCGCCTCTCCTGCTGTGTCATGCCAGCAGATTTATTTTTAGCCAAATTTCTAAAGGCTGGACTGGAACCTACTATCCTATACACAGAGTGGAGAGAAACAGGGACCCTGCTCGGGGGAGATGGGGAAAAAATCAGGCAGGGGCTTCGAGTTGGACTGACCTGTGACAACTGTCGGGACACACCCTTCCCGCTCAACACAGTGTAGCGTAGCGCAGTGCAGTGGACAGGAGGGTCCCAGAGGGAGCTGAGAGTTTGTACTGGAGGGAGGGATGGGAATGCTGAATCAGACAAAAGTGCATGACGGGGTGAGAGAAGGTAAACTGCAGGGGAGATAAGACAGTCAGGGTAAGGTGTTCTGAACAGAGCTTGTTTTTGTCATTTTACCGACCCTGTTAACTTCAAGCTTTCCTCCACAGACTCACTGTAACGGCCGAACTTGAGCTCAGTTCAGCACCGCAAGCCACCACACTGAGGTAAGATCTCACAAATCAATATCTCTGCTTGTTGTTGCAGCGTTGCCTACAAACGAGTGACATTAAATTGACAGCTTTTCCAAACAGCCTGCATGAAAATCCAATCATCGCCTTAATCCTCTTCTCTCTCTCATCAGATGGAAATACAGGAGGTGGAGTGTCTGCCAAGGCTGTCCCAAGTAGCTGTGTGTGGTGGTACCCATGGAAACGAACTGTCAGGAGTCTACTTAGTGAGAGAGCTTATGAAAAAGCGAAAAGAGGAAGGGGATGGCACTGGTGGTGAGCCCGTGTCACCTGTTTTGGTGTTGTCAAATCCTCGAGCCATACAGCAGTGCCTTAGATACATCGAGGCCGACCTGAACCGCTGCTTCTCACGGGACGCCCTCAAGTAAGGCCCCTGATTGTAAAGCTGTCATAACACTAAGCTCCAATAGCATCAGGCCGCCTCTCTTTTTTTTTCACCCTTAGCACTCCCTTATCAGAGAGAGCCCCTTATGAGGTGATCCGGTCCCGGGAACTCAACGCCACACTGGGTCCCAAAGGCAGCCCAGACGCGGTGGACCTTGTGTGTGACCTCCACAACACCACGGCCAACATGGGCCTGTGCCTCATCGCGTACTCTGACTCAGACTGGATCTGCCTGCACATATTCAGACACCTACAGGCAAGTGAAAAAAGACACTGCTGAAAACAAAGCCCGAAGGCACCACTTTTGGGATCATGTTGTCTTGTTTCTCGATTACAGCGGTGTATTCCAGATATACCTATGAGATACATTCATTTTGATCTGTCACCTGATGAGTCCTACTCTCTGGATTCAGTGGGAAAACATGGCTTTGGTATGTGTTATTTGCAATCAAATGCGGGTTATACTTAAGTATTTTGAAACATGTATAAATAAAAATGAGATAACAGAAAAAAGATTACATCAGCGACATTTATAGACAAGAGAGTTCACTAAAACGCATGCACACTGCATATTTAATGTTTCTAAATGCAAACTGAAGTAAATAAAATAATGACATTGACAGACATTGGCCTTTATTTAGTGTTGATTTGTACTACTCTATATTGACATGTTCTTTAACTATATTCTCCTTGTCTAAACCAGATACAATCTTTTCTCTAGAATTTCATTTTTGTTTTTTGATGATTTAACTGGGTCGAAAGTATTCAAAATGTATTCAAGGAAAAAGTATATGTTAAAATGATTTCTCTAATGCATCCATTTTTGTTTTGTTTTTTCTAGCAATGGAAATCGGCCCCCAGCCCCACGGTGTAGTGAGGTCAAACATCTACACAACAATGAAATATGGCGTCCAACGCATGCTAGACTGGATCCATTTATTTAATTCAGGTAAATCAGTACTTTTGCATTAGTAGTAGTTTTGGGTTTTTGACTTTTAGGATCTTTTTCTTCTACTCCAGGTACCGTTTTCGAAGGAGGATATGTGGATGTGTTCACGCTGGTCAAACACATCGACTACCCGAGGGACTGTAAGACTCATGATATCATAGCAGCCGTACATCCTTGTCTCCAGGTGAGATCGGTAAACCCAAAACACGGTTACAATAACAAGACAATCAAAAACAAATCAGTTCTTCATCTTTCTCGGAAACCAAAGAGGAACAGCATACCATGTTTACAGTAAACTCTTTGTATAAACATTCCTCTTTATCAGTGGTTATATTTAACTCTGCCTGTATTTTTTCATAAGAGCACAGTTCAGTGATAGTCATGCTGTTTGCGTGCAGTGCTTGCTTTTTGTTTAAATCTGACCCATATAAGTGCTCTAACTGTAAACTGCCTTTTTTAAATTCATGATATTATAAAATTGACACAGTTACATGAGTTCCACATCTGAAACACAACCAATAATTGCAGCCATATTCACTCTCTTGTAATATGAAAGCAGTCAGAAACTCCGCTGGGTGTGGGAAAAACCTGCTCCAGGAAGTATTCTTAGATTATTCAAGTATACACACCCATCATTATTATATAGCTGGTTAAGAAATAAGAAAAAAATTATGAATAGCTTTCTATTTGCGTATTGTTTTTTTGTTTTGTATATGAACAGAAAAAAAGATTCAAAATGCTAACTATTTGAACAGGATGCGTCTTAAACTCACAAACCTTTTATTGTGATACATTGCATGTTGTTTTAGTCCCTGAGAAGTCATGTGTTCTGCAGACTTTTTTCCATCACAAACCGACCTTTACAGAGCTTTGTTTTGAAAGGTGTTCTCAAGCCTCTCTATTATCACCTTAATCCAAAGGTGTGACTGTTACATAGTGGACCATGAAACTCCAAACAAATGTGTGGTAACTTCTTTTTGTCTTGTGTTTTAAAGGATGGCGACTTTAGCCTGTTGAACCCAGGAGACCCTCTTTTCCAGACTTTCTCAGGTGAAACCATGCTGTACAAAGGAAATGAAGCTCTTTACCCTTTCTTTATAAATGAATGTGCTTACTATGAAAAGGGCATTGCTCTTTCTCTGGCGAGGAAGAAGCGTGTGAAGATTCCTGCCGTTCGGGTGCAGTCGGAACTGGAGCGGCGAGAGATAAAGCAGCATTTCGCATCAGAAGAAGAGGAGTGACAAACCTGACCATGAGGTTACGAACTGAGAAATAAATGTTTGAAAAATGGTTTATTGAAATGATGGTCTATCATTGCATACTTCTTTTATTTGTTGTAATATTTATTCAGTGGCTTAGAAAACATTCACAAAAGCACAATCATACATTTGGATTGTCGCACACAATAATGAATTCAGGGGTTTAAAGGCTTAAAATGTAAAATACAATCTGATACATAACCGTTCCCACAGTGCAATATTTCACAGCCATTCTTAGGATTCTGAGATGATTACATTTGTGGAGACACATAGGTTTTCATTGTAAATATAAATATAATTATTGGGATAATCACATTGTCAAAAATAGAAATTAACTATCAGTGACTACAGCAATATTGAAAGTATATTCAGAATAATTTAGGTGCAAAGTAATACTGTGGCTTCTCACATGATGGCTTTTAAAGTACATTCATAATGCCAAAACAGGATAAAGCACTTTCCTTTTAAATCCTGTTGAATCTGTCATTTTGTGATTTGATTTTCTTTGCTTTCAGAAAACGGATTTTGAACTAATAAAAAAAGAACAAATACAAAATAATGAATAAAATAGACACATTTACATCAGGATATAGCAACCAATGAACAGAATTAAATACAAATACAGCATACAACTAATCCACTACTTAAATAAATACAACCTTGCAGGGTGTGCTACAAAAGCCTACAAAACAAGTGTAAAAACGTGCATGAAAACAAACCAAAAAAAAACCCCCCTGCTCTCAGAAATCGTCATATCACAGCCAAGTCACTCCCAGATTCCACCAAATGCCCGTTCTCTAAAGATAGCTCAAAGCAGCTGACATTACGAGATCTTACACAACCCGAGCTTTTGTTGTAAATATCTGAAGGACACGATTGAGATTATCTGACAAAGGTGGAATGTGGGGTGTGTTTGATAAACGGGCTCATCTTTGTCGTCTGTGTGTGTGCAGGTGTCATAAAGCTATCCCCTCCACCACAACCGGCTGTACCACTTTGCTGCGCAGCATTAACATTATTCCGATCTGAGTTACTGAGAAAACCTGAGAACTTTGGTGCAATAAAATAGGTGTGAATATAATAAGAAAGTAGGACACTGCTAATGCTTTTTAGTTTGGGCTTAGCTCACGCTGACCCAAACATATGCTATGTTACACACATAGTTGACATTATAATGCGACAGATACGGTTATTTCGAGAGCTCAACATGCACTTTAATCCATTAGGGGGCACAACGTACAGATTAACCCACATCCCGTTTCATTGACATCATTTGAAAATGCATCTTGGTGTGTAGAGTGTGGTATTAAATGAAACAGGGAAGAGATAAAGAGGTGAAAGCCAGTCTATGCTACTCGATAGGCAGTCATACGGTAGTAGTTCTGACTGTGGCTGCGTGCTGCCCACACCAGCAGGGCAGCGGCCATCATGTGGAGAGGTGAGGAAATCAGGGCCAAGTATAGGGACCAGCCCAAAGAACCGTCCACCTTGTCTGGTAGCATGGATACTCTGTGGAGGAGGTCCATTCCTGCCAGATAGCAGCACACTGTGGCCAATGTACAGAGACCTGCAGGACACAAGATTGAATGTATGTTTTTAGATTAATAAAAGAAGAAAGAAAATAATAACAACAAGAAGACAATGACACACACCTTCCTGCTACTTTATGAGAAATGACAGTTAAGGTGTGATTGTGTTATTAAAAGGATGATGGAGACTGAGCTTAGTGACTGTCATTACAAAAGCCTAAAACAAACAACTTGTGCATCACTTTGAAAACTGGTCCATGTCCCAAACACTAGCTGTATATCATAGACCCATTCTTCAATTTGTTTTTCATCCTCTTTTCCAGTGAGGACTAATAAAGACTCATAAGATCAATCTCTGTTTAATTATATATTATTCTAATACTTTATAAGCTTGCATCCTGATTTGGGGCAGTTAAACAGGTTTTACCAGCCATTAAGTGAAGAACTCCGATGCCCAAGGTTGGGGTGAGGCTTCGACAGAGACAGGCACAGAACCCGGTGAGAGCTGCCAACACTACCAGACCCAGAGACACCAGAGGCAGCAGAAACTGGCACCTCCAAAGGTCTATATAAAAGTACATAGACAGGAAGCAGCTCATTATCAGTGGGCTACATCTAATAACTAAAACAACCACGCACTAGTTACAAATACACAATGCATTTTTCCAATAGCATTATCATTAGTAAGAGATGTCTATGCAGATTTAAGTTCAAAGTAAAAAGATAAGGATGCCTTGCACTTACAGGTTCGCAGCAGGTCTTCTCCGCTGTTGTGGTTGCCCGGTTCTTTGTACTTGGGAATAAACTGCTGAGGTAGAGTGAAGCTTCTGCACTCCAGCACCAACTTGGTATCTAAAAGAGTTCCGTTTAAAACAGACATGTGAGATTTTTAGTTTGTGTTGAGAAAGTTTCTGACCAATTTTATTTTTATTATTACAATGTGATGTGAGCCCAAGCCCATTCTTAGTAATCTCTGCATATGTTGTTGCTAAGTTTCATCCAACAAAATTGAAACAAACACCTCTTGTCTCCAGATGTTATGATCTATTTCCTGATAGTTATTTTATTTTAAACCTGAATTGAGTTGTTTTGCAACTGAACATCATTAGATGGGATAGATGACTCAAGGAGCATTTTAGTGTTTTAGTACAGTTACAGAGCTTTGTCTATTGTACGTGTAGTGATTTTGATAATGTATGTGTTGTTCAAGCCATCTTTTAGTTATTGTGAAATACAGATGAACAGATTTCATAGGAAATACCCAACTGACCTTCCTGGATTTGCTTGTGACTTTTTCTGATAATGTGTATATACCTAATAACGTGGTAAAATTTAGGGTTTGTATAAGAAATGACAATGTTCCACCAGCCATGTATATTTGCAAGTTAAGGCCTGCCAAAAACTGTAATTCATTCTTTGGGCTTCTACATCTTCACAATAAAGCACATTGTTAAAAACTGTGATGTAATTCAATCATGTGATCGACTTTCATGATTGCTTATCTGAAAGAAATTGGATTAAACTTAAAAAAGGACAATTTCACAACTGTCTTTCATGCTCATATTGTTAATGTATCACAAAGTCTACAATGAGAACAATGATGCCAGTGGAAAGAGCAGGAGCTCATTAGTAAATATAGAAAACAGGCCAGTTGTCAGGGCAACCAGGCTTCCGCAGTTAACTCATTGTGAACTGAGGGAGAAACGCAACATGGTCCAAGTTTGGCTTAGTATTCATTTGTTTTCTAAGGCGTGTTGTTGGCAGGTATTTATTTCTCAAACAAAGAGGGATTATGCTGTATATATTATTGAGCAGGAGGCATTAGGATTTCAATGTTAAAACAAGTGTTTTTATCTGTCTCAGATGACAGGGCGCTGTCCATAATGATTAATGAAAACAATAGATGCAGACTATATAACTTAACTCATGCCACATGTTATCATCCATGGGCAAATACGATAATTTTCCTGCAGGGGCAACACCTTTCTGCAGAAAAACTATAACCTGAGTAGGTGTGCCCTCTCGGTGGAAAAATAACTTGGCCCATCAGATAGATCAGATTAGATGAGTGAGAATGTGAATCCTCTAACATGATCTGATCAACCACATATCCGAGGGATGGTGATGCAAACCTACCTGACTCCTTGTACCAGTGAGTGTTGGCTGGCACAAGAACACATCTCCACCACAGGCCCACCGTCCCGTTCAGGCGGAAAAGCGTGTCGCTGTAGGTTTTCTCGTCAAACTCTCCATCCATGAACTCCTCATACAGAGAGCGCAACTCCGACACGTTGGCCTCTCCGCGCACCGTGGGGCTGCTGTACTGGTACCAGTGCTGGGTCCCGACGGCCACCGACAGATACACGGTGGCCAAAAGGCTTAACACACAAGCAATGACCAAAGCTGTGGCGTAGCGGTTGTCTACCATTGTTCATCGAGTCAGTGGCACGTCAAAAGGGATTAAGTGATGCCAGTGGCAGAAGAGAGGTTAAGTCCACTCGATCCTTCCTGTCAAGGGCTGTTTCAAAGCCACCCTAACATGGCTAAATGTGCGCAAAGATACTGTCAACCTCAGCGATTTGTATTAACGATTTATACTCATCTTCATCGCGGAGCCTCTACTGCGCGTCAAAGCCTCACAGTCGGGCTCGGATGCACCATCTGTTCCCTTGTCCCACTTCCACAGATGGTTGCTTGCCCCGCGACGAGAGCCTGCAACAGATAGCGCGCAGTTTTGTCCGCAATAACAAGCTCTAGTATGCAACCTGCACCGGAGCAAACAGCAGTCCGCTAAGATCACAAGCAAAGTTGGTTCCTATCTTTAATGTGCATGGGTCCACTTTGGAAACACAGATGATGTGGGCTGCTTCCAGGGCGCCTGAATTGTAAACACACTAATCCATGTGTTTTCCTCTTCCGGTTCCGCCGAGACAAAAAGCCCCCACTGACAGCCATATCCTATTTGATTATACTTTTCACAAGAAAGCAACAATTGCAAAAATTAGGATTTCTACAGTAATCCAGTGATTATGGAATTAGAGTCAAGATTGTAAGATTCAAATTGAAAATGGGGAAAAAAGTATTTTTTTGTGTAATGTTTGCTATAATCGTCATCATCATCATTAGTATTACTATAAGAAGAATAAAAAGAAGACCATTTAGCATATAAACAACAGATAATAAAGACTAACAGTGACGTCTCTATCTCAAGAGAAGCTATGAAAAAGTACCCCTTTTATTAATATGCAACACTATACTTAAATCTATCAAATACATAGATGTTAACATCCTTGTCTGCTTAACATGCATCCACATCCACACACACATCAATCACTTTTTGTTTCATTCCAAAAAAAAAGAGACAAGAATCACAGGGAAATATTGTTAAAATTGTATTCGGATCATTGTAAGTTTTCACAAATGTCTTCAAGTCTGGAAAACCTCACAAAATACACCAGTTAATGTTTGAATAAAATTACACATCATTATATACTGAACATGTGCCCATTTAAGAAATGGCTTACAGTTAAAAAAAGGTTTAAAATCTTTACATTAAAGCAAACAACAGTAAAATAACATATTTTAAATAGACTTGTATTTTTGATGCCAAGAAAATACAAACATTTTAAATAATGGCAGACAAAGATTCTGATTATGTAAAGTATATCAATTACATGAAATATATAGCCCTACTTTTTATTGTGTTTACCTGATATAATTATTGTTTCCTTCACATAAACATACATAAAATGTGTTAAATTATAAAATAAAGTGGTAAAATGTACTACAAATCATGTGACTGTAAATGGTACAACTACTGATGAGCCTGAAATTGTATACAACATATACACAATCATATTTGTAGTAAAAAGTGCTTATTCAGACATTCTGGATATTAAACCAGAGTCTACTGCTGGCGTGACAGTAGCCATGACAACATCACCAGGAGGAACGTGTTGACCAGACTGATCTTGAGGCTTACCCCACTTGATGCTGTAATACAGTGCATAATATATCAGGGAATGGAAGCTAATATAATATTTGTGTATTTGTTTATTCACTGTAATTTTATTTCGACTTACGTGTGGTGGTGGTGGTTGGAGCTGTTGTAGTTGTGGTAGCAGTTGCTGTTGGACTTTCTGTAATAAAAAAAATCTGTTATAATTCAGCCCCGATAAGATATCCTGTTACAGGTATGTTATTTTGGTTTGACATTATGTACACTTACCCGTTACTGCAACATTACTTAAACTGCCGTTTACAGTCTGTACAGCTTCAACAATTTCTGTGTCTGTTGGAAGTGTTGCTGTAGGTTCAAAAATGATTCCCATGTCTGCTTCAGTAGCGTTGGCTCTAACTGGTAGTTTGGATTCCCTATATTCAAAAACATTAAACAAAAAAGTTGATCTATTTGTATCAGGTGCACATATGAGCGCTTGTTTATTATACACTTTGAGATGGCAAGGAAAAATATGTGGGAAATTATGAAGAACGTATCTTCACATACATTGTAACCCTTGTTATTACCATTGTGAAGCTCAATCAAAATATAATTTACAGTTGTTCTTGAGTGAAAATCCTGTGAAGAAACAAATACATTAAAAATATAGTATTTACCTGAAACTTTTAACAAAGCAGCTTCGATACCGATTGTTGAATTTGCTTCGAAATCCAGGGTCATACTAAAAAACACAAAATCATAATCACTTTCAATAAACAATCAAAGAATCATAGATTAACAAAATGAATATCGAATGTACTTTTCTTCATACCTCATCAACAATTCTTTTGCTTAGACTCTTGAAGCGTTCGCTGTTAGAGTCAGTGAGCTCAATACTGTATGGTTCACTTGGTATAGCTCCCCTTAATGTAAAGATTTGTGGAGGACTAGTGGTAGTTGTAGTAGTTGTTGTAGTTGGGGCTTTTGTAGTAGTTGTTGTAGTAGGGGCAGCTGTTGTAGTTGTAGTTGTAGTTGCAGTTGGGGCAGCCGTGGTAGTTGTAGTTGGGGCAGCAGTGGTTGTTGTAGTCGGGGCAGCTGTGGTGGTTGTTGTTGGAGAGGCTGTAGTTGTAGTAGTTGGGGCGGCAGTAGTGGTTGTAGTTGGGGTAGCTGTGGTAGTTGTAGTTGGGGCAGCAGTAGTTGTTGGGGCAGCAGTAGTGGTTGTAGTTGGGGTAGCTGTGGTAGTAGTTGTGGGGGCAGCTGTTGTAGTAGTTGTTGGGGAAGCTGTGGTAGTTGTAGTTGGTGCAGCAGTAGTGGTTGTAGTTGGGGCAGCCGTGGTAGTTGTTGTAGGGGCAGCAGTAGTTGTTGTAGTTGGAACAACTGTTGTAGTAGTTGTTGGGGCAGGTGTTGTAGTAGTTGTTGGGGAAGCTGTGGTAGTTGTAGTTGGTGTAGCAGTAGTTGTTGTAGTTGGGGCAGCAGTAGTGGTTGAAGTTGGGGTAGCTGTGGTAGTAGTTGTTGGGGATGCTGTGGTAGTAGTTGTTGGGGCAGCAGTAGTAGTTGTAGTTGGGGCAGCTGTGGTAGTTGTAGTTGGGGTAGCAATACTGGTTGTAGTTGGGGCAGGTGTTGTAGTAGTTGTTGGGGCAGCTGTGGTAGTTGTAGTTGGAGCAGCAGTAGTGGTTGTAGTTGGGGCAGCCGTGGTAGTTGTTGTAGGGGCAGCAGTAGTTGATGTAGTTGGAGCAACTGTTGTAGTAGTTGTTGGGGAAGCTGTGGTAGTAGTTGTTGGGGCAGCAGTAGTGGTTGTAGTTGAGACAGCAGTGGTTGTTGTAGTTGGGGCAGCAGTGGTTGTTGTAGTCGGGGCAGCTGTTGTAGTAGTTGTTGGGGCAGCTGTGGTAGTTGTAGTTGGGGCAGCAGTAGTGGTTGTAGTTGGGGCAGCTGTTGTAGTAGTTGTTGGGGCAGCAGTAGTGGTTGTAGTTGGAGCAACTGTTGTAGTAGTTGTTGGGGCAGCTGTGGTAGTTGTAGTTGGGGCAGCAGTAGTGGTTGTAGTTGGGGCAGCTGTTGTAGTAGTTGTTGGGGCAGCAGTAGTGGTTGTAGTTGGAGCAACTGTTGTAGTAGTTGTTGGGGCAGCTGTTGTAGTAGTTGTTGGGGCAGCAGTAGTGGTTGTAGGGGCAGCTGTGGTAGTTGTGCTTGGGGCAGCAGTACTAGTTGTAGTTGGAGCAGGTGTAGTGGTTGTTGTAGGGGCAGAAGTAGTTGTTGTAGTTGGGGAAGCTGTTGTAGTAGTTGTTGAGGCAGCTGTGGTAGTTGTAGTTGGGGATGCAGTAGTGGTTGTAGTTGGGGCAGCTGTGGTAGTTGTAGTTGGGGCAGCAGTAGTGGTTGTAGTTGTTGGGGCAGCTGTGGTAGTTGTAGTAGGGGCAGGAGTAGTGGTTGTAGTTGGGGCAGCAGTAGTTGTTGAAGTTGGGACAGCTGTTGTAGTGGTTGTAGTTGGGGCAGCTGTAGTTGTAGTTGTAGCAGCAGTAGTGGTTGTAGTTGTGGTAGCTGTCGTAGTAGTTGTTGGGGTAGCTGTTGTAGTGGTTGTTGGGGTAGCAGTAGTGGTTGTTGGGGCAGCTGTGGTAGTTGTAGTTGGAGCAGCTGTGGTAGTTGTAGTTTGGGCAGCCGTAGTAGTAGTCGGGGCCGCTGTGGTAGTTGTAGTTGGGGCAGCAGTAGTTGTTGTAGTTGCGGCAGCTGTTGTAGTAGTTGTAGTTGGGACAGCTGTTGTAGTGGTTGTTGGGGCAGCAGTAGTGGTTGTTGGGGCAGCTGTGGTAGTGGTTGTTGGGGCAGCTGTGGTAGTTGTAGTTGGAGCAGCTGTCGTAGCAGTTGTAGTTGGGGAAGCCGTAGTTGTTGTAGTTGGTGCAGCCGTGGTAGTTGTTGTAGGGGCAGCAGTGGTTGTTGTAGTTGCAGCAACTGTTGTAGTAGTTGTTGGGGCAGCTGTGGTAGTTGTAGTTGGGGCAGCAGTAGTTGTTGTAGTTGGTGCAGCCGTGGTAGTTGTTGTAGGGGCAGCAGTGGTTGTTGTAGTTGCAGCAACTGTTGTAGTAGTTGTTGGGGCAGCTGGGGTAGTTGTAGTTGGAGCAGCTGTGGTAGTTGTAGTTGGGGCAGCTGTCGTAGTAGTTGTAGTTGGGGCAGCCGTAGTTGTTGTTGGGGCAGCTGTGGTAGTTGTAGTTGGGGCAGCTGTTGAAGTAGTTGTTGGGGCAGCTGTGGTAGTTGTAGTTGGTGCAGCAGTAGTTGTAGTCGGGGCCGCTGTGGTAGTTGTAGTTGGGGCAGCAGTAGTAGTTGTAGTTGGGGCAGCTGTGGTAGTTGTTGTAGGGGCAGCAGTGGTTGTTGTAGTTGCAGCAACTGTTGTAGTAGTTGTTGGGGCAGCTGTGGTAGTTGTAGTTGGGGCAGCTGTCGTAGTAGTTGTAGTTGGGACAGCTGTTGTAGTGGTTGTAGTTGGGGCAGCCGTAGTTGTAGCCGGGGCTGCTGTGGTAGTTGTAGTTGGGGCAGCTGTCGTAGTAGTTGTAGTTGGGGCAGCTGTGGTAGTTGTAGTTGGAGCAGCTGTTGTAGTAGTTGTAGTTGGGGCAGCAGTAGTTGTAGTCGGGACAGCTGTTGTAGTGGTTGTAGTTGGGGCAGCAGTAGTTGTTGTAGTTGGGGCAGCCGTGGTAGTTGGGGCAGCAGTGGTGGCTGTAGTTGGGGCAGCAGTGGTGGTTGTAGTTGGGGCAGCAGTAGTTGTAGTCGGGGCAGCTGTGGTAGTTGTAGTTGGAGCAGCTGTTATAGTAGTTGTTGGGGTAGCTGTGGTAGTTGTAGTTGGAGCAGCCGTGGTAGTTGGGGCAGCAGTGGTGGTTGTAGTTGGTGCAGCTGTGGTAGTTGTAGTTGGGGCAGCAGTAGTAGTTGTAGTTGGGGCAGCCGTGGTAGTTGTTGTAGGGGCAGCAGTAGTTGCAGTCGGGGCAGCAGTAGTTGTCGTAGTTGGGGCAGCTGTGGTAGTTGGGGCAGCTGTGGTTGTTGTAGTTGGGGCAGCAGTAGTAGTTGTAGTTGGGACAGCTGTTGTGGTGGTTGTACTTGGGGCAGCAGTAGTTGTAGTGGGGGAAGCAGTAGTTGTTGTAGTTGGGGCAGCTGTGGTAGTTGGGGCAGCAGTGGTGGTTGTAGTTGGGGCAGCAGTAGTTGTAGTCGGGGAAGCTGTCGTAGTTGTAGTTGGAGCAGCTGTTATAGTAGTTGTTGGGGCAGCTGTGGTAGTTGTAGTTAGGGCAGCTGTTGTAGTAGTTGTAGTTGGGGCAGCCGTGGTAGTTGGGGCAGCAGTGGTGGTTGTAGTTGGTGCAGCTGTGGTAGTTGTAGTTGGGGCAGCCGTGGTAGTTGTTGTAGGGGCAGCAGTAGTTGTAGTCGGGGCAGCAGTAGTTGTTGTAGTTGGGGCAGCTGTGGTAGTTGTTGTAG
Source organism: Rhyacichthys aspro (assembly GCA_036850595.1). Taxonomy (NCBI): domain Eukaryota; kingdom Metazoa; phylum Chordata; class Actinopteri; order Gobiiformes; family Rhyacichthyidae; genus Rhyacichthys; species Rhyacichthys aspro. The sequence continues at coordinate 8,078,395 of CM072165.1, read as the reverse complement.
GGGCAGCAGTAGCTGTAGTCGGGGCAGCTGTGGTTGTTGTAGTTGGGGCAGCGGTAGTTGTTGTAGTTGGTACAGCTGTTGTTGTAGTTGGTACAGCTGTTGTAGTGGTTGTAGTTGGGGCAGCCGTGGTAGTTGTAGTTGGGGCAGCAGTAGTTGTTGTAGTTGGACAGCTGTTGTAGTTGGGGCAGCTGTGGTTGTTGTAGTCGGGGCAGCAGTCGTAGTTGTAGTTGGGACAGCTGTTGTAGTGGTTGTACTTGGGGCAGCAGTAGTTGTAGTCGGGGAAGCAGTAGTTGTTGTAGTTGGGGCAGCCGTGGTAGTTGGGGCAGCAGTGGTGGTTGTAGTTGGGGCAGCAGTAGTTGTAGTCGGGGAAGCTGTTGTAGTTGTAGTTGGAGCAGCTGTTATAGTAGTTGTTGGGGCAGCTGTGGTAGTTGTAGTTGGAGCAGCTGTCGTAGTAGTTGTTGGGGCAGCTGTGGTAGTTGTAGTTGGGGCAGCAGTAGTGGTTGTAGTTGGAGCAGATGTTGTGGTTGTAGTTAGGGCAGCAGTAGTTGTAGTCGGGGCAGCTGTCGTAGTTGTAGTTGGAGCAGCTGTTGTAGTAGTTGTTGGGGTAGCTGTGGTAGTTGTAGTTGGGGCAGCTGTTGTAGTAGTTGTAGGGGCAGCTGTGGTTGTAGTAGTTGGAGGAACTGTTGTAGTAGTTGTTGGGGCAGCTGTCGTAGTACTTGTTGGGGCAGCTGTGGTAGTTGTAGTTGGAGCAGCTGTTGTAGTAGTTGTAGTTGGGGCAGCCGTGGTAGTTGGGGCAGCAGTGGTGGTTGTAGTTGGGGCAGCAGTAGTTGTTGTAGGGACAGCTGTGGTTGTAGTTTGCCCTTGTACTGTGGTTGCTTGAGCAGCTATTGTGGCAGTAAAAGGTGTTTTTTCATAACAAAAAACAATGAAATATATTTAAATTTTGTTGCCTAAATTCTTTCTAAAAACCGTTCAATATTGACTTAGCGATTTCCTGCATTTATTCACCAAACTGTTTTTTTTCCTTGATGTTGTTTTCATGTTTTTAATGTTTAGACTTAAGCCTGTAGTTTATTTATTTATCTACTTGTATTACACAATTTGAAATAATCATATAATAAGTAAAAAATATACACAGTAAACAAGATGACTTACCGACAAGAATCAGGACCACTGATAGTACAGGTCCACTACCCATCTTCTTTCTGGAAATGTTTTTTAAAAATGTACATGTCATTATTCAAATAACTGACACAAGTATATCATTGTGCATTATTGTTTTTCTGCCATGAAAATGTATGTTGAAATTCAATGAAGTTAAGAAAAGACAAACTCTGTCAATTTGGTAGCGCACCTTTAAATTCTTTCAGTCAAGTCAAGAGCGGTTTATTGTCATTTCAACCACATATAGCTAACGCAGTACACAGTAAAATGAGACTTTTCTCCAGGACCCTGGTGCTATAATATACAACATATAATTACAGACAAAACAACAACACAGAGCTAGGACAGAAAGTTTGTCCTAACTTAAAAGTGCTATTTGTCCGAAATGCAAGCAGTGCAAAGACAAAAAAAAAACACAGAACAGTTCCCTTGATTTTTTTTCATTCAATTATGTCTTTAAAAATTTTATTTAAATATATCCAAAGTGGTAGAAAACTGGTCTAAGGCTGAATATGACGCTCTGAACTTTGCTTTATCCCATGAAAGGGAAGAAAATAATAAATAAAGCTAAAAACAAAGTAAACAGCTGAATAACTGCCTGACAGTCAAACACAAGCAACATAATTAGTGTATTTAGAGTTTAATATCAGCTGTTAATGTTACTTACAAAAATAGAGCAATAAAGCAGGTGCAGTTTTCTTCTTCTTGTTTCTTGCTTAACCTAAGCCACCTATCACCTTTGGTGTCTATCAAAGTCTGCATGGCCCTTATATATTGTAATGGAATAAAGAGCATGTGACGTCCACTTGGTGATACATCTATCTGAAATGTCAAATCTTCACATCTTCAAAAGCTTTGTGTTTTCAGTCAGTCATTCTTGGCTTAGTGTCACCAAGGCACTCCCTCCAAAACATCTTTTGGTATTCCTGACTGTAAGATAAGTATTTGATATGTATTTCTTACAATAGTAAACTGTGATAACAAATGTATTCATCTTCTTTCATGGAAATGTGATTATTGTGTTTTAATCTCAGGAGTCACAGTAGTTACTCTTTCTGGGTGAGTTAGGGCAACTCAGACTGATGCTATGAAAACACAGTATCACAGTTATGTAATGACAATTTAATGCGTTTAAAATGCATTATTTTTGACATCTAAATCTCAGTCAGTCACTAATTTCAGGATTTTAAATTTAAATTAAAGGTAGAATAGAAGATGTTTTTGTAAACATTTTTTGTTATATTTTATAAATTTGTTTTTACTTGCATATAAGACATCGGAAAATAAGAGGTCTTGAAAAATAAAATTTATTATATGTCAATTGTGGAAGTGGTGGTGCCTTAAAAACATTAACCAATGAAAAATGCTCTCATCGCGTGTTCTATTGGTCAACCAGCCTGTCAATCACTCCTGCTACGTGAGGGCGGAAGCGTGCGCGTTCCCGTATTCTGTTTACAGCTGCCTTTGCGTTGCTACCGTTAAGCACAGACTGTTCCTTCCTGCAGCTCCATTGTCAGGACCACATAGTCATTTATTTCCCTTTTTTCTTTTGGGGGGGGGGGGGACAGTCTGTTTAACTAACGTTAGCTCCATCCGTTAGCTTTAGTTTGTTCATCTAGCTACTCCTCGTTAGCTTCAGGCTACATTTATATCTAGTTAATATTTTTTGGTGGTAGCAAGATTTTACACAATGGCTGCGAGGAACACTGATGAAGGTAACTGTAAAAGAAAGACTATGTTTGAGGTGGCTGCGAAAAGGAAAAGATGGCAGATGAAAGAAACAAAAACAGAGTTGTTCTTGGTGCATCGTTTGAGCGATAGGAGCGCTGAAGGCACAGTGAGGAATACGCTGCTCGACAGGTAAGTTTTAGGCTCAATGTTTGGTTGTCATATTAAAAACTGCTAGTTGGGAGTATTATCTGGTGTTTTGTCACTGTATATTGTTAGACACATGTAATGTTTGATCGCTATTCTTTTGCAGAAGTTAGTTATTTCTTATTATTGTAAAGCGTTACAGGCAGGGCTACTCTATTTCAATTTTCTAACAATCTGGACAGAAACCTGCGTTTGTGACATTGTATGGAGAGAATCGGGGCCAGTCAGCTGTGAAACGCCGTCTGTTAGTCTCTGGCGCGTGCGTGTTGTTTTGGAGGCGGATCTCGGAAAGAACTGTGAAAGAAGTCGGCTGGTCTTGCGCATGCGCATTTTTTTGCTATTACTATTTTATTTTTCTTGTAAAAATTATACATGCCAGGCAGATACATTTTATATAATAATATTTTATTGTGCTGATTGTTAATTATTGTCAGATCTTTACAAACTCCATTTACAATTACAGATATATAATAAATAGACAGTGCAGGCTCAATTGTTAAGAAGGGAGAATTTTCCTTCATTTTGAAAAACTTTGATTAAATAATATTTCTGTTCTGACTATTATCTATGAATAAATATACAACCATGAATATAAGAAAATAAATAATGTAAACAGAATAATTAAATAAGCTATTGCTGTGCAGAATCAAATATAAATCTCTATAAGCTCTTTTTTATATAAATAACATTAAATCATCACCATCAAATCAAATTATTGCATGTGTTAATTAATTAAGGTAACATTTACACCATAACTCCTGAGCTATACAATTAAATCATATATAAATTAGCATTAAATTAACACTGACCACTTGTCTGATACTGATACTTCTGATTTTATTGCTGGCATGACAGTAGCCATGTCAGTACCACCAGGAAAGAGGCAGTGACAAGACTGATCTTATGCAAAAAAAAAAAAAAAAAAAGATTTAAATTAAAGAGTGGACAATTCAGTTGGTTTCAATGTTTAAAGTTTTTGGTTTGTTGTGCTGGTTGCAGTTGTTCTGGTACTTGTTGACATAGTAGTTGTGGTTACTGCGCCGAGAGCCTGCAACAGCTGTCACACTGCAGTGCACGGTTTTGTCCGCAATAACAAGCTCTAGTATGCACCCTGCACCGGAGCAAACAGCAGTCCGCGAAGATCACAAGCAAAGTTGTAAATTGTAAACACACTATTCCATGTGTTTTCCTCTTCTGGTTCCGCTGAGACAAAAAGCCCCCACTGACAGCCACTGACATGCTATCGTCGTCGTCGTCGTCGTCGTCGTCGTCGTCATCATCATCATCATCATCATCATCATCATCATCATTACGATAGATAGATAGATAGATAGCACAAACCGATAAAAAAGATTAAAAGCTATTTCTCTTACTCTCTAACCCTTTTATTAATTTGCAACACAAAAGCTAAATCTATCAAATACATAGATGTTAACATCCTTGTCTGCTTAACATGCATCCACATCCACACACACATCAATCACTTTTTGTTTCATTCCAACAAAAATGACAAGAATCACAGTGACATATTGTTAAAATAAGTGTATTTGGATCACTGTACGTTTTTACAAATGTCTTCAAGTCTGGAAAACCTCACAAAATACATCAGTTAATGTTTGAATAAAATTACACATCATTATATACTGAACATGTGCCCATGTAAGAAATGGCTTACAATTAAAAAGGTTTAAAATTTTTACATTAAAGCAAACAACAGTAAAATAACATATTTTAAATAGACTTGTATTTTTGATGCCAAGAAAAGACAAACATTTTAAAAAATGGCAGACAAAGATTCTGATTATGTAAAGTATATCAATTACATGAAATATATAGCCCTACTTTTTATTGTGTTTACCCGAGATAATTATTGTTTCCTTCACATAAACATACATAAAATGTGTTAAATTATAAAATAAAGTGGTAAAATGCACTACAAATCATGTGACTGTAAATGGTACAACTACTGATGAGCCTGAAATTGTATACAACATATACACAATCATATTTGTAGTAAAAAGTGCTTATTCAGACATTCTGGATATTAAACCAGAGTCTACTGCTGGCGTGACAGTAGCCATGACAACATCACCAGGAGGAACGTGTTGACCAGACTGATCTTGAGGCTTACCCCACTTGATGCTGTAATACAGTGCATAATATATCAGGGAATGGAAGCTAATATAATATTTGTGTATTTGTTTATTCACTGTAATTTTATTTCGACTTACGTGTGGTGGTGGTGGTTGGAGCTGTTGTAGTTGTGGTAGCAGTTGCTGTTGGACTTTCTGTAATAAAAAAAATCTGTTATAATTCAGTCCCGATATGATATCCTGTTACAGGTATGTTATTTTGGTTTGACATTATGTACACTTACCCGTTACTGCAACATTACTTAAACTGCCGTTTACAGTCTGTACAGCTTCAACAATTTCTGTGTCTGTTGGAAGTGTTGCTGTAGGTTCAAAAATGATTCCCATGTCTGCTTCAGTAGCGTTGGCTCTAACTGGTAGTTTGGATTCCCTATATTCAAAAACATTAAACAAAAAAGTTGATCTATTTGTATCAGGTGCACATATGAGCGCTTGTTTATTATACACTTTGAGATGGCAAGGAAAAATATGTGGGAAATTATGAAGAACGTATCTTCACATACATTGTAACCCTTGTTATTACCATTGTGAAGCTCAATCAAAATATAATTTACAGTTGTTCTTGAGTGAAAATCCTGTGAAGAAACAAATACATTAAAAATATAGTATTTACCTGAAACTTTTAACAAAGCAGCTTCGATACCGATTGTTGAATTTGCTTCGAAATCCAGGGTCATACTAAAAAACACAAAATCATAATCACTTTCAATAAACAATCAAAGAATCATAGATTAACAAAATGAATATCGAATGTACTTTTCTTCATACCTCATCAACAATTCTTTTGCTTAGACTCTTGAAGCGTTCGCTGTTAGAGTCAGTGAGCTCAATACTGTATGGTTCACTTGGTATAGCTCCCCTTAATGTAAAGATTTGTGGAGGACTAGTGGTAGTTGTAGTAGTTGTTGTAGTTGGGGCTTTTGTAGTAGTTGTTGTAGTAGGGGCAGCTGTGGTGGTTGTAGTTGGGGCAGTAGTAGTTGTAGTTGGGGCAGCAGTGGTTGTTGTAGTCGGGGCAGCTGTGGTGGTTGTTGTTGGAGAGGCTGTAGTTGTAGTAGTTGGGGCGGCAGTAGTGGTTGTAGTTGGGGTAGCTGTGGTAGTTGTAGTTGGGGCAGCAGTAGTTGTTGGGGCAGCAGTAGTGGTTGTAGTTGGGGTAGCTGTAGTTGTTGTAGTTGGTGCAGCCGTGGTAGTTGTTGTAGGGGCAGCAGTGGTTGTTGTAGTTGCAGCAACTGTTGTAGTAGTTGTTGGGGCAGCTGTGGTAGTTGTAGTTGGGGCAGCAGTAGTTGTTGTAGTTGGTGCAGCCAGTGGTAGTAGTTGTTGGGGCAGGTGGTTGTAGTGGTTGTAGTAGCTGTGGTAGCTGGGTAGTTGTGGTGTAGCAGTAGTTGTTGTAGTTGGGGCAGCAGTAGTGGTTGTAGTTGGGGCAGCTGTGGTAGTTGTAGTTGGGGATGCTGTGGTAGTAGTTGTTGGGGCAGCAGTAGTAGTTGTAGTTGGGGCAGCTGTGGTAGTTGTAGTTGGGGTAGTTAGTTGGTTGTAGTTGGTGGGTGCAGGTGCAGTAGTAGTTGTTAGGGCAGCTGTGGTAGTTGTGAGTTGGGGCAGCAGTAGTAGTTGTAGTTGGGGCAGCTGTGGTAGTTGTTGTAGGGGCAGCAGTAGTTGTTGTAGTTGCAGCAACTGTTGTAGTAGTTGTTGGGGCAGCTGTGGTAGTTGTAGTTGGGGCAGCAGTAGTAGTTGTAGTTGGGACAGCAGTGGTAGTTGTAGTTGGGGCAGCAGTAGGTTGTAGTTGGCAGGCAGCTGTTGTAGTAGTTGTTGGGGCAGCTGTGGTAGTTGTAGCTGGTGCAACAGTAGTTGTAGTTGGAGCAGCTGTTGTAGTAGTTGTAGTTGGGGCAGCAGTAGTGGTTGTAGTTGGAGCAGCTGTTGTAGTAGTTGTTGGGGCAGCTAGTGGTAGTTGTAGTTGGGGCAGCAGTGGTGGCTGTAGTTGGGGCAGCTGTTGTAGTAGTTGTAGTTTAGGGGCAGCAGTAGTAGTTGTAGTTGGAGCAACTGTTGTAGTAGTTGTTGGGGTAGCTGTGGTAGTTGTAGTTAGGCAGCAGTGGTTGTTGTAGGGGCAGCTGTGGTAGTTGTAGTTGGGGCAGCAGTAGTTAGTTGTAGTTGGAGCAGGTGTAGTAGTTGTTGTAGGGGCAGCAGTAGTTGTTGTAGTTGGGGCAGCTGTTGTTGTAGTTGTTGAGGCAGCTGTGGTAGTTGTAGTTGGAGCAGTAGTGGTTGTAGTTGGGGCAGCAGTGGTAGTTGTAGTTGGAGCAGCAGTAGTGGTTGTAGTTGTTGGGGCAGCAGTGGTAGTTGTAGAAGTGTAGTTGTAGGAGCAGCGTGGTGTGTAGTTGGGGCAGCAGTAGTTGTTGTAGTTGGGGCAGCTGTTGTAGTGGTTGTAGTTGGGGCAGCCGTAGCTGTAGTTGGAGCAGCAGTAGTGGTTGTAGTTGTTGGTAGCAGTAGTAGTAGTAGTTGGGGCAGCTGTTGTAGTGGTTGTTGGGGCAGCAGTGGTAGTTGGGGCAGCAGTGGTAGTTGTAGTTGGGGGCAGCTGTGGTAGTTGTAGGCTTGGGGCAGCTGTGTAGTAGTTGGGGCAGCTGTGGTAGTTGTAGTTGGGGCAGCAGTAGTTGTTGTAGTTGGTAGCAAGCTGTTGTAGTAGTTGTAGTTGGGAGCAGCTGTTGAGTAGTAGTTGTTGGGCAGCGTGAGTGTTGTAGTTGGGGCAGCTGTAGTAGTTGTTGTTGGGGCAGCTGTAGTTGTAGTTGGGGCAGCTGTGGTGGTTGTAGCAGTTGTAGTTGGGGGCAGCTGTAGTTGTTGTAGCTGGGGCAGCCGTGGTAGTTGTTGTAGGGCAGCAGTGGTTGTTGTAGAAGGCAACAGTAGTTGTAGTGGTTGTTGGGCAGCTGTGGTAGTTGTAGTTGGGGCAGCAGTAGTTGTTGTTTAGTTGGTGCAGCTGGTGGTAGTTGTTGTAGGGGCAGCAGTGGTTGTTGTAGTTTAGGCAACTGTAGTAGTAGTGGTGGGGCAGCTGTGGTAGTTGTAGTTGGAGCAGCTGTGGTAGTTGTAGTTGGGGCAGCTGTAGTTGTAGCAGTTGT